>JAUNZM010000176.1:0-1343572 GCA_033459285.1 Clamator glandarius | reverse complement strand
ATGATTTCAAGGAGCTGGAAAGGCTTGCTCTTTGACAGTGAGCTTCTTATCAGTAGATATTATTTAAAAAATTTTCATTTTAGCAAACTATTTAAAATCATGTACTAGCTGTAGCAGGAATGTAAACATGTATTACTGAAGTTGCTTTTAATTTGAAGGAAAAGCGTCTTCAATGAATTGTCATCTCCAGTTTATTATTCTCATTTCTTTAATTCCCATGGAAGAATTCTCTACTCCTACACTTCTATATAGAAAGTCTTTCTTTTCTTCAGTAATTGCTTTAATAAGCTAAATTGCATATTTTTATATTTTAAATCAGTTCAGTGTGCATAATGTAGAGCATAAAGCACTGTGCGGTGTAATGATGTTGCTCTAAAGTTGTTCACAGAAATACAAACTTGTTATTTTCATTCTGAAGTAGTGTAATTCAGTTGGAACTCACTGAGGCTTAGGTCTACACCTTTTCTTTTCATACAAACATTAAAGAAGGAATTTATATAATGTATGATATTGAAAATCTTTGATAGATATTAGTAAGGTAGAGAACTAAGTCTGCTCTACGTGTTTTGTTTGCCAGTAGGCAAATATTTGACATACTTTTAAGTTTCAGTTGTCATATTTCTCTCAAAAAGTTAAGTGCCATCAATATAAATTGTAAGTTATTTAAAATAAAGGAGATGAGACCAAACAGAATTCACAACTTTAGGCAATCTTCCAGAACACAGAAATCAACAGAACTTCTGTAGCCCAAGTGTGCTTCACATCAGAATTCCAGTTTCAAGGATGAGAGAGAAAATGGTCCATAAAGTTTGGTTTTACTAGTATTAAAACTAAATGCTTCTTACAGTTCACTAGAACTGTTGATTGCACAGAAACTGAAGGTCCAGTAGTAATTTGGGAGACTCCATTTTCTTAGCAGACCATGTACATTTCTCGTTAATTATTGAATAGGTTAAAACAACATAATGTGACAGATTGTTAGCTGAACTCAACCCAGACAGATGGCACCATTCCATTCAAGCCATTTTGGGGGAAATTCTGCTGCAGCATATGCTGGTAGCAGTTCAACAGCTAATTAGTGTTTATTACAAGGCAATCACATTCTCAAGGAAATTTCTTATAGATGGGTCACAATTACAGAAGGAGAAGAAAGAAGGAACAAAAATCTAAATAGCATATACTCTCTCTGATTTGTTTACTCCAGTCATAAATAAAGGTCAACATGGTAAGCCATCTTGAATGACCTTTCAGCTCAGTCCCAGTAGTGCTGACATTCCTGGGCTGTATTCGGAAAATAAATTTTGAATGTTGTGGTGAATTACATCTTTTTCCATCTTTTTCTTAACAGCTGTGGTATAAAGGGTGGAGTAAAGTTGATTAAGAAACCAAGTTCTAATCTATTAAATTAAGCTAATTAAAAGAAAAGAAATTTCAACAAATATTTAAAAAAGTTTAAATTATCACTCCAAGAAGAAAAGTGATTACTATAAACATGAAGCATAGCTTACTTTCCAATAGTCTTATACATTAATTGTAGTTTACCAGGCTAAAACAAGAAGCAAAAAGCAATATTTTTATAAAGCAAAAGCAAGAGAAAGGTGGAGAAATATGTTATGGTATGCTGATATTCTGGTTTCTGCTGTCTTGGACTTGATATGATTCTCAGACGTCTGACTTTTTTACATCTATTCTAAGAGACTGTTGAGGTTCAGGCTTTACAATCTGTCTCTCTGAGACATGCCTTCTCCATAAATAAACTGATACACAAAACACTTATGTAGTCTTGATGTTCAAAGAAAATGTTACTATGAGAACTCTGTAATTGCTAAGACTTTGAAAAATAAGAATTTGATATGCAACAGATGTTGAAGAGACCTGTTAAGATGATGAGAAGAAGAAAGAATTAGTTATTACAAGAAGGAATATGTGTTTGTGTTGTATTTCACTGGTGCATGCAAGTGACCTCTTTTTGCAGCCTAGTATAATTGTTTATTACCCCAGAATGTGTCCAAGTACAGGAAGTAAATATAAGCCTACAAAATTTCTAAAAAAATATATTCTGAAGAAACTTAGTGGGTTTTTTTGGCACACTAAAAATAAAGCCTAAGGAAAAGTTGACTTTTTATTAGGTAGGAGGGAAGTTTCAAAAGAGTCTTCTGATAGAGCATCAGAGCTAAATTTCTACAGATTTTTAAGATAAATATGGCTAGTAGATTTTTGGTTTTGTTTCCTTTAGAAAGTTGTTTCACCAAACATCATAATGTGGTTTTCTGGAATATGCTAGAATTTTATTTTCAGTTTATTCATCTTGGACATACTAAGGTAATTTCTAAGTTCAGTCCATTATGAGATCCTGCAAAGTTTCTTAAGCACAATGGTGACCACATCCAGTAGAATCCAAATAATAGAGTCTACTAGCTGCTTAATCTGCCCTTGTTCAACCAATAAAGGAATATAATTTCCTGAAGCAGATGAAAAATATTCCTACTCTGACAATGTATTTGAACACAGTACATTGCTGCAGTAAACCTCATATTTTGGAAAACTAGACACATGGCATTTATGGGTATGCATCTTGCTGAACACACATGGTGTGATCGCTGTGTGTACGTCATATTCAAGACCTCCTTGGGCAATTAATTCTACTTGTTGAAGAGTGAGTTTGAAACTGGCACTTCTGTGAAGCAAGACAGAAGCTGGAGTGCACAAACACCCTTTCCTGATCATGAATGACTATAAAGAAGAGGGATTCTTTTCAAAGAGCTCACCATTTCTCCTCATTTCATAATCATCCTTAGAATCATCAAAGAAAATCAACCCAACTCTGATGACAATCATGCTTTCTTTACATTATTGGAAGGACAAGAGAGACTTACTGGAGAGACAGAAGCCATATTCCCATTGAAAGTATCTGGTGTGAAATTAGATATTTATTGATGAAGAGGAAACGGTCACTGCTGTACAAAGGGAGCTCTTCACCAAATAAGATTTTATGTCTGTTTGAAAGAGCAGCCTGGCATTAGTGCTGAAATACTTCTGCATGGCAATTGTTATCAGCAAATAGCAGGGCATATAATCACAAAGAAGACAGTTACAGGTTTCAGTAAAGGATGTTCATGGTAACTAGGCATAACTTTGCGTGTATATGTGCTTTCCTACATGAAAAAAGGACATGCACTGCTTTGAAAAGTGATGTCATACATTAATTTGCAGTTATGCTGGAATTACAACTCCTAGACCTCATACAGAATGTTTGGAAACAATTTTTGTAACTGAAACACAGTTCATCAGGACTACATGACAACACACTACTGTATCAGCTAAGAGTGAATCCTTACGTCCCCCTCCATGGCAAAAAACCAAATCCCAACAAACCAAACTAAACCAACTGCCCCTCCCCCACCCCCGAAAAAAGAAAAAACAAAAACCAAAACCCACAAACAAATCAACAAACAACTCCTATACATTCAATTCTACCCTACTTCTCATTCTGGCATATAGGCCACAGTTTTCCAGAACCACCCTGTGGTTGGCATGTCAGATGGAGATCGGGGCAGTTATCAGTGTAAAATGAGCACCATCTATATGGGAAAATCGGAAGTCTGAAGTCTGAAGGCAGAAGGAGGATTGCCTTGCATGGACAAAGGATCTCCATCACTGTTTATCAGCCAGATTTCTACTTGAATATTTTGTTCACTGGAGGTCTAATATTCATCTACTCAATACGGCAGATAAGGGTGCGTTTCTACAGCAGCAGTCAGATATTTGCATAGCCAGAGGAGCAGACAAAGCATCCAAAACCCCTCAATAACATGCCATGATCTCAATTGCTAGCAATATGACATATTCCAGGCACAGAGCAAACAAGAATAATATTCTGGTGGATGCCCTCAAAAGGGATTCTCTTTTGTTCAGGGGAGTACCTTCAACTGCAGGGAATTCTCCATTTGCTCTTGCACAAAGGTAGCAAAAGAACTTCACAGAGAAATGCCAACAACATAGCATGTATCTCACAGAATATGTAACACAGATTATGTCCACCCTTGCACAAATGTATTTCTTTTCGCTCCTATTCCTAATCATGGCAGCTGATTGCTGTAAAAGTGCATCTCTCACTAGCTCTGTCCCAGGGCACTGTCTTGCTCACCAACATAAAGGACATCTGCCAGTACTTTGAAGGTCATTCTATCTGTGCTGTCCTCCTGGGACATGGTTTGCAAAGAATGAGTTGCCACCACACCTGCTCTGCAAGCTGTTGCCTTCAGAAGCTTGTGAAAAAGATGTGTGTAGAACAAGTGCATTACACTACACATCTCCAGACACTGCATGGTATAGACCTTCCTGAATAGTTTTCTACATACACATGTCTAAAGGGGGCAGTCTGAGCTGCGACAGTTAGCTTTAGGACCTGGTGTTAAGAAATCACAACATTACAAAATAAGCCCAGGAGTGCTACGTGGTGACCACAGAACTTAAATTCCAATAGCATTGGGAGACTTTGTTCTGCTTGCAAGGAGGTGGACTTGCATAGAAATGGCAGAAGGGTCATTTTCTCTACTATGTACATCTTATCTAAAAGAGCCCACACTAAGAATTCTTGAATACCACTGCACAACCTTGAGTAATAAAAGCATCCAGGATAGAGAACATGTTAGCAGATGAAACTTTTGAAAAGCTTCAGGATCTCTGTTTTGTTGTAAGCAAGAATCAGACTAAAAATACAAACAAATACCAAAGTACTGAAGACTTTTCATAATATTCATACTTAAAATAAAAGATTGAGATGAAATTTCATACCACATATGAATCATTTCTTATCATCTGTGGTTCAAAAACCTAGCTATTTTATTCCGTCACATTCATGCTTTTCTTTTATCTTGTCCTTGAGGACTATGGCAAATTCAGTGGACCGAAGTGATTGTAATTATTTAAATAATAGTTCATGTAAAATCAACCTTCTCAACATCTTCCACTTCCATAACCATTTTTGTCCCATCAGTACTGAAATACGGCTATAATATCATTTAGCAAGCAAAAAAAAAGAAAGCAGGATGAGAAGTTTCTAATAATTACTGTTTTTTACAAGGCTGAGTTTTGATAGTTTCCACTTTCTCACTTTCTGATCACTGTGAAAAAATTAAAGATGATTGTATATATCCCTTTCTGTAGCTTGTTGATTCATCAACTGAATTATACCTCTCTTGTCCCCTCAAATGAATGTTACTTCATGGAGTCTCTGCTATTTATGATTTTAGAGTTTTGCAGCTGTTAGTTGGTATAACTGTTGTGCAGTACATTGAAATATCATTTCACATAATTTATAAGTATACATTTGTTTCACATTTCCAACATAATAGCAAACCTGCTTTTACCACTAGGGAATCTCTATAAAATCTCCCTGGAATTCACATTTAAGCATTGCCTTACTGGGCTTAACATGACAGATTTGAAGAAATTAACTCCATTTTTCATAATAACTACCATCTCAAAATGGAGAGTTTAATGGTGTCTTATTATTAATATATTTGTTTTATAAAATGTGACATTTATTCTGACCTTGATAACAGAATTCCCAGAAGTTTCAGGTATCTCTGATATTCCTGTGATTGATTATCCTCAAAATGCTTTTACTGAATTTTGCCCTGTTCTTATATCTGCTCAACTAGTTCCCTAATGTATCACGAGAACCTCTTCCCCAGTACAGCTATTTTTTTTTTTTTGGAGGGCAGGGGTTTGGCCTTCCTTTCAGTGATTCACAAGAGCAGCTAAATAAAGTAGGCTGTTTTCTGCCTACTCTTAAAACCATTAAAAAAGCTGTTGATAACAGACAGAATCACATCAGGACTGGATTGTTCAAGTGAGAAATCAGATTTTCCCTTGGTTTGCTCCTAAACAGATCTTAGTGCTTGCATGTCTCTTTCTTACAGAGCCACACAGTCATGCTATTTAAAGACTAATCCAAGCAAATCTTCTGTCCATACGTTTTGCATCAATTCTTATTCAGAGCAGACAAACTATGTGATTCATTTGAGAAAACCAGACTAATCCTATGTTCTATCTCCTGCATGCCTTCCTCTGCATATAGCTGGAATGATATTTTAATTATGTACACATTAGTTGGTGTGTGCATAGGGTGATATTTTTATGTGCAGTCTGACTCATAGTTGTGATTGTCTGAGAACCCTGATGGCACATGACTGAAAGTGAAAATTAAAATATTTTATACAATGTAATAGTTGGTCTAGTATATATACTCATTTTCCTATATTTAACTGCAGTTCTTTTTCAAAGGTGATCATATCTCCAGGCAGTGGCTATGGAGATGCTTAATGTGTTTAGAAATCCCTGTGAAGTCTTTGCACCGTTTTGTAGCTACATATGCAAACACCAGAAAAGTAAAAATAAATGAAAGTTTTGAGTTGCAGATCTGATTGGAAATTTGGGGGAAAGCAATGGAAATAAAGTTTGTGAGAAAACTAGGTGGGGAACTACCCTATTTACCCTAATCACTTCCCAGTAAGAAAAATGTTGTCTATTTCTGCACTTAAATACCATCAATAATGCTAACACAGAAGTTTCTGATGCTTGAATAATGTAGTGAACTCTGTTACATTTAAATCAAACTTTTAGTTTTGGTCTGTAATACAAGTTAATGAAGTGATTCCTTTTTCATCATTTTCCAATTGGCACTAATGTTTCATGCTAGCATTCTGATCAGGATCCTAAAACACTGCATGTTCATAAAGCATCAATCATAGAATCATAGAATCATTAGGTTGGAAAAGACCTTTGAGATCATCAAGCCCAACCATACCTGTCCACTGCTAAACCACATCCCTGAGCACCTCATCCATTCATCTTTTAAACCCCTTCAGGGATGGGGACCCAACCACCTCCCTGGGCAGCCTCTGCCACCAGATGAGAACCCTTTCAAGGAAGATACTTTTCCTGATGTCCAATCTGAATCTCCCCTGATGCAGGTTGAGGCCATTGCCTCTTGTCCTATTGCCTGTCATCTGGGAGAAGAGACCAACACCCACCTCACCACAACCTCCTTTCAGGTAGTTATAGAGAGCAATGAGGTCTCCCCTCAGCCTCCTCCAGGCTAAACAACCCCAGGTCCTTCAGCTGTTTCTCATAAAACTCGTTCTCCAGCTCCTTTCCCAGCTCCATTTCCTTCTCCAGATGCGCTCCAGGACCTCAATATCTTTTAATGAGGGGCCCAGAACTGGACACAACAATAATCCTTTCTTCATAACAAAGGTTCTCAAGCAGTGGCAGAGGCTGCTGCGGGAGGTGGTGGAATTCGCCTCCCTGGAGGGATTTAAAAGTCGTGTGGATGTGGTGCTTATAAAAGTCATGTGGATGTGGTGCTTAGGGACATGGCCTAGTGGTTGACTTGGCAGTGTGAGGTTAATAGTTAAACTTGATGGTCTTCAAGGTCTTTTCCAACTTAAATGATTTTCCAATTCTCTGATCAGGCAGGCTGAGCAAGGGGCTCACGCACCAGCAGCAGCCCCAGCACCAGCTCACAGAGTAGCCCCATGCATAGGGCTGGAGGCAGTGGGCGATGCCCCTCTATGATGGGTTTTACCCTGCTGGAGGGGATATGGAGCTGGCACTGATCTCCATGGTTCAGTTCCCAGTAAGGCACTGGGCAAAACCAAGGCATCCCCACATGGGTTTCTCTGTTTCCTTCCTCTTGACAGCTCAGAGGATAATTATCCTATCAAAATAATTTAGATATCATAAAAAGCAGCAGCATTAGAATGGATTTTAAAAGTGGAGACTAATGAGTCTAGGGAAGGGAGATAAATATTTCACAGAAATATCAGAAAAGAAACTGTAAAACCCACATTTTTTTGTTTTCAAAATACAATGTATGTAGTGAACAGTCATAATTTAAGTACAACATACTACAAGTTAATAAACAACCATATTGAAAAAATATGTTCACAAATCCAAAGTCAGTATGCAGTTTATCTAGTTCACACAAGAACCAAAATGTACATCATTTCAAAAGAAAAAGAAATCTTTCAAGAAAAACAGTATCCAGAGAAGTCAACCCCAAGAAAGTCAGAGTAACTTTCTTGTCAGGTAGTTTGGTGATAATTATAGCAAAGATAAATATTAAATGTTTATTTTAGTACCTAGCCCCAGAGGAATATGTCCAAATAGTAAAATGTAGAAACAAATTTAAAGATGGTCTTTCTTTACAAACACGCTTAGTATAAAAAGAAAAAAATAGGACAGGAAAGAAAGTCCACTTTGTTCCTTTTCTGCATTAATATTTTTCTCTGAATGTAGCTGCCCTCTAGCTGTTCTGACCCGTAAAGATATGACAAGATAATACAATTATCCTACCAAACCCACATTATTTAGTATAAAGAACAAGGTAGGAATTTCTAGCTGAATTCATCTGCAACAGAAAGTACCATGAGGCTTACTGCTTCCCCTGTTTAGTAGAGTTTCCTTGGATTGTTTGTAGAGATAATTTGGCATATATATACTTTTACAATTTTTGCCTGCAGTCCTTTCCATATGAAATTCTGCTTTGTCCGCTTTCTGCTCCTTTACTGCTGTTCTGCTCTATAATGTAATTCATTTTGCTCTTACACGCTGGTGCTATCACTTAGAGTCCAACTTAGCTGCTCCTCAGTAGTCCCATCCCACAATCTTTCTACAGATATTATACTCATTCAAGGAGTTTTGGAACATTCCCTGTCTTATCTGCCAGATATTGTGCATTTAAGGAGATACTTCTCAAATAACTAAATAAGATATTTATCATTTATGTAAGTGACATAAATAGAAATTTAAGTACACATATCATCATTTTTATCAAATTTCAGAATGAGCCCACAGTACTTTAGGAATAAAAAGCAATCCTTAACCACCATATCTGTTCTTAGATCACATTTGTGTGTGAGAGGACAGCAAGTGGGGTTCTTATTTGGGATGTTGAGAATGGAGAAGACAATGGAGTAGAGAAACTCATTCTTAAGCTGGGGAAAATGAGTAAGAAGTAAGAAAGAAACCATTATGCTCTGATGCCCTTCACTGCCCATCACCTTTCTGAAGGGACAAAGAGGGGCTGTCTGTGATGTATGGTGAAGATAAGGGGAGGTAAGAATTAGGAAGGTGGTAGGGGAACTCCTATACTGAAGTTGATCCTTGGGAAAGACAAGGGATTCTCCTATATTTTTTAATTTTTTTTTTTACTATCTGGGGGCCTTGTGTGTGGTTTTTTGTTATTCTTCCCAATATTTAGATCAGTAGTTAAAAGTTCAGGTTAATTGGATTTAAGTAATTTATTAAGTAAAAAAACCCTGGCTGATACTGTTTTGCCCATGACAATCAAAAGGGAAAAGCATGGGCAAATATAAGGGAAAGGGAATAAAAGTTGCTGGATGTAAACAGGTGGCTTGTCTGTAGGTCTGTCTGACTTGCATTTGACCATGGCAGTCTATCCTCTACTCTTATTAATTCCTATTCTAGCTATCATATAGAGGTGAAGCCTTTATTCCGTGTAGCTCTGTGCAAACACTCGCCAAATTCAGCCCTGACTAGCAGGCCTTTAGGTTAAGAGAGACCTAGAGACCTGCAAAAGAACTGGGACCACAAACCTCAAGGGCTTATGGTTTCCTGGATCAGGTAGCTGGGAGAAGTCTGGGCTTGGGGATCAGCTACTGGGCAGCTGCAGTTGGGTGAGGGTTTATCACACACAGCTTCACTGCTGCCTGGACGCGACGGCACAGAAAAGCAGCAGTCTTTTCTTCCAGCTGCCAGGCTAGAGTTGATGGGATCCAGGCGGGTTGCGAAGCCCACTGGTTTCAGCAACTACTAAGAGTTCATTACTCAATGAAAATTGAGGAAAATACGTGCGTTTCAAAGAAGAGAGACAAAAGATTTCTTTCTTTTTAAAAGAGGCTTGAGTAAGGCATCCTGGGGAATGGAAACATATTGTAGAATCTGTATGAGAAAGGATTACCACAAGACAGACATAGCAGTTCTAGGTGAAAAAAGGAAACATTTTTTATTTTATATTCTTTCTGAACTTGGATTAAGGGCTTCATACTATCAGAGTAACTGAATGGTTAAGCCAGCAGAACAGAGAAGAAAGCAGAAAGTATTTTGATTTTTGTGAATTGGATGCAGCTAGCAGCAATTTTTAATCACTCAAAACTTCTAACTCCCAGCAGAGATGAAGAGGGCAATAAATCTCAGAAATTTGTAGTGCTAATGAGACTGGAAGAAATAGGATGGCGTAAGAAAAGAAGTAGAGAGACAAATTAAATGGGATGGTGGGGAAGAAATAGATCCTCTTATGACAACCTGAAAAGACTGCATTTAGCAGACGGGCAGCAAATACTAAAAATTATTAATCTTTAATAAAATTATTCTTGTGTGCATTTGCAAGCAACAAAACATGGTTCCCCTGCTAAACATGCGTAGGCTGATCATGCTTAGATACTACATAGACTTCTTAAATAGGGAACCATAGAAAAACCTTTCAGATCTTTTCTATACCTTCTGAGATGTAAAGAGAAAGCACTGAGGTGCAGTCCTTGTCTCAGCTATAGTTGAATCCTGTCAAAAGGACCGCAGTGTCTGTGATGCTTCTCTCCAAGAAAACTCTTTCTGGAATTAGGCCATGCTACTCAAGTTATTGTAGCCAAAAAGCTATACCTAGAAGATTATTTTGATAAATATGATAAAAACTTCTTGTTCCATTTAATACAGGTGATGGAACAAGAATAGATAACGAGGTCATTTCACGCAATAGTCAGTTTCTTCAGAAATCCTGTCTCCAGAAAACCTCTACTTTACTAGATGTAAAAGGACTGTGAGGAGGACCCTCTTGGTTTAAAAATTTCATTCTCTCTTATGTTTTTGTATTATTTCTTTGGTTCTCATGGTGACTTAGTGAAAACCCTTCTGTTCTGAGTGTGTTCTTATCTTCTTACAAAGGGAGAAGAAGAACTCAGTATATTGCTGGTCTTTATCTTTTCTAATACATGTAAGTGGCTATCTCAGACTTGTGAGGCCACTGAGGCTTGTGAGGCACACTACGTTAAAGGGTTTGTTGACAGAGTCTTTTTGGATAATTGCCTTCTCTAGTGAAAATTTCTGGTTAGATTTAGACAACTGTGTTCTGATGTTGTTCATTAAGGACTACCAAATTCCAAACGAAACAATTTGTGCATTGGACTAAGCAATTATTTCTATTTAGTCTGCTCTGCTGCTGTTTAAATACTGCCACAAATATGACCAGCACTGAAGGGATTCCTGGAAGGAATTTCTGTGACTGAAGCAGTTTGCAAATTTTCAAACTGATTCTATCTCTATTCCTATAAAAACTTCTCAGATTAAAGTTATACTCAAGCAAAAGTAACAAACTGGGTTGTACTCACTGTCACTAAGGATGGAATAATCTGTTCTTAAATAAACAGACAGAGAGTCATACAGATACGCCTAATGAATATCACTCAAAATACAAAAAGTTTTTAAATTGTCCTATTCATGGGAAATTCTCCAGGTTGATTAATTTGACTAGAACACTGAACACTGATATTGTGAATTCACTAAAACTCCTTGGTTTAAGAAGAAAGGTTGCCCTCACTCATCCCTTGAAAAAAAAGGAAGGTGAAGGAAATCAATTAGAAAAAAACAGATAATAGAAGTTTTCATTCTCATTGTCAAATAGACTTTTTGTCTTCTATACACAAACATTATTTCCCTTGTCTCAGTAAACTTTCATCATCATAATAACTATATTATTTTTGTTTCAAAATCAAAATAACCATTGTAAAAATTATGTACTAACAAGAGTGGCAAGAAATTATATAAATTCTTTTAACTTGTCCAGATATATCGTATCAATGAAAAGCAAATCAATAAAATCATCCAGAAATGGTTTTAACTTATCTCTCTCCTTCTTTCCTTTCAAATATTATTTTCTTCTTTTTTCATTTTTTAGTTTTTTCCTTGTTGAAAATAAGAGGATGAAAGCATAGCTGCAGTTCATTTTTCAGCTCTAAAACCTGCTGAAAGTATAGCTCTGCAGGAAATGTTAGCAAACTGAATATTTTTCATTTTCTGCAGAATGCTTAATTCTTCCAATAGTTAATTTTCCCACTAGGTATTTTGTAACATTACAATACAAGTATAATATTTAATCCATTCAAACTCTTTACAGGCTGATATCCATAAGAATTGAAATTATCACTCTTCTCTCCAATTAACTATGCTACAAATCTTAATATTTTCTTAAATAAAAAATTGAGGCCATAATAGAAGGAATGGATTTATAAATTTACATATGTGTGTGCATGCACATTAATTATATGGAAAGTGTTTAAACATTAAAATCTCAAATGCAGCCTTCAGGTATGCTGCAAGCTGGGATACATTCATATGAAGTAAACACAATTTTAAGTTGAAGTTTTTATTATTTAGGGTAGCTCAGTTTAAGAGTCAAATACTAATCAAAAGTTAAAGACTTTAGCTCAGAACACTGAGGACTATCTTTATTTTACTTCACACTGAGAGAATTTCATGCTCTATCAGCTGAAAGATCTTAGTCTCTGAGATGGACGTTTCACTGCTCTCTCCTGTACTATAGACTTTTCACTTTATTGAAGACAGAATTCCTTATTCACTTGGTTGTCTAGGTGCTTGGTATCATCTATATGATCATTCAACAGTCAATCCAACACTAACTACTTCTCTAGTACATTTTTCATCCTTGTTGAGAACATTTTGAATTGAAGATATTTATGCATAGGAAAATATTGGCATTGAATACTTTTCACCTAACAGTGAAGAACATTTCCTTTAATGCACCGTGCTCTATGACTTTAGTGGTGTGTCACGTTCATTTGAGGTGGTTTATGTTTATGAAGTTTGAAGCAGCCTTTACTTATGCAAGAGCTGCCACAGTGTCAGGGAAATATAAACAAGCTCAATACCAAAAAAGATCATTTTGTCCAGCCTGGTAAATGATAAAGGGAGAAATTAAGTACTGAGTTTACAAACTATTTAAGATCAAAGCAAGATGGAACATGGAAATTGTTATATCTGTTTTTTATGCTGAAATGGCTCCTTATAATCTTCACCACTGTATACTAAACACAGATTACTCTGAAAAGTTTGAGATTTCAAAACTTCTGGTTTTATTGCATTGGATGAGCTTAAAACAGTTCTTTGGCAGTAAAAAGATTTACATGGGTTTAGGAACCAAGAAAATTAATGGCAAAAATCTCCAGCCTACCATGGCCTATTAAAAACAAAGAGATAACATCCGATTGATGAGGTATCTGATTCACAACTTGCTAGAAGATGGGAAATGACAAAAAAGGAACTATTACTACATCCATGTCTTACCTTTCATTTTTAGTTGTAGTGTAGAGCATACCCTGCCATGTTTCTGTTCACAGATATCAAAACCTAGTTGTACATAGCACCTTTTATCCTCTATGCATACAATCTTCCAGAATTAGGTGACTATGATACACACTGCCTGAGGCTGTTCTCAAAGCTGTTTGATCATTTCAGGTTCAATGCTATGCTGTCTCCTTTAGGCAGACGTGCAATTTTCACAAATATTTTAAAGATACGCTTGTGGATCTTAGTTTTGACATAAAGATATAAAACATACAAAATAATAAATTTAATTGTTGCTTATTTTGCTTTGCCAATATAGAACAGCGTAAGACTCAAGTGAAAGATAAAATATTTTTAATTAGTATATGCAAAGACTCTGAAGTTATTTACCGAAAATAAACATATTAGGAGTTTTAAATCAGTCATTCAGCAGAGTCAGACATACACAGTCCCAAAGGAAAATGAGTTTTTTTATCCCAAGCAATAGAACAAACATAATTCTCTAGAAGAAGTATTTAGTGCAAGGAAATTGTTTAGACAAGAACTAGAAACACTTCAACAACAGGGTGAATTCAGTAACTCATAAGATTATTTAGCATGACAAAGTCTTACAACTGAATACAGGGGTTTTAGCTTTTAGTTTGCAAATCCTTTGACCTTTGCATGAGCACTCAGTCACGGGAGAAAAAAAAAAACAATGTGTGTACTGTGAAAGGTTTTGTTATGCTTCTTCAGGAATATTTGAAATGCATCTCGTTATATTATTTTATTTTACTTCCTATGTTGTGTTTTAAGCTTTTGATCTGCAGCTGACACAAGCAAGTTAAAAGTGTCAGAATCAGACAATGACAGTAAGACCTGCCATCTCTCACAAGATAGATACACGTCTTTATAGCTAGCACTGACTTTTGTTCAAAAGCTATAACAATTCAAATATAATGAAATGCTTTAAGAGCACAATGGCACTTTCAATTTCCAATCTGACAAAGCTACAGTCCAGGACGTTCCAAGGTCTCAGTGTTACTGAAAACACTTCACAATTTAAAATGGTTTCAAAAGCTTTCTGCAGAGACATTGGTTAGATGTGAAGCAGTGAACTATTAAATAGGTGGGAAAAGAAATATGCAGAATGATTTGGAAGATAAATGTTCTTCTCTGAGTGCACCTATAGCTGTTAAAGTACAGCCAAGGTATTAGCAGTTCCTTGCACCAGGGAATTCTTCTGCTGCAAACTGTATTACAGTATAGAGTAGAATGCTTTCCCATTGGAAAAGTAAAAAATAAAGAAAAAAATGAAATAGAATTTTTTTATAACACCCCAAGTTGTGCAGTTCCTACATACCATATGTAAATAACATGTAGAAGAGGCAAGTATAAAGCAGGCAGGACTGACACTGCATAGCAAGAGGGAACATATGAATTCCGTCATTGTCCATTTTCTAATTAATAATTTCTAATGTTCACCTTCTCGTTTCTACCGTCACAAAACCTGTTGAATTTCAGTTCATTGTATTACTAAAACGTGTTTCTAACCCTTTATATGTTGTTCAAACATATGAAGTAAAGGCAAAGTGAATGGCAATTGATGCAGCTGAATACTCTTCCTACAGTAACAGTAACATAGTCATTAATGGTTATGCCAAAAAATGCACTGTAAGCAGTCTCTCACCTTCCTGGGTTTTGCTAGTGAGCTTGAGACCATGAACTTGTTTCCAGTGGTGTACTTTTAAATAGAATTCTTCAGCACAGAACAGAATAAAAATATACCACCATATAATATAGTATTCACTATCTTGGGGTGAAAATCAGTGCCATTTCTTATTGTAAAGAGGACAACAATGAGTTCAAATGATTTGTAAAAAATGGTGGGCAATCTGTAATGCTGTAAAGCAATGGGGCAACATCTTGTAATAGAAGGATCTTTAATACAAAGTGATAATATCTTTTCAAGTATGGTAGACACTGCTTCCATCTATTTGTCTTGTACTTCAAGAATGTGTGGCAAAAGCACAAATCTGTCCCAAGACCATCAGTATAACACTTAAAGCTCATTTGAGCATTTAACTAGCTTTTTTGGGGTCAATTTATAGGAGTCATATGAATGACAGATTTTTGGTGTTCCACAACTGTGGATTATCAAAAGCTATTACTTTTCACTTTAAAGCATCCTGCTTTTTTATTTCCTCACTCAGATGAGTGGCTGATGACCCAGCACTTGCATTTCAGAGACTATTTATCTGCCCTTGCCCTTCCAGTGCAGATGTACAGGATCCATATCAAAGACTTTTAAAGCAGAGTGTTGATGTTTTGCAGCCAGTTTTCAGAAAACAGCACACAAAAAGCTTATAAACCACTACAAATTTATCTGTCATTCATGCCACATAACACTGGCCAGCCATTTTATTAGGAATGCACTGCTGCAGATTTATGCATGCAGTGAGAAATCTCTTGCTTGCCCACTTAGCATATCTGATTTGCACTGCAGGAGAGGCGTTGGCAGGTGGTTGTGGTGAGACTAAATGTACTAAACAGGGTTTTTTTTCTGTTAAACAATTCAAGCATGTAAGAACTGTAGTTCACTAACAAATCAAGCAGCATAGAGGAAGTTGATTTCTGTGTTTCAAAACTTGGGTACTACAATCAATGCAATAATATTAGATAGCATAGTTGGAAAAATCAAATTATACTGGAAATAAAAATTACAGTACAGGAATCTAGAGTATATATCATGCTCTGTTCTTATTTAGTATTAATAGGGCACAGGAAACAGAAAAATGAAGCGAGTATAAGCTGGAAGAGCTCTTAAGAACTCTATATTTGAGTAGGCAAGATCCATATCTGCTCTGATTGCTTTTCTGACTTATAAGAAGAGCAGGCCATCTTGGGTGCCATCTCACAGCACACACAGGGCAACCACATGATCAGGCCCACTCAGCATGGGTTTATGAAAGGCAAATCCTGCCAAGAAAACCCGCTTGCCTCCTATGACAAGGAGACAAGTTTGATTAATGAGGGAAAGGCTGTGGATACAGTGTACCTGGACTTCAGTAAAGCCTTTGACACAGTTTCTCACCATATTCTGCTTGAGAAACTGTCTTCTACTGGCCTGGACAGGTGCATTTTCTGCTAGATGAAACACTGGTTGGATGGCCAGGCCCCAAGAGTTGTGCTAAATGGAGTTAACTCCAGCTGGAGGCCAGTTACAAATGGTGTCACCCAGGGCTTAGTGCTGGGTCCAGCCCTGTTCAATATCAGTGACCTGGATGAGGGGTTTGAACCTTAGCAGGTTTGCAGATGACATTAAAATAGGAGGAAATGTGGATCTGCTGGAGGGTCGGGAGGCTCTGCAAAGGGATCTGAACAGGCTGGACTGCTGGGCAGAGTCCAATGGCATGAGGTTTAACACGACCAAATGCCGGGTCCTGCACTTGGGGCACAACAACCCTGTGCAGCTACAGACTAGGAGAAGTCTGTCTAGAAAGCTGCCAGGAGGAGAAACACCTTGATTGACAGCTGACTGAACATGAGCCAGCAGTGTGCCCAGGTAGCCAAGAAGGCCAATGGCATCCTGGCTTGTATCAGAAACGGCATGACCAGCAGGTCCAGGGAAGTGATTCTCCCTCTGTACTCAGCACAGATGAGGTTGCAGCTCGAATACTGTGTTCAGTTTTGGGCCCTTCACTAAGAAAGACATTGAGGTCCTGAAGAGTGTTCAAAGAAGAGCAACGAAACTGGTGAAGGGGCTGGAGAACAAGTCTTACAAGGAACAGCTGAGGGAACTGGAGTTGCTTAGCCTGGAGAAGAGGAGTCTGAGGGGAGATGTTATTGATCTCTACAGCTACCTGAAAGGAGGTTGCAGAGAGGTGTTTGTTGGTCTCTTCTCCCAAGTTATAGGTGATAGGACAGGAAGGAATGTCATTAAGCTGTGCCAGGGGAAGTTTAGATAGGACGTTAGGAAAAATATCTTCACAGAAAGGGTTATCAAGCACTGGAACAGGCTGCCCAGGGAGGTGGTTGAGTCACCATCCTTGGAGGTGTTTAAAACATGGGTAGATGAGATGTTTAGGGACATGATTTAGTAGGACACACGTATGATTGGACTTGATGATCTCAAAGGTCTTTCCCAACCTAATTACTCTATGATTCTACGAAGATGGGCTCAGCCTTTAACATCCACAAGTCTCCAGACTGCCATCAGGGTACAATGCCTCATGATTCATCTAGCTCCTGTATCATCATAAGGCTTTAAGAGATGGTTCCATGAGCTCACATTCCAGTCTCTTAAAGCTGGCCAATCTGTCTTTAAGGAAGAACTTGCAATGGAAACAAATGTAAAGGCAGTGTTATCAGATATGTAAGATTTCCATATTTGGTAAATCTCCTCTTATTGATGCTCATTAAGGGTCTCAGGTCAAGTGATTTGAAGATCCCTTAAAACTTTTGGCTTATCAGTGCTGATCAGTACAGTGCTCTGTCTACTACCTTTATTTATTTACTCAGACTTTTCATAAATTACTCTTATTAGCAAAAGGGTGAAAGTACTATTTGATGGCTACAGCCAGGAGGTAAATGTATGCTGACTGCTACTTGTCAAATCTAGGATTTTACAAATAATTACTGCCTTTTTGGGGGGAGCAGAAAAAAAATGGCTTACCTTGGCCACATGAGCTGTGGCACTTTACAGTTGTAGTTTGCATTCTCAGAGTTTTATTTCCTTCAGTCTTCAAAGGCTGAAAGGTTGTTTTATTATTGCCCCATCACAGTCATTAATGCTGGAAAGGAGCTAAACAACCTCATTATTCCTGTGAATCTGTTAGTAACAACGTGAAGTGAATGGAAAATATCCTGAGAAAATATTTGTTATATGCCCTAATACCATATGTCAGTTCTGATTTGAATTATTGAAGATACTATATATTTACGAATCTGAGCTTAGACGAAGAGAACTGAAAGAGGTGAACCTCAGTTAACCTCTCTCTGCTATTTTATTTAAAAGGGAAAGCAGAGCACATAGTATTAAATTAGGCATAGCTGCCAAAAAAAGATACAAATTTTCAGAGGCAAAGAGCTGCAATGCACCATTCAAACAATGGATTCCAGAGCTAAATGCAAGCAAAAAAACCAACTTAACTTAAGCTGAAAATTAATTGCTTTATCTTGAGAAGTACATTTTGTTCAGAGTACTTGTCATTCCTTTCATTGCATTACTAGATGAAATTTTATGTAAAGCTTTTATCTGATGTCAAATGCAATAAAATTAGAATTTGAAGGACCTAGAGTATTTGGGCAAACACCACAGCATTATTTTGACCGTTGTCAAATTGTGGTGTCTTCTGGATGATTTTACTGATATTTCAAAGTGATGAAAACTTTTTAATGCAAATGACAAACCACAGAGCTCTTTTCTAGGTGTTATGGAAATTTCCATAGAGAAGCTGCCTTTCACAAACATTTCTAATAATGATACCAGAAGGTGGTGGTTCAGTCCATTCAGTGCACAAGTTTTAAAAAAAACATTGTGTAAGAACTGACAAGGTTTGGTTTAGTCCTCTCACACCTGACGAATCCAAATTCTCCTCTTTGTCTCTACTGTATACAAACTCGGTGTTTATTTAAATTAAGTAGATAAGACTTATATTTTGCTCTATATCTCAGGAAGGCTCTAGGAGAATGAAAAATACATAGAACATTTAGATGGGGACATATAAACTGAGACATTACACAAACAGATAGCCTGGGAAAACAACAGAAATTCAGTAGTTCACAGTGAAGGAACCTGCCTAGAAGAGATGAATTGTTGTATATACTTAAAAAGTCAGTCCCCAAAGACTTCACCCCATATGGATCTCCTATGTCAATTACCTTGTGGCCATGCCATAGATACCTATAAACATTTAAGAAGTAGCATCTTGAACAATTACAAGTTCAGATACACTTGTTTACTTATACTTTCTGAACACTTGAAGAATATAAGTGTAGACAAGGAATGCAGAGATGGAATTATTAAAAAAACCCAAATGAAATAAAACCCTCAAAAAGAGAAAGGAGAGACTGTAGCACTATATGTAAGAGATAGACACTGAATTAAAATTTTCACCTTCACAAGCAAATAGTAAAAGAAAGTTTATCTATCATGCAAAGGATCAAAACCTACATTCAGTGGAGACTTTAATATAAGTAATTGTGCATTTCATCATATCAAGCAGGAAGCTAACAAGACCAAGTCAGTAAGATGTGGAAGAGTGCTGTTTCTGTTCATTTGGTTCCACTTCTTCCTGTTTTCAACAGAATACTTGAAAAGATATATTAGTGCCTCTTATCTTATGTTCAGCATTATTTTCCCGTCTTTATGAAGGTCAGTTAGGGCCAGCAGCATGTAAATGTGAAAAGTTATTTTAAGATTTAAGGAGACAAACTCCACCAGATGATGAAGCTGAGATGGGTTTAATAGCAAACAACTCATGCACAGAACAATTAATATATCTTTTGAAAATATCTGACTAGTTAGAAACTTACTTAGAAAACAAAGAGTATGACAATAAAGTCAGTGAGACCCAGGGGCTGAGAGAAAGGCAAAGCACTAGTGCATTTTAAAAGTAATTTTAAAATACATTAGTAGCCCTCAGTGCTGTCATGGCTGTGCCTATACTGGCAGCACTTCTCTGGCTGGCAGTGACGAGACTCAGTTCTTGGTTCTTCTCACCCTCACCTCACGAAGTGCCCCTCTCTACGCTCTCTCCACCGCCATCCCCAGTGCACCAGGCAGTGCCTCACCAAACACCTGAGGAGGGCATGGGAGCGACTACCATGCTGCAGCGCTTCTGCGGCCAGTGTTGATGAGGCTGATGAGTCCGATGAGCCCAAAGAGCCCCAGGAGAAGGGCCAGCATGGACTGCACAGCATGACCATCAGTGGTCACCTGGCCAAGCAGCATAAGCACCGGTGGTGGAAGAGGCTTCACATCAAGAGACAGTCTGCAAAGAAACTGTAAGGATCAGGTAATGCCTGTTGCTAAGTCTCCAGCCCCTTGATTTGAAGAGGGAGGAGGGCTGCCCAAGCTGGGACAGGAGCTGGTGGGTGCTCCACTCTGCCCTACACTGCCATGCCCTTCCCTGCTCCGCTCTGCTAGACTGGTTCCTGTGAGAAACCTTGTGTGGAGCTCAGCAGGACTTCATCCAAGCAGAAATGGCTCCTTTCCTCTTGTCTGACTGAATACCTGGCTTGAGCAGGACATGCGCTTGCAGAAAGACACCACACAGCCACCCCGTTGCTGTTTAGAAATGCCATCTCCTCTGTCTCTGGGACATGTCTGATGTGGGACTGATCAGGGTTAAAACCAGAGTTCTATACAGACTCTCCAGTCTCCATAGATGTAGGTATCCTCCAGAGACTCCTGGTTTCCAAGACACAGTCTCTTTTGCTGTGCTTGGTGGCTGGGCAGCCCTGCTGGAGGCAGAGACCAGTGCCTGGGAGCAGGAGTCTCTTTGGACAGGGAGCCTAGGGTTGGGTGAATGAACTGCATTATGCCTATGAGCTGAGCATGCCTTGTCATGCTACAAACCACTGCCTGTCACTTCATGGCACTAGATCTCAATTTCAGTTCTTCTTCCCCTGCCCCTCTCTCAGCCTGGATTGATGGGAAGCAGGAGGAAAAGGTGCCTGCAGTAAAAGTCCCTTTAGGAAGACAGCAAGCTTAAGGAGTTGATCTAGCAAAATGTTATGTTCATTCCCTGCCTCCAGGCTTCTGGCAAAGTATCAGTATGGTGTTAAAACAGCATTTAGCAGAGCAGACTTGACCTGGAGCACATTTTTAATGTTTTCTTTCCTTGTTTATTTGGGGGGTTTTTTTTGTTTTAGTTCTGCTTATGAAGCAAACCTGAAAACGGTCTCTCTCTGGAGCACCAAGAGACCCTCTGCCACAGGTGTTAGAAGAGAACACCTATACAAAATAGTTAAGCTGTGCAGTACTTGGAATGCAACCCCCACCTTTCTTGGTCCCCTGACATTCCACTTAGGAGCTCTTTAAAGTCCCAGCTCCTGAGACTAAGCATGGGAACACCTGAATCCCTTCAATATCAGGGCTGGATTTGAGGAGATGTTACCTGAGCATGATGTGAAGTGTTTCTGCAGCATCCTGATGAGGTACAAGCCTTGTAGTTAGATGTTGGTTTTCCAGTGGGCTTATTATTCCCCCCAGTTCTCGAAGTTGAGAGGAGATTTATCAGATGAGACTGTAGCCAGCAGGGATTAGTTACTCCAGGGACAAGAATAGGTGGCTGTAGCATGAACATGCCTGTAGTCAGTGTTTCAGTCTCCACTACTCTAGTCGTGCAGAAAGTTGTGTGTGAGTTACCCTTTCTCAGCGGTCTATGGATATAGGTAGAATGACAAAGATATAGCTGTTGAATTCCAGTAGAAAGTGTATGCAAGTGTGTATGTATTTTTACAGAATGCATTCCCTTCCTTTCTGTGTGTAGTATTACTGTCCATAGGAAGGATGATGCAGAAGATGAAAAGACAGAAGGTTATTCTGCTTGGGGCACAAAAGGCCAGGAAAACCTGGAGGCGGCTGTAGCCCATCCCAAGAGTGAACTTATACCTATGAAAGACTCTCATTTTTTTTTGTGTGTGTGTAATCATAGGACCACAAGTCAATCGTATGGTAAGGAAAAGGATTTGTCAGAAGCACGCATTTTTTGGCATAAATGCAAGGATAATTGCAGAATGGCTATGATGAGGGGGCTGTACTACTGAAAAATATTAAATACCTTTCACTTTAATAAACTAAATTATTCTGTTTGCTTTTCCTACAGTGAAATACACATCACTAAAGACTGTTTCTGAACACAGCTGCTTGTTCTCAGTCTGATGAAAATCTTGGTCTGGTATTTCTAATTTCATGGGCTGAGACATTTGGATTTCCTAGTTTTTAAATGTATACTTCAACCACCAGAGCCTGAACTATCTATCATCAGCCCAGGTCTTCCAGACCACCCGGCAGAAAGCATCTATGGCTCCTACTATGAGCTTTTTCTACCGTTTTACTTTGGAGTAACATTTCAGGGAACTTTGTTCTGTCGCAGTAATCCTGAAAATTTTACTAAGCTTTGTTACCTGAGGGATAGTAAGTTCTGTTTTCTTTGGAGATACAATCAAATACTTTAAAAAAATAGGATATTTAACTTTTTAACATAATAATCATTCACATAAATACTCTTCAATATTTCCACAAGTTCCCTAAAAGTGTTCAAAGAAACTGTGTTCTTAGTCATTAAAAATCATGTTAGATAGAACCAGAACAAATTTGGAGGAGGAGACAGAGGAAATAATTGGCCTTTTTTGAGGCTCTTCTATGATATTGTAGATACAACTGGCTTCATATGTTTCCCATTTTCTTCTGTGTTAAAAAGTATGGTGTTTTCCCAAACATAGAATCCTAGAGTTTTAAGCAGAGCCAACTGTTTTTCCCAGATCAGATTTTTCAAAATCTAAGTCTCTTTAAGGTCAGAATGTTTTAATAATCAATCTTATTTCACTCACTTTTTTTCCCCTGCTCTTTATCATCATATTAAGAACTAAACTGCACCCAAATGTAAGGGAGAAAGAGTCTTCTATTTCCTCTATCAAGAGAAAAAAATTAAAATCCAGCTTTCTAAGACAGAAAAATTTGAAACTAATCTATCTTAAGAAGTGTTTTAAAAATTATGGTAATACAGAACCAAATACTAAGTATGACTTCGGAGGAATTAATTAAATGAAATCATCTGTTATAAATGAACAAAATTTAAAGCAAAATACACTGATACAAGACCCAAAGCGTCCTAAATTTAGCATCCAGAGCACGGCCAATTTAAAACAATACTATTACCAAAAATTGACTCTTGAGTCAGATAGTATTTTTTATCTCAAGCCTTCACATTACGTTTACCATTCTTCTCCAGTTCAGGCATATTTAACACATTGCAGTGACTTCTGAATTTTCTGAACAGAAATTTCTGAATTTTAGATTATACATGAATTGCAAGAGAAAAAATGCCAAAAATAATCATAAAAAGGATCTGCTTCTGCACCTTAATTGATGCTATAATTCAATTCGTATGAATCAACACACCCAGCTCTTCTTACAAGCAAGCAGATTCTAATAGTGTTGCAACTATATGTAACAGGAAGGGATTGAAGATACAATGCCCCCTCTGGATTGGTATTAATATAATTGCGACTATGACTTTCTAACATTGCACATGTAGTTTCCATAGTGACTAATTTTACACTGGAATGCAAAACATCCTCTACATCTGTGTTACTTCTGCTTTGGAGTTAAATATTTAAGACCACTGGAAAGAATGTGAAGTGTACTGAGGTTGTAGCACAGGTATATACCTATTACCATTGAGGATAAAATTTATTTAGATGTTCTCAATATCAAATTTCATCTGGATTCAGTTACCTTCAAAAAAGGGAACTTTCCAGTTCCCCATAATTTTACATTGCAGCTCCACAGGGATGCTCTTTTTGCTATTGTTCTGTCTACGGGGTCCAGTCATTTCTTTCTGGCCGAGACTTATTGCTGTATTCAATGGTTCTCCTTCTGAAACTTGCTCACTCCTTGAACATTACTGAAAAGTATTTTTCGAAGCACATGCTTTGAGATGTCATTTCTACCTGCACTTTACTATTCTTTGTTTTGGTTTGAGGTTTTTTATTTTGGTAGTTTTGTTTTGTTTGTTTTTTCTTGTTTGGTGTTTATTTTGTAGGAACAGAGAAATACAGTCCTCCCAGTATGGGTACCAACTCCTCCATATCATTCAGACAGAACTATAAAGGTTGATTTACTAGTCTATTCTTGTCACTGTTTTGATTGAAGATTATTTCTTCATTCAGTACACCTAGATCACACACAGGTACTTTCCTATCCTTTTCTCAGACTTAGTTGTGGTACTCAGTTGGTCAATACATTTCAGATACAGTGAATTTCTGAAAATTCAAATAAGTTTTAGCTAGAATAAGAATTTGATTCAGCAATGATTTAACCTCCTGCTTAAAAATTAAGAACATGTTGTTCTGTATGAAAAGACCTTTATATTGTGATAGGCTAGTTGCAGCTAATGAGTGTGAATGACACCCTATCTCAGTCAAAATAACAATCAGCATAAATTTTTTCCTAGTCATATAGCTATACTTCTGTCCATACAAAGCTTGTCTGAGACTTGGGAATTGTGTCCTCAAAGTATACTATTACATTTTAATATCCAAGATACGACACATAAGATCCTGTTGTCCCAAAGATTTTATAGAAACACAACACTCTTAAAAGCAGTTTACCAGGTCCCTTGTTAGACTGCTAGATATTTGCCCATGTTAATATCCTGCACACATGGAAAAGATATTAATTAGGGGAGGATGTACAAAGTATGATAATTCATATGCATTGCATAAGACATGTTCCAAGGCAAATGTTATTTGTCATAAGTTTCCAGGTAAAACACCGATTAAATTAAACTGTGAATACAACTACTATGTTTAGTTTTCTGCTTTTAATGAAGACAGGCATTCCTTTTCTATTGTCTCCCAAATTTAGTTCTGTAACATCTCCCTTCGTATCATAGAATCATAGAACCATAAAATGGTTAGAAGGGATCTTAAAGATCATATAGATCCAACTACCCTGCTGTGGAAAGGGACACCTTCCCCTGTAACAGATTGCTCCAAGCCTCATCCAACCTGGCCTCACACACCTCCAGGAATGAGGCTTCCAGCACATCTTGGCAACCTCTACCAGTGCCTCACCACCCTCACAGCAAGAAATTTCTTCCCATTATATAATCCATATCTTCACTTTTTCATCTTAAAATTATTATCCCTCATCCTATCACTATACTCCTTAATAAAGTGTCCCTCCCCAGCTTTCCTGTTAGGCCCACTTTAAGTATTGAAAGGCTGCTATAAGGTATCTGCAGAGCCTTCTCTTCTATAGACTGAGCAAGCCCAGCTTTCTTAGCCTGACCTCACATGGGAGGTGCTCCAGCACACTTATCATCTTTGTAGCCCTCCTCTGGACTTTTTCTAACAGGTCTATATTCTTCCTGTGCTGAGGACTCCAGGACTGAACACAGTACTCTAGGTGAGGTCTCATGAGAGTAGAGTAGAGGTGGAGAATCACCTCCCTTACCCTGCTGGTTACACATCTTTTAATGCAGCCCATTATATGGTTGGGTTTTTGGGCTGCAAGTACACATTGACAGCTCATGTTGAGCTTCTCATCCACTAGCACCTCAAAGTCCTTCTTTTCAGGGTTATTCTCAATCCATTCTCTGCTATTTGTGTTTGCTATTGCCCAGATTCAGGTGCAGGGTCTTGCACTTGGCCTTGATGAACTTAATGAGGTTCGCACAGGCCCGCCTCTCAAGCCTGTTAAGCTCCCTCTGGATGGCATTGCTTCCCTCCAGCGTGTTGACTGCTACATCAGCAAACTTGCTGAAGGTGTCCTCAATCCCACTCTCTGTGTCTGTGACAAAGATGTTAAACAACAACAGTCCCAATACAGACCTCTGATGAATGCCACTTGTCACCAGTCTCTACTTGGACACTGAGATGTTGACTACAAGTGCGACCATCCAGCCAAATCCTTATGTGAATACTGAGTATGTTTTTTTTCTTCAGAACAGAGCAAAAGGGTTTATAGAAAAGAAAAAAATGGCAAAGTAGCTTTCTTTGCCTCTGATCTATATTCTCCTTCCTAGACATTATTCATATTAAGTTTTCTTTCACTATTATTTACCCTTACCTTCATCTAGTCTCTAAACTTCTCCCATCCTGTCAAGCCTTTTTATGTCTTCCACAAACTCTTCTCACATCCTTTCTCTGACTTCTAAGCGTGTAGAGGCCTACTCTAGGAATTCTAGGTTTATGAACGAAAAGTATTTCTGTTTCTTTTCTGGCTCTCTAGACAACATTTTCCAGCAGAGTACTTCCCTTCTCAAGTATTAGAATTATTCTCATTCTCTCTCTCTCTCTCTCTCTCTCTCTATATATATATATATATATATATATATAAGGGTTTTTTTTCCCAAAACTTGTACCCTCTAAACAATTTTAATACTATGCTTAGTTATACAAAGAAACTAGTTAATAACAAAGCTCAAAAGACAGTCCTAATATTCAGGATCTTCTGTGGTGTCAGACAGAACTGCAGAACCATGGTGTCAGAGGGAAGGGCTAGAAAAAGGGCGTTTTTCTTCTGAGTATCTCTGTCAATTCAGATACCACAGGTCTTTTGCTTTTTCACTCTCTTAGTCACCTACAACATTTTGAAATACAGGAAAGGACATCTATATCTGTTTATTATTCTAATCATGAACATGTGTGGATGTTAAAAAATAGTTAAGGACTTGTATCTCTAATTCTACACCTCTCCACTGGGACTGGTGACTTTTTCTCTCTGGCAGCATAATCAATTTTATTCAGTAAAAAGAAGAAATATTGAAAAGTATGAAGGAGACGGGGAAATAAAATCCATACATACCTTGTTGCCATGATGAAATGCCTAGGCATTCTCAGCTTAAGCACAGCATAGCTTTTAAAGCCTTCTTTTGCTCAGAATTATTCAAGTACTCCAGCACAACCCAGAACAGGCTCTCTATAGTCAACTCAGCTAGTTTGTAATGCCCAAAGTTGAACTAATGACTGTATAACAATAAGACTAAATAAGTATTCCTCACAGGTGTTTGATGAGAAAGAAATTCCCTTCTATTCCCTTCTGATATTAAGCAAAAGTTAATAACATCTACATTCTCTGTTGCAGTCCTTTCCAAGTAGGAAATATAACACTTCTTTTGGGCTCCATTTGAGAAATATATTTAATTTTTCTTCATATATAATGTCCTTTGAAAATGGGCTGTTCCTAATCTCAAAGCATTTTGCTGGACTAGAATCTACTGCTGTGAGGAGTAGCTAGGGTAGTATGTTCTAATTAGATAAGCTCAAAACTGTTACCCCTTGTCCTATTGCTATACTCCTTGAAAAATAGTCCCTCCCATCTTTCTTGTAGGCCCCCTTTAAGTACTAGAAGGCTGCTAGAAGATCTCCCCAGAGCTCTCTCTTCTCTAGACTAAACAAGCTCAACCCTCTTAGCCTGTCTTCATATAGATGAGAGGGTATAATTTAGGCAGTAGAAAAAAAAAAAGGTGACAGAACTGAATTGAGTGAATAAGTAACTTTATTTTTGATACCTATATCAATGTCTTGCAAACAGTTCCTTAAACTGTAAATCTTACAAGACACAACATCCAGGAGACTGTAAATGACTCCTGAGGAGAAATCATTATTTATCTGTAGATAAAACTTAAACTCATATCTAATCTGTATAGAACTCCATCAATGCAAATTAATATTTCAGCAAGTAAGCAAGTATTACACACAATAAAAAACAAAAAATAAAAATCTTGAGTTTTCTTCTCAGGTACTCACCTCTCTTATGGAAGAAAGATTTGATATTGTCAGTGAACTAAGGATCTGCCATTTTAACTCTTTTCAACATCTTTTTTTAAAAGATATTGCCAGATTACTTCTACAGCTGACCAAAATTTACATTAAATCCTAATGATTCATACATCTGAATGGGAAGTGACAATTAGTAGCCCATCTCTCAAGAGCCTTTGAGTGCTATATTCATGCAACAAAATTGGCAGATATTACCCTAGATTCTCCCTGATCATGCTATTCTTGGCAACCTGTAAGTCAAGAAAATAAAAATAACGAAAACCAAACCATTTCTTTTATAGTGTTATAAATTCTTCTCTGTAGTGGATTTAACAGTGAACAAGAAGTTTCTCAGTTCTGTCTGGAGAAGAATGAATCACGTTTTGCCAAAGGGTATCACATATACCATTAGCTAACTTGAAAGCAACATTTATGGCAAAACCTAAGAGGGGTAGAAAACACATGCTAGACATTTTCAGGTGCTCATGAGTTGCAGTGCTCATTGTTTAAAAAATCTAGGAATGACATTACTGTTCAGTGATATTTTCACAGTATTCAGTAGCCTTAAACTTCATAGATTTAGTTTAGTTACTTGGTCAAGATTTTAACTTGGGGAGTATTGCATTCTCCCCAGGGTATTCATCTCCAATGGTATTTTTGAAGGTCTGCACTCTGCATCAGTGTCTGCTGCTACAGTTTTTTACCAACAAAGCATGCAATGAAGTCTAATACATCATGCACATAGGAATCGAATTACTGTTTCATAGATGTGCAGAGCGTTACTGCTTGATTAAGTGCCAGTTATCCTTCAGTGTTTATATTTCCTTGACTGGTGGAAGCTTTTCACTACTGCAGATAAAAAAAAGAATAAAACAAAACCTACATTAAAAATTTTCAAGTTTATGAGAACTTCACCAGCTGTCTGTTTGTTTACAGAAAAGATGTATCAAAACACTACAGTTATACAGACTTGCTCAATTCTCTAGTTCATAGGAAAGAGTTTAGTAAGACTGACTTAAAATAATATTTTTAAAGCATGATGAAGCAAACAGGATTTTTTCTGAGTTTTAAATTTCTGTTCACTAAAGTCTTTTCAAGTCTAGCAGAAGCTGTCACCTTGAACTGCATTAAAAGAATTTCCAGCTGGATAGAATGTACTGTTTTCTTCAAGAAGTGTGACAGCCACAGAGAGACAATGGCAATTAAAAAAGAAAGACCTTTCAAGTAACACATTTCAGGGCTCTGTATAAGATGAAAATAGACATCAGTATTCACTTTCACATAGTAACATTCTTTCTTGATCAAAATACAGGTAAATTCATGCCCTATTGATACATGGGACATAGAAAAGACCACTACACTTCAGCAAAACACCTGAAAATGCACCCTACAAATATTAGCCTAAGTATTTATGACGAAGGAGTAACTAACAGGAAAAAATAAGAGTTTATGGAGAACCTATTTGACAAGTGGAAAGCAATTTTTCACCTATTGGCTTTTTGTAATTAATATTTGCGTTAATTATTTGGTCACAAAAGTAGAGGCCTCCTGATTATATCTGTTAAAAAAGCTAGGAGGTATGATTATTATGACTCCCATGGATTATCATGCAGGAACAGCTCGATAACTATAATAAAGGAATTGAAATTAGACACATCCATCCTTTAGATATTAAATAACTTGGGGTATGACATGGGAAGTAAAAGAAAGAGAATAATGAGTCCATGGTTTCATCATACAGAATCTGGATTATAAAGTGACGTTATCATGACAACTAAAAGTATAGTCCCTTGATTTATCATGAAATTTATTTCTATTCAAAATGAGATTACACACAGAATGAAAAAGGTAAAAATGAGTACAAGTACAGAGATAGGGTAACTAAATTAGACAGATCCTCTAACGGCACAGAGAAGATCAAAGAGTGAGGCACAAGAGTGTTCTTTCTCTGTATGAATTAGACGGCTTGAAAAAAGGAAAAAGGATACTTGAACTGAAATATACTGTAACCAGACCACTAGAATTAAGATAGCCATGGATACATTCAAACTGAAAATTAGCAAATGGCTTCCAGCTGTCAGCAATGAGAAGTCATTAAACAGCTTTTCAAAAACAAAATCAGAATGAACCAAAGACTTACTTTAAAAGTTATACTTGCCAAGTTTCTAGGAAATTTTAGGCTGTTTTCATAAAAGAACAAACAAACAAAAAAATCAGAACTTCCCTTCAAGACTTACGTAAAAGTATTTCTTCAGCCTTCTGACAGCAGAGAGACAAAAATTGCAGCAAAATAACAGCTGCTCTGGGGCCATTTTCCCTTGTTCTTTCCACAGAATCCCTGGATATGGCATGACAAAAGTCCTCCCACTGCTGTTGTAGACAGGGAACATGGATGCTTACTATCTTTTTCCACTTATCAACATTGGCCTTTGTTGATGACAGAATACCAGATTTTATCAGGAAAGGAAAGGAAGGAGGGGAGAAAGAAAATGGTCATATTTCTGAGTCCCATGCACACCAACTAGCATGTTTGTGTATGTACATATGTATAGTTAACCGCTAGAAGCTACCTTCTACCATGGTTGAAATCCTAGCAAAAGAAGAAAAAAACACCTTCTTCAAATAATTTCTAATAAAAACTTAGTGACATTATTTACATTTGTAACCTCTATCTGAATCGCATTTAAACAAAAGTTTTATGATTCTAGAAATCCCCTTCCAAGAGTATTAATGCAGAATAAATTAACTAAATACAGTTTGGTAAAAGTAGCTTTCTTTTATCAGGTAATACCAGGAATGTTCACTAAAACTGGAGTGGATTACTGGTTTGCTAGCTACATAAAAGCAAAATAACTGGACAGGATAAAATCCATATAATTAGCAAATTAATAAAAAATATGGACAAATTGACTTGTCTTAAAGTTCAGAACAATAGCTTATATCTTGCTTGTCCTTTAAAATACAACTACCCTGTACACCAGGATAGAATGAGTATTTATACTTGGGCAAGAACATTCTTCTTTAAATTTCCAGAGTAGAAGCACGTAGAGCAATCACAACACACCAATGGAAAAAACTTCAAATATTCTCAGCAGGATGGTAGGCTAAACCTAAAATATTCAGATGTGAAACTGACTTTAGTATTGCTAATTCTCCATTTGCCAGATTGTTTGACGGAACTAGTGATTCCTACTTTGTACATTTATATTAACTGGGTATTACTGAAGAAATATTATTACATAATACTGTAAAAGATTATCTGATCTACTGAATACTGAAGATGATAAGAAACCTAAGTTTCATTAACCAAAAGCTAATGAATTACAATGTTATAATGAGTATTGGTCTAACTCTTATTTCTTTTTCCGCAAGAAAATAATGAGATCCTATTTATTTGAAGAAAATAATGAGATCCTATTTATTTGGAGGACGATTTGTGGAGGAATTGTAGGTTATGTGATTGTTTTTACACTTTTATGTAGTAATCCAGAGCTACATCATTGGCAAGCCGTTCTGATGGAAATGTAGGTAACTGCAAGCAAAGTCTCAGTGTGCTTAACAATCTGCAGGTTATGGAAATTACTCAGGAAGAACCTACATTAGGGGAATGTGAAGAATGAAAAGTGAAAATGCCCCTTAGCTGCCTTAAATCATCATCTCAGATTTAGGAAGTACAACAAAGAATTGAATTATATTCTTGCACATATTTCCAGAGCATTAGTGTCCTGATTAATGCAAAGAAAGAAATGTTTTCAGAAACAGAAAAGGATTTCACAATGAAGAAGGCTATTCTCCTTTATATCTGTATCCAATGATCTTATCAAGAGATTTCAAAATAGCTTATAAGGGAAACTGAGCATTATTATTTCCTATTTCATACATGTGCAAACTGAACTATGAAAAAAAAAGGAAATTTCTTGCCTAATGTCTTTCCCTGTCAGAATCTAATTGTAAATCTAGGTGCCAGATTGAATTTCATGCTACGTGATATGCCACATTTATTTGATTTATTTATTTATTTTAAGGAACGTTTTTAAAAATGTGCTCTATAATTCTTGTGGACATTGAAGGCCACCTTGGAGAGCCTAATCTTAGTCTTAGGGACTACAGAGTCTGTATGCTGCCAATTCACTCAGCCAGATTGTGACTCATTTTTCACACTTTTTGGCGATTAGAGAATGATTTCCACAGCTAATTTCAAGAAGGAGATTAACATTTCACTATAAAATATATGCTATAAGCATTTCAATTGCAAATTTACCGTTGTTTCACTATCAAAGATCCCTCCCTCTCTCAAGCAATCACACTTTTAAAAACATGTAAATCTCCATGTGATGAATCAAAATACAACGGTTTATAAATAGTTTACCCACAACACCTAGTCCTTGCAAGTAGAAATTGGCCCTTTTTTCCATGCATGCCTTAATCTCTTCCTCTCATGTACATGGCCCTTTAATTTCAGTATCTTGTTTATGGCACAATGTGTAATGTTTTTCCTTTTAAAATAACACACTGAGTTCAACATTTGCCATAGGCAAAGAATGTTCCTGGCATTGCCTAACACCTTTGCAAGGTGAACAGCAGCAAGTGGCTCACTGTTCTTGTATGTCTAGGTGCCCTTCTGTTGCAACGTTCATAGAAAAATTTTACTTGGTCTTAGGGGATTATGTTTGATGCACAGGTAAATAATTTGGTTTCCCTTGTGAGACTACAGAGCAGAGCAGTTTAAAGATATCTGAACTTACTGATGTTACAGCCTCCTATTTCTTGACAGTGTCAGTAATAGTTTAGCTGAAGTTGACATCTATGTTCCGAAACAGTCACACAAATCTCCTCCCTATGAGGTGATTATTCCTATTACTTAACTTTGTGTGTTTCTTCCCAAGAACAGCTATAAATACTGTTTGCCATAACAGAACATTTGAATTGTCAGCATCAGTGAACAATCAGAGTGAAGGTACTGCAGATACTCTGTGCACGACATGAAACTAGGCAACTTTTCATCTGTTCAAAGTCTCACTCCATTTTGAACATTGTGTAACAACAAAAAGCAGTGAAGTGGTGCATAAAAAGTGACACAGTTATGTAGGGTTTCTTATGAACAAGCTGTTCATTTGGACAAACATAACCATTCTTTTTTTTAAGGCAAGGCTTTAAGATAATTCCATATAAATGTTTTGCATATATTTGCCAAGACTACTATTCTAAGAACCAAAACCATATTCATATGTTTTTCTTTCCTGAGCATATCTTGTGCATAATTGTAATAGGAGGATGCAGGTCGAAGCTCTGGTTGTTAATAAGGGTAAGAAAAATATTCTGGAGTGAAAACTTACTTACCAGGGTTAGAACATCGAAATATTTGGATTTTTTTTTAAAAAAAATTTCCTTTTTCAGTCCCTTGCAGGGATGCAAGGTTTACATAACCATCAGATTAAAGAAAAGCCAAATTATAACATTCAAGTCCACTGAATCATCAGTCATTATTCAGATTAAATGTATCCATTTCAGAGTGTAAAGCTGATTTCTACAGAACTTACAAACATAGTAAACATAAAACCATGAGCAATATAAATTTAAAAAAATTTACAAACACATTTTTTGAAGTTGAAACAGATACGACATTTCTATCACTGTAGCAGAATTCCTCATAGAAGAAATGCACTCATCTTTATCATACCTTTGCAAGGTTTTAGAAAATGTCTTCCATCATAAGGAAGGAAATTCCAAATCCCCAAATGGTAAAGAGGTGGGCAGAATAAAACATATTGTTACAGTATTCCCACGGTGCTCACTTTGTAGTCATTTCTTCATTTAAAGCACAAGTACTACACATAAAATTTTGCCTGCAGCCACTTTAGTCCTCCAGTTTGCTTTCAGATTTTTTAGGAGGAATTATCTTTCTTTCTCATTTACAAGCCCAGCAATACAGATGGTTCTACTGAAAGAACTGTTCTCAAAAGAAAATGTGCTCATACTGCAAAGCGATGAGCTAGGACATGATAAGTAGAAGTAGGGTGAACAAAAAACCTAATTGTCAAAGTAAAAAAATTCCAATGGGCATTATTTTCCCCAAATAACAAACTAGAACCTGCTTTACAGACAGGATAACCTCTAATAAATTTCAGGCTGTTTCTCTAAAGCCGAAGAAGAATCTCTGAATGTGAAGGTCCTTGAAAAAAGTATAAGTTGTTATAAATTTAAGAACGTAGATTTTTACTCACTTTCTTCTTCACAGATGTTTTGCTCTCAGAAACAACACGTATAGTAGCCTTAGGGAAATATTTTTTCGTTCAAGTGGCAGCATTTTGGGAAACAAACATTTGCAAGGGAGTAAAGCATAGGTATTTTAAAGGCAATTTACAGAAAACCTTAAGGAATCACCCTTAGCTCTTTTTCACATTTTTTTGTTGAGATACATTTACTGAGATGCTGCACATCCAGTCTTCTGACACCTCTAACCATTCACTTCAGTCTGTCACAAACAATTTTGAGCAGACATAAATGTGACTCCTAGTTGTGAAGGGCACAATCAAATCTCTCTAATATATTCTGGCAAGAATCTGCTTGAGGCACTAGGGAACATTTTATCATGTCTATCACTGTGTCATAATAATTAAGCATTGAAGTAATTTTAGTAGTCTACAGCAATCACACCCATATGCAAGTGAGTATCTCAGAGAGGAAAAAACTAGGCATGTAGAAAATACATTCAGACCTTGTGCCACCTCTGGTGTACTTCCTGAGAAACATATTTCCTAAAGTAGGACATGGTTTAGTCCCTTATATCTATAAAATTTTCCTCCTTCCACAGAAGATTTAAAGCTTTGAGAGAGAGTTTCTAAGAAGAACTTAAGAAATGCTCCTATTTCTACCCAGAAAAAAAGCACCAAAACCAAGCACTGTTGTGGGGCATGGCAGTATGACTGTTTGGCTGTGTACGTCATGGTCCTTTATTTCCTCTTCTTTCCTGTTGTCTTGCCTTCTTTCCAACAGTAATTAACAGCTTGGTGATGTTATGTTAAAGACGGAACGTGTTTTACTTTTTTACTTTAAAATAATTCTTTAAAAAGTGAGTAGTGCATTTAGATCTGGAGAGCACATTGCATACTGCAATGAATTGAACATACAGTGGCAAGAGATGTTTCAAAAGTACAGAAAAGTTACATAGCAGAGGGTGTGTGGCCAGCAAGCAGCAAGCCTACAGCACAGATAAGAGCTTGGAAATCAAAGTGCAGCACATGCTAGACACAGTCAGGCCTTATGGGTGACACTGGGGAGGGACTTTCATTGGAGACACATAGGGACTGCAGAGTTTGCAGCAGCTGGAAAATCTTCGCTATCCAGAGTGCAAACCTAAAAAGGTAAGGCCTGTCCCTCAAGTAAAAAGTGATATAAGAAGTTTTATTTACAAATCATCTATTATTGGTGTATTCCTAGTTAGTAATTTTGATTCTCATTTCTAAAAAGTTGCTTACTTCTATTTCTCTTCTGAAAGAAATCCCTGGCTTTTGACTTTAAAAATTTTTCCAGTCTTTTAAGCATCATAACCTTACAAAACTGTCTAAACAGACCAAACAGCAAAGTTTTGACCAACCCATTGACCCATCTATTAAAAGTTTTCTTACAAGATTGTTGAAAAGAGGGTGCAATTACTCCTTCTCCCTCAAAATGCCTTCCCTCTTTAAAAATACTCTTCCATCTATCTTGGGATCAGTCTCAATCCATCCCCTTCTAGCCACCTGGGTTTGTAAAAGATAGGTCCAGGTCTGGACTCCTGGAAGCCCAGGCAGCTGATGTGGGAGGGGGTGGGGGTGGTCATGGAAGCAGCCACAGGAGATTTAAATGGTCTCCAGGGAGAGCTACAACCTGGAGCATGCAAACAGGGGTGAGCTCGTCAGATGGGCAGGCTCGAACAGTTTGCAGGGTTAACAGAATAGCTCCCTTCCTCTAATGAGTTATCAGCAGCTACAAGTGATTTTCTGAACAGCATTTAACAGATATTCATAGTTTTGAGGGTTTTTTCAGATTGCAGAGAAAACAAGCTATAAAGATTTTTTACTGCAAAGAATAGTTACAATAAAAGGTAAGAAAGCACTACTAAACATAGTGTTTGCAGCTGTTAGTCCATTCAGAATATGGGGTTTTAATGTTTGCGGTAAAAGCTTAGTCCTTGTACCTGAAAGTCTCTTGGCATTGTTCAGGGACCAAGTGTTCACCATTTCCTATATTCAGAAAAGCTGTTACTTGGAGCTCTGTTGACACTGTGATGGGTTCTAGCCTTTCTGACCATTGCTTCTTGTGCAGCATAATATAAAATTCCTTTCTCATCTCTCTGTTTTGTGGTTTTTTTTTTTCTTTTTTTTAAAAATTCAGCTACTATCCTGTGATAGGCAGACTGATGTAGTTACTTATTCTGATCTCTTTTCGAAAATGTGGAGAGGACACTGTGGAAGGAACAGATGTTAGTTTACACAGTGCCTATAGAAGCATTTCAATATGTCAGGAAATCAGCTCATGCAGACTTCCAATTTACCACCGTTGTACTATAAGACCTAAGCAGAATGAACGCCCAAGCATCATTAATTTAATTTGTACATGTGGAAATTTTTACTTCATGTCAGTTAAAGCCTAGGAATACTTACTGAAGGAAGGAACAACAGGGAACAGTTTTGTGAGGAGCATATAATTCATAATTCTTATATAATCAGAGTCGACTTTGCTTCTCAGAAAAAATGTGCTACTATAAAATAAAGTAATTATGAGCTATCATTAAACAGTTATGGAAATCACCCTTATGAGATGTGAACAAAGGTCAATCAGCTCTGTTTATCAGTCTAAGCTCAGTTTTCATAGCAGCCACAGATATGCAACTGACCACTGTATTTAAGCAGATTGCTAGATGAACATATATCTCTATTGAGGACTGCAAATTTCCAAGACACAAAATTGGCAGAGCCAGATGGAACCCCTTTGTTTCACTACTTCAACATGTACCACAGTAAGTCTGGATTTGCTCTGAATAATTTTGCAGGAACACTGAATGTTGTAGGGACTGAAAAAAAAAATATCCTTCTATATTTATATCCTTCTATACACACGTGATCCTGACTAGTCACTGCAACTGTTTGTATTTATGTAAGGCTGGAAAATTATTAGAGATATGATTAATTAAACACCTGGTGTCATTACATAACCGTATTGAGAAAAGTGGAGAAGCCAATCATCACTCTTCAAATTAACACTGATTTCTTGAAATAAGAGTATACTTACGAGACTGTGTCTACTGAGGCTTCTCATGTCAGCCTCTATCCTCCATATAAAAAAAGAACAAATTAAAAACATCTGTAGTCTACTGCTTATAATTCTTTTTTTTCACAGGCAACATTAATAAAGTTTGCCTTCTTTGGAAGCTGACAGTAACTGAGGTTATTCTGCTTCCCTAGAGTAACAATTTTGGATCTTCAACTTCCAAAGAAAACTGACAGTTTAAGACTCATTGCTACTGCCAAACAACTTCCCCAAGCCTGTTCACACTGCATTCCTTGTGAACCAGCTGCCAATGGGCTGCATTTAACACCACGTACTCTCTCTTAAGGCTGAAAGGCTCAAAACTGATGGTAAGAAAATGACTGGTTGGCAGCTACACAGGTTTGCAATTTGTGGCCCATAGGGCATTCACATCTGTATCTAATTATAGAACAGAATAACAAAATTTTCAGTTTTATCAGTAAATGGTTAGCAAAGCCTAGCACACATGCTTCAGTATTATTTAAATTAAATACCAGGCCATGGAAATAGAGATAAATGTACTATTTTTCTCCTAATATATTCTTGCTATAGGCATCACTGCTGTCACTACCTTGTAATAATATGTAGAAAATGAAGGAAAGATTGAGGCATATTTTTCCTTGTAATATAATTAATAGAAGTGCAAATACACAAGATTGAATATTTCAGCCAATTGATTTCTTGTTATGTCACTTAAACCAGAAGCACTTGTCTGGATAGAATTTTTGCTTGGTTTTGTCAGAAACTGTTTTGTGCAAGGTTATTATTTAGAGCTAAGAAACGCAAAATTCAGAAGGCAAAATATGTAATCAATATCCTAGTAATAGGATTTCTAGGTGCAGAAAATTCATTTTGTAGTTGTTCACAAGAGCCAGCTTATCAAAGACGTTCAAATTGATCTAATCTATGAGCTAGCCATTCTTACTAATTTTTTCTGTATATCATTTGGTGAAACCATCTTCCCCAAAACACAGTGCTTCTACCAAAATGCCTTGGAGTGTAGAAGCATTATTAAAGTACCATTTAAAAGTAATTTGAATAAATTTAAAATATTTTTAAAGAAATAAAGCTGCTGTATTTAACAAACGTTAGTTTCAGAACCACATGTGTACACTAAACTCGGTAATGTATGCACTTCATCTTTCATACTCCCATGTGTAAAGTAGAATGTATTGTTTCCAGGTTATTTAAAGAAAATGCATTTAGTACTTAAAGTCTGTGATCTAACTCAACATTGCATTGTCTGAAGTACTTCCAGTTGTGCCTTCAGCACAACTCGAATGAGCCTGTTTCTCAAGAGGTCAAAATGCTCAGCTTTCCTGTAGCACAGGGTTCAGATGGCAACATGAGACGTCCTCTATACTCTTTGGAAAGGTACCCTGCCTCTGTGCTTCAATTCACTGCAAGCTGAATGGGTGTCATTTAGTGATACTGGAGGTATTTAAAAGACATGTAGATAAGGCACTTAAGGACATGGTTTGGTGATGAACATGGCAGTGTTAGGCTTACAGCTGGACTTGGTGTTTTTTCCAGCAGGAGAGCTTACAGTTGGACTTAAGGGTCTTTTCCAACATAAATGATGTAATGATTCTTTGATTCTATACTTTGGTGGCAAACCTGCCAGGAGAATAAATAGCTTGTAATTTAAAATCTTTCATGATTTGCATGCTTTTTCTGATTACAAGGGTGTACTTTTTCCATTATTTTAATGCTTGAAACATGCAACTCAATTTCCAAGTGCTCATGTATGTTTCCAGAAGTCACATCACATCTTAAAAATGCCACTCCCTGATGGAACATTTATCTTCCTATTTGCAGTTACAATGTATCACTGGACAAAGGCATGCACTGCTTACACAGAGAAACAATGGCAGTAAAATACTGTAAGTACATACCTATGTTTAGATATTTTTTTCCAATTTTCTGTAAAGCCTTTTGCCCTCCTGCTCTCTCCCTTCCCTGTCTCTTCATTCACCTTGACTCTCTATGGCTATCCTCCCCTCCCAAGCTTCATCCTGTTCTCATCCTGGTTCAGTTTTATTTATTGTTGAGTGTGTTCTTGTGAGGTTTTTTTCCTAGTTTGTCCTCCCAATTCCTTCCCTCTTCCTTCAAAAGCAGCCAGTACTCTCTCCTTTTTCCTGCCTCCTACAGCTCCCAGGACTTTTTTTCAGTGCAACTGAACTGCTGCAGGGAGAGGGCTGCAACTGCAGGCAGTCATCTGAATGCTGCCAGTAAATGTCCTACAGGTCATAAGGAATTAACAACCAATAGTTTGACAACTAGTAAGCCATTACTACTGTCCATGCTATCTGTTGTCTAGGGAAAATAACTCTATGAAAGCAATTTAAGACATTTTTTAAAAAGGAGAATAGTTAGCTAGGTGTACACTATTTCGCAACCTAACACAAAACCTGCTACTTCACACAAGTAAGCCCTCTTCAATTTTTAGTGGATCACTAGCTTTATAGATTTCTAATAAAACATTATACTAATATACCAGGTGCAGGCACCCAGATGATGGCAGCCCAGATGGCCCAGGGCTGCCTTGCACCAGACACAGCCAGCTCCAAACAGCTTCAATGGCCCCAGTGCAAGGGCAGATGCCTCGGGGATAGCCTGGGTTAGAAAAAGCAAAACGTTGCCTGGCAGTCAGGGCTGAAGGAAACCATGTGAGAAATAGCCCTGTGAGACCTGAAGAGAGAGCAGGAGGAGGGGAGAAGGGGCTCCGCACACCACAGCAGTGATTCCTCTGGGGCAGATGTTTCCCTGCAGCCCTTCAGTCCTGGAAAAGACTTTCATGCTGTACATCTAACCACCTCCTTTTCCCTGCAGCCCTTCAGTCCTGGAAAAGACTTTCATACTGTACATCTAACCACCTCCTGGCACAGCTGTTGTACAGAGGCACCATGACAAGGTCTTAGCTTTGTCTAAGTGGAGCGACAGCATTCGTTTCCTATCCCACTTCACACAGGACATAGATAACATGTAGTAAAATTATGTAAAGTAAAACCAAATCAACATTTGGCACAAAATGTACAGATACTACTGTGTAACAGGTTTTAAGACTAATATTTCTACCCTCTCTAATCCCCATTTCAATTTTTAAATTCCCCATTCATTACTGCCCATGATGATAAAGGGAATTAGTGTTTCATGATTAGTTTTCAGCAGTGAAGATGTGTGTTTCAGTTAGGGGTAAAATTGGATAGCTCATTAGTCACAGTGTTGAAAGTTCCAAGTCTTTTATACCATTTAAGCTGTATTCCCCAGAGAAATTTCTATCTTCCTAATTCGTAATGCCTCTTGCCAAAATTATTAATATTCTCTGTGGTATTGTATAACATGTTGAGCTTATTTGTTTCTTTATTTGTTTGCTTTAAAAGGCATTCCTAACAAGTAGCTGAGGGTATTTGCACTTCTAGAATGATAAACATTTACTATAAAAATCTTTTTTTTTTAACCTACATTTAAAAACAAGATGTGAAGGCAAACATCTTGACCCCTAAACAAGCTCAAACTGTAACAATTAGGCACTAATTAGGACTAAAATCTCAGACAGGAAATAACTGTATTTAGTCTGAAGTTTCAGCTGTATTTTTGAATATTTTATTGTAAGCATTCTACTACACTTAGCTTAGTTCCTTGGAGACAATCAGACATTTAAGATCTCTCTGTATTATGGAACATATATATTACAATTCTGATGTGCTTACCTAACTTAAAAAAAATTCAGCCAAAAATATTTGTAGTTTCAGTTGGTTTATAGCAAAAAACAAAGTCAGATTCCTCAGCAAACTCAACTTAACGGATCTAGAATGAGTTGCCATTTGGATTTAAAGAATTACAATATTGTACTGTTGATCATAATGTAGTTTAAGCCACAGAAATAATAAATCTAATGAAAGTGCATAAAAGTTGTTGCTATTATTATTACTGGTTTTTATGTTATAAGACCTAAAAATAGAGATGACAGTTTGCAGTTTAACGTGCCAGGCTGGAACACCTACACATTTTCCATCCCTGCAGGACTTCTCTGCATGATGCTGGAAAATCGGAAGTGCCTGGAACAGGAGATTCATTGCAAACAACCTTCCACAGGCTGACCCAGATAGAAGAAACTACAAGAGAAAAAGCAAGCACTTCTGTGTTACATTACTAAACAGCAAGACAATTCATCCTGATGAGAAATTGACTATTAGAAAAACATTATTCCAGAAATAAAAAGTAAAACCATGGAACCTAAGAGCTAAGAACTTCAGGCCTAAAGGTTTAACTGAGTCTACTGAAAGCCTCTTCACAAATACAGAATATATTCTGCAGGAATCAAGACATGTAGAGCAAAATTACTTGGGATTACATTTATAAAATCATTTCCTCACACAAATAAAGTCAGTTTGATCTAGAATGACTTGCCCTTTCCACCATGCTAGTTTCACACTGTTAAAACTCCTGCCTAGGAGCAGGGTTTGATAGTTATGGAGCATGAGTGTATGATAAAATGGCAAACTGAAGATCTAATGTCATCATTCACTTTCCTCCATCTCATAGAATCATTTAGGTTGGTAAAGAACTTTAATATCATCAAGTACAACCATTAACCTAACACCACCAAGTTCAGCCCTAAACCGTGTCCCCAAGCACCATATCTACACATTTTTTAAATACCTCTGGCGTGGCTACTCAACCACTTCCCTGGGCAGCCTGTTCCACTGCTTAATAAACCTTTTGGTGAAGACTTTTTTCCTAGTATCCCGTTTAAACTTCCCCTGGTGCAACTTGAGGCCATTTCCTCTAGTCCTACCATTTGTTACTTGGGAAAAGTGACCAACACTCACCTTGTTACAGCTTCTGTTCAGGTAGTTGTGGAGAGTGATCAGGTCTCCCCTCAGCTTCCTTTTCTCCAGACTTCCCTCAGCCGCTTCTCCTAAGACTTGTGCTCCAAGCCCTTCAGCAGCTTCATCGCTTTTATTTGGACACACTCAAGCACTTGAATGGCTTTCTTGTAGTGAGTTTACATCAATTGATTGGAGAACGTGCTTCACACAGTCAGTAGGTTCTCAGGAAAAAAAGCAGTCAAGTAATATCGTTTTGTCTCATGTACTTTTCAAATCTGCACTCTCTTCTTCAAATTAACATAACATACAAGTAAATTTTGAATGTTGTATATCCTTCTGAGGATCACACAAAAAATTATAAGATTCAGGTGAGATTTAATACGAGCAAGAATCCAGTGCCATTAGATCACAGCAATACACATGCACTGATTTCTTTACATAATGTACAGTGATACAATAAATAGGATCATTGCTATAATGTAAATAATTCTAAGAAAGAACTCCTACAAATGAAATCAAGAAAAGTTATCATGATATCTAGACTGTATGAATAAGTAATACAGGCAGCATAAAAAAATGAGTAGGAAGCCCTTCCTCTCAGCAATCTTATCCGAGAAAGCAATTAGCAGGAAAGTGACACCAAAATTTTAATTGGTACAAGTTTGTCAACTTAGCCTGGATCAATATTTCCCTTTGATATATAGAATTGTAGAACATTTATTACTCTTTTAGTAATAGCTGTAGAGAGCTAACAAAGGGAAGTTTCCAACAAACACTTCCTAAGAAAGTATTTTGTGAGAAAGGCTGTGCAAAGATAATCTCAAATATGGACTTATTGCCGCAGTCAAAATCAGAGCAGTTCTGCAAAATCTCTCTGTGGCTCACTAGTGGCAGTGTTTCCATCAGTTTTATGTCTATAGCGTGTCTTTCTTATAGTATGGCTTCAGTAATACTGCATTGCCAGGTTTGGGCCAAGATGACTCTTCACCATCGCTGTTTCAATATGATACTTGAAATTGGATTATGACTAGCACTGTGGGAGTCTATAACCTCCCTTGGCCTGCACTCAGTACTGGAAGGTAGCGATGTTTTCCAAAGACTGTTCTCTCTTGAATTAATGTTGCCTTTTTCTCCATCATGGATGTTTGGATGCTCCTTGTACACCAGAACACCTACCATAATTTTCTTTGATAAAAAGAAAAATAAAAAAGTGAGATTGCTTGGCCATTTGGGAGGGTAAGCTCCCAAATACCTGACTACTAAGACCTGTTACGATGAATCCTAATGTGCCAGAGAAAAGAACAGAGATTATAGGTAGCAATACTCCTTGGCTTATTCATTTGCTTGAAAGAATTCCTTTGCTCATGGGGTGGATGCAACACTAAGTAAAGGTTCCATGAGAAAAAAACATTGTCAGAGAACTCGCATTTCTTGACCTATTGACAGTTAAACTCTTCCAAGATAAAAAAGTTGTTTCTAAAATTAGACAATTTTAATATTTAGAGGTGAGGTGAGTGAAATAATTAAAAAGTAGAGATTCTGGAGAGAGAAAGAAGGGAAGTAACTGAAGAGGAAAATACGTACTTATGTGGGAAAGAAATATTTGTTTTCCATTTATAATGGAAAACTTCTATTGAATATCCCACATAAAATACCAGTTTTAATATTAGATTAATAATTTCTAGTAGTGTTGCATCAGTCCTGAAGAGACTGTTTAGAAAGAGAGGGGCATTTCTATGGGCAGTGTAAGTACTGAGTCCAATTTCCCAGAATTCCACATGAAAAAGACAAGGAAAATACCCAAAGTCATCCAAAAGCCAATAGTTTTTCACTTACTAAGAATGCATTGTGTTTATGAACAATTTAATGATTACTGTATATGAAGACGGCAGACCTCTATTCAGCATTCATTTATATTAAAAGATTTAATAGCTTCAGTTTCACGTAAAAGAAAGCAAAAAGTAGTAATATGTAAGAAACACTAAAGATAAAATGCTTTTCTGAATCATGGCTGTTTATTCCTGTACGTTACAAATGATACAAAATGATCACTTGAACTGATCTTCCAATACTGCTTGTCCGAAAACTCATTAAAAAGTTCATATCAGAAATCAGGTCCCTGAGATCTCATATGCCATTCTAGCATGAGATTCACACTTTGGTTGTATGGATGTCACCTTGTGGAGTGCTCTCTGACTGGATGCATGCATTGGAGAGATGCAGGAGGTCGTATGGGGAGCTAGAGTGTGTGATTTTGATCCATGCATCCTCTGAGAGGCGGTGGGTGTTCATGTAATCATGTGTGCGTGTGTTCACAGAATGTGTAAGGACTAGTTAAAGTTGTTTAGAAATTTGTAGGTATATGTAGGCATTTTATAAATGTCTAGGACAGTCATCTATCTATTGCAATTTTGATACTGACCCTCAAGATACAGATCATTGATTATCAATTTATTGTATAGTAATAAACCTTTTCAGTCCTGATTCAGTTTAAACTATGTGAATGAACAGTTCTCCCTGGTTGAAATCACCCACTCCAGATGCTGCATTCCTTTACAATAAACTACATGAGATCATAAAGAGTGATGATGTAGTGATATTATGACGTGAAATCAGTTCCATTGCTGATATAGAAGCAGGTTATACTTGGGATCCAACATTCTAAAGAATGAGAAATGTTAACGACTGATCTGTCTTCCACATTGGCAGAGGGGATAATATCTTTGTAGTTTTAAGGGAGATATTCATCACAGAAACAACATTGGTGGTCTTAGTGTAGTACATGAGGATGTACAGCCCCCCCAGTCCAGATGGCTGTATCAAAAGGAATAGCCATTGCATTTAATCAGAAAATGAAATGAACAATGCTGACAACATTCCTCCTCAGCTTGAAGCATTTATACATTTCACAGGAATCACAGAATTCATCTTCTGCAAGACTTAGGATCAAGGGGCAGTCTTAACTGTAGCAAACATGCCTTAATATTTAGGTTAGCCTACAGAAATCTAAGAAATAACCTTTTTTTTAAACTAATTTTCAGTATTCAGAAAAGACAGTAGCAATCTCATTTCCAGTGTCAGACAGGCACAGATTACTAGTGTGGAGGCAGCGGGGGGATGGAAAAATCTCATATCCTCACTTACTAAAAGCCAATACAGCATATAGCCTGTCACACTGGAGAGAGAGAGTGACTACACCATCATCTTCATGACTACATCTGTGCCACTACATAGCACAATAGAAACAGTGGAAACAATCTTTACACCTTTACACTGATATCTTTTACTTATAGCACAATACTGAATATCAGACATTGTAAATTATCTGAGTAGTTTCATTATATGTAGCCTCTTGAATAGTTCTAATGTGATAGGACCACAACAGCTAAGGATGGTATTGTGAGAATGTGATCCTGTCTTTCTAAGCAATCATGCATTGAATTTAAATTTTTAAACTCTCTCTATGGATTTTCTCACATAAATCAACTATTTTTCAAATTTAATATTTCATGCAATCAACACTTGGAATTCAAAAGTCTTCCACAGGATTTCACTATAACTTAAATTAAATTTATTGTAACACAAAGACTTACAAAAACCCCAACTGTTTATTGTACAATGTGAGAACTAAACAAAGAATCTGAAATCCTTACCTCTAGTAATAAAGAAATGAAAATGCCTGAATGACAGAATGATGAACAGTCTTTTCTCTTTCCTGTTGGAAACAATTTTATTGTAGCAGACATTAATTTTCACTCGTAAATTCTCTATACAATAACTTATCAGTTATTATGTGGGACTGTTACTTGCTCCATCCATATAGTCAATCAGTAAGACTTATTCTTTAGCAAAGTATTGCAGTTTACATGTCAAGTATTAATCAGTAAAATTTTACTCTGATGAATATGTATTGTAACTTAAATTATGATGCACATTAATAGGGGAGAGTCTCTGGGTGCATTTTATCTCTTTAGCATAATTTAACTTTATTAACCATATATCAAATCATATAATGACAGAAAACACTTGTTAAATAGCAAGAAGTCTACTTGGCATCATAATTACAATTTAGATGTTGTTCTGTTTAACTGTACTTCTGTATTGTACATCAGTTTCCGATTAAGGAAAGATCACTAGAATCAATATTCTTCTCTTTTTCTTACCAAAAATCCTGCCAAATATTAGGTATTATTAAAATCTGAAGTAAGCAAATTAGTTCACTTTGTTAAAATATAGTGTTAATTTTTAAGTAGTTGTCATTTAACTCATAGCTGAAGAGGAAACTGTAAGTCTCTCAAGGCTTAGCTAACACTGACAGTTTAGCTCTTCCATTCTTTTTCACTAGTTATATCTTATTCTAACAGTAACCATACTACTTTCAGTGGAAGTTCTTACTTACAAGTAGTCAGGATAACAGGAGCAGAATCACCAGCTTCTGTTGGAGAGGTGGCATTTGTAACAGAGAACTTCCTGGCAACCAGAGCTTCTCACTTCTTGAAATATTCTAGTAATGTGGTACATTCAATGCTTTGCAAAAGGCTGTGGATAGATGGCGTCTCAGAAAAGCTTTAACGCAACCTCTTACTCCAAGGAGGTCAGGTCTGATCAGTTTACAGAAGGATTCAATCAATCAGGGCTTGAAAACCTTCAGGGCAAGAGACAGCAGAACCCTGTTGGGAAACCTGTCTCTGGTCATTACTTGACTGTCCTAGTGGTAAGAAGTTTCTCCTTGGATCCAGTCAGACCTTACTGTGTTAAATGTCTCTCACCCTCCCATGACACACTGATATGAAGTGCTTGTCTTCTTGAGCGTCCTTTGTAAGTCCTGGCACATTGCTGTTTGGTCCCCTTCAAGTCATCCCTTCTCCAGGCCAAACAAGCCCTGCTCCCCCAGCCTCTCCTCACAGGTCACATGGCCCAGCCCCTGACCAGCCTAGTGGTCAGGGATGATTACGGACCATTGATGTCAGTGATCAGGTCAAGGACCTGTTGATATCCTCCCTGTATTTAGAGGCTCAGTATTGGATGTGGTATGCTAGATGTGCTGGGTATAAGGGAATGTATCTCCTAAGCAGAATTCCCCTGTCAAGAAGAGCAACAAATGTTATTAAATCAACTGGGAGTGGAACTCACTAGGAACCAGCTGACACAGCACAGATTTTACTGTATTAAGAAGTATTTGCAGTATCTGTCGTGCATATTCTTAGGTTATAGTTATAATAAGTATTAACAAAAAGAGATAAGCAACATCAGCTGTATCTTGAGTTTTTTAGTAGTCTGGAGAAACACTAGTTACTTAGCACTGATATCATACCAGATGTTGTCTGGATCATTTTATAATACATAGCAATTCCACATGGAATGTTAAATATATCTAGTGCACTCACTCTGTGGAAGTTGGCCAATGGATATAACAGATCTCTGAGTGCTTAGGTTTTGTCATCATGAAAAAAAAACCTGTGCATAATTTATCTCCTTGCTACATTAGAGAATGACTCATTTAGGATCTTCCATACATTCAGGTTTTAACTTTTGAAAAGTACTAGACGTAATTACTAAAAGGAGGGATAGGAAGAAAAGACAACTGCAAATATATTTCCCTATTTCACCAATGATAAAATAGTGAGTTTATTGAGTTTATTAAACAATGATAAACTAAAGAGTATTAGGCAAAAATTTAAAATGCAATATGAGCATTTATCTACTCAGATTCTATAAAGGACTTTTCTTTTATCATATATCTATAAGGCATTACTTCCTTACCTGTCAGGTTTACTTTATATGTTAACAAGAAAACCATATACTTGCAATTATTTTAAAATGGGTATGAATACTACAACATTCACTTTTAAAATACATATTTACAGAGGATCATTGACTGTACTTTAATGATATTTGAGGTGCTAAGGGGCATGGTTTAGTGTTTGATAGGAAAGTTGGACTCGATGATCCAGTGGGTCTCTTCCAACCTGGTTATTCTATGATTCTATGATATTTACTGGGGTTTAAAAAGATTTAAAAAACACATTCATCATCTTGAAATTATTTTGGCTTTACCAAATGTGTTTAGAGATGCTTGTAATTTTTGCCAAAAGATGTGACAATTTTGCTTTATGCTTTTAAGGAAAATTCTTTATTCAACATGCCAGTGAAAATTATGAATGCAGAGAAACTACAAGAGCAAACTAACATAGCATGAGTTTAATGACTTTTCAGTAATGTTGTAATAGCATTCAAGTAAACAGCTTCAGGTCAGGTAGTAAATTTAGCAAATAGATTTCAGATGAACAGCTGGATGGTGGGTAGGATTCCCTAGTGGTCCTGCCTTGATGACTGTTCTCAAAAATTGAAAATCTTTGGTTTTATTGTTTTTTGACAAATGTAACAGTCTGGTAACAGCTGTGAGAATCTACTTAGAAGGGAAGAACAAGAGAATGAAGATGCCACAAAAATCTAGCACACTGGTCAAACTAATTTTCTTCATCTTTTTTCTCACATTTCTGTAGATGCCAAATTTGAGCCTAAAAATACAGCAATATATGTAAAAACAATGCTTGCTTTGCATTTTAGGACAAGGTGATCTGTGACCAAGTTTAGCTGGATTTATGACCAGCTGCCATGCAAAAACGAGGCAGTTGTCAGGATTAATACCGTTTTAAGAAAAAAGTATCTATATTGTTTTTGTTTTCAGCTACAAACACTATACACATTACTCAGTGTTGACATAAAGCTTAGCAACAGCACAAACTTGAAAAAAAAGGAAGAAAACCAATGACTAACCAAAAGAGAAGAAAGATCTGGCAGTGTAAACAAGAGGTTATTATGTCAAGCTTTTCTATTTTCAAAGGCAGACCCAGATTACTCTTTAGAAATATCTTCGGAAGTTTCAGTTTTGTGTAAAAACACAATTTGAGTATTCCAGTTCCAAAGTATGACCCCCTTTACAAACACGGCAATTAAGCAGCTCAACAACATTCATCCCTTGGTGCGTTAGGACTTATTTTTTTCGCTATCAGAAAGTGTGTTTTCTTCCTTCATATGTACACACTTTCACGCAGATATAATTGAGTCCCATTTGCTTCTCATTTTTCATGGAGGCATTATTTTAATTGATTGCAGTATAATGTGTACTTTTTCTAGTACTGCATGATTCCTGTATTCTCCAGCTACAGTGAAAAAAAGCCAGACCAGTAGGATTCTAGGTAAAAATATCAGTGGTAACTCTGATTTGAACAGTTTCACTAGCAAGTTGAGAAAGAATAAGATTCTCTCAGGGAATCAACAAAGTAAACTAAGAGTCATTGAGTTCAATGATGTTCTCAACATCTTTATCATCTTCCCATTATTGGATCAGATTACAAGATGAATTCATATTGCTATTGTCAGGGAATGATTTAGCTGGGACTCCTGTTAGTACATATCTTATATATCTTTACCAACTGTAATTCTGAATAATTCAGCTTTCAAGGATGTGTCAGTCTTTGGTTCCTCAGAGATTAACAGGCGCTGCTGATAATACTATTCCAGAGACCTTAATGCACTTTACAAATGCATTACTTGACTTTGAAAATGTACTCTTCTCTTGTTCAAACTCTTCTCTTCTTCCTCTGTGAATGCAGGTGTTAGCAGCAGCAGTACGTAAAACACTACACTGCTTTTGCTGACAAAAGGAGAACCAGAGACACCTAACTCACAGAGGCGATTTAAATGGATTTGTTGGAAAGAACATTTACTAGAATACAGAAAGGCCCTAAGGTACACTTATTGTACAATGGGAGAAGTTTGTATATATGAAAAAGTGCCCAGAATCCATATTGATTTTTAATGACCTCTTTGAGCCTTCAAAGCAATGAATGAATCAAACTACAATAAAGTCTGAGGTCTTCTAGTGTTCTTGTTGAATTTCTTATATGACAAAATAAATGTCAGAAGCTGTCACATTTGCCATAACCTTTTCAGTATAGGTTTTCTTTTTAAAGGAAAACTACAACTTGATATAAGCTGTAGATTTTATTTAATACAAATATACGTATTTAATTGCAGGCTCAAATCTCCTTGAACCCAGGAGAGTCTCAAAACCTGTACGAATAATAATATTTTTAACACCTCTCACACAACCTCCTTTTTAACACCTCCTCTCCACAACCTCCTTTCAGGTAGTTGTAGAGAGCAGTAAGGTCTCCCCTCAGCCTCCTCTTCTCCAGGCTAAACAACCTCTCAGTCTCAGAGTAAAGGCATGAATCAAAGAGTTATTTAAAGACACTTCTTTAGTAGCACTGATATTTTAGATTTAAAAAAAAAATAATTCAAAATCTATTTGTAAGCAGAATAGATTCAGTTACCAAAATAGTTAAATTTTCTTTCAGTGAATAACAAGATGGAAAAGTTTTAATGTTCCATCTTAAAAGAATAAATGATTTCTAGGTGTATATAGCCTAAACTGAAAAGGATTTATAATTTGGTGCAGGTCAGAATAAATAAAAATCCAGAAAAAATTAGAATCATGTAGGCCTCCAAAATTAGGCTAGATGTCCAACAGGAACAGACACAGAGGATTGCTACAAATATTGGGATTTGCTGTAACAGAAAGAAAATACTCCACATGGGGTTTCTGTGGTAAAGTTACTGGTTTTTTACTGAATGACATCATCACAGCTAAGCAGGGATTATGTATGAGTCAAAAAGATCCTGGAATTATGCACATATGCATGTACACACCAATTCCTTCAAAATGTATGTAGGCAATTGTACTAGACATTTCCTAGTGGCCTGGTGCACAGAATCACAGAATAACCAGGTTGGAAGAGACCCACTGGATCGTCGAGTCCAACCATTCCCACCGGTCCCTAAATCATGCCCCTAAGTACCTTATCCACCCTCACCTTAAGCACCTCCAGGGACGGCAATTCAACCACCTCCCTGGGCAGACTGTTCCAATGCCTAACCACCCTCTCTGTGAAGAATTTTTTCCTAATCTCAAGCCTAAATCTCCCCTGGCAGAGCTTGAGGCCATTCCCTTTCATCCTGTCCCCTGTCACTTGGGAGAAGAGGCCAGCACCCTCCTCTCCACAACCTCCCTTCAGGTAGTTGTAGAGAGCAATAAGGTCTCCCCTCAGCCTCCTCTTCTCCAGGCTAAACACCCCCAGCTCTCTCAGCCGCTCCTCATAAGATTTGTTCTCCAGCCCCTTCACCAGCTTCATTGCTCTTCTCTGGACTCGCTCCAGAGCCTCAACATCCCTCTTGTGGTGAGGGGCCCAGAACTGAACACAGTACTCGAGGTGCGGTCTCACCAGTGCCGAGTACAGGGGGAGAATAACCTCCCTGGACCTGCTGGTCACACTGTTTCTGATACAAGCCAGGATGCCATTGGCCTTCTTGGCCACCTGGGCACACTGCTGGCTCATGTTCAGTCAACTGTCAACCAACACCCCCAGGTCCTTCTCCTCCTGGCAGCTTTCCAGCCAGACTTCTCCTAGTCTGTATCTCTGCTTAGGTTTGTTGTGCCCCAAGTGCAGGACTCGGCATTTGGCCTTGTTAAACCTCATGCCGTTGGTCTCAGCCCAGCAGTCCAGCCTGTTAAGATCCCTTTGCAGAGCCTCCCGACCCTCCAGCAGATCGATACTTCCTCCCAGCTTGGTGTCATCTGCAAACTTGCTAAGGGAGCACTCGATGCCTTCATCCAGGTCATTGATAAAGACATTAAACAGGACTAGACCCAGGACTGAGCCCTGGGGAACCCCACTTGTCACTGGCTTCCAGCTGGATTTAACTCCGTTTACCACCACCCTCTGGGCCCGGCCAGCCAAACAGTTTTTCACCCAGGAGAGTGTGCGCCCGTCCAGGCCAGAGGCCGACAGTTTCCGAAGCAGAATGCTGTGAGAAACTGTATCAAAGGCTTTACTGAAGTCCAGGAAGATACATCCACAGCCTTTCCCTTGTCCAAGAGTTTAGTCACTCGGTCATAGAAGGTGATCAGATTAGTCTGGCAAGACCTGCCTTTCATGAACCCGTGTTGACTGGGCCTGATCACCCGGTTCTCTTGCAAGTGCTTCATGATCGCACTCAAGATCACCCGCTCCATGACTTTCACCGGTCAGACTGACAGGCCTGTAGTTCCCCGGATCCTCCCTGCGCCCCTTCTTATAGATGGGCACGACATCAGCCAGCCTCCAGTCCAGCGGAACCTCCCCAGTCATCCAGGACTGTTGGAAGATGATGGAAAGGGATTTGGCCAGCACATCCGCCAGTTCCCTCAAAACTCTTGGATGCACTCCATCTGGCCCCATAGACTTGTGGGCATCTAGCTGGGCAAGCAAGTCTCTAACCACCTCCTCTTGGACCTTGGGAATCTCATACTTCTCTTCCAACCCCTGGGGTTGTGCACAGAAGGAACAATTTTCCTTACTGTTAAAGACTGAGGCAAAGTAGTCATTGTGTACTTCAGCCTTGTCTTTGTCCCCTGTTATTCTTGTTCCCTCTGCATCTACTAGGGACTGGAGATTCTCCCTAGCCCTCCTTTTGCTGTTGATGTATTTGTAGAAAGACTTTTTGTTGTCTTTCACAGTCTTGGCCAATCGCATTTCTAGTTGGGCCTTAGCCCTCCTGACTTTTTCCCTGCACGTTCTCACCTCCTCCCTATAGTCCACCCAGGATGCCTGCCCCTTCCTCCAGAGGTCGTAGACCCTCCTCTTCCTATTGATGTCTCTTAGGACCTCCCTACTCAACCACGCTGGTTTGTTACCCCTCCGGCTACTTTTCCGGTACTTGGGGATGGCTTTCCCCTGAGCTGCTAGGAGTTCCTTCTTGAAGAGCGCCCAGCCCTCATGGACACCTTTGCCCTCAAGGAGTGCCTCCCACGGGACTTTTCCGACCAGCCTTCTGAACAGCCCAAAGTCTGCTCTCTGAAAGTTGAGCGCGACTGTTCTGCTAACCTCCACCTTCTTCATCTCACCCTGCACCGAGAACTCTATCATCTCATGATTGCTTTGCCCCAAGCGTCCTCCAACCTTCACATCCTCCACCAGTCCTTCTCTGTTCACAAAGAGCAGGTCCAGGAGGGCACTGTCCCTTGTCAGTTCGCTCACCAGCTGTGTCATATCAAGAAATCTTTGATGTTCAGAATACAAATGTTGTCCTCTGTCTTAGTTCTCCTAGAAAAAAAGGAATCCTTTAAATACACATGTAAGAATGAGACAAAACATTTCTGCTTTTGCCACACCAGGCTTCTGCAAGTACATTAACTTCAAAGAAGTCTGAGGGAGAGGAGAAAGTATAGAAAATAAATGCACATAGCAAACAATCATTTGTAATCGGTAAACAATATTTCTCTGAGTGACATTTTATAAGAAGGATGAAATCAAGAGTAAACTGTTGTTATCACAAATTTAGCTAGCAGAAGATGTCAGTGTCTTTCATGACAGGAGCTATGCATCAAACCTGAAAAGAGGATGAGCATACATTGTATATGTTCACCAGCAAGCAAAATTTTTAGTGAAGAAGAAATGTACAGTCATTACCACTGAACTCTATTGTTTTCAAAGTTATGAAGTTTGACTTTCAAACATCACTCATGGCAACCAGAGCAATGTGTAGGTCTGTGATTTTAAGTCTGCATGATCCTAAGACCTAGACTGCTAAATCATTAAGACAAAGTAAATGATACTTATGTCAGAGGTTAAAAAGCAAAGACTGCCAATATCTTAGTGGTAACTCAGATTACATAGACAGTCCTAACCAAGACAGATCACACCCAGTGAAATAAAAGTATGTTGAATCCTATGTGAAAAGATGTACTTTAAAAGTTAGGAGTTACGAAGCAGGGTTTTGGTCAAGGAATGAAAGACTGCACATTGTTTGTAAAAAGAGTTTGCTTCAGCCTGTTCTGTGCTCAGATCCAACAATCATAGGCTATATGAAATGTTTTCCAGTGCAATTCACAGAGGAAAACATGTATTGTGCTACAACTGTGATTAATTGGTAGTATAATGTCTGCTCCTGTTCTTCTGTGGATGTTTATAAGTTAATGTACAGCTTTTAAAAACTTAATGGTAGATATAAAAAAATCTTAAATCTAGACAAAAAAGACTACCAGAACTCTGCAAACAGTGCATGTTTCTTTGAACTTTGTTGCAACTACCAAAGTCAAACGTATTGCCTTTAAAACAAATTCCAGCAATTACTAGAATAAGCTGAGGAGGGACTGTTTACAAAGGCTTGTAGTAATAGGGCTAGGGGCAATGGATATAAACTGGAGAAGGGCATATTTAGACTAGACATAAGGAAGAATTTCTTCACCATGAGAGTGGTGAGGCACTGGCACAGGTTGCCAAGGGCAGCTGTGACTACTCCATACCTGGAGGTGCTCAAGGCCAGGTTGAATGGGGCCCTGGGCAGCCTGATCTAGTGGGACGTGTCCCTGCCCATGATAGAGGGGGTGGAACTAGATGATGTTTAAGGTCCCTTCCAATCTAAACTATTCTATGATTCTATGATTAATGAAGTTATAGGTGTTAATGCAAAATGTTACTGCTTAGTTTGTATCTACTTTTGGTTTTGATACAGACCAATTCTTGGGAAATTCACACTCTACAGACAGTATTCCACATATATTGCAAACAGTAATCAAAGAATAATTGAATGATCTTCTTATGTTACCAGCTTCATCACATTAAAACATCTCTAACATTATACTGTAATATTTATTAAACATAATATATATAACAGACATTACGCAAATAACGTTTTCATTTTATTGAATGGAAATTTCAAACTAGGAAACCTGAATTATTAACAAGAATTTCAATAACGTTCATTTAATTAACGTTCATAACGGCTTTTCACAGCATTACACATATCTTTTGATTCTGTTTTATTTTATCCTTGTGAGAAGCTACCAAGATTTTCCTGGTTTATTCCAGTATATTTTGTTACCAAAGGTTACTGTACTCCCATCTGCCCTCCACCCACCACTCAACTTCTGTTTCTCCTAAAAATCTTGGTTGTAGATGTCAAATTGTCTGAATAAGGACCAAGAAACTAAAGGGGCTGTAGTTGTCACAGTAACCCAAACTGGACTGGCAGGTCCTGTAGGTCTTATGTCTGAGTAGCACTCAAACAGCTGAAAAGCTACCCCACTTTAAAAGACAGAAATCTGTCCAGGAAAAAAAAAAAATCACTGTCCAACAGTCCAACAGTAAGTCTGAAAAATTTGCAAGTAGCAAAATTCTAATTGTAAATATCAGAGGATTTTCTCCTCAGAACAAAAATATTTGCTCAATCAATCCATTGTGTATTGAACTTTGAATTTTGCAGTTTATGTTTAATGAAGATAGAAAGGCTTCATGAATGAATGAAAATTCAAGTCAGAAATAGCTTTGAGAATAAAAAGTTTTAACTTAATTTCTATATTTAAACACCATGGTCCAAAAGATGGAACATGCAATCTTCCTTATGCCGTTTTGACATCATTGAATTTCAATCACCTTGATGGAGTAGCTGATCATGGGCATGAATTAAAACATCATTACACACACACTTTAAACATATATTTCACCCAGTTCCTTCAGATGTGCTCGTTTAAACCTTTATCTTATTCTCTGGGATTTTTCTGTAATGCCTTAACTAAAAGTAAATAGATCCAAAGAGCAGCTAAATCTAACAAGCTATCTAAATCATCATAATTTTCTCCGTAATTACTGCATGCTGGGAATAACACAGCAAATGGATAACCCATAAACATCAGTTTATTGCTTGAATAGACTTTTTATACTATGAAGATTAGAAGTTAAGTGTAATCACACTGCAGAAAACAAGCAGAAGAAAGTGAGGGAACTCTTGCATTGTACAGACTTGACCCATGTAAATTGCTTCTTCCATAGATAATTATTAAAAACCAAAACTTTACCATTTGTAAGTGAACATTTACCTTTTCCAGTGACTGTGCTCAGGGTTACACTCTGCAGTGTAAATTTGCTACCTAAAGAGCTACACTGATGCACATTCCTATCTAATTTATATCTCCACCTATGATTTATGTATTTAATGTAAATATATATTTTGTATTTTTTAATATTTTTTGTAGTTTTGCTTGGTTGTTTGGTTGGAAGAATCTATTGCAGTTTTCATCCCAGCTCCTACTAGATTGTACTCAGTACTGGTGGCTGAATCCTTTAAACATCCTGTAACACTGGCGGCCTAAACTAGTACTTTTAATTTCCATAAGCAATGTTGCCTGGAGATGCTATTCTGAGTTATTACAAACACCACAAAAAGAAACAATCAAGCTTTTTAAAATATCTAAATAGACTTTCATCATACTATCTACTGATTATTTTGATTTCCACTTCTTTCATTTTACATCTGTCCTATTCCAATGGCTGTTATATTGAATCCTTGTTCATAGTACTTGAAGGATAAAGAGGTGAAAATAATAAAATAGATTAAATTTCATAGACAGTTTATATCATTATCTCCTCCTTCCTGGAGGAGAAGGACCTGGAGGTGTTAGTTAACAGCCGACTGAACATGAGCCAGCAGTGTGCCCAGGTGGCCAAGAAGGCCAATGGCATCTTGGCTTGTATCAGAAACAGTGTGACCAGTAGGTCCAGGGAGGTTATTCTCCCCCTGTACTCGGCACTGGTGAGACCGCACCTTGAATCCTGTGTTCAGTTCTGGGCCCCTCACCACAAGAAGGATGTTGAGGCTCTGGAGCGAGTCCAGAGAAGAGCAATGAAGCTGGTGAAGGGGCTGGAGAACAGGCCTTATGAGGAGCGACTGAGAGAGCTGGGGGTGTTTAGCCTGGAGAAGAGGAGGCTGAGGGGAGACCTCATTGCTCTCTACAACTACCTGAAGGGAGGTTGTGGAGAGGAGGGATCTGGCCTCTTCTCCCAAGTGACAGGGGACAGGATGAGAGGGAATGGCAACAAGCTCTGCCAGGGGAGATTTAGGCTGGACATTAGGAAATTTTTTTTTAATACATAAGTTAAAGAAAAAGAAGAAATAATCACTCATAAAAAGAATATTTTAGCCTTTATAATCAAGTTGCAGCACTCTTGTGAGTCTTCAACTGTAAACCTGGGCTATATTCACATACTTTAAAGTTACTAAACAAAGATCTTTAAGCTCTTTTATGAGAAAAACTGTCAGAAAAGGGACCAAAATTATACCATTGCATAGTAACTCTTGTGCTGATTTTTCGATCATATTTACATTAAAAAAAGATTTTTCCTCTTCATCCTGCAAAACAAAATTACTTTGAAATTTTCTCTTCTCCATTGGTAGCAAAATTTTACACTTGATAGATATTGAACAGTGAATTAAAGAAAAGGACCCCTAATATTGAAAAAAAAAAGCTGAAGAAATTCAACTTTTAAACTTGCTGACTTTTCTTTTTGATATTTCCATGAGATGAAGAAAACAGCTTAACTAAATGGTTTTCCTCTGTAAAAATGTAAGGGATGAGAATGAAAACAAGTTCAGAACCTTTTTCTTGACACATTTCACCCTGGAAATATGACAAAGCTAGTTGGTTAATGGAAAAGCTGTAATTACTTCAGCATGAAATACATTTCTCAGAAAAGTTGTCATAGCAAAAAGTTAATATATGCAATTTTCTAGGCTTCAGACTGAGAAATAATATTTTGATAGGAAACAAAAACATGAACAATTTATGGTAAGTTACAAGTAACCTGACTGATCTCAGAAATACATTCTCTTCACTTGAGTGAATGATGCAGATTTAAAGCATGACTGCTTAGATAATTGATCTTAGATATAATGTGGTAGAGTTTTATATCATTTTTTTTTAGTAATAGTTCTTAAAGAATGAAGCATAACATCATGCTATCAATCAAATCTTACTGCCATCCACACACTTATTTGTCCTTGCTTCAAGTCACACAGTACTAATGATTTGAATTCTTTATATACTCCTGTCTGTGTACACAGAGTGAAAATTCTGGAGCTTTTATGGAAGAAATTCAAATACTAAAATTGAGCATATAGACATTTGCATGTACCCCAAGGCAATGCTACACATTGTCTGCTAGAAGAAGCACATTTACCTTCTGTAGATGGATATTGTTAGCTTAACTAGAGCTCACAGAGTATTGAGGAACATTGTTAAGAAATCTATATGAGTCAGTTTGGAAACTGTTTAACACAATTAGTTAACACCATAGGGAGTGGGAAGGTGAAGAAGGGACAAACTAATGGTTGAAGTAATTTCCTTGTGAAAAGCAGGGATTGCGGAAACCTACACAGATGATTTTATACTCAGATAGTAAGCAACGTTCCAAGACAAATCAATGCTTCTTTCAAACAAGGACAGACTAGATGATACATGCTCCTTAGTAGATAACTTAGCCCTACAAAGCTGCATGAAACATCCTGACATTTAGCTTTCTCAAAGAGAACAGACAGCTGATTTTAAATTGTGCTTGAACATTTCTTATCTGTATTTAAGCATATCAACAATTTTATTAACGTCTTAAAGCAAGGAAGATGTCTACGGAAGGAGGCAGATAGAACAGTGGCATGAGAAACAATGTCTTTTGCACTGAGACAGGTTTACAGTGCTAGCCAAGAATTTGACTCTTCTTCTGTGACTGTCTATGAAAGCCTCCCTGATGTCAAGTAGGAAAAACATATAACAGCTAAAAGCTTGTTAGGCAGTTTGAGTGTGTAGAAGAGAACAATGCTTGGGAATTTTCAGTATGTGAAGAGTGTGTTTTCTTGCACATACGGTCCAGGTGCTGTTTTTGATATGCACACCAGTGTCTTTTTCTGCCATCACTGTGATGATCAGAGAGTCCTGCATTAGCATGTAAGTGCTCAAGGGCTGAGCAGGCAGTCCTAGTCCACTGTTCAATTGACAGCATGTCTTAGTGTTAGGGGATGGCTTCATCACACCAGCAAAAAAACTGCAAAATTTTTGAGGCCTAGAAAATCAATGTCTTCTATCTAAAGAAAGCACAGCATATTTTTATCATTATCTTTTCAATTTAATTTGAAATAGGGCTTCTAGATATATGGAAACTCTCAGCATTGATAAGTTAAATACAGCCTAAATATAAAAGCAGCATATACTTTTAGCAAAATATTTTAAAGAATTCAATCCTACAACCTCTTCTACATACTCAACTATTTTCATTTGTCTGTTGCTTTCAAAAAGTGAGCACAAGAAAAAAAAAGTGTGTGCTACTATGTGAGTTTATGTGTTATTGAAAATGGAACTGTGGTTTTGGATTGTAATTTTGAGTTTAAGCTCCTCATGTGACCTTGTGCCTGGGAAGAAATTCGACTGTACTCCAATGTTTTCATCAGTGGAATTACAAATTGCCTTCAAATGAGAATGTAAAATCTGATTTCAAGTTGTGATTTTTTTTTTGAGAAGAGAAGGAAGATGTCTTCATAAATTTAAAATATTAAACAAAAGTAAATAGCACTGGTTGATTTCAAGAGCTAAACAAACCCTATTGCTATTCTTTAAAATCTCAAGCTGAAAATTTGGATGTGACACTGGAGAATGCTTGTAAATCATCAGGCATTGAAATATGGTTTTATTTAAGTCAGAATTGTCTTTAGAGGTTGAGCTGGTTTAGTCTTCAGTAATAAGCTTCCTGGTTCTTAATTAATCATCTTATAAATTACTTAGATGATTCATGTTTGAAAAGCACTTTAGCAGGTAAATTTCAATACTTATATGCAAGATTCTCCCAAGAAAAGGAAGGGCTATAAATGAAAAAAACCTAACAATTCTGTTTCAGAGACATGTTAGTCTGTAATATGAACCAGATTCTTATGGTCTATGCTTCTGTTATTAGCCAGTTAGTCAATGTTAAGGAATCAGCAAGTTAACCATTAGGTGATATTGATTCAGTGAAGTAATTATAATAAGTATTTCCTATAGTCCTGTCCTATTGAGCACTGCTTAAATAAATATAAGATATTATTTCCATGCTGCAGCTTCTAGAATTCTCAGAAACCGAAATCCATACATGAACGCTTTCCTCTGTTTTCCCATTTTCTAGCTAATCTTTCTTTTCCTGAAGCTCCTCTATTTGACCCCTTTCTCATTTCCCTCCACACAAGAGAATTTCACAACAATAAAAGCTAGCAGAAATTCCGTTATTCAGAAGTGTTTCTGTTTTGGAAAAAAATACTTGCTTGTGTCTGAAAAGGAGCCTGTCATTATAATCCAAATCTATCTTCTGAATTATCTTCTGAACCAAAGAATTTTCATACTGAGTTATACCACAGGCCAGCATGGTTTCATCCCATTTCAGCTGTCCCCAAAGCAGATGCTTATGAGAAGATAAAAGAACAAAGTAAGCACATAAATATACTCTCCAACAACTTGGTTTCACACAACTTAGCTGGAAGTATTTAACAGTCACCATGAATTTCTAGGTAAAATGTCTCTGTGGATTTCTATTCCCTACAATCTTAAAAAGGGGGAGACAGTGATTTCTCATTCAGCTGAGATGATGAATGGAGAATTCACACAACTACAAGAATCTCTGTTGTCTAATAAGTAATATTACCCTATGAGGAAGGCAATAAATTATTCAATGGATGCATCAAGAGTGAAAACTTCTTAAGTTCTTTTTGGTTAGCCAAAAGTACTAGAGCTAATTTCTTGCACTCAGACAGCTGATACACCTGATTTAGGACAGTTATAGACATCTCAGGGAATAACATCCTAACGCTTCACAAAAAATTCCGGTTTTGGGCATGGTAGTTGAGGTAAGAAACAGAAATACCTCTGGAATTACCCTGACATGTAATTTTCAGATGTGAGTAACTCACTGAATCTAGTGAGACTTCTCTTAACTCTCTGTTTGCTACAGCTATGTTTTAGAGGACACTCAATATAATCTATTCTGTTTCCTCTGCTCTGTCCACTGAAGAGGTACTCTATCTATCCCAGAGTCAGTGAGACAAATAAAAAAAAATTAAATGGTTATTCTTAAACTGAAACCCATCCTGGACTTCTGTGTAGAGCCAAATCCCTTGAACACCTAAGCCTGAAAAATTATTCACAGTTGCACAGCAAACTAACTGGAAGGACCTGTTGTGAAATATAATGGAAAGCTTTTACCATTTTATAATAATACTGATTATATAACAATAAATGAAATTGATTTGACTGATGAGTAAAAATTAATCAGTGAGTTGCCTCAGATATAACATGTTAGTTCTTTTGAAATGATCAGACTTGATAACAGTTGCTAAACATGGGATCTGCTGTTTTCTTTTTTAATCAGTACGTTACAATGCAATCTGTTTTAAATGTAATTAATTTAGAGAACGTTTTTGTACTTAAAGTCATGTTCTTATGGGCATGTTACATTCAATACCTTTTACACAGGTATTCTAGTCCTTGTTACTGCAGCAGAAGTTGACAAGAGAGCTGACGTTAAAATGGCCACTGCATTTACTGCTTCGTTGTTTGACTTGATAAAACCCAAACACCAGTACAGTGACTTGTGTGAGGCTTAAACAGATATGCAAGCATACATGTTTGAGGTAACAAATTATATTTACTGTGCTTCTGAACTGCAAAACTTTGTTGTGAGAAAACTCCTCAAGAAACTGGAGGAAATGTGGCTGGTTAATAATTTCATTAAAAACTATTAATGTAAACATTAGAGAAAATTTAATTCACTGCTTAGGCCATGATGGAGCACCTTACTCTTTCAATTATAACATGAAATTTGCAGCTTGGATGAAACCTTTATCTTTTCTGTGACAAGGAACGTCTGTCTTATTTTGCTCATCTACTTTTAAATCCACTTTCTTGGAGGGCAGTTACAGCAATAATTTATTTCTTTTCTGTAAGAAATCTGACAAAAAAAAGATTACCATTAAATGGCATTAGGTGGTATTTGTTGTATATAACTTGGTTGTAAGGATATGGTGAAAAACATAAGCTATTGACTTACATCTGGCAACTAAGGAGATCAAAACTAGCTATTTTGTAACTTCATGACTATTTTGTAACTTCATGACAACTGTGGTTTTTTTTCTCTAGGAATTCTTCCACCAATACATGCAGTTTACTTCTTTTGAGATCAGTATATTTCATTTTCAGTGACAGTTTCGGGAAGTGCATCAGTCTATGCAGTTTGTGGACAAAAATTTAGAAACAGACTTAATTTCAGATCCTATTATCATATCACATTTAGCTTGATGTCAAATTTGGAGAATATAAGGACTGCCCAAACTGAGATATAAGAGGATCTTATACAAGAAAAACATTAAATTACTTCAGCCTTTCAAACTATAAACAAAGCAAATAAAAGATAGTAGAATAGAGCCTTACATTCACAGTTGTTTTGACTTATTTCTCTCAATACTTATCAAGCCTCTCGCACATTCAAATTAAAATATAACTGTAGTTTAATTTATTACCAGAAGGTGCAGTTTCCATCCAGCATTTTGAAAGATGAAAGAGAGATTTTTGTTCTAAGGTATCTCATGCTGAATATCCTGAGCCATCATAGGTGTTAGGGATTACATCAGCTCTTTGTTCTCTCCCTTTGAGGCTTCTTCTGTCATCTGTGGATTTGCTTTCACCTTATATAAGTAATTAAGTCAGAAGACTTAACGGCCTCATTAATTGTACAGGACAATGTGCTAGTTAAGGAATTCAGGAGATATAGCCAGTGTAGAGGCTTGTCACACCTATAAATTAAGGGTATATCAAGCAGAAAATAACTAACATTTGCTTTCTTTGAAGACATAAATGAACATACTGGAATTGATTAACTAGTGACAATGTATATATTTTTGGAACAACATCAATCAGAAGGTTATATAATAGTAAGTATAACCACAAAGGGATAAATACAGGCTTGTGGTATAATTTCACAGACTAGAAAAATTATGTGTTTATGAGGTAAGGACAGGAGATATGCATTGTGAAACAGGAATAATCCTGTAGAAGTAGTAGGAAAGATGTCTGATGAACATAAAATAAGTACTTGTCTTTAGGGTAGTCTTTGTGGGTAGCAGATGAGATTGCCTCCTTGTGTTTGTGGGTAGGGAGAGGACTATTAAAATCAACAATTAATGAGTAAGTACGGGGAAGAGAAAAAATGTCCATTTGTTTCAGGCTTCCCTCACTGAAGAGCTCTAAATCCTGACCACTAAGACCATCAAGGATCACAATGGCTAAAATATACAGCACCAGCTCTAAGGTACTCTACATTCACAGACGATGTGAGGTATAATTGGTGAGGGCCAATTATTTGGAAAGGTAATGAAGATCACTGATAATATGAAATAACCATTGGCTCATATTATTACTGATCAAAGTCAATATAAATGTGTTTCAGAGTTTGAAACAGACCTTGACAACTGATTTACTGTTTAACACTGCCATCACATAAAACTCTTAATTCCACACCTGATAATTATATGCATAAATATATATGTATCTATAAATAAATAAATAAATAAATAAATATATGATATGGTGCTTTGACCTCAGGTAGCAACAAGTACCAACAAGCTGCTCACTCATTTCCACCACTCCCAGCAGAATGAGAGAGAGGATTGAACGGACAAAAGCAAGAAATACTTGTGGGTTAAGTTAGACAGATTATTAGAAAAGGGGGAAATGCTTTGGAAAGTCGACCTGAGTTTCATTGCTGAACAGAATGTGATGTGGTATGGAATATCTATTTGGTCAGTTGGAGTCATCTGTCCCAACTGTACCCTCTCCTAAGCTCTTCCCCCTCCCTTAGCTTACTCTCTGGGAGGCACCATGAGAAACAGAAAAGGCCTTAGTGCTGTGCAAGCATCGTTCAGCAACAACTAAAACATCTGTGTGTTATCTGTGCTAATTTAGTCACAAAACTAAAACATAGCACCGCAGAGGCTGTTATGAAGAAAATTAACTCCACCCCTACTAGACTCATATACATACGTGTTCACTTGCAACAATTGTAAACTGCTTATCTGTTCAACCTGCTTTCTCTTTGCATTACTATAGACAGAAGTGCTATTTGAGAAAAGCTGTCAGAAATCTTTGCTTACTCCATCATTCCTATTGTGTAATCTGTCCTATAACTTTGTCCATCTTTGTTCAATCACTGTATTCACACCAGTCCTCAAGATCTGTTTTGACTTGAGGAAACAAAACTATCCACTGTATTTAAGGTGCATTCAAAATTCTGGGTTGTACAGCAGTGTAACAATGTTCTTTAGGTGCATTCTGTATTCTTTTTCCAATAACTTTGAGCATAGACTTTGTTTTTTTAGTTACTGCCGACTATTATCCTTTTGGGATAACAGGCCTTTCCTTTATAGTTCCTGTGCAATGCTTAGGGTGACCTCTTTTTAATTTATAGACATTTATACCTGTCCTCTATCTCTGCCCATTTTTTAAGTCACTTTTTAGTTATGCCTACATTTATCTTTTTAAAAAATATTTCATGTATTCTTAAAGTGCCTTGATAAAGGAATCTGACAAATAAACATGGTTTGGGGAAATTCAGGTAAATAGATGCCTATATTCATAATTTTCAGTATGTTTACTGAATTCTTGTAAGAGTTTTAAAGCCATTCCTATATAGGCCTTTTTGTATCATTAGTCACAGACAAATTACATTCACTAATCAAGTAATCCAAGACTGAAGTGTACAAACAAACTAAGAATATGCTTACAGTGGTTGTAAGAAAGAGGAAAAAAGCAATGTTGTTCATATTTCAAAAGTTTTTCTGACAAAAGTCATTAACAAAAGAAGATAACAATGCAGAATGAAATTAAGAGTGACTAAATAAAACCAAAATAGGAATTTTAAAGGCAATATTAAACTACATAACCAGGAATTTGGGCAGGATTTGCAAGCAGAGAGTTTATCCTGTCTCAAGTAATACCCAACAAGCAACTGATCTTATCAAAAGGTTAAATTGTTTCCACTGTCACATCAGTTCAAGGATCTGCTCGATTTTAAGAAGAGAACATTTACAGAGTTGGAGGAAAAACATACATTTGCTTATATATCCAATGCACTGCGCAGGTCAACTGTTTCTCCATACATTTTGTGAAAACAGGATTCTCTGCTGTAAGAAACTGTTTTATGGTACAGGTAATAGTCTAGTTTGTAGACTCATAGACTCATAGACTCATAGATTCATAGACTCACAGACTCATAGAATCATAGCATGGTTTAGGTTGGAACAGAACTTAAAGATCATCTAGTTCAAACTCCGTTGTTATGGGCAGGGACACCTTCTACTACATCAGATTGCTCAAGGCCCCACCCAACCTGACCTTGAGCACCTACAGGGACATGACTTCCAATACTTCCCTGGGCAAGCTGTTCCAGTGCCTCACCACCCTCACAGCAAAAAATGTTCTTCCTGGCATTTAATCTAAACCTACCTTCTTTCAACTTAAAACCATTACCTCTTATCCTATCCCTATACTCCCTGAGAAAAAGACCATCCCTATCTTTCCTGTAAACACCCTTTGAGTACTGGAAGGCTGCTAGAAGGTTTCCCTGGAGCCTTCTCTTCTCTGTGCTAAACAGGTGTTGCTCCAGCCCTTTGGTCATCTTTGCAGCCCACCTCTGGACTCACTTTAACAGATCCATGTCCTTCCCGTACTGAAACTGCAGAACTGAATGTGGTGCTCCAAGTAGGGTCTCACAACAATGAAGTAGAAGAGGGAGAATCACCCATTGGAGCTGGCAGTGTGCCCAGGTGCCCAAAAAAAACCAATAGCACCCAGGCTTGTATCAGAAATTGTGTGGCTAGCAAACCAATCACATCCTGGCTTGTATCAGAAATTTCGTGGCTAGCAGGACTAGGGAAAAGATTGTCCCTCTGTATCTAGCGCTGGTGAGGCCACATCTCAAATACTGCATTCAGTTTCGAACCTCTCAGTACAAGAAAAAGACTAAGGTGCTAGAGTGTGTGCAAATAACAACAATAAAGCTGTTGAAGGGTCTGGAGCACAAATCTTCTGAGGAGTGGTTGAGAGTACTGGGATTGTTAGTCTGGAGAGAAGGAGGCACCTCTTATCACTCTCCACAAGTAGCTGACAGGAGGTTTTAGCAAGGTGAATGTTGGTCTTTCTTCCTAATTAACAAGTGATAGGACAAGAGGAAATGTCCAAGGGGAGGTTTAGGTTGGATATTAGGAAACATTTCTTCACTGAAATGGTTGTCAAGCATTGGAGAAGACTGCTGAAGGAAGTGGTTGAATCACCATGCCTGGAAGTATTTGAAAGACCTGTTGACATGGGATTGGGGATATGGTTTTAGTCATTGGCTTGGCAGTGCAGGGTTTACAACTGGATTTAATGATCTTAAAGGTCTTTTCCACCCTAGATTATTCTATCAGCTAGCTTTTGTAGGCAGCTATTTTTGAACCTTAGATCCCTCTGAGAATTATTACACTAGCGGCTTAAAGAGGCAGAAACTAGTAAGAAGGAATGCTGGACCCTGACAGAGAAAAGGAGGATTGCTGTAAAATAACAGAGCTTCATGACTTAGTGATGACTACTATATAACTACTACAACACAGGAACTTATTCAGTCTTGTTTCCAACGTTTTCTCTCTTCTCTTTTACTGATATTTCTCTCTACTTTAAAGCTAGATCTTAAAATGGTCTGCCAGGAACAAAAGTTCTGTTTATACAAGGCTTGGAAAGAGGATAACAGAACAGATGACCATGTTGAAACAAGCATAAAGACAGTGAGAATGAAGTGACGTGTTCTTCAGAATGGAAAGACAGACAAACACTGATGACCTTCATGCAAACTGTCTCCAAAGTCAGTGCAGCTACACCAGCATGTTTATTTTTAATTTTGTTCTCTAATAAAGCAGCAGTATTTTCCTACCACAAAAAAGTCATCTCTATTTACTCAGCTGTATTATTGCTGTGAATAATTTATAGAGCATGATAAATTTGTACAGTTTTACAACTAGAGATGTATTCTATACCTAGAAGAGTTCAGGTACAGAAAACAAATTATATACTGATAAAGCATTACCTCATTTAACTGAGTGAATCAGGAGGTATTACAACACAAGAAACAAGATACATATATATACGTCCTTCCAGTGAAGAATTTCCAAGAACAGCTTAAAGAAAATAATGTTTTCCAGTAGAACAAGGCCTTACTTGATAATAATTCCCTATCTAGTTCTGTAGGTTACAGAAAAAACTTGGTCAATTAAAACCAAAATAGAAATAATTCCAAGTCCAACAAAATTATTATGCTGACTGAAGGGAAAAAGATATTCCTATTCAATCTCATTAGATATTCTCTGTCCCAACTTTGTCTCAGAAGTCTCAGTGTCTCAGTGTCATAGTTTGAAAATAACTCTAAATGTCTCTAATTAAAGTTAAGCTTTTTTTCATTTCACCATGCAGAACTGTCACAAACAAAATGTCTAACAATTTCTTGAAAATTTTTGTTTGTTTCCTTGGATTGTCTCAATGGCTTCATAATTTTACACTTATCTAATTCTTTCAAAATATCATTGTAATTCTATTATTTAGGAAAAATCAACAAGATAATACATTTTTTTTCTTTGTCTTGTGGGTTAAGGGAGATGTGAAATGGAAACATAGGTAAAGGGAAAGAAACAAACTAATTTTGAATTTCTGTGCTACAAACAGAATTTTTGACTAAAACACAGGAAATTAACTGTTTCCATTAAAAAAACAAGAAGCAAGAGAAACTTCCAATACGTTTAAGGACTGGGCTGTAGTATAGCCCACACATCTAGAAAATAAAAGTTGTAGGCAGCAGTAATTTTGCTGAGTGCATACTTGTATCTTTCATGTACTTTAAAAATTCCGATCATTTCTGAAGTATGGGGGGTCTTAATCCTTTGCAAAAGAACAAGTGTAGAAAATTAATATCTCTACTACTCATTTTTTCAGTTTTAAACAATAATAAAGTAAGGATGAACCAAATTCTGTTTGAAATATTCTTCAATATGGAAGACTTAACTTCTCATCTTTCACTCTGAAATCCCAATTTAGCACATCTAATAAAAATTGTGAGAAAAAGACAAGGTTGGGTAAAAATCAATGGAGCGATACTCCCTGAGTAATTTAGTGATTTGTGACACCAGATTTTGTTCTGTCTTCAGGATTAAATACACTATTAATATTTTTAATGTGCATCTGTTTCTCATAGCTCTTAATGGAAATTGAGAGTAAGTTAACTTTCGTTGACTACAAATGTAAAATACTTTGATTCAACCACTGAGCAACAAAAAACCAAACCCTAAAACTATCTGGAATCCTAAAACTCTACAATCTTCTTTGATCAAAGAAAGATTGAATGAATGACTGTTTATACCTATTGTACAGCAACAAATAAGGCAACAAGAAAGGCAAACCAAAAATTCTGAAATTCTCAGTTGTGCCCAGAGAGAGTTCCTTGAAAGCCTGGCTGCTGGACAAAGTGATGGGTGCTGTCAGTTCACTCTGTGAATCTGGTTCTGACTCTCATTAGAAAACAAGGCTTAGAATAACAGAATAACAATAACATCACATGCTTTCAGGTGAAGACCTTGAGGTAACAATGACTTGTAGCACACAGCCCACCCATCACCATTATTCTTCATGAGAAAGACTGAAGCTGTTAAACCTGGGACCCAAAAGGACATTGGAAAGGTAAGCACAGCACTTCAGAAAAGGGGTAGATAATAAGAATTTTACCCAAAACAATTATAGCAGTACAATTTGTGAGGCTTTTCTGTATTAACTTGGACTGTGTTAGCACTGTTGTACCTACACTTGTAGCAACGGCTCTGTTAAGATATGCCAGCTAAAACTTTATTTGGGACTAAATTATTGGCTCCATTTATATGTTGTGGTGTTTCTTTGCCCATAACAGGATTGTTGGTAAGATATAATACAATTTCAGTTTGTAAAAATTGAAATAATTCATTAATCTCCTAATGAAACACAAAAAAAGTTGCATAATTAATCTGATACAATTCACCTGGTAATTGAGGGTTATGTGCCATTATACAGGAGATCATAGAATGCCAAATATGCAAAAAAAGTGATTCTGCTTGCTTTATACTAGGCAACACTCACATGTAAGTGTGCAAGAGTATTGATTTTTTTTAGTAAAGTTTTCTTAGGATAAGAAAGCCTGTTGTAATATGGGAAAAAAATCAAAACCCAAACTCACACATTCTAATTTTATGGTAACATGGTAGATTGAAAAAGAATAAAATTCTTTTGACAAATCTTACACAATGCATACTGGAAGACATAACCACCACCTAGGAAATATGTAATACATGTTTCAGCTGTAGGAAACGTATATGAAAATCTAAAATGTCTTATAATCCTTATTTGGCATAGTAAGAGGTAAAATTTTGATCAAAATCTTAAAGTCCTCTTCAGAGCAAGAACATTCTTACCACTTAGTATTTTCATCACTCTCTTAATCACAACCAGGAGTTCACGTAGACCATTTTCCAGGCTTATTTCAAGTCTAGTCCTAAGAATTGTGTGGATACAGTTTCAACATCCTATACCTCGAGAAACAGTGAAGCCTGCATTGCTACTTTGACCTTTTCAATATTCTGTGATTCGGACAACCATTTCTGTTCTTCTTTACAACTGCAAAAACCCGAGAGTAACAGCAGGAGTCTAAAAAGGTCAAGTCAGTACAGCAAAGTTCAGTTTGACAGAATAGGCTAGACATTCACACCTAGATAGATTCTCTACCATAAAAACATGAAAAGAAATTAATAACTACAGGTAGCATTCCAGTACATCCCTTGGAGTGATGTAAAACAACTTTTGGTTGAAAACAAACAAAATCAAACCCCAGTTAGTGATTTGCATTCCCACAGAGAGCCTGTAGTACTGAACTAGTTGGTGGAATTGCACCCATATTACACTTCTATAAACAGTTCCTCAGGCTGTGAAGACTTCTTCCATAATGAATAAGTAGGTAAGTTATTAAAAAAAAAAGGAACATGTGGTTTAATAAAAAATCTCTTAAGATGCATTCATATTATGCTAAGATCTAAGCATAGATTTTAAAGGAGTCTTACTTTCTTACACCACCAAAAAATCTTCATCCTTAGCCACAGATGTTGTTTTTTTTATAGACCTGGACATAAACTCTAAGTGAAAGCATACGTATCAAGATACTTATTTTTCAGTTTTCTGCTGATTATAATACAGTACAGATATACTTTCAGTTTGGCAATAAAGATACAACTATTAAGTGAAAAGCTTTTTCTTCAATATTGACTCAAAATTTGAGTAACAGTGATTGAAACTAAGGTTGAAGAAACCTCATAGATGCATTGTCATTTTGCTATTGATAATATTATGCCTACATAGACCTATTGGATCCCAAAGACAAATCAAGTGCTCCTTGATTTTATATATGTTAGATAACTGGGACAAGAGACATGCAGCTGGCATCAGAGTTGAAGAATGAGCCTGAACACTGCATAGAGATGGCTTTTTATGTCAGGACTCTTTCAAATTATCTAGAAGTTTGAAGGGACAAATTAAAAGTTAGTGAGAATGTGAAATCTTGGAATAAGCATTTCTTCCTGGTTCCATCATAAAAACAGAGCTGAGGCAATTCTAGTTACTATCTAGATCAAATCCCTTAAACCTTTGGATAAGATTTCATTGGGAGGACTTATATAAGAAAATTCTGTGCCATGGCAGAATGAGAAAAGCACTGAGATTTCTGTTTCTGTGGTACAAATAAGGGCAAGCATAAAGTTATATAACGTATTCTTGTTAGATTTTTTTTTATTCCTTTCTCAACTTGGAGTACAGCTACTATTGTAACAGTTGGTGCAAAAGATTTAAGAGCAAAGAGGTTACAGCTGTCGTTACCATATTCTGAAGTTGACAATTGCACTGCTTTGGCAAGGAAAAATTTCTTATGATGCCCATTTTGGGAGAAATGCAGTCCAGCATTTTACTTTGATTACCCCTGTAAGTATGTGGGATCAGATCCTGAAGAAACAACCCAGGCAGACCTTGATAATCTCACATTGATCCCAGGGATGTGGGTTGAAGGTAGAATTCAAAGTCTGTGGATTTTTTTATCAAATAGAAACAGCCTTTTATACCAGCTGTTGCAGGTTCTAGTTTAAATAGCTCACTTACAGAGTGTGGAACAGGGGGGCAATATTCTCTGAAGACAGATAGATGAAACCCAAAGGTCTGATACAATTTCTAAAAAAACTCAAACAGATCTTGAAACTCATGCTTTGGGGCAAAATTATTTTCAAGAGTAACTCATAACAAATAACACGAGATGTATGCTGCCTCAGAGAATAAAGTATTAGGGAATGGACAAGTAGGGAGTAATGGGCAAACTGAAGTGACAATGAAAGGAAGCATAATCCTTAATTACCTATGAATTTCTGAAAAATTGCCTTCATCAGGTCATTTGCAAAGAAATAAAAAGACATTAAAATAATGAATTTAATGTTAGGAACGGACAAAAAACAAAGCATATGCAGAAGGCAATTTGCAGAAGTCATTATTCAAGCAGCTTAAGGGAAAGGACAAGACAAAATAAAAACTTCAGATAGGAGCACCAAGGAGGAATTGCCAGTCTGCAAGTACATGAACCTCACATGAAGTCCAAAAAACCACAAATTAAAGTACATGAACTGAGATGGAGTTGGAGAGGACAAAACATAAAGACATCCAGTAGATCTGTTCAAGGGAGAATCTCTACATTTAGGGGAGATTGCACCTGAAGATGCCTCAATTGTGCTACTCCTAACAACTGAAATGTTAACTAGGAAGTAAAGCAATGGATGAGTTCACGGAAGATGATGAGACAAACAACCTTCTTATCAGGGTAATATGTCACATCCCATTAAGTGCGATTAGATGTTTGAAGCCCTGTACAATTACATACTCTACATAACTTTTATCCTTGTAGCATAAAATCAGGTGTAAAAATGCTGACTACATATAAAGAATAAACTGATTGCAGAGGCTTCTGAGATGTTAACAGAGGATGAAGCTAATAATCCGAATAATTTTTGTACTAAAAATAATATAAGAATAAATATGGTCCATTGCTAAATGAGCAACATCTGTATTACATGGGGCTTTGCAGGTAGATTATTTTGTTCAAAGAATTGACAGTGATGCAGACAACAAAGTTTGGTTTAGCCTGGGTTGTCAAACCAATATGCATTTTAGGCAAAATTGATATACTCATCAATGTACAAATTCTAAAACAAGGACTGTGCAAGTCCCATTTCTGGCAAAGCAGAGTTGCCTTCTTTCTGGTGTGCAAGGTGTTTTTTTTTCTCATTAGTATTTCTCTCTTTTTAGAAGTGTCCTTTACTTGGTATTACTACTGATGCTCATTTGTCTTTTTGTACAACTATAATATGCCCTATTTAAAAAAAAAAACACCAAGAGAGAATAAAGTCATCTGTCTGACATCTTGGATTGTACAGACTCCTCTACAGTGAAGAGTCAGCAATTTCTATGTGAGACTTCAAGCAAGCACATCTGGGAGAAGTTTCTGGAAAGCAATGAATAAAGAATGAGAAAAAGCAAGAGTAAGAGAGATAAAGAAGTGACTCCCACTGAAATAGGAGAGTAGGGAAGGAACAAGAAGCAGAGATAAAGACAGGGCTATGAGGCTGACAGATGTGCAAGAACAGAGTTTTATAAACCCTCCAGGGGGCAATTACTTGCAAGTTTATTTCTAGTATTTCCAAGATGGATAGCAGTTTTTTCTTCATCAGTTATGCCATTAAAAAGAAGAAACTTCTGTTCAGCTCATGTTTCAGTCCTTGATCTTTGAAGAAAATAAAATCAATAATGTTTCACATTATTGCTGGTTACTTTGGCAAGACCTGCCTTTCATGAATCTATGCTGACTGGGCCTGATCACCCAGTTCTCTTGCATGTGCTTCATGATAGCACTCAAGATCACCTGTTCCATGACTTGCCCTGGCACTGAGGTCAGACTGACAGGCCTGTAGTTCCCTGGATCCTCCCTGGGACCCTTCTTGTAGATGGATATAACATCAGTCAGCCTCCAGTCCAGTGGAACTTCCCCAGTCTCCCAGGATCACTGGAAGATGATGGAAAGGGGTTTGACAAGCACATCAGCCAGCTCCTTCAATACTCTCAGATGGATCCTATCTGGCCCCATAGACTTGTGGGTGCCTAGCTGGGCAATCAAGTCTCTAACCACCTCCTCATGGATCATGGGAGCTTTGTTCTGCTTCTCTAACTCCTGGGTGTGCACGCAGAGGGAACAATTTTCCTTACTACTAAAGACTGAGGCAAAGAAGGCATCAAGTACCTCAGCCTTGTCCTCATCCTTTGTCACAGTTGTTCCATTTGTATCCAATAGGGACTGAATACTCTCCCTGGTCCTCCTTTTATTGTTAATGTATTTATAGAAAGATTTTTTTGTTATCTTTCACAGACTTGGCCAATCTGAGTTCTAGTTGGGCCTTAGCCCTCCTGATTTTTTCTCTGCATGATCTCACTTCCTCCCTGTAGTCCACTCAAGCCGCCTGTCCCTTCTTCCAAAGCTCATAGACATTCCTCTTCTTTTTGATGCCTTTCAAGATCTCCTTACTCAACCAAGCAGTTTGTTTTTTCCCTGCAGGCTCCTTTTCTGGCACATGGGGACAGTTTGCTCCTGAGCTGCTAGGATTTCCTTTTTGAAGAGCTCCCAGCCCTGGTGGGCTCACTTGCCCTTAAGGACTGTCTCCCATGGGACTTTGCCAACCAGCCTTCTGAACAGTCCAAATTCTGCCCTCTGGAAGTTTAATGAGACTGTTCTGCTAATCCCCCTCTTCACCTCACCTAGAACTGAAATGCCTATCGTCTCATGATCTCTTTGTCCCAGGAGTCTTTCAGCTGTCACAAGGCGACCTCTAACTGTCACAACCAAGAAGGTCTGGTTTGAGATGTGAAAGTTGAAAGCAGCTTTGGCTGCAGTGGCCATGTAATAGTAGAGTTCAGGATCCTGATAAAAAGGAGAAAGGCAAAAAGCAAGCTAATTCTAGACATAAAAACCCCAGACTTCGGCCTCTTCACGGATATGCTTGAAAGCATCCTATGGGATATGGAACTAGAGAGAAGAGGGGTCCAAGGAGAGTGGGTGATATTTAGTGAAACTGAAATTTAGTGAAACTCAGAGTAGTCAATTACAGTGGGCAGGAGTTACAAATGCCAGAAGGCCTTCATGAATAAGCAAGATGCTCCTGGCAAAACTCAAACAGAAAAAGAAAATACACAGAAGAATGAAGCAGTGACAGGTAAAGAATATAGAGATGCTGTCCAAGCATGAAGAGGCACAGTTAGGAAAGCCAACATCCACCTAGAGCTGAATATTCAAGGGATGTCAAAGGCAACAAGAAGGGCTTCTATTAGTACACAAGGAGTATAACAAAGACTAGGGAGAGTGTGAGCCAGTTGCTGAATGGGTCTGGAGCCCTGTTGACCCAGAACATAACAAAATCTGGAGCACTGAAGACCTTCTTCACCCCTCTCTTAAGTAGTAAGTGAGCAGAAACTGGAACACAGGAGTTTCCCAACACTTTGGTGTTTTTTATTGTTTTCTTTTTGAGAATGACTGACTACTGGCACGAGGTGGCCTAGAGAGGCTGTGGATTCTTCCTCTTCAGCAATATTCAAAAGCCATCTTGATGCGGTCCTAGGCAGGTGACTGAGCATCTGCTCTGTGTGACTCTGCTTGAACACAAGGTTGTGAGCACATGACTTCCCAAGCTCCCTTCCACCCATAACTATTCTGTATTCTGTAAACTGCTTGATGTGGGAACTGAAGATCTGACCTAAATCTTCTTCTGTGAGCACTTTTGTTGCTCTTTTTCATTATTTTCCAGATTAATCAAAAGCTATCAAATTACTTGAGTGAAAAAAAAACCAACCTGAAAAAACGCCATGGAAATAGCTGTCTGTTTGGACTTAAAGGTAAAGAAGCTGAGATGTTTCAGAACAGTAATCTGTTCCCATAAGAAACCCACAAAAATCCAGCTTTTAAAAAATATTCCTTAGAATACTTTTGTAATTCCTATTGTCAACTGATTCCTCTACTGAGACATAAACCCATGTTTTAACTCAAGCATCCAACAGTCTTTTGCCATGCCGTGACTTCTCAACGGAACTACATTAAGGGCTCATGCTGTGTGTGTTTGCAATTAAATATTTATTCTGGCTTAAGAGCAGAACAATTGCTATGATAGCAGAATGATCTGATGTTGATAGAGAGTTTAAGACAGAAATCTGCCATATAGGATCTGTATCAAGAAACTAACAAGAAGCAGAATTAGGTCAGAGATTTACAGTACAGGTAAGAAGATTTACAGTGTTGAACCTCCTAGTAACGTGGCACTTATCAGTGCTTGGGTAACTATAGCAGCTTATAGAACAAAGCAAAGATTTTTCACATCAGTTAAATCTCTTTTTCTTAAAAGAAAAAATTCAACATTACTGAAAATAATTTCCAACCAGGAATGTCAGAATAAGAATTCTGATGGGGTTCCTTATGCCTCTGTTTTTCTATGTGTCAAAATCCTGTTTAATGATACCACTATCAAAGGTCGTCTACTGAAGAAGCAGCAGCAGCATACTGTGAGGTCCCTAGATGTTGCAGAAGATATTCTACTCAAAGAACGAGACACACAAAATATGATGCCCCAGACTGTTCACTCACTGTGTTTTTCTTCTTGCTTCAAAATAAAATAAATGAACAGAGTGCATTTTTTATTTGGAAATGGAAATGAAGGCTTATTGAAGTTCTCCTGCAAGAGGAAACTCAGTTTCTATCTGTCACACCTCTTTGGAGAGACCAATCCAAAAAGCCTTCTCCTTTGGGTGCAGTCTGATATCTAAACTTCCTGTAGAGTATGTTAGTCCATACTCCTTCTCCCCACAAGTATGGTTAATTTGACATGAAACTGGGCAGCACAAGTGACCATGCTCACTCCTTGTGTATCCCTGTCTCCATCACTAGAAACTCAAGAAAAATTCCTGCATGTTGTTAGGCTGCATACTTACTGGTTAAGATCTATCATATTATAGGTCCAGAAAGTGACAAAATCTCCAATGTTTGTTCTTCACTTTCACCTTGGACTTCCATAACTGGCAGGCAACCTTTTCTTGTTCCCATTTGCTAAGCAAAAGATCTAGCTGCAATAGGTACATAATAGCTTTGATTGTACTGTCTTCTTTTTTTTAAAAAGAAGCCAGCAACAACAAAACTCACCCTTAAAAATGTCATTATCACTGTTCTAATTAAACATGGTTAATATTTCTTCAGAAGTTAACAAATATGCAAGAAAATGCAATTATCGCCTAGTAAGAAAACCTACTGAATTTACAATTCACTTAAGCAGTGATGACATTCAGTGTGTAAAAACTAGTTGAGTTATACTTCCCATTTTGCCTGGAGGTGCCTGGAAAGATGTATTCTTACATACTTAGACCTCTTTAAATAGAAGTACAGGCAAAACTAGTTCTTCTGTACTGTTAAGTGAAACAGAAGCTCTATGAATTCTAAAAAAGTATTGTGCACCTTAAACGTCCAACTGATTCTTCATGTCTATATTATTCATGAAGCTGGCAAAAACTCTTACAATCCAAGAGTCTTCAATAATTTAGCACGTGTAAATTGCATATACTCAGGAGTAACACTGAGACCAATTCAGTATTTCATGATACCAGTTTCACATTTTAAAACAAATATTTGCTTAACTTAAGCATCTGGCCTGAACAACATGCAAACAGTCATAAAATTTGAGTTTATATTGTCATAGTCGCTGATAAATTTTTTCTGTGCTAAGGAGACTTTCAGTATTAATCCTGTATTGCTCTTCTGTAACAGTTTCTCAGAAGGACTGTAATTTGCCAGCAGCGCACACTTTTTACTATTCAAGGGGCAGAGCATGCCACTGCCATGTAGTTCAGATCTTTGGTTTCTATGTGGTAGCATCTTCAATTCATGGTCAAAATGACCACTTAGCTTGTAAATTAGATTTCCACGGTCCATGTGGTTCACATTATAGCTTGTTAGTCAAGAAACAGTTATGTCATCATGTACACTACAGAGCTAACAGACAGAGATACTGACACCATTGGCTTGGAGCCAGCTCATTAAAAGCAATTGTGTGAAAAACAAAACTGCATTACAGATTCAGTGCTTTGTAAAGAACTGACCACCAGAGCAATGGAACAACATGAGGTGCAGTGAGAGAGGCTTGCTTTTGAAAAGTATATTTAGCTTGAATTTATTTAAAAATATGGTGATGAAGGAGGAATGGAATGAACCATGTTCTTCTTTGTGTATAAGAAATATTGTATATATACAATGTATATATAGCATATATTGAGCAAATATATAGAGAAATATGTGTGTGTGTATTACACATATAATATAGATGTAAATGCATAACTATACCATGGTAGAGAAATAAAAGGCTGATTGCTTGTTTATATCCCAAACAGGGTTAAGCAATTTAGGAAAAATGGTAAAATTATCTACCAGAAACACAAAACTTCAGCAGACTTCGAAATACAGCATGAGGATCCCTGAGCTGGACAGAGGAGATAATGCAGCCAAGTAAAATTTATTCTTGAGCCAGGCATACTGGAAAACCTTGAGAGAGTACTGATTCCTGTGTGGGCTTTTAACCAGAGGACAAATTGTCTTACAAACTGTAAGCTTATTAAACTAACAATCTCTGGGCCTGACAGAAAATCTCCTAAGCAATCCCCTTAGTCAAGAATCAGCCTCAGTTGCCATTGATTGAATATTCAAGAACTGGGTTTGTAAGACATAGTTCATTTTAATAATTTCCAACGTCGCTATTAGTATCCTATCTGAGTGCAAGAATAACCCTGACCAATGGGGCACCTCTAGCCACACCAGCAGTGATAACTATGAGACAAGCTTAAGGAAGTTTACAGTACTGTGTGCTGACACCTTAGGTTTGCTCAAACATGCTTTACATATGCAGTTTATCAGCATCAAAAGAATTCAGAAAATGTCAAGGGCAGTAATCATATTTTCAGAGCTACACAAATATCTTCTTGTTAGAATAACGCATTTAATATTACAGCATTACTTTTAATAACATCTGATCTATTGCCTTTACTCGATTTTGTATGATTGCTAAGCTTAAGTCATTAAAATTTTTACTGTTATCTGTTATGTGACTACTTAATTTGGAAATTCACTTTTCAGCCTCTTTAATATTTTAAATTTTCTGCATTGATGTGAAAAAAGTACCCCAACAAACTATGTTTTGTACAGTTTTGAAAATTCTTATCACAACCACAAAGGCAATTTTTTTTTAATATATATTTCATTGCTTATATTTCAAACTCTTAGCTCTTCAAGGAACTCTTTTGTTGCTATATTTCAAAAGTTTGTCAGAAGTTATAAGAGGTCTGACAATTTCTCAAGGAGAACTTAGAGCAGAACACAGAGTGTTGTTTAAGAGGCCTAGGTTTACATATTTCCTTCAACATTAAATATCTGCACTGCAGGCTTTATCTGTTAGAAGTATTATACTTAAGAATATGCTTAAATCTCCTGTGCACAGGAGCTCTATACTTTTACATAGGAAGCCTCAGTATCTCAGGGAACAAAGAAGGCTTGACTTTTTGCATACCAGACAACTGGCTTTCTCACTTTGTCTGTTTCAACATGCAGAAAGTATTTAACTACATGTCAAGGACTTTTGGACATCAAGGAGCACACCACCTGCACTCTGTCCTCCTCCAGGAATCTAAATCTACATGGAATATGTGCAGCACATGATGGACAGACCAGCATGTAAAAAACCAGAGTTGATTATTCTCTCTTAAAAACTACTTTTTCTTATGCCTGTTTTTATCCTGTATTTTCATCATCTTTCTTTCAGAAAACCAGCAGATACACAACATGATAGCTTACTAATAGCTATTTTGTCATATTTAAGTTTTGGTAATTGACTTTAGTCACAGAAAGAGCTTTATGTTACATTGGAGTTGACCTTGCATAGTCTCCAGATGAACTATTTCTCAAAAATAGGACGATTTGAAGACAACAGATAATTGTCAGATTAATTTTACCACCAATTGACCCAGCCAGCTATCACCCATATAGGAAAGCAATTAGAAGCACATTTCTAGAATACTGGAAGATGAACTGTTGCCATAAAGGAAATCAGAATAGATTACTCTCTAGAAAGCAAATTGATAGACCTAAGGCTTCATCTCCCCCCACCCCCCTCTAATGTATTTTTGACATTTTGCCAAAGTAAAATGAGTACGATCTCAGGAAAAATAGGAAGAGGGAAATGAATGACACGTGTATGTCATTCTGAAAAATCAAATCAGAGAAAAATAATATTAAACCCTTAGCCTTTCACAAGATACTAGACACACTTGAAGTAGGAAAAAGTGAGTAAGTGATAGATATTTGCTCACTTTTTTCCCCCCACCAAATAACAGTTCATTTTAAATAATTGATTAGTTCTGCATAGAACTTTTCACAGCAAATGTATAAAACTCTGATTCATGGACTTAGTTATCAAACTCTAAAGTTAAAAGTATTAAAAAAACTTTTCAAGTGCTTTATAATCCCCCCAGTTTTGTTTTTCTTTGTTTTTAATTAATTATAGCTGTAATACTGATTTAAGCACAGTGGCCTTCATACTTCCAGGAATCCTATCCATGCCAGCTCCTGCAGCCTCTGTAATCCAAGGTACATTAATTGAGGTTTAGTAAGAGGCATCTCAGAAGAAATGATGGACTGCCACATTTCAGTTCAGGGTGAAATACCTCTGGCTTTTTAATACAGCAGCTATTTGAAAGTGAGAGTGATGTTTTTTCTCTCACAATGCATGGGAGGACAAGCTAGAAAATCTGCGGCTGCAAAACGCTGTCAAGGGACTGGCAGTTGCCAGATTTCAACTAGAATACTAATTTTTTTGCAACTGGCTGCCAGCAGCTGTGACTCTTAACAAAAGAAGGTTTTCTGTAATGTTTCTCCACAGGCTGCAAGGTAAGAAAAAAAATATACTTGTCTTAAATTAGAATTACGGAAATGTGAAACAATAAAACTAACAGTTTTAAATAGAAAGTTTCTAAAGCTTTAGTGCAACTAGTTACCAGCACTGTTGTAGTTCATAGCTATCAATTACTTACGTATTTTGAAAGGAGAGTTAAAGTTTGAAGGATTATGAATGTAATTATTTGAATCTTGGGTTCTTTTTCAATAGTGGACTGAGTATTACAAAAGCAGATACCTCACTTTCTCTTTTCTGTCTCTAAAAGGTAGCTGCTTGTGATTCCCAACCATTTGAAGGAACAGGAAAAATATCCAATTTAAAAAGTATCATGAAAAGTTAAGTCAGTACCACAGCCATCATCTTTCCCAAGCAGCTCTGTGGCTCTGTGCTTTGTTTAACCAGAGAGGTGTCTAAATCTTAGAAGTGCCATTGCTTTGAATTTTTTATGAAAAACATCAGGTAACCTTCTAAATTTATTCATTTCACAAAGCAGACAAGAGGGCTCGATATAAATAAGAAAGCCTTAATGACTTAAGCAGTGGAACTGAGGTAAGCACATCAGTGGCAGGGTTTGCTTTTCCTTCTGTTCAACAATGGGGAACAGAAGATAAACCAGTAAAAGCGGTTTCATTTAAAAAAGTGATTGTGCCACGTGGTACCTTCTAGCTGAAATGGGTTTTGCTTCTCTCAAGTTATTTTTCTTCCCTACAGCTGTGCATTTAACACTTTTGAGTGAATTACTGGTGAAGCTTCTTGGACACTAGTATCTTGGAGAACATGTGACCAGCAATATTGCAGTTCACCTAAAAACATATTTATCAAATTATGACATGACACCTAGCACAGCACTAGACTCACAGACTGCAACATGACTTTTCGTCCAATTAGATGTCAGAGTGAAGGAATAAAAAGCCCTCATATTTTGGGGGGAAAAGAGCAGTGAAAATTATGTTTATGGCACTTTCTGACAAAAAAATTGTTGCTATGGCTACTCAGAATATTAAAATATTTTGGCACTGCTGGTGTACTTCTAAGGCCAAGTTAGAATCATACTCTTCTAATGTCCTGCTGCTGCAAAGTTCTTTCAGATTAGTAAACCTGTAAACCAAGGCTGAGCATAAATTGTTCCCACTACAGTCACCTAGATTTATACATATATATAAATATACTATATATATTATATATGAATAGTATATATAAATATACTTGCAAGTGGAAATAAAAAATGCACCAAATTTAGGCATAAAAAGAAAGACAACCCGTCTTCTACTAGATAGAAGAGTGTTTTCGTCACAGGAATAAGTGATAGACAAATTGCTAATTTAAATATTTAGATGATCACTAGCTCATTACCTTCCTAGTAGATGAGAATTACACCTGGCCATCCCAAAAAGGTTTAAGCATTCTTTAGCAGTAGTAGGAATGGGACAAAACAATTAGGGAACAATCACCCCCACTCTACCTCTCCGCTACCCCATGCATTTAATATCCAGTCTGAAAATTCCTGTTGCTAGATTTTAATTTTGAATGGAAACACAGGTGATATGGAAAAAGCCTCCTGGGCCAGCATTCACAAGCTGTCTGTCATGGAGTAAGACAGCGTGGGATCTGTGTAAAATGTTAAGGCATCTCAATAGCCTTAACACTTCAAAGCCCTGTTACATTTTCTCCAAACAGAAGCTTATCCCAAACTAACCTAAACACCTGTTTACTTACCAAGCAGTTAAACTATATAGTTCATGTTATTTCTATAGTCTGTCAGTAAGACATCTTCTCCATCTCAGTTCCCTCAGCTTGATCCATACAATCTGTGTAATTCAACATCTTAGTAAGTTTTCAAGCAATTTTGTAAGCTACTGCACCTCTCCTCCTCCCATCAAGTAGACTGAAAACAACAATATTGTTTTCATATTCATCTCCATAGTTTTCTACTTAACTTTACTTTTCAGATTATATATGTGCTGGTAACTGAATCATGACAAACTATCATCAACAATTTACACAACTCGTCTGTCATGAACAATTTGTGCACACTGTTCTATTGAATTAATTGTTATAATCCCAGGAACATTAGAACTATCTCTGAAAATCTAAAGATATCTAATGACTATTCATTGGCCTTGCACCATGTTTGTAGTTGAACCCATGCAGGAACCAGAAGAGAAGGAAACAAAGAGGACAATGAGATATTTGAAATATCCTTTTCTGCTTAATGCTGCCTAAGAATGAATTTGACAGCAAAATTCCTATAGAATCATTTAGGGAGAAAAAAAAATATTATTACTCCAGTCACATTGGAGTGGTCTGTAGACTTTAAACTAATTATTTATTTTGTTTTCCCTGATGCGCAAGCTAAGTTATACCTTTGCTCTTACTTAAAAACTTGTTTTACTTCTAGTTTCCTTCTGAAAACCTGCCCAAGCACATGAATACACATATGATAATGCACAAGTATGCATGCATATGCACGCTTACACACAGATTGTTCCATTGAATTAATGCTTCTTAGCATTAATCTTTTGATTAACTTAGAGGACATTAAATTAGAAGGCATGACCTGCCTAGATGTCAAGCAAAATAAGGGGCTTAGAATATACCATCATTCTCAATTCCAGTAGAATTTCTAGTGCTACCAACAATGCTCAACAGATTTACTTCATACATGCAATGTGCCTATAAAGTCTGGGGAAATTAAGGGTATATAGGCATTAGTAATATCTATACAAATGTAGAAACATGTCCAATTTATAAAATAAGTTTTTCTAAAAGTTAATAACTTAACCAATTTAATAGTTCAGAGAAATGTGCTAAGATTATTGAATGTAGTGTTACAATGTAAAGATATAAAGATATAAATCAATAACATTAATTAAGGTTCCTACAGCTTCAAGGAGTTTCTTAAACAACTCATTAGTCATTTTTCAGTTATCACAATGATTATAAGAAGTGCAAAGCACATATTTATATCTATATCTTGTAGCAGCATGGTATATCTGATGGCCCTATTCTTAGAACACGAGGAACACTACAAAGAAAATATAACAGTGAGAATTTTTGCTTGAATAATTGTTTCTTCTTAATTAAAATTGCTATTAGAAAGACAAACAATTTATGGATTTGAAAGGAATATCCCTGATTGGAAGATAGGTTAGTATGGAGTCCTTCACAGTACATACTGTTAAGGTCTATATAACAAATTTCAGATCTTATTTGTACACGATAAAAAAGGCAGTTTGGAATTTGCTTATTTTTTTGTTTTGCTTTGTTACTAAGTTTAAAGACTTCTGGAACTGAAAAATTAAAGATGGTTAGTGTAAGTGTCTCTCCTTAAAGCTTCAAACTCTTGAAGTTAAACTTTTCTTGGTCAAATGAGTGTGAGGGGAAAGAATTCACAAATAAAATGAGACTCTTAAAAACTTAAACATTAAGTTTTTACAATCAAGGAGTGCTGACATAAAACATGTAATCTACATGAGAAGTCACTTAAGAAAAGTAACAAATTTCCTGACAAAAAGAGTACACAAAATAAACAGAACTTGACTGCTGATAGTTTGAGTTCCAGCTATTCATGCAATTGCAGCTTATACTTTCAGCTGTTACACTAGGATTGTACACCATCATCATTTTTATTTATTATTTCCATTGTCAGGCAGCATCATTTCCACATAACATCTCTGCACTATTTTTTATTTATGAGGAAATCTTCAGTTTAAACATGAAACAAGGTTATAATACTATTAGTGAGAAGTCAATCATCAATCTTTCAGAGATTTTGCTTAGATGATACCAGTACAATTGCTATTAAAAGAGTATTTCTTCACCAGAAAGATTCTGATACTGGGAAGTAAGCTCCCTAGGAGTTATGTAGCAAAAAAGGAGGTAATGTGCTAAACCAATTAGCAAGACAGAAAGTCAGGCAGCATTACGAATAACTTACTATTAGCTTCCATCTAAGATCTGTAGCCCTTGTGTGCCTACAGATGGGATATGATGACTACTTCTGTCCCCTACATACAGGTTATCAGCTAACTATGGAGTCCAGAGGGGTGTCATCAAATGGCTTAGAAATCTGGGCATTTGACATACCAGAAGAAACTGAGGGACCTGGATTTGTTTAGCATGTAGAAAAGGAAAGAGCTGACTGCATTTCTCATCTACCTAAAGAAGTTATAATGAAGGCAGAAACACGCTCTTCTCCATAATGCAACTCAATAAGACAGAGACAACAATCACAAGATGCAAAAATGGAAATTTCCGACTGGATGAAAGGAAAAAATTCTCCGTGAAAGGAACACTTACCTGCTGGAAAAATTTGCCCTGGAATTCTGTGAAAACTCCATTCCTGGAGAAAATTCCATTCAGCTGAGGAACATTCTGAACAATGAGATATGCTATTGAAGCTAGCCCTGGTTTGAGCAGAGGGCGCACCAGATGGCCTGTGGAGGTCCCCTCTAGACTGAATTGAAGATGACATATTTTTTTGTGGGAGAAGTGGACATCTGATTTAAAAACAATGCATCTCAAAGAGACATTTTTGCTACACAATACTGCAGTTTTCACTTATATATTAACAGCTTGGTTTATAATGATGATCCTGAACATGGATTTTAAAATGTTTTTAGAGTTACTTACATGTGTCGTAATTCTAGTTACACCTTCCACTTTTTGACTAGTTTTTCTAGGTCTTACATGAAGATAAGGATAACAGTGCATCCCATTGACATCAGAAGTCTATGAAGCAAGCCAAACACCATTTTCCTAATAGTGATTGAAAATTTCTATGCAGTATATGGAAAGCAATGTTTCTATGCAATGTTATTCTAAGGGTATGAGGTGAAGGATACCAAAGTGATGCTGAATTGAAGCAGGAAATGCAGTTGAAAAATTCAAGTAGTTTGAATCTTTCTTTTGGTCAGCACACTACAATTACACTTGCAAAGCTGTGCTAGATTCAGGCTTTCAGTCCGAGCGCAAGATTTTTGAGAGTCACAGGGTATGTTATGCTAGAGGTCTGAACTTGATAAGAATTGAGAGACTGAAAAGCTAACTCAACACCTCAAGCATTATCATTGCCCTTTCATCTCTTGCTTCTGCTGCTAGTGAGGATGATAATTAATCTGGAAATCATTTTTTTAAGAAAATCTTCATTGCAACGATTCCTGGAAGTCAAAGGTCGCAGACAGCTTTAATGTGTTTATCATTCTTTGCACTCACATGCTGTTGACTATTTAAAAATGGAGTAAAAATTAATTTGAAGTGGTGATAACTGACTAGAAAATGGCTTCACATTTCTTTGAAACATTTTTTTATTGTAGGAAATACTGACCCTACTTCCTTGTGACAAGGTTGTGCCAAGAACAGGAGGAAGTGATTCATGACTGGCAGACGGCTTATAACACGACACTAAACTCTGTTAGTGGTCTTAAGAGTTGATAATGTCATACTAGATCAAAAAGGGCATTTATGATTGCCTTTGTTCTTCTATGAACAATGCAGTTGCTGAACTTTCACTGCTCTGAACGGTGCACTGTGTGGTACTTTGAACTTTAAGGCTTTGCCATTTCTTTAACTTTTTCTTTAAAAATAATATGAAAGCATGCCTAAACGTGAAGTGGATTTGATCCTATTGGAGTGACAGTGTCAGCCTTAGGTGACTTAGAATACTCATCAATAATTTACTCAAGTGTTCCTGAGCTTGGAGTTGGGTACATAGGTTCAGATCCACAGAAGTATTTAGGCACCTCAGATACTGCTGCTCAGTAGTTCTAAAAAAACTATTTTATTTGTAGTGAATGAGAATGGGTTTTGAATGGTTAGTTGGTTTGATTTGTTTTGCTTTTTTCCTAGCATGGTATAATAAGACTTAATACATAAATATTATCAGTCAGCTTTTGTCAGAAAACATTAGTTTCTGAAAACACTAGCCCTAAAATTTTTGACAATTGGTTACGCTTGAATCTAAGCATAATGCTGCTATCCACCTTTAGCACATTTTAAGTCCTTCAGAACAGTCACAGATTAATACTAATGTTCTGGGAAGCTTTGAAGAAAATCAATGCTTTAGCACTTCAATGGATCTCAGTAATTTGGATGAAATTACCACACAACATTTGCAATTTTTCCACTCCATGTTTAAGACATTTCTCTTTATTCGCATCAGTCATACCTGCAAAGACTTAGAAGAAAGAGAGGTTTATTGTGTCCTAGGATTTTTTTTCTGTAGACCTGATGATTTTTCTCTTTTATGTTCCTTGTGAGTCTTCCAGAATTCACAACCTGTTATCACCCTTCCCCCTCCAAAATAGTTAAATATGTAAAACTGGCATGAGACATTAGAGATGGAAAATGGTTGATATTTCCCAAGATAATAGTTATCTTGATAACATTTTCCTTGTATCTAAATCAATACTTTTAATAAAAAAAATCTTGATCAAATGGAATAAATTATTGAAGAGAACAATTCTTGATTTACCTCAGTTCATGCTAAAGCTGAATGCTGAGGGAAGAGGTATTCAAGGTAAAAAAATAATACATCTAGGAATCTGGCAGATAATTACATATCTGAAATATATTTTTATATTAACAGGTTTGTATCAACTAAGTGTTTTATTATATTCAGCAAAATGTTTAACAGCTGCAGGAAATGCTACTGTATTTTTGGACAATCAACAAAGAAATATTGTCCAATATTTACTTGGAAAAAATATGGCTGATTTAATACAGTAGTTTAAAGTGTACGAGTTTGTTATACTTTAATTGGAAATCAGGGTACACATTCAGAAATATTTTAAAATGTTGTTGAAGAAATTTTATATCAGGGCCCTGAGGACACTGTTAGCCATGTCTGTCCCTGCTTATCCTCCTCCAGGATTTTTCACCATTTCAGCCCAGCTTGGGCCTTCAATTTCTGCCCCAGAGATGCTGCAACAGTGTTGGTCCCCAGTCTTCTTTCTGGCTTTCCATTTGGATTTCCTGGATTAGACTTGGTCCTGGCTTGTTCCTGTAAATTGACCCAGTGCTCCTTAGCCAGCCAACAAGACCTACTGCCCAGCCAACTCTGCTCCCTTGGCTGAGCCCTCTAGTGAGGGCATTGCCTGTGTACATTGCAGCTACCCTCAGCTGCCGTCTCGCCACCTCTTGAGAGGCAGTCCCACTCCTATCACTACTTAAAAACTTAGAAATTCATGGAGTGTATTTAAATATACCATAGCCCAATGATCACTTGATGAATTTCAGATGTCTATAGAAATTTAGCTACTTCCAGAGGAATGTACATGGAATAGGATTTCCAATGCATTCTTTGGTGGGAATTCTTGATTTACACTTTCACAATGACTTATGATTTATGGATTGAATTAGACCCAATTTTTAAAATTATATATTTTTTTTTAAATGGGCTCTTTAAGTTATTTTTAGCATGCTTGCTCAAGCAAATCCTTATTTGCCAACTAATCAAACAAGATTTTAAGTTCATCAGCAGTTTAAAGAAAGAATATAAGACATTTCAGGTATCTTAGATTTAAAACATTTTTTACAAATCTAATACTCTATTCAACAATTAGCACTGACCACGTAATTAATTGCACTCTACACAGCATTTGTCATGAAACCGCTAAATTTGACCCAACCAAGAACTTTTGTTAACTGGAATGAAAAAGTTTGTTTTCTGACTGATAGATATTTAAAAATTATTAATATTTATAATCAGAGTGGCCAACTGCAGAATGACAGAAAATCCTGGAATAAATGTATTCTATCTGCATCTACTTCTGCATTTGTGTCCCTATAAATCAGTGTATTTATGTTGTAATGGGTCTGGCTGTAATAGAATTAATTATCTTCATGGCAGACTATACAGTGCTGTGTTTTGGATTTGTAATTTAAAACAGTGTTGATAATTCACCGATAATTTGGCTGTTGCTGAGCAGAGTTTGCACAACATCAAGGCTTTCTCTTGAAAGAGTACTACTCTGCATTCCCTAGAAAATGTTCGGGGGTTAACAAAATGTTGGGAGGGAACAGCTGACCAGAATTGACTAAAGGGATATTCCATACCATATGGTGTTATGCTCAGCAATTAAAACTCAGTGAAAAGAGTGGGAAGCAGGAGCATTTGTAGCTGCCTCCCAATGGGAAGTAGTGAATAAATTCCTTATTTTGCTTTTCTTGTGCACGTAACTTCCCTTCACTTATTAAATCATCACTTTCTCGACTCAATAATTTTCTCACCTTTGCCTTTCTAATTCCTTCTCATCTCTCCTGGACTGGGGAACGATCCAGTGTCTAGAAGTGTGGCTCAGCTGCTGGCCAGGATCAACAAAGCATAAATCTGTACACACATATGTATGTTTTCACAAGCTTTGTATTTCCTTATGTGCAGTTTCTTCTCTGGACCACTAGAGTTCTCAAGCTCCATGTTCTAGAAAAACTTAACATTTATAGTGGGATTTTCCATTTGTTTGTTTTGTTGTGTTTTGTTCTGTTCTGTTTTACTTGGCATTAAGCTTTCTCATGTAAACATTTGTCTGAGAAACCTTAGGGATATCACAGGAATCATAACTGTAGTTCAAATACTCCAGCAGAGTTTCCAGCAGCTGACATAGCTGGAGAAGAAGTGACATTCAAATATTAAGACCTGATTGTAAGTTATGTGACAGTGTCAGCTCTAAAAGATATCTTCAAATTATTGGATTCGTCTTCAATGGTTGAATCCCATGTAATGTCGGATAACTCAAATAAGTATATTTGGTATTAAATATTTAACTCTTCACATGTGGAATATCTAAAAGAAGCCAGACATTTGGTACTGGACTCTGACAACATATTTCTAATAATTTCTACAAGGCTCTTAAAACACATCTTACCACATTTAAATAGTTACATGATTCCCGCTTCCCCCTTCTCGATGCTACCAAACACACTTGAAGACAGTCAATATCTTTTTCATTTCTGTGCTGAACTAGATATGATTTCTAATTTTTTTCCTAAAATAGATGTTCCTTTCCTAATCATCCTGACAGCCAATTACTAACCTTGTTGCAAGTTAACCTGGTTTTGAACATGGATAACCAGGAGCACACAGAATTAATTAATTGATAGGTTCTTTGTCTTGGGTACTTATCTATCAGCTTTCTCTACTGAAGACACTTTGATAGAGTTTAGCATCAATTTTCCTTTTTATTTTTTCCTACAATGTTGCCTATAATGACTCTGTGACTAAAAAAATTTAATCTCTCTTTTTCTATCAGCTTCAACTAATGATGCATTTCTAGTAGAACTCTCATTATTATTCCATTAGTCCATGACTCTGAAATCATGTACTAAAAATTTTATTTCTTCTACTGGGAAGAAAGGTCTAATTATTCTTGTAGTATTATCTCATTCTTCATAGCATCAGCAGTATCTCCAAATTATAGACATATACTTCCTTCAGGGTATTACTGAGCTCAACTTTACATATTTAAGTAAATTTCATTTGTATACCCTCATTACAAAGATCAAACAAAAAAATAATGCATCCATTGAAAACTACTGTCTTTTGGGATGTAGGGTTTTGCAAGAGAGTGGCTTCAGATCCAGATCCGTCCCATTGTAACCAATTATAGCTGAAGTCTTCGATGGGTATATATTAGTCAAAAAGTACACTTTGCATTTTATTATTGTTTATGTTATCTTCACTAGTCTCACTTTCTTGAACCATTACAAGACTGAAATGTCTTCAGTGGGAATTTTTATTGTTCCCTTGTTGCAAGTGAGCTAGAGTTAACTTTCTTCTCAGTAACTGTTGTGTTTAGTGTGGCAAGAATGTTGATAGCACATATTGGTTTGGATAGTTCTATACTTGGCTGGGATAGAAAAAAAAAATCTTTTCAGCAGCTGCTGTTTCTCCAGATTGTAGTATGAGACAATTGCTTGGAAAATACTGATATTTATAGTTGTTAGAGAAATGAAGAAGCTTTCTCAGTTTCTCATGTTTTACAAGTAAACAGGTGTGTTAAGCTGGGAGGAAAGGATACAGGACAGCTGGCACAAATTGGCCAAATGAAGTGTTCCATACCATGAAAGTCACATTCAGTACAAAGCAGTTAGTTTTCTGGGAACAGATCTCCTTCTGTTCCTTCACTCGTGCTCTTGATGGCCCCTTGCTCTTGGTGCTCCTGGGCTAGATATCCTGCTCCTGGTGCTCTGCTTGCTGATCTTTACATCTGTTGTGATTTCTACACCTGCTGTGGTCTTCACGGTCACTGGAACTGCTGTGCTTGCTGTGTCCATCATCTGGCAACCATTGTTTGAAGTGCATGTTCTGTGACTGCTATCTGGGATAGCAAAGTACTGCTTTATATGTTTTGTATATTTCGTTATTATTTTAGTATTAGTATTAACACTGTTATTATCATTATCCTTTTAAAACTAGTGTTCTATTAAAAAGGGTTTTATTTGAGCTTGTGAGTCTTCCTTCCCTCTTCCTTTCCTCCTGCCAAGGTGCAAGTAGGTGAAAAAGTGGCTGCCTACTGTTTAGCTGCTGCCTAAGGGATAATCTAGGACACATTGTTACCCATAGATGGCTGGTATAGCATTATTAATTTGAAAGTTTGCAAACTTCTGGAAGCTATTTTATGTGTATGGTACATGCCTATAGCATCGATTTTATTATACATCTCAAAATCTAACAGCAGAGAGCGTAGGATCATAGTATCCTTTTTCAGCAATTGTTTGTGCAGGATTTTTATTTTCAAATGCTTACCTGAAACAACTGTGTTTCAGGACATCTTTCATAATGATTCTTTTAGGTTTTTTTGATTTAAAAATGTCGTGTCTTAATTTTAATCATGATTTTTCCATTAACAAACAACTATTGTCAATTTAAACAAAACTGCACTGCTAACAATTCTCTGGTCACAGTATTTCCTAACCGAAATGCAAAGAAGAGGCTAATAATAGTGTCAGTTTGAGGCAGGCTTAAAGAGATGTTTTTCATGCTTATTTAAACATCACTCCCCTGCATGAGAACTCAGATAGGAAATCCAGAAGTCAGTAGTCTTTTCTGAATGTACTGGATTTCATATCTAGGAAAAAATGGTCAAAAATTCAAGTCTGTCTATGTGATTCATAGTACCTGTGTTGGTCTGGTGCCTAAGAAGTTTAACTTCAAATTCTTAGAATAGTTGTATTATTTTCGATTTAAAGTCTACTGCTTATTCCAAACATATAGTCTACAATAATGGGATTTTTTTTCTTTTTTTTTTTCCCATTACAGCCCAGTGTCTTTGAAAAACAGTTTTTAAATCTCATCTTGTAGCATAACAGCCATAATATACAGAAAAATACTGTGCTTTTTTATTACTATTTTTCTCCTTTGAATTAATTTTGAATGGAATATCAAAACTAGCAGTTAGGAGAAGCTGTAAGTTGGGAAAGTTAATAAAATTTCTTGTGTGTCTTCAAAATCTTATTGTTTAGTGCCAGAAGAATGAAAAAACACCAAAATCAGATTTTAATAGTGAACAATATCTTAGTGTTCAATTACCTTTCCCTGTAAACAGCACAATGCAAAGTTCATGATCATTCAGACATCACAATACTGGTACTGCTAATGAAATCTAGATTACAGCAAATCACTGTTAATGGTGATTAATAAATAGCCACACAGGAACTAGGAGTTCTAAAGAAGACAGAGCTTACCATTTGTAAACTGCCCTAAAACCTAAAAATTGCTTCTGATAAATTATAAACACTGGCAGACCTACAGGGATGAAATTCTTGACCCATAGTCTGGAGGATTTACTTCTGATCATCTTAAAATGTTGCTTTTCCGTTTTTGTCTGTTAAATTGAATTAAGACTGCAAAATATCATTAAGCTAAAGCAGAACTGTCTCTTTCAAACCAAGTCATTTAAAGCATGAAAATACTACTTAAACAAAAGCATCACTTGTAGTTTTTTAAAATATTTAATGAATTAATGATGTTGTGACAAAAATAGTCTATCTGACAACATCATTATATTAGTATAATGTATCCTTTAATTTTGACTGCCATTCAACATTTATTTACAAGGAAAATCATGATTCTATTACTTAGGAATCACTAGCATGCCTTTCAAAATAACCTTCTTTCTGAGGAAAGTAGGAAGAAGATTTGCACTGGTTGACTGTTCAGTAGTAAACCACCATACTGAAATAACCTGTGTTAAACTTTTTTATTAGTATACTTCTACTAATCCTTCAAGTAACATTCCCGTGTGACAACAACAGTGCTGGTTCTGCCACAAGGAAAAAGAAAATCTTATTCTGCAGTTCTTATAACTTTCCTTCCTTAGCAGTTTGAAAAATGGTACAGTTTAAAGTAGTAATGATGTTGTAGCACTGTATAGGATATGAAAGTTCACAATACAGTTGATCTGACAGACCTTGCTACAGATTTTTATTGATGCAATTTTTTCTGCAGATTGTTTTTCCCTGTAGATTTTTTGTCCTTTTCTCACATTTGAGAAAATGCTGGTTAGATTTCTCATCAGACACTGTAGAGTGGGTAGAAAATCAACTTACTATAAAAGCACCCACATCAGATGGTTCTAGTTGAGTGTGGACTCAGCCAGTAGGTTCCTGCGTCACTATGTCTAGAAATCCCATCTGTGAACCAGTCTGGTCTATTCTTGAAATGTAGCAGGAGAGAAAAATAAAACCCGCTTGCTCATAGAATTACACGTCTACTCTGCAGTAAAACGTGGGTTTAGTCTGGTGGTTCTAGTATGAAGGTTGCAAGTATTTCAATGAGCTGATAGTGCATAAACTGTGATGATGTGCAAGCATGCTTTTAGTATGGTGCAGAATGTCAGAAAAGTCTGAGTGTCTTTACTTGAACTTTTGTCTAGGTTTTCATAGAGTCATAGAATCGCAGGACGGCCTGGGTTGGAAGGGACGATAAAGATTGTCTAGTTCCAATCCCCCTGCCATGGGCAGGGACACCTCCCACTAGATCAGGCTGCTCGAGGCCCCTTCAAACCTGGCCTTGAACAGTTCCAGGGATGGGGCATCCACACCTTCCCTGGGCAACCTGTGCCAGTGCCTCACTACCCTCATCATGAAGAATTTTTTCCTAATGTTTAATTTAAATCTTCCCCCCTTCCAATTTAAAGCCATTCCCCCTCAGTCTATCATTACACACCCTTGTAAAAAGTCCCTCTCAAGCTTTCTTGTAGCCCCCTTCAGGTACTGGAAGGCTGCTGTAAAGTCTCCTTGGAGCCTTCTCTTCTCCAGGCTGAACAATTCCAACTCTCTCAGCCTGTTCAGCCTGTAGCAGAGGTGCTCTAGCCCTCTGATCATCCTTGTGGCCCTCCTCTGGATCCATTCCAACAGTGCCATATCCTTTTTATGTTGAGGATACCAGAACTGGACACAGTATCCAAGTGGGGTCTCATGAGAGCAGAGTAGCGAGGAAGAATCACCTCCTCTGACCTGCTGACTAAACTTCTTTTGATGCAGCTGAGGATACATTTGGCCTTCTGAGTTGACAGCACACATTTCTGGCTTGTGTCAAGCTTCTCATCAGTCAGCACCCCCAAGTCCTTCTCCACAGGGCTGCTCTCAGCCACGTTGTCCCCAAGCCTGTATTGAAACTGCAGACTGCCCCAATTCAGGTGTAGGACCTTGTGCTTGGCCTTGTTGAACATCATGAGGTTCACACAGGCTCACTTCTCCAGCTTGTCCAGGTCCCTCTGGATGACATCCTGACATTTCAATAGAAGTCAGTCTAGATCAACACAACAGAATATCAACAGCTTAATTACTGATGCTTTAACTGCCAGCTATCTGCCCTTTTTCTTCCTATCGGTTTTATATGCCCAGCTGCTGATCTGTAGTTCAGTTTATATGGCCACTCTAGGTTAAAACTGCCAGAGTATACCAGTTACGTGCACAAACTAGGAAACTAGTATATATAAGAAGTATCTAAGTATGGATGTAAGTACGTATCAGAATTTACTAACATATGTATATGCTTATATATATTATACAAATCTATACTCACATAACAGCATATCAAAAATCTAATACATTGAGGTAAGTTTTTGGTTGTGATTTTCATGGTTTCAGATGTTCCATGCAGAGAAATGAACAGGTGGATTTCCACATTAAAAAAAAAAATTATCCAAGAGGTACTAATATATAGCAATATTTATGAATTTTCATTGAAGATTCCAGAGTTAGGAAAGCATGCATTTCCAGATGAAATGAACATACAACAGAGTATTTATTAGGTAGATTTCTCTTATTCAAGTCAAGTAAAAGCACAAAGAGAATAACAAATGCTGTTGCTTAACACTAGAGACAGTGGAGGAGATTTAGGGATTTATCTTTCTAACAGGATTTAGAGAGCTTAGTGCACTCTTGCTTTTAGGTCTAATATAGGAGCATTTTTTTGTACATAGGGATTTGACAAACAAACTTTATTTGATCTTTGTGAGGAGCTTAAAGAATACTCTAAGGCAATGCAGTGAAGAACTACCCACTGCATGAATAAGAAATTCTTCAACTGTCATCCTAAACTTTGGCCAGAAGGTCTCTATAAATTTGCTACATTCTGCCACTTTAATGTTTTTTTTGGTCCTGATCCTGTGCTATTTTCTCCTTTTAAGTCCAGCATTGCTTCAGGATGTTAGAAAAAGCATGATGTGGTGAGATGGATGTCATGCTTATATTCTCTCTCTCAATATTATTAATATACCTAACATTTGCATCCATTTTCAAACAAATAATTACTTCTCGAAGTTAAAAGATACTAAATGCCTGCCAATTGCTCTTCGTAGTTGAGGAATGTTATTAAGAATCGTTTCTTGAAATGAACTTTCAGTTTAACACAATGTTACGTATTTTGCAGCACAGAAATGGATATGATTGCATACAAATTCTATTCCAATTTTGTAGTTAGGAATAGTTATCTTCTTAATTTTAATTAAAAAATGTATGCATATCTGTTCTTTTCGAAGGAGAACTAGGATTTTACAATTACAGGGCAAAGTAAGCTTACAATTATCTTTCTCTGTTTAACAAATAACTTTGGTTGCCTATGGTATTTTCTTTGAAAATACTAAAGCCTTCAGACAAAGAGCTTAATAAGGCTATTAGTCTTGGGAAATAACAAAATTTGAGTGTAAGCTTAAATACAATCAGCATATTGCCTGTTTCTCTGAAAAAGATGCAAATAACTGAAATGCAGTCTGGTTTGACAGAACTCAGACAACTGTATCGACGTACCAATTACGTTTTACGATTTTCCAATCAATCCAATGCAATTGGGTAATATTCTTTAGTTCTACTTATAACTAGCTTTAGGGTGAAAATGGAGACTTGATTTAATTTATAATCATGTGTTTTGTCTAATGAGTTCATTTCTAAAGAAACTAATATAGGAAAAATCCGTTACCATGCATTACAAATCTGGCTGTTTTTTGAAATAAGTTAACATCTGAGCATGATTATGATAGTTAGGACAAAACCACTTAGGAATCAGTCTAATGGTGGAATGATTAAAAAATTTAGAAGTAGATTCTCGAAAAAAATTGATTTTGAGTCTATAGTTGTGTATAACACTATAGCCTCACTAGTAAGCCCACTTTCTTTCTGCTCAATATTTTACTTCTACTCTGATTTTCTAAAAGGCATATACTACTTGCTGGAGATAAAGGAGAATTGTGAAATAAGTAGACTGGCGGTGAAAGAAAATTTTAAAGCAGACTTTTCTTAGAGTATTTCAAGTGTTTCTGCTCATGCTCAAATGTGACCTGCAACCCCTGGGACCCAGGATCTCCCACAGCAGACACGACCCTCTGTGTTGGTGGCTCTATGGCCTGGGGTGACAATCTTTATCACAAAACTTCCACAGGAACTAGGTTTTGTTCATGCTATTCATTCCCATTCGGTCATGCAACTGCAGAATATATTTTTTGAGACAGATGTTTCAAGGGACTCCTTTAGAAAAGGCCACCTTTGGAAATACCTGAAAATACAAATTGACTAAGGTTTGTTTGTGTTGTATATTAAAAAAAGAGAAAGAACTTTACTCAGTTTTATTTTGGCTGTTTTGTTTGGGCTGTTTTCAGTTATGTGTTTCAGCAGCAAGGCTTAGATCCTCAAAATCCTCATGCAATTAGCATTCAATATTTTAATGAATTCAATGTCAAAACTCTGATAAACATGCCTATTTTATATATATGTGTGTATATATATGTTACTACCCTTATTTAGAGATATATTATGCTTTTATGGATTTTACTTCCTTTGTGCTCGTCATTTTTTAATCAATAACATTTGGGAGTATTGTAGTTTCATATGTGTGTTAGAACTCCAAGCAAATAATTCTGTTCTTTGGGTTGACATTTTTGTTACCTACCTTACCTTTTAATGCTTTCTTTTTTTGGATTTCTTTTTTTAAACATTTTTGCAAAACACCTACAGGAATAATTTCTTTGTAGGGAATGAGTTACAGAACATGCAAAGGTTGATAAAAAAGCACTTCTTGACCTTTTTAAATTTCTGCAAGCCAACTGGTTATCTCTTTTGCAAATGGTTCAAAAAAAGTCAATCTCGAAAGATATCTTGAGTTAAGAGGAGGTTAAAAATGTCCTTAATGCTGCTTTGACTTCATATATAGCATTACATCGCTGCTTCTCTGTCACCCATACAGATAAAAATTAGAAGCAACTGAAGATCTTCACTGTACTCATAGATAAGTATAGACCTGTGATCACAGATGTACTTATGTCTGCATAAGTGAGAACTACTGCATTTTATTATAGGTTCTTTTCTGATGCATACCTCAACAGCGTGAAAATGGATTAAACTATTGTACATTGCTCCCCTAGAAACAGTGAACTCATGACAGAAAGTTGCTGGCATTTTAAACAGAAAGCAAGAGCTATTGTGGTCTAAGAGAGAAAAAATTATAAGTTTGTTTTTTGGGCTAGATCAACTGCTATTTCTGTAGTTAAATTGAAGCACAAACTAATAAAGTTTATTCTTTACATGCACCTATCTCTTTTTAGAGAACAAAGTTAATATTTTGAAATGCGTAAACCTAAAATACCTTTGACTTCCTGCAAGATCCTCAGGAAGTAAGCATCGAAATGTACTACTGATACACAAGGACACAAAGATGTGCTATAAACACATTTCTTCAATTTTCCATTTTTTTCTATTAGTATTTGATGTAATTAAATGGTAAAATTACTGTGCATGGTGCTCAGATTCACTTGTTCCATGACAGCAGATATGCCTGATGAAGTCACACCCAATGAAGTAGCCACTGACAACTTCAAAAGGAATGATTTTGTCCTGATGTCACTAATTGAGATGGGACTATTACATTGTTGAACCACTTCAGAGAAGGGAAACATGTTATGTGCTCAAGGCCATGCATGAGAATAGGAATAGGCAAAAATAGAGTTTTCTAAGTAACTAAGTAAGTAAAAATGTTATAAGCCTGGATGCATTTGAAAAATCTCACAAGGCATCCTATTTTGAAGCTTAGCTCTTTGAATGCTTTTGCAATCTCTCCCTTATCACTATGAAAAATACTTGAGCCTGTAGCTGAACGATAGCTCATGTCACTCAAGATTTTCAAAGTTGATCTGCAAAGTAGGAGAAGGTGTCCCCATTCCAAATAATTTCTACTCTTTGCAGAAAATAACAGTATTGATGAAAAATGAAAAACCTTGAAAGCTTGACCCTTAGTGCTTTCTGGACAATGGACAGGTAGATTTAAAAAAAGCAAGAGTCATAACTATTTGGAAATTTATATTTACAGAATAATAGAATAGCAAAAAATGCTGAGTGGTAAAGCAAATAGTGAATTCTGATCTCATATGCTTTGATGTGAATTTGCATGATATTAAAATGCGTTTATAAGTGGAAAAGAGAGATAAGAAATCTTTGGTGTATATTTTTTCTATTGTGTATTAGCTAGCTCTTAATCTCACATTTAAAACATTTCTCCACAGAGAACAGAAGCACAGTTACATGATTTAAAAGAGAAGCTAAAAATCAGCTAATATTTTATTAAAAACATTCAGGAAAAATACACCATTAATACACAAAAATACACTGATTACCAATGCTACTAACCCTTCAGTGGAATTCTTTAGTAATATACATTTTTCCAAAAGTAAAGATGACTTTTCTTTATGCTAGTAATTGAATAATGGTCATTTTTAAATAACATTAATCCAAGAACCAGTTTTACTTTGGTCAGCTTAGAGACCTTTTTCCAACAATATATGGTCTCATGCTACATTCTCTGAATGGAAGTATTCAGTAAAGAGTCAAAATTTAATTAACTAAACAAAGTATACATTTTTAACATATCCTGAGACAAACATGCAATAATTATTGTCTAAGCCAACTGTATATTTTTCATCTCTAGAGAGACTAGTTTGCATTGTATGTATTATGTACATTTACATAAATAGTTATGGAACATTATCAATATGAAAAAAAAATACACAAGCCGTATTTGATTCATGTCACTTTGGTTGTTCTCATCAGGGCTTTTTTTCTTGTTTTCCCCACTCAATTTATTGTGCCATGGTCATCACATGCTAGCCATATATAATTGGATTTTACTTGTTGTGTCTTCGCATTTCTCTGAGATGAGAAGCATCAAAGACAGTAGTTCCCAGTTTGCTGTTCCTTATCTTCACCAGTTCTTTTTTTTTCCTGCTCTGTAACAATGAAATGTGTATCTCTTCAGAGCCTTTGGGCCAGAACAGAAGGTAGTAGTTGAGTCTCCCACTGTTTTTGCTATTAGTTGTCTTCCTGCTGGAGGTCTTTTGAGTTATTGAAGGCTTGCTTTTTGGAGCTCATGAAGCTTAGTCCTGTGAATTAATGTCTCTGCTGTCCCTTGAAATGCTTTTACTTTTCTTGACATCCTCACTGGGAAGAGTCTGCTGCCAGAGCTACTCCAAACACCTCTTGTAAGCATTCCTGTCACCTGTCTAGATTAAAACCAAAAAATAAACCAAATATACGTAAGTGGAAACAGCAAATACAAAGCATAATTTTTGACTATAGGATGTAATTGTGATTTTTTTTAAAATGCTGACTGCATCCTGGGAAGCCTCTGAACCTGTTCTGGAGTACACTGAATTTATATAAAGCACATATTTCAAGGATGGACAACTACAACTTATCTCTACTAGCAAACATCAGGAACAACATCTTTAGAATTTTAAATAAAGGGAATGTAAAAAATACCCAAGTAAGAATGGATGAAGTGTTTAAAATAAATAGATTTTGAACTAACTCTAATTAATGATAACTGCAATCTAATTCATTAGGATTGAGCTGACCCTGATGTGAAAACATGATGTAGCATACAGAACACTCTCCTTGGCTGAAAGTGGGGGCATTCAGCCTTAAGCTTGAGGAGCAGCTGGGCTAGATGACCAGTTAGAGAAGCAGCTGGAAAAAATTTGAAGCTTGTGGTTATTTCACACTTTTAAAAGTATATGAAGAGCTCGAAGAGGTGAAGCTCTGGGTTTCTCTTCTGACAGGTAGCGTTGAGAAGCAAGACTGATAAAAGTTGAGTATTGCTTTGGTGTGTTGTGTTTTGATCTTTGAATAGTGGGAAAGTTGCTGGAATAGATGAAATAGAGTAGATCTCACGGACACTGTAAGGGTATTTCAAACTTTTCTAGTGAGTTTTTCTGCCCATTTCCTTTTCTGTCTAGGAAATGATGTGTTGCTCTGGTGGCATGTTACTAAATTAAATCAGTTGGTGTCCCAAAGTATACTTTAAATAAGGGAGCCCTCAGGGAGCCAGTCAGGATATCAGGGAGTACTTCACATTGTGTATGAAAGAAATGCTGTGTTCCATAGGGAAGATAAAACAGAGGCTTTATGGATTCATTTTCTGTTGACTTTGTTTGTTTGCTTTGGTTGGGTTTTTTAATGGGCTCCTCTGTTCTCCCTTTTCTGGTAAGAGAGGCTTCTACCAGTGTCAGATGTTATGATGATAAACTCCTCAGTAATAATCTCAGAATAGTGAAAAGAAGGAGTCAAAATACAAAGGAATAGTGTATTACATCCCTTAATCTGCTGTTTAATGAAGTATGCAGAACTGATGTGGCAATGATTCAGATACAAATAAGATAATTTGCAAATCTGCAACATGTATAGGTAGAAATAACTTTTCCTAGCTAACATCTTTCTGATCCAACAAGATGATAATATCTCTGTCGAAGCTGTGAGAGTCACACACTACATTATTAATGGAGGGATATCTGATTTCCACTAGTGAGAGCAAGATCCACATTCAGTGGATGTTGAGGATGATCTATAGTACTGGATTAAAGTTTTGAAAATTATCAGCTCAGAGTTTTATGCAAAGCAATAAATTTACCTTTCTTCTGTCTTAAGCTTTTCAGGTTTTGGACTTGGAATATTTTGGTTTAAGTTGCACTTTTAAATCTGAAGATATAGGCAATTGGAGTGAATTTAACAGAACGGGGTTTTTAATGTGTTTAGAAAACAATGGCTACAGCTACAATTTTTTAAATTTTTTTTGTGCTCTGTATGTATTTTTAGATCTTTTGTGTTTTTACTCATCTAAGTTTAATATTAAACTAAATTATTTTGTAATTAATTTTTATAGCATCTATGTCTGAAAAATAGTACATTTACCTTGTCTTCTTAACACCTAAATGTTCTAAATCAATGGGGAGGTGTTAATAGGTTTGAAGTCAGGAGGTTATGTCTGTAGAATTAACTTTTATTTTCATTAACAACATTGAAAGTTAATGAATATTCTGTAGCTGTTGAGTTTGCTAATGATTCAAATGAAGACTCAGTGTAGCTATATTTAAGGTAAAGAATCTTAGAGAAGAAACTTTTCTCATCCTTAGCTTTTGCTTACGTTGATATTTTTACAGTAGAAGGTGATGATGAAGAAATCCCATGCACAGGGGCTAAGAAAGCATACATAAGTATAAAATTGTCAGATAAATATAAGAAATGTGACAAATGTAAGAAAGGAACCCATAGTATGGTTGGTTTGTTTTCTTCAGGAAAGTGTTTTCTAACATGAAAAATTACTCTATAAAACTGCTAGTTAATAGGACAAGTATGATAGGGAATGAAAAATATCATAGCAAAGTGTAGCGTGGTATTTGGTAGGAAAAAGTACCTGATTTACTGTGTCTTCTAAATTAAACTCTGTCTCATTGATACTAAAGAAAAGGGGAAGAATCTTAATTTATGATCTTGGAGAAGGATGAGTGGGCTTATAATTTAATATATTAATGTCCTATGAAACTGATGCATAGAATGGAATTAAATTAATTTTACTCACATGAAGCTGGTGTCTGTCAAAAATCAGGAATATTTGATTATTCAGGCATGGAATTCACTGCATTCAGGCTTTATGATCTCACTTTAAAAAATATCGTTATTCCTACCAATATAACATGAGCTTGGGAGTAGAGAATTTTATTACCTTTAGTGATCAAGAGTAATACATTTTTTACAGTATTAACATTTTTCATTATTGGATTCAACCTTTGGGTAATATGTATGAGTGTTTAAGCGATAATTAAAAATGTTGAATTTCTTACTATATGCATTATTGAAATTTAGCACACCAAAACCTGCAAATCAATGAAATTCTGAAGATAACTAGTGTATTTTGATGAAAGAATAAATTTCTACACATTTCAACCTTCTTCCTTCCAAACTCTTTAAAAAAAAAGATAAAATCAAAAGTATCGTGTTTCATGCTTGATCAAATTAATACTGAAAACAGACATTATTGCTGGCTTCTTATTAACAGTATTTCCAATAGAGAATTACTTACAATGTGAAATAATGTATAGTACGCATAAATGGGTTTCCAAAATGGAGTATAGAATCATAGAATCACTAGATTGGAAGAGACCCACCGGATCATCGAGTCCAACCATTCCCAATAATCCCTAAACCATGCCCCTCAGTATCTCATCCACCTGCACCTTAAACACCTCCAGGGAAGGCGAGTCAACCACCCCCCTGGGCAGACTGTTCCATTGCCTAATGACCCTTTCAGTGAAGAATTTCTTTCTTATCTCAAGCCTGAACCTCCCCTGGCGGAGCTCGAGGACATTCCCTCTCGTCCTGTCCCCTGTCACTTGGGAGAAGAGGCCAGCACCCTCCTCTCCACAACCTCCCTTCAGGTAGTTGTAGAGAGCAATGAGGTCTCCCCTCAGCCTCCTCTTCTCCAGGCTAAACAACCCCAGCTCTCTCAGCCATTCCTCATAAGGCCTGTTCTCCAGCCCCTTCACCAGCTTTGTTGCTCTTCTCTGGACTCACTCCAGAGCCTCAACATCCTTCTTGTGGTGAGGGGCCCAGAACTGAACACAGTACTCGAGGTGCGGTCTCACCAGTGCCGAGTACAGAGGGAGAATAACCTCCCTGGACCTGCTGGTCACGCTGTTTCTGATACAAGCCAAGATGCCATTGACCTTTTTGGCCACCTGGGCACACTGCTGGCTCATGTTCAGTCGCTGTCAACCAACACCCCCAGGTCCTTCTCCTCCAGGCAGCTTTCCAGCCAGGCTTCTCCTAGTCTGTAGCTCTGTTTAGGGTTGTTGTGCCCCAAGTGCAGGACCTGGCATTTGGCTTTGTTAAACCTCATGACATTGGTCTCAGCCCAGCAGTCCAGCCTGTTCAGATCCCTATCATACAAAAGATACATCTTGCAGAAAGTATGTGAGAAGATATGGTTTCTGTGGGGGGATTCATATTGATAATTTGATGCTTAAATCACTTAACATTGCCAGTTGCAACCCCCTTCAAAAAAAAAAAAAAAAACAAACCCAAACCCATGTACTCTTCTCCTACTCTTTGATTTGACTTGAGCTCTACATTGGCAAAACCAAAGATCACATTCCAAATTAATTGCTTCTTTACAAGGTCTCTTCTGTAAATGCCAGTAGCAGTGAATGGAATATTCTTTTAATAACAAAAAACATCTACATTAACTTCGTATCTCCCTCTGCTGCCTCTGGTGTGTGGGGTGTGGGGGAAATCCTTGTGTACGTAAGGTTTATTTTCAAGATGTATGACACCAGTGATAATGGTACTTAAATTATCATGACAGTTTCAATAACAGCAAATGTACTGTCAGTGTACTGCTAAGCCTTCAGAAAAATTGTGGGTTTGACAGGTAATTCTTTTAAGTATTTAATAAGACTTATAGCGAATGCAAGCCTTGTTTTATATGGAAAGAAATTGATGGGAGTCTTGCTCTTGTGTGTAAAAAATACCTTTAAACATACTGTAAAGTTCTGTCCTTATATGAGTAAGAACAATAGTGACTAATACTCTTGCAGATAGTATTCTAAGAATCAGCATAGCAAAAGCAGTAGAGTGGTGGTGTTGAAATGCCTGTCTTTTTTTTTAACAGAGTTCCTAAGATGTATTTGAAAGTTTAAAGCATGTTTTAAAAATCAAGATAGGAAGAGCCCTTTGTGAAAGAATGAGAAAAGTTAATGTTTTTCTTTGGGAAATAAAAATAAAAATTTGTAAGTATAGTAATAAAAATCAGAGAAATGTGATATACAACAAGACTCTTTTTAAGTGTTTTGCCATTCATAAATTCTCATGTTTATCTCCTTTTCTTCAGCTGAAGAAGCTCTGGGTTGAGGTAAAGTGGGATGATGATGGTTGAGTGGCAACTGGGTTTTGTAAAAAGTTAGCTTTAGCAGTACCTTAGTTCAGTAAAGAACATGAATTCTGTAGCAGCCTTATTGGTGACGCAGCTTTTACTGCTTGACGTAATTTGATCCTAACACAGGAATCAAACTGCCTTTGGGCCGTGGGCTGGCAAGATCTCTTGTATGTCTCAGGAGCCTCCACAACAGAAGACTACAAAAAAAAAAAGAATTGTTAAACTTAGCCAGAGCATATCTGCTTCTGTAATCTCATCATGATATGACATCCTGAAGCTACAAAACAGACTGGAGTCCCATCAGGTTTGCTTTCCTCTAGGCAACTGTAAACTGTCACAGTTTAAGGTATGCCAGAAACATTGAAGCTGAGACACAGTGGTCTTTGGTGTATGTATGTGCTCTATGATTAATGAAACTCTGTGCTGGTATCTTGGATCATCTGTAAACATAACACTTGATCATAGTATAATAAAGCACTTAAGTACCTTATTTTTCTCAGACTTATCAGCAAGACAATGACTGTGATGTTTAGTATTGCCTAATAGGATTTTTCTCTTTTCCAAATAAGAAAACCTTTAACAGAAAGAAATCTTGGGAATCACCACAGTGGACCAGGTCCTCAAATAATAGAACAAACTAATAAAATATGAAGTATTAATATTGCTGTATTCTGTATTGCTTATTTTACAAGGAGTTGTTTGATGTTGTACACTGTAGAAGTCTGTTAAGGTAATACTCAGACTGGCCAGCTGCAAGATCCAGTTGCAGTGTACTTTGGTGATAGGGATACCCCATCGCAAGTGACTTCAGTCCTGAAAAAAAAACTTCCTTCTTTCTATTCTGTGTGAATAAATATGTGTAGGATGGCTTGTTTTCAAAATAACATATTAATTTTCAGCTCCTAAATACATACGATATATCAGAATACAGGGTTTTTTAGTCCTGGTAGGAATTTGACCTTTTCTCTTTTTTAGGATACATAGGATCTTAAAGCTACTTTATCAATATGCCTGTGTCTTCAAAGAAAATAAGTATGGCTACTTCTGGTACCTAAGCAGCTTTTTTTCTATGGAAATATTTTGTTTTCTTTAAAACATTTTTGTTTTCTTTAATACACAAAGCATCTGAAAAAAATGCCATCAGTGTGACAGATGCAGATATTCATGTATCCATTCCTTCGAGACAGTATTTGAACAATTAGGTTTGTTTGGCAACTGATGCTCAAGAAATACATATTACTTGCTGGAGATATCGCGTGATATAGTGTTCCAGATCTCAATGTGAAGTGAATAAATGCCATCTTTGATTCCACTCAGGCAGGAACAAAGAAGCAATTTTGTGGCTGCTTGGGAATACAAAGCTAGGCAGGATGCAAGTGTGAACCAACTCCAAAGTCTCTTGTTCCTACCTACATGTCAAGACTTTGTTGATGTCTTTGAAATAGATTATTTTATTTTATTTTTTTAAATCATGTAACGAACTATGATTATTTGTTATTAACCTTGTAATATCTAAAAGCTCTCCATTGAAGTGCTGCCCAGCAAAATCTGCCATTTTTGTGAGTGCAGGGGAATTCTGTGCCTTGTGAAGAGCTAGTTCAGGGTAGAACTAACACACAATAACCTTCAATGGTTACTTCTGAAATCTTGAAGGTAGCTAACAGATGGTGTTTGAAGCAGTCTGTAAATCTTCTGTCAAGCTTGTGAATTAACTAGTCAAATGATTGGCATATATTTCCTGAAATAAATCCCTATTTACCTATTCTCTGTCTCACTATTCAGAATTCATAACTTCAATTTATGTCTTATAGCAGTATTTAAGAGATGACTGGTTCTGAAAGGGTTAGTGCAAAGGGCAGTATATATCTGAAATATCTTGTTCATCCTGTAGGTAGGGACAAGAAGCCTGCATTCTTGTGGAATTACTTTATGCTGCCTTGGGTAAGAGTGTGCTTATGATCTTACTCTGCTTATAGCTAGACTAAGTTTTAAAAGTTTTAGAAGTAGTATAGCTGGTAGATGAGAGAAGTGACTAATAGCCTTTGCTCAGCACTCAGTAGACAACATTCAGAACACTGTGTTCAGTTTTGACACTGCATCGTAACCAGTATAATAGAAGAATAGTATTATTTATGATCAGTGATATCAATAAACTGGAAAGAGTCGGTAGGGGTAGGGCTGGAGCAAATGTTATGGTGCTGGACCACTTGGTCTCTAAGGAGAGGTGTAGGATCTGAGGCTTGTTCAGCCTGGGGAAGAAAAGGCTTTTGGGAGGAAGCAGCTAAAGCCACAAGGAAGTCAGGATCTTCACTTCTCCAACCAAGTTCTCAGTTTAGACAGGATCTCCAGTGATACCTTCTGTATTGAGTTTCTTTTCCTTTTGGACAAACTGCTTTTAGCTGTTTCCTGCAGCACTTAGCCACAGATATTAGTGTTAAATGAACAACATGTTCAGACTGCTTCTCAAAATGTAGGGAGAATATATGGTGGTTAAAAAACAATAAACCTTTCTGGTTTGATTTTATTTATTAGTTCATCAGAGATCTGATTAATGAAAACAATCAGAAGTAGCATAGTTAAAATTTTATTTCCTAAAGCAATTATATAGAAACAGAGTGGATGCTGACAGTTCCATAGGAAAAGTTGTATAGGTCAAGTAATGTTGAATATCTGTGCTGCAAGATACTCGGCTACAAGTAGCAGTGACCGATATTTAAGGATAAATAAATGCTAGGCTAAAGTCTTTCTGCTCTTGGTAATATGCCCATAAATTACTGAAAATGTAAAGTCAAGCATACCTTAACTTTCTCCAGGAGGCAACCAAGTTTATCAGTGTGGTGAGTGTTGTTTTTTCTGAAGAGAAAATTACAAGAGAAACAAGGACATACAACTACTGTCAAGGTGTATAATGGTAGGATATCAAAATTAAATCTTATACAAATCTTCACAACAGTTTCTTTTCAGTTAAATACTCAGTCTGAAGAAATAAATTTGTTGGTCTGCCCTTTCTTTCTTAGACTTTAGTCAATCCTGCAGTTAGTATCCAGCAAAGTAATAGGTGCTCTCAAAGGGATCAATGGTGTCCACTTTCTGCAGGACTCAATTCTTTGCTGGGCAGCAAAAGAATTTTGTCATCTGCTCGTCTTTTGTTTAGAACTCACCTCACTGTGAAGAGAGAACTAATTAAAGTTATAAATGTGGATACATTGATAATCATAAATGCATTTGTTGATTACAAGCCCAGAGAAATGGTAATTTATTTGCAAGCAGATTTCAAAGACCAGTGAACAAAATAGCATTGCAATTCAGCTTTAGTGTTCAGTACATCAAAGATTAGACCCCTGTCAATGTACAGAATGAATAAGATGCAAGACCCTTTTACTAGCCAGGCACAGCCTCATAAACTTATCCAATTAAAGAGTTATGGCAATTTCTCAATGAAATACACATGCAACTCTTTATTTAGTTTATGAATTCATATTTGTACCTCTGTTATCCACCTGGTTTTAATTTATAGAGTAACAAATAGAAGGTCACATCTTATGATCTGAGGTTAATTCCGTATAATCTTTTGTATTAAATAAGAATTATGCTATACGCAGACTATTAGTGCTTTTATTACTCTGTATTTATCACAAAGAGTATGCTATTGTTGCTAACTTTCCTGTACTCCAAGAAAATATTTAGTGCTTAGAAACTGCAGAAAACCTATTATGAAGATGTGACTCACAGCTTGCTCTAAAGTGCTTATTAACTTAGTGTAGTCTATTCTAGTTAACTTTATTTCTCAAATGAGACTCTACCTAAGTATCGCAGAAAAAAAATCAAGCCACACCATTGAGAGCTCATAATGTTTAGGCTTTTTACAGCCAAGCTGAACAAAATACAGGACTGAAGTACTGCTTGCCTCTAACTTGCACTAATTCCTACAGCTTAATCAATTTATTGTGGGTACGAAGCAGAACAGACCTATACCAAAAAACAGAACTACAGCAACCACAGGAAGAGGTGAAAAGCAGAGATTCTCTGAGAACACTGTGTTTTTTTTAACCTATATCACACCTAACTCTCTACAGTTATAATGAAAGTGTTGTGTTCTGTGATTCGAACAACTTGCCTCTATTGGCTAAACAGAAAACGAAGCATTTTCTTAGTTGCAATGGAATGGGAACTTTGAAATTCTCCTTCTCCAAGTCTTAAATCTAACCTAACATAATTTTTATTCACACTTCTGTTATATAAATCAAGTAATATCATTATTATAATATATTATAATAAATATATATGGCATATTTATATTATGGTAACAGAACAGTTACCATAACCCCCTGGATTTGTGCTAAGCTTATAAAAGGAAAAAACCATGAAGTCATAATTATTCTGAATAATGTAAGTACATTTAACTGGTAGAAAAACTCAAATCACTTAGCATACTATTTTGTTGGAAAGTGTCAAGCTTTCAGAAGTGTTTTTCCACAGTTTTCTACTATATAGTATGTGCACACAAAAAATTATATCTAATGTTTTGCATTAGAACAAATCAAGCGTATATTTGTGGCACAAGCAAAGGGAAAACACAGCAGTCTATGAAGTGCTTGTCTGACAAAAGTTTAGTCATTTCAATGAAGCAGGCGACAGCCTTTCAAACATACACTGTCATGGTTACAGGAGACACATTGGGAGTTCTAAAAATAAATATAGCAAGACTAATGTTGTGAGACCTTATCTCATTGACACAGAAAAGGATTTATCTCTATTTGAGTAGTCCAGATAATGGAAGCAGTTTCTGTGAGTTCAGATTTTTGCTGAATATTGATGTAATGAAAACTTTAGCTTACATGTTGAAACAGCAGTCTCTCTCTCATATAAAGCTGAACTTGAAACTGAAGCAGCAGCAGCAGTAAATCTTCCAGTGAAATTAAAATTCAAAATACTTTCTATATCTTTTCTGCTTCAAAGTTGATTCATTGAAGCAGATACTGTGAGGTGGAGGTAAAGCCACTCCTGTCACAGGTAGTGTAGTTGGCAAAATTATTTGGGAGGGTGTCATCCCTTGCTTTCTGCTATAAATTTGTATCTGCTTTAAAAGATGCATCATCCCTACATATGGATGCATTTATACTTTTTTGATGTTCTTAAGGATTATCTTAAGAGCTGAATAGTCACAAATTCATACAGCTTTCTTCTTAGATATATTGTTGACCCTGCATATCATTACACAGTTCTTTTAGCCATTTAAATCTTACTGAAGTACTTTAATGTCTATGGAACTTGACCTTTTAAACTGCCAATATAGACTGTTTTGTCTGCATATTGGAATGAAGTGCCTCCACCTAGTAGTGTTGTTTAATAACATTCTATTTTAATAGAATGTCAGGGTCATATTTAGGTTATTTAATTTCTTTTAATACATTGCTATGTGTTTCTGCTAGAGAAACAGGGTTGGCAGCTGATTTTGCTGGACCTCTGCTTTTACTTTTAGTATATTTTTAATGAGTACTTTTATTCCTTACAGCTTATTATATTCGAGGAATTATGCTGTCAGTTATATATTAGGAAAGTATCTGAGTCTTTAGAAACCCCTTAATTACTATACTCGGATCACTTTTTTATAGGCACTATGTTTTGAAAAATGAATATTTTCAAAACACTATTTACTTATTTCTGTAGTATTTTCTCTCTTCTGGTTATTTTACCATTTGTAGTTCCAATAGGAACTAATGAACTATTATTTTTAGAGTATTGACTATTTAAACTGAACAACGTTAAGAGGCTACGCTGTTCTCATGTGGCAGAACACGCAGTTACTTTTCCTTAATACAGGTCCAAAAGTGATGCAGAAAGTGATTTTGTTCTCCCTGGAATTTACAGTGGTAGATTTAGAAGGGTTTCTTAATCAAGGTCCAAACAAAACAAATCCTGGAACACAAAAAGCCTTAAGGTCAACTGATGGGATGTTACTGATAGTTTAGACATGTTTCCGCATTCCTGGCTTGATTAATATGATATTCTCATTTGAGATTTTCATAATATATGGTAATGTAACCTGTTTAAATGCCTTTGCTGTTTAATACAAATAGACCAGTGAACATTGAATGGAACTGGATTCTAAACTTCATGCTGGTAAGTGGAAATATATATTCCAGTTCCTACTTTAAATAAGGTCTAAACAAGACTACTCTTAGGCAATATTTCCCCTTCTTCTCTCTTCTCTCCACTTTTTCTTTAAAAGAGTTGAGTCTGATTTGGTGTTTTTTGTTGTTCATTGCTGGTCTTGAAATACTGAAGATCATTTCCACAAAGTACTGAGATTATGAAGAGGTTTTGCTGTTACATTGCAGTTGTACTTGAAACATTTTGGTATACAATTCAGTATAACACTTGTATTATCTTTATGGTATTTCTATTTTTTAACAGATCTATAGACAGAAATACATACTATCTCTATAATCCTTTTCTCTCCTTTGTTAGTTCTCCATGTTTCAGTTTAGTATTTAGCATTTGTTTTAGTTTAATGAAGTTAATTGTAAGGGGCTTTCATTTTTTAAGACATTATTGAGCCAAATATATACTCTAAAAAAGGACAAGATGATAAAGCGTATTTTAGATTATTAGAAAATAATAACGCATATCTTGTTTTCAATATGCCAACTTCATACTAAACTCAAAAGTGTTTCAGCTAGCAATTTCACAAGCTTGAGTTTAAAACCATTTCTCTTTCTCTTGGCCCATGCACAGTCCACTACGCAGTTGTGTGCCTCTCTGTTATTGTATCAGAATCTTTACTTTGAACACAGTAGTTCAAATTGGCTCTGATAACTTATTTATGGTATCGTTTACTACTCCTCTGGTGATCACTCAGATCTAAAGCTTCCCAGATGTGTCTGCTTGTCATCTATGAGTTGGAGGATCACTGATACATTCAGGCCAAAAGAAGATTCTCTATAATTCAGTTTAGTGCTTTGCTGTATTTCAAGATATTGCACTGTAATAGACTAGTGCTATGCATTTTCATTTGTAATCTTAACGCACTCTCTCTGAAGAAGAAAAGAGCTTTGTAGGTTGGCATTTTCTGAGGTTGTCTACATTGCATAAATCTTCTACAAATATGGGAAACTAAAAGAAGGCAGAAATGCCTGTGTTCTGCCTTTAGACAGCTCCTCTGGTGCATTGCAAATGACAATCTGCTTCAGGCCTATATTTTCCTGGGGGCTTTTGTGGGCAGGTCTGTACTTGTAACTTTAAGAAGGAAATTTTAAGTCTCAGCATTTATAAGAAAAGCAGAGACCTCCATACAAATTACAAACCTAAATCATACCTTTACCAAATTTCTTTGAAGTACTTTAAAAAAACAAAAAACAAAAAACAAAACAACCTTCTTTTAAAATATATATTGTTTATTTAATTGACACTTCCATGCTAAAAATCTTATTTCAGGTAATGCTTCAAGACCATTCATTTAAAAGCAGTTGTCATACCTTCTGACATCATCTCAGAGAGTATCGTAAATCTAATGCTTTTCTTTGACTACTATCCTTGATTATAGCCAGCTGCTTAAAGCTTTCCTGGAATAAAAATGAGATTTATTGCACACATGAGTAAAAGCAGACTTGAGCAAGACTTCAAAAGTTACTCCTCTTGTGGGAGGAAACGTAAAGATAAAATGATAGCAAAGCACAATTGTATGAATGACATTTGAGAGCAGAACTCATTGAAGTTGTTTCTGTCCCCAGTTGCTTGTTGCTCTTGGAAGCTAGTTTTCAGTGATATAAATGAGGAATTGCTTTGGTTTTCTGCCTGGGATCTGACTATCTTGGATGGTTGTGAAGCCAGGTAATACAGAGTTATGAAATAACATTTAAGAATATCCTCTCTTTGTTGAGGAATGGAACTTACTTTGTATATTGTAAAACTTCTAAGAAAACTAACAAAGCTTAACACATCAGATGATAGTGCAGACAATGAATACTGTCATACAAAAGTTGATATGTTGATCAAGGCTCTGTTCTGGCAGGCATAACAAGACAATCCTTATGCAAAAGAGTTTGCAATAGGCACTGTCAAGCTTTCTCTGAGAAGACTGAGCCACTGAGACACTTCAGGAAAAATCTTAGTGTTTGTGAGAAAAAGTCCCCTCCTTTGTTTTTAGTTGGTATTATAACAGAACGATTAAAATCTTGCTTTTTAGCTTTTCAGAAAATTCAAATTGTGTATGTACTGCATCCCCATTTTCATGTATTATCTTTCATCTTTCTTTTTAAAAAGAATAAAGAAAAGAAGGGAAGGGAGGGGAAAAGGAGTGGCATTTTGAATGTTACAGGTTTTATCATTTTAGTCCAGGAAATTTATAGTGAGACTTAATTATTCTGTGAGGCTGTCTCTTTGTATGTTAAAGTACCTGATGGAAATCATTATATGCCAATGAATCTGTTTAATCTTCCAGACTACTCTAGATATGCCCACAGAAGATACTGTTTATTTATCATTTTTAGCAAATATCCTAACACTTGAGTGAGAGCATTCAGTTTCTCAAAGTCATGTAATTATCTGAGAAAGGTTACTCTGCTAAATAGACACAATATTTTTAGAATTACATCATAAATTTTGATGTTATCAAATTATTGAAAAGCTCAACAAATCCAAATCCTCATGCAAATAGATCTTTAGGTTATTGTAAAACAAACAAAACAGAATTATAAAAAAAACCTATATGTGAAATTTTTCTGATGTTTCTTCCACAGAGAAACTGAAATGGAACTCAAAAATTTAGAAACTGGCTAGTTCTTGTACAGTGCTCAGTCAGTTCTGAAAGTTCTTATTCTACTAATTATTACTTAAGCCATTTCCATGTAATGAAATAATTCTTACCTTTGTCCTATTGAACTGGAACTCTACAGGGCACGACAGTTGAACTGAATCATCAGCTGAAGTCCTGCTTTTGCCGGGTCAGCTAGCCAGTTACTGATACCTTTTTATTGTAACCATTTTGTGTATTCATATATATGTATAACTGAATAATTTATGTCCTTTTATTGAAATGTCCTATGTAAGCACTTGCTAAACCTCATAATGCCTTACACCAATTTGAGTAATAACAGGCATTTGCCAGATTGTACATTCTAGACAGCTGAACCTGAATCCAGCAAATATCCCAACAGAAGGCTAGTCTAGTCCTTGCCCGATTACCCTATGCATCCGACAGCCTTAACAGGAAAATTTCTGGCAGCAGAGCATCTGACACCCCAAAAGTACACTATTTGAATGAGTTAACAATCCTGTCATGTTTGTTTGTGAAAATTACTGATCAGTCCTATCTGTTCTCAGTAGAAGAGAAACAAATTTTGTGTAACTGTTACTTGGTAAACTCTGGATAGCTTTGTTGGGAAAATTACAAGTAGCCATTCTCTATTAAGTCAGCTCTATAGCCTTCCCAGTCAATCAACTCCATTATAAAGGTTTACATATATTCAGGAAACTGTGATACTCTCCTCTTTTGCAAATGACAAACTGCTTATTTTGTCTTCTTTTTTCTTAGTAACAGTACCTAAGGGAAGAAAAACCCCTGAGGCAAGGCTTTAAAAGTAAAACTGATGCATAGATATATTAAAAAATGAGGCATAATTTACAACAACTTTTAAACATTATTAACAAATGTGATTCTTCCTAACTGTATGAGAAATTACTTAAAATGAGAAACGTCTTAAAGACAAGTCAGCTGGAAAACTATCTGTTTCTGAAAATACATAATTACTCTTTTGATTTTCTATAGGAGTGGAAAAGAGTGAAGAACTCTTACCTTTGCAACAACTTATTATGCTGAGGTTTTTCACTGGTTTGTTTTTGATTTTCCCCAAGGGATTTCATGTATGAGAATCACTGCAAAACAGGAATCCTCTGTAACTTGCAAGTTCAGAGAGTTTCAGGACATCAGAGAAGAAAGACAGGTTTTCTGATAATCAAGAGTGCCCTTTAAGAGGCATTCAGTAAAAAAAACATTGTGGAGTGTATTCCACCCATGCTGAATGAACTCAGTTCACTTTTCAGCAAATCAGGCTTCTTCTAACAGCAGAGCACGGATCCTTATAGCAGAAGATAATAATTATTAATCCTACAGTCAAAATATATACTCATATCAGCTGTAACTAAAAGCGGGTGTGACTATTTGCAAAAAAAGTTCAATTTTCTCATTAGTTACAAACATAAAATGCCTGCTTGTGAAGCTGTAAACAGGGGCCAGCCTTAGCATAGACTAAGACTGTATCAGTTTGAACTTATACAAGAAATATCTTCATAACCTTCTCTGTGGTACCATCCTTTCACAATCACCTTGTTTCTCCTCAATGCTGAACTGAAGTTTAGGGTCTTATCAAAGCTGATATTCCATTTAAACTCAATATTTAACTTAAAACATATATTATACAGAGAGGAATTCTCTGTAAAATACCTGGAGCAATTCTCTGTAAAATATCTGGAGCAGTAACCATTAACAACTGTTGCTTGCAACTGATTAACTGCAAACAGACGTACATACAAAATAAAGGTATCATTAGGAGAGACATTATCTTGTTTGCAATGCACTAGTGGTTAATATAAGTGAAATGTCTGCTTTGCTGCTACTCTTTCTTTAATCAAGTCAGAAACATGACAAAGAGCCTCATAATTAAACAACTCCTAGATGTGCTTGAATCATCAATACTGTGTTTACAAGTAATATTGAAATCTTAACCCAAAACTTATGTCTTTTCCTGAAGATAAAATTAAATACGGAGTGGTACTGTGGGACTAAATTGCTTGGTGGAAGTGTCTGAGGATGCCTTCCTGGGTAAAAGTGAGCTTATGTGAACCTCATGAGGTTCAACAAGGCCAAGCGCAAGATTGTGCACCTAGGTTGGGGCAAGTCCCTGGTTTCAGTGCAGGCTAGGAGATGAGAGGATTAAGAGCAGCCCTTAGGATGTACTGGGGTACTGGTGGATGAAAAGCTGGATATGAGCTAGTAACATTTACTCACAGCCCAGAAGGCCAACTATATCATGGGCTGCATCAAAAGAAGCATGACCAGCAAGTCGAGGGAGGTGATTCTGCCTCTATACTTTGCTCTGATGAGACATCTGGAGTACTGCATCCAGCTCTGGAGCCCTCAGCACAGGGAAGACATGGACACGTTGAACCAGGTCCAGAGGAGGGCCACAAAAATAGTGACAGGGATGGAACATTTCCAGTGAAGAAAGTCTGAGAGAGCTGTGGTTGTTCAGCCTGGAGAAGAGAAGGCTCTGGGGAGGGGCCTTATCACTACCTTTCATTACTTAAAAGTGGGCTTAAAAGAAAGATGGGGACAGACATTTTAACAGGGCCTGTTACAATAGGACAAGGTGTAATGATTTTAAAGTAAAAGATGGTAGACTTATATTAACTACTAGAAAGATATTTTTTCACACTGACAATGATAAAACACTGGAAACGTTTACCCAGAGGAGTGGTAGAAGTCCCACTCCTGGATATATTAAAGGTCAGGTTGGATGAAACTCTGAAGAACTTGATCTAGTTGATGTCCTTTCTCACTGCAGAAGGGTTGGACCAGATGAATTTTAAAGGTCCCTTCTAATACAAATTGTTCTATTATTCTAAAAGGACTTGTTTCTTCAACTACTTGAACTGGTCTTTATATTGTTAATAAACCTGGCATACATGAATGAAAAAGTAAAACCTACTGGCTTATAGCAGCAGATGAAAAGAAAGCATATAACAAAGCTAGATTTGGGATACAGTGGGTATGTTGCCACACCAGGCAGATTTCTAGGCAGACTTCCTGAATAATATGGGTCTTGAAACTCCTACAGCCTTTTGATGGCTCTGCAGAATTCTGATTTGCTTATGATGTTTCAGAATGGTCTTTGATTAAAGAATCCTGTGTTTTGGGAAGAGAAGAAAAGAGTCAAAATGTATGGATCTTATTTTATTTTTTACTTCAGATTAAATGAATATATCATTTCAACTTTCATAATGTTATGTGTAATTTTAGTTTTGCACAAAGTCTTGGTCAGTATAACTTACACTACAGCTACTTTTTACTCAGATCCAGTTTCTAATGAAGAAATCTAAACAACTGACGCAGGATCCTTTGGCAAACTAAAGAGTGTTTAGGGATCATATTTAAAGACTACTTAAAGAGCTGTCCTTTGGTGCTTTTTTATCTGGTTTGGTGTGTTGGCATGCGGTTTTCTTTTGTTTGTCTGCTTGGATTTGGTGGGGCTAGGGAGTATGGAGCTTGGTTTGGGTTTTGTGGTTTTTATTGTTTGGGTGAATTTGGCTTTCTTTTTTTTAAAAAAAAAAAAAAAACTGCTAAGGATATCTGAATTCTTCCCTTCCTTTTGTATAGGACCTCATGAGAATATTTTTGAAGGATATTGATGTGTTCCTCTGTTCATAAAATTGCTTTGGAAGCAATAGGAGCAATGCAGCTGCAAATGAAGTCAACAGAAACTTCATCAAGGGAATATCTATTGTGATAATAGTCAATTAGGATTCTGGTATTCAAAAGCATATTAGTCTCAGTTTGGGCATCCAAAATTGACTGCTTTGCTTTTTCTGTCTTCACATTACTATTTAATGAGAATCTTTTTGTGGTATTTAATGACTCATTGTACAGAAATTTCAACAAATTAAACAACTTGTTAAACTGGACTTCACAAAAATTATACAAAGCTATATATCCTACAATAAACAATGGAAAATTAAATACTGAAATGAAGTGAGCACTGACATCTGTAGGACTAGTTATGCATAAGTACAGTGAGAAAGAATATTGTAACAGATGGAGACGGGGAAGGAAGCCAGGTTAACCTAATCTTAATTCGAAGTGCTGAATAAATCTAGCATAAGCAATCTAAGCAAGTATTTAATCAGAGAATTCTGTCTATATGCTTGGACTGATGTACTTTACTCCTTACAATTTTATGTTCTGCAATATTGTTGGGTAAATTTAGTTCTCCATTTCTCACTACCCTTTGTAAGATAAAAGGCCAATATGTATGACTTCAAATATTGCTTTCCTTTGCCATCTGGCAAATATCTTAATCTCACTATATAAGACACCTGCAAAAATACTGACATAAATTTCTGTCTTTGGTTTTAAAAGAGCATTATTCATCTGAACAGTTCTAGACAGTGATGCATTGTCAAGATGTTTATTTCTTCTAATTTCCTGAGAATTCCTGCAATTTCATTCCAATAAATTGCTTTTCTAAGTATAACAAATTGCATTTCACTGTAAACAACCTTACTTATTAAAACTATATTGTATTTACAAGATTAACATAAAAGTATAGTTCATAACATATTTTCTCTTTGGCCTGATAATGCTATGTTTTGATAAATGTCAGACATTCTTTGAAAGTTAGTAGAGCTATAAACAAAAGAAAAGACGCAATTACTGGCCAATTAAATGCTCAGCATGAAGAGGTCAAAGTACAATAGCTTAGGACTTTTACATTAAATTAATCATTTTACATTGTGGTGTCTCATTCTCTTAATATATTCTAATCAAGGGAGATAATGGTTCAACTTGAATCTTTTATTGTGACAGAGAAGTGGGGAAATGATATTAAATTAATATTCTTATTATAGTCTTGATAGTAGCCTTTCCATTCTTATTACCTGATGTTCCAAGTCCTCTATATTTAGAGAACATGTGCATGTCAATTTAGCTTATATCAAGAAGAGACTAACCATTTTTAGTGTTCGCATATTTTTGCCCATAGTAAGACCCTTAGCTCTGATTTAAAATTAAGTGACCCTTCAGATGTACAACTGTATAATGCCTTATTTCCCATTATTCATTAATCTCTTTTCCTTTAATTAAAAAAAAATACTGTATCGTAGCAGGAACAAATTCTTAGTGAAGTTTGCATCTGTCCTTCCTAATCACTTGCCAGAAAGGAGGTATGACTCCTCACAAACTGGTGAGTGTTAACAGTTCTCAAAGTAGAGGCAAGCAGTACTTCCTTCTACAGCTCTGGGGCTTATTTAGAAGCAGCAACTGTAGTCACAGATGTTTGAGTTTCTTGGATTAAATTAATGTAACGTCCTCTTAACCATCCTGCCAATTCCAAGAAACTGTCAGATTCCAAAGAAGTAAAATAATCTAGTAAAGTTCAATGCCATTCACTGGTCCTCAGTTGTCACATTTTCTGATTATATCGGGTACCAACCATAAATATTAAAATTCGTGGAGTAGGTTATTATCAAGAGCACTTTTTCTGTAACGAACTGTTGAATTATGATCTATAAAACATTAAATAGATTTACATCTATCCTGAATTCTTCACTGCTACCCTAGAGAAGAAAGTTTCTTCATGTGTCTGTCAAAGCTCTTGGGCCTTTTTTTGCCAAATCACATAGAAGCGTAGCAGTCTCCAAATGTTAAACTTAAGTGGAAATCGAAGTTTCACTGACAGTTGCAGCCAGGCAGGTAGGAGAATGAAATTATTAATGACAAAGATGGAGCACAGTCAAACTAGAGTATGTATCTGCATAAAAACAGGTCTTAGTAATCCTTGAGCTCACAGAATTAAACTTTTTAAATATCTGGGAAGGAAGGCTCAGATTGAATGATGATTTGACCAGGCTGTCTCCAGCAATCATCCCTATTCCATCTTCAGCAAGTTTGGAAAATTCATGGCCACATCTTCAAAGCTCCTGTTTTAAAATCATTCTGCTGCTTTTCAGCGTTGCTTCAATGAGGACTTCTCCTCATAGCGGAGTTGGATTAAACCACTTCCTAGTTTCTGCCTCTCAAAAAAGGCTAAGGTCTTTGAAGCTTCTGTGTCTTGAATATTATTTCCCATTCAGGAATATTGTTGTTATTCATAAGGCAGGCTTAACTGCTTTCATCAAGTCCTTTATCTGCTAATCTCCATGAAAAAATAAAAGACAGCAGAATTAGTATATTATTTTGACTCCAAGCTTTCATATAGGCATATTAAAAACACACTTTCTCCTTTATGGCAGGGGAGGGTAATATCAGATTGATGCAAGTTGTTTTGAGGGATTGTTGGGAATAATTTTCTGTCATCTCAGAGCTGTTACAGCAATACCACTAGGGCTTCCGAATCTGCCCTTTGTTGCATGAGGAATATCTCCTTTTTTCTGCCCCTTGATGAGCAGTCATTTCTTGGAGTTCTCTGCTGAGTGTAAGGCTGGCTGCCTTGGGAACTATTGAGTCCTACGTCTAACCTGTTTATTTATAGAAACTGCATAATATGCTCCATGAATCTAGCTATTCTTGCTTTCTTTAACAGTACTTTCTAACTGGTTTAAATAGGACAACCTGAACTGACCTGTCTTAATGGTTTATCTAATAGCTTGAAATTATACCTCTGTTCCTCTTTGAATTTCCAGATCCAGCTTTTGAGGAGTGAGGGAATGTCCTAAATATAGATAAACTAGTAAAGGACGGAGGTGGGATCTCTTCCATATTGTTGTTCATTATTTCACAGGGACTTACCTACCTTGCCTTGACTTTTAGTAGAGCTAATTTTATTTCAGTGGCTGTATAAATTTTGTGCATTTAATATAAAATATTCCACAGAGAAGTCTTCAGTAAGTAGCTTTGGCATTTCTGTCCAAATAATTTCTAGCTGTCATGCAGCTTTCTCATCATGTTTTCTGTTGTCGATGGTGATTTGATGTTTTCTGAAGAGCAATAAATATAATCCAGAAGTGACATTCTTCTCTGCATGATGGAGAAATACCTTTTGGATTTGTCTTCTTTCATTTTTAAGACAAATGACACCTCTGAAAATAATTTGCTTGAAGAAATTAAAGAATTTATTAATCAGTGAGTCACAGAGCAGCAGGTTTCCCAGTGAGGTTTTCCTTTCAAGTTACCCAAACAAGGGGGACTAGGAGTTGAAGGCAGGGAAAGTCCTTTATGAATGAGTAGTGTTTGGACAAAATACTCTAATATTTCTGTCCCTTCCATTTCATTGGGTGATGGTGGCATATCAAATCATAAACCTTGAAAAGATTACTTTTCCTTCTGAAGCTGGATTACACAGAGCTCTTGAGCATCTGGATACACATGTGATAAGCCAAGCCTGATTTAAGGACTCTTAATATAAACTTCTTTTGCCTAGATCTAGGCGTTCAGGTATTTTTTTAGACAATATTTCTTTTCTTCCCAGTGATTTTCTGTTATTCAGTCATGCAAACAGTCATTTGAGTGTGTTTGATACATTACTCCGAAATAAATGTTTTTGTAGTTTCAGAGTTAATTACCTGACAATACTATTTTTGCAGAAGAGATATTTTGAAATTCTAGAAATTTAGACTTAAATTCTAGCCTGTGTGAGATATTTCAAATTTATGACACTGCAAACCTGTTCAGAAACATAAATTGATTGGACAGACAAAGTTAGAGCTATAACAAGGCTAAATACCTCCCTGTACAGCAAAGCTTCAGAGGAAATCTGAACACATATGGAAGGAGACAGAGACTTAAACTAAGGTAAATGAAGGAAAATGAGTATATGTTATGGCTACAAAGAAAGTGGAAAAGAGATCATTCTGTACAGATTTTACCACATACCTCTATGGGAATTATTTTTTGCTCTGTTTTAGCTGACATTTTCCAATATGTTTGTGGGCTATACACTGAGTACAAATTTCTTCAATAAGTGCAGTAGACTAATTTTCTTCACTTTTTTTTCTCTGTTGCAGGGATGTCTGAGGACACAGGTTCTGCTTGCTGAATTGCCATCAAAATTCCCATGGTTTTCAGAGAAGCATAAAATTATATTGTCAAAGCCTGCTAATTTAATAGTTGCCAGATGACTAGAGGTAGCTTGAATAGTATTTCAGTTTTAACTGTAGAAGTGAAAGGCATAGCTTGAAGTGTTTTGTTTTGCAGGATGTTACTTTCAACAGATCAGCTGATGAGCAGTGACTTAAATTATTCTCTGATTGACAAAGATCAAAGGATATCCTCTTGAATATTGAATGCTGGAAGTTCTGGCATATTACAAATAGGGCTATTTTAGGTTTTAAAGGGCTTGCAATAGAAGTTCTTAAAAGTTAAATGTTTTTTGTTGCAGTAACTGTCTGGAAGCTGTGTAACAAACTGTTGATCTGTTACTCCTAGACAGTTTCATACATAGTTACCATATAAGGGTCTATGTGCGTGTATGTGTTTTGGTTTTATTTTTTTTTTAATGGGAAAAATACCTAGTAACTCTTATAAAGCCCTTGACAGTGTTTCTCACAGGATTCTTCTTGAGAAACCAGCAGCAATTGGCCTGAACAGAAGTGCCCTCTGCTAGGTAAAAAACTGGCTGGATGGCTAGGCCTAAAGAGTGGTGGTAAATGGAGCAAAATCCAATTGGAGGAAGGTCACAACTGGTGTCCCCCAGGGCTCAGTGGTGGGTGCAGTTCTGTTCAATATCTTAATCAGTAATGTGGATGAAAGGATTGAATGTACCCTTAGTGAGTTCACAGATAACACTGAACTGCACTTGGGCCACAGCAACCAGAGAAGGGCAAAAATGCTGGCGAAGGATCTGGAGAACAAGTCTTCTGAGGAGTGGCTGAGGGAACTGGGGTTGTTTACCCTGGTGTAAAAGAGGCTGAGGGGAGACCTTATGACTGTCTACAGCTGTCTGAAAAGAAGTCACAAGGAGGTGGGTGTTGGTCTCTTCTTCCAAGTGATAGGCAATAGGGTGTGAGAGAAGTGCTTCAAGCAGCATCAGGGGAGGTTCAGATTAGACATCAGGAAAAATTTCTTCATCAAAAGGGTTATCAGGCACTGGAGCAGGATGCCCGGGTAGGTGGTTGAGTCGCCATTCCTAGAAGTGTTTAATGGTTAAAAGTATAAGGAAGTTCAGCAGTGGAAGGCATTGAGGGAAGCACTTCTGGCAGGATGTGTTGCTGCCTAAAAGTAGCCAAGGAAGAACCAAATACTTTTTCCAAAGATATGACAACCTTAACAACATAAAACTATCCTTTCTTTTTCACCAGCTCAACTCCTCACAGTTCTGTGATCAATTGGACTAGACAGGGTCAGGAGGCATCCGGCAAGGGAATTCTGTGGCTTTAGTAGGGCACTGAGAGAGGAGGCTGTAAATGAAGAGGGAAGGCAGGGGAAGGGGGAATGTGTTGTAGCACACAGAAAATGTTGATTATGAGTTTTTCCAGATCATGGAATTCCTCTTACTTCACCAAGAAATTGGACATCAGCTGTCTCATAACTAGGCCCAAATAGTGACAATGTTCAGTTTGAGTGGGTCCTGGATTACGTGGCAATCCACTGCTACCCACAGCTGTGTGAGTGGGTACTCAGTGGGGAGTTTCCCAGCACTCAGAGGTGGTATGGTTCTACTTGGATACCTTTGCTTCATCTTGGACTTCAATATGCTGTGCCCAGGTTAGCCTGTGCTGATAGTGTGGAAATAATGCATAAAACTGAATAGGTTCTAGTACTAGTTCTGGTATAATGTGAACAACAACGTTGGACTGTTATAAATTATAGATAAATTGTGCTTCTTGGCTTGCTGTAATCAGGTCTAGTAATTTGTTAAGTCAAAACTCTTTGAAGGTGATGACAAGGAATTGTGGTCTCCAAAAGATTTTTTAGAAAGAATTTTAGCTTGACTATATACTATACCTGTTCTGAGGTTCACGTAGAGTTGATTTAAAAAGACCAATCTGGAGCTTACGACATCTTTAGGCATTCCCAAAGAAAACCAAATTGAAACAAAATAAGGTTACTAGAATGTGATAATCACAGTGCTGCCTCAACTCTATTTTAATTTCCACAATTGTTCCTTAGCTGAAAACTTGCTTATGAGGCAGAACAGATGTAAATAAACCAAGGAAAAAGGTGTGAAAAGATGTTTTAAAATTACCCTTTTCATCTGCCATTTTGTAGCCCAGGCCAGTATTAGATCCATTATCAGGCTCTGAAGAACTCTGCTCCTGATCAGATGCCAGTTTGAATTTGAGCATCTGACCACTATCCCCTGAGGTTGACAATTCAGCCAGATACCCACCCACCTAGTAGTCTGCCTGTCTCATGCAGATCTTACCAGGTTGTCAGTGAGGAGGTTGTCATGGGAGACTGTATCAAAAGCTGGGCTAAAAGGAAAGCAAATTACATCCTCTGCTTTGAGCAAATTGTTTCCTCATAGAAAGCAACTAGATTGGTCAAGTGGGATTTCGCCTCAATAAATTGATGTTGCCATTTTCCACCAACTTCTTTATCCTTCATATGCTTCTACAAGTACCTGTTCTTTCTTTTATAGTTCAGGACATAATTACTCTTCCAGATGCTAAGCTTAGGGCTTCTTTGTATTATTCTGGTAGTTTTTTTGCACATATGAAAGTGATTAATATTATTAATTTATCATATAAGGTATCTTGAGTTACTGAATTCTCTGACTTCATAAAAAAGTCCCTTTTTAACTTTAATAAGTTTAAAATTATTAGAATATATTAACCATTTTAACTGTAGTAGAATATATTAACTAGCCATTTCATTAGGATTTTATTTAGCAAATTGACAATTTACTTTTTTATGGCTAAATCTAAAGAGAAAATTTTGTCATTAATCTTGGCCATTTTTCCTTCTGAAAACTATGAAAATATTAGAATTCTGATAAAAAAGAATCTGTTTACTATAACATATTTCCAGATACTGCATGTTGGGTTTTTGAAAGAATATTGAGAGAGCCTGTTGCAAGAAATATGCCTTTTATCTCTATCTGGAAAGAATTTATCAGTACTTCCTATTTATTTTTCTCTGTGTTAACATCTTGAAATTGTGCTTAATTTAGTTTAAGTATGGGATATATTTAGACAATCCATTAAAGTCTTCCTACATGCTTACTAACAGCCAATGCTTACTGTCACTGCTTTGTCAAATACGGTGATGTTGCATTATGGTCAGCAACTGATTTGAGCCAGAGGGGGGAAATAAATTGATAAGATATATACTTCCAAGACACTGAAATAATAAAATAAAATAAGGAATGAAATTGCAATTAAAATTATGGAAGCATCATTCCCCTCACTGCAAGTCAAAATACTTAGATTAACAATTTATTTCAATCCAGTGTGCCTAGGGGCTTTTTACTGTCCTCTTGTATAGCTCTGGAAACTATCACAAACCTTTACAGAACCAGCCTCTGAAATCTATGTGTGTTAGTTTAGAATCTTAAACATGTGGCTCTACAGGAGAGAGCTTGTGTAGTTCTCAGTAGTTTTTTTGTTGTGTCAGTAAAACACTGGGTTGGGACATTTTTCAGTGCATAACTTCACATAATCAAGACTTAGTGAGGGCAGGGGGAAACTTGATCTGATTATGTCTTGTTTTCTTTGTGCACTAAATCATAAACTCCTGAATTCCAGTTGTCAGACACTTTCTAAAAGTGCACTTAAATTTCATTCATCTCAGCAGGTAATAAGAGCTTTCAAAAAAGCTGCTGGAGGTACACTTTTCTATACCCTACCTAGGTGCATATATTGGTTCTGACCACCTTTTTTCTCTGCAATATTAACATATACAATGTATTTAAAATTTTATAACTTCTTCACGTTTGAAAATTTAGATCTTCTGTACTGCTTCCAAGTAATAAGTTTGAAAATATGAAGATTATCTCAAATGTGTAAATTTCTCACATTTTGCTGGGATTATACTTCACTGGAGCTCAGACTTTAAGTCTTGGGTGCCCTAAATTCCATAATCATAGAATTATCTAGGCTGGAAAAGAACATTAAGATCATCAAATCCAATTGTAAACCTAACACTTCCAAGTTCAACCTTCAGCCATGTCCCTAAGAACCACATCTGCACACCTTTTAAACACATCTCAGGACGGTGACTAAATCACTTCCCTAAGTAGCCTGTTACAGTGCTTGACAAGTCTGTAGGTTTAAAAATAGTTTGCTAATAGCCAAACTAAAACTCCTCTGTGACAACTTGAAACCATTTGCTCTTGTCTTATCACTCGTGTCTCAGGAAAAGAGACCAACAGCCACCTTGCTACAGACTCTTTTCAGGTAGTTTTAGGGAGTGATATGGTCTCCCCTGAGCCTCCTTTTTCCTGGACTAAACAACCCTTTGTCCCTTTATCACTCCTCATAAGACTTGTGCTCCAGACCTCTCACCAGATTCATTTTTCTTCCAATGAGAAGCAATATAATTTAACTTTCAGCACTTAGTAAAAATTCTGCAAGAATTTATTTTAGTATCATTCCTTTCAGTTAGAAAGCCTCTAAATACTTCCATATGAAAAGGTATATTTTTGTTAACAGGCCAAATTCCCTGAACTTGCCCCAGTTAGCACTTTCTAAACTGACTCAAATACCAAAAATAGGTTGGCTTGGTAATGTGTGAGTTTAGAAGTATCTGAGTTTAGAGGCATAGTGTTTAGCAATTGACACTAAATTCTAACTGCATTTTTGTTCAAGACTTTGATGATTAGCTCCAATGTTCTTTTCAAAGGCCATCTTGAATATTTGCATCCTTGTGCTTAGCTGTGATTTAAAGAAAAGCTGTGCTTTGTTGTGAAAAATGGAAACAGCAGGCATGATTCTGTCAGGAGATGACAAGGCTTTTCATTGTGAGGTTCTCAGTTTAAATGTTAATTCCTGTAGGGATTCCTGTCTGTGTAACAAGTCCCATGCTGATTCCCATTAATCCATAGTTTGCAGAAGCATAACAAAGTTGAAAGGTGCTTTCAAGATCTTTTAATGTATAAGGTACTCTGTCTAATAGCTTCTTGAGTACTGCCTGAGTGAAAAATCTATCAACATTTTAGCACACTTGAAGTACTTCAGATTTAAGGTTTTGCATTTGAAAGATGTATGATTCTGTAGCATGTTTTTGTCATGAGCACAGGCACATCCCTGACTAAAAAAACCCAATGTAGTAAAAGAAGTTTATTTTCAGTGAGTGCCTATTATGTCTGTTGTATCATGAAAAAAACTTTGTTCTGGGAAATTAAACTAAATACATTGAGGTACTAAAGACAAAGAGAACATCTACTGGACTGAGCTCAGGGTTACAAGTGAAGAAGCCACCTGCTTAACAAAAGTCCATGTTTATACATAGGCAGCAGTGCTGTCCTCCTCACACACTCAGACAATACAAGTGAGCAGGAGGGCAAGAACTGGCAGTGCAATTCTTTCTGTGTTGTGCCACTGGAAGATGTATTAGACAGAATCTCCCCTTTATTCTTAAAATGAGATTTAAAAAAAAGAGGCATTGGGCTGTCTTCCTTGCATTGAGCAGTTTAAAAAAAAAAGCTAAACAAAACAGAAAAAAAATACCTTCTATGGGTGACTACAGAGTCCCAGTTTGAATTTTGACTCTGCATTAATGTCATTTTTGCTCCACCTACTGGTAGGAAGGTTTGGAGATTTCTGAACTGTAGTCAGGCACTTGTATCTTCTGCTGCAACTAGTCCTCTTGTTCCAGGTAGCAAAAAAAAAACCAAACCACTGTGCAGAAAGAAAGAAAGAAGGGAAAAAAAATGTCAATTACTATTTCTAAAAATGGGAAATGAGAAAGAAATTCTAATTCTAAAGGAGAAAGAAAGATCATGGCTCAAAAATTTCAAACAAAGAAGTGATCCCAGTGGTGAAGGAGGTGGATGATCATAATTTTTGGCAGTAAAACAAAACCAAAATAAAACAGAAAAACCCCTTGAGAACACTCTGCAATTTCATACTGTCATTCTTTAGCTGTTAATTGGTTTATTGTCTAAAATATGTCTTGTTACAACAAAACACAAAAGTGTTTATCTTATGTCAACTTCCTTTCTAGCCTTATTGGCATGAGGGAGCTGCAAGTCCTTCTGAAATGTTGGTTTGATGTCAGTGAACACATCTTATGGTTTGTTGTGCCACATTTCTTGATTACTGGATGATGTCAAGAAAAATAGGACTTCTGAGTTTATTTGCACAGCTGTTGTGATTAGATATGTTTGGTTTTAAGCCAGGAGGTTCTCAAATGTTTACTCAACTGTTTCTGAAGATGTCAGCTCACTGCCTCTGACTCGTTAGAATATCCAAATCCTGATTTGTTGGATGTATTGTTTCAATCTTGCTCGCTGAAGTCAATGAATAAGCTTATTTGAGAATTACTGATTCAACAGCTGTAGCTTTCTGTTCTAGCTACAGGTTGAGGTATTTATGAGGTTGTTGTGCAGTAATATCATGGGAAATCTTTTACAAGGCTTATGTGTTGAGGTTTATATCACTATATTAATCAGATTGCAGTTTTTCAAAACAGAAAAATTCACAATTCCACTAGTAGCCAAGATTTCACGGACATTCGGTAGATACTTCTAGTTGCGATAGGTACAAAACTTTCTCTGTTTGGGCCAATGTATTTGAACTAATAGCCAGGCCCTTTTAATCACACACAAAATCACAGAACAGGTAAGTTTGGTAGGGATGTCTGAAGACCTCTCACACTGCTAAGCAGATTTAGAGACTGTGTGTAGGAGTGTGGATCCAGAAATGGAACGAAGGAAACCAGTACTCCTACGGGGTATTTGATGTTCAGATTTGTATTCTCAATATGTTCTTTAATCCTAATGTCCTTCTTGCACCATGGAATTCTAGTCCACGTTCCAATAGAATGTTATCCAGCATAAGCTGTTTTTTGAAACCTGTACTTACGGAAATGAATTCCTGTGAGAATTCCTGTGAGAATAATAAAGTCAGAATCATAAGAGAGTTGTAAATTTCATGGTTAAGAATACTTTAAGTACATATCTGTTCCCAAGTCCTGTAATAATTAATGAAAAATTATTGGAAAGAATATCCTGCTCATCACTGCTCCCTCTTATTCTTAGGGAATAAGACTATTTGGTCTGCATTTTATTCCTCCCTGAAAAAAAATGCCTTCTTATTTTTGTTTGCTTCATTTCAACAGAAACTAGAAGTACAGCTTTAGCATAGATTTTTGTTATCCTCTTTCAAGTTAGAAGCAGCTAATTTTCCCCATTTCCCCATTTTCTTTATACCAAAGTAAAAAATTTGTGATTAATAAATTACTTTTGAGTAGTCTTAACCACCTTACATTGATGTAAAATTCTACAGCAGTTACAGAACTTGTACTGGCAGAAAGAAGTAATGCATCCCATTCACACTGTACTCTTGGCCAAGAATTTTATCTCTTCAGATAAAGAAAGGAGGAAGGCAGGTTGAAACCTTATGAAGTAGCATGTGTTAATGTTCTCGAGTTAAAAATCGTATTATATTTTGATTGGCATGTAGCTCAGAGCTTACAACTTTTTTTTCTGCAGATGTTCTATTAAAAACCAATTAACTTCCTGCGTAATCGGGTGTTTAACTTATCAGTAATGCAGTGAAAAATGTTGGGGGTGATAGCAATGACAAACAAGCTTACCAACTAATCAGCTGTCTAATTAATTTTAAAGACTTTCATGTTTAATAAAAATTATTCATAGTATCAGCTGTTTAAGGTTTGATGATAAATATACCTGTGGAAAAGCCTAGGAAAATACGGTTTGAAACACATTCAAAAGGTAGCTGAAAGCTGTGAGGATGCTGTTACAAAAATTATTTTGTTGTCTTCTGTTTCAAGAAACCTTCAGAAGTTACTAGAAAAATCTAGGAAGAGAAAATGATTTAACTAGAGTTCATTAATAAATTACCTTTTTAATGAAGTCAGAAGAACTGGCATGCCAGGAGAGACCTGTACTTGTAATCAGGGAATATTAAATTTCCTGATAATTCCAGAGCAGATTAATACTTTTCTCCAGTTATTTAAAAACATGATAGCTTTTTCCTTATTTCTTCCCAGGCAGGCAGCTGTTAGGCACAGCTTTCAGGATTAGGATATCAGGGGCTGCAAGGTGCCCTGAGTGGGAGGAGGTCAGGAACTACCCTGTGCCAGTCCAGCTGCCTTGGCAACAGATAGAAACAGCCCAATGTGCACCAAAACTTCAATGTGAGGAGCATGCACTACCACTAATGAGATCATTCAAAAAAGGCAGTAGCTATGGGGAGCATGAGACAAAAAGAAAGATGTCGTGAGGCCCAGGAGACAAAAAAAGGAGATGAATTAGGGGATCTGAAGAGGTACCTTTTTGCAGAAACTGGAGAAGGAGGTACAGGAGACACACAGAAGATGACATTTGTAGTGGATTGACTTTGGCTGGATACAAGTATCCACCAAGCTGGTTTATCACTTTCCTGCTGTAGGAGAAGGATGGGGACAAGAGAAAACAAGATGCCAAAAAACCCTCATGGGTCAAGATAAAAGCAGTTTAATAAAGCAAAAATGAAGTCTATGTGCAGAAGCCAAGGAAAACAGAAGATTTATTCTTTACTTCCTATCAGCAGGCAATATCCAACCACTCTGCAGGGAGCAGGGCTTCAGTAGGTGTAGTAGGTGCTCCAGGAGACAGATGGAGGAATAACAGGGGCCCACACTCTCTTCTTTCTCATCTCTTAGTCTTTACAGCTGAGCAGACTTCATATGGTACAGAATGTCCATTAGGTCATTTTGGGTCAGCTGTCCTGGTTGTATGATCCTCCCAACATCTTGCCTACCTTCAGCCTACTGGATGAAGAGGGGAATGTTGGAGAAAGCCTTGATGCTGTCCAAGCACTGGTCAGCAGTATTAAGAACACTGCAGTGTTCATATCTTTCTAACTATCAATACAAAGAAGAGCACTGCTGGCCCTTGCAAGCATGCCTCACCTGGTAGGGGTACCCCAGTGTGAAACTGTGAGGAAGTGATATGCACAATTGGATTATTACCATCACACCAGCAAGCAGAAGATAGAACCTCTAAAATGATTCCAGTTAAAGATGCCTCACCAATTCAGCCCCGCTCCCCAATACAGCTCAGAGTTAGTTAACGTTTGGTTCACCAGTGCATCTGTAAAAGGGAGAGCAAAATTTAGAAGTATCTGGCAATTGCCTTACACATGAAATCTGAAGGTAGCATAATCACAGAGAGGGAAGGGACTGCTCAGTTCAGGGAGTTTATATCAGGGAGTTGATACCAGTTTGGAGTGTGTTTGTTCAGGAAGCAGAGACAAAGAAAGCTGTATATATTTATACTGATTCATATGCTATCCTTCAAGGAAGTACTTCAATGAAGTACTGAATGGTTAGGAATCTGCGAACAAAATCAGAGGGAAATTAATTGCATACCAATTTGGCAAAAGGAAAAGTGTGAACAGCTTCTCAAGACTGTCAAGCAGGGATACTTTCTGCAGGATGGCTGCACATAAAGCTGATAATAACTCAGCACAACTTTTGAACAACCAGGTAGATTTGCTAATGCAGCTGGCCCAAATGCTTATTGACAAAGGAGGAGCTGACTGCGATCGGTAGTTAGGATGGCTACAGATGAAATGAGGGCATTTAGGAATTAAAGACTTCTACTGGGAAATTATTACTTGAGGGAGGCCGATGAATAGAGAATTGTGTGAGATTATTATTTCTTCTAGTGGCCAATGTGGCACCTGATTGAAAGAACATAATCCCCTCACAGATCAGCCATTACATTTGCAAAATAAATAAGAAGTATGGCATAGGTAGCAAGTGGATTACATTGGGAATTTCCAGAATCCTAAGGAGATGCTATATATATTAGTTGAGGCAGAGGTAATTTTCAACCTGGTTCAAGCAGAAGCCATACCTTGAGCAACAGATCATAATACGGTGAAAGGATTCACCAACTGATTCAGTTATTTACCTAAGCCACAATACATTCAACCAAATAAAAACAGCCACTTTACCTTTGGGTTGATCCAAGAGTGGGCAAAGAAAGAGGGAATTGAGTGGTCCTTCCACACACCCTATTATTCTTAAGTGAATGGTACCACTTATTGGGTTTTTTTTGGCTAAGATCAAGTGTAGTATATTGTAGTATTGTTAAACACAGAATCATAGAATCACTAGGTTGGAAGAGGTTCACCAGATCTTCGAGTCAAATGGAATGCTCAAGCAAGCATTGAAGCCCCTTGAATCAGGGTGGGCCATGAGGTAGTAGGTTGCAATGAGTCAAGTTAATAGCCAATAGGGAATTAATGGTTGCCCCTGCCTTACTGCATTTTGTTCCAGGCCACCATCTATTGTTCCTGGATCAAGGAAAGATTAAAATCCTAAACTTCCACTTCATTATCCAGGACAACCTGCCTTAGGGGGTATGCCCAGTGTGGGAGAAGTACCTTTAACTCTCAAGACACCCAGCAATACTTAAACTTGGGTAGCTACCAATGCCCATGGAAAGGAGCATAATAACAATACCCAGTTGATTGCCCATTCTTTCTGAGACTGGTTGGAAAGAGAATGAGATTATTCTTTTTATTTTTTTTAAAGAGAGAAAAGTGAGCCTTTACCTGTCAACATTTTCCTCCTCACTGAAGACAAAGTAGTTTTCCTTTGATGTTGTATGATTCTTGGTTATGCTACTTACAGAGATTAATCCAGGATTTCACAAGAGTCTGGAAACACACAGACCAGGGACTGTGTGTGGCCCTACACCAATCTGTGGAAAAAGGCTTACGCTTTTTTGTCACTCCCATCAACCTTACCACAGATATGACAAAGTCCCTATACCCTATGTCTGTTTTCCTATATGTGGGATATTGATGGGACTATTGTTTGATGGAGGGCTGGTGAAATCTTAATTGATGGATTACAAGAAACTATTTTTAGGCGGACTCTGAAAAATTTTTCATTTAAAGTTAGTGATACTTATTTGGCTTACTATGATGAATCTGATAACCTTCACCATTTTTGGAACCAAGACAATTGTACTGCTTTTATCTCAAATGTGATCTTTACCTTACAAAAGCCAAAGGTCAAAGTCTCTAAAATGATTACTTTTACAAGCAAAGTACAGTTACCTCACACTTTTTTTTAGTTCTAACCGTTCTCTTCCAGATACGTGGGATTTATTTCCCTTTGACCCTTATTTCCAACCCTTATCATGACCAGATGATTATGAGACAAAGGGGTTTTTTTGAATATTACAATTCCCTGGAGTACATAAATCCCTAATAACATGGAGAATGGGAAATTAAACACTGTGATGTACAGTGGATATGCTTACAGTGGAACCCCATTTTAAAATCATTCAAGCACATTAAATGCCCAGAGCAAACCAAATGAAACCTTTGGAAGTGTAGCAAAATTTTAAATAGTACCACCAGACCATGAGCCCCTCATCCCTAAAAAACCTTGTTATTTACAGGAACTTTGTTAAGACATGCATATGTTAGGATTTTCCTTCCTATGGGTTAAAACCCCAAGAGCCATATTGCAATTAAACTTATAATTGGGCAAAATTTATTTAATTGTCCCTGACATATCCCCCCCCGAAGCTGCTGAAGCGAGCTCCGGCTTTACCAAGTCAGCAACGTGGAACGGAACCAGACGGAGGTCTGGTGGCAACTCCATATCAGAGGCCATCTCAAAGACAATCTATGCAGATTGTCTTCCTTAAGCAATCTATGTTGCTTAAGGAAGAAGGAATATGTGGAAAGTTGAACTTGGTGAAAAGAAAATGTTTCATTACGATCCACTTCCATCGAAGGAGCCCAGGTGAAAATAAAGGACATCACCAATCAAATAGGAAAACTATTTTGGTCCATGCAATTAAATAATTGGCTTGATATCTGGATCCCTGACTCATGGTTGAAATGAATTTTAAAATATTTAGGACTGATGGGGTGGGGAATGTGGTTAATGCAAATCAGAATACTGATTTTGTTTGGATTTTTGGTTGTCGTGATATTCTTAGCTATTGTAACCCATATGATAACCTGTGCTGTTTCCTCCATGTCTCCATTGTGTTCATTTCCTGCTGTATACTCTGTGAAGACCACCACCCCGAAATAGGATTCAATCGAATGCACCGCAGATTTCACAAAAATATCTGTTTGAGCCATGGGGTGGATATCAAGGACTGTGCTGCAAGCCTCAGGCAAACTGTTCTTCTTATTTTATCCTAAACACTGATTTTGAGCCATATTTGTGAGATAAAGTAGTTGAAAATAGTTCAAAAGGACCAAAATAAGGCCACTGATTTTTCACACCTGCTGAAACTTTCTTTGCACAAATGTGGCAAAGAGAGGTCACTCATTGGCCACTGTTATTTTGGGATGGGCTCAGTCAGCCTGAGAAGAATTGTGAATGTCCACCTGGAAACAGCACATGACAGCTTATACAACGAAAGGCTCCTCTTGAGAGATGCCCAGCGGGTGTAAATGGGCATGATCAGGCAGCACTAAATTGCATGAAATTGCATATCAGTATCATCTTTCATCGTGGGATCCATCCTCCTTTTAATCTACCTCTCTTCCCTTTTTCCTAGTCCTTCTCTCTCTTTGCATTTCTGTTTGCAGAGAGGCATATTTATACAGTTTATTGCTTTATACATTTTATATATGCCTACATCTTCACCACAAATCAATAGTTATTTTACTTTAATAGATGACTGAATCTTTGCAAGCAGCCTTAAAATTATTAAATTAGTTCAAATTAATTCATCTCCCAGGACTTCATTTTATTTAACCACATCCTGTCCCTGCCAAGACATGGCATTACAACAAGAATAACTGAAAACTTCTCAAATGGTTTAAGCATTCTAGGTCACATGCTACACCAAAACATCACCAAATCTGACAATGCAAAGTTGAAATAAGAAGTCAGTTTCTGTTTTGCTGCAATTAATTTTGAAATGCTTCAAACAACTCTTTACTAGTCATTTAAATAGAATTCCTTAACAATATAATGTTTATTTTGTTCAAGAGCAAAATTTCAAATTGTATTTAGTGATTATAACAGGAACAAATTAAGTGATTATAATTGCCCTTTTATACTACTAAAATTATCCTTAGAGCTAAATTAGGGAGAAGAAACAAAATCCATTTGCAATATGATATTCTGATGTACATCTTTCCTTTATTGTTTTCTTCAGCTTCTCAGTCACCAACAAAATTAGATTATTTAAGTACATGATTTCAGTAGGTAATTTAACAACTTTCTCTTGCTGACATACTAGCCTGGCATAAATCCTTCAACTATCCAAATAAAAGGTGGTGTTTTACACCTTGGCTCCCTTAACTACTTCCTATTCTGAGAAGCTGTTCAAAAGCATTTTATGAATCTATAATTCTATGATTCCTGGCTTAGTATCATGTAATTTAAATAGTTGCATAACTGAGTTCTTAATTTGTAATAGATCGAGAGTATAGTTAATAGTAACTGAACTGAAGTTGTTACTACGCACTAAAAATGCTTTAATTTTAATCTGAATTGCATTACAACTTACCACAATAGTAGTAGGGAAATACAGAAATTAAAATTGCCAAGATAAGACCCAGGTAGCTAATCACCTCAAGGGTGTGTATGGCTATGGTGGATCCTCTTGCATTCCTCTGAGGAAACCTGCATGCTCAATTACCTCTCTGAAATTCTTGTGCACCAATGCACGCAGCATGGGGAATAAACAGGAAGGACTTGATATTTGTGCATACTCACAGGGCTGTGATCTCATTGCAATTACAGAGATATGGAGGGATAGCTCACATGACTGGAAGACCATCATGGCTCTGTACTTTTTAGGAAAGATAGGCCAGCAAAGTGAGATGCTGGAGGTGCTCTTTATGTGAGATAACACCTGGAATGTACCGAGTCTGCCTGGGACATAATTTATCTTCAGCAAATTTGCTGATGATACAAAACTGGAAGAAGTAGGTGATAGGCCAGAAGACTACACTGCCATTCAGTGAGATCTGGACAGGCTGGAAAGCTGGGCAGAAAGGAACCTAATGAGTTTCAACAAAGGCAAGTGTAGGGTTCCGCACGTTGGGAGGAACAACCCCATGCACCAGTATGTGTTAGGGGCTCACCTGATAGAAAACAGATGAAGGACCTGGGAGTCCTGGTGGTCTACAAGTTAACCATGAGCCATCAATGTACCCTTGTGGTCAAGAAGTCCAGTTGTATCCAGGATTGCATCAAGAAGAGTGTGACTAGCATGTCGAGGAAGGTTGTCCTCCCCCACTACTCTGCCTTAGTCAGGCTGCATCTGGAGTCTTGTATAGGGTTCTGGTTCCTCAGTTCAAGAAAGACAATAACTACTGGAGGGAGCCAAGTGGAGGGCCACAAAGACAACTAGGGCACTGAAGCATCTCTCTTATGAGGAGAGGCTGAGAAACTCTGGCCTGTTTAGTCTGGAGAAGAGTAGACTGAAAGGGGATCTTACCAATGTCTGTAAATACCTGCAGGGTGGGTGTCAATAGGATGAAGCCAGACTCTTTCAGTGGTGCCTAGTGATGGGACAAGGGGCAATAAGCACAAACTGGAACACAGGAAGTTCCATCTGAACATGAACAAAAACTTCTTTATACTGAGAGTGACAGAACACTGCCCAGAGAGACTGTGGCATCTCCTTCTCTAGTTGTAGTCAAAACCCATATGGACGTGCTCCTGTACAACATACTTTAGGTGAACCTGCTTTAGCAGGAGGTTGGACTAGACAATCTGCAGAGGTCTCTTCCAACTCGAGTTATTTACTGATTCTGTTAATAAATGTGTGATGTCAAGCATGTTTTAAACATAAATCTACTCTAATGAAATTAAGACTTAAATTTCTGTCATTATTTTGTACATAATAGCACTGAAATTATGCCATGCTTCAACTGCTCTTACTCATGTTAGTTAGACTTCAAATCTAGAAACGTCTTGGAATTCTGTGTAAGAAGTGTACATTTGCTCTGCTTAGTTAGGCATATGATGAAGTATTAACATGAGAACTACCCTTCCCCTTCATTGCATTCAGTAAAACTTCTGACTTTCAGACCAATAATTTCAGACTAATAATTGCTTCCCAGATCCTTTGGTTTGGACACAAGTCAGTAGAGAGATAAAAGAACAGTGACTATAATCACTAATGATTATAACTGCAGGTTCTTAAACAGAATCAACATAGAAATATGCTGAGCCCTACAGAATGAAACACAAACTACACTCCTATACTACAGGCTGGGAGTCCTTAAAGAATATAGTTGTCCTAATCCATAGATTCAAGGATAGTATTATCACTATAGATGGGATTAAAAGGTAAAATAATGTAAAATGATCCTTTGCTTACTCAATATGCTTAGGCTGCACTTTTGTGAAGCGTTAAGTAGAGTACTGTATTTGGTATTTGTATGTGTTTTATGAAAATTTACACTAAATAAATCATATACTACAGCAGCAAAAAGAGATTTATTTTCCTGAGTTACTAGTAGGAAAGATGCAGTGAAACTGAATGCTACCCAATGTGAATAAGTTTTCAAAACACCTGTCACCACTAATTGGCAATTCTGCTGCTTGCTCAGGGAAAACTTTATGAGCATCAAAACCTGTTGATTAAGAAATCTTCTGGGGGCCTTGATTTAGATGGGTAGAAGAAATGATGTGGAGGGGGATGGGAATGAATGGTCTGCCACATAGCCTGCCAAATTAAATTCAATATTGATTATCATCAAGAATAATAACATACATATGTTGTCTAACACTTATTTAAGATGCACGTTCTTATTTAGGTAAAGCAGTTATTTGCACTGCTCAGTACAGGACTTGATATCTTAAAGTGGCTACTAAAAATAAAGAAAAACCCTGCAAAATGTAGACTATGCAACTTAATTTTATTGATCGGAACAGTTTTAATAATTATTCAAACTCGTGTTCCTGAAATTCAAGTGTTTGGTTAAATTTAGTGGCTCACCTTCATAGTTTTCCTAGTTATTAGTGTCTTCATTTTCTATAGAAGTAGCACAAGATGACTGTAAATTGTTACTACTGGATGTGATAAAAAAAGACATTTCTTATGCCACCACATCTTTAAGCAGTATGTGAAAGAAAGCATTGAAATTGTTCTCTCTAAAATAATGCCTTCTTGACAGTTCAACACAAGATACATTTCTCTCATTAAGTTGTGATAACACTTGCCCTGCTTTTGGCAAGTAAACAAGAACTGGGTTGAAGCAACTGAGACCTTGTGCACTTGGGCTGCTGTACAATTCATTTATCTAAGAGGTGGCAACTCCTCAGATCAACAGCGATGCTTATTTCAAAGGCTATCACTTGTCAGCTTCACAAAGGGTCCACAGAGGGTGAGGGAGAAAAACCCAAAAAACAAGACACTGAGGAATTCAAGGAGCTGAACTGTATTGCTTTATACAGCAGCAGCAATCTCTGACATCAAGTCCTTTCAGGTTCTTGCTGTTCCAGGCTGCCTCCTTTTTGAGGCTAATTGTAAGCTATAGTTCAATTTCTTCTGAAGAATAAACTGAGAGAAAACACATGAATTCATGTCAATTTGTTTCTTAACTCTCTGTGTATATGAATAAAATGGTTCCTTGTAGCATACTGTCAGTTTTGTTCCATGAGATTTCGCTGCAGCCTGAAGAAAATCAAAGATTGGACTAAGTTCAGGTAATGCAGGAGGGAAGGGAAAGCACTGGAGGAAGTAATGTAGGAATCACAGAATCACAGAATGCTTGAGGTTGGAAAGGACCTCTTGAGTTCATCTAGGCCAGCCCCACCGCTCAAGCAGGGGCAGCTAAAGCAGGTTCTTTGATCCTGTGTCAAGTCAGGTTTTTAATATCTCCAGAGGTGGAGACTCTTGCATTTCTCTGGGAAGCCCATGCCTGTCTTTCACCACTCTCACAATATAAGTGTCTTCCTGTGTTTCAGTTTTTGCCCATTGCCTCTTGTCTTACCATGGACACCACCAAGAAGAGTCTGAGTCCCTCATCTTCATTCCCTAAAAAGCATGTATTTATTATATACAACAATAAGACCCATTTGAACCTCATATTCTCCAGGCTAAAGAGTCCCAGCTCTTTCAGCTTCTCCCTATATGACAGATGCTCTAGTCCCTTAATCTTTGTGCCTCTTTGTCAGGCTTTTCCAGTAAATCCCTAACTTTCTTGTACCAGACAAATCAGACAGGTCAGCCCTGGACACAATACACCAGATGTGGCCTTACCAGTGCTGAGTAGAGCTGCTGGCACTGCTGTGTCTAATGCAGATCAGGGTGCTGTTAGTCCCAAGGACACATTGCTGGCTCACGTTTATCTTGCTGTCCACTGGAATATAAAGGTCCTTTTCTGCACAGCTGATTTCCAGTCTTAATGTAGGCCCTATATTATTTCTGCAACATTTCTTCAGTAATTTATAAGTTTTTAGAGTTTTAGTCCTTACAGAGAAACTGGAAGTACACAGCTGTCTGTATGCTTAAGTTCTCAAATTTGAGGGATAGTAGGAAAATAGAAAATAGAAATTTTTCACAATATCCAGTCTAAAGTGCCTCTGATGCTACTTGGGGCCATTTTCTCTCATTCTATCATTAGTCACTTGGGAGAAGAGACCAACACCCACCACACTACAGTCTCTTTTCAGGTAGTTGTAGAGGGCAATTAAGTCTCCCCTGAGCCTCTTTTCTCCAGACTAAACAACCTCAGTTCCCTCAGTTGCTCCTCGTAAGACTTGTTCTCCAAATCCTTCACCAGCTTTGTTGCCCTTCTCTGGATATGCACCAGCACATAACATCCTTCTTGTAGTGAAGAGCCTAAAGTGAGCACAGTGTTTGATGTGCAGCCTCACCAGTACCAACTACAGTGACACGATCACTTCCCTAGTCCTGCTAGCCACAACATTTCTGAAACAAGCCAGGAAGCTGCTGCCTTTCTTGGCCACCTGGGCATGTTGTTGCCTCATGTTCGCCTGACTGTTGGTCAACATCTACATGTCCTTTTCTGTTGGGCAGCTTACTAGTCACTCTTTTCCAAGCCTGTAGTGTTGCATGAGGTTGTTGTGACCCAGCTGCAGGACTTCCACTTGGCCTTTTAAACCCCCTGCAACTGACCTCAGCTCATTGATCCAACCTGTCCAGATCCATTTGTAGAGCCTTCCTACTCGAGCATTTCAACACTCCTGTCTGATTATATGTAATCTGTAATCTTACTGAGGTAGCACTCAATCCCCTTGTCCAGATCATTGATAAAGGTTTTAAATGGAACTGGCCCAAGCACATAGCCCTGGGGAACAACACTTGTGACCAGCCACCAGCTGGATTTAGCTCTGCTCACCACAATTTTCTGGGCTTGGCCAGCCAGCCAGTTTTTACTGAGCAAAGTGTACACCTGTCTAAGCCATGGGCTGCTAACTTCTCTAGGAGAATGCTGTGGGAGACAGAGTCAAAGGTTTTGCTAAAGTCCAGGTAAATAATATCCACAGTTTTTTTGCTCATCCACTAGGAGGGTCATCTTGTCATAGAAGGAGATCAGGTTGGTCAAGAAGAACCTGCATTTCATGAAACCATGCTGGCTGGTGTTGATCCCCTGATTGTCCTGCAAATCAGATAAAAATAATTTCTATCATCTCCATTTCAAAATGGAGTAAATTTCAAGACCTGTGGGATTCTAGTGAGTATCCATTGCTGGGCAGCATCTGACAAGTTTCACTGGCTTATAGCTGCGATATGCACTGCAAACATGTTGGTTAGTTTAGTTTTGGGGTTTTTTTCCCCTTTTCCATTAGTCTCATTGATAGCATTGTGCATTCTGTATTGCATATAGAATACATATATATATGTCACACTGGCAAATGTGAGGTCATCTTCTGAGGTTTCCTTACCATTGCTAGTAATAGATCATGAGTTTTCAGTCTGATATTTCATGGCACTTAAACTTAATTCCCAAGAATGTCTCCATCGGTTTAATATTGTGTTCTTTTTTAGCTCCTGTTCTGCATATACCTGCAATTGTGTAATCCCATCTGGCAGCATAGAAAGATGCAGAGAGAAATATCCTCTCTGGGCACCTTTACTTCTTGAGGATCTTGCCACAAAGTCAAAACAGAGATGTCTTCTTTACAACAGGAAGAGTCACCTCCCTCATTTCATACCTGATGAAATCTAAACCTGTGTGTTTCAAACTACTCTCCTTCCGCTGAATTTCCTGAACTACAGCTGGGTGCAATGTTTATAGTGTTCTGCTGTAAGGGAACATAAGGCTGCTGTATTTACTCCTCCCTCTGGAGATAATGTCACTTTTTGTTGTTGTTGTTGGCTTTTATTTCTTTTTTTATGAGGATTTTCATCACAACACAGCCTCCTTTCCAATGATTTTCTTACATTGTACTTTGGACAATATGAGGAAAAATTTAGCATGATGAGAGATCAAAACAGTGCTATAGTAAAGTTTCTAATTAGCTCTTTACAATATCAGTAATACCTACACTCCCTGCAAACATTTTCTTGTCAGTTCATGAATAATAGTTAGCAATTCATCTACTTCTCATTTCTTCCATATGTGATCAGAACAAAGTAGAGTTACTAAAGCATAAATAAAGGGTCAGCATCAAGTCTGTAGGATTCTTCAAAAATGCAGTTAACCTAATATAGGCTCATTTTGCCTAGAGGCTAATAGAAAAAATTGGTATTTCTTGCCCTATAGTATTTGTGTTTCACTTCATGGAATGGATGCTAGAGCGTTTTCTTAATTAGTCGTATGATAGTGAAGAGGTACTTCTCAACAGCTCAAAAGAGATCGATATGTCTAGCTGCCTGCATAATGAGTCAGGTTTGTCTGAATGCTTTCCATTGTATCATCCGCATCTCCAGTGGCTGTCTGCCCAAATTTAACACATTCAGACTTTCTGTTTAACACTGAAACTCTCTGTCATCACACTACAAATCTATGGGAGCTTTGAGGTGAAACAGACACTAAGTTTCAGGGTCTCTATAGGTCTGCTGACAAGTTTATCCTCTCATATCTAGAACTTCAGTGTAACATACAAATGTTCTGTTCTTCCATGACAACTTCCTTGAGAACAGTGGGGTGTTTTTCCAGTCTCAGAGTAGTAGAAAGCTTCAAGATGTTAAGGGCTTATGCATCCACACACACACACACAAATATACATAAAACCGCTTGTGTGTTTATATTTAATAAATATTTGACTGTATAATAGGTAAGTATGTAACTATAAATATCTAAATAACTACCTTTCTATTCCTGCCCAGCAGAATTAAAGAAGAGAAGATGCTGCATTTTTTACCAGTAAGATTTTATAATGTGGCAAAAAGGTGTTTTTCAAAATAACTTTTTTATAAAGGTCTTTCTTTCCTCTGTGTATAAGCCCCTTTAAAATAAATAAAAAAATAAAAAATACAGCTTTTTCCTTTTTCCTTTTCCTGACCACTTAATAATGTGATGAGGATAAGTCAAAATTTGGAAGACTTTCCCTTCTTCTACTTTTCTTGGTTTTGGTGGTTTTTCCTTTTGTCTACTGCATAATTTAACATCACCTCTTCATATGGGAAAAGCTATGAAAGTTAGTATTTTGAGCATGAAAAATGTAGGAAAAAAACTGAAAAGTTATTTCAAGCATAACTGTCAGCCACTGTAGACCACGATATAGTAATAAAATCTGGAAACTTAAAGTTATCTTGAAATTAAAAATAAAAATTAACATAGAGTTTCCCTACCTTATATCCTGAAATCTGGAAATAGCACCATTCTTTAGCTCTACTTTTAGGCCTTATGTTTTGATCAAATCGACTTTGGACACTTTTTTGCCTCCAGACATTTTCTGTGCCATTCAAATTACAAAAAAGTATAGGGTTTTTTTCCTTCACTAAAATTGCTGAATAAACAGCTTTTTCAGAGATACTAAATATGGATCACTACAGACATATATCTTATAGACAGCCTTAAATTTTTAATAGCAAAGTCTCATTTTTTATAGTTTGAAAACTAAAACTGTATCCAGAATATTCTGTGCTGCTGGAATTCTATTAGAAAATGCTGAGTACCAGTTTTTTACAGCAACTTTATTAGAAGGCTTTTGAAATTTAAAAAAAAAAATTGTGTCATCTATTGAAAATCTAAAAAGAAAAATAAGCTATTTCTAGCACAACTATTTAATGTCGATGATTGATAAAGGTAATAGCCTAAGGAGTACTTTCTAACCTATTCCACTTAATGTGATCTGGAAATACCTTCTTAGCAAAAATCCAGCCTTCCAAAACTTGATAAATTTTCAGAATATTTTTGGTTTTTATTCCATGCACAACTTCTATGGCAAGTTCATTGTGGGGAAACATCATGATACAAAACAGAAGGGAAGTTGATTTTAAATGAAAACATCCCACAAAATCATCATACTTAGTAAAGACACATCTTACATTTAGGGTTACTAGACATAGAGAAAAGTTCTAAGTGCTAAGGAGTATGTAACAACTCACCTGCCAAATCAACTAGCCCTAAAAATGGATTTGGAAGCTTTTCTTTCACTTTTCTGATTTATTATAATTAGGTTACAATTAGTACAAAACTAAGGTTCATAAATATATTGAAAAGGATGTGGTTACATTTAGCGCATCTTGGGTATTCTATGACTTCAGATAAATATTATTTGATTTTAAGATTGCTTGAGATTCGTAGCTTAGAATATGTTAATTTCCACTTTACAAAGTTCTCTTGTATTTTAGTTAAACTAAACTTTGATTTTATCTGCACAACAGGTGTTCTTCTCCTTTCAGATTACAAGATAAAAGCACGTTGTTCTCCTAGCACAAGGTGAAAAATCGTCTCTTGTTCATCTCTATGTTGCCTATGAGCAAGACATCTGACATATTTTGACAGTTATTTTCCAAACTGAATGGCTAGAGTGTATTTTGTTGTTCTTAAAGCAGAAGCTGTGTCATATACTTGATATATCACATAGACCTTTTTCTAATTTCAATGAGTTCTATTGCGTCTACTAGTTCTACTTCATTCTTTCTGTGTTGTCAAACGAATCTATGCACAAAATCCAGACACAAGCATTGCAAGAGCAGAATAAAGTTTTCTCTTCTTTTATGCATCATCCTGTTAATTCCTGGGTTTTGCTGGCTGTGTTAGGATTTTTTTTTCAACAAATAAACAATGAGCCATATGCCCTCAAGTCTGTTTGAGCTGTTATGGTTGGCTCACAATCCATCTGTGGCACTTATATTAAATTTTACCTGTTGCTTTACTACCCAATCACTGCATGAAATTGGCATGCCCCAATAGCTAGGGGTACAAGGACTCATTCATTGTTTTAGTTTTATCATTATTAGCATTTGCAAAGTGGCTTCAATTTCAGTGACCTAAGTGACTACAATTTACATTATTTTACTAGTACTGCTTAGCTCTTACTTTAAAGGACGAGTATAATATTCCTAAAACTTATCACGATCTTATATGTCTCAAGGAAGACAATCTCTAGTCTGTGCAGCAAATTGATGTCTTCTTGCTTCTTTCATTATCTTTTCCAGGAGTTGAAGCAACAGCCACACAGAAAACTTTGAAATATTCTCCTTTAAATTTTACTACAAAGTATATATGTCTGTTATTGACTGTCCAGCCAGAAAGAAGAGACTGATTGGATAGTCTACAAGCAAATGGGAGAAATTCCATGATTGCTAGCCCTTGTTCTTGTGGGAGACTTCAACATACCAGGTGTCTACTGGCAGTATGATACAGTAAAAAGGAAACAGACTAGGAGGTTGCTGGAGGCAACTTCCTGATGCAGCTGGTGACTGAACTGACTAGGGAAAACACAATGCTGGACCAGTTTTTTGCAAACACAGAAGGCCTTGTAGGAGATGTGAAGTCTGGAGGACTCCTGGGGCCTGGCAATCATGAGATGACAGAATTCTCAGTTCTAGAAGAAGTAAGGAGGAGGGTCAGAACTGCTACCTTGGACTACCAGAGGGCATATTTTGGACTGTTTAGAAGGCTGCTTGATAAAGTTTTTTGGGAGGCAGTTCTGAAGGGCAAAGGAGTCCAAGGGGGCTGGATGCTCTTCAGTGTTGAAGTGGCACAAGAGCAGGCCATCCCAGCATACTGGAAAATGATCTGGCAGGGAAGAACTGGCTTGGATGAGCAGAAAGCTTTGTGTGGATCTCAGAAAAAAAGAAATATATGAGCTTTGGAAGAAGGGGAAGGCATCTCAGGACTGCAAGGATTATGTGAGATTATGCAGAAAGAAAGTCAGAAAGGCTAAAGCCCAACTAGAACTTAAACTGTCCAGCTCTGTGAAAGATAATAAAAGAAGTTTCTACACATATATCATTATTAAAAGGAGGGCCATGAAGAATCTCCTTCTCATTCTTCTGGTGTAAAAACTGTACCACTCATTTTGGAGCCATCTGCAGGTTATTGAGGTTGCATTCTGTCTTGCTATCTATATAATCAATGAAAACACTAAACAACATTAGTCCCAGTACAGATCATGTCAAAGTACATGTCTGTATGGTTGGACTTGATCTCAAAGGTCTGGAAAACTAAGTTACAAATTATAACTGCATAAAAAGCTACATCATTAGAAAAAAAGAAGATTTTTTTCTCAGTCTTAAGGCTTCTTTATCCTACCTGTACTTCTTGTCCTCAAATTTCAAGCCAAATGTCTGGGTACCTAGATTTAGCTTTCAATAATATCAGGCACACATTTACTAACAAAAGAGTTCTTCAGTATTATGCTGAAATTGAATGAATATTCATACCTGTATTTTTGCATACAGACATGAAAACAAGGAAATTCCACCTCTGAAAAAATCCATTCATAGTTAAAAATGTAATGCCTGAATGTTGTAATTCCTGTAATTTAACCAAAGCCAGGAACATTTTTGAAAGTATGTCATTCTGTGTTTGCACATCTTAACTTCCCTAGTGCCTGTTGCCATCCCTCTTTATTGCCTGTGTCTGTCCTAGAAATTGTTTTCTTCTGCCCTGATATAGTGATGATTGTCACTGTATTTATCTTTTTAGTTTGAATTACCCATTCATCAAAACATAAAAAGTACGTGAGTTCTTGGCTCAAAAGGGCAGGAGAGTGGATGCATGAATCTACCTGAGTAAATTTAATACTCAGAATCTCCAATGAGTTCTGTTATTCTGGTAGGAATATCTGTATTTCAAGGAGCTGACTTTCTGGCTAGTGTTTCCAACCTTTATCATTTAGAAGTAATTAGTCTTGAATAAGAATAATTCACTACTAAGATTACTAGGTATGTCACAATCTTACCTTGCCTAATTAATTACTTCTGTCTTCTCTATTCATATGGAATGCAGTTCTTAACATAGATTGACTCACAACACTGATAATTTTTCTGAGAACAGTATATATGCTGAAGAGTAAAAACTATATAATCTGGACTAAACATCTTATCTAATGACATATCCATTGGTTACTGGGGTGGCACAAATCAGACTTCTGATATATCTCAAAATGTATGCTTGTGTGCACTGGAAAGCCCTGAGAAGTTTGGGTTCTTATCAAGTTTTCAAACATGTCTTCTGGATGTGTTTCTGTATGGTGGTTTTTGTTTGTTTTAATGTAGCAGAGAAGTTGATATAGTGCTTTAGAATGAACAAAAGGTATTTTTAAAACATGTTGGAATAAGCCTTTAAAAAAAATGGCTCTGGGTGCATAGAGTTATTGACATTCCTAGTAATAATTATAGGAGAAAGAAAAATGTGCAGAATCCTGTTCTTTGACTGGTAAAAAGTGATGGCCTGATTTACTGACCTTATTCTTTATCTCAGTTGGAGAGATAATGATGTAAGTGAAATATATGTTATCCAGGTCATCCACCCTTCCTGTTGTAGGAATAATTGTTTGTCAAGTATTATTTGACAAAACGATAGCATCTATCACCTCCTTTATAAGTTAATACAGCAATATCTAACAAACCAGGTATGTTGTTTTTCCATCCAATATGGAGTCTAATTGAACAGCAGCATAACAAAAGCATCCACTAAAAAGAATTACATGGTTCTTATCTCCTAGCATCTAGAGCAGCCAAATATCTTGCTTTAAATGTATATCCTGTCAGATTTCTTTCTCTCGTTGTACATGCACAAAATCTCTCTCTCACACACATACAGATGTAGAAAACTTTTGGAACAGAACTGAATTGCTGTATTGAAAGGTCAAAAACTTGTAGTATAGCGTTCATGGTGTTGCCATCTTGAATTGCTATACAAGCATAAGAAATACTTGAGTGAGTTTTTCTCTCCCCTCTCCCTTCCCTAGAAATTGTTACAGAGCTAATGGTTTCTTTTTAACCTGGTTTGAATTCTCATGGAAATGTGCTCCTGTGCTTTCTCTCTCCACCACCCTTCCCCCTACTTCTCTTTTCCTTCCATGCAAAATGTTTTGGACAAATAACATGATTTTGAAATTGATCTGGAAAATATTACTAACAGTTCAGTTAGATATTACTAGTTGCTGAAGAAATGGAGAAATTTGGATTAAAAGATATTGGTGGTGTTAAGCCTGCCCAACTTAAAAATCAAAATGAAACAAAAATCAAAAATTAAACAGCTTAGATTTACTCCCATCTTTCAATATTTGGAATTTCATATAGGCTATCACTATGGAATTATTCTCAGGTGATACACTGATTTTTCATAAAAACTTCAAAACAATAAGCTCTGAGGCATGGATGGAGTCTTGGAAGAAAAACAAAATTTGAGTTAGTTCACTGCACATTTTTTCTTCTACTTAAAATGGAACATTTCTTTTTTGGCTGTTTATAACACAATCCAAGGAAAAGAAGAGCTGAATTGACAGAATTGTTAATGGAGGTGCTTGAATACCAACTCGGTCAGTTGCATTCATAGCAGAATAGGAACTCACAGCTTATATACTCCATCTGGTTATGTAATGAGAGTGCTTCAGTGTCATTACAGGTATTGAACAGGTTTTCTTCACAGAAGTCTTCAGTCTTCATGTGCTTTTTCTAGCATGAATTGCTTTGGTTGGACCAAAATCATCTTCCCAGACAATGACTCAGCTTCTGACTGATAACTTTAAACTATTTGAGAATATTGTTATCTGAATTTAAAGAACTAAATCTAGGCTGAACACATAAAAGATATAGATAGATGTATCAGAAGTTATATTCCAGGAAATTCCATTGAAATGTGTGGGAACCATTCCATGATCTTGACAAAAGCTTACGTTTATTTCTGTGTGTAGCTCTGTCTTTTTTTTTATTGAGGTTCTCAATACTTCCAGGTCTCTAACATAATAGTGTACACTCTGATTGCCCCTGAAAATCAGTCTGTAATTCAATTTACTGGGATGACTTTATTTCCCACCTGGAAAAAAACAACATAGTATACTTTCCTATTAGGGCTTTTTTGAGTAGCATATCTGAAGCTTTTCAAAATATTCTCACTGCAGCTACAGTTTTCCTCAACACGGTACAATGAAATAATACCTAAAAGTCCTCTCTAGATATTCAAAGATAGAGAAATAAGCATAAACAAGGCTATTTAATATTTGTTTTATTAATATTTCATTTCCTTCCCATTGTTATAATTCCCAAGCACACCCCTAACATTGAAAAGTGACATTTAATTGCTTTAATCCAGAGAAGAAAAAGTAAGTGGTAATTTCAGCATTATCACTTCAATCACTGCTATATAGGCATAACTTCATGACCTAACATATGAGAACTTTATGCTAAGGACATCTAAGTAGTTGCATAATGTGCATAGTGTACATTTGTATTCTATAACTATATTTTCATAGTAAAGAGAATTTCTGTAGAGAATAAACTCAATTATTGTTTTAAAAGAGCCCCAATAGGTGCTGTAGAAATAGTTTTCCAGTATGAACTGGAAGGGAAATTAATTTGGGGATTTATTTGAAAACAATTTTTTTTTTCTTCCAGAGGAAAGGAAATTTCACTGTCCCTTAGAGTCTGGGCTTATTTAAATTTTTCATCTTGGTTTAATTTTCTATTGCATTTCTTTCCATCATTTTCCATAGGTCCTGGCTGACTGGGGAAGTTCCACTGGACTGGAGGCTGGCTGATGTTGTGTCCATCTACAACAAGGGTCACAGGGAGGATCCAGGGAACTACAGGCCTGTTAGTCTGACCTCAGTGCCAGGGAAAGTCATGGAACAGGTGATCTTGAGTGCTACCATGAAGCACATGCAAGAGAACCCAGTGATGAGGCCCAGTTAACACGGGTTCATGAAAGGCAGGTCTTGCCAGACTAACTTAATTGCCTTTTATAATGAAGTGACTCAACTACGAGACAAGGGAAAGGCTGTGGATGTATCTTCTTGGACTTTGACACAGTTTCTCACAGCTTTCTGCTACGGAAACTGTCAGCCTCCGGCCTGGACAGGCACACACTCTCCTGGGTGGAAAACTGGTTGGATGTCCGGGCCCAGAGAGTGGTGGGAAATGGAGTTAAATCCAGCTGGAGGCCAGTGACAAGTGGGGTTCCCCAGGGCTCAGTGCTGAGTCCAGTCCTGTTCAATGTCTTTATCAATGACCTGGATGAAGGCATTGAGTGCTCCCTTAGAAAGTTTGCGGATGACACTGAGCTGGGTGGAAGTGTGGATCTGCTGGAGGGTCGGGAGGCTCTGCAAAGGGATCTGAACAGGCTGGACTGCTGAGCAGAGTCCAGTGGCATGAGGTTTAACACAGCCAAATGCCGGGTCCTGCACTTGGGGCACAACAACCCTGTGCAGCTACAGACTAGGAGAAACCTGGCTGGAAAGCTGCCTGGAGGAGAGGGACCTGGGGGTGTTGGTTGACAGCGACTGAACATGAGCCAGCAGTGTGCCCAGGTGGCCAAGAAGGCCAGTGGCATCTTGGCTTGTATCCAAAACAGTGTGACCAGCAGGTCTAGGGAGGTTATTCTCCCTCTGTACTTGGCACTGGTGAGACTGCACCTCGAGTACTGTGTTCAGTTCTGGGTCCCTCACCACAAGAAGGATGTTGAGGCTCTGGAGCGAGTCCAGAGAAGAGCAACGAAACTGGTGAAGGGGCTGTAGAACAGGCCTTATGAGGAGCAGCTGAGAGAGCTGGGGTTGTATAACCTGGAGAAGAGGAGTCTGAAGGGAGACCTCATTGCTCTCTACAACTACCTGAAGGGAGGTTGTGGAGAGGAGGGAGCTGGCCTCTTCTGCCAAGTGACAGGGGACAGGACAAGAGGGAATGGCCTCAGGCTCTGCTGGGAGAGGTTCAGACTTGACAAGAGTCAAAAAAATTTCACAGAAAGGGTCATTGGGCACTGGAACAGGCTGCCCAGGGAGGTGGTGGAGTCACCTTCCCTGGAGGTGTTTAAGGCACGGGTGGATGAGATGCTAAGGGGCATGGTTTAGTGATTGATAGGAATAGTTGGACTTGATGATCCAGTGGGTCCTTTCCAACCTAATGATTCTATGATTCTGTGATTTTATGATTGGGTATCAGGCAAGTCTCTTCTTCGCATATAGCATATTTTCATAAACTTGTGCTTCTTTATTTTATTTTATTTATAGAACCATAAAATCATATAATCATTTAGGTTGGAAAAAACCCCTAAGATCAAGTCCAACCCTTAACCTAACACAGCCAAATCCACTACTAATCTATGTCCCGAAATGCCATATCCACACATCTTTTAAATACTTCCAGGGATGGTGACTCAACCACTTCCCTGAGCAGCTTGTTCCAGTCCTTGACAGCCCTTTTAGAGAAACATTTATTCTTAATACCTAATCTAAACCTCCCCTGGTGCAACTTGAGGCCCTCTGATGGATCCCTGAATGGACAAATTACTTTTGAAATTTACAATATGAAATAAAAAACTGTCATTAAATACTCTGTCACTGACTTGACAAATTCATTGGAAATAGACATAGCAAAGCAGCACATGATTTAAGCCACTCTGTGAGAATATAAAATAGTGGCATTACTAACTGACACTCTCAAACAACAGAAGTGCCTCTTTAATGCAATGAAGTACTTCATTTTGGTTAGTATTTCTCAGATGAGTATGCCTATTTGGTCTTTGACATAAATTGATATGGTCAAAACTCTTCTAGCAGACCTGAAGTGCAACTTGTTGGTGACTTTTCATTTAACAAAGATTTCTTGTTATTTTTAGCTTAAAATGTTGATGTTATTGTCCAGCTCCATCGCTTGTACTTCAATGCTATATTTTGTAATGTTGTAAACAGAAATAATGAAAGAGACAAAGTAGTACATATAAACTGGAAAAAGTATATGTAAGTAAAGAGTATGTAGATACAAATTGGTGAGGTTGCTTTAGCTCCATTTTCCCATCTGGAATACCATTTATAAGACAGTCATTAGCATTGCCATCAAAGGATTTGAGATGTCTTAGATCTTCTAGATCCAGACTGTAGCTCACAGCTCTGCATTTGTGTGTGGAAAAACGAATTAAAAGGTATATGTCTTACATAATATTTTCAAATACATTTGGAAATTTAGATTTTTGCCTTACTGGCCGTTAGTATCCAAAAAAAGTTACCATAAACAATAAGAAGAGAATCTGAGTTACTTCTAAATGCTTCTATGCTGATGAGCAGCTGGAGGAGAGAAAGGGAGAGGAGGGTGTTTATTCTTATCTTAATGGCCACTGCCCAAGTGGGTTTAAAAGAAACTTTTTAAGCTTTTTCTTTGTATCTTTTTAAATTAAGCAAAATATAAGCTCAAGTAATCTTCTGTTGCCATTATAATAAATTCAGTCTTGAGTTATTGAAGTATTGTCTGCCTGCCTCAGATTGCAACACAATAAAGGTGAGCATACATAAGCTGCTCATTTCCTCAAGTAGTTCTTCAAAGCTTCTGCGTTCTTTTCTCTACTTAAGATAAACATGGAACTGTCACAATGTTTTTTCATAAATTCTTTGTACCTCTGTTTTTCCTATTTACTTTTTAAGTTGCCATATGACTAAATGGTTGATTAGGTTAATAAAATTTAGCTCAGAGTCTGAAATGTATTTTTAACTAAAATACCTTGCACAATTACTAGATATATCAGAAGACTTAAAATCCATCCAGTGAGTACTTTTTACACATTTTTAAAATTGGAACATTGTAAATAGTCCAAAAATTACAATTCACATATATTCTTATTGAATCAGTTTTGGTTTAAGATGTCTAAATTATTGGGACCCGGGTATATTTTGGTTTGCTCTGGTCTTTTTATCTGTTCACATGATGAATTGACTTGTTTAACATGTGGTATGGAACTCCACTCTGTACTTTGGAGGGGAATTGGAAATATTTAACAGACAAGACATCTAAAGTGATGAACTTCTTTAAAACATTTGTCTATTTAAGGTAGTGAAAAATGTTAAAACGATATATTGCTTCTGTCTTTCAGAATGTAAAATTGCAGCTCTGACGTGCTAGCTTATGTATAGCCTTGAATTCATATGCAGACTCCAGTTTTGAAGTGGTAGTTTTGCAAGGAGTCATCAGATATTTCCAATTCTATCTCTCAAGTCAAAACAGTCTTCTGATAGCTATCATTTAAATTATAAAGAAAGCTTCCTCAAATAAATAGCTTCATTTTTTTAAACCAAGTTTACTTTTAGGGCAAAGCAAAATATTCATTTTCATGTACTGAGAGAAACAGGCTGCTCTTTTGTGTCATTTAAACCAGACTGTGAACTTAAATAATCCCTGAACCTGCAAAGTAAACAAATCTGAAAAAGAAAAACCCTATTTCTCCAACATTTCTAAACAGTGCTAAATTACTTATCACAGACCAAACCAACGCAGAGCACAATGAGCTGCACACCATAATGAATGGCTTTTTTATTCCTAGCACTTTCCTTATCGAGTGGCTATGCTCAGGAGGCAAATCCATTAGGTACTGAAATAAAAACGTTTTCTCATGATACTGTCATGGTGTCTCTATGGAGACAGCAACAGCTTTGTTTTCTTCATAAATTTCAGAAGACTGAGAGAGAAAAGAAAATCATTAAACAATACTGAATTTTTATATCTTTTTCGTACACCATATTGTAAAACAAAATATCTTATGCATTTGAATCAAATTCTAAAAAAAAATCATAACCAATTAACTAAACAGAGGTCAGATCAGAAAAATGCCTCTGCTATGTAGCTTTAGACTATTTATTGAAAGAACTGGAAGAAAATAGAAAGATAAAAGCCAGAACTTTACTTGTATGATAGAGTTGATTGACAAAGTTATCTGAACACTACATTAATTTAATGACACTGAACACAGAAACCAAATTACAGGAGAGGGGCTTCTAATGGTAAGATGTGATCTGTACATTTGTGAATGTTTAGAGAAAAATTTTTGAATGAAAAGCCGTAATTTGTTTTCTTGGAGGGCAAGAGGCTGAGAACAAAGTCTTTGTTCAAATCAATACATGGGGAAATGGAAACCACTTCTTAATGATTACTTGTGAAAAATTTTACTTTTGTTCCTAACATTATCACACGTTTTTATGTACAGCATAGCTTAACTTAGCAGTGATCAAATTCTCTTTAACAATCTTTCATTCATACCATTTGCATGTAGAAGAGAAAAAAAAAAAACGGAAGTTCTTTGCTTGGTTCCAATCTGTAATTTTTTTTATAGTTTTTTCTGGCAATTGCTAATTTTTCAGTACCAGAACCTCATGAAGACGTGTTACTTTTTACAATATCTTTTTGAATGGGTTTCATCTTCTCATCACGTAAGCATAATATGAAATGAATACAGAAGAGTTCCCACTGGGGGACTTAGATAGCTGGTTTCAGATTTCTACACTGACAGCTGAATCTGGGACTTCAAGATGGGTCTTTTAGCCAGACTACCACAGCTTGCAAGTGGATTTTATGAAGTGGAGTATTCTCTTTTTATTGTATTAAATGTATTTTTCCACAAAATATAAGCAGTTTTTAAGTTTCCTTTAAGAATGATATGTGAAAATATTTTGAAAGAAAACATTCCTCTCTATTGTTGACTACTCCGATCAAAAAGAAATGACACACTGTTCAATAACTTGGTCGAGTACTTCACTGCAGGAGTAAGTCCAAGCTGATAACGGATATTTACTGACTGGAAAAGAGGAAAGATCAAGTTCAAGAAATGAACAGCTATTACACAGTATCAAACATATGTACTAATTAACCTGACTGATATTTTGAAACTTATCCTTTAATTAATGTTGGATATCTGATTGTTCAGTGACACAACTCTTCAGGTGGGGACATCAAAACCAACTTCACACTAGAAAATAACCCAAATATACTAGAAAAGTTATGAGAAGATCAGAGCTTTTAACAGAGATTAGTCTTTGAACTTAATCATATAAATTTCGGAGTACAGAGTTTACATTGCTATTCAAATTTGAAACCTATTAATACCATTGACAATTTTCAAGATGCAATCCTTGCACTTTTGCCCTCATTGTCATATGAGAGTGGTAGCAAACCCCTTCATTAAGTGTTCACAGATTCAATATTCAGAATAGAAAAAATATTGAAATTATAACTTCCAGTATAATATGAATGGTGTGTGTGAGTTTATCGAATGGTCTACCCAGAGAACAGAACAGCAGGTTGCATAAATGTAGTTAAAAAAATCTCAGGACCATTTCCTTGAAAATAAAACATAGTAGAGGGTTTGCTAAGACTGTATGGTGAAAATGAGCATTCATTTGTTTACACTTACAGACACATGCACAGACATAGACACGTTGCAATTTCAGGCTAAAAGATGCTAAAATCTGTTTATTTGAAGAAATATTCTCACTGTTATTGATTGTGTATTTGTAAAAATAAACATGTAATACAACAGAAGCATGAGAAAACAATGCATTCATCAGTGTATAAGAGAGGACAGATAGAACTCATCATGTCTGAGATCCATTAAGTTGGCCAATCTGACTATGTAGACACCTGAAGAGTAAAGGGTTTGTTCCCATGCTATAGTAACATCTCTTGGTATAACGGTGAATTCTGTTGATGCAAAAGTTGCTGGCATATATATGTCAATTCTAGGTTGTGGAAGCAAAAACTTTGGTGGTTTTGTTTCTGTGATGGTTTCTGTGGATTTTAAGGCCATGTGGGTGAATCAATCCCATAACACACCTGATGAATTAATGTGCCATTTACAGAATGGATTTTATCTGTTATCTTGCTATGGGAACACTATCTTAGGTACATTTCCTTGTTAAAAAAAAAAGTTCACTTGACAGAGAGTACATGTCCTTAAACTATAGACAGGTAATCCAACAATTCATTACTGCTAAAGGAGTTGTTTCAGTCAGCCTTTTTCTATCAATAGCCCTGTATTCTTACTGTACTTTGTGCCAGCTACTTTGTATCTTGGATGCTTTCATGGCTGCTTTGTTATACTATTGTGTAGGGGAAAATTTTGGACTGTTTTCTGTTGAGATAGTGTTAAAGTAGTTTACAGAAGGGACAGAAATGTGCAGAATATGGTTGAAGGTGAGGAGGAGGAAGATGTGTGAGAAAGATTTCTTCATTTTGACAGCTGAGAGCTACTAGGCCACCTCTCGTTCCCGTAATAAAACAATCTCAGTCATGCTACTCTATTAACAGTTTGACTTATGTATCGTATCTCACTCATTCCAGTGTGCTTGAAAGCTAAGAGTATTGTTCCATAGCTGAATAAATACTAGATTTTGAGATGAAAGACCCAATAGCTTATTACTTATGAGAATTATTATATACAAAAATGGATTACCCTTCAAAACTTTTTTTGAATTAGTACAGGTAATAAAGTAAAATAGAAGTCAATATATTTATATCTCTTAATGAATAAAGGATGGTTTTAACTAGAGAGACATGAACCAGCTCAGAAGCAGAATTTTATAAGCTTAAAAATCAGCAATTGCAGGGCACGGATGTTGTTGTGAATCTGGAAAGAGAAAACATTGGATATGAAAAAAGAGAGAATAACTGACTAGAAAGAAAACAAAGTCAAGAAAAGAAAAGCCCAGAATAGACTGCTTGCAGTCACAGCCCTAGCTACTATAAACTGAGTTACCCCATACCGAGAAGAAACTGCTGCATAAATAAGGAGTGAACCAAAAAAGAATAAAACATATAGCAGCCCTATTTCCTGTGTCTGTAAAAGGAACGAGAGGGAAAGCAACAGCAAAAATATTTTGATGCTCACAGTACCTCAGCTGCTGGGAGCTAAATGTGGAAGACAACAAAAATGAACACTGAGACCTACTGAGAAAACAGAAAAAGCAAGACCAAGTTTGCCACTGCCCATTGACTACACAAGAAGATCTGGTACCTGTGTAAATATCTGGTCTCACATGAATGACAGATGTGTATGAGGACTAAAGAAATTTTTTCATTAATTAAAGATTTCACATATGCATTTAAGTTTTAACTACAGTTAACTGCTACCCAGAGCAGAAGTTTGATTTGCTAGTATAATTGTAAAAGTTTCTTTACTGTTAAAATGGCTATTGTACCAGAATATCTAGCCCTGTATTAATTGCCGGCCTCTGGAGATACTCTAGTAGTCTGGTGTCCTTATAGTGAGATACAAAAAACTCCACATGGTACTTGAGCTGGGGCTACACTAGTGCAGTGTAGAGTAGGACAATCAACTCCCTCAAATGCCTAGCTATGCAGCACATAGTTGGACCTCTCAGCTGCCTGAGCACTCTGTAGGCTCATATTTACCTTGCTATCAACCCAAACCCTGAGATCTCTTTCCATGAGGCTGCTCTTCAGCCATGCATCCCTAAATCTGTATGTATAACCAGGATTACCCCCTCTCACTTGGGAATCTGGTACTTGCTCTTGTTAAATGCCATGTAGATGATAATTGTCCAGTTCTCTAGTCTATCAATATCTCTTTGTAAGACCTCTCTACTGTCATTGGAGTCCCCAGCTCCTCCAAATTTAGTACCGTAGAACAACTTGCTTAATGTACATTCAACTCCTGCACCCAGATAATTTATAAAGACATAAAAAAGCACTGACCCTAAAATTCAGCTCTGAGGAACCTCACTGATTATTGGTTGCCAGCCTGATGTTCCCTATTTACTGTACTTCTTTGAGTCCAATAATTCAGCCAACTGTTCACCTAATATGTATTGGATTTGTCTAATTTGTTTATCTTTGCTAAAATCCAAAACCTCCACATCTACTGGCTTTCCTTGGTTGACTAGGTGGGTGACCTTGTCATAAAGGGAAATTAAGTTAGTTAAACAAGACTTTCCTCTCATGAACCCATGTTGCCTATAATCAATGACTGCATTGTCTCAAGTGTTTTGCAATAACTCCCAGGGTAACCTTCACCATAATTTTGCCAGGCACTGAAGTGAGACTGGCAGGCCTGTAATTATTAGAGTCTTCCTTACTTGCCCTTCTTGAAAACTGGGACATTTGCCAGTTTCCAGTCAACTAGGACCTTTCCAGATTCCCAAGGCTGTTGAAAAATAATGCAGAGAAGTCTAGTGATAACATCAGTAATTTCTTTCTATATCAAGGGATGAATCCTCTCAGACCCCATAGAATTCTGTGTATACAGCTGGAGCAGCAAGTCTTAAGCAACTTCACAGTCAGCTGGGTGCTTACCATAGAATCATAGAATAAGCAGGTTGGAAGAGATCCACCAGATCATCGAGTGCAACCATTCCTATCAAACACTAAACCATGCCCCTTAGCACCTCGTCCACCCGTGCCTTAAACACCTCCAGGAACGTCTTCTAAACCAGGGTTCTGGGGGTCCTGGGGCCCGTCATCGATGTCGAAGACAGAATCAACGAAGGCATTAAGCATCACTGCTTTGTCTTTATCCCTATTTATGAGATGACCAACTCCATCAGGTAACAGATCAATGTTACCTCTGATCCTCCTTTTGTTTTCAATGTATTTTAAAAACCCTTTTTTGTTGTCCTTCTGTCCAGCTTGAACTCGAACTTTGGCTGGAATAATTTTCTCCCTGTGGTGGCAAACAGCACCTCTCTAGTCCTCCCGTGTACCTTGTCCTGGCTTCCAATGTCCTTACACTCTCCTTTTCCAAATAAGTTCTTATCTGTTTTAAGAATGTCTTACAGTGGCCGGAAACTTTTCTATTAAACTGAGTAGAAGGGTGACTGCAATTGAACAAGCAGTATACCTGAGCAATTTGTGTTAGAGAACAAGTCTTATGAGGATCAACTGAGGCAGTCACCATCCCTGGATTATTTAAAAGATGTGTAGATGTGCTTAGGGGCATGGTCTAGTGGCAGTATTAGATTTGCAGTTGGACTTAATGATCTTAGAGGTATTTTATAGTGTTTGTGATCCTACGATTCTATGAAAGATGGTAATGGATAAGTAAGTTTGCAAGGGGATGGAGCGCAAGCAGAGGAAAATTTTGAAGTCATAGGACGAAGTATCACTGTGATTTTCAGAAATTAAATTCTGCCATATGCACTCATTTTGGGTTTGCTTTGCTTCATGGGTGGTCTCAATAACATAATTTGATTTTCATGCATAATAGTCAACGAGGTGCTATGAATAAGCATAATGAAATCTAATCCTGAGGGAATGAGTGGCATAAACTGGTACTAAGGATGGAATGTTAACAACATCTGGGCTAACAAAAAATTGTTCATGTCTGTATAGTAATCACTTAAGAGAGGCATTTATTATTTTAATAAGACAATAAAGAAAATTAAACTAGACATCGTTTGAAATTGCTTATAAACAGTATGTTTATCCAAGGTCTGAACTATTTTTATTTCCTCTCCCCTTTATGCAGGTCACAATTAGGAAATACCTTTGATTTTTTTCCAAGCCCAAGAGACATGCATCTAGCAGAGTTCAAACCAGGAGAAAGTGCTTTCATTCACAAATCATAGAAGAGCAAAAACTATCATTACTGTCTGTAATGATAAAAAACTAACTGTCATTAACTATCATAATATACACAGTGTTGGTGATTCCTTCTGTTATAATTTTTCCTTGTGGTTTAAGATAGTAAGATTGATATAAGCTCATAATATATGAAAAGAAATGTCAGTACCCAGGAAAGCTCTGAATTAATATAGTCTGTTTTCTCTATCTAGAAAAAAATAGAGCAGAATTGTTAAAGTTTTATTTTAGAACTAATAGAAATGAAATGCCTGAATTTATTTCAATGTGACTGCATGTTCTTTTCAAGGACGATATCCATGGTGTAGTATTTCTCACTATTTTCCAGTAAGTCCAGGAGAAGCTTTGTCCATGGACAGTTGCCACATTTTTTTTTCTTTTCTAAAATTGATCTGAGCATTCTTTTATCAGAATGCAAATATTCAGAATATTCTTCCTCTTCTGGTGCAGTTTCTGAACTAGACAGCTCAAAAAAGACTCTCTTGTGTCTCTCTGTTGATATAGTTGTCAGTGTGCTGGGGATCTAAAGTGCACAGTAAAATATTCCAGTTGGCTGATTGACCATGTCACTGGCTTTGCTCTTACTAAGTTGCCTTGCTTTACCTTAAGCCAGAATGAAGCAAAACACAATGAAATATTTGTTCAGAACATCCTAACTAGTCTTCATACTCACTGGTATTTATAACATGAGGATGTTTAAGTGCAAAATACAGTCTTACATTCAATAACCTGTATATTACAAACATATGGAACACTCCTATACAGGACAAATACACACACCTATTTTTTGATATTCAATTGACACAAGACAATACTCGTTAGTTGTTTTCAGACACTGATTCCTAATTTCTTTGCAATCTACATGCCAATACAGATAAACTTCTTCTCTTCCCCAGATAATTGATTCGATTAACAATTTCTTGTTAGTTTTAGCTATTTACTGGTAGTAAGCTCAACTTAATTCAGTTGTCTTGCTTCAGATACGTAATGAAGAAAGTATCTGACAATTTCTACTGCAAACATATACAGTTAATTATTCCAGTTGAAACCATATAATCACAGGGTACAGAGTTAAATCCCTCAATAATTTTGAAAAAAAGGCAACTCTTTTGGCTTTGGCTTATATGGGCTGCAATTCTAGGAGAGAAAAACTGTACATATTTTACTACATGTTGTTGCTTTTCCAGCATGCCTGATGAAAAGCAATTTCCAAAGTCTTGTTGTCGCTACTCAAGTTATTGGATTTTCTGTGGTGTCTCCCAGTATACTGACTTATTTTGACTCTCAGCAAGACGGATTCTGAGAAGGAGAGAGATTGTTGGCTTCCAGCTCCTGAAGTCATTTTTCCTTCTTCTCCCTTTCCAAGCCAACTGTTCTGTTAACAGAATTCTCTCAGCAGGCAGCTGCCAGTGCTGTTGCTCAACTGTTTTAGCTGGTGTGTGCTCTCATTGCAATATTGCCAATAAACTTCATGATGCTTCCTGTTTGCATATCTTGGCCTTTTTAACGCCACTGTACAGCAAACTGCCTTATGGCAGATTTTTTTTCCAAATATACTGTAATATCCCAGCCTTACGTACAGCAATTGGCAGAAGCTCTGCAAGATCTGCATAAGATTCCTGTTGTTCTTTCTTTTTTCTTTTTTTCATTCCATACAGTTTGTAGTCTTTTTTGTTGTTGTTGTTGATTCTGGGTTTCACATACCATTTCTGTCTGTCACTTCATCATCAACCATATGGACTGATATATTTCCCATGCTTCTTTTAAAGAAACAGCACTCTGATATTCCAAAGCCTTAAATTCAGAAATTAACAAGGAAGCAGTAGCAAAGTTTTCAGCAGGAAGAAAATTAGAATCAAGTGGCCATACTGTGACACATCTAAGATGACTAATGTGCTTTTGAATGTTGTTCCAAGTCCCATGCTATGCTTACTCTCTTTCCCCAGCTTAATGACAACATATGAAGTAAACTCAATCCTCTGCTCCCTACAACCAGTCCCTGTAGGGACTGAAACGTTATTTCAGCAGGCAACCACCTGATAGAGAATTGCTGTGGTCAAAATTTCTGATCCAAATAATAACATGTATTGCCTCTGTCTAAGATCCCATGTCCTGCCATTGCTAAGCCTGGCTCTTGGATCTGTCTGACTGCTAAAGATTGCAGTTCTAACTGTCTGATATCTTAAATATCCAACAACTTGCACAGGAGGAGATGAAATACTCTAAAATCTTTATTCATTTACTGCAAGTGATTCTTCATCCCCTCTTAAAATTATTTAAGTAGGAAGTAGGAAGTATCTGCCAAAAATGCAGATATAAGATAGAGTGATATTTTCTAAATAATGTCTTTTTCTCACTCCTTAGACTGCATTACTTTTCTTGGATTTTAATGTCATACATATTTCATTACTATAAACTTCCCTATGTGAAGACTATGACTAACTTTCAAAAATAACCCTACAGACAGCTTGTTTATCTGTGAAGAGCTCAGTTCCTGATGATTGAGTTAGAAAACAACTAAAATATGAAAGAGGAAAAAAATTATTCTTTTTCATGCAACCATGCCTAAGAATGACTCAGCAAGTTTAAACTGTTTGTTGTGCAAACACATTTACTTGAATAGCATATTACCTTTCCTTGATTTTTTTTTGGAAGTGCTGTCAAACTTTTGCACTTCTTCATGATTATAACCTGAAATGGTATAATCTTTGAAGGTAATAGTTGTATAAAAGGTCTTAAAGTTGAATGTATCAGTATATCAGTATACATATTTACAAAAGACTGGGCTGCCAAAAAAGATGCATAATTGGGCTAGCAGTTTCTGAATTACATGTGCACTTAGAGTGACACAAAATGAAATTCTTATGTGAATGTATAAATCTAAGTTTGCTTGTTGAAACAAACCAGGAAATATTAAATGTGTATGTTCGAGCACAGTTTACAAAATCATACTCTTGTAATCATAGAATCATAGAATCACTAGGTTGGAAGAGAGCCACTGGATCATCAAGTCCAACCATTCCTACCAATCTCTAAACCATGCCCCTCAGTATCTCATCCACCTGCACCTTAAACACCTCCAGGGAAGGCGAGTCAACCACCTCCCTGGGCAGACTGTTCCAGTGCCTAATGACCCTTTCGGTGAAGAATTTTTTCCTTATGTCGAGCCTGAACCTCCCCTGGTGGAGCTTGAGGCCATTCCCTCTCGTCCTGTCCCCTGTCACTTGGCAGATGAGGCCAGCTCCCTCCTCTCCACAACCTCCCTTCAGGTAGTTGTAGAGAGTAATAAGGTCTCCCCTCAGCCTCCTCTTCTCCAGGCTAAACAACCCCAGCTCTCTCAGTTGCTCCTCGTAAGACCTGTGTTCCAGCCCCTTCACCAGCTTTGTTGCTCCTCTCTGAATTCGCTCCAGAGCCTCAACATCTTTCTTGTGATGAGGGGCCCAGAACTGAACACAGGATTTGAGGTGCGGTCTCACCAGTGCCAAGTACAGAGGGAGAATAACCTCAATCAATACGTAACTATGTAAAAGGAAGCCATGGTTTGTGAGAATGGAAGAGTAGGTAGGATAAAAGAAGAAATCTTTGATCACATTTTTTCAGTAGCACACTACAGAAATAAACCTATAACCTTCATGATCAGAAATACATAAATTAATGACTAAAAATGGTAATCACATGAAAGGAACTAATGTAACAACAATTGTTTCAGAATGTCTGGAGGTGAGAAGATAGTGAATCTTGACATTTCAGTAACAGAGATCTTAGTTTATCTACAGGCGATTTTTAAAAAAAATGTAAAATAACAAATAATATTGTTTCAGGTTCATGATTCATTAACAACTTATTTTACATCACAAAAAATGAACAGGATTTTTTGGTTTGCTTTACTAGAAGAATTCATGTATACTTGAACAATGAATTTGATAGGAAATTTGCTTGAATTTTTATGGTGATCATGGATTGATTTTGCATAGTAGGCCCATATTTTGACTGCCAACTTACAACTATAGCATTTCTGATTGTTGTTAGAGTTCAATGAAATCAATGTTTTCCATATTTTTAAGCTACCAGTGTGCTGAGATGAATTGTCACTGTGAAAGTGGAAAAAGACAATAATTCTGACGAAAACCAAATTTCTCAGATCTTAAATCAGCTTTGGGCAGAAACACTTAGAAAATAATTTGGGTGTGTACACAGCAGAAGATAAAATCTTTATCGTGGACAAAAAAAGAGCCGGAATCTGATTTAGAACACTTCTTGCTTCAGGTGAGGAGCTTTGTTCAGTGTTCAGTGAAGTATTTTCCTCAATTTTTTTGTCTGTTTTTTTTTCTTTAGCTAAAGAATGAAAGTACTTATCATGCATACCTTGCATTCCTTCTGTTATGTTTCTTACAAATATAGGTTATTGCTTTCTGGTAGCTATGACACAAACTGCTTTATAATTAGATTTTTTAAAAATTCAAACATTTCAAAAAAATATAAATTCACAGTTTTGGTCCTGTCCAAAGATACAGTTTCTATCAAGACTTGAAAAGTTCATTTCAAGTGGCTTGGCCTTCTGTAAAGTCTGACTTAAAACTAGATTCTTGGCCCCATAAATTTGAAAGTGATTTTTTTTTGCTGAAACTTAATTGTATTTTATAGAATCTACTGTAAAACAAGTAATATGGCGTTAATACAAATGCAACTGTTTATGCTTTGTACTTTTAATGGTTTACAATTAGAAATATTAACTGGTTGCTATGTTTTTCAGGAAATATTTGTCAGTTTCTCATATAAGAGGAAATAAATTGAGAATATTGATAAATTGATTCAATTTTTCCTGTACAGACTTAAATGTATTTCAATTATAGCATTAATTTTTGACTAGAGTTACTCAAATATTGATTATATGTTGATGAAAATTATTCTGAAGTACATTTTTTTAATGTTATTATGAATATTGTTTACAGGACATAATTATAGTAGCATCATGTAAAATAATTCCTGGTGCAGGTTTTTATCTAGATAGTTATTAAATCATCTCTTTCTGTTAAAAATACAGGCATTAGATTCAATGCATCCATTTCTTAAACTGGGCTACAGGATATTTGCCATACTTAGATTAGAAAATCAAAGTCATTTTTTTAGGAACTCTCACCAAATATTCTATAGCAACCTCACAGTCTTTCTGAAATGTAAGTATAAAGAATTTTAAAACATTCAAGGAGAATTCTAAAATCTTTTATCTAACTTACCTAGGGCTTCATAGTCTGTAATGTCTGCCTGCAGAAATCTAACTTCTTCAGAAACTCCAGAAAAGCCTTTTAGCAACTACCTTACACAATAACTCTCAAGAATTAACTTCTCCAAAAGAAGAGTGTGTCACCTATTATCCCCTGAGAGTTCCTTCATCTCTAAGCATCATAGAAGGCCTTTCTGATTGTTTTTCCTGATGATGTAACCCACTGTAGAAACACAAGAGAACATGGTTTAACCAGAGCAGTCATGAATTAATTAGCAGTTTGAAGTAAAGATTTTTGCAGCTTTCTTGTATTTGTTTAAAGGAATTTTTGTAAATGTCCAACATCATACTGTAGATGGGTTCTCTGACAGCAACTAGTTTTTGGTTCTTGGTGTTAGAACTTCAGGCTGAGCATTCTAACATTTGATATGGAGACGAGGTATGGATGCGTTAAAGTCTTGATTCCAAAAACTGTGTATGAAATTTAATTTTTCTCCTCTTAGCAGTTATCTTTGATCAAAGCTCTATAGCAGTGGAACAGAAACTTAGGCACTGTTCCAGCTATCTTTCAGTATCAGCCCATAGCAATATTTATTCTTTCTCCCACCTTGTGTCTCTGTCAAAGGAATACAGCAAAGCCTTTATGATAAAGTAACAATGAAGTGTTGCAAGACACACGCACAATAAACTTTACAGCAGGGCAAATGTGCGTGTTTGTTTTGAAAGAGGTGGCATTTGGGACAACAAAAAAGAGAAGTTTAATTTTGATTTTACAAATAAGATACTAATTGCAGGTATTACCACAACCTTCTGATTTCTTCTTCTGACCGAAGAAGAATTGTTTTTGACTGGTAACAGTGCAGGGTGTCATTGTGGAGTCACATGAATGTGCACCTCAAGAAAAAAAACAAGTGAGATTAAAAAGATACTTCTCCAATACTGACTAAGTAAGGATGTTTTTAAGGGATATCTAATTTAAGATCAACTTTTAGACACTTACAATTGTATAGCACAATGTAAACATCAGAAGTCACAGGTTTACTTCACCTCCTTTGAATTATCAGGTATGCAAAGAAATTTTGTCATTCACTATTGAGTGTTGGAAAAGTCGGCATTCTTTTTCATCAGACTTCAAGTACTATCCTGTCAAGGAACTGTTGTGTCAATCCACACAGTATGTGAAAGGGGAAGACGCGGCTCAACAAGGTAAATTTAGTAATCAATAGGTCAAATACATAACAAAAATCAAATAATTACTGGTGAGACAAATTTATTTCCTGCCAGCTCATCCCTGGATTCATTCTGGATCAACTTCATTCATCTCTAGCAGTGCTATCTCAGTTCAGAAATAAAAGAAATTGTGTAAATGATGTGCCAAGTGAAATATGGAGGCTATAGGGCCAGTCATATAGTGACAGTTAGCTTTGAAGTATGGGTTCAGTTGAATATTGTATGTTTTGAATGCTTTAAGTTGTGCTAAGTAAATTTATGAAGTCATTCTGTTAAATTCACTTAAGTGTGTGCAAAATATTCATGGAAATTAAAGTTTTTTATTAACAATAAAATACAGGTAATTCTGATCATTGTAAGAAAGAATCACAGTAGGAAACAAGCCATTTCCCATGCACTGGCATAAGGAGCAACCATTTACAATAGAGTACTTAAATGGCAAGGCTGTTATTGTACTTACCGGGACAGAAAAAATTAAGTTACAAATTCAGACAATAAACTTAGTTTCATTCATAACAATAAGATTTATGTATTTTTTGTAATCGAGGTCACACAAGTAGAAGTCACTTTTAGAAACAGTAGCACGCTAGACTGAAGGGTGTGGGATACACAGTCTGTTCTTCAGCTACTGTGATCTTTTTCTGAGGATGTTCAAGTAACAAGGTTTATGTTGATTGACATAAATAGAGATTTTTTTATTGGTCATTAGATCTGAAATGTGAATTATGAAAAACACTATTATGACATTAAATTCAAGCTCTAATGCCTACACACGTAAAAAAAGTTTTAAATTCTATCATAAACTGTGTCCTTTTATATATATTAAAGTGAATTTAAGCAATTTGCTCTCAGTCCAGTCTAGCATCATCCTCTATAAAGTACACCCTGAAGTTGTGCATTTTTGTTTCTAACAACTGTTTCCAAACATTCATTCTACAAGCTTAGCACTAATCCAAAGTCAAAATAATATAAGTTTAACCTGAAGGGGATCATAAAGGAAATACTTCAATTTTAAATCAATTTGGTAATAAAGTTTTCAAAGTACTTTATCTCACGGATCTTCTTGTTAATATCAATTACATGCACATAATTATCTGAGTAGAGTAAAGGAAAAAAATTTAACAACTCTTTGCAAGAAAATTTTATAGCTTTTCCTGTGATGATAGTAACAGAAAAACCTGATCATAAATACTGATGTGAGAAATGTCCTTTCATATTTTTTCACTTTAATAATTAAAAGAAGATATTATTCTTCGTAGAATAGTGTAAATATTATTTTCCTGTGGATCAAAGGAAATGGAGATATGTACTACGCAACAAATAAATATCTGTTCCTCTTTAAATTAATTCTTAGATATTTGTGAATTCAAGAGCTTTCTATTTTCTTGAATATGTGTATTTAACAAGTTTACCATATGACTTAATGTTCCTTTTGAATATCAGAAATGTAAGACATTTTCATATAAGTGATGAGCAAGCCAAGCTTTTATTTCTATTGTATCAATGATTTCGTAGCAAATACGTAATTATATTGTGATATTCTTTGGACTATTAAAAAATTCTATCCTGTTCACCCTTGGAAAAGTCCTACCTTGGACATAAATATAGATGGTTTCTCTGTAAATAATGCCAAAGAGTTAAGTTAAATAATACCTGTGAAATATATTTAACCCATAAAACATGTTATGCAAAACTAGCTGTAAAGGCACTGGAATCCCTAGTCCAAATCAAAATCCATCAGATCTGCACACTTTAGCAGAACTTCTCAGACATCATTCAATTCAGCATTTTGATTTTAATCAGTAAGATAATTTTGAGACAGTAATTTTTACTCACAAGTCTAACAGATGTAAAGGAAAAAAGATAAATCAGTGTCTGAATTGTCAAAGAATTTAATTTTTAAGTGGAAAATTTTTCTCTGTATTTTCTTTTGTTCATATTTACTCCTTTTAAACTTTTCAGTGTAACTAACTTCAAGCTGGGATTGCAAAATCTCATACTGGTGCTAGTGTTTCCTATCAGATTTTTTCTTATTGCATTGCTGAGAAAAGCTTTCTTTGTCTACATATTTTCTCATGCTTAAGACCACATGAACCGTGAGAAAGATTGCTCTCCCAACCTCTATTCAGCTCTCTGTTCTCTGTTAGCAAGTGGAACTGTTACCATGTTGTTGCCTAGAAATATAATGATGGATCATCCCTGATCTCCAGATTTGTAGCTGTTCCTCTGAAAGCACGAGGCTCCAGATCCCTCAGACTAATACATTTTTAATATCATGCATGCTTCTTATAGGATATCAAGACAGAAATTACCTAGAGTTGTCATAACTTCCCACTTCTTCAACATGCTACACATACAATATCAGAAAATCTATTGTGGGTTTTTTCCTACAGTTTGTCAATTTGCAAGACAGCAGAACATGGTTATAGACTGACAATGACTTCTATGAAGATGTGATGTCATTGGTCATTACTTCCTCTTAAAATTATTGAGAAGATAATGAAGTTTAGAACTGTTACATCACAACAGAGGTAAAACTGTCCTTTCTTGCGTATTCTCCATTTTAATATTTACCTTTCTTTTTAATTTCCCAGTTTCATCTTTAGTTGTTGTTTCTTAAGATAGAATGGGATTTAGCTATGGTATTAGAGGAAAAACTTTTTCTTATTGCTCTTATGTAGGAAAGCTGAGTGTGACTTTGCCTATAAGCTTGGATAAAATTGAAATCTCTCAAAGTTATTCCTCTTTTTTTTTCCTCCCATTGTGAGCTTTAACCATGACTAAGTAGAAGGCAGTGAGCAAATGGGAAATGCATAAAGATGTTCTTGTATCTCAGCAGAAACTTACTGATGTAGCATGCTTTGTATCTTCAAGCTACTGAATTTTTACCTGTGTTTATATTTGTGCATCATCTTATTTCTACAGCATGCTGTCAACTTTGTCACACAAAATGAAAATGAGGCCAGAATTCATATTGTTTAGTCTCATACTAAATTGTCATACTTAGTGCCATACTAAGTACGCTGAGGAACTGCAGCAAATACATGTTGTTTGTTAAACTGTTGAAGAAGGAGTCTTACAGAGTATATGCATACTGTGTTTTGGAAGCCTCGGGCTAGAGATAGGGCAAACAGAAAAAAACACAAAGAAGATGGAGGCATTTTGTCCTAAATATATGTAGTCTTCATATCTATTTTTATATTCATTTATTATTTGTTTGTAGCAGTGTGGTTTGCTTCAAGGCCGTAAGCTCTTCAGAGTCTGGAATTTATTTCTTATGGCTTGTATATTTTTGCATCTATAATAGTGGTAATTAATGAAAAGTGATATTGCTAGTAGCAAACATCATGGCACCCAAGTTAGACAGCTTTTTGGCAGTACTTAATTCTTTAGCAAATGTCTTGTACACCACCCTAGAAATGTTGATTATTGTGCTGATTTCTTCAAAAATACTCTGACTAAATATTTTTATCTTTTTTTCTCTGAAAAGGGGTATTCATTCCTTTTCAAACTGTGCCTGTTTTAGACTAGACTGCCTAGTACTATAATTGTATGAGGACATCTTTTGATTTTCCATTGCTTGAAATGCAGATATCCCACAAGACAAAGACTGAAAAGTATCTTGCAACCAATCTTTCCTTTCTCAATAAAGTAAGCAATGACATTCATCATTGTATTATAAATTACTATTTAGCTTTTCTAAGTGGATCAAAGATTGCAGTTGAAAAAGACTGTTTTGATATGGGTATCTGTAACTAGCTATCCTGTTATGGCCATAAATTCCCTTTAAAACTTTCCTTTAAATAAACCAATAAAATCCTTGTCCCTAGAAATTTTGTTTTCCAGAACTGATTCCACAAATTCAATGTTTTTATCCCTACAGAGATACTAAATATGAGAGAGACTTATTTTTCAAGGCTAAACAACTTTGCATTTGGTCAATTTGTTTTCTCCATACAAGATGAAAAGTTTATTGTCCATTCCTTCACCATTAGTGCAAACTTACTTCTTTTGCTTCAGTGTTTGACAAACATTCCTGAATTGCTCATCTGGAGTCTCCTATTGAAAGTTTTGTCTCCTTATCTGCTTTTACTTACTTGGATGTTGCCAGCTTATAATTATAAGTAAATTGTAAGTTCAACCTTTTTGTCCAGAAATGCTTTGTAAGAGCTTTGTCTGTTTTTATCTACATTTTTTCTGAACTGAATCTGAGTTTTTTCAGATTTTTGCTGTAACGTTACTTATAATTCCACTGCTTTCAAGAGTAAAGCAAATTTTCACTGATTCTGCTGATAATGATTCTCTTTAAATGTATAATTGATTTCACAAAAAAAGTACTTCACAGAATCACAGAATCACAGAATAACCAGGTTGGAAGAGACCCACTGGATCGTCGAGTCCAACCGTTCCCACCAATCCCTAAATCATGCCCCTAAGTACCTCATCCACCCTCACCTTAAACACCTCCAGGGACGGTGACTCAACCACCTCCCTTGGCAGACTGTTCCAATGCCTAACCACCCTCTCCGTGAAGAACTTTTTCCTAATCTCAAGCCTAAACCTCCCCTGGCGGAGCTTGAGGCCATTCCCTCCCGTCCTGTCCCCTGTCACTTGGCAGAAGAGGCCAGCTCCCTCCTCTCCACAACCTCCCTTCAGGTAGTTGTAGAGAGTAATAAGGTCTCCCCTCAGCCTCCTCTTCTCCAGGCTAAACAACCCCAGCTCTCTCAGCTGCTCCTCATAAGGCCTGTTCTCCAGCCCCTTCACCAGCTTTGTTGCTCTTCTCTGCACTCGCTCCAGAGCCACAACATCCCTCTTGTGGTGAGGGGCCCAGAACTGAACACAGTACTCGAGGAGCAGTCTCACCAGTGCCGAGTACAGAGGGAGAATAACCTCCCTGGACCTGCTGGTCACGCCGTTCCTGATGCAGGCCAAGATGCCATTGGCCTTCTTGGCCACCTGGGCACCCTGCTGGCTCATGTTCAGTCGGTTGTCAACCAACACCCCCAGGTCCTTCTCCTCCTGGTAGCTTTCCAGCCAGGCTTCTCCTAGTCTGTAGCTGCACAGGGTTGTTGTGCCCCAAGTGCAGGACCCAGCATTTGGCCGTGTTAAACCTCATGCCGTTGGTCTCAGCCCAGCTGTCCAGCCTGTTCAGGTCCCTTTGCAGAGCCTCCCGACCCTCCAGCAGATCGGCACTTCCACCCAGCTTGGTGTCATCTGCAAACTTTCTAAGGGAGCACTCAATGCCTTCATCCAGGTCATTGATAAAGACATTGAACAGGACTGGACTCAGGACTGAGCCCTGGGGAACCCCACTTGTCACTGGCCTCCAGCTGGATTTAACTCCATTTACCACCACTCTCTGGGCCCGGCCATCCAACCAGTTTTCCACCCAGGAGAGTGTGCACCCGTCCAGGCCAGAGGCTGACAGTTTCCGAAGCAGAATACTGTGAGAAACTGTATCAAAGGCTTTACTGAAGTCCAGGAAGACCACATCCACAGCCTTTCCCTCGTCTAAGAGTTTAGTCACTCGGTCATAAAAGGTGATCAGATTAGTCTGGCAAGACCTGCCTTTCATGAACCCGTGTTGACTGGGCCTGATCACCCGGTTCTCTTGCAAGTGCTTCATGATCGCACTCAAGATCACCCGCTCCATGACTTTCCCTGGTACCGAGGTCAGACTGACAGGCCTGTAGTTCCCCGGATCCTCCCTGCACCCCTTCTTATAGATGGGCACGACATCAGCCAGCCTCCAGTCCAGCGGAACCTCCCCAGTCATCCAGGACTGTTGGAAGATGATGGAAAGGGGTTTGGCCAGCACATCCGCCAGTTCCCTCAAAACTCTTGGATGCACTCCATCTGGCCCCATAGACTTGTGGGCATCTAGCTGGGCAAGCAAGTCTCTAACCACCTCCTCTTGGACCTTGGGAATCTCTTCTCTTCCAACCCCTGGGGTTGTGCACAGAGGGAACAATTTTCCTCACTGTTAAAGACTGAGGCAAAGTAGGCATTGAGCATATCAGCCTTGTCTTCGTCCCCTATTACTGTTGTTCCCTCTGCATCTACTAGGGACTGGAGATTCTCCCTAGCCCTCCTTTTGCTGTTGATGTATTTGTAGAAAGACTTTTTGTTGTCTTTCACAGTCTTGGCCAATCGCATTTCTAGTTGGGCCTTAGCCCTCCTGACTTTTTCCCTGCACGTTCTCACCTCCTCCCTATAGTCCACCCAGGATGCCTGCCCCTTCCTCCAGAGGTCGTAGACCCTCCTCTTCCTATTGATGTCTCTTAGGACCTCCCTACTCAACCACGCTGGTTTCTTACCCCGCCAGCTACTTTTCCGGAACTTGGGGACGGCTTTCTCCTGAGCTGCTAGGAGATCCTTCTTGAAGAGCGCCCAGCCCTCATGGACACCTTTGCCCTCAAGGAGAGCCTCCCACGGGACTTTTCTGACCAGCCTTCTGAACAGCCCAAAGTCTACTCTCTGAAAGTTGAGGGTGACTGTTCTGCTAACCTTCACCTTCTTCATCTTACCCTGCACCGAGAACTCTATCATCTCATGATCGCTTTGCCCCAAGCGTCCTCCAACCTTCACATCCCCCACCAGTCCTTCTCTGTTCACCAACAGCAGGTCCAGGAGGGCACCGTCCCTTGTCGGTTCGCTCACCAGCTGTGTGAGGAAATTGTCTTCCAGACACTCCAGGAACCTCCAGGACTGCTTCCTTTCTGCTGTATTATACTCCCAGCCTATATCTGGGAAATTGAAGTCTCCCACAAGGACTGGAGGTAGCGATTTTGAGACTACACTCAGTTGTTTGTAGAAGAGCTCATCAGCTGCTTCTTCTTGGCTGGGTGGTCTATAGCAGACTCCCATCACAATCCCTTCCTGCTCATGGACTCCTCTGATTTTCACCCACAGGCACTCAGTCCCATCCTGACCGTAGTCCAGTTCGAGGGTATCAAAGCCCTCTCTAACACAGAGGATAACCCCGCCTCCTCTTCTGCCCTTCCTGTCCTTCCTAAAGAGTTTATACCCCACCATGGGTACGCTCCAGTTGTACGAGTCATCCCACCACGTCTCCGCCATGGCAACGACATCGTAGTCTCCTTGCCCTACCACAGCTTCCAGCTCCTCCTTCTTATTTCCCATGCTGCGTGCATGGGTGTAAATGCACTTCAGCTGGGCAGGCGTAGCTTCAGCCTTCGTAATAGGGCTTCTCCCCAACTGAGCAGTCCTTGACTTAACTAAGGCCACAGTGCCAGTTTGCTGCCTGCCATCCTCAGCTGCACTCACCCCCTCTTGCTTAATGGTGATATACCGGCAGGCATCGCCAGCACACCACCCCTTTGCCATTAAAGTCTCACCTCCAGGCTCACTCCCATCCTGCCTGGTCTCCATCCCCTCCCCCCTCACATCTAGTTTAAAGCTCGATTTATGAGCTTAACTAGGTTTTTGGTGAGGGCTTTTGTCCCCCTAGGAGACAGGTGTGTCCCATCCCTAGTAAGAAAGCCTGGGGGTGCGTGGGCCTCCCCATGGTTAAAGAACCCAAAGCCCCTCTTCTCACACCAGTCCCTAAGCCATTCATTAACCAGTTTCTTATTCCTCATTTCATGCTCCTGATTCCTTAGTATTGGGATGGAGTTGTACTTATTTAGAATGTGCTTTAAAGTATTTTCCAAGGGCAAGGGATACCTTTAGTCTTTTTAATTCTACTGTATTACATATCTATTGCAAAATTGTGCCACTCATTCTTTTATGAAAATAGAGTTGGATGCCAGTGATTACCATCAATTTGTAGAGCTGTCTGAAGATGTTATGCGTACCTTCTGAACTTCTCTTTCCTTGTTTCCAAGTTAGCTAAAAATGTGTTACTTTACTAGCTTGTGAAACAGAAGCAATGGGAACTTTGACTTTTGTTTCCTTCTGTTGTCAGAGATGGCCTCAAAGATGTGACTTTTAATCTTCCAGAATATCCTGTGCTTTTTCTTTCTTTCTGTTATAAATGTCACATTGTACTATGTTGGTCCGTGTATAAAAAGATACTTTTGAGAAATTCAAGTGAATTTCTATGACAATGAAATCTCAGCAGTTTCTTTCTACCATTCAACATGAACATTTAGAAATGTATATGTGTTATTCTTCACATCTTTGTTTTCCTTACTTAATTCTGACTTGCATTCAAATGCAAATGAAATAGGAAAAGAGAGACAGGAAAAATTTAGAAATCTTCATTGCTTTCGGTGGCTACTAGTTTTATTTTCCAATGTGTTTTCTGTAAAGTGCCCATAATAGGTTTAACAACCTACAACTTGCTCGACTTCTTTTGCTTTTGGAACTAAAAGCACTGTGGCCACTTTCCCATCCTCTGTTATTAAGTTACTAGTAGATAAAAGATTGTATGTGGAAACAGTTGAAATAAAAATTGTGAATAAAACTTTGGTCTTTCTATCTTTTTCCTCCTCTGGATGAGACCACTCTTAAAGGATGTGCTGTTCTGATGGTACTAACTGTATCTAAGCAGGGTAATATACCAACTTGATGCAAATGTGGAAATGTACTGAAGGTACAAAGACCTAAGAGGAACAAAAGCTGAGCACTAATGCGACAAAGAAAGGAAAAGATTAGTAGCATCTTCTCAATGATTCTGACTACCACTCACAGGTTGAGCTGTAGGAGCTTTTAACATAAAAATGGTTTATTTGTTATTGTGAGTTATATACACACAGATTGTGGAAATAAATGGAGACCAAGAAAACTGAGAGTTCTTGAGTTTCTATATCAATCCAGATGTTTCTTAACTGCAGTTCAATGCTACCTTTTCTGCCATCATAATGTTCTTGAGGATCAAGGCTGACACTCAGTACCTCACTTACTTCTTACTCTATGTTCATTAGAATACCTTTTTTTCAGTTTTCACTGATTCTTCATGAAATTATGCTGTTTTCTTAAAGGTATGCAACCTATTATATCTTCAGTTTATTAATTAACCATTATTAAAGGAAACATTTATTTCATTGCTTAAGGTCTACCATGGACATCATGGAGTTTTAGTTTTTAGTGAATGCTGCTGTTCTGCAGAAAGAAATTACTTTTTGTATTCAAAGGCACTGTCCTATCACCTTTCAGAAAGCCATTTCAAAATGGAACTGCTGTGAAAAATTTTACTTAGAGGTGTTCTAAATTGCACTATGTTGAAGAGTGCCCAGGGACTCTTTGTGAAAGGTACAATAGGATTGAATTGTAGTGTTGCAATAACTCTGCTGGACTTCTCAATATACTTTGCTAGGCTCATTTAAGTATGAAATTATGATTGCTCTAATACTAATTTCGCCCATGTTCTTTTTTTTTTTTTTACTAATACTCAAAAATTTCAGCTTGCATTTGAGTAGAGACTTCAAGCTGCTACATTTACTTACACTGTAAAAGCAGGTAAATTGCAGATTTTTTTGCCAATAAAGTATATCTGTAGAAGTGACAAAACAATTTTTATTTAAAAAAAAGACAGAAGAAACTGCTGTGCATCAAGAGCTGTAAGTTTTAATTTTTTCACTTCACAGAACTCTGAAATAAAGTGTATATTCACTTTCTTGAAGCACTTTTATCACGTAAAAATCCTTCCATCATCTGTTCTTAAAAATAAAGCTGTCTGCTTAATGTGTCCATCTACTGTCTAAACCATCACAAGTTTTATATTTATGTGTAATATAGATACATGTCTATCCACTTTCTGAATACAATAAGTTACAGACAAACACACCAGAATCATTTGCTTTTCAATCATGGCTTCACTTTGGGGAATAAATTTACTTGTTGTAACTTCTCAATGGACATGTGATTTTTCTTTTTTTATCTTGCACACATGATTCTAAAATACAATCATATAGGGCACTCACTTTTTAAGTATGCAGAGATATGTATATAAACATATTCAAAAAGACGTGTATTTAATTATGTATTGTGGAAAAGAAAGGAAGTGTATAATGCTGGTTTAATTTGAAGTATTTATTAGTAATCTGAATCAAAATCTGGAACATTACAGACTTTGATAGGAAAGTCATTCTCTCCCATCTTAATAATGATTAAGGATTGGAGCTAAATTTAACAGCAATGGAATAAACCACTAACATTTTTTTCAAGGTAGTAAGATCTCTTGCAGTTGAACAACTCATAATATTTACATCCTTGAACTGTATTATCACTATATGCGTTATTTCTACAACAAAACTCAGTTTTCTAAGTTTTGAAAAAATGTTGTATTGCTTTCTGAGAAAGGAGCTGTTGTGACTTCCAAGTGGTATCTAGCTGGGACATATCACTTAATGTCCATCTGCATAATGTCACTTCTCATATTATGTTATCTCTGAGGTATTCCGGAATGTCATACCAAAGTAATTATAACCTGGCAGCTAAAAGCTGAAGCTAATATAATACAAAGTAATCATTGCATACAGGTGTTAATATCTGAATGCTAGACATCTGGATTATCAGTTTATCTTGCGATTTTTCTCATCTCCCATTAATAGCACAAACTAAACTAGCATATTTGAATTACAGATATTATGGAAAAAATAGTATCTAGAGATTTTTCTGAAGACTTGTTAACAAAGGAAAGGACATGGGTTCAATGGTATGAAGGCTTGCAAGATGTGAAATTACTGTGTCTGTGAAACTCAACCATAAGAGTCAACATGTGCAACCTACAAATAAGATGCCTTCAAAGCTAAATCCCCATTTGTTAATCTGACTGTGTCTGGAAGCCTTGCCTTAGCAGGAGCAAAAGTTTAATTTCTTGTTTACTACACAAAAGTGAACAGAGTGAGTGGAAAATTTAGAAGTCTCTTTCACTATCCAATATAAAGCTAAAATATTTCTATTTTCAGTTCCTGAATTTCTCTTCCAGCACGATACTGCAGATTTTCATTCTCAATATATAGTTTCACTAATTATACCAACCTATGTTTAGAATTTACTTTAATTTTTTTTCTAATCTCCATTGCACACAGTTCCCTTGCTCTCTGCCTTTCCTCATCTCTTTCAAATGCCCTTTACCCAGCAGGTTCGGCAGCCAGTCCTCTTATCTTGCTGCTGCTTGTAACTGCAGGGACTCAGCTGCACTACTTCGTGAAAGCCTCTTCACCCACATGCAACTCTCAACAGGCAATGTTCCTGAAAGAGATTGTGAAACTTCACTTGTTTTGCATGTATAACCAAAAGAATTATTTTCTCTATTAAGGGAAAAGGTGTTCATTGCTGTGATTTCTACATTTTCTTCTCTGAGGTCTGCTGTATAGTCTGAATTATTGCACTGCATACAAGCCTAAGCAGTTTTTGGAAATAAAGTAATTTTTTTGTTTTCTTAGTTTTCCAGTTTCAGCTTATGTAAGTAATCAAGTAAAGGGAGAACTGCAATAATACAAGAGCTTCCAGGTCTAAATTCTCATGTGTGATTACAGGTGCTTTGAGTTGTATTTTGGGATCTCAGTCTATTGTACCAAATGATGGAAAATACTTTGGAAACAGATTAATTGTTTGTTAATGAGGTTTAATTCAAATCGCATAGCGCATAGATTTTATTATCTCTAACTATAAGCCTCTCCTGCAAAAGAAAATAGTTTAGTTCACTGGAGATGTAATTTGGCCATCTGATAAACAATACTGAGAACTGTATAGCTGACTAATCTAGAAGGACGCAGCTTACTCAATCAGCATTGACATCTCTGAATGCATTCCTCACAATTCTCATTCATCTGACAGCATCTCAATCCTTTTCTTTTTATGATTTCCTAAGAAGATTATTATCTTGAAATATTTGTATAGTACTTAACACATCTTGTTCTTAGTGCAAGAAATCCTTATTTCTTGTACTTCGTCATCTGCAGCTTTAGGTTGTAGTTCCTTATGATTAAACGTAGGCACTTGGAACTGACTGATGTGTAAAATGATGTTCAACTGAAAATATTGAATTCTTTGTGTTCTTCTACTAACCAATGCAGAGTAATATTACCTTCCATAAATATCATATGAAGCATTATTTGCTTTGAATTTTACATTTTTTTCCTTTAAAACATAATTTATCCTGTTCTTATGAATGAAATGTATTGAAGTTCCCTTTGACTGCTTGCCTTTGAAATCAGTATCAGTAGGGATGGCAGAATGAGGACCTTCATTATCTACATTTCTCTCCATAGCCTGCTGAATGATTACAGATAATAGGAGTAAACATCTATTTAATTACTAAGTATACTGCAGCTAAAACTGCCTGGTAACTACAGTTATAAATAGATTCTATCATATTATTTCATTCATATTCATGACCTCTTTTGTTTGCTTATAGATGAACATCGGGTTGAATGAAATTTATTTGCAAGCATGTTTGTGGTAAGTACAATTGATGTGATATGGGAACCCAAATAAATGTTGAAGAGATATGAGACTTCTGAAAAGAGCTTTATGACCAAATTTCATTTCTTTCTCCTCAACCAGCTTCTGAATCTTTTTATACTGTAAATACTGATACTGAAGTACCTATATGTCATTACACACATAGCTTCAACTTGGAAATATATTTATAAAACTATCATCTCTTTGATCCCTCAAATTGCGATTTTTCTTCCCCTCTCTCCCTTAACCATATGAAACACCATTAGGAACTTTTATTTTCAGCTTCTGAGATGACAAAAAATAAAGATCTGATTTGAATAAAGCATGTATTTGGATTTTTCTTAATCCATAATCTAAAAATTCAGGGTCTTTGAGAAAATCAGGATATTAATTAACAAATCATATAGTACAAACAAACTAAAAAACAACTGCAAGGTGATTACACTCATAATCACATGTACAGTTTCTCAGGAATCCTAGGCCATCAGAATGTTGCAACTTTTACACATTTCTATTGGAATAAGAATCCTTTAGGTCTTGTCTTCATTGAAAATTTACTGGCATAGTTGTTACCTTTGTAGTAACATTAATGCAATTCTCCCTGTAGATGCTGATTTTAGAATAGGTACCATGAGGGGAAGCCATAAATATGGTGGTATGTTTATATTAGTATTTTTTTCCCATACATCTTTATGGGTAAATCTTTGATGCAGCACATAATTTCTATACCTATTTCACAAAGTGACAGAGGTTGTGGCTTAGCTCATAAAACTAGCACAGCTCTGAAAAGAAACCCCAAAGTCCTAGTTTAATCACCACTGTCTGCATGTATTGTCTCTGTGTGTACTGAAGGGCAATAGCTATATCAGTAAATTAAATTGCCTGAGAACATTCCCCATGGGTAGAGCAAGTTTGTCTATGTAAGTAGGTTGTTAGAAATGCTACCTTGCATTAGCTTGGCTCATGCTAACCACCAACCTTTGCAAGCAATTTCCAGCTACAACTCAGCAGTTAAAGTGTCTCTGGGACCTGTTTCTACCCTCCAACAATGTTCAAGCAGGCTTTTTAACTCCATGCACATCTTTATGCTGTTGTGATTCTCTGTGGTTGCACTAAACAGGCACTGAAAGTATTTGCACACTTAGGGGCACAGAGCAGTCTCTCATTCTCACAGCAGGTCAAATTTTCAGAGTAAAGCAACCTGAAGTTCAAGGAAAGAGCATTGCACTTGGAGTCTGTGAGGAGACTGGCAATGAGTAGATTGAATGCACCTCTTGATGGCTCTCTCTCCTTACCTGTACTGAGATACCTCTATATGTGGAGGTGGGATGCTCTCCTCTTTCACCTGTAGAACAGCCACATTGCTGAGAAGATGAGTGGTAAAAGAAAGGGATAGGTAGTTTATACTCTAGTACATTCCAGCTTTCTGCTTCTCTCTTGCCTCTTCCCTAAGTTCATTACATCCCTTGAAGCACAAGCACAGAGAATGCCCATTGCTGTTGTTGTTTCCTTTGTCTGAAAAACGAAGTGGGCTATATAATTGCATTAATTTAAATGGAGGAAGAGACTTGGATGTTGTGATTGGGTGTATTGGGTAGCAGTGACATAACATAGAGATCAGTGTGATAAAGTAGGGAGAGAAGAAAGTTTCCCAAATCCCTTGTAACACCATGACAGGAAATCAAACATTTAATAAGAATGCCTATCTGTGTCATATGGATAGGTGAGAAACATTATTTAAGTCACCTAAGATAGAGATGCAAGCAAAGTCTGACTTAGCATCTACAGGCAACAAGTGTACAGCACAGAAAGATTGAAACAGTGATATAGAATCTATTCAGCTGAGTGTGGGTGGTGGGTGCCCAGGGTTCATCCAGAAAGTCTGTGTGCCAGAATTCTGTGGAGGCAGGTGGAGACCACTCGTGGGAGAGGGCTAAGACAGCTGGGAGGTGGATCTGATTTAGCAGAATGAATGTTGCACCCCATCACTATCTATCAGATGGTCTATGTTACCAGCAGATGGTGTGGCAATGGAGACAGAGGGGCGGTTAGAAGCAAATGGTCCATATTCTATGAGAGGCTACAGGGAGTGCCCATTATAGATTTTCAGTGCAGTTAATTTGCCTGTTTCTTCTGGTGTATTTTTTTTAAGTCAAAGGAACTGAGATACAGCAAGATAATTTGGTTTTGCCCTGTAGAATGTGGTAGAGAAGCCAAAAGTATTTTTAAAATCTGCCTTGGGGTATGGCTGATGGAACTCTATTGCAGTCTCCATGGATATTTTGCTGGGAATGCCCTGAACTAGGTGAGGGCAGGGAGGTCAGGCAAGATGTATATCAGCTACAGAACTCAGCCCTGCTGTGAATCCTTTTGAAGTAGTTTGCCTGCATTTTCATACAGATGTATAAGGTGGTCCATGTAAAAGACACTTTGCACAGCACTAAGTATGCTGATGCCCATCCTGTCCCTCAGAGTTTTTGATTTCAAAATGAGCAGGCCAAGCTCTGCAATGAGATGCTAGAGGAGAACAGGTTCTGATATAAATACAGGTCTCCTTGTTGTTCGAATGGCTCCAACATTCAGGAAGAACCAGCCACGGAATATCTGACTCTTCACTGATATCTAACAGTAGCCTTCAGGATGTAGGAGTGGAAGACTCTTCATTTGCTGAGAAATTCTGCAGAGGCTTGTGACTGCGGAAAAAGGAAGGAGTATGTATTTTCAGTGGGTTTACGAGTGTGCCCATTTTACAAGTGCTTGTGCAATCGGCGTTGTTCAATGTCTTCTCACCATGTTTGCTTGGCCTTGTTGATATTGTGGACATATACTAGTCATGGGTAGGTGATCTCTCTGGTGATATTTGTACCATTTGTTGTTATCCTGCATGATATGGACTTTCTGACCCTAAATTGCTTGCATGTTGACTAAGAAAATTCACAGGAATGTTCCTTACATCTCTACGAACTCAGATGGGGGATACTTGAAAAGTTAAATTCCCTTAAACTAGCAAAACATAGTTTCCACAGTAGTTCTTTCCCATTTAATGATGGAGTCATGTGTGCAAAGGAAATTCCTAATTATCTAAAGACTGCAAATGACAAGATGTTGATGAAGAGAAGGGACAAATTTTGAGATTGCAATAGAGTAAGAACAGCCAGTTTAAAGTATTAGGTAATTGACAAATCATATACTGTAGATGCCCTCAGAATTTAAGGGCAGTCCACACACTGACAAAACATTCCTTACACAAGGTTAGCATGAAGAAGAAACAGTTTCCCAAGAGTCTGTTCAACTGTGGTCTGTTTTGTGCACTTACTTCAGAAGCACTTGCTTTGCAATTGATAGAAGATGAAGTTGCAGATATCCTTTACAGACAGTACATCTGGACATCTTCTGAATATGCACTTTATTTATTTCTTACAAAATGCAGCCTGATGTTAAAGATGAGTTGTGGACCTTTTCCCCTCAGCAATAACTCACTAAGTTTTGATCAGCATTTCTAATCAAAATGCTATTCTGAACAACTTTGAACAGATGTTTTATGTTCCATGCCTACGTGAAGCTCATGTCAGGTGACAATTTAAGCTGCTAAATGGGATTATGAAGAAAACAATAGAACTCAAATCTAGAAAGTCTTAGTTTTTATTAAAAAAGACACATGTAGTTTGATACCAGGACTTGCAAAGAATTAAAAAATATTGTTCCTAATGCAGTTTATTCCTGGTAATCAATTGTAGGTATCAGATCTATGAGCACTTTGTTAAAGTGATTCTTTTTTTTAAGAAAAAAAAAAGAATATTTAATGATTGCTTCTGAAAAAGAAATTAATTTTGGTTGTTGCCTTGTAGATCTCTCTGTTCTATCTCAGATGTTGTCATTGAAATGTTATTATTCAGAATTGAGGGATATTACAGACCTACTGCCTAAGGCATTGAGGAAGTAGAGTGAAAGCTGTTTAATTGAACCTGCTAACAATAAGAGTGACTATTCATATGAAACAAAGATGCATAATCAGAGGAACTGGGAGAAAGGGAATATATTAATTCTCGGTCATGGGATGAAGAGAAAACTCCAGACATAGTCGTTATTTATTTTTTTAATGGATCATTGTTTTTAGTGTATGGAGAAAGTAGCCTAAGAGGCATGCATACTGGGGTAAACACGTTTGAGACTCCTGCAGAAAAAAAATCACTTTAGGTTCTTTTTCTTAGAAAAGTATGAAGTAATATGTCTCAGTGATGTACAGAATCTTCCTCCTGTTTTCTGTCTCATGTGGCTGCTTGGTACATTCTGTAGGTGACACTAAACAGATACAAGAAATCCTGCAAGTATTGACAAGGTCCCTCAAGCAACAAACTGTGTCTAGAGGTTCTCTTTCTTAAAGATGTGGGAGCAATCACACCCATCAGTATACTATAATATGTGTAAACCTATATAGCTAACAATGTACAGCCTCAATCTTGAATTCATGCAAGTGAAGTCTAAAGCAGGAATATTAGCTCCTGCAAAATAAAGTGATAAGACAGGTTGGGACTGTGTCAGGAGGTGTAGCAACCTCTGAAATTCTGACCAGTCCTTCTCTTTGGTTCCACTCAGGTGTTTTTACACACAGGCACCCTCGGAAAAGTACTTGCTCATGGTAGCTGGTTCTCAGCATTTTCATACTCTATTCTTTTAAAGGCAAGAAAGGACATAGCAACTGAGAACTGCACCCAAATGCAATGTGGTGTGCTGTACGCTGTAATACCTCTGTGTTTGTTAAGCTTTACCATGCTCTTCTATACCTTCTTGGTGACAGTGTCTCACAGAGCAGAAGGTAGTCAGTAACCAGCCATCTTGATGCACAAGCTGGATGTTAATAGTGTGGTTGTCATGGCAACAACAGGGCATTTAAAGCAAAATGCAGAATGTGCAAAGACAATACATCTCACAATCAAAAGGAATTAATAGAATTTTCAGTCAGAAAATGGAGAAGTACTTAGCTAAATCTATTAAATTTAGTACTGTATAGTACTTATGCAAGTCCCAAATACCACATTATAAAACACATATGAACTAGAACAACTTTAGGTACCACTGAAAATTAAACAATTCTGTGTTATGATAACATGTAATTGAAACAGGATAGAGGTTCTTAAGTGGTCCACAATTTTCCTCAGAAAGACTGCAGTAGCATTGAAAAGTAGATAATTTGTCCATGGTTAAATATTTGAAGTTGATATTCAGTGACAATGTAGATGTGTAAACAAAGTTCACTCAATCAAAATTAACTTCTCAACAGCAAGAAATCATGAAATTACAGCTTAGTGTAATTTTCAAGAAGCTGGAATTTTTAATTAAAGGAAAAATCATCTAACAGATTAATTCTTAGTTCTTAACTAGCAGCCTTGGGAATTTCCAACAACATCCTTTTGGAAGTGATTACACTTTAGTAATCCATACTTTTAAACGTAAGAGAACTTTCTTTCCCCAGCGAAATCTGAGTTTGCCAAATTAAAGCAATGAGATGTAGTTCACCCAAAATTACTATTTAAGTACTCAAATGTTTAGCTTACCATCTTACAGCTTCTAGGACCCAGATACAGACTCTTGTAATTTTTTGTTGGATAAAATTGTTCAAATATTTGTTTTCTAGAAAAATATTGCAGGCCAGATAAATATCTCTTCTAGCAATATCAATACTCCACTGAGGCTTGACCTTTTCATATTAAGAATCTGAAAACAGAAGGAGAGAAGAACAACTAGAAGACTTTGGTATTTATAATGCATAGAAAACAACAGAAAAAATAGAGGAAATATTCACAGTCTAATAGAATAAACTTCAGAGAACCTCTGTATTCTGTAATTTGTACTGATAAAAGCATGCAGGAGCTGTTTAAAAATTTTCTGTTGTTTAAATATAAAACAGGGACAACAATGTCAATTTGTACCCATTTTGGAATATCACATAATATAAGAAATCATACAGGATTCTAGTGGCAGATTTTAGCAATCCTTCTAATGAGTGGGGACAGCATGGACTCTGCATAAGATTGATTTATTGGAAGGGGAAAAATAAAAGAAAAAAACCCCAACAAATATCTAAGTAAAACTGATAATAGCAGCTAAATACTTTAATAAATTTTAATGCCAAGCTAGGTAAAGTGAGTACTATGTTGGTCTAATTCAGAAGAAAGATAAATGACTATCTCAGAAAAGTAATTATCTCAAAAAATAATCATTCAAACTGTGGTTGTGCATATATTTTGATGTAATTCCGTTAAATAGTCAAAGCCCTTGATGTCATGCAGGATAATTAAACATTTAATCATCTAAGCAGTTACACATAGTAAGTGGCATATAGACCTTAAAATGTCATAAATTAAGTTACAAAAATTATTTAAAAACAGATTAAGCTATTGCAAATATATGCATATTCTCTTCAATCATGAAAATATTGTATGTGTATGAGTTTGAGAGACTGACCTAGTATTTAAAATGTCACAAGGTGAAGGCTTCCCAAAAGCATATCCCAGGTAAAATGAGACTTTGACTGTGCTACCCAGCTTTATTTCATTGGGATATTTTAGTATGTGTTGGGAAAACTAGGAAATCCTAGATCATTTTTAAGGAGAGATGTGCCACATAGCTCTGGATTACATCTGCCCTGCTCTAATACTTTAGATATGACTAAGAAAGAAACAAAGCATCAGAGTTTTACATCCCTGCAACATGTGACCCAGGAAATTGGGCTAACTGGCTGTAGATATAAGGAAGTTCAAAGCACTTAAACTGGGGTGATTTAACCAGCAAGGCCACTAGCTGCTTCTGGAACCATTTAAGTCAGAAAACAATGAATAGTGAACAAAGTAGCCTCTCTGGAGTGGATACGTCCATATGCATCTGAAGCCATGCAGAAGGCTAAGTCCAAGGTGGAACATACACAGATAGAGGCCAGGACACCAGCTGGGACTCAAGCATCTCAGACAAATGCAAAGAGTATCCTCCTCCATCATGTCCAGGGTACAGGTCACAGCTGGCTAAACCAGAGACCTTAAACAGTGTGCACATACTCTGTACAGTGCATGTGTGCGCATGTGTGAGTAGGTGTTAAATCATTATTCAGTAAAAAAAAGATTGGATTTTATGTTACTAAATGGCATGGTTCTGCTTTTATGGCTACTTCACCCTAAATTCCACCATGTTGTAAAGTTATCCAAGTATGTGTTAAAGCCGTAATACATCAGAGAATTGTGGGTGCATGCTGTGCTCCCTTGGAAAATGATTTGAGTTTCACCATAGCCAAGTAAAAGAAGCAGAAAAAATATACGTACAGTTGCATAGAATTGTGGCAGAGATCCATAAGGGAAATCTGATGGTTTTTTTAAGATTCCTCAGAGTTTTTTAGTCCTTAAGGCTCAAGGTCTTTTTTTATGTACTTACATTTTTAGAAACCTTTGGATTTTTTGCAGTTGATACCTGAAAACTGATTGAGCAAAAAATTACAGAAGGAATTCTGCAGGTGGCATCTGAAGGACCGTAGGTCATGATCAGTCTGTTTTCTGTACAAATATCTGACTGGTTCCATATCAGTTAATTTAAAGCATTTTCAAGGCAGACACCGAAAGAAGGCAAAACATTTTCTTTACAATATTGTAATTAACTATTAGTCTCATGAGTCTTATTGGATTATCTGAATCCATAAACCATTCATTCCTTCTACATTATGAAGCTAAACCTTCTTATACTGCTTTCTCTTTGCTAAAATGTTCCATAACTCCTGTTGATTCTCTTAATAGCCAATTGGGCCAAAAAAAAAAAAAAATTGAAATAATTTATTTAATCTATGAAACAGGAGCTAATATGAAAAAAAGAACCAAATGTCAAGAAATTCTCTTTCTGTGCAATCTTTTCAATACCGACTCAAAATTAGGAATGTGTAGTGAAATAAAGCAGCACAATCCAGAACTGGATAAAAATCTCTAGATTAAAGGTAAATGAGGGCAAGCAACAAACCAATAAACTTTAAATATGACCTACAAGGGTCTCACATTATCTATGAGAATAAAATAGCATAATCAGAGCTGGAATTCTGTGATCCACCCTATTGCTTATCTCTCCTGCCACAACCTCTGAGCCAGTAAGAACCGGTAAAGGGTATCTTTCTAGACCATAAAAAAAACCCCTCAAAACAAAACCAAACCAAAAAACCAAAATCAAAATAAAACAAAAACAATCAAGCAAACAAATAAAATCCCTAAAAATTCTCTGTGACACAAGAGAAGAAAATGGTGTGAGGAGAAATGAACTTTGTCCGGCTTTCTCTTTGCTAACTATTTTTGCCATTGCATTTTGCTCTCTCTTGTTATGTCTTCATTTGTTCCAGTAAACACTAAATTCTGTCTGCATAGCAGCCATAACTGATGTCCAGTGATAGCAAAAAAAACTATGAAGACAGAGCCGAGTCAAAATGTCCTTTAGCTTGATGGTACTTTGATCTGGACTAATATCAATCCTTGTATTAGACTGTCAGTTGTACTAACAATAAAATCTTGTCTATATATAAATTATATTCCTTTCCTGCCCTAAAAATTTTGAGAGCAACACAGTTCATAAGCTGCTGAACCTCCAATGAGGTAGTGGGGTAATGAATGCATGTAACCTTGATCCAAAACTTCAGAAAATATAAGTCACTCTTGAATTAGGCATAACTCTTACCTTACACAGTATTTTTAAATTGGAAAATATTCTAGTCATGGTGTTCTCCTAGGACTTCTGGAATAGAAATTTGAAACTTCATGACATTCTTCAAAACAAAATAGTACATAAATTAGGGATTTCATATTGTTTCTATGACTGCTCAAAACATGTTCTAGTGCACAAAGATTCATTTGATCCACTAATTATATGATAAATACATTCAGATGTTTTGTGTTACTGCCTCTACCCCTTGCTATTGCACTTTTGGTTGAGTTGAAGGCATAAAATAACAGCTGAGGCAAATTGTATTCTCTGGAAAATACATATATGTGTGTATAGGAGCATGATTTAGGGATTGGTGGGAATGCTTGGACTCGACGATCCAGTGGGTCCCTTCCAACCTGGTTATTCTGTGATTCTGTATTATTAGCTCTATGCATGCACTTTTATTTTATTTTTAAAAATACCTTAAACTGTAGTGAAAATATGATTTTATGCATAGGAATTGTAAGCTGATGTTAAGAATGGTTTTATCAATGATAAATTCTTACTATACCAGGAATACACATTCTCAGTGTTTGTATTTGCAATTTTTAACTTTTTCAGTAGTTTGTTTCTGAGTGGTTTTGGGACTCCTCTTTTGGTTTTTGTTTGTTACACAACACTTCATATTGCTTAAAAGAATTTATCTACATGGTGGTGTTAATGCAGATAAAAGATTGTTTTCAAAACTACTTGCAAAGGTCTCCACATAGATTTGGGGTTACATGATGTGTTTTCTTCAACTTTTAACAAAGTATTCCAAATCATTACTTTCAATGCAGAATACTGAGTACTATGTTTAAGCAAAACTTTCTACAAATATCTCAGAAATATTTTAGGAAATTCTACAGTTTCCAGTTTAATTGGTAGTCTGCAAGAATCTGCCAGACAACAAAGCTGCAAATCTCTGGTGAGAGCCATAACTATGGCTAAGTATTGATTTATTCAAAGTGTAATTTAACAGAAAGAAACTCTTAGAGTTTTGTTGCTAATGTGTCCGGTAGTTTCAAGAGCTCAAGTTTATTACTCAGAGAAGTGATACTTTTTTAAATGTTCATTTAGCACTTGCTGGTTATTTCAGAGCAAGGCTTTTTATGTTAATTAATTCTTCTTTCCATTTGGCTAATAAAACCGGGAAAAAATATTTTTAAAATAAGAAAGGCAACAAAAATTCAAGGTTAGAGATTTTTTTATCAGTATAATTTATTCCCAAAGCAGAAATTGCATTGTTTCAATTGATGAAAACAATTATCTTGCAACTGAAATTCTCCAGCTTCACTAAAAATCTATCATGTAATATAGTTGTGTTTTTATTTTTCTTTTTAAACTCTCACAGAATGGTTACCTTTTCCACAATGAAGCCTGGGGCCAATTTTGCTCCTCTTTTCCCTTATCTATTTTAAATAGACTTTTCCAAACTTCAAAACATTTTTTTCAAATGACATTGCATCAGGCCCTGAAGGGGAGAAGGATATTTGTACCTAATGCTTTTTATCTTCATACTTCAATATTCCAAAATTTTTGTCCTGGCTAAGTCTGGAGGTTGTGATTCTTAACTAGGTATGGAAATTTATATTTGTCCTTACATAGTTTGAACTGCATCTTTATACCAGTTCTCCAGCTCTTCTAGTCCTGTCTTTCTGAACTCTGGTTCTATCCTCTGTGAATGGGATGATATGCTGAGCTGTAGAAGACTGTTTTTTGTTTGTTTTTTTTTAAGCAGAATATCGGTTTCCAAATCCAATACAACAGAAGTATTATAAATCTAGCCTGTCATTTCATGACTTGTAGCCTGGAAGAGTAATAGTTAGATAATTTAAACACCAGTACCTGAGTTCCTGGTTAGGAACTCATTCACAGACTAGTTATGATTTACTTCTAATGTTAGTCAATTTTTAATACTTCCTAGGTAATGAGAACAACTATTTTGAATACAAACATGTTCAACTTAGATTGGTTTTGTGGAATTTTTCAGATTTTAGACACCTAAAATATAGCACATTTTTATTTCTGATCTATATTTAGATGACAGGAAAAAAAAGAGGAATATAGGAGCACCTGATCAGCAATGCACCTTGGTCTGGCTCTTATGCTGATCATTTTTCTGTATAGCTAGCAGTGTGAGTGTGACAGTGCTCACGCACAAAACTGGCTTGTGAGTTTTATTGACTTTTGTATGCGTATGTTTCTTAAACATGGAATATTTTACTATTTATTGACTTCTAGCTTATGTGCATATATAACAAGTTAATTAACTTGCTAAAAACATTCATTCTCTGTGACATAAAATAGTTCATTAAAAAAAGGACAGAATCAATAAAGGAGTTTCCCTCTTCCTTTTGCTTTGACTAGAGATGTTTTGAAAATGCTTAAGTCTAAATTCTAGTATTTGCCTTTCTTCAAGAACCATGGTGACTATTGCATCTTCAAGACCTGCAAACTTCCTAAACCAGCAGTATTTTTACTTTCATTGAACTACTGTCTCATCATACTGAGAAGTCTTTCAGGGAAATAACACAAGTAAGAATCTACTTCACTCACTGTGCTATTTTCTTGCTTATATTTGTGCATCTGAGTGCTGAATTGTATACAGCTGCATCAAAGCTAAAGCCAAGATAATGGCTTTCTAAAAGGCACAGTTGCACAGGCAGAAATAAGATGCAACTTTTTACTTGAAGAATGTGGACAAAGTGTGAAATATTTCCTTGTGAACTTCAAAAATTTCAGACAAGCAAAGGATACTTAAAATAAATTTAAATAATTCAATGTTTGAAACTAAATCAAGAAAAATACTGAATTATCTTTGTAGTATTTAAGTAAGGTAGTCTTTAACACAATCTTGCAACAACATCTTTTTTTACTTGTAGGAAAAAACATGAGAAATATACTATGATCATTTGGAGCAATGTTGTCTTTAAATATATTACCCAGTTACTCTGATAATGTAACTTTACATTGGAATGGCATGATAGGGAAATTACTGAAGTAGTACTCAACTCATGGTATTTATTCTTTAAGCAAGTGGGTTTTATACACTCACATTCTCTTGCTCACAGACTCTGGCTAGGATCATTTACATGCAATATGAAAAGCATGCCATCAAGTTCTTATCAGTTCTTCTTGACTGGAAATGACAGAAACATTTCTGGATGATTCTTGTGTAACCTTTAGGAGTCACCAGATGTTACGCATGACAATCTTGCTGATTTTCTGCTTTCATAAATCTTTGGCTAAGCCGATGACTATTCTATGTTTTTTTTCTTATTTTTGAGTACATGGTTACATTATGCTTCCATAGTCTATTCTTTTAGGAAAACATTAAAAAAAATGTTGTGTAATATATATGCAGTAACCTAGTTACTATCTTCTTTGTGTGAGGGCAATGGTCTTCAGCTGGGAAGTCATCTGTGTTGTAACCTTTTCAGACTGCAGGCCTTTTCCTCTTGACATAAGCAACTTCTTCCTCAGTACTACTCATAAGAACAGTCCCCGTGGAAAGGTATCCTTTCCTTCCTGTTGAAGGCCACCTTTTAAAAACATTTCCTGTTGTTCTGATGCTTACACACATGCATTTCATTCATCTACATCCATACAAACCTTACTTCTTCTGTTGCAAGTTTTACAACATAAATGTTCAATTATTTACATTAGATGAGAATTTGCTGATATAAAACTTCAGAAGAAAGTGGAAGTCTATGTGTGCAGTTTCACTCTTGGTATTTGATGGTATTTATTAGCCCATTCTAAGCACTCATCAAAATGTAAGTTTGATATAATGATATACAGGAAGAACACTATTGAAGAGTGGGTGTATTTCTGAAGAAGAGAGTTCAACTTGAGGCTTCAGTTAGAACTTCCTTGAGTCTTATAGGTGCTTACAGGTGTTCTGTCTTGTTTCTCAACATGAATTGAGAACACAGAGAAAAGAGTTGGTATTGCCAACTTCTAAATGTCTCTTCTGCCCATGGACACTCTGTAATCAGTTATCTTCTGCACTAAAGGAGTGACCTCAATACAAATCTTCACAAATGCGAATTCTCCCTCAGTTGGCTTTCCTCCATATTTATAGCAAGATCGTCTGTCATTAGTTGTTTGTTCTTCTCAGAAACTCAGAGGCTGATTGCCACAGGAAACTCCCTCTCACAATGCTGAAAGTCAGTTCATCCTCCTGTAATTTAATTTCTTCATGTACTTCCTCTCTCTGTATCTAGTCTGTGGTGAACAAGACAGTTTGCTCCCATACATGAGTTTGACCACAGCTGGGCAGAGATCAAGCCTTTCGCTGAAGCTACTTTATCTTCATCTCACAGAATGGGCCACAGATGAAAATAAATTTGGATTGGCCATTCCACAGTGTAGGTGTTCCAACTGCACTAGCAGTATTGTTTTACTCTTTCAAAGGAGTGTACTTCTCAGGTATTGGTCTGCTTTGAAATACAAAGAAAATCATGTGGCAGGGCTGGCATTCCAGGTTGTACAGAGTTCACAGATGGAGAGTTGAATATACTACAGTTTAAGACACACTGATCGTTTAAGACTAATGTAAAATTGAGTCTAAGAATAACAAGGTCAGAATATCTCTGTTGCCTTTACTTGCTAATTAAGCAATATGATTTAACCTATGATAATGAGACTTAACTGGCTCAAATCTACCATCAGATGACTAAGTGGTGCAGGCATTAACTTAATGCTAGTTGTCGTCTTCCTCTCTAATATTAAATTAAACATTTGCAAGAATTTATTTGTAGAATAGCTAGAATATTATTGATTTGATATTAGACTTGTAATAGCAAGAGAAGTGATTAAAACTTAGGATATGAAAAGGAGAAGGTTAAGAATGTAGGGTATTTTTCTTGAGTAACAGTTTAATTTGTATACTTTTTTCCAAATTTGTCATAATTTTTCTTTTTCCTATTTCTTATATTTTGTTTTACCATACTTTACATCACCAAGATGTTCTCTGTTTCTCACTCCACTCTACCAGGCAAGTAGGCTGGGGATGGGTAAGTGTCTAGGAGAATGCACATGAGGGACAGGTGATCCCAACTGATCAAAAGGATATCCCATACCAGGTGAGATATAGACGGGGGACTTTAAAAGTTAGAGCATTTGTGTTCCTGTGTAACCATTAGGCATGCCTCTTTCGCTGGAAATGGCTAAACATATGTCTGCTGATGAAAAGTAGTGAATTCATTTCTTCTTTTGTTTTGCTTAGGCACAAAGCTTCAACTTTACCTGTTAAACTGTCCTTATCTCAACCCATGATTTTTCTCACTTTTGCCCTTCCAGTTCTCTTCTTCATCCCACTGGAAAGGAGTGAGCAAGAAGCTTTGTGGGCCTCAGCAGGCTGCCAGGACCAAGACACAATAGTGGCCCCATTTGATTCCAGAGAATAAAAAATGAGTAGTACTTCAGATTCTTACAAATTAATTTGGAAGAGCTATTTGCACCAAAGTCCTAGCTGTTCCTGATCATTGTAGTGTTGGCCATCTCTCACACCTTATCAGGTGGCCTTAATATTATTTGGGTGGTGTTTGATGTAGTTTAATATTTATGTGTGCTTTTTGGGAACTACTAAATTACCAGGCTCATAAAATATTCAAGAAGATCTTGTAAAAATATGAAATGTAAGTATTTCAGTAAGCATTTTCAAATATGAGTGTACCTGCAACAGTGAATACAAACCTCAGAAGCCTGGAGTGTGGCTAAAAATTATTTTTATTTACCCAATATTTAATTCCTTCAGATAAAATTCCTAACAGATTTCTGAAAATTCATTAATCCTGCCAGTATCAGTTCTTAAAAAAAATGCCGCAGTAGTTTCTCAAAATATTTGAAACATTTCTACAGTTACAGAAATTTCAAATAAGTATCAAAAAAAAAATCAGAACATTAACTATCCCATGGCCATCTGAAAATCTATAACCTGAGAGAAAAATGTTATGATTTAAAATTTGTATATGATTGCTCTAACAACTCAAGCTTAGGCCAGCATCCATATTCTCATGAGTTGTTCTTCTTTGGGATTTATTTTAATTGCTTTTTATCAATACATTTTTGTTTAATTTCATTATTCCTGTTATAACTCACAAAGGACATTCCACTCATTAATGAGAATTAGCACTATTAAGATCGAATGCCTTTTCCTTTTTTGCCCTTTTACTCAAGGGCAAGAGATCTTTCTGATACCCTGGGTAGGAGTAAAAGCAATTTATTTTGTAATAAATTATTCTTCAGTGTCAGAATCCCAATGTCGTATGTGGCACTCAGTGACGAGCCAGTTCACAATATTAGAAGAGCATTTAACAGCATTCCTTTACTGAAAGATTTCTCTCCTGAATGTTGAAATGTTTCATTGCTGGAAGCAGCAGCACAGCTGGTGCATAAGTTGAGAGAGAGAACGCTGCTCTCTGTCCTAAAGGCAATTAAATACAGCCCTAAAGGGCATAGCTAACAGAAAGTGGATTTTTATTTTGTATGTACACTTTCTGTCAAAGTCAACAGGTGTTAATTCCACATTACCAAGGGCAGTACTTGGAAGGTAGTTCACTGTGTTATGTCTACTACTGCTTTCAAGCATCAAAGAAGATTCTGCTGGTTTTTCACCCTCACTAGCCTTCACTACTTTAATTTGTTCATACTATAAAAAAAAGTGTTTAGGAATACAATAAAGAATGAATTCTTATTTTACTCATAAATTCAATTTTAAAGAAATCATTTGATTTACAGAAACAAATATAATTTTTTCTAGAAATTGTTTTAGTTGATAGTAAATAATGATTTGATATTACTCAATCTAGTATGCTTTGTCTTAACAGCTTCCCAAGAAACTTAAATATGGAACTTCCCTGTTAGAGGTTTGTTTGCTGGGGTTTTCTTTATATTTTCATATAATATGCAATCTGCATACAAGTCCAGTAAATCTGCTCTAGTGTAACTAAAACATCATTCTTTCAAGCATGTGAGACCTTCACATCACACAGGATTTATGATATAGTTCAACATCACCTCACACTCAGTCTTTTTGAGTTTGCAAGTATACCTTTCTCTTCTGTGCTCATCAAGCTCCATCTCCTTGCTTCACATGTTGCTATTTCAATTCAAAAGAACTTGCTAGTACAATTTCATTTTTAATGTCCACAGTGAATTTCCATTAAGTGTAGACTGGCCTTACTAATGAGATCTTAGGTATGCAGAACTAAATTAGCCAAATTACTCAGTCAAAAAACTACAACATAAAAATTCGTGTTGAGGCTTTTGACATGCCCTCACAAATAGCTTCTTAAAAGACCTTCTTAACTGGAGGTTGGAATTTTTTTGAAACAGCAAAGTGATGAGTTTTCCCCTAAAAAGAGTTAGATCTGTCATACAATGTCTAAATACTACGGAAGTCTTACAGTTTTCAAGGTATGCTTAGCGGCGTCAAGTGCTTTTTTTTGTGGATTTTTACTCTGTAAATTGGATGTCTAACTCCTTGAGGCAACTTTACAATTACAGCATTTGAAATAATTTTCATACTCCTTAAGTGTTGTATCTATTTGTAATTGTGATGGTAAAGTTGAACTTACAAAGCCTTATGCTAACTTTCACGATTTAATACAAAGGCACTCAAGGAGTGAAAGAAAGTGGTGTGGAGAAATCATCAGTAGGTTCTGAAACAGACTTGTTTTCTCTAATTGCATCTTGCCGTCCACTGCATCACACTTAGCTAAACCAGCAAGGGATTGAAAAGGTAATACAGATGAGACACTGCTCCCTCAGAGATTCAGGAATTTTTCAGTGCAATTAAAGACAAGGTATATGGAAAAGAAGCAATGAGGAGAAGTAAACTGTGCTGTCATGACAAAAGAAAATTTTGCAAGATAGTAATAAAGTGGTTTATATTCTGCTGAAAGACAGAGAAAGAAGGCCTTGCAGTATAGCAAGCATTATATTAACTTTTTTAATAATACAGCCATCCTGGTCATCTATCTTGTTTCCAAATAGAATGAAAATATGACTAGCAGCCAAAATCCAATTTTTTTGAACCTGTTTGTTGTCCTTTTCTATTACAAATTCCTGGGATTTTTTGTTGTTGCTGTTGTTGTTGTACCAAGAAATCTGTTATTAATTAACTATATTTTGAGGAAACACAATAAAAGATCTGTCTCCAGGTAATCTGCTTTGCAGGGATGGGATGGAGAAAATTCTTTTGAATTTTTATGTCACAGCAAAGAATGTGAACACAAACACCTCAGGGGCTATATAAAAATTCCAACCTTTACTCTGAACACAGAGTCATAAAAAATTACAAAAAATGCTTGGCAAAAGATTTCTACAAAAATAGCAGTAAAAACTTACAAAATTATTTGGCTAAAGATTTTTACAAAAATAGCAGTAGCTCAAATACTGTCAAAGCCACACAAAAGTGCTGAGATGAGGTAGTTTTTGAAGGGAAGATAAGAACAGAAATAGAGAGAGAGAGAAAGAGAGAGAAGAAACTCTTGTTTCTGTCTCTGCCACTCCACTGTCAAAAGGGGTAATTTCAAATACCTGTCTTCCTGCTGTCAGTGCTGTGGGTGCTTTATGTTACCTCTCCTTTCTTAACTGTTGCAGTGTGCTTGAGAATAACAAAGAAACTGCAGTTGCAGGGACTTTGGAATTGCTATAAGAGCTGTGAGACAAGACTTTAAAAAAAATCTTAATCTGATTAAGAATTGCTCTGCAATAGTCTAGAGGGCATATGATTATGCTACCTCAATCATGTATCAGACACAACTAGATCATCATGACTGTATACCTAGGCTACTAGATTCCTCTCTATTAAGTCTAATTCAGGGGGTTTAGCAGAACCATGGAAAAAGAGATTACACAGAAACTTCTGATTTTGTCAGCTAGGAAAGAAAGAGAAATCTGCATAATTTTCAGTTTTTCCAATGAAAGGATACAATTTCTGTTCTCAAGATATCTTAGGAAGCATCTGTCAGGGTTTGAGAATAGCATTTATCACAGAGCAGTGAGGCATATGGTTCATAAGACAGTGCACTGATGTGCTGTGAAGAGCATCCTCTTGGGCACAGGAAGTAATGTTTCCCACCCTCGCTTGGTTCTTCTGTTAATTGCACTCATGACTGGGAAGGAAGGGCATTGGCAGATATCCTCTGCTTAGGTGCTTTACCTGACACTCACTGTGGTACCTTGGGACAACGTGGACATGGTGAAAAATGGAATAACCCTATAATAAATTCAAAGATAGAATGTTCAGACATAGTAGATTATGTTCACATTGATGATAAAAACTATACAAATTTAATTTAATAAAGTTTTCTTTATAAAGTGAACAAAGTTTAGACACCTCTAGATATCAGTATAAAAGGCATGAGAAAACAGATTGTGAAAAGAGAAAAGGATATCAGCAAAGGAAATTCTTATAAGTCAAACTTCATGGCTGCGCTCCCACTTTATCTCTTTCCACAGCAACGGCTAACTGGTGATATGGATGTCTAACACCCTTCTAAATGCATATGAAACTAACATATTCTATGTCTGTGACCCAAACATGTTGGTTTTTTTCAGATGTGTTAACATTCTTTAGTCTGTGTGTATTTTCTCCTCTTAGGTACATCTTTCCCCTTTAGGCAGCTCATCCTAGTTACCAGTCAATGAAAAAGCAGGAAAAAAATCTATCAAATAAAATAGAGCATTCAGTAACTGAGAAAAGCTTTGATTTTGCAATCTTAGGTTTTGTCTAGATATGCCACGAACTGATAAGATGGTATCCACTCCAGTGTTGTTCAAGGGATTCTTGATTCTGTCATCACAGGATACTTTTTCACAGCTTTTAAAGGTGTTCTGAGCGTAAGAATGTTCAAAATTGCCAAGGGCAGCTTTAAAAAAAAAAGTTGAATTCTTTATTGTGTCACAGTGCTAGAATGATCCAAAATCACTCAGAAGAAGGGTGTAAATGATACTTTTTACTAAACAAGGTGCATGCCCTTAAAACACTGCATTCAAACAATCTAACAACCTGTTCGCAACAGATCACAGACAGTAAACCCACAGCAGATGAAGTTACAGGAACAGCCCATCACTGGGCGAGGATTGGCAACACTTTAACAATGATTAACCAAACTGCAAAATGAAAATGAAACCACCAGCTACAACCCACTTCTGCCATACATATCGCAAAGAGAAAAAGGAGAAAGGGGAGAAAAGGAAGAAAAGGAAGAAAAGGATAAAGAAGACAAATAGTTACAAAAGAACTAGAAAAGATGAGAGAGAGTCACTACCTTAGGGACTCTGTATGTAGCAACATGTATTTCTATGTCCAGAGGGTCCAGAAGACGATGAGTGTCCACACAAAACACAATACGAGAAGATACAAGACACAAGTCCCTGACCCTCACCAGATTAGGACAGGTTACCTACTAGGCAGGGGCAGATATGCCCCTGGGGCAGAGGAGGAGACATCACCTGCTTTGAGCCATTAATTCATGCCATGCACAGTCCATACAAATATTGAATGCATGGTTAACAGCAAGCTGAAATTTTACAATAAATCAAGAATACACTAGATCATTGTTTAAAATAAAGCATAGGCTCCTTATCGCTTGACTCCCAGAGAAAGCACATGAATTAACAAGATTTTTTTTGTTACTGGTTTTAGAAATTACTCCAGTCAGAAGGTGTTGACTAAATATCATAGTGGCATATATATTTCAATCTGAAAATAAGAAAGGAAAAGCAATATATCCTTTGGGTTTCTCCTTTCAAGAAAACACTGCTAATAATTATCTCCATAGTAAGTGCTTCATCATTTAATATAATTTTAAAAAACTTGGATTCTTCACTCACAATAGAATTTATATTACATGCTGTTTCTTTTCTAACTACTCAGCACATGAGTAGGCATGTCCTGATGGGTAAGCAAGTCAGAAAATTGAGCTGATCTTGTTTAAAACACATATATATTCTGTTCATGCTTGCACCTGCCTGAGATTACCAGGTCTATAAAAAGAAGATTCCACTTTTTTAGTACAATGTTGTGCATTAGAAGAGGAAAAGGCAATACACAAATTTACACTCAGCAATGAACAATCTCCCCCTCACCACCTCCAAATTAATGAATACAGAAAACAACAAACTACCAAGAACTTCTTTCTCCATAGACAGTTTCTTTTCTTCAACTACCTATTTTGGATCAATGCCTCAATACGAAGTGTTCAACTACCTATTTACATTTCTGCAGCTCTGCAGAATGTCAAAAATTCCATCACAGACTGATTTATCTTATGGGCTCAACTGATTTGTCTTCAACAATTTTATGTGCACTAAAAGGTAATGTGTGTAATCCTTGCATTAATTTTAGTTACATACAATTTATGATCATCAGCATCCTCTGAAGTCTTGATTTTCACAGTCAGTGGGAATTTGGTTGGAAAATAGTTGCCTAGTTTCTTTATACATAAACAGCAAGTCAAAACATGGTGTTTGCTGCACTGAGGCAAGGCTTTGATATCTGCTAGGGAAAACACAATTCTACATCACACCTAAGTCTTCCAGTACTCTGAAGACAGATGTATCTGTACAGTTTCATTATGACAGCACATAGTGGAAGGTGGTTAGTACAACATTTGATTTTTTTCCAAAGTAGAGATTAACACAATACAGTGTATAAATAGTATATTGAAAAAGACATTATTAATCTCATTTTAAAAATCATAGAAAACAATATAATCTGTGTTTTGTACATTTATTCAGCAGAGCAGCAGCACCATTAAATAATTTCCATGTTTTCCACCGAGAAGTTTGAAGCCTAGTAGTCTTTGGACACAAGTCTGAATCCTTTCAGCATATTACCTATTTCTCCAAATCCATACTTAGGGTTTGTCTCAACTGAGTATGGACTGCCTTAAAACTGAGTCTTCGAGCACCTTGGAAGAATGGATTTACTTTATGATCACCATTAAAAATATTTGGCTATCCCTTTTTCACAGTTTGGTTGTTTTCTAGAGCTGCTTATGAAGAGTTACTGTTTCTATCTGATGAAATATACAGGCATGTTACTTTGTCTGTCAGAAACAGTGAGCATCAAGGATTTCCTGAGAAGAAACATCAATACGTAGCATGTGAAGTTTCATATTTCCTACCACTACTAATTACATTATCACCTTGGCATCAGTTTCTTATAATGCCTATTACTAAAATGTGTAGTGCTGTTTAGCTTCCGTAAAGATAATTCATCTGACATACTGCACAGCTCTTTTATCTCAGACATTGCCTTAAAGTGACACAGAGTCTATTCCAGATGAACGAATGGCAATAATTCAATTTATTTCAATGGCTGGAAATTTAGAATCACTGTGAAGGGAAAAATATCCTCCTCAGTAAGGTTTCAAATTTATGTTGTTATACATATAGCATGATGGGAATTTATATTCATGTTTTTAAATTATGTTCTTGGGGGGTTCTTAAGTTTTCTTAATTTTATTTTCAGTTCAAAATTAGACATGGCATACAACCTGACTACAAAGATAACCAGGACATCTGTTGTTTATTGCACTGAAAATATTCCATGTTATACTTGTTTTTAATTATCTGTTCAGATCCTTCTTTTAAATCCTAGCTGACACATATCTTGTTCGTTTCTGAGAAGGAAAGGAGGCAGAACCTCAAGAGAGGGTACTAATACAGGGTGACTGGAAAAGAGAAAACATTCTGTGGCTGAATATGAAAAAGAGAAACCTTGTTCTACTTGCAAAGGTATTATATATATTTTATATATATATATATATATGAATGTTATATAAACGTATGCTCAAACCATAAAAACATCAGTAGAACAGGTAGTGAATTAAGGAAGTGAATATAGGAACAAATATAACCAATAAGTGCATCTCAGTAATTCCAGGACTCTTTGGAGAGACTGAAGGTTCATGAAGTGTGTACACACAGTGGTTCATACCAAGTAGCGCAAGTGTTCAACAACCTGCCTGAATGAAGTAAACTGTGCTGAAAAGTCTAGATAATATCACAAAATATTACCAATATGAGTCAATAGAAAATTATCAACATCAAAGAGTGACTTATACATAAGCATCATTTGCAAAAATGTCTGTTTCACACTTAAAATAACGGGAACAGAGAACTGATGGTATAGCAAATACAAAGTTTTATTAAAACTTACTCTTAAAATATCTAAGAAAAGCCAGAAACAACTACATGGTTAGCAGGGGAAGAAACTATATATATCAAGGGTGAAAGTTACATGGGAATTTGACCTAAGGCATCCAAGGCATAGCAGTACAAAAAACTCAGTTTGGATGAGTTGGAGAGAAGAAAGTAAATGAAATTTTGAGGTCCTGCTGGAAGAATATGGCAAGAACGACTGAAGTAAGACTGAGGCAACAGGAAAATCACTGGAGCACAAAACCATGAAAGCCCAAGGAAGCACTAGATAAGCCATAAATAATTTAGAGTGTTTGAAAACACTTCAGAGATCAAAGAGTGAGGAAAGCAGAGAGAATATGTTTGGGTATAGCCAACCCCTATTTATTAGTGAACTCAAAGAAAGTAGTTCATAAGAATTTGAAAGGTGAAAATAACAAACTTCTTATTTTCTTTGACATTATAAAGAATTAGAGTGAAGAATGAGTATTGAGAGCTTGGATGACAACAGTATGATAGAACAGGTACATCTTGTTGTTTACCTACCATTCAACAAATCAACTAATTAAACATGGTTGGATGGATTGACTGTAAGGGGAAGTAAGGTTTTGTTTCTCAAAACAGCCGAAAGAAGTTTGAAAAAAAAGCAGGAATTTCTTTAGTGACAGTGGTATAGCTTTTAGAGTCTTTTGTTGTATTGTTTGGGGTTTTTTTAATGTTTTATTACCTTTTTTCTGAAACTAAATCTTATAGCCAATGGTTCTGAAATGAGAGAGGTTAGACTGATAAGAAATTCTCATATTAATTGCATAGTATGACTATTTTAGGTGCATGGACAGAGCAGTGAAGGTAAACGTCTTGAAATATATCATAAGACCATATCGGAAAAAAACAATCTTGGAACCATTACGATAAAAAAACAGTCATTGAGTAGGAGGTGGGGTTGATTATTTGGGTTTTCATGGAAATGCAATGCAAGATTTATGTCTTGGTTTGGCAGAACACAGAACTGCTTAAAGTACTGGAGGGGATAAAATGAGTATATGAATTCTTTTTATATTACTCTTAAGACCTATTTCTATATAAATGTTCTTAATAATGAATATTTCCTTTGATTCAAGCTGTCTGTTATATTCTATTTTTATGACGAGTGCCTAGATTTGCTAAGGTTTGTAGTTTTGGGCACTAAAGATTTAGCATTGTACCAGGTGGTATAACAGAGAGTAGAAATAGTTTCCAGAGGCAGCATCTTCAGTTTTCTTCTCCATTACCAGCTACATCATTTTATTTTCACCATTTTTTTTTATAATATTCCAGAATGGGGCTGTCTGTTCTAAAGGGGGAAAGAGGTGGGAAAGATAAAAAAAAATGGAGTACAAAAAGGACTCCTTTTATAGAAAAGCCCCAATCTATTTGATGAAGGTATACCCAAATTCAGCCTTACAGACTCACATTCTGCCTTGTACCCTCTGGAACATCTGTTCATCTTTGGTTATTAAAAATTTTGTAGATGTGGGAGCAGCCTCCTCCAGAATTAATCAAGGATATGTCAGAGAGGCTTTCATTGCTAAGAGATTACTTGAATTTGGATGAGATTCTGTTAAAAGCCTGTTGGGTTTCAGGCCATGCCTTATCTCAGGCTGAAGTGCTTGAAATAGCCCTAAGGTTTTCTCTGACAAACCTACTGTATACAATCCATGTGGCTGAGCATCATGAATTTACAGCCTATGGCTGAATAGTGATGATGTCCTTGTCAAGCTGCAGTTAGTCCAACCTCCACTACACTGCACAACATTAGAATATATTCTATTATAGTTAGAATATAAGAGGAGGCTGAGGGGAGACCTTATTACTCTCTACAACTACCTGAAGGGAGGTTGTGGAGAGGAGGGTGCTGGCCTCTTCTCCCAAGTGACAGGGGACAGGACGAGAGGGAATGGCCTCAAGCTCCACCAGGGGAGATTTAGGCTTGAGATTAGGAAGAAATTCTTCACGGAGAGGGTGGTTAGGCATTGGAACAGTCTGCCCAGGGAGGTGGTTGAGTCACTGTCCCTGGAGGTGTTTAAGGTTAGGGTAGATGAGGTGCTTAGGAGCATGATTTAGGGAATGGTGGGAATGGTTGGACTCGACGATCCAGTGGGTCTCTTCCAACCTGGTCATTCTGTGATTCTGTGTGATTCTGTGATTATATTATATTATATTATATTATATTATATTATATTATATTATATTATATTATATTATATTATATTATATTATATTATATTATATTATATTATATTATATTATATTATATTATATTATATTATATTATATTATATTATATTATATTATATTATATTATATTATATTATATTATATTATATTATATTATATTATATTATATTATATTATATTATATTATATTATATTATATTATATTATATTATATTATATTATATTATATTATATTATATTATATTAGAATATATTATGGTCACAAACTGTACAACAGCATTGAAGCAGGTTTCTGTTGGCTAATAAGTCACCTAAGCAAAATGACTGGGAAGACTGCTGCTGAATTCCCATTTGATAAACAACTTAATCATAAAACGTAATAAAAATTGTCACTTCCTCTTGTGCTACCTGTACTTGGAGATTGGTTGCCTTGTAATATTAAGGTTAAATTACACAGGTAAGCCTCAAATTAATTAATGATGGCTTATAGACATCCACAATAATTATCATTACCATGTGTGGTCCCATAGTTTCAGATTACAGCAGTGCAGTGTTTTATCATAGCATTAAAATTCTGCCTACAGGGTACTGTGAATAAACTCATGACAAATACATCAGTAGCATCAGATACACAGGGATAGTCTTAAGGTATTTTTTCAGATATAGTACAGATGTTAATGTTACACTTGTTAAGTGGCCATGGAACAAGGTAAAAAACTGAAGTGCAGAACAAAGGGGTGAAAAAACTAAATACCATGAAACATTTAACATCAAATCCAATGGAAGACAGTTTTTGCAACTTATCTTAAAATTATTGTAGAATTTAACAGTTTTAAGCAATCTAGTTTTTGAATTATCCAACTTCATGGGATTTGAATTTTCCTTGCTGATAAATTTGAATCATTGGAATTTGCATGTATGTTTATGTAAATATGCTGAAAAACACTGAAATCATGTCAGTTTCTAAAACAACATATCTTAGAATCATAGAATCACAGAATCATAGAATGGGTTGGATTGGAAGCGACTGTAAAGATCATCCATTTCCAATCACCCTGTCATGGGCAGGGACACCTTCCACTAGATCAGATTGCTGCAAGCCTCATCCAACCTGGCCTTGAGTACCTCCAGGGATGGGACATCTGCTGCTTCTCCGGGGAATCTGTTCCAGTACCTCACCACCACTGCAGTAAAAAAGTTCTTTCTCATATCTAATCTACATCTACCCTCTTCCAGTTTAAACCCAATAACTCTCATCCTATCACTACACCCTCTGATATAGTCCCTCTCTAACTTTCATGTAGGTCCCCTTCAAGTACTAGCAGACTGCTAGAAGGTCTCCCCAGAGCTTTCTCTTCTCCAGGCTAAACAAGCTGAACTCTCTCAGTCTGGAGAGAGTCCTCCTCTGGACTTGCTCAAACAGATGCATGCCTTTCCTGGGCTGAGGACTCTAGAACTGAATGCAATACTCCAGGTAAGGTCTCACGTGAGAGTGGAGTTGAGGGACACAGTCACCTCCCTCACACTGCTGGTTACACTTCTTTTGATGCAGCCCAGGATACAGTCGGCTTTCTTGGCTGCAAATGCACATTGCCAGCTCATGTTGACCTTCTCATACTCCAGCACCCTAAAGTCCTTTTCTTCAGGGCTAATCTCAATCCTTTCTCCACCTAGGGTATATTTGTGGTTGGACTTGCCCCTACCCAGGTGCAGGACCTTGCACTTGGCCTCGTTGAACTACATGAGATTAGTCCAGGCCCATCTCTCAAGTCTATCAAGGTCCCTCTGGATTGCAGCCCTTCCCTCCATCGTGCCAACCACACACTACATCTTGGTTTTATTGCTAAACTTGCTGATGCACTCAATCCCACTGTACATATCTGCAACGAAGACGTTAAACAACACCAGTCCCCATACCAATCCCTTAGGAAAGCTGCTTGCTACTGTTCCCCACTTGGGTATCGAGCCGTTGACCACAACTCTTCAAATGTCACTATCCAGCCAATTCCTTATCCACTAAGTGGTCCATCCATCAAATCCACATCTCTTCCATTTAAAGACCAGAATGTCATGTGGGACAGTAACTAATGCTTTGCACAAGTCCAGATGGATGATATCAGTTACTCTTCCATTATCCACCAATGCTGTAGACTTGTTGTAGAAGGCCACCAGATTTGTCAGGCACAATTTGCCCTTAATGAAGGTGAAGCCATGTTGGTTGTCACCAGTCACCTCCTTATTTTCCATGTGCCTCAGAAGAGTTTCCAGGAGGATCTACTCAAGTGAATTTATTATAAGTAAAAAATCTTGACTTGAAAATTTTCTTGTGTTACTGCAAAAAACTTTTCTCTTTCATATTTGCCACAGATAGCCATTGCATTAATTGAATTTTGGTTATAATGTAACACTAACTACAAAAACTTCATATAAGACTATTGCTGTTTCTCTAGCAGCCAGAAGTTACAGGTGACACAACAGCTATGCCTTTGGCCTGGACAGGCGCACACTCTCTTGGGTGAAAAACTGGTTGAATGACCGGGCCCAGAGGGTGGTGGTAAATGGAGTTAAATCCAGCTGGAGGCCAGTGACAAGTGGGGTTCCCCAGGGCTCAGTCCTGGGTCCAGTCCTGTTTAATGTCTTTATCAACGACCTGGATGAAGGCATCGAGTGCTCCCTGAGCAAGTTTGCAGATGACACCAAGCTGGGTGGAAGTGTGGATCTGCTGGAGGGTCGGGAGGCTCTGCAAAGGGATCTGAACAGGCTGGACTGCTGGGCTGAGACCAATGGCATGAGGTTTAACAAGGCCAAATGCCGAGTCCTGCACTTGGGGCACAACAACCCTAAGCAGAGGTACAAACTAGGAGAAACCTGGCTGGAAAGCTGCCAGGAGAAGTCACCTGGGGGTGTTGGTTGACAGCCGACTGAACATGATCCAGCAGTGTGCCCAGATGGCCAAGAAGGCCAATGGCATCTTGGCTTGTATCAGAAACAGTGTGGCCAGTAGGTCCAGGGAAGTTATTCTCCCCCTGTACTCAGCACTGGTGAGACCGCACCTCGAGTACTGTGTTCAGTTCTGGGCCCCTCACCACAAGAAGGATATTGAGGCTCTGGAGCGAGTCCAGAGAAGAGCAACGAAGCTGGTGAAGGGGCTGGAGAACAAATCTTATGAGAAGCAGCTGAGAGAGCTGGGGTTGTTCAGCCTGGAGAAGAGGAGGCTGAGGGGAGACCTTATTACTCTCTACAACTACCTGAAGGGAGGTTGTGGAGAGGAGGGTGCTGGCCTCTTCTCCCAAGTGACAGGGGACAGGACGAGAGGGAATGGCCTCAAGCTCCACCAGGGGAGATTTAGGCTTGAGATTAGGAAAAAGTTCTTCACGGAGAGGGTGGTTAGGCATTGGAACGGTCTGCCCAGGGAGGTGGTTGAGTCACCGTCCCTGGAGGTGTTTAAGGTGAGGGTGGATGAGGTACTTAGGGGCATGATTTAGGGATTGGTGGGAACGGTTGGACTCGACGATCCAGTGGGTCTCTTCCAACCTGGTTATTCTGTGATTCTGTGATTAGGTACTTTACCTTGTGCCTGTTGTAGTGTCATGACAGAAACAAATACACCTGTAATACATGTAATACATTATATCAATGTAATTTTTTAGTTACAAAGATAAAGAAAATCTACCTTGAAAAGAACCATATCTTTTTCAATAACTGAATCTTCTATATTTTGTCCTGTAGGTCCACATGAGCCTCTGTGAAGAATGAAAGTTGCCCAAACAAAGAAGATCCAACAGAAGAGAGTAACATGACTTCAGGCACTATGTAGAGTAATAATGACTTTGAAAACTACTTAAGATTATCTAACAATGCAGCTCAGAAGTTGGGGACTTTTTGCTAAATATTGGGGGTGGTGGTTAACTAAGCTATGTAACATTCTAAAGTCACAGGCAGAGTCCACGATAACTGTTGAAACAGAGACTGCTCATAGATAAGTATGAATGCATGGTGCTACCTCATGGGGGAAAAAAAAGAAAAATGTCTTCTATCACTATCTGATATTTACCTCTTCAAGTTTATTCATTCTATGTCATTCAAAATTACTCTTGCAGCTATCTCCACTACACAGCAGAAGGCTGTCTGACAGAGAAACAGGAAAACACTCACAACTGATATTTTTTTATTTATCTTAAGTGATTTGAAAGAATGTGATAACCTGTATATTCTACTCAGATGACAAGAAAGAAATAATTCTGTGAAAATGTATGTCCTTCCATAATTGTCTTGGTAACTTTTAAGGATCAGATAATTACTAATAGGTCTTCTTGACACCACTTTATCAGCTTGGTTTATGTAGATTCAGTAAACATGCATCTATTCTTGTAGGTAAATCCTAATTCCAGGTATTTATTTTCTTACCCAAAATCATGACTTTTTTTAAGTCAAACATTACCTTGAAAAATTTCTTAAATGTTATTTTTTTTTTTTTTGCTTAGAATCACATTTGGTTCAGTTTTGTTTTGGTTTGGTTCATTTTTTAAATATCTCTTTAATGCTAAGTGTAATGTGATAAGAAATAAAAGAGATAAAATCAGATACTATATACCCCTTAAACTAGCAAAATGTTTTAAAAAACCTCCAACATCTTACAAAATTCCATCTAAAATCTTCTCATAAGAATAATTAGAAATTCTTTGGTCCTGTCTTATATCACGGACTTTTAAAAAGTAGAGTACTAAGGTATTCCTTTGTACAGGGTTTGCACTCTGGAAGGATGAACTTAGGAACCTAACCGAGCCTGGCATTTTCTGATCCTCCAGAATGATAAACTAACAGTCCTTCTGTGGTCTGTGAGAGATCGTTGTAAATCCCCAAAAAGCAACGCAAAGCCTGAGGATATTTTTGTTTGAAGGCTGAACACTAAATAGGGGGATGAAGGAAGAAATGCATCAGTCTTCTGTTTTCTATCCCTGAAGACACTACTGCCATGAATCTCCAGCCATGCAATTCTTTTCTACCGTCAGCCTGACCGGTGGTTGCACAAAGGCTGTGGTTTTGATGGCACCACAGGGAGTATATTGCTTTAACTATTAAATGTGTGGACTTCTGACCTGATTTATTTTTTTCTCAGACTTCTTTCTGATAAAATACTGGGTGCAGATTAGGGATAGTCTCAATAAACTTGAAGAATGAGTGGAGCTTAATATAATAGGTCTTGACTGAAATGCTTCTGAACTTACTAACTTTTGCTGTAAAGCTATTGATTACAGGATTATGTTATCTTGAATTTTAAACTCTGTTCTTAGTTGAAAAGGGTGATTCAGGTTTTCTGTGAGTGTTTAATGCCCCAGACAGACCAAGTAATTGTTGCTAGTTCTTAATGTTGCTTCTGTCACAGGTCTGATCAGTGGTCTACATTCTGCAATATTCAACTTATCCATGGTTCTTTGCCTCAGATCTTTAATAGGAACTGATGGCAGAAGTGATTGTTTTCTACATTCCTCCTTCAATACATTGGCAAGATGTTGGAGACAACTGAGATGAAAACATTAAGACAAATAAGATGTCACAGCTCATGATATTTTTTTGTCTATGTGCAGCAGAAGAGATATGGAAAACATCCAGATGTTGCATTCAATTTTTTTAAGGTAACCTTAACTTTTTCTAGGGATTTTACTTAAAGGTAGAACTAGCATTCCATATTTAATGGAAAGCTCAATAAGGTGTTTTGTTTTCCTCATAATAATGAAGAGTGAACATAAGTTATAGAAATCCTATTAATACCTAACCTGCTGTTACATTGGTCTATAGTTTGTCAACAAACTTACCTAGTATGAGACTTTGCTTATTTGTGTCTATTATTAAAATCCCAACACATAAAGAAGTTAAATAACTACTTCTTCATGCGGTTTGAGCCTGTCAAAAATTATTATGTGCCTTACTTTAAAATTGTCATCACATGAATATACAAGGAAATAATCATGTTTCTGCTTTATATATTGCTTGTTATTTTTTAAGGTTTTAGTGGAATTCAGTGTTCTAAAAGACTTTTACCCTTTTAAGTAATTGTGTTTCTTTCTTGGTATTCTCATAAAAACTGTTTCAAAATCACTTAGAAAGCACTTAAAAAATGTGGTAAACTTCTCTTCATCATTATGTCATGACACTTCTCCAGGCTAAACAACCCCACTTCCCTCAGCTGCTTCTCATACGACTTGTTTTACAACCTCTTCAACAGTTTCATATTATGACCACAAGAAGCCTTTTAAAGAAAATAATTTTATTAAATTAATGTGAAAGTCAAATAACAAATAATTAATGGCAATATAAATAACAAATATTCTCCAGTTGAAAAATCATAGAATCACCAGGTTGGAAGAGACCCACCAGATCATCGAGTCCAGCCATTCCTATCATTCCTATGATACCCATGAACCTATGATTCCTATGAACCAGGGTCTGAAACTTTCTGTAAAAATACATTTAAAATTGCAAAGAAGAGAAAGAAGATCTATCTCTAACTAACTTATATGCAGAGGAAAAGATTCAACTTTGAAGATGTTTTGAGTATATTTTAATAGGTATGCTAGTGTGTGGTTTATGAATATCTCTGCTCTGTAAGAATTACAAATGTATTATGACAGTGTGCACGGCACATTGGGAGTTTCACTGAATCCAACTACCATCCCCTGGGGTAAACACTTCTTAACAACTTTTTTGTTGTTCTTGTTTAATCAAATGCAGTTGTATTTGCAATGCCATAAATAAAATTGACTAGTTTGGGAATGATGGCATAACACTTTCTAATTATGTCCCTGTTTTCCTTTGAAGTTGATAGAAAAGCATCATTATCTAAAAAGTAGTAAAAGGTAAAAAAAGCCATGAGATTTTTTTTTTAATGTTTTAAAGTAAGTTATTGCAAGAATATAGAAATGTGGAATGTTTATTTTATGGCATTATATACAAAAAGATTTCTCATTCTTTAAGAAACAGTCTTACAAAACCAAATTGTTAATCTTGACATGCAGTATCTACATCTATATATAAACTTCATTGAAAATTCAGTAAACACACTGAAAGCACAAGATAAGAGCTCAAAGTTTCAGAAGAAATAGGAGTTATACACACTACTGAGCACACTATATCAACAATATGGAGATTGTCCAGTATAAAATTAAACTCTTTTTCAAGTACTCTGAATGTAAGTAGGCTAGAATAATATATAACAGAAAGATAATGTTTGCCCTACAACCCAGCTGAAAAAAAGCACTTTTATAAATTTTTAGGAGTGACGTCCATTCCCCATAAGTCTTGGAAATTATGACACACTTGGATTTCCAAGTATCAGCTGAAAGAAACAACAGCAGTCTCAACAAGATAATGTAAAGGAAAACTTCCTTCTTTTTTCATTTTTTAACTGCTTTTCATCTTGAAGGAAGTCAAGGAACTTCATACCTTGTAGAGGAGGGAGGAAGTAAGAGTATAAGGACAAATGTACTGTATGAAAACAAGAAATCTTCTTATCCCACTGTTTTGTAGCGAAAATAAAAATAATGATTAAAAAGTGTAAACATACAGTGAGGCATCCTCTGGATTTTCCAGACTGAAAAAAAGGGAAGATTTTGAGATTCCATGCATTATAAAAGATATCTTTGGTTTTACTCATATAAATATTAGTGTTTTTCACAGTGCACCCTTGTTCCATTAATTATCTACTTGATGAACTCATATAATCTTACAGCAAAGAATTCCTCAGCTTAATTACAATGTGTCAGTAAAATCACTTCCATCTGATTGTTTTGAACCTGTCTCCTCCTAGCTTTAATTTAATTTGCTATTACCTGTACTGAAGCAGAATGAAGCATACAAGGGAGCTGTGGTTGAGGGATGTGGCATTGTTTAGTCCTGAGAAAAGAAGGGTGAAAGTAATTCTTATCACTTTCTACAGCTACCTGAAAGGAGGTTGCAGCAAGACAGCTGTTGGTGTCTTCTCCCAAGTAACAAGTGATAAGGAAAGAGGATATGACCTTGAGTTGTGGCAGGGGAGATGTAGATTGGATACTATGAAAAATTTCTTCTCTTAGGGGATTGTCTAACATTGGAACAGGCTGCCCAGGGACGAGGTAGAGTAACCATCCCTGGAAGCATTTCACAGAATCACAGAATCACATTTAAGAGACATGTGGACATAGCACTTAGGGATATAGTTTAATAGTGAACTTATCAATGTTAGACTAAGGGTTGGACTTCATCTTTTCAAACCTAAACAATTCTATGATTGCATGATTCTGTATTTCCTAATTGCCTTTTCCATACTGCTCATGATTTTTCAAATCTCTACCCTTTTCCTCATTACACCCTTATTTTCCTTTCTTTCAAGATTTAGAAACAAAAAAAAACAAATGAACATGCAACAACTATGCACAGAAGAAGTGTTTGATATGGAATTAATTCCAAACCTCTGATCATCCTTGACACCTCTCTCAGACACATTTCTGGTATTATATGTTTTCTGAGGAGAAAAAGCAAGAATGCTACAAGGTCTTCAAGATGAGACATGGACATACACAATGGCAAAATAACAATCTATTCTCTGCAAATAAAGTGCTTGGATTGATGCAACAAGGCAACAGCATAAACTTCTCTCAAGATCATTATGTCTTCCAAGGAACTTCTTGTGCCTGATGTTAAATAAATCTATCACATCGAGTTACTAATTACTAAATTTTTGTAGAAGTAGGTGTTCAATTTCTCTCTATGTATAGTGACATATCATGTTCTTATTGAAAAATTGGGTCCTATTAATTTCAGATACAAATCTCTTGCCTAAACTGTAGCTCTGTGAGTTTCCCCACTCTAGAAGTTTATTCTCAGATCAGTTTTTGTCTATATTTGTGCATTTTTGTCTATTTTTGTGCATATATTTCACATTCTCAAAGTGTAGGTGATGGCATCAGGTTGAGACATACTTGGAACGAGTTGGTACAAAATTTTTCAAAAGAGATGTGCTAAACATCAGGTGAACTTTCATCGACTATCTGAACACAGCAAGGTAAATTCTTTGATAATTCCCCATGATTCCTCTGAAAAATACGTTCCATCTTCTCTGAGAGGTAAAATAACACCGGTTTTGTGTCAACAACTGTGCTTTGTCAAGAAAGGCAACTTTGGGGGCTTTGAAACTGGAGCATCTTTTACTTAGTTTACACTAAAACAACAGTATGTAGCATTTTTATTAGAGAGGTGCATAGTCATCTCCAACTTGTGCAGCAGTACAATGTAAGCAAAGTCCTATCCATGAATGAAGCTATATTTCATGAAGGCTGTCTTTGTTTGAATGACACATTATACAGTATTAGACAAAAATTAATGTCTTATCATCCAGATATATAAAACTTGCACAAGTGATAAAGAGCATACAGTAAACTTCACTGTGTTAACCTAAATGCCTGAGTTCTTCACTGTGCTAGATTTGATGTGGCTTAGTGTAACTCTAGTAATACGCCTTTTATGCATACGTTCACACGTGCAAAAATGTGTAACATATCCCAGTACTGAAATTTTCTCTTACTAGGTACGCTCAGGCTCAGAAAGTTGTTTTTTTTTTCTTAGAAACACAGTATTATTACTCCTTTGCTATAATTTTTAAGAGTTATTTTGTCTCCTGTTGGCAGAAAATAAATTGACTTTTGAAGCAGCATTTATCAAATTATAAATTATTTTTGTTGGTACATGATTTTTTCTAAGTTTTAGATTGTCTGATTTATTTGTATTTAATAGTATTTAAATTCTTTTAGCCTGCTGCATCAATTAGGTTTAATCTCCTTGCTCTGTCTTATAAACCGCATCCAAAGCTGGGCTGTTCTTAGGAGAGTCTATGACAGTTGTTCCAGGGATAATTATTTACTACATCCATCATTTATTGCCGACTCTCTGTAGGTGTCTCAAGGGACACTGACTGATGCACTGAAAGCTGAAGTCACCATCTTCACTGTTTTGCTATCTGTACATGTTGTCTTTAAATCATAACTAAATGTTTAATTCCCTTGCTGCTCATGACTTTTGTAGGGGACAGGCCTGTATTGTTCTCGTTCGCATCTCAATAAGGTTGTTTTCTGATTGTACTTTATGTTGTAAAAGTAATTCTTTTTCCAACTCTTTCTGTAGGCCTCCTAACCTAATAATCTGAAGGCAGACATATCTTCTGTGCCAATACACTATTTATAATCTAATAATGTTGTTGTTTGTACATAGTAACAGATGGTGTGGCCTTTCTCACTGAAAATTTAACATTTATTTAGGTTTGTTTTCAACAGAGTTTTATCACTTTGTTTCTGCAAGGCAGAGGACATTTTTGAACTTTTGTTTTAGAGCTGCAAAGGGAGTCTTTTTAAGCTGGAACACTTTTTATACTGCTCTCTTCACATCAGCCATCATGCGTTCTTCATGTCTTTCCTTTTCTGTCCATAATCACCTCAGAAGAGGTGCTCTTTCCCGAAGCCCCTTTTTGCAGTTCCACACATGTCCCGTTCCTCTATTCCATTCACCAGACACATCCAAATCTCTGCTGCTGTAACTGATGTTGATTCCCCCCCCAACCATAACCTATAGAAGTGTATTTTTCATACTGCCTTACCTTTTTCCAGCTACAACCATAATATTCATACAAGCCATTATGTGAGCCAGCTTGCAGAAACTCAGAAATGAACTTGAACACAGGAAGGGGTCATGCTCTAAGACCAAATTTATTTCCTTTCCTTTTTTTTTTTTTAATAGAAATGTGTGATTGTCCACATTATTAGGTGACACAAGAAGTAAGAATTTAACACTAAAACTGAATATTGACCTAAGGTAAAACTGAAAAAAAATGAGCAATGCTTTATGAACAAATATATTTGTTGATGTTTGGGGTTTTTACTGGCCTAGGGGGTAATGGATTTTTCTTTTCTTTTTATATTTTTTTTTCTCATGAGCTTTCTGTTGTTTACAACTTCAGGTCATAATAAATCAACTTTCTCTATTAGACAAAGACAAAGGGAATATTTTCAGGCATAACTTTGAGAACCTTAGGAAGATCACCTTGATTCTACAGGTAGCTCTGTCTGTCTTAACCCAAAACAAGAAAAGGATATCAGTAGAATTCATATTTGACACATTAATTTAAGAAATTATTTCACAAAGGTATATCATTAAAATTTGGAAAATCTTTACTTGTGGAATTTTGTGACTGTCAGTCATTCTTCCTCCTGCTTCCAATCTTAATGAATAATGTGTACCAAAAATTTTAAATTAATGGCCTCAAGCTCTGCCAGGGGATGTTCAGACTTGACATCAGGAAAAAAAAATTTACGGAAAGGGCCATTGGGCACTGGAACAGGCTGCCCAGGGAGATGGTAGAATCACTGTCCCTGGAGGTATTTAAAACACAGGTGGATAAGGTGCTGAGGGGCATGCTTTGGTGATTGACAGGAATGGTTGGACTCAATGATCCTGTGGGTCTTTTCCAATCTAGTGACTGTATGATTCTGTGAAAAAGATTATTTTCTTCCTCCCATAGACTAGTACTTCGCCCAGAGCGTTCTTTGTACTGTCTAGATTGCATAATATTAATAGTAGCCTTTCTAAAGAGAGACTTGTTTGCACTTATTTCTCTTGTGCTTTCTTTTTCCATCTGTTTGGGTGTGAAATGCAGGCATCAATTTAGAAGACTGTAGACAATATTTTGGCATTTGAATGAAGATTTCCAGTTTTTTTTAGTTATTCTAAATAACTCTGTTATTCTATATAAATCTGTTATTCCTGGTTGTTCACATAAGTCTTTGATCATCAGTGTGGTTTTCTTAAAAACAGGATTTTTATTTGTTTAGAAGAAAAAGAGGGTTCATGAAAGGCAGGTCTTGCCAAACTAACCTGATCGCCCTCTATGAAAAAGTGACCCACCTACTGGACAAGGGAAAGGCTGTGGATGTGGTCTTCTTGGACTTCAGTAAAGCCTTTGACACAGTTTCTTATAGCACTGTCAGCCTCTGGACTGGACAGGCAAATACTCTCCTAGGTGGAAAACCAGTACCTCCCTGCAGTTTTTTTGGCTAATAACAAGATGAGCAACCATGCCCTATTGACTTCATTATTCATAGTCTGACCATTATACACACTATTCATGACCACATGTAATGCAATTTTGATAAAAAGACTGTATGATAGTGGTAGTACCTAAAAAACTCACAGTCCAAAGAATTTTTTGACATCTAGGTTTTTGTTGTTCTATATTTACATTGGTAATTCTGTAAGCTCTTGTGATGGAGCAAATTTGCCAGTTTATTGACTGCTGCTTAGGGAAAATGATCTGCCATGTAATTGCTGGAGGATATTTCGATTTTGCTATACTGCAATACCTTCAATTTCTACAGCGCAGTAATACTTGATGTACTCTAACATCTATTATTTTTAGCCTCTTTGGGTATTGCAACTATTTTTTTGTTTTCCTATTTAATATAAAGATAATAAGTAAGAATTCCCTTGTTTAAGGACTTGTAAGACTTTTTTGTTTGTTCTGTGGTACTCTTCTAGCTATACAATTACACCAGTGCTGATTGCTGTCATACAATGCAGCAGATAAACTTTTGAGATAATTCTATTGGGTAATTGTTATGCTCCTGACATAGGCATAATCAAAGATATCAATACTTATATTGATTATTCATTTAATGAATAATCATTCATTAGTGATCAATATAGGTTAAGTTATGCTTCTAAGTTTACAGAAGACACAACAGAAATACCTGTAGTCCTAGGTTATGAACTACACAGAACAAAGCTTTGAAAAATATTTTTATAGTTATTGAGTATGAAGTGTACTGTCATTATGTAAATTACTTCCTTCAGCATATAAAAGTTTGGGGATTTACATAACTGAGATATTTCTGCTGTTATGGATCAATAACTGTACAGCATCCTGTCAATACAATGGCATGATACCAATATGCTTAAGTATAACCTAGAAGAAATTTGAGTCTATTCAACTCATCACTGTGTTTTTCAATTTAATAATCAAACTTATCAGTAAAAATTCAGAGGAGGAGAAGGAGGAGAAAAGAAAAATATTTCTACTGTTGATCCAGGACATATCTTAGGGGTACTGTTTGATGTAACTAGCCTGTTTGATCAGCTTTGGACCATCAGTTGACCTTTCTCTCCTAATACCTACCAGCATTCATGTCCTTCAGAAGTTGTGGGGTTTTGCTTGCCTTAGCTATACTTATGAACACAGTGTTTATTATCCTTCTCACTGTAATGTCAAATTGAAAGGCAAACATTTGTTGTGCTATTGCCATCTCCTTTCAATATATCAAAGGCTTAAACAGTGAACTCTATGTATACTTAAGGATCCTAAGCATATGAATTGAAGTTGGATATTGCTGTTCTTTGTCAAGTTAATACTAGTCAGAAAGTAGACAATAAGGTCACTTCAGGTAAGGTTAGTACAATTGATCTTTCTTTATTGCTTTGGGTAGGCTCAATGAGGTCACTTAAGGAAAGAAATGCAGCTGACCACTGGCTTTTATAACCTACAAAACAGAAGAGTGTCATGGATCATGAGCAAAGCAATAACAGTTTTGCCTAGATATGGAAATTCAATTCTCAGCTTACAGTTAATGAGACCATTATCGTTTTCTCCATAGTTCTGAACACTTAGAGGCTGTTGTGCTGAATCCTAACTGATTTGTATCATTATGTTCTGTAAATGATGGAAATTAGCATAAATCGCCTGAAATGTGCCATTTGAAATGCAGCGCAGAATGATGCTGAGGATATTTTTCCGCTTTGCAAAGCATTAGTATATAATGACTTTACATCCCTTGTGCTAATATTCCATGTATGTAAATGTTAAATGCTGCCAACGAAAATTATAAAGTAGAAAAGTTTGTTTGCTTTGTGTCACATTTATCCCGGAAATGAGGGATAAATTGTGTTGGGCAGGAAAGACACTGCTGGTTAAAGAGGCACATAATACATGAATAGGAATTATAGTTCATACAGTTCCATATGCTGGCTAAACGTAATGTAGGGAATTGATGGTAACATATTTTTCTAAGAAATGTTTGTGATGAAAAGGGATCTAACACCAAAATTTTTCTCTCCAGCTTTGGGAGTAAGGCAAGGAATCATAAGCTGGCACACCGGTCTTTATGGGTAACAGAAGTTTCTTCCAGAAGTAGCTTGAAAAAATCCTTGGGAGTTAAAAATGTCATCCATTTAAAGGATACCAAGCACACCTGCCTGTTAAATTTAACCAGTTGAAGAAGAAAGTTATCATTATTTTCACATGTAGTTAGAATACTTGTAATGGTTTTAAAAAAAAAAAAAGAAGAAAATTTGCAACGGGTTGAATGCACTGAAGAACAGTGTTCATTAAGTTATCGTATAGAGATTCAGCTTTGACTACATTTGGACTAGAACTGCATAAAAATCTTTTCATGTAATAATAGAGAAATTTGAACCTGCCAAGATTCCCTTTAAAGTATTTCATTCATCAACAGGTCTCTTTTATTTTAAGCCTCTTTGCCTTACCTTCGCAATCCATGATGAGAAAACGCTGAGAGAGAAAATCTTTTCTCCACTCCCTAAAACTCTGAATATCTGTTCTGTGCTCATAAATATGGATTTAATGGTACAGAATTATCACGAGGTTTTATATACCACCAGCTGTTTACACAAATATAATTTCTAAGAAGCATACCATCCATCTTCCTCCAGAGATGGTCTTCCCTTAAAAAACTCTGAACCATGTCTGCATAAAGAATCTTCTGTTATCTCAAAATCTTATGAAACAAAGCTTCTTGCCTTCAAGCTGCAGATAAAAACAAACTGTTTATACTTGAAACCTCACAGAAAAAAAATTTCTGCATCAAAACATGTGCTTAAAATACCTTCCCTTTCATTTAGCTCTCTTCCTAAAACGGAAGCAATGCACCCAAAAGTATATATTGTAAGTTATTGAATACTTATTTGACAAATTTATGAGAACAAAATCTTTACTATTTAGCACTACTGAAGATTCCTGTATTTCTATAATTTTCCATATTTCCCCTTTCATTTCTGAATAATTTTAAAGTTGTATATTTGTGAACTATAAAGGTGTATATTTGTTCTTCAATACAAAGCTGGATTTACTTTTTATGTGTGGCTTTGACTGGGTAATATCGCAGTTCTTGTTGACTAAAAATTTAATAGCATTTATAATGCCCTACTATGTATTTTTAAAGAGACAGACAGAAAAATCTATGGTAAGTGTTCTGAAAGTTTAGTCCCTTCATTTTAAAGGCATGATATACTCAAGACTTGGCTTTTGAAATAATTTTAGTTGTTGCTAACAGTGAGAAAATGTGTTCTTGCTCCTTCTATACTTTATTTCCTAGATATCACCTCTTTCTTTCACTCTAGGTAGCATTTTTGAAGATAAATATTCTTGGATAAAATATTGGAAATATGCATCAACCTTCCCTATAAGACTTCATGCTTCTTACTCACAACAATATTAGTTCTGTGTTTCATTTGAATTTCTTTCTTTGTCACCTAATGGAAATGTATATAATTATTCTTCACTTTTGGTAGCTGTATTTTTTCCATGGGTCACAGGTTCATGGTTAATTTTACAGTTTATCCTTTTGATTTTAAATTTTGATTGTTTAACTTTTTTTTTTGATTGGTTAACTCCCTGTTTCAGAATAGTCTGGTACTCTCAATAAGGTCTCAGACCTTCACAAACAATCAAATAAACAAATATATAATATTTAAAAAAAAATATAATGAAATGAAACTTTTTACCTTACCATAATTTATATTTTAGTAGGCACAAGTAAAATATACTGTTGAAAATACTGTATCACTGTCTAAAATTGTGATTTAATATGAAAGGTATACTCTTGATAGCCTCCCTAAACTTCATGTTTTTCCAAATTTTATTTACTTTAAAATTCTTTGGAAATTAAACAAGCATGCGGATAATACAAATCATTTTAATGTAGCTTACTTGAATTTACCAAATTTTTGTTAACAATGCTTCTCACTAAATGCTTTCAAGGCTACTTGACAGCTGGAGTATGAAAGGGAACGACTGAAAAATAGAATGAAAACAATATTAAAAAAATGAGTAAGTGATTAGAAATCAAGAAAAAGCAAGATCAGTTTCCTGTCATGAAGGAAATCCCACGAGGCTCTGTAGGGACCTAAGCCATTAAACAGTAAAGGTCATAAAAAAAGAATAATGAGATGATAAGATTTTTTGACAATGCTGAGTTTTGCAGGATAGTAAAAAAAGGCCGACAATCAACAACTGCAGAAAGATTTTATAAGTCTGAGTATTAAAGTGGCAGGTGAAATTTACCCTATTTAAATGGTAAAGACCTTCCAGTGAATGAAACTAAGCCCAGCTTTACATGTATGACTATTATTATTAGCAGTTATTACCACAGAGGACAGGATGTTTTTTTCAGCTCAGCGATGTCACTTGTGGTCACTTGATGAGAATTAGTCATAATTTTAAAAGCAAATCAAATTCTAAAAGATAGTAGGGAAGAAACAGAAGAAAAATAACATATAATTGTACTAATCCATGATCCACCTGCATTTGTGATTGCTGTATGCAGTTTCTTAACTGATACATTCATCTCAAAATGGATATATTAAAACTGAAGAAGGTTCAAGGCAAGTTAAGAGTGAAGTGTGCCTAAAGAATTAACTAAAACCAATCATCTTACCTGAAAAGTCTCTATACAATCCCTCATGAAGAGGATAGATAATCATGAGTGAGGTAGACAGCATGGATAGATTATACAGTGTTACTTACCACAAAGACATGAAGGATACATCAAATAAGCTAGAAGGATGAAAGTATTAAATGTCACATTCATGCTTTATTAATTATTATAATTAATAAGAAGATAGATCATATAGTGAGTGTAATTATTAGTACATCTAAGAGTCCTCGCTATGGATCAGTGTACATCTAAGTGTGTGAAAACAGAAAAATAACTTCCTCCTTTTGTAAAATGGTAATCTCTCTGTGTTTCTAGATGGTTAATACTCCACATCGTCACTACACTAAAGGTTATTTATCTTTATTTTACTGTGAAAATGGTTGTCTTTAATCTACTTTAACATTTATTCCTTGAGATCTAGAAAATCTTCCTACAATTTTGGTTTCCTTTGATGTCTGGATGGATTTAAATGATAATTTTTTAAGTCCTGAAACTAATGTAAATGAAAATTATAACCAAAATAGCAAGGATGGTTGATTTCTGTTGAAACAGTAGTCATATTTGTCCAGTTAGTGCATGGTAATTTTACAGTATCTTACTGAATTCAGAACAAGCCTTTGATTTGAATGCAGACAATTCATGCATTTGGCAGCTCATTGTCTGTACATGTTGCACTGCTAAAATACCAATTAGCAAGACACTGATAATAGGTCCTTTGATATATCAAAGTGATAGCACCTAGCGTTCGGGAATCTCTTTTGCCTTCACCCAAGCTGTTGTAGGCTAGCTGCTGTCAAGACATGATTTAGCACTTGTGTGCCCCATCTGGCCTTTGAGGAGCAACACAAGATAGCAGACAAGCTACTGGCATACGGCTGTCATTTACGGGATCTGAGCTAGTTGTACAAACCTATCCTTTTATAAGCACTAGCGCATACTTGAATCTGTGATTCCTTCTTCAGGATTCTAAATTGAATTGAAATTAAACAAAAGATGCAATTTAAGCACTTTACAATGTCAGAATATGTAGAATTCGAGGGGTCTCAAGATTAAATATTTATGCAAGGCCATAAGGAGTATGCAAAAAAGTTTTTATCCCCTTCAAAACTGGACAGATGTGATTTCCTTTTCAGTTTAAATTTATTTAGGTCACAATATGCCACCATAATAGTTTGATACTTCGCACGCTGGGTAAGAAGAGACGTATTCCTCAAGTTCAGTTATATTATGTCTTTTCAATAGGACAGCAAGTATAGGATTAAACGTTTTCCCTCAAAAATTATTTTCCATTTTTTTTAAGTAGTATTAAGTGGCAAATATTGATATTACTTTTAAGGTCTTAGGCAGCTGAAATGGAAGGGGTTTGCAAAAGCGAGAAAGCTGCATATTACCTCTCTACAGCTTAACCCATGCATCATTACACAGACAACTCTGGAATTTCATATTCCCCAGGTTAGAATCACTGATTAGCTTTTCGTCAAATTTTAAGTGATGATGGAGATAGCTTTATTAATTTTTAATAAGATTTGTTAATTTTTACCAATATGTTTTGCTTTCATTTCATTCTGACTTCAAAGTTTAGATCAATTTCTAAATAAATTAACGCATAAAAAGAAAAAATGTTGTTACTACTTTCCTTGATCAGAAATTACACACGCAAAATAAATATGGAATGGAAATACTTTCTCTGTTAGTCATAAGTTACATCTAAAAAGTTGGTGAAAAAGGTTGGTGTTGCCTAACAGTTGTACAATTCTGTGTGCTGCCATCTGCTTCTTAGAATCATAGCATCCTTTGAATGGAAAAGTCCTTTGAGATCATTGAGTCTAACTGTACCTGCCCACTACTAAACCACACCCCGGAGCATCTTATCTACCCATCTTTGAAATAACTCCAGTGATGGTAACTCAACCGCTTCCCTGGGCAGCCAGTTCCAGTGCCTGATAACCCTTTTTGTGAAGATATTTTTCCTGATGTCTAATCAAAAGCTCCCCTAGTGCATCTTGAGGCCACTTCCTCTAGTCATATCACTAGTTACTTGGGAGAAGAGACCAACACCCACCTTGCTGCAGCCTCCTTTCAGGCAGTTGTAGAAAACTATAATTCTCCAGGCTAAATAACTCCAGTTCCCTCAGTCACCTCTCACAGAGCTTGTTCTCCAGCCTCTTCACCAGCTTGTTACCTTTCTCTGGACGTGCTCCAAGACCTCAATGTTCTTCTTGTAGTGTGGGTCTGAAACCGGACACAGTATTCAAGTGCAACCTCACCAATGTTGAGTACAGGGGCACAATCACTTCCCTGGTCCTGTTGGCTGCAGTGCTTCTCATACAGGCAAGATGCCATTGGCCTTCTTGGCCACTTGAGCACACTGATGACTCATATTCAGCTGGTTGTCAGTCAGCACCCTGAGATCCTTCTCTGCCAGGCAGCTTTCTAGCCACTCTTCCCCAGCCCTTTATCATTGCATGGGGTTTTGTCCCAAGTGCAGATCCCAGCACCTGACCTTGTTGAACCTCATACTGCTGGTCACAACCCAGCCAGTCAATTCTTATGATGCTAGAAAATATTTAAGAGAATTATATTTTGGAAGTTAGCATTCTTGATTTAGAAAATGTACTATTAAATTGCAGAAAGCTGAGTTGCCATATCCCCCATACCTTGTTAAGCTGTTTAACATCAAAATGCTAAGCAGAAGCCCAATTAAAAAAAAAAAGGAAAATTATTTATTTTTGTTACAACTTACACAGTTTTTCTCAAAGACGTACCTGAAAAAAAATCAAATCACAGTGTTTGCTGAGCTGGTTAATGGCTAGATTTGATCAAATATCAATAACACAACAAAATACTATTTTCAGTGGTGGCAACTGGGATCATTTTTTCCAGAGCTAATGACAAACTAGGCAAACATATTGAAGCTTAGGATATTTTTATTTGGCAAGTAACTTTTTCAAAGTCAGTACTTTCTCCTTTTGTCTTTTTTTTTCCTATTTTGGGGTTTTTCTTTCATTTTATTTTCTTTCCTGAAAAGTCAGTATAAGATGAACAGATAGATATTTTGCAGTATTTTAGTTGCATACCAAAGTTTCTGCAGCCTGCTGTTTGTTTGTTGTATGATTTTTTTATGGCTTCCATCGTCTCTCCGTAGCCATTTTGCATAGGTCTAGAAAAGCCATTTGCCTGAGAAACAAAGGCACCTATGCTATGGTGCAGGAGAAGATTTCAAAAGGTGCCTATAGCTATAAGGACAATTAATCTTACAGTTTCTTAAGCTACATCTATGATGCACATCATAATTAACTCAGGCTCAGACTACCTATCAGCCCCTGCCATCCTTGTGGTTCTGCTTCATACTTTTCATGAGCTGGAACTGGCTGCTGATTGCAGGCCTGCATGCACCTTTCTCCATCTGGATGCATTTTCCTCAACTTAGACATTCTCCCTAGGGAACAGGACTTCTAGAGTACGCACATTCCTAATCTTCAGCTTAGCTGCATTAATTTTTCTTGTCTTCTGTCTAAAAGAAAAAGCACAGAATACAAAAATGTATTTGTGTGAAGATTATTATTTTCACAATGCAAGAGAATCTGAAGTATTATGTTAACATTTTTTCTTGAGAAACATAGAATGGGATATAAATTTGGTATAACAACAAGTTGATGTAGAAGATGAAGGGTACCTCATGCAGCTTTTGCTGATGGAGGAAGACACGAAAGATAACTCTTCATGCTCATACAGTAGCTTCCTGATTTAGGAACTTCTAAACAATTGATATATTTTCAAAATTTAACTTTGTGATGTGAAGATCTGAAATTTGATAACTCCACGAATGTACTTCTATTGGCGTAGAGAAGGCAAAGTTCTGCTTTAGATATCCTCCAGGAAATTGTTTCCATCAATTCCCAGGATTTTGGAGTACTGACCAGATGCGTATGAGTACTAGTTTGTTCCTGTGGAGTGGCTGTATGTTAGGCACTTTGCATCATTATCTCCTGTTCACTTTGATTTCAGTAAGTTCTGACTCAAACCTGGATAGCTAAGATACAGATCGAGCTACTGTTGAGCTAACCCTTACAGGCACACATTTACAATGTAATGCCTACATGTTAGACCATTAAACTCCATCATAACAAAAAAGAGATTCTAGAGAAATTAAAATCTTTAAATTGGTGTTATTCTCTTGTTGCTTTGAAAGTAGAAAGCACCTTGAGGTGCTTAGGGGCATGGTTTAGAGATTGGTGGGAATGGTTGGACTCGGCAATCCGGTGGGTCTCTTCCAACCTAGTGGTTTTATGATTCTATGATTAGTATGTTTTCCAGATAAATACTTGTGTTCAAGCATGAAAGAAACAGATTTCAGGAAAAAGTTTAGAAGATAGGTTTTCTCTTGGGTTTTTTGTGTGTCTTTCTGTCAGTCTCCCCCAAACTGCCAATATTGAAACTTTTTACCATCTGTATTCAAAACAACTTTACTTATAAAATACAAGTTTATATTTCTGTGGCTAAAATTGCATTTTTTTTCTCATGTTAAACTTTAATTTTCAAAATTATGTATTCATAAAACCTTTGTGGTTTGGGGTTGTTTTATTTTTTAAGTCACATTTCAATTCAGGAGTATTTTCAAAATCTGACTCATTGCTTAAAATAATAACATAACCACTGTACTTCACAACCAAGGAGATAAATTTCCAATACAGAAAACAGAAAATCAGACAAAGAGAAAAGAGATGCATTTAACGCAGCATGAAAATAAAATACGTATGTTGGATTTGAGTGGTAATGTTTTGGCATCAGGGGTGTCACAGAGGAGGCTTTTGTGAAAAGCAGCTGGAAGCTTCCCCATGTCCCATAGAGTCTCCAAGATGAGCACCCCACTGGATAAGGCCAAGATAGTCAGTGACAGTGGCAGCATCCATATGATAACAGATTTAAGAAGGAGGAAAAAATGTAGAGTGAAAATATATGAGAGAAACAACTGTACAGGTCAGTGAAGAACATTAGGGAAGATGTGCTCCAGGTGCCAGAGCAGAGATTCCCCTGCAGACTGTGGTAAAGACCATGGTGAGACAGACTATCCCCATGTATCCCATGGAGATTAATGGTGGAGCAGATGGAAGACCCCACATTGGAGCAAGTGGATGACTGTAAGAACCTGTGATGCCATGGAAAGCCCACTTCGCATCAGGATAATGGCAAGATCTGTCGTCTTGTGGGGAGAGGAGCCCATGATGGAATAGGTTCGCTAGCAGGACTTGTGAACCCATGAGTAACCCACTCTGGAACAGTCTGTTCCTGAAGGACTGTGTGGGAAAGACCCACACTGGAGCAGTTAATGGAGAACTGTAGCCCATGGGAAGGTCTCAAGTTGGATAGGGAGGGACTCCATGCTGGAGCAACGAAAGAGTATGAGGACTCCTCCCCATGAGGAGGAAGGAGTGGCAGAAAAAACATATGATGATTTCACCACAACAACCATTCTCTGTTGCCCTGTGCTGCTGCGGGGAGGAGTTATGAAGAACTGGGAATAAAGTTGAGCCCAGGAAAAAGGGAGGTTTGGGGTGAAGTGTTTTTTAAGGTTTGGTTTTACTTCTCATTCTCTTACTCTGATTTACTGGCAATAAATTAAACTACTCTCCCCAAGTGGAGTCTGCTTTGACCATTACAGTAGTTACTGAGTAATCTCCCTGTCCTTATCTCAACCCACGAGTCTTTCATTTTATACTCTCTCCCCTGTCCAGCTGAGGAAGGGCAGTGACAGAGAAGCTGATGGGCAGATGGCATCCAGCCAGGGTCAATCCACCACAGCGTGATTAAAATTAACAGTGAGTTTTCCACTAGAAAAAAACAGAACATAAACATCTGAATACTTTTGTACCACTTCATTTATGTATATTAGAATCTTTTTTTAGTTTCCAATGACAATTTTGTAATATTGCTAAAAGAGGCAAATTGTAGCAGGAAAAGGGTCTTTGGAGCTATCTAAAATATATAGCTCCCAGAAAGGAAGCAGATGCAGGAAATGAGTGAACATTTGTGCTTCATCACCTTGAATATGTATTCAATAAAGATTTGCAGTCATTATAGAAGGGACTGAATAATGAAATCAAGAGCCAGAACACATGTGATAATATTCTAAAAACAGGAAATTTCAAAATATCATCAAATAAAGAAAATAAAATGAAGATTTCTGGTGAACAGGGCAACTAACAGAAAGAGAATGAAACTGGGCACATTCACAACCTGGGAAAAAATAGAATTTCTAAGAGTGATTTAGAAAATTACTTATTTAAAACCAAATAAATTTGTTTATTTGAATAATAAAATATTTTTTAAATATGTGGTTTTCCCGCACAGCAATATTTTCTGTTGTTTTTTTCAAATCTTTCCTGAAGTACAGTTCTACCTCAGTTTATTTTTACTAAAAACTTCTATGCTTTTAGATGACTCACTATTGAAAATCCTGGTTCTGTGATTTCTGTAGTTACCCATCTTGAAAATGATGAAAATTATATACAAAACAATTTATCCAGTTCATTTGTGTTCCTGTTTTGTTGAAGTCAGCAGTTGTTAGGATGAGCTTATCAATGTGATGTAAAAGATAAAAAAAGATTTATTTGGTAAATAAGTATTTTATATGGTAAATTTCACATCCTTCATGGTTTATTCCTCCTCTTCCTCATCTTCCTCCTCCACACCTCCATCCTTTTTTTTTTTGCTTTTATTGGTTTTTCCTTCATTCTTTTATGGTACAAAAGCCTAATTTTATTCGTGCAATGTTTAATAAGAGAACATTTACAAGTGTTGTAAAATTAAATGCGTAGTTTATTCAGGCCCATAGTGTCCAGTGTAAGACCTGCCATTTTTCAGCATTTATCAATGAGTTTCAAAACCAGTAGTCACGTATGTAAATCATGCCTTTAAATGAGTACATTTTTGATATTCTGCTATATTCCCATTGCTTCCTGTCTTTAGTAGATTAGCAATGTCTTTTCTCTTCTAGCTCTGTCCTTCCCTTTATGTACAAACTCACTCACTTTGTAACTGCTATCATTGTCTTTCTGGTCTTTAAATGACCAACCTCAGGGATTTATTTTCCCTATTCTACACCCTCAAAGTCCCTTTTCTATAATCCCTAAATAATCAGCTCTAGAACACCTGCAGAGGTGAGTCTACCTCTGTCAAAACATGATTTGCAGAATAATGAAAAAAAGTTTTCCTTTCAACCACAGCAGCAACAGCAATTTACCCCATATGTCTTTTATTGAGTTAACTAAGTATCAAGCTGTACTGGAAACTGTTTATACAGTATGGGCATTTTAAGTATTTCTTACCAAATGGACATCTCGGTGCTGAAAAACTGCAGATTTCTAAAGGCAGTAGCTTTTGCATTTGAAAATCATGGTGCTTAAGAAATTTTCTGTTTGTTGAAATTTTCTCTTAAAAATTCTTTAATGAAAACCATTACATTATTTGGCCCATGCTTATCTTTGCTCATTGCTTCTTGAGTGACTCATTGATCCTTGAGCATCCCTTCCAACTCAGAACTTTCTATAACTATGATTCTATGAAAATATTGCCTGGAGAGATTCTTTGTAGCCTCCCGTAAAGTTCCATTTCCTCAGCATGTTCTGCCAAAGTTTCTCATTTTGCCCTTTATTTCTATCACTAGATGGAATACACCCCATCTGTAGTTAAGATTTTCACTTTTGAGAGATAAAATTCTGAAAAATAAAAATACATAGTTTTTTCCAAGTTTGCCACCTTCTCTAGCTGTTGCAAATGAATGACCATTATGAAAAATTTTAGAAACGGACAAAGAGACCATTGGGACTGAATTGAAATTTTGAATGCAAAATAATCTTCAAAATGAAAGGCTTTCTTTTCAAAGTGGTCAGTAATACTGCAGCCATTTTGATACCTTTTTTTCCCATAAGTAAAAACTTGTAAGCTGTTGCATTTTGAGTAAATCTCAATTTCCTGATTAAAAATATCTTTCTGAAATTAAAAAAAGTGTTCTTATCTGATTCTTTTTTATGTGGTACTCTAATCTGTGAAGTGTTAAGTGTCACTGCAGATAAGCTATGTTGTAAATTGAATTTTTTCTTATCCATATATCTGTCTTTCAGCATTTCCTTCCTCATTGGCCCCTGCAGAATCATACACTTAATTCTTCCTGTTTGTTCACCATTCATATGAATCAGAAGTCTACTCCTAGAAAGGAAAAATGCGTGTCATATATTTTATGAAAAAGTAAGGTCTTTGAGTTTAGATCCTTTTTGTTGCAGCTGAAGGGAAAGATGTTTGCTCTGAACAAAAAAAGAAAAACAATGATGAAGCTTTTATGAGAAAATGAAACACCTACTGGGAATTAAATGACAGTCAGTAGAAAGGTTTCTTTTGTGAAGCTTTTTTATCTCCTCCCAAAAGGCTGAAATCATCTTATTTTGCTTCCAGGATGTACCATACAGAGTTATTTCTACCCTGAGAGAAAAATTCCCATTAATCTGAAATGATTTAATGTTGATTTTTTCATTCTTTCAATGATAAAAGTTAGAACAATTGTCCCTGCAGGCTAATGAAACACACAAGTATGGCTTCTACGTGGTTTCAAAATGTGTGCCTGTGTCTCTGTGTGTGTAGTATGTACACAAAGCAGAAGCTACAATTAACTTAGATTTTTAAGTGTTGATGGCTGTCATCATCCTATAGTCTTTAAATATTGGAAAACCTGATCTTATATTTTAAGATAATGTCACCTGCTCTAATGAGACAAATAAGGAAATTTTCTAATTAAAAATAAATCATGAAAGGTATAAGAAATTTTGATTGCCAAATGGCATGCTTTTCTAAGGAAATATAGGGAAAAACAATTTGGTACCCAGATTGCTCTGTAAATATGTGATCTAGAGCTTACACGTTACTCACCCTCTCTAAGACTTAAAGAGGCTATTTTGCTTTCAAAAATAAAGCCATGCAAAAGGATTTGATAGTCTAGAGTCCCTTCCTCTGACTCTTTTTTTGATGATGCTCTAAATAACATGGGTCATGGCTACAGACATTTGATATTGTGCATCTTTCTGTATCACCTATCCTTCGTGGAGAGATAAGGGCTGAATATTATTCATGAATTAAGAATAAACACCCATTAGACTATATTTAAGTGATTCAATACTGGACCTGATGATGACCAATGCAAGTGAGCTCACCAGTAACATCAGTTTTAGAGGTAGTCTGGGCTGCAAAGACGCATTGGTGTAGTTCAAGTCTTGAGGGATACGGGACAGGCGAGGAGTATAGTCAGGACCCTAAATTTTATGAAAGTAAACTTCCTGATCTTCAAGGAGTTAGTCAGTAGAACCAGCTCCACAGAGAGGTCTGCTGCTTACCAGGGACATCAGTGAAGGAGGTAGCTAGAAAACTTCCTTCCCTGGTCCACGAGACAGACTACTATCCTCTGATAGTAGTCCAAACTGGTAGTGATGGTTTAGAAAATAGAAAGACCAAAGCCATCAGGAAAGACTTCAGGGCCATTGGGAAAATGATGGAGGGCTCTGGGGCTCAAATAGTATTCTGCTCCATCCCCAGGCTAAACAGAGAGGAGCTGGAAGTCAGGAAGAAGAATTTGATTAATGCCTGGCTCTGAGCCTGGTGTGAGGAAAGGGGCTTTGGCTTCTTTGATCATGGGATGGCTCACACAGCCCCAGACTTTGTTACTAAGGATAAGACACGTGTGTCTCCTAGGGGTGTAAAAGTCCTTGCTAAAAACCTAGCTAAGCTCCTAAACTGAGCTTTAAACTAGATGTGAAGAGGGAGGGGAATGAGACCAGGCTAGACAGGAGCGAGCCTGGATGTGAGGCACTAGTGATTCAGAGAGGGTGTGCTGGAGAGGATCACCAGTACATCACCACACAGAAAGTCGGGGTGAACCCACCTGGGGGTGGTAAGGAAGATATGGGCTCTCTGGTACAAGCTACTCCAGTGACCAGGCAATTGGGAATGAACTCTGTTTCCTCTAAGAGGGCTGAATGCTCGGCAGCTCAGCTGAAGTGCATTTACACCAATGCACGCAGCATGGGTAATAAGAAGGAAGAGCTGGAAGCTGTCGTAGGGCAAGGAGGTTACAATGTCGTTACTATCACAGAAACATGGTGGGATGACTCATATAACTGGAGCGCAACTATGGTGGGGTACAAACTCTTCAGGTGGGACAGGAAGGGAAGGAGAGGAGGCAGGGTAGCCCTCTTTGTAAGGGAGGACTTGGACTCTGTTGAGATGGATTGTGGCAATGAGGAGATTGAGTGCCTGTGGGTTAAAATCAGAGGAGCCCATAAGAAGGTAGATTTTGTGATGGGAGTCTGTTACAGGTCACCCAGCCAAGGAGAAGCAGCTGACGAGCTCTTCTATAAACAGCTGGAGTTTATCTCTGGATCAATGTCTCTCGTTCTTGTGGGAGACTTCAATCTTCCTGATATCTGCTGGAAGTACAATAGAGCAGAAAGGCAGCAGTCTAGGAGGTTCCTGGAGTGTGTGGAAGACAAATTCCTTGCACAGCTGGTGAATGAACCAACAAGGGAAGGTGCCCTCCTGGACCTGTTATTTGTGAACAGAGAAGTCCTTGTGGGGGATGTGGCAGTAGGAGGACGCCTAGGACTAAGCTATCATGAGATGATAGGGTTTTCTGTTCTAGGCGAAGTGAAGAGGGTGGTTAGCAGGACAGTAGCATTAAATTTCCAGAGGGCAGACTTTGAACTCTTCAGAAGGCTGGTTGGCAAAGTCTCATGGGAGACAGTGCTTAAGGGCAAGGGAGCCCATGAGGGCTGGGAGCTCTTCAGAAAGGAGATTCTAGCAGCTCAGGAGAAAGCCATCCCCATGTTCCAAAAAAAAAAGCTGGCAGGGTTAAAAAACAACTTGGTTGAACAGTGAGATCTTGAGTGATATCAAGAAGAAGAGAAAAGTTTATGGGCTTTGGAAGAAGGGATGGGCCTCTTGGGTGGATTACAGGAGGGAAGTGAGATTGTGCAGAGAAAAAATCAGGAGGGCTAAGGCTCAACTGGAAATCAGATTAGCAAAGTCGGTGAAAGATAACAAAAAATCTTTCTATAAATATACAAATAATAAAAGGAGGACTAGGGAGACCATACAGTCCCTATTGGATGCAGAAGGAACAACAGTGACAGGAGGTGAGGAAAAGGCTGAGGTACTTAATGCCTTCTTTGCCTCAGTCTTTAGTTGTAAAGAAAGGTGTTGCCTCTGTGTACAAACCCAGGAGCTAGAGGAGCAAACTGAGGCTCCCATGGTCCAAGAGGAGGTGGCCAGAGCCCTGCTAGCCCGGCCAGACACCCACAAGTCTATGGAGCCGGATGGGATTCACCCAAGCGTATTGAAGGAACTGGTGGATGTGCTGGCCAAACCCCTTTCCATCATCTTCCCACAGTTCTGGAAGACTGGGGAAGTTCCACTGGACTGGAGGCTGGCTGATGTTGTGCCCATCTACATGAAGGGTCGCAGGGAGGATCCAGGGAACTACAGGCCTGTCAGTCTGACCTCAGTGCCAGGGAAAGTCATGGAACAAGTGATCTTGAGTGCGATCATGAAGCACATGCAAGAGAACCGGATGATCAGGCCCAGTCAACATGGGTTCACAAAAGGCAGGTCTTGCCGAACTAACCTGATCGCCTTCTATGACAAAGTGACTCAGCTGCAGGACAAGGGAAAGGCTGTGGATGTATCTTCCTGGACCTCAGTAAAGCCTTTGACACAGTTTCTCACAGCATTCTGCTATGGAAACTGTCAGCCTCTGGCCTGGACAGGCGCACACTCTCCTGTGTGGAAAACTGGTTGGATGGCCGGGCCCAGAGAGTGGTGGGAAATGGTGTTAAATCCAGGTGGAGGCCAGTGACAAGTGGGGTTCCCCAGGGCTCAGTGCTGGGTCCAGCCCTGTTCAATGTCTTTATCAATGACCTGGATGAAGGCATCGAGTGCAACCTTAGCAAGTTTGCAGATGACACTAAACTTCTCAGAAAAGTATTCCTTAAGATCTGCTTTTTTGGAAGATCAAGTCTTTTCTTCTCTGAGTAAAGCTTATTACATTGTGTCCTCCCATTTTGGATGGAACTAAAGCAAATAAAGTGAAATATTAAAAAAACCCAGTAACATCTAGTCTTTTCATTTTACCAGTGGAAACATGGCTCTGCATACACAGTTATTTTGGATTTACACCACTATTCCAGAATGTTTGAATTAAAACTCAGCAAACAGTAGCTTAGGATGAGAAATTTATTTTTGAATAGGAAGACCTTTTATGCTAGTGTGTGCTTGAGAAAGAGTAAACTGTTTCAGCAATTCAGACATAAAAGAAAAATTTGTTAGAGATCCTGACTTTTGTCATCATATTTTTTCATTTACTCAAATGGTTCACATGCTACTATTTTCAGCAGCACAGCAGAATTCATTAGGTTAAACTTTCCTCATTTTAAAAAGCTTTAATTTGGCTATGAATATCAGTAAACAAATACAAAAGCCCTTCACAATTCTGTAATATGAGCAGTTTGAAAAGAGAAGAAAAGCACTCTCTACAATGTACAGATGCTTTGCGTAAGATGTACCTAATCTTGTGACTTCCATTAAAAATATCTACAGAAACACAGGATTAATACAGTTGGAAGAAACCTTGGGCTTATGAAATCTCCATCATTCGACATACTAAAAATTAAACCCTGAGAAATCTGAGCAACTTTAAAGTTAACCCTGCTTAGAGTGGGAACTTCAACTATATGATCTTAAGGGGTACTTTTCAAACATTCACTATATGTTTCTATAAACTTTGGGTCAAGTCCATTTTTATTGAAAAATATAAATGCAATGTTGATGATGATATAAAACCTTTTAGTTCCCTCTGATTACAGTGTTTTAAGGATATTTTACTTTTATAAAATTTACTTGATTTGGAAAAATAGACAACATTTATTGCTGTGATTAAGAATTCTGATTGATTTTAGAAGAATTGTTATGAAGGCATTTTATGTCTATATTTTCATTGCCAGTAATTTCATGTGAAAAGGGATTTTTTAATTCATTCAATTAAGATTATGAAATATATACTTTTTGTAATGAGAAGACGAAGCAAAAATCTGCAATGGTAGAGGCAGTCTCCAAACTAAGAAAAAAAGTCTGTTTCTTAATCAAGTGTCTTTTCAAATTTCAGAGCTTTCAGAATAAATCTATACTCTAATTAAGGTAGCATGATTTGCCTATTTGCATGATACAATTTCCAGAGAAGTTAAAAACCCTATTGAACTGTAAGAGTGTATGAGCCTCAGTATTTATTTTATATTTTGTTTACAAGTCTTCTCTGTCTTTCTGAAGTGTTTGCATTCATACTGTGAATTCAATGCACTTGGAAGAGTATTGATCCCACAGTTGTTTCACTTGTTCATGTTCCGAACTCAGATACTGTGATAGTGCTTGAGATTAATGTGTACATTTTATGAACGCACAAACACAAATGGTTTTTAATAGTTTTATCACATACTTTCATTTCAGCTGTTTTATGGTTCCAGCCTGTATTCGTATGTTGTTAAATAGCAGCATTTGTGGAACTGTGATTTATTTTAAAATACGCATTTATTAAAAGTTACACACTCTTGCACCATTTGGTACAGTCATTAATGAGATACAATGGCTAATGTCAAATCCCACTATTTTGCTACAATCACCAATTCCCATCCACCTTCTAGATATCACCAGTTCATGCTTTGTCTTAAATTTGCAGATTCTTTCTGAAAAGCGTTTCATTTCTACTGTGGTTAAAGTTGTCCTGTTGACTTCCCCTGGTTTTGCAGGTATGCTTTTCATAATGAACCAGGAAGTTTTTACAATGAAAAGGAAAGGAACAGAAACATCTCAGGAATGGAAATAGATGTCCTTTTGAGATTAATGCAGGAGTATCTTCATTAAAGAAAATACTACCATCCCTAGAGCTGGAGCCTCTGAATTTTTCAGCTCATTACTGAAAGATTCAATTGAATGGAAAGTCACAGAATCACAGCATGGTGGAGGCTCAAAGGGATGTCTGGCAATCATCAAGTCCAACCTCTCTGCTAAAGCAGGTTCACCTAGAGCAGGCTTCACAGGAATGTGACCATGTGGGCTTTGAATATCTCCAGAGAAGGAAAGTCCACAACCTTTTTGGGCAGCCTGTTCCAGTACTCTGTAACCCTCATAGTAAAGAAATTTCTCCTCATATTAAAGAGGAATTTCCTGTATTCAAATTTGTGCCCATTTCCCCTTGTTGCTGGTCACTGTTGAGAAGAGTCTGGCCTCATTCTCTTGGCACCTGCCCCTCAGATATTTATAAGCACTGATAAAGTCCCCTTTTGCTCTTCTCTTTTGCAGACGAAATCATAGAATCATAGAATCACCAGGTTGGAAAAGACCCATCGGATCATTGAGTCCAACCATTCCTATCAAAAACTGTCAAATACCATCAAATACCAAGTACTATCAAATAGACCAAGCTCCTCTCCTCATAACAGATATGCTCCAGTCTCCTAATCATTTTTGTGGCTCTTCACCTACAATGTGGTTCTCTTTATGACAAAAACTCTAAGCAAAGGAAGGTGTACAGCATAGTTCTGAGCTAAAAAAGAGTCTGTTCATCTGTGCAGTGAAATGACAGGTTTAACCTGGAGATTAAACTTTGACCTTGTAATGTCTAACTTACCAAAAATGAAACTTTCAGTTGTGAATAGTACGGATAGTAGGGCCAAGAATTTTCTGGAGAAGACATAGTAGCATTCCTGAATTATTAAAATGAAGAAAGCTAACATCTTTGAAACCATCTCTCTTGTTCTCTGCCAAAAAAAAAATGCAATACAGTATCCTCAGTGTATTAAAGTGTCTGTTCTGCAAATTACTTACTTATATGGAAATCAAAGATTATCTTTTATGGGGATAATTAAAGAACTGCTTATACATCTGCACCAGTGGAGAAACTTCATAGAACTTACTTTTATCTTCAGAATTAGAAATAGAATTTGCCTTTTTGTCTTTGAGGCTAGATCATAAATGAATCAGTAAAATATGTCAAAGGAGTAGTAGAAAACTTTCACATCCATAGCCATAAATGAATGCACTGAGACATAACTGAAGCAGTTCTAAGATGGAAAGCTGATCATGTCATAGGTGAAAAAAAAGTAGAGTAAAACAAGGAAGTCTCACTGAAGAAATTAATGAAAAGAAAAAAGGAAGCTTGAAAAGAATTTCATTTTCACCAGCAGGAAATCTTTATTAGAATCATAGAGTAATAGAGCAGTTTGGGTTGGAAAGGACCTTAAAGATAATGTAGTTCCAATCCCTCTGCCATGGGCAGGGACATCCCACTAGATCAGACTGCCCAGGACGCCATCCAAACTGGTCTTGAACAGCTCCAGGGATGAGGCATCCACAACTTCCCTGGGCAACCCGTACTAGTGCCTCATCACCTTCATGGTGAAGAAATTCTTCCTTACATCTAGTCTGAATCTGCCCCTCTCCAGTTTATACCTGGTCCCCCTCGTCCTGTCACTACAAGCCTTTTTGAACAGTCCTTCCCAAGCTTTCTTGTGGGCCTCTTTCAGATATTGGTTTGTCATTTGTGTTTGGTTTTAACATTTGAATTGTTTATTATTATCCTCTTTTTTTACAAGTTTTAGAAAAAGAATCCCAGGATTTTGCCTCCTGTGTGTTTTCTCCTAGCCACCTCATGGTCCATGATGCCAGCTGAGGTTGTCAGTACAATATACCCGAAGTGACATGAAGGTAGTACATTGTTCTGCCACTTTTCCAAATCTTTCAGCTAGACATCAAACCTAGGACTGCTTATACCACACTTGTTGAGCCTGCCTGTGAGATTGACAACAACCTTCCCAGCTCTGTGGTCACCAATTATCTCAAATTCTCCAATGTAACTGTGCTTCATCATCACAGTCAAAAAATGGATGATTACTTTGGAGTACAACCTAATGAGAACTTGGCATTTCCCCATGTTTTTCAGCGGTGTTGATGCTTTTGAGAGCATCAGCTAGAACATTCATGAGCACCATGGTGCCCTCGCAGACCCGACAAGGGAGGTGGAGGTGGCCGTGGGGCCTGGATGGGGTTGAGAGGTGGCAGATGGTGGCCGGGACCCAGCAGCTCCCCCAACTCACCCCAGAGGGGTGATGCAGCATCAAAAGAAGTTGCTCATAGAGGCCATGGTTTCTCTGTTCTCAGTGAATTTTAAGACTCTACTAGACAACATCATAACTGACCTGATGCAGTGTTGGCTTAGGCCCATTTTGAGTTGGAAAGTGGACTTAATGACTTTCAAAATTCCCTTCAAACTACTGTGACTTCATGAAAAAATATGAATGTGGATTATTTGAAAGCAGGGCAGATAACAGATGGTGGAGGGCGTGAATGATAAAACAATACAGGGGGAATAAAAGAAATTGTAAAACTGGTAGGGTACACCAGAGATTTGTGGTTTGACTTCTCATTCCCTAAGCTTTAACCAAAATTAAATTGTCCTGATTCTAGGAGCCTTGTACTCCCATCTGGCTAGAACCAAACTTTCAGTTTCCTCAGAAAATTCATTTTACATGTGGGCTAAGAATGGTAAAAATGTATTCAGGAAAAATAATGCTAAAGAGCATAAAATATTCTTGGGTAGCAGAATTTGTATCATTTCAACCCCACCAGATGTTTAAGCATGCAATATAACGACAGGAATATACCTAGTCAACAGCTTCTGTTTGCTATAGGACTGGGGTTTGTAGCAATGACTTCTGTTTGGAAAGCTTTTGATTCTTATTTAACATCAGGACTGGACCATTACAGTATGTCCTCTTGTGCAGGAAAATAAACACACTAGGATTCACTTCTTTTGAGTGTGAGGGAGCAAGCTAATGTCTTACACTGCTAATCAGCTAGACAGAAAATTCTTTGCAAGAACGGTATTGGAAAATGCCCTGGTTCTGTCCATTGTGAGGCAAAGGCTGCATTATATGGAGTTTGATATTCAGCATCACCTTAAATAAAGAATAGTAGTAATCTGTTGCTAACAGGTCAAAAAGAAAAATTATAACATGGTACATTTGGAAACACTGGACTCCAAATATCTAAAATTAATCAACATTATAACATTTGATGTTTTTATATGGATAGTAATAACATTGGAATTGCCTAATAAAATGTTACTTTATAAAAATAAATAAAATTAACCAGAATTGGTTTGGAAGATTCATTCTACTTTAAATTTAATTGGAGATACAATAAGACTTTTTTTTTCAAATCTTTGAGAAGCTTTTTTTTAGGGAGTATGTTGAAATCTTAAAGACTAGACCTAAGTGTTCTTAAGTTTACATGCTAGTTTTCTATTTCATTACTTTGTAAACTAAAACCTAATCATTAAGTCACTCATCTACACTGATTATGTCCTCATCTTTTGCACAGATATTTGAAACAAAACTTCCAAGCTTATGCTTGGAATACAGTAAATTTGTCATAGTGGCTCAACTTTATATAATTTATCCTGAAGTACTACAGAATGTTTAACTGGGATGTGTATAACATCCCAAGGCCAGGTTGTATGAGGCTTTGACATGATCTAGTGGAAGGTGTTCCTGTGTGATTGTATGATTGCATAGACTTTGTCATCTGTTTGTGAAAGTTAACAACATCTGATCATGAACATGGTAAGAAATTGTTCATTAGCAGGAATGGAGCACATAATAAAAAAGGAACAGAAATATAGAATAACACATTCTTTAACAGAGTATTACAGAATATTGAGACAATTAAACAGATTGAAATGTAATGAAATAGAAAATAAAAGCCACCAAAAGAAAGGAAGAAAATGTCATAATTATCTGTTGTGAAACTATGAAATGGTGCTGAGTTGTCACTGATAACTTTTCCTTTCATAAATGTAACAGAATTTACCAGCCTTTTGTCTTCTTTATCAACTAAGTTCCTTAAAGATAAATGAGCAGAAAAGAATCCAGAGAAGAGGGATAATAGATTTAGCAAATATTATCTAGAACAGATTAAGCACGCCTATCAATATGTTAAAAAGAAATTAAAAATAATGTAGCAGTTTACTCTAATTTTGCATATCCCAGTAAATGCACACATGTTAAGATACCACAGAAAGATCAGGACAAGGAACAATAATGCAGAGAGCTGTTTCTGGAGGATTTTTCAGGACAAATGAGACAAATATTTAAGTAGTGTATCCCAGATCATCATAGGGTTATGATTTGGATAACCTTGAAGACTAAACAGGAAATAATAGGATTTTTATGACCCAAATATGAATTATTTCTAAGCATTATCACTACTATTTAGATATTTAGATGTATAGATAAATTTTTTAAAATATTGGATTACTCCATCTATATCTTTAGTGTACTGAAGCCTTAAAAGCTAATGTTTTTAAGATATTTGCATCTATATTTTGAATAAAGTTAACAAAACAGTAATTAAAAATATAAAAATGAAAAATAACTGGTCACTATGTTCAAGTGGCTCAGCACTTTCTTGAAATCTAAGGAGATGAGAGAGCGAGTGTGTGTGAGGCTGAGACTTCATCACTCTGTTTTTTTACATACTTTCAAACTGAGAACACTGTGAACTAACCAATATGATGCAAACTGTCTTCACACTTGGCCTTTTTCGTGCTACAGACTTTTTCTTAGCTGTTCTAAAAGGGCACTTGCCAATGTGATTGTTCAAACTTGTCTTCTCATTTTATGCAACTAAAGAATAGTAATCATTAAGCTCAGTTCTCAAGAGGTATACTTCAGATTGTGACATCCACAAATTGGATGGGGATGTTGGATGTGAAATGAATAGAGTGAGAGCATGAGAGCTATTCATTTTAATGAAGAATTTTAAAGTTCCATGGATGACTTCCCTTATCAACATCTTACTCAGATAAAATCTTTTACTAAAATTTGATTTTTTATAGACATTATTAGTAAAATAGCGTTAAAGTAGGAAATACTTCTTCCTCGCTGTACCATTAATTTAACAAGTGCACAAGTTTTGCTTTACTAAATTTGCTCTGCTAATGACTTTCCACATGTTAAATAACACTGTGAATTCAAGCTGCTAATCCAATATAAAACAATACTATATATATATTTGTTTCTTCTGTATAGCTGCTCTTTAGTCCACTGTGTCCATGATCTCTGATGAATCCAAATTCTCACTACTTGCACCAACACAGACAGTAAGATTCTTCATCACCTTCAGTCCTGCAAATCAGGAACATTACACTAAGACAGTCATCATTTTTCTGAAGCGACTGAATTTGCCTCAAGGTTCTTCCTCTTACTCTTCTCTGTCAGGAATATCCACGTGACCTCTGATCGCTGGCTTCCCTCCAGAACTTCCTAGGGTGTATCCGTATTCCTTATGAGATCAGACACTTCTATAATCAACAGAAAAATCACTACACAGCATTCTCTGGGATGAGAGGCTGTCAATTTGGTTGAAATAGCATCTTCTGCCACTAAGGTACTTCTTTCTAGCTTTCTTTCCATCCACAGATGCCCTCAAGGCAAGAGGATAAAAGGCCACCTTTTAATGAGGGAAGGAATGCTGACGTCTCCAAGAGGGTTTTTTTCCACTTTCCTCAGTTCTGTGTCCTCCTCCCACAAGATGTGACTGCAATCTTGATTTTCGTTCTGCTGCATGATATTTCTAAAAATCTCTATGAAGCTCTGCTGTCTTTCTTAGCACAGAGAATTGTTTGCCTTGTTCTTAAATTTAGTGTAAGTGAACCTCTCTTATTCAACTACTCTGCTCTTAAAAGCAAGAATGTCCTGTGAGGACTAGAAGTGGTCTATATTAAAAATATATGTATGTTATCTTTTCAGAAGGAGGTGCTAGCAATAGAATGATCAATCCCTGCTTTTTAGCTGAAGTTTTTTCCCATTTTCTTCTTTCAGAGTAGAGAAGGCAAAGAGATTTTGAAGTTGATTTTGTATCTCTGTGAGTTTGTATACTGGCATAGAGTGAATATTAAGTCACAATCTAGTTATCACTTAGCTTCAGCACCAAACAAAATATATACTAGTACACTTTCTAACTGAAATTAGAAATCTAATTATGTAGATTGCTTGTGCACATAGCACATTCATTCATACTAATCAATATATGTAGGATGCATTAATCACATAGTCTCATTTGTTTATATGAAATCTGGCTTGTAAATAACATTCACAATTAAGCTTTTGTTTCTCTTACTATCTACAAGTCCAACTAGGTTTGTTTGAACTGCAAATATTACTTTTCAGTTTTTCATCATTCATACCATTATTAACATTACACAGCATTAGTTTGTTTTTATGCCAGTAACCTAGAACTAAGAATTGAAAAAATGCATCTCTTCTGCTTTAACTAAGACATCTGCTGTAATTATAACTCATAAAAATCTAAATCTCCACGCATGTATTTTTGCTATAAGACATAAATGAGTTCTTAAACTTGGGAGTTCATGGGACAAATGAAGTCCCCAGAAGGGCAAAAGGTTTTTCCCCTTGTTACCTCATCTCTCTCTGCTTTGTATTTTATTCCTTCAAGGTCATCCTAAATGCGATCAATCATTATCCAATGGATATATTTTGTTCTAGCCTGTTCACAGCAGTCAGCAGAGCACTGATAATGTTGTAGCATCTCACTCATACTGGAGAGGAATGGCGGGTTGCCTTGCAGCAACTCTCTTACAGGCCTATTCAAGCCTCCTTGTCAAGGTCAGTTCTCAGTAAACAAGAAAAGGTAGAGTCAGTCTGCAGAAAAATACTTTCCTGCATTAAATGTAAATCATCACTAACTTAATTTTGCATTAAATCATATAAATGCTAAGCATACAGGTAAAAAGTATTGAAGAGAGCTTTCAGAAGGCAGAAAAATGACAAACTATGCCAATTATGACTCTTTCACTTTTTAACATCGTTTTTAATTATCAAGGAAGACCGTCTTACAACTAGAGAAAACAGCCACTGTCAACAGCAGAAAGCCTTTAACAAGGTGTGCACATTAAAGCACCAATCTGGCTATTGCTTCCCAAAAAAACTTATTTGGAGTAAAATAAAAGTATTTGTAGATTTTAGACTCTCTTCAAATTAATGGGTGACACCTTGCAATGAGAAGCAGGAAAAAGAAAAAAAATCTGATATTCTACTATGCTGTGAAATTTTTGGTGAAAGGAAAAATAAAAGAAACTGAAAATTCATATTCTTCTTTTCACATAAAAAGATTCTAAGGAATTAACCACTGAAAATTTTCTTTTACTAACAAAGTGGGCTCCATTAAAATGTGATTTGACAGTACATATGAAAGCAAGCATATGCCTGCATAATGCTTTATGCTCCAAAGTTGGAAATGACTAGATGCTGCTGTTCTTCCCATCACTGTATTCAGAGTTGATTATTCTTTCTATCACTGAACTCTAGTTTGAGTCAACTAAAATGCCAATTGTCCTCACTGTATCTCCACCATAACTTCTAATCAAGTCTGCAACATCTCCCAGAAACCAAACTGAAAATTTTCCAAAATATAGTATAAATTTGTGGATAATAATGGTCATGAGCATAACCTAGATATCTGCCAGCAATCTCAGTTTACTAGATAAGATGTGATGAGCAACAAATAATCCTCTTGACTATAAGAGAACATATCAGGCCACTACTTCCTTTCCAGTATAAAATCAAAGAGATTATTGATAAAACAGAGTATAGGTGAACTCATCTGAGATTGTGATGTAAAAGAGTTGCAGTACACATGCCACTAGTTAGATATGACACAGAGTGATGGAAAACGTAAATACTATATTGCAATATGAAGTTTGATAGGCAGTAATTTTTGTTTTGTTGGTAATATTAATAAGGCGTAACCTCAAGAAAAATTTTTTTCCCTAGATTTCATTTTTCTTTTGTTAATTACATTGTCACAGATGTAAATACATGTACATAATGTCAAAACTCACTTTTAAATAAAGATGAGACAGATTATTTCATTTTTTGCCCTTTCCAAAGGAGACAGACAGCTTGTCATTAAAAATAAAAACAGTTGCCATTCTTACTCGGACAGTGAAAAAAATACAATAATTTTTTATTATTATTATTCCCTTCAAGCTAGCAATTTCTTACTGTTTAAGTGAGATGAGGGAAAACCGCTACACAAAAAATACTGACCAAAGCTGATTTGATTAAATCTTCACTTCCTAAATTTCTATCGCACAACAAATTGTGTTCTTTAAAAATTCCTGGCCTTTTAAAAATATCCATCAAAACTAAACAGTGTCTATCCTGGGGTTGAGAGTGGGGTTTTGGTTTTATTTTGTTTTTGATAGCCCTTATTCGGACCAGTTCTGTTTCTGAGAGGTAAACATATGAACAAATTCAAAATAATCAGGCCATTGTTCCTGCTACTACCATTATCAATTTCCAGGTTAAGTTTCACCCAAACCATGTTTACCTGTGAAGAAAAATTTTAGATGTTTTTTTCCAAATTGTAGCAGGCAACAGCTTGTTATTCACCTTATGGCATTTCACATTTATGCTATATTATCCTACATACAGTTAGTTTTCCAAATTCTTTCAAAAAAGCAGAATCATCCTGATCATGTATAAATATTAAATTTTTTATTTAAGCACCTGAGGAGAAATCTGAGTTCCTTTATGATCTTTATAACCTGGGGATCTACTGGCTTGATTCATGTATCAGTTGTTCAAATTTAAGATGAGGTAGAATATCAGGCAGATGATTCAATAGCTTAGTTGCTAATGATTGTATCCCATGATCGATCTGTCTACTTTTGATTCTTTAACATTGGCATGTTCTGGTTTTACTTGAATCTCTTTTCCTGATATACAAAACCTATAGGGAATCAGTATTCATCTCATCTCAGTAACTGGAGATAAGCTGGAGGTAAGCTTTTGAAGTAAAATAAGTATTTGAATGCAACTCCTGAAGAAGAACCTAAAATTCCTTGACAGATCCTTTTTGTTTTTAACGTAATATGTATTCAGATACTCTATCCTGCAGGTTAGGAAACATTTCTTAAAACCAGTCAGGTTTCGAGAGTCTAAGAACTTCCAGTGCTGCATGTAAGTTTTCAACTACATATGTAAACAAACACTAAGGAACTCGCAAATCACAACAGAAGTTTCCTGATCTCTTCAAGTAAATGAAATATATAGTGGAATATAAGTTCTCTGAAGTTAAACTTACAATTATAAGACAGAACACATATTTTTAGGTCACATTATGAAATGTACATAAAAATATTTCCTTGTCTTATGGAAAACAAGTAAGTTTAATTCATTTGAATTAGATGCCATGCTGTAGCAGAAGGCAGATGACTAGAAAGGAGGGATACATTTTCTGTTCTCTCTCCCAGAGGAGGCTGGGTTTGTTTTGTGATTTATTTAAACAAAAGGGAAAGAAAACTGGAAGATTACCTTTATTTTGAGCAGCAGCAGAAGGTTTTGGATTATGGACAAAATTGTTGTGAATTATGGAAATGATGTCAAAATGCATAATGTACGTAGAAAGAAAAATAACTTCTCATCCTCTTAACAAAATTTAAAGTATCTGTTTATAATACACCCATTTTTACATATTCAATCAACCTCTCAGGTTATTATTCTTAAATATGTGTGACAATATTTTAATATGTTTGAACAACTGAAGGGTTTGTGAGGGGTTTTTATCGGTTTGTGTTTCTCACACAACTGGGTGTAGGAAATGCAGTAAAGGTTTTCTGTCTGAGTTTGCTGCTGAGATAGCTGACTCTCTGAATGATTTTCACTTACAAAACCCCCTAAACCTACATCATGAAAGGTAATACATTTAGATAGTGCAATACCTTAATATGTTATCTTTTTAAAATTGTTATAAATGTTCCAAGTTACGCCCAAAATACAATAAAGGTAGTAACTAAGGATTGATCCTGCTGATCTGTGACTGTAGAGGAATAAAATCTATTCCATAATTAGATTTCTACAGAGATGTTATTTTCAAGAAGTTAAAACAAAATGTTAGTCTTTCTTTTTTCCTACCTAGTTGACAGCAGATCAAGGCTGATTTACCAGACAGAACAGACTAGATCCTGAATAGACTGATGCGGAAGTGTTGCAACTGTACTATGGTTTAGAAATTTCTCTTAAACCAAATAAATTTATTTAGAAAAATCATCTTTTACATGCAGAATTATTTGACCTGTACTACAATGACTGAAAAGGAAGCTCAGAGGAGAATAGTAAATGAAGTCTTCTTTTATTGATAAAATCTTAAAGTAGAGCACGTGTTAAAAAGTAGCAGTAGCAGTTTTACTTTCCCTCTTTTCTGAGAATTTCTTCACTCTGGTTCTATTTTACTCTTTAATTCCCTTAGTCTATTTACAGTTAATACAACGTAGAGTACAAAAATCCTAATTTGTATGAAAGAAACACACCAAGGATTAGAGAAATATATATTCAATAAATCTGTGTACTGCCATAAAGAAGGATTACTCTCCTCTCATCCACAACCCCCTTTCTTATTTACAGCATTTGTAGTGACAAGAAGGCACATCACACAGGACAGTAAGAAAGCACTTTGCTTTCTCTTTTTATTTTGTGTAGTTACAGTATTGAAGTTTTGGTCTGGACTTATAAAAGCAAAATGAGAGTGGGAGATTTGAGCTGCCAATTATTAGTGAATTTGGGGGTTATTTTATTAGCCTATAAGTATTTCTCCAGGGTCATTTCAAATGCATATAAGAAGACATGAGCAAACACAGTTTCTGCTGTGCTCTAACAGGACATAAGATTGTTCTGCATTTATGTTCAAAATCTTATTTCTAGGATATTCTTCTTACTCAATTTTTTTAAAAAAACTACCTTTCCTATCCTGTATAAATAAAAATCAATTCCTTGTTTTACATTAACTTTTTACATTAACTAAACAGAAAATATTCCTCTGCTGAAGAAGAGTTTTTAAGGTTATCAGGAGCCTCTTAATTATTGTTCTTTTTCAAATTCAATCTTCTCTGAAAGGTTTTTGAAGAGATAGTGCTTTCTTATTTACAGCCCTTAATTTTATATGAAAATATGTTGTAATTTTGCTTGAGAGCTGGCAGTTATTGGAAGAAGGATTTTTTCCTGGAAAATTGTCTAACAAAGTTCAAAGTATTGTGACTATATTATGCATAGAATCTTCATAGATTGTGTGAGTTTACTGTTAATCCTTCTAATATCATACTAGTGTCATAAGAACATTTTTTTTTCCTGGAGGTCCTGATGGATTTATACAGCAAAGCGTGAAATCTAGATTTCCTTTCATTTCTTCTCATCTCAATTTTTCAGCCTTTTTTTCTTTTTCTTTACTTTAGAGTTGGCAAATATCTCTATCTCAGTTCTTCTCTTTTCTCACCGTGATGATCACTTTTGCACATCTGCCACACAAAAAACCCCAAAACGGTGCCTGTTACGCTTTTTATTTAACAAATTAAGAAAATCAACTGTGATCACCTTCAAAATAGTTCCCTTCTGAGTTGACACACAGCTGCATACAATGCTGCCAATGTTCAAAACAATTCCACAGATCATATTCTGAAAGGTTGTTGAGTATCTGTCATTTTTGCTTTCATGTCTTCTACTGACAAAAAAAAATTGATTCCTTTGAGCACTGGCTTGGTCTTTGTGAAGAGGGAGCAAGGTCTGGCAAATAGGTTGGGTGCTCAAGCACAGCGATGTTGTTATTCACTAAAAAACTGTTCCACAGACAAAACATTGTGGGCTGGCACATTGTCCTGGTGCAAAATCCAACAATTTCTCCACAATTCTGGTAATTTCCTTCTCATGCATTCATGCACTTTCATCAAGATTTCAATACAGTACTACTGATATACTGTCTGGCCATTGGGAACCCACTTTGCCATCACAATACCCTGGATATCAAAGAAAATAGTCAACATGGGCTTGAACTTTGAACAACTGATGCAGTATTGGAAATATTGCTGACTTCCACTGCATTGATCATTGCTTTGTTTCCAGATTATGCATAAATATCTAAGTTTCATAACAAGTAATTACCAAATTCAACAAATCCGCTTCACCCCCAGTGAGTTGCAAAACGTCCAAACACAATTCCTTGTGGCTTCCTTTTTGTTCATCTGACAGCATTTTTTGAATCATTTTTGCACAAACCTTTTTCATGTTCAATTCTTCTGTTAGAATGCACCAAACACTATCCTGGTCCCATTGAACTTTCTCAACTGCTGTTCCAGCACTCAACCATCTGTCTTTTCAAATCACATCTCAGACTTTTTCATTGTTGTCATCAGTAACTACTATGTGGAGGTGGCCTAGGCAATTATCTTTCATGCTTTGCCTGCCTTCCAAAAATTGTTCATGCATTAAAAAGATGTGTGCATGAGACATGCACTCCTCATCATAAGCCTCCTTCAATAACTGAAAACCTTGCATGGCAGATTTCTTCATTTTCGCAAAAAAAACCCCAACTTGATGTTAACTCAGTGTTCACTCTTACACACCAACATTTCTTGAGGGTAAGAAAACATTTCTGTTTGAAAATGCATCCACTTGTATTGAGTGAAGCAAGTGAGCTGAGCCTTGTGTCCTTGTGACAGGTTATATATAACATGTTCTATAGCTATCTTTTTGTCTCTTCCTTCCTACTCTTGGTTCCCAAGCTACAGTTCTAGTTTCAGGGAGGCAGTGCCAGACCTCATATATTAGGATTTACTTAAAATATAATAACATGATGACTACCTAAAACTTTATCAGTGCTGTGATCTAACCCCAAAAGTCCCACAAAACTGAAAACACAGCACTATACAAGGTACTATAAAGAAAATTACTACTGCATCTCAAGCACATGCAGTACAAGATGGTTTTCATGTTCTTATAACAACGCTGAAGCAAAGCTGTCAGACAAATTACTTAGTGGATCTGCTTCAGTTACACAGTGTTGCATGACGGATGTCAGGATAGGTTCAGATGTACAAAGATTTATTAGTGGTCTGTAGCTGACAGCAAACAGCCGTTATAATCATCAAAGTTGCTTTGGTGTATAAAAATGAAAGACGAGGTAAAGAGGTAAAGAGAAAGAATGAGGAAAGAGACAAAGAGGAAAACTCTTCACAGTGGCCACTCATGAAAAGGGACAAATATCCTTCCTCGTGTGTCTTCTCTGATGCAGCAAGTGATTCTTCCTGTAATACATTTCCTATAGTAATTTTGCATTTTCCATCATGACCTTCTTAGCTTCTCAGCCTATTGTTTCTGCTTTTGGAACTGTCTGACTTGATTAGGGGCAGGTACTGCACACTGCTTGACTGTTAACCTCCTTGAATGTATACTATTGTCCCCAGTAACATATCGAGGGAGTGGCTTAGGGTAGCACAGAGGATGGGGAAAAAGGGACATTCTTACATTGATGGCAACTGTCTTGTATAAGAAGCTGTTGTATCCATGCTATTGAGTTTTGAGTTTGTGGAAGCAAGACCTCAGGAATAACAGCAGCAAAAAACCAGCATGAGAAAAATATGGGAAAAACACTGTCACAGAAACTATGGAAAATGCTGTCACAGCATCTTGGCTGAAAAGGTACAAAGCTGACAGGTTGTCAAGTGGGAAAACTGAAGAACTTTAGCAATACAAAAAGCTAAGGCACCTAAGGAACTGTGAAACAACAATCTGGTACCACCTGAAGATTCAAACACTCTTTCTTAGGTGGAGAGGAGGTGAGGACAGAAAGGAGTAGTAGGATCTCATGTTGATCTGTAGTGTGTCCCTGACAAGGACTATCAGATCTACAAATGAGGGCAGGGATGTGCTGTACTTGCAAAAGGATGTGTGTGGAGACTTCTTAATTTTACATGAAGAAAGTGTGTGGGATTTTTCTAAGTATCTTAAAGTTGGTTTTAATGGGAGAAGTCAATGACTTGGATGATCCAAACAACATTTTAACCACAAATATTTTATTCAGATATCAATTAATACATTATATATAATATATATTTTATATATATATATTCTTAACCACAAATATTTTATTCAGTTATTAATTAATATATTCTATTCTATTCTATTCTATTCTATTCTATTCTATTCTATTCTATTCTATTCTATTCTATTCTATTCTATTCTATTCTATTCTATTCTATTCTATTCTATATATCATATATATAATATATATTATAATACATATATTTTATATGTATTATTATATATTTTTTATTCAGATATTAATCCCTTAATGGAAATTTTTCCCAGAGAAGGGGTTTCTAGGAGATTCTGTCCTCACAATGACTCTGTGTTTCTATAAACTGGTAAATGCTGCAGGGGCTAAACAGTGCTGCAGGGTTTCTGCGTGCTTTCTGGAGGTCTGTTGGCCACAACATGTGTAGTCTCACTCAATTCCTAGGAACGACCTAGGTCAGGTTTCAGCTTATGCATGTGTGCAACTATTCAAAGGTTCTGGGTGTAAAGGAGAGAGGAGATTTGGGAATATAATTCCCATGGGAGGATGAGTTCTTAGATAGGAATTCAGTGTGAGCTCAGAGGTATTTGCAGTACCTAGGAAACCCAGACAGTTAAGAACTGGACTAGAAGCTGTTACTCGGGTATACATGTTCCCCTCATGTGAAGTATGATCCCGTCCCTGGCTTCTGCTGTCTTGGAGTTGATAGTCTGACTTGAAAGTTGGAACATTTGCTGCCTTTTTTATGGACATTGTCCCATCTCTCTGAAAGCATCTGCTCCTGGTTTATGCTGAGATTTGGGATCTTTTTGCTGATAGCTCAGCAACCGTGGAAGCTGCAAGCAAGGCACTGATGTGCTGGGTCCAGCCCTGTTCAATAACTTTATCAGTGACCTGGATGAAGGCATCGAGTGCACCCTTAGCAAGTTTGCAGACGTTACTAAGCTGGGTCAAAGTGTGGATCTGCTGGAGGGTAGGGAGGCTCCCAAGGGACCTGAACAGGCTGGACTGCTGGGCTGAGACCAACGGCATGAGGTATGACACAGCCAAATGCCGGGTCCTGCACTTGGGGCACAACAACCCTGTGCAGCTAGAGACTAGGAGAAGCCTGTCTAGAAAGCTGCCAGGAGGAGAGGGACCTGGGGGTGTTGGTTGACAGCGACTGAACATGAGCCAGCAGTGTGCCCAGGTGGCCAAGAAGGCCAATGGCATCCTGGCCTGTATCAGAAATGGCGTGACCAGCAGGTCCAGGGAGGTTATTCTCCCTCTGTACTCGGCACTGGTGAGACCGCTCCTCGAATCCTGTGTTCAGTTCTGGGCCCCTCACCACAAGAAGGATGTTGAGGCTCTGGAGTGAGTCCAGAGAAGAGCAACGAAGCTGGTGAAGGTGCTGGAGAACAGGCCTTATGAGGAGTGGCTGAGAGAGCTGGGGTTGTTTAGCCTGGAGAAGAGGAGGCTGAGAGGAGACCTTATTGCTCTCTATAGCTACCTGAAAGGAGGTTGTAGAGAGGAGGGAGCTGGCCTCTTCTCCCAAGTGACAGGAGACAGGACAAGAGGGAATGGCCTCAATGTCCACCAGGGGAGGTTTAGGCTACACATTAGGAAAAAATTCTCCATGAAAAGGGTCACTGGACACTGGAACAGGCTGCCCAGGTTGGTGGTTGATTCACCATCCTCAGAGGTGTTTAAGGCACATATGGATGAGGCGCTGAGGGGCATGGTTTAATATTTGACAGGAATGGTTGGACTCAATGATCTGGTGAGTCTTTTCCAACCTCGTGATTCTATGATTCTATGATTTATTTACAGAGAAATCATGTTATTTGCTTTTACTAAAGGTGTCAGACTGCAAGATCTTTAACTTGATTTGCAGGTCTTCTGCAGATATGTTCATAGCATCTTGTGACCTTCTGGAGATTAGACAACCTCTCTGGGTGACTGGTTTGAGTGCTTAACTGTCATGAACTGATGACAAACAAGTTTCTCCCCATTTCAAATATGAAAATAAATTGAAAATAAAGCCATGAGTTTATACTAAGAACACTTAGTCTACAATTTTCTGCAGAGCCATGACAAAATGTATTAATTTTTTCAAGATCATTATTTTTTCCACTTTTAAAATTATTCAACTTTTTCGTATGTTCCTGTTCCCTTAAATCTAAAAAAAAGAAACCCAACCCTGTAATGTAAAAATCAATTTTGCCATATTCTTGGACATGATCAGGTATTTATTGGCAAAGTTCTCCTGCCTGGGGTCTTACTTTGTTTCTTTTTTCTTATGCTTTATGTATTTCTGTCGTTAGTTGCCATAGGATTTCAGTGTATCGTGGCACTAAGTGTACTCATTCTTCTTTTTTTTATTTTAAAAAATCAACAGTTAATTATGGACAACTGCACAGTATCAAAGACACCCCATTTTAATTACATGTCATGAGTTAAGTCTTTGTAGTTGTATTCCTAGCTGTACTCAAAAATACTCAGCTGTTAATGGGTTTTGGCTACTAGAAAAAATACTACTAGGAAAAGGCAATCTAGACTTTTCTTAAAAAGGTGTATTTTAATCATCATTTGCAGAATGTTTTAAAGGTAATACAGGCTTGCAGCTGTATCATCTGAAGATATTTTAAATTTTCATGGGTAAACCACAGGAAACAGTCCTTATGACTTCTGTCTTTAAAGGAAACAAGAAGGCTGAAAGTCAGATTTCTGTCTAAAAAGTTTATCTGTATATAGTCCCTTCTTCAAAAGAGCCTCTGCAGCATTTTTACATCAAGTAGTGCATTTAATACCTAATTAACATTAATTAAATGTACTTATTGTATTGCAGATTTAGCTTCTATAGACTAGACATTATATGATATGACTGGTGTAATCCCCAGTTATCACTTTAGATGGTTTCAAGGAGTCAGTGATATAGCATACATTTAATATCCTATTACTGCTAATTAGATTTGCTTCACTTGCTTCACTTTCTTTTGCATTCTTGTCCTATAACCTGCCTTGTCCTTGACAGATGTAGGTGTCTAGAGATGAAATATTGTCATTGCCAGATATACTCCTGCTTTCATCAAGTGTAAGTTCTTTAAATGTTTTATAGCTCACTCTTTGCCTTCTCTGCTGCACAGACTGCAGTATTAAAAAGGTACAGTAATTGTAATACCTGTTTAGGTACAGCATGTAATACATCAGTTTAGTAACTCCTTTGCCATCATATAATCATAAAGACAAAGGTTTTATTTTCCTTTGCAAGTCTACGACCTCTCTACCAATTATCGCAGGCTCAAGATCATCCAGGCAGCAGGAGAAACAGCATGAGAAAATGGCTCAGTGCTAAAGAGATGCCGAAACATTTCCTCGACCCAGCCCCAAAAAATGGTTTCATCTTTACCACGCAGGAGGTCGGTAGCATCAGCAAAGGATGAATTGTTACCTACTGTGGGATAGCCAAGGTTTCAGAAGCATCCAAAGCTTTTCTGCTGCTCCAAAAGCTTACCACTGTTTAACAGCTGCCACAAGAAACTAATGACTGCAGGGAATGCATCACATTTCCAATCTCTGAGGCAGCAGTGCATGTATCTGTTATTCTATATATAGATCGAAAGATACACACACTCATTTGTGCTTTTTTTCATCACAGTTATTCACTGATGGCAGTATTAGAAATGGAGAAAAGATACATAGATCCAAGGAATATGATTTGCAAGAGATGAGATGCAAAAGGTTAATGAATGAAAGCAATAAAACCCTAAATAAACACTTTTAGATGTAAAATAGATACATGGAATGTATCCACGAAGAAGTTAAAATGCAAATAATAGGGTTCATTTAAGTCACTGAAAATCAGAATATAAGTAAAAAATATAATATACTAATGTGAATAAAATTTATGTTATAATTTTTGGTACTGATGCTAATGCAGACTTGTGCAGGTCTTGTGAAGACAGTAAATGGGGTTTAAGCTGAATATATTTCAGATTAAATTTCGTTAATCTTCTACAACATGCATATAGAAACCAGTAAAAGTCACTCCTTCCTTATGAAACCTGTTTTCCAGTCTGTTCTTTTAGTATGTGAATACAGTTGTAAAAAACTTAGAATAAGTCAGAGGACTTTACTGGACAACAGGAACCTTTTTTCTTGAGTTCGGGTGGCAGTTTGGGGCGTTTTGGTATTGGGTTTGTTTTTAAGGCTCTTTCAAACATGGGACATTTTGGCTGCATCCTCTATATTTAGGTATGAGAACGGTCTTCCTTGGTTGTCATTTGCCTGTAGTTGTGCTTGCATGATATACTATACTTTTACTATATCAATTGTTTTTATCAGACTTTTTATCCTTTGGTTTTGTTTTGGGGTTTTTTTCTGTTTGTTTTTACAAAGGGTGTACATATCCTTACTGAAATGGAAATGAAGACTGATTTATTAGATGACTTGTCCAAATTTCCACTGTAAATTTGCTGACTGAAGCTCTAGAACCTGAGTTCCTGGACTTCTGCTTATATACTACCCTTCAGAAAGACTGTTCAATAGTACTTGGAGTCTTGAGTATTACTCCCATATACATCTCAAATACATATTGTACATGCAGCATTTCCTATGTCTCCAACATCTAGAAAGTGCAGTGGTGGAGACCTGTTTCACACTTTGAAGGAAGAAATAAAAATTCACTTCTGTGTAGATCAGCAATTGGCATTGATGCCTATCAGATCAGTCGCTGAGCAAGCACAAAAACCGAAACAAAACAAAAAAAACCAAAAAAGCCATAACATTTTTTAAAAGCTTAACATCTTGAAAACTGTGGTTTCTCCACTATCAGTTTCAAGTCATTAACTAGTGTCAATTCAGACCTTTGCTTTTCCAGGGTAAATGAGATTGGATTTTCTAGCTAACAAGTGCTAAAAATCCAAATCTTATCTTCCTCATTGGATAGTCAGAGACAAATTTCCAAAACTCAGCTCCTTCAGCTTGAGAGTTCCAGGCTCTATCTTCGAACTGTAAAATGGAAACAAGGCTTTTTCACTTTGCAGAAGCATTGTGAAAATTAACTCAGTAATGCCTACAAAGCAAAGGTAGCATGAAAATGACAAACACATAATCAATTAAATAGATCTACGATTCTTCAGTCTTCAGTAGATAAAATTTTTTTTCCAATTAGAATCTACAAATATTTCACTAATTAGAAGAAACTAAGATTTCAGATTTTGGCAAACAAATATTGCCTAGTCTCCCATCTCTTACAATTTGCTGGTAAGGATACATAGCTTAGGTATATGCTCAAGATAGATTATTTTACAGCATGCAATGACTTTCTACTCTTCAAAAATTTCTTAATAATATGTATTTATATCTTTCCTTCTTTAATGAAAGGTTGAGACTTACAAATTTTTACATTATAGACTTTTATCTGCCTTTTATATTTTTACTGTTTAGACCTTCCTTTTAAGTCTATTATTATTATTACTGCATGTTAATGGTAGCTGTTTGTCTGAACTCAAGCTAAATATTTTGAGACTTTTCTCATATTTTGTTGTCTTTCCATGATAAATTGGGTAGCTGAGTTAACACAAGATAGATGTGAAAAAGAAAGGCAAAAGCCAAAAAGCTGTTAGCTTCTCTAAGAAATATCATGGGAAAGAGTCTTGCCACTCTTATGATCAAATGATGACAAATTTGGAAAAAGGAATCCTGTTTCTGCTTGTATGGAGAGGACATAAGAAAGGCACTGCACCTTTAAGCAGGGCACAGCAAAATGTCACCCCAAATGATTATTTGCAGAAGTTATTTTACTGCTCCCTGACTTCCATGGAACAGACTGTGGGTGCTGAGAAGAAGCTATGAGATTTAAAGCAGCTCCTCACATTCTCGTCGTGAGAGTATATCAGTGACTATGAAGTGATCCGTGCACAGATGGGTCAGGTTAAGGATTTAAGTCATGATCCAATCCATTTAGCAGAATACTTACTGGCTCAAGTTCAAAGGTTTTGGGTAGTTGCAACTGAAATTGTTACTGAGAAAAAAAAATAAGATTGCCACTACTAAAGAATTTATTTAAGGTCCTGATACCTGTTTTGTATCTTCCATTGAACTTTTGGTTCCAGTTGAAGTGTTCAGGCTGGGATTTTCAAGTCATTGAGAATAAGTAATTCAGGTCATTCTGTGTTTGTAAGGAAATGGGAGAAAAATTCAGTAATTAAATGGGAGAAAAATTTAGTTAGGAAAATCTTCCATAGCTTCCCTTTCCATCTTGTGTATAGACTACATATTTGAAGTTCAGGATTTTGAAATATTTGATCCATAAATGAGGGAGAATGTGCTGGAATAAAAAATGGAAGGTGGAAGTAGATGGAAAAATGGAAGGAGGACTCTTGCATACTAATAACCATGTTTGTATTGATAATGATGATTAGTCACTTGACAGCAGTTAACAGTATTACATCTGTGATTTCTGAAGTACAAAACAGCAATGAAAGTCATCCTAAAATAACTACATAAGTTTTTTATATAAAGTTACAAGAGGTGTCACAGAGGATAGGTGACATCTTCCATACTTGACTGACTCAAATGTAACAAAAGAATTTAGACAAAAGTATGACACTCCTTTGCCACAGAAACAGAAAAGTAGTCTGGAACGTCAACCTAGACAGAAGGGTATTTTGCAACTGAAAGCAAAGTAGGTAAATAGTAGTTGTTGGAAGCTGCTGGAAGAACAATCCAGTTGGTGCCAAAGGCACCTTCTGGTGGAAAACATTGTTGCTGTACTTGTCATGTGTTTGAAGCAAAGCAATATGACAATGCAGTGTTTATTTTCCTGCTTTCTTACCTTTGGCACCTCCTGACTGCACTATACAATCAAAATGGTCTCTAGAGCTTAAAGGCAATGGCAACTCTTACTGCTGCTCTCTAAGTCTTGATGGATATATTTCTGAAATACAGAAGTTTACAAAATGAATTTTGTTTTATGCAATGGCTGAAGAATTTTCAAAACCTTTTAGCAGATGGTGAAATAGGGTTCTCTATCTCATTGGATGTAAGAGAAACAGAAAACTAAGGTCTCTTCTTAAATCACTAAGAGTCACATAAGCCTCTCTTTATGGAAAAGACATGTTGAAATTTAGACCAAAATGTAACTTCAGCTTGATTATTTCAAAAAAGGACAAAAGCACGTTTTACTGTGTAACTGGAGTTGCTAAACAATTATAGATGGAACTACATGTATCCATTTCTACAAAACATATGCTCAGATAAGAAAGACCTGATCCTTGGGTTTAGATCAAGAATATTAAAGATGTTTAATCTGGTACTTTTGAGTTTGAACAGAACATTATTACTTGTTTAATTCACTTTCATACTTAAGGTGAAAACAAATGCAGGAAATGAAATATTGCTTAAAATATTCAGGGCAGTAGCATATGCCTCAAGAGATAAGACTTTCACTGTTACTTTAATTAAGAGACCAAAAAGCAAGCTTCAAGTGTTATTTACAGATTCTTGACATATTCACTAATGAATCATAGGATGTTGCAAAGGTTATTCTGCCTGTTACAAAAGAAGTGCACAATAATTGTTTTTTAATGAACTTATTTTCTTCACAAAGTTTTATTCTGTTCATGATAGATCAATATGCTTGAAATGGGTAACAAAGATTCTTTTTTTACTCTTTCAGCTAGTTAGCTAGCCAGATACATGTGTTAGATAGAGTAATGTGGGACATTGTTACATTTGGTTTTGTACTCTAAGGAGTTACACATACTACAAACCAATTTTTACTACTCTGTATTTTCCATAATACAATTTATTTTTCATAATATCAGGAATGTTTGTAGCCTCTACCAGCACACCAGTTAATGAAGGATTTCCAAATCCAATACATTCTTTGCTTTGTACAATTAACCTTTATTCTTTTTGCATGCAGATTTATCAACCCTTTCAGTATTTTTTTTTATTATTTCTTTTTGCATTTCTTTTAAGGACTTTCTCATATACACACATACTCTGTTGTATTAAACAATGTCTCAGTTAAAACAAAAAAAAAAGAACAACTTTTCTTTTCCAAGTAAGTGATTCTAGGATTAATAGAAATGATAGTGCACCCTGCCTCTGACATAAATGGTGCTAAACAATGTCCTAGTATACCAGAATGTGTATTAGCATTTTGCCAGATTTTTAAATAATAGTTCTAAATACAATGTGCCTTACATATCAATTTGTTGCTCATCTTCTGCCTTCTGAAGAAGAAGCATCAGCTTACATCAGCTGTGGCTTGCTACAGATGGACAGATTTTGAAATACAGTATTTATAGTTCTTGGTTTTTTGTTTTTTTTATTTAGAGTGCTATCTAAATTAGATAGTCAGAAATGGAGAGCTATTGACTTGTTCCTATGAACAAAGAACCTAAGTGCAATCAAAGATCAAATATTCTGCATGTCTCTGTTTGAAACATCTTAGTTGTTTCTCCTTTATTAAAGGGAGAGGGAAGAGCTAATTTTATAATAAATCATGATTAAAATAATGTTTTTCTTATTCATCTTGAAAAATAAAAAATCAAAAATCTTGCCTCTCTTTACATCACCAGGAATTGGAAGTTAAGATTTTATCTGAAAAATATTACTGACCCTACTGGGCATTGAAGGGAAAAATAGCAATCAGAGCTAACCTGAGCTACGCACACTCAGAGGAAAGGAAGAAAAGCTAACATTTAAAATCTGCTTCAAGGGTGAGTGTGAACAGCAAATTAGATACAGCTTGCAGTAAAATGTGGCTGGAAAAGGGCCATAACTCTCCCTGCTGAAGTCCTTAGACACATGTTCATGTCTGCTTCAGTTTCCTTGCATTTTGCACACTGATCTAGATTTATCAGTTTCTGGCAGCCAGCGAGGGTATAGGAAAAAAATAATGGTAGGGATTACATTTCCCTTAGCAGCAGGTGGTTTCCCTCTGGCAGGAGATTTTCTGAGGACTTTGAATGGGCCCATTTAATTTCCAGCCATGTTCCAAAAGTTATGTTTCGTTTTGGAGGAGGCCGTCTTCAGTTCAGATATGCATTTTGATGCATTTGTTTGAGGTTGTATCCTAAAAGATTAAATTACAGTCAAAATGAGTGGACTGTGTCCTCTCCACCTGACCCATAGCCTCTTCCACTGGCTCTGAGCTTGCCCACATTTGGAACTTCAGTACATCTGTCAGCCCCTCTGTTCACTCCAGAGGAAAAAGGGCAGTGAAAAGCTCCTTCCACAAGCCAAAAAGAGTCAATTACAATTGAAAAAGAACTGACTCTAAAGCCAGATGGCAACTTTTTAGGGCTATGTGCCTCTAACAACTGGGATCAGAAATACTCCTATCATTTCTCCTTGTATGACAGATGACAAATTCTTGACAAAGAAGGAATTCATTGAGGAATTAGATAAAACAGCACAGATTCATTAACTTCATATCTTCAGGTTTCCCAAGATAATGTGTTTAAGTTAAACTGTTGGTTTTTACCCATATGCTCCCTTGCCACATGCATTCATCAGTCTGAACCTAATTACTTCCACTTAGGGACACAAAAAGTGAATGAACAGGGTTTTTTTTCAAAAATCTTCAACCAGAGATGCTCCAGAATGGCCTAGGAACAATCAAAGTGTTTGAGGACCTACTTTATACAGAGCCTTGAAAAGCAAGTGGAAAAAACACAAAACCAAAACCAGAAACCAAACTCTTTTGTTATCACTGTTATTGAGATCTATTCAGATCCCACTGTCCACTGTCTATAAATAATAGTAATTATATTTGAGATATTTGACTTCATTACTAAATTTTGCTCCTGACTGAATTAAAGTATGGAACTAAAATTTTTGATTGAAGTTTAAGAACAAAACCAACTGCTATCTAAATGTAAAATAAATTTTATGTGGAAAAGAACCCACACCACTATTCTTTTAGATCAGAGGGACCTGGAGAAGCTGGATAAGTGGGACTGTGTGAACCTCATGAGGTTCAACAAGGCCAAGTACAAGGTCCTACACCTGGGTCAGGGCAACCTGCGGTTTCAATGCAGGATGGGGGATGATGTGATTGAAAGCAGCCCTGCAGAGGACTTGAGGGTGCTGGTTAATGAGAAGCTCAAAATTATCCAGCAGTGCACACTCCCAGCCCAGGAGTCCATTCATATCTTAGGCTGCACCAAAACAAGCGTGGCCAGCAGGTCGAGGGAGGTGATTTTACACCTCTACTCCAGTGTGTTCAGATCCAATCTAGAGTATTGTGTCCAGCTCTGGAATCCTCAACATAAGAAGGATATGGAACCATTGGAATGGGTCCAGAGGAAGGCCACGAAGATGATCAGAAAGTGGGAGCACCTCTGCTATAAGGACAGGGTGAGAGACTTGGGGTTGTTCAGCCTGGAGAAACGGAGGCTCCAAGGAGACCTTATAACAGCCTTCCATTGCCTGAAGGGGACATACAAAGAAGCTGGAAGCTTCCATGACATTAGAGGTCTGTTCCTTTGACTTTGGAAAAGGAACTAATATTTGGAAGTAATATTCCTATTGCACTTGACTGAAGCTCTGAAAGTCCCACGGGAGCAGAATTAGGCACACTGTATATTAACAGTTCATATACTTTGTGATACTTAGTTAAAATAATTAAGACCTTGTTTATTGGAGGCATATTGAATTCAAGTATGACTCAAAGTGTAGCTTCAAAGCAAACTAGCTAAACATGTGTGTTTGCACAACTTGATTCAGTGACATAATTCAATTTCCTTTAGGCTGGAAATCAAATTAAACAAAAGTACAGACATTTTCACTCTGAATTACAGTTTCTGTGCAAGAGTTTGTTGTTGCTTAAGTCATATAAAAGATAAACCAGGTTATTTTTCTTCAGTGTCCACATAGATAAAGCTTAAATGATTGTTTTTGGCAAGCATGTCATCGCATGATAAAACTCATGTTGTGATCAGGGTAGATGTAGGCATTTATCTACTTCTGACAGCTTCAGACAAAAGGAAGATAAGTGAAGATATTGTAATTGTAAAGTGACCTTTCCACTCTAAGGATATTGACAGCTATCCTCTTACTTCTGTAGTGTAGCTTTGCCATCTTGATAATTATGTTTTTGTTATTCTCTTGTGTTTTATACTTACAGTACTCTCTACATTTGTAGATTTCATCTGATTTTCTCAAGATAACATTTACAGGGTATCTGACAAAATGTCAGCAAAGAGTAGTACAGGTTTTATTAAAAGGACTGTTGTTTTTTTCGTGGTCATGTCAAACCATAGTTTTGCTGACCAGAAAAAAATATACTCTTGCTTTTTTCAGATTTAAGAAACATTCATTTTTTGAATATCCCTCTAGAATATATTTGGTTAGAATGCAGAAGAGTACATCAACTACAAAGACTCATGAATAAAATAAGAAGTCATAAAATTATCTTGAATGCAAGAAAATGAAGCTTAATTTTCAACTCAGTTTTCACAAGTTGCTTAACAACTCAGGCAGCTGTGGGTTGAAAAGAATTATTTACTGATTTTTAAAATAAAGCTTATCTTACTGCAAGTTCATGGTGTGGCCAGTTATTTATTTTGCCAGTGACAAAATGTGTAAAAAGGCTACAATGTAAGAAGCAGATCTGAATTTGATTTGGCAACTAGTCAGGTAACTAAGAAAGTCAGATTACATTTTTGTTGTTCAAGCGTACATGAGTAAATCTGTCTTTGTGCCTGCCACTCATTGACAAGGTGCTGACACTGGGGATAGTTATGGCTTGACTTTCCATCTTCTTGGTCAGTACCACTGAATAAATGCAAAGATTATCCTGATTTACTGCATCTGCAAACTATCAGAAATTTACAGTTCCTCTTTCCTCAGAGGAAGCAAGAATTTTGACTTAACATTGTTTGGCTTAAGTCATAAACTAGATATTAACGTAATTCCTCTTTAACAATGCCACCCTGTGGTAGTCAAGTTGATTCACTGCTACCCAGAAGTAGAACTCAGCAATGCTAATTCATTGAGCTTCTCCCTCAGCTTCAGCAATATCTGTGACTAGTCTGCTGTTTCTCATCATTATTACATTATTTGTGTGTTTGACAACTGTCTTTTAAGTGGCTGCTCTTTGGGTTGTTTGTGTATGTATGTATGATGACAACTTGTGAATAGATAGAAAAATCTCATGCCTGAGAAAAAAGCTATAGTCGATGAGGTGATACTTTGCCCATGAATTTTGTCTTCCTTATATAGTTAGACCAACATTACTTCAACATTAGCATTGCAATTTATCAACGTGCATTTATGATTTAATGTTTATAATCTCTTTATAGAGAGATTTTGTTCTATTCTGTTGTAAGTAAAGAGAACTTAATAATAAAATATATTCAAAGGCACAGATACCACCCAAAATCCATTGAATCTGAGAAAAGGAACTCAGAGGCAAGATAATATCTTTTACATCTGTACTTCAACTTTTAGATTTACACACTGTATATGATGGGTTTCATACTAGAACCTAAAAAAGTTTAAAACAACACTCTAAAATGTGTCTTCAGAAAAATATTCCTGAAGCTATTCCAACCATTTTTAGATGTGGAAACATAACTACATTTAGAACAATATACTATATAAAATAGATTACATTCTACAGTTTGCTATGAAGAATACATCCTATACACAATATACACAAGTGCAGTAAATTTCACTGAAAAGTTCTCTTTATTTCTTCATAAAATACATTTAGTTATGATTGAAATGCCTTAGAAGAACTGTTTACAATAATCTCCCTTTTACACATCCCAATAAGAGTATTTTATTTTCTTAGTAACTGGTAATTGATTCCTTGCATGTAGTCTTACCTTTTTTTTTATACATGTAAACCTCCAAGTTTTTAATTTCTTCAAGAATTGTATTACTTTTCATACATTTTCATTATGCTTGATGCCTTTTGTTCTTAAAAGACCATCAGCGGTATTTGATAGTAAGCTGCTGTCAGGCTACAGTAGAGATAGAAAAGGGAAGGTTACCGGATTTACTAATATGAGAATATTGTGTGCGAGCAATTATGAGCTTAATGTATGATAAGGATCATGTATCAAAACACCCTTTGCACAAAAGCATGGCTCTGTTTATATAGACAAAGTCTCTCAGAACCAGTAAAAATTCCCAGGCTACGTGCATCATACTTTGTCAGTTGCTGTTACTTAATTTGCCTTAACCAGGAGCTATCTTCCGTCAATGAGAGTGCTCGCCAAGGAAAGAAAGGAGCAGATATAAAAAAAATAATTCTGAAATAATTGAAATTCTGACTGATATTTTGCAACAGTGAAAAGCCACATAGGTGCTTACGCTTCATTTCACATATATGGCGTTCAGGATTTCGGTCCACACTACTCATTTTTTGTTACTTGAATCATCATCATAGACTCTGCTTTTATTGGAGGTAGACAGAAAGAAAAATATAGATGCATATAAAGTCTTCATGGATATCTAGCCATATAGAGTAAACATCATGAAATAATCTACACTTTACCTGGAAATATTGACAATCAGTCCAAATTGTTTTATTTTTTTGTTCTTTCAAATGTATCAAATGAAAATAAAACACATGGTCTTTGGTTTTTATAAGAAGTCCTTATTTGGAAAAGATAGAGGTAAAAGGTCAGATGATAGATCATATTATTGACAAATACTACAGTAATATATATTTTAATTTCTCCAGGTACAATCATGATATTTTGTGTTTTATTTTTCCACTTAGAAAAACAGCCAAACCAACAAATGAGGTATGGTTTTTTTTTGATACTGTAATCTGGAGACCTATGCTGGGGATGCAGGCAAACTTGTGAAACTTGGACCTGCATCTGGGTGCACACTTTTTCAAAGACTGTAAGGACATAACACTGGAAATCAGGTTCAAACTTGCTTCAGTTTTATATGCATGTTCTAACTACCTGCCTATTATGAAGAGCAGACAGGATTAATTTGGCCTTGCACTGCCAATATATCACAGCCTGTAGTCAAAACTGAAGTAGTTTATGCATGATAACTATAATATAATACAGCATGTACTGTGATGTTTATGCTTTTTACATGCAATTGTTCAAAGACCCTGTCATTAATTAAGGTAATTCCTCTATTATTCTGGTTGGAAAGAGTGAGTGAGGAATGAAAAGAGAAATATATAGGTTGCCAAACAGTCTCATCCAACTTCTCTTCAAATCTATACTTTGGATCTGTTAATGCCAAATGCTATGATCTAATGTATAACAGCAACATAAAATTATCCATGCAGAAAACATAAAGAAACATGAATCTAAAGGTGAGCTTTAGATACTTACTTATTCTAGCTAGCAGTCTCTATAAAATTATTTTTTTCCCCAATGACAGTAATTTTAACAATAAAAGTGGAAGGATAACAAATTGGTCTTTAAAGGTGACAATGTGGTGATTGAAATGAGTGAAGTTGTTACACATATAAAGCAACAAAAGCCTTTTATTGTCATTTTTAGAAGATCCCTAATATGTATACAGATTCTAGTGAAACATTTGGTTGACTAACATTTTAGAACAGCTACAAAAAAATGCTACTGTTCTGTTGTGATATATTTAAACAATAAATCTGAAACTGGTCATTCGCAGTTAATAAAAAATACTCCTTCAAGAATGTAAAACAAAAAACACACTCTATGTATTGCCTTTTAAATTACTGTCTAGACACTCCAATTTCCATTTGTGGGAGGAGTTCAATAAAGCACTTCTGTAGATTTTTTTTTCTTGGAGAGGAATCAGATTTGTTGATATCCAAGTATTCTGCAAGGTCACTAAGGATTTGCCTGATGTAGTGAAATATCTGGTAATAGCACGCAATATTAATAAATTGAATCTATAACAAATAGCCTAGAATTTTATCTCGGAAGTCATCTTTGCAAAACAATATTCTTAAAATGGAAACTGTGTTTTATTGAGGAAAACTCTTCTGATGCATTTTTTTCTTAATTGCACTGAAAGAAAAAGTCAGATGTTTTTTAGTCCCAGCAGCAGAATGAGATTTTATGGCCCATTCACTGCAAGAACTGTTTCCCTGGAGGTTTTAATTCCAGGAACAGCCATTCAGTTCTGATAACCAAGTTGATAAGAACAAGAAGGAAAGCATTTCTCTGATTTATCAGTATAGGTGAGCAACCCATTATTTAAAAAAATAGATTTTATAAATATAAGCAGTTAACTCTGACCCACAAAGGACACATCAAACCATGCCTAGTGAAACTTATTAGAGAAATATCTGCCAGAACTAGAAGCATCTATATTCAGAATCATTAAGATATTTTAATACAAATAGAAGAAAGAGGAGGAAATGTCAGGGATGAAGTCTGAAAAGTAAACCATTTTTCAGCAGTAAAACCAGACCTTAGCTCAGATCTGTTTTCAGATGGAAGCAGTTTATTTTTCTCATAGTTGGCTCTAGAGCCACATCCTTTTATTCAGATACAAAATGGCAAGGTGACAATTATTTGGACTTTTATTTTTGTGAACTATGATACAGTAATAAATTCTTCTTCTTATCTTACTTCTCTTTTCTTGCAACCTGATTGCACTGATCTTCCCAAGTGTTGCTTATGTTGTAAACAAGTATTAAAAAATTGTCTACATTTTTCTTATTGTTACTTACCACTTTCCTTTGGCTATCTGTTCTCTTTATGTTCTTTATTTTTCAGTGATACCATCTAGAGACCGTCCAGCAGCCTCGGTAGGATAAAGATGTGCAAGTTAACTTTGCACAGACCTGTAGTTTGATTTTCCATATTTACTGTTGACTCCTATAGTCCCTGGTGCAAGACTGATTTTTCTTTTAATGCATGCACTTTCTTAAGTACTGGATTTAGTCAGATTATCTTCTTTACTGTTGTGCTAGCCGGTGAAGTGTACCAGTGACACAAAAATAATATCCAAATTTCTGCCTCAGCCAATCTTGCATGGATTTGTTTGCTTGGAGACTTCTACTTCTCTTCTGTGTGGTTTATCATTAACTCTGAGCATTAATCTATATGTAAGAGAACAGAAGGTCAAATACAAGAGGAAGAAGTCTCAAGAAAGAAAACTAGAAAAAAAATATCTACAAGGGCTTGTGGAGACCTTGTCTATGTAAAGATGAGTTCCCCCTGTAGTGCACAATTCAATTTCTTTCCTAGATGTTCTTTCATTTCACTTTTGTACCTTTGCCCTCATCCAAACTTTCATCTCTTTTTCCAAAGAGTCCATTACTTAATCTTCTCATTTCCTCATTAATCATTTGGCTCTAGTGACATTCAATACTTCCAGGTATTTAAACCTTTTCCTGTGTTGGCTATGACTCTTAGGTCTGTTGACAGGTCTAAAATATAGCTTCTTGCAGTCTGTATAAAAATCAGAAGTGTAATGATCTTTGAACAGCAGCGTGATCTGGAGTTTAAGCTTTGTGAATTCACATTTTAACACATTTCTTTTTTTCAAGACAAATAAGCACAGCAGCCCTTATGTGAGACGGCATCTTCAGCTGTATCTGCTTTTACAAGAAAAAGATACACATATGCACATGAGAGGATGAGAATACAATCTCAGTTTGACTTATATTAAGGGCTAGATTGTGTCTTGAAAAACAGGAGAATCACAACAGAAAGGTCTTTAAGGAATAGTGGTAGGCTTGTTTCTAAGAATTTTTAAGTCAGAATGCTGTGAGGCTGCAATTCCACTGTTGTTTCCTTCTGCTCCTTCAGTTATCCGAAAAGATAACACAATTCCAATGTCTAATCAGACAGAGTTAAATATTCAGAAAGATTTAAGAGGTCAGAATTTTCCCCTTATTTGATGCTTCCAGATGAGTTGTATGAAGAAATAATCAATGCACAAAGTTCCACACTCTTAAATATATATAGGATTCAAGTCTCGAAAATCTAGTGTCACAAAGACAAGCTATTAATTTGGCATAGTTTAAACCAATAGAATTTTTGAAATTGTTTATTACTTTGCTAGTGACATGTAATTAACCAGCAATCAATGACCTATACATGTAGGATGAATATTGTTAATATAGCAGATAAAGTAGAACACATTTAATCAATGTTAATAAATCCTTACACATTTCTGAATTTGTCTGTATAAATAAATCCCTCCGCAATTCCTCGGTTATTCTTTTTCCAGATGATGACTGTGTTCCTCTTTTACATGATCAGTTGGGGGCTGATAGTTGCCCTTCCATTTAACAAAATGAGCTGTGAGCAAATGCTCTTCAGTTTTGCATTTTCAATCTGGCACACACACTAAATAGCCTCATGTTCTTACCCTAGCAGATATCACTATCCAGACCATTTACCAAGTGTAGACTGTGAGAAAAAAAACACAATCTTGTGAAGTCATCTAGTCCAACTTCATTCTCAAAACAGGTCCAACACTCAGATTAGATTGATTAGTTTACCCACTTGGGTCTTCGAAGCCTCCAGAGCTAGATATTATACAATCCCTTGGGGCAACTAGCTCCAGTTCTTAATTATACTGAGAAATTTTTCTCTTGTATCTACTCAGTGTCTGCCCTGTCATAATTTCAGACCATTGTCTCTTGTCCTCCAGCCATATACCTCAAGAAAGAGCTTTGTTCTGTCTTCTCAGTGACTTCATTGTAGGAGTCGGAAGGCCACTGGCAAGTCACCTCAGTCACCTCTTCTCCAGGCTGTATTCTCCAATGGACACACACAAGTTTCTCAATATATTTTTTTTTTATACTAGAGGGCTCAAAACTAGTTGCAGGGTTTAGGACATAGTCTTGTAAGAATTAATTAAGGGAGAGTGATCACTTCCCAGTGACACTGCTTCCCAAAAATACAACAGAGGATGCTATTGGCCTTCTTTGCTGCCAGAGGACACTGCTGACTCATTTTTTACCTGCTGTTTACCAGGACAATTATGGCCTTTTCTGAGGGTCTGAACCCCAGTCAGTCCATCACTACACTGTAGAAATATAGGGAGTATGTCTGCTCCTAGCATAGGTTTCTGCATTCATTCACCTTACATTTCAGAAGGTTCTTGTCAGCTCACTCTTTTATCCTATGCAGTCCCATTTGAGTTGCAGCCCTGTCTTTAACTATATTTAACTGCACATCCATTTTGTTCTCCACATTCTGAGGAGCACTCCTGTTTGCTGCTATAGATGGTATTACTCCACTTCAATGTCCTTTCTGCCCCTCAACAGTGTCACGATAGACGTAGCAACTTCACATGTCTATCCAATGTGATAAGACACAGAGAGCAATAGATGTCTGGGCCATACAAAAATGAATGTATTTGTTTCCTACAAAGGATAAAGGAGATACAAAAAGTCATCTAGTCTGAACATGAGCAGCAAAAGGGGAAACAATAGACTTCCAGGAGCCTGAGTGTTCCAAAGCATACTGACAGCATTAGTGGGCTGTGTAGTAGAGTACCGAAAGCTCATCAGGGACTCTAGACTAGGGAGGGTGGGACAGGTTGCTTCTTAAAAAAGACTAAGGTGTGATTGCTGTAGATAATGGCAGAACATAGCAGGTATGTTTTAGTAAACAATTATACTTCTCAACAGTAAAAAATCCTGAGGAATATGTTCTGTGTTAGGACCCATGTCAGCTAATTTTCAGTCTGATCAAGGCTGACTTGTTTTGGAAAACAGGGAGTTAAAACCACATAGAAAATCCTGCTCCATGCTGGTGTTATCAGTGACTGAAGATGTTCCTTAATATGTTTAACTTACCAGTGCAAATGTAGACTAAATACCTTCTTTTTCCTACTTCACTTTTCTGAAACCATACTGTGTCATATCTCAAGACACATGTTTTCTCAAACATTCTCTTAAATTGATTGTCAAATGAGATTAAATTCTGACTTACATGTATGGCAAACCCTTGGGTTCTATGAGAAATCACATTGAAAGATGAAATTGTAAACCAAATCTTTGTTTGTAACTAAGCACAATATACTCTAATTCCTTTTACAGCATAAATAATACAACAGTGAAATTACTTATTTCCTTGGAATACTTTCTTTATTATCAGCAATTGAGTTCAGTAAACAGAAAATACAGTTTTCTTTCAGAAACTGACAGTTCCATGCAAGTCAAGTGACGACATATTCCTGAGGGGAAAGAGTTTCTATTCCCTTTGTGTGGGAAAAATGAAAAAAAGCATAAGACATATATCACCCATTCACACCTCCTCTAGGGATATTTGGAGAGGCAGTCTAGCAACCAGAGCTGATGAGCAGTGGATTTTCCACTTCATAGGAGAAGTCAAAGTTTTGCATTTTATCCCTTTCTGAAATGAAAACCAGAAGTGCAACCATGTGTTTCATTTGAAAATTTCCAGTCAGGTCTAATACCTGCATATGAACTTAGACACTAGGAGGGTAATAGGTACGCAGAAAGGCTCAGTGAAGGAAAACATCTCTAACTCAAGCGCTTATTTTTCAGCATCCAGGGTTCTGTTCAAAAGGACTACCTGCTCGTTACTGCTCTCCCACGAGGCATGTGTTGCTGCATGTTGCACAAATGATAAGAAACAGTGCTGACGGAGACAACTTTTCCGAGAGACATGACACAGAGAACATTGTAAGAAATGACACAACTGATCAATTTACCGTGAATGTCACAGAGGTGGCTGTACACCAGAAATGAGGATCTTCAATACAGGAGCAGAGGTGAGCAAACTTTGCTTGGCCCTTCTTTCATCCCTCTGTAAAACAAACACTCTGTGAAACTTGAAAGTGGATTCTAAGGCTATTCCTCCTTGCAGAACCACAGAATCTGGAAAGCTCCTATTGAAGCTGCTCATTAGATGCCCTTGCAGCTCTGGAGCAACATTGCTAGTTCTTGAGTTTGAGGCTTTCTTGTTCAATTGGCATTATTTTGTACACTATTCCCTATACTAACTAGTATGAATAGTATTGTGAAAAGCTGGGCAAAAGAGGAAACGATGATTTGTAGTAAACATGTCTGCTAGTCAGGGAAAATTTTACAACTGCTCAGAAGGCTTGGCTAAATTGAGATGAAATATGCTAGTACACATGCCTTTGTGTAAAGGGAATAGTCTAGATGCATGTAAGGTCTCATTATTTTATGTTAGTGGAAACTTAGTAAGAACAGAACATTAATAAGGCACAAACATAGTTGACAAATATAACATAGCACCATTAAATTTTTAGGCACTGTAGTCATTTCCAGGGAAGATCCATTCATACCTACTATCTTCTTTTCAGGACTTCCTACCACATATTAAAAACCTTTATGTACTCTTACTGTAGCCCAGAACCTTTTAGACACAGTTTGAGTGTAAAATTAGATTAAGCAACACACAGATTGTTTTAAGGGTAAATGTATTTTCCTTCCTTTGCGGATTGATACTGGGAACTAATGCCTGTAAAATGAAGAAAGAGGGTGCTGGAAAAAAGTGTTAATGTTATGCCTTACTCCACTTTATGATTATAAGTTCCATGGTACAGATGTTAATCCAGAGTAGGCAATGCCTGTCTCAGACCAGTGAGCCTTGTCATCAGAGGTCAGATAGAAGCTTGCAGCTGAGGAGGGTCAAGCTGGTGAATGAGAAGGCAAAGCTTGCCTTTTCATAATCCTTTCACTCATGTCAAAACAGATTTGAGCTATTGTTCAGCTTGTGGAACCTCTATTACCTTTAGAAGTCATTCTGTCTAAAAGCATTCAGAAGTGTATGGATGGGAAACTTGATATGAGCATAGTTTAAAGGAATTCACCTGTGTCACTTCAAGGTGAGGACAGCCTGTGCCTTGCAGCTATGGACATAAAACACAGACACAGTGGAAGTCTAGTTTATGAGTTTTGGTGTTAAAATAATTAAGATCACATAATTTGATTGATTTTTCTAATTGTTATCATTTAATTTATAAACACATATAATTACCTACCTACATAATTAATCTTGGTTCTTTTAGTTATTTATGGAAGAAGTACTTGTAAATGAGATGTAGGCTGCCAAACATAACCAGCTGAAAAGCTCTGCTAAGTGAGACTAGAAATCCAGAAGAAAATTAGAATCTATTTCAGGATCCCACAGAAGGGATTTAAAAAGACAAAAGGTTAGAAAGCATAGCTGTTTCCTGAAGAGAGCTCAAAAGTTATGTGGAAGTAAGAAGGGATAAAACATGGGAAATAATAGTTACTAAGACTGACTTAGCATGAGCTCATGACTTCTAGGATGATAAATATTAACTTTATAAATAGAGATAAAGAAGATAGTACAGGACCTATGAGTCTAATTGGAGACCAATCCACCTTCTTTAAACTGAAGGTCAGAAAGTAAGGCCCGCTTAAGCAGGTTTTTTCATACTCTGAAATCATCCTTATGTTGACACAACTATCTGCTTTTGGTTAATATAAATTATCAGCAAGTACTATAGAACCAATCAACATAGCAAAATAAAGACTGATGATGTTATTTGATAGAAATAACAAAATCATCTAAATGTATTGGTCATAAAATAAAGAGATATATTGAAACTTGCAAAGAGTCCAAAGGAATGGTTTGTTCGCATTTACAAGACAACTAGACACATGTTGGGTCTCAAACCAGAGACATAATTGTCAGCTGTCTGATTTAAACAAGCTTCTGGGTAGAAGGAGAAGGTGGATAAGAGGTTTTATTTTTCAGTAGGAATGATCCTAGGAAACTGTCTCATAGAAGCTGATGGAGAAACAGAAAAGAAGAGAGCAAAGACAAACTATTGTTTCTGTTCTTAAATGTAATGAATTTTCTCTGATTTCAGCTTGCTTGGGGAAGAAAAGAAAAGGGAAAAAGGGGATTTATCAAGAGATTTTGATGGTAACACTACCCAGCTGGCAAGAAATACTTTTAGTCCCCTCCCCTCTTCTTTTACATTCCTTCTTTACATTGCTCCTCCCAAGAGAACAGATACCACCTCACAGGAAGAATAAAACTAAAATCTAATTCAAATTCCAGTATTATTTTATAAGAAATGTAGTGCAACATGCAACCAGAAACCCCTGGAGTCTATAAGGGCAGCAAGTAGGGTTTCCAGATTGCAAAAATAAGTATAGAAAATAATACAAAACTAAATTAGCAAACAAAAAAATAAGGGAAATATCCACAAACATCAACAAAAAAAAGCAGAAAAGAAGAGGTAGCTGCCTTAAACATTGATTTTCCTTGAGAGTCAAAGGTAGTTTTTCAATATTACTAAGAATATATGGTCCATCTCAAAAAAACCTAAATGAACTTAGTGTCTCACTATAGACTGCCAGAAATGAAAGTTGTCTTATTGTTGATAGTTTCATACACGGACCTATTTGAGAATGTAAGTGTGTGAAAGATAGGATTCTCTGCTTTTGATGAACAGCCGAGATTTAAATCTCCAGTTTGCTGTTGAAACTTCACATTTTCCAGTACACCTGCAGTAAATCCAGGATAATCTTCCCCATCATTTCAATCAATAATTGAATGGAATAACATTTGCCATGTTATCCCATACATCTGTTACCATAGTTCTAACCTCCTTTATTGGAGACTAATCGGGTCTAATGCTAGCATGTACAGATCAACTTTGACAGATTTGAACTTCATTATAGAAGACACTCATAAGCTGCTGAAGTCTTGTAGGTCTTCTGAGGGTCTTCTAGAAGGTGGGAACTATTTAAATGTCAGCTTTTCCAAGAGATCCTTGGAAATTTCTGTTGTCAGAATCAGTCTTCAGTGGTAGGGAAATTGACATGGACCCCAATACAAATGCCTGCATTGCTGTTTCTACTGTGATCTCACAAGGCTTGCTCTGGGGTTGTGTTGTGTAACTCAACACACTATCACCAGTATTCTACACAATGCTATCTTTGATATTTATAACAGCAAATAATGTGATTTTCTTGGAAACATTTCTGAAAAAAAAGATGTATGTTTACATTTGACTGTCATTGAATCAGCACAACCTCAATGGAGGGGCTAACGGAATTGGATGCACATGGCATAAACTCACTTGTCTGATGGTAACAAGAGCTGAGTTACACTGAGAAACCTTGTGTACCTTCTGCAATTGAAATGATGAAGAAGAACTAGAAAAACCACCAGGTGTTGCATGGAACAAACAAACAAAATGCCTTAGTTTCTGTTATGGAAATTTTCATAAACCTCCTTGATCACAGAAGTTCACAAGGAAAGTAGGAAGGCAGAAGGAGAGAGAAATTGTACTAGTGCCTGAAATAAAATCTTCTCACCTGTTCCGCTCAGTATGGACGGACTTGTAGTGTGTTGCAAAAAAATGCAGACAAAGAAAGATCAAAGCTACCTTTTGAAACTTCAGATTTCAAAGGGCTCTTCGGCCCTATAACTGAGTTCAGATTAAACTAGGCAACTTCCTACCAGATCTAAAAGAAGTTAACTTCTACCAGTCGTAGTCACAACTTTCACAAAATTATTAGAGACTCAGCTTGAGAAAACTGACAGAGGTAAGTCCCATCAAATAAATGCCCACAGTATACCAATAAAAACATCTAATATAGGTTATGACTTTTGTATATTCCTAGAAACAGATCAAGAGTTCAGTTTCATATAAGATGAATGCAACTGAGCTGTACTTTGTATGGGATGAAATAAAGATTCCAAATATTTAACCAGACTATGACTGTTAAGGAGGTTTAAGTTCCGGCAGGTCTCCAAAAATTTGGTCCTGATAATGACACAGACTGAGAATTGCCAGAAATATTAGGACATAGCTGAGATGCAGCAATGGCTCAACTGAAGAAGTCTTTTTTATACTAATGGCAAAAATGAAATTGCAATTATTAGGTATCTTAGTTTGGTGCAAAAAGGCAAGCAGCAATGTGAACCATTTGGTTATGTAAAAATCTAAGCTTTTTAAAGTAAGTAAAGGAGTACCTTAGGATCTGGCTATGTGAACAGGTATTATTAAAGGAATAAAACCACAGCATGGGACTAAACCTGAAGAAAGAATTCAGACAATGGCAAAAATCTTAAGGAAAAAGTATCATGCCTTCTTCTATCATTCAGAAAGACCCTGTGTTATTACTGACAAATAGTTCTCTTCCATCTGATGTACATGCCTACTTCAGAAATAAAAGGTAGCTGGAGAGGTAAACCCCTTGGTCTCAACAAGTCTTCTGAATAGAGTGAAAAATTATTTTTTACTTTTATGTCCTTTTTTGTTACAGTAACATTCCTTGCCACCCTGTGTTTCAAAACTTCTAATTCAATATGATTTCTTATCTATAATGAGGCAAAGCAGGAGGTGGCATTTTATTTGTTAAAAGCCCTGCCAGTTCATAACACTGAATATGCAGGATAAATTTAATTTGTCTATGTATTGGTCAAGCCTTCTTGGAAAAAACAATCACACCCAACTAAAATATCTTTCAGTTTGAAGTAGTGAACTTTGAAAGTACATAAGGAAAGGCCATATATTCTCTAGAATACACAAAGGTTTAAATCTTTCCTAATGAAACAACCTCAGCCCTTCATTGGGTTGCAGTGAGTTTGTACTGTAACTCAAGTGCAACACAGTCCATGCTAAAGCAGTGGCACTGGTGGCTGGCAGTCAGAACTCATCAAGAGTGTACTATTTTTCCATTGAAATTATAAAGACCAACTTACAAGAGTAGTGAGCTTGGAAAGATTTTGCCCTAAACCCAAGAAAATAGAATATTTGGTTTGGGGCAACAAGCACAGACTCAGACCTTACATTTCAAATTATTGCTTACAGTGCATGTAATGATGTTAGATATGTGCTTGAAACTTGTGATGGTAATAGCACTCTGGTGATACTGTAAATAATAAGTACTACTATGGCAGATGTGTTGGTTCCTATATCCAAATTAATGACTATTCATGTTAAGTAGTGTCTCTGTGTCTTCCAAGCAGGTCAGAAGGTTCTCAATAACTTAATAATCATCAGATTATTCTTGAAATGGTCCAGTGTACTAAAACAAATGACAGCAATAATTTTAACCACTGACAAATATTGCAGATATCGGTGGCTACTCATATTTGGATTCCGAGGCTGAAAAACACTCCTGGATTCCCTAGTTTTTACACCTTAGACACTTCAGTTCTATCTCCCAAAACCATATTTAGCATAGGATGGGAGCTAAAACAGTAACAGATTTAAACTTCATCCTTCTTGTAGAGAAGACTGTATGGTATTTTTTACACTACAACATTCAGTGTATAGTAAGCCACAAATTCAGACCTATCTACAGAACTGTGTTTTTTGCAAAATAATAAACCTCTGCTCTGCTCTTGTGAGACCCCACCTGGGGTATGGTGTCTGGTTTTGGGATCCGCAACATTTGAAGGATATGGAACTGTTGGAATGGGTCCAGAGGAGCGCTACAAAGATGACCAAAAGGCTAGAACACCTCTGCTCTGAGGACAGGCTGAGAGAGTTGAGGTTCTTCAGCCTGGAGAAGAGAAGGTTCCGAGTAGACCTTATTGCAGCCTTCCAGTACCTGAAGACGTCATGCAAAAAATGAGAGGTTTTTTTTTTTTACAAGGGCATGTAGTGATAGGATGAGGGGAGCATGGCTTTGAATTGGAGAGAGAAAAATTTAGACCAGACATTAGGAAAAAATTCTTCAAAATGAGGGTGGTGAGGCACCGGCCCGGGTTGCCCAGGGCAGCTGTGGCTGCCCCGTCCCTGGAGGTGTTCAAGACCAGGTTGGATGGGGCCTTGGGCAGCCTGATCTAGTGGGAGGTGTCCCTGCCTGTGGCAGGGGGTTTGGAACTAGATGACCTCTAAGGCCCCTTCCAACCCAAACCATTCTATCAATCTATGACATCTACAATGTTGTTTTCTTTCAGCATTTCCCTTGATCAAAGACATTCGTTTTGAAGATCTGTGGTACTTTTTGTTAAGGGTGAACATGTGTTTATATCACTCCAAGACACTATCTTTTTGTCATTTCATCTTATTGTTGCCAACTCTAATATCAATTTGCTTTGAGAAGAAACATCACAAAAGAATGTTGAGCAAATCAACCCTGTCCAGACTCCAGTCATTTAATCATATAAACTTTCCTCTGTACCTCATAATGATTGACTGTCATCCATAAGACGAAGCGTAGAGAAAACTGAGAGACTTATTTTTTTTTTATCTGACAAAGATACATTCCTCTGATAGCACCACTTTTCTTCTAGAAGCATATTATCTCAGCCTGGAAGGCTGACAGCATGCTTCTCCTGGTTTCACTCATCAGTCTGAAGCTTTTTCATGGCCCTGACCTCTGTCTTCTTGTGACTAATAGGAAGATAGAAGTTTATTTTTTTCAATTAACTAACGCAAGAGTAAGAAAGACTTAACATAAATGCTTTAAGGACATCCAATTTGAACATGGAGGGGGAGGAGGGGAGCCTTTTTTTTGTTAAGGATTGGAAGTCTCTGATAACACTATGTATACGTCTCTTCTCAATACACAGTAACAAAAATCATACAAGTTCAGATACAGCAAGATAGGGTCCATGAGTATGAGTTCTGTTACAAGATTGGAACACTGAAAAGTCTGTAGAAAAAGAGAGTTTTGCAAAGAGAAAGGGACCCGCACTATATGCTGATGTAGTTGAGCCTTGCTGAACTTCACCATTGGCACCTTTCTACACTTCCACCATATTGGTATTAACAGTGTTTTTGTCAGAGTATACAGAAAGTTTTGAATATCAGGATGCAACTTTAGTGAGGAAAGCTCACTGAATGTCCAATATACTGTGGTTTTGCGGTGACTGAACTATAGATTGGTTTTTTGGCAACTGAAGAACACTAAGTCCACCAGAAGTTCCCACAAGCTGGTGATAATAACACTACAAATTCTTCAAGAGGAATGGAAGAAAAACCAATAATCCAGAAGCATTTCCATACTTTTTTTCTGTAGTAACCATTCACCAACATCATGATGTTCTCTAAACTGGGAGGAAATATAATAAAAGATTCAAGTGATATGTGTTTCAGAACTATTGCTACTGTCATTCAAAGAGAATTTTTATTTATTTCTGAAGTTGAATTAAATTTACAAGCAATCTTATGTTAAAGATATATCCAAGCTGTTGCATCAAAGCATATCTGTGCTTTCAATTTTCAGTGACATCTGTTTCCCCCTTTTAAAAAAAAAGGAAAGGTATTAAAGTATTCCATCTGGTATACACAATAGCTGTGACATTATATTTGAGACAGATATTGCTCTCAATGCTGTTGGGAAAGAACCTTACAAAAGTCTTCATTTTTGTCCAGAGTGTGTTTCTATGGTCAAGTTAAGTTTTCATACTTATCTTAATTTTTACCATTCACAAACCACCTAAACCACAAAACAGTGGGCAAATATTTAATTTTGAAGGCCACACTAAGATCAAGTACTGTATAAGGCAGGGGGAACATTTCATTTCTATTTTATAGGAATTAAGGTTGGAGCTGAGTACAGAGTTCCTTTCCTGGATATTGCTCCAGTTGTGTTATAGTGGATGACATTTTGGAAGACATGAAACTACAGTCTGAAAACAGGGAGGAGCTTTGATTTCCATCTACCTATTCACTTCCACCTACTAGGAGGATCCATGTAGTAATAAAAAAAAATGTTAGAAAATGGCTACAATAAATGCAACAGAAAAGTGCTTCACTGAGGTGCTAGTAGTGTCTGGACTTTCAACAGCACTTGCAGCAGATTTTTAACTTTTTCACCAGTGCTCTACTTTTTCAGGCCAATTCAGCAACAAGTCAGTAGCTACACCTTTTGTTTAGTACTGGGGCTGCAGCTGAAATACTTTTACTTATTTCAAAAAGGATCCGTGCTTCTTCAAGTTTGCCTGATCTGGAAGCCAGGAGAATTAAATAGGAATAGGAGAGTCAAGGCAGAGAAACAAAATAAACAAAATAGTAATTAATAATACTCATTCAGAAACATTTTAAAGTATCTCAAAGTGAAGACTGCAAATCTGTGAAGCTGCTGAGAGAAGATTAAGGCTAATTAACACCTTCAGCACAATGAAAACCGTTTGAATGAGGAACTCTGGGAGTCATTTACCATCCAGTTGGCCATGACCAGCTGGTCACTTAGGATGGCTAGAACAAATTTCAGATAGAATTTCATTATTACTTTCTTCTATGTAACTTTTCACTCACTTCTGCCCACACAATGTGCTATTTAAACAGTGGAGTAAAACACAGCCACATGAATCATATACAGACTATTCCTAATTAGTAGGAAAACGTGAGGGTTCCTGAAACGGATCTTACCAATAACAACTGCTAGTATGAGGTAGAGCTTTAGAACTGGATTCTGTTTAACCACCATGCAAATTTCCCCAGGAAGAAGAAATTAAGATATGCATAAGACGTTAGAAGAAATAAAAAGAGAGCAGAGACCTGGCTTTGAGCCAGATAATTCTTCCCCTGAACATCTGTCTGGTTAGACAGGAGGTAGCATGCGAGACAAGGTACAGCAGTGTTAGCACCATGCCACCAAAAGTCATGCTGGTTGCCATACACATCAAGTCAGAACAACAGCTAAAATTAAGCAAGGAATTTTCAAAATAATAACGTTGGATTCAAACTTGTTCTTGGTTTTGAGCCTTTAGAATTCATATTCTTGAACAACTCTTCTGTAACTATGAACTTTGCCCTGTTTTATTTCAGGACAATTTGTCATCAAAATATAAAGTCATATCATGGGTTGTAACATGTAAATCCACAATGTAAATTTTGTTATGCAGATCACAGGAGAATTTCAGCATGATGACACAAAGAGAACACATAACATCAGCTTGTTCCCTATCACTTTTATGAATAGATGCCACTCAGTGTTACTGATTCATGTTTTCTTCATATTTGTTCAGGTTAAAGAGCAAAAAGAGTATAAAAAGATTCACCTTACACTTGAGTTCAGATTGTAATAAAATATTCCAAACATTGACTGCTGCACAAAACCCAGCTGCTTTTGTCATATTTTCCCTGAGAAGCTGAGAAGTAACTGCTCTTGTAGCTCTTTTTTGCTCTGATGCCATCACAGGGCCAAGGGCTTAGATTGCAATCATATGGTAAGAACAAAGTAGACAGAAACAAACTTTCTCCTGCATGTACAGAAAATCTCTGGGGAATGCAAGTCACTGCTGTTATGTCAAGCGTGGACCTACCTGAACTACATGACAAAATATTTCTCTACTTGAATACATGTCAGCACAGTCCTTTCCTTGACTTTGCACCTATAAGATATCGTGAATGAGTACCTTGCTCCTCCAGAGGAAATAGCAGAGAGGAGAGGAATAATGCAAGAAGTCAGTTGTTAGCACAATAATCTGAAACTTTTTTACGCTTAAAAATTTATAGTCAAAAGGAAACCATAATATTTACTTCTTATTCAGCCATGCAGGTGCAAATCCATTAATTTTTATGGAAGTATATAGCATATCTCTAAATGAGACGAAGTAGTGCCAGAAGATATTCAGATGATAACTTATCTTCAAAGGAAAACTTAAATGGCAACCTGTGTCAAGACTTTATACCCGACTGTAAGAAAGGTGAGACTTGTGTCATAAATCAATGTTCTTGAGTGTGAATTCCTTCTGAGAGTAAACATACATCCCAAAGAGCACTTTCAAGAACTGAGTAAGAAAAGTGTACTGAAAGCTATGGATACTGTCCAGAGACTATACCTATGTGTTTTAGGTCCAAATGTTATTATGGGAAGATACTTTGACTTTTAGTGGCATTGCATTTGCAAAATACAAAGAAATGCTCTATACCTGTGCATTAAGGTTGGTTAGTTTTTTGTTGGATTTTTTCCCATCTCAGTGCTTTCCCATGTTTTGAAAATCTAGCCTTGGCCTTATTCTTTTGCAGGACAAGTTTCTATTTCTTTAATTTTTAGAGCTTCAATTTTCTATTTTAAATCTTATGTATTCTTTTTTAATTTTTCTCTGCCTCAGACTTCTTCTGTTGTTAAGCATTTCTTCACTTCACTGTTCTGCACTGAAATTTAAAATTTATTTTATTTATAATTATTTTACAAAAATTTCTAATAATTTTACATTATTTATATTTAGTTATGCTTTTCATTTTTATTTTATTGTTTGATGATTTTTGTTTTCTCAGATTACCTCTGCCTTGAAGAAAGGCTATGTAAATTCCTTTGGTATGACTCAATTTGTACCCAAACTCAGAGAATGCAGTTAAATTTTTTCTCTGAAACCTTTTTCCTTATTAATCCTTTTTTTCTTATTAAACTTTTTTCTTTAATCTTCCTTTTGACTCAGTAACATATTGTTTCCCTGGTTTTGCTTTTCTTAAAAATTTATACCTTCACATTCTAGATTTGCAGCATAAAATTAAACAGGAAGGAACTGGAAAAAGATCTTGTTAGAAATGCTATAGTAAAGGGCAGAGACGGGGGCATGACTTACATTTATTATCATAAAACTTGCTTGCTTTTGAAAGCAAGTAATTCTTCCTTGATCCTCTATCATTGCCATATGGTAAACATGTTCATTTTTCTTGTTTCCATATAGTTTACTGCAATGGAAGTTTAAAAGAAATAATCAGTATTGGTCAGATAACTCGCAGTTCAGTGATTAAGGCTGCCTTCTCTTGCCTCTTCTGTTTGATTTTGTGTTTGTTTGTTGGGTTGTTTTTTTCTTCTTCCTTTCTTTTCCTATTTCACTTAAAATATGAATGTCAGCAAGGTATGTAAGTGGCAGAAAAAGAAAAAAAAAGACAAAAGAGAAAATAAAGCATAACCACCAAAACACATTTTTTCAGCTTTTTCATCAAAACTAATTTACAGGCAACATATTTGGATTTGAAACAAAATTTTAAAAATTAAAAATATTGAATTGTTACTTCTTGAACTAAGAAGAATATTTTCATAAGTAATTGGCTTCTTCACCAAAATATCCAACTCATTTTAATAGGGACATTTTCTGGATAAAGAAGTTGTAATATTTTAACAGTTCAAATTAATTTTTATTTACTACTAAGGCCAAGATAGGAGGAAAAAAAACAATTGTAAGTGGTATCACTTTCTATATTTTTTTAGGCGTTCCACAGGGCCGGGAAGCACAGAAAAATGTTTTCCTATACTCATGAAGTTTTGGCCATAATTTTTTTCTCTGCTGATCTTGTACACCACTTACTGATGGAAAATTGTTGTATCTGATACAGGAATAATTAAACATGCATTGACTGTAACCTCACTTTTCCTCTGTTATAAATGTCATATGCTGAATTACTTAATATAAAAATATTCAAATATACAAGAAATATTTCTAGTGTAAAGTTTGGAGAGTAGTTACACCAGTTTTAAGGCATTAGATTGCCACTTTATTTCACCCATACTTTAATTGGAAGACTGGTGCTATGCACTACAAATATTTACTGACATCACAAAGATTCAAACTGGATATAAATAATCTGATGATTGCACTTAACTTCCATTGATGAAAAGATATTAAAATTTCAGTTTAAGAAGGCAGTGGGCCAGATAGGATAATCTCACTCTGGATACAATGATAGAGTGATGTGAAAAATTAATTTTTTTTAAGTTCTTAGTAAGTCAATGGAAAACTAGACTACAACATATCATTTCCTGTTAATTCATCCCATATTTTATCTGGGTCTGTCAGGCTTGCTTCAGTACTGTGGAAGATTATGGAGTGGTTCCTCTTGACTGTGCTCATCAGGCATATGTAGCACAACCAGGGGGTCAGGCCCAGCCAGCACGAGTTCATGAAAGGCAGATCCTGCTTGATCAAGCTGTTTTCCTTCTATGACCAGGTGACTGACCTAGGGAATGAGGGAGTGTGGATATTATCTACCTGAATTTCAGTAAAACCTTTGATACTGTGTCCTATAGCATTCTCCTAGAAAAGGAGATGGTTCAGGGCTTGGACAGGTGTACTTTTTGCTAGGCAAAAACTGGCTGCATGGCGAAGCTCAGAGATCTGTGTTGAATAAAGATAAATCCAGTGTCCAGAGGAAGGTAACAAAGCTGGTGAAGGGAGAACAAGTGTTGTAAGGAGTGACTGAGGGACCTGGGCCTTTTTTGTTCGGAGAAGAGAAGGCTGAGGGAAGACCTTACAACTCTTTACAACTATCTGAAAGGAGCTTGTGATGAGGTGAGTGTTGGTCTCTTCTCCTAAGTGATTAGCGATAGAATCAGAGGAAATGGCTTCAAGTTGCGTCAGAGGAGGTTTAGACTGGATATTAGGGAAAATTTCTTTACCGAAAGAGTGGTCAAACACTGGAAAAAGCTGTCCAGGGAAGTGGTAGAGTCTCCTTCCCTGGAGGTGTTCAAAAAGCCTGCAGAAGTTGCCCTTCAGGATATAGTTTAGTAGGCATGGTGGTGTGTTGATGGTTGGACTTGATGATCGTATAAGTCTTTTCCAGCCTTAATGATTCTATGATTCTTTGCCATTAACCTGACTGCCATTGTGTAGGGAATACACAGGAGGCTGCTGAAGCTCTGAACATGTAGAAACTGACACTGAGATGTTATAAAATTGGTTAATTTTACTAGTTTTTATGATTCAGCTAACAATCTCTAAAGCAGCAAAAATCTAAGAGAGGGTTCTTGGGAAAGTGCATGAAATTGAGAAAAAATTCTTCTTGTAAGTCAAACATAAATTATAAAATTACAGTTCTGTGGATAGGAAAGCATGCATAGGAAAAGTTCAGGAATTATTTTACTCTTCTGTGCTGTTTTTTTTCATTTTTTATCATTTATGTAGCTTTAAAAAGACACTGAATTATATTACCAATTAGTTTTTCCAGCATTACTGCTGGAGCTTTGTAGTATTGACTATGTAACTATTAAAACAATCTCTCTAGTTCAAATAACTGGACTTCATATTGGTGTCCGAGAGTCAAAGAAATAGACAAGGTACACATTTTTACAATGATCCAAGTAAATCTGCAGTGACTACATAGCTAAAGCCCTGCGAATATTAGTTGTATTTATTATATTAATTATGTTAATATTAATGAATACTAATAGTTTTCAAGAGATAGTAATGTGATCAGTAACGTGACATTTTTAGTTTGCATTGTAATTTTAAAAATGCCTTTGCAACAAAATCTAATGCTCAACTGACAGGCTTTGCTAGAAGTAGGGATAATATTTAGAGTTTTTTGAACATCTTGCTTTGCACCCAACCTATACTTACACTCTTCATCTCTCCTCTGTTGCTTTCATTTCTAACTTTTCAGTCTTAGCCAAGAAAGTGAATTATAAGCTCAGTTGGCTCAAATCACTATAGTCATTAGAACAGAAACATTCAACACCAGGGAACAAATAGTATTTCATTATAATTAGAATTTGTCAATACAACAAACAGGAACTGTGCAGAATTTGATTAAAGTGCTGCTGTGTCCTGACCTGCTTCTGAGGTGATTCTAATTTGCAATGTAGACAGTTCACCTTCTTTTATCTTCTTCTCTTTATAACCTTCTCCAGTCCATTAAAGATAATGGGATCTCATTCTTTCCATTTTATTTTGGTGAGGAGGTTGGAGACGTGCACCATGGAGAGCTGCTGAATTACTATCACAGAACTCAAGAGAATCAGCAAGAAAGTAGAACAATAAACATCATTTTGGACATTCAGTTTTAATCCATAATGTTACACTCTATAACCAGATAAAGAGTTAGTTTGATATTGATTTTATTCTATTCTTATCAAGGCTTCTTACTCTGTTCATTCTGCATGCTAGCAAACTCAGTTGTTTCAGTGTTTTTTCAGTGATTTCTGTGAAGTCCTTTATCCGACGCATTTATGTTTTCATTTTCATGATTTTAAGGTACTTAATTTTCAAGTAACATTTTGGCTTATTTACTTCTAGGAAAAATAAAAATAACAATAGAACCTATGTATTAAAAAAAATTAAAATATTAAAACTGGCATTTTGATTCTATCCTAAATAACTTCAAAGTAGGGCCGTTTTCTGGCCCACTATGGGCATGGATACTCATGAATATAAGGAGTATTTAAAGTAAATCATTGTCTCTGGTTAACTCAATAACTTTTGTGACTGTGTTCACAAACCTTGACATCATGTGTTGTTGCTTCAGTTTATGGAAACAGTACATGAAGCCCAGAGTACCTAGAAAATGTGACAACAATGTGGAACATCTTGTTAACAGCTTACTTTGAGTGCTCACCATTCAGAGCGAAAGTCCCTCAAGGGTCCAAACTGGGACAGATGCTACTTAATATCTGTCAGTTACATAGATAGTGAGTTGAATACAACTTCAACAAGTTTGTAGATGAAATCAAGCTGAGAGGTGCAGCTGACATACTTTGAAGGAAGGGAATGCCATCCAGAAGGACCTTTATAGGCTAGAGGAAGAGGCCCAAGGGAACTTTGTGAAATCCAGTAAGTCTGAGTGTAAGATCCTGCACCCAGACCAGGACACCCATGACTGAAAGTGGCCCTGCAGAGAAGAATTTAGGTATGCTGTTAGATGACAAAAAGGACATGAGCTGGCAGCGTGCACTTGCTGCCCAGAAAGCCAAGTGCATCCTGGGCTGCGTATAAAGAAGTGTGGCCAGCAGATCAAAGGAGTTATTTATGCCCCTATATTCCACTCTAGTGAGACTCCACTTGGAGTACTGCATCCAGGTCTGAGGCTCCCAGAGCAAGGAGCACATAGACCCATTGGAGTGGGTCTAGAGGAGTGGCACAAAAGTTATCAGAGAGATAGAACATCTCATCTGTGAAGAAAGGCTGAGGATTAAGGTTGTTCAGCCTGGAGAAGAGAATGCTTGTAACTGCAGTCCTTCAGTATATAAAAAGGGCTTATAACAAAGCTAGAGAGAGAATTTGCAAAAGCCTATAGTGACAAGACAAGGGACAATATAGAGTAATTTTAGATTAGATGTAAGGAATAAATTTTTTACTATGACAGTAGTAAGATACTGGAACATGTTTGGATGCTTTGTCAAAGACAATGTTGAAAGTCAGGTTAGATAGGTAGAACTTCAAGCAACCTGATCTAGTAAAAGATGCGCCTGCCAACCCAAGGCATTCTAAGTCAAAAAACAGAGCAGAAGTACACAAGAGGCAAATTCCAGAGAAAATGTGGTAATAAATGAGTAAACAGGAAATAAAAACAGGACTAAAGCTTCTCAGATAAAAATATAGGAAAAAATGTTCAAAAACTCTTGCACTTCTGAAAATAAAAATGCTTTAGGTCTAAACTAAACAAAAACTAAGGCTAAAATGAGTGTTAGTGTAGCCAGACAATAATTATTTAGATTTAGTCCTATCAAATTGAATTTTTAAAGAGTTAAGTGAAGACTCTTGAGCTTCATTGTTACATTGACTTCTTTTTATCCTGGAGATGTGAAGACAAATCTCAGTCTATGCAAAAACAATCAGTATTTTATATATATGTGTATTTATATGCACGTGGGTGTATGTGCATATGAATATAAGGTAAGACAAACAGCAAGTGAAATACAAAATGTATGTTTTATAGAATCTTAAATTCCATATCTTTACCTATTTTGACTTACCAGGCAAGCAGCCCAAAATCTGCTCTTCTTGGAGATTTCAAAGCTGCTTTCACTTATCTTTACAGGATCAAATTGATATTTCAGAGCAGATCGAGAGAAAAATGAGTAATATTGGGAGAACATATGAAAATGAACAAAGATGTTTTTAACAAAAAATGAAGTTTTCATAATTAGTTGCATGTTATAAAATGATATTAGTATATTATATTGCTCTCATAAGCAGCCAAAAATTAGAAAGTGGCAAAGAAACATGAAATTGAGTCATATATATCAATTTATATTTCAATCAAAGCTGCAAAAATTGTGAAAACATTATTTTTACAAGTACTTTGTGCATATTGCATTCTGAGTCTGCAGTCTAATGAAGTGGAGGAAGTTAGAAAACATATTTTGTTGTAAAGAATGCATTTTAGAAGCAAGTACAGTTCTAGAAACAAATTGTAAGCCTCAGGTAAAGACGTTGTAGTTTTTATCTGCATTTTTCTACAAATGTAAACTGAGCTCATAAAAAGAAAAAAGGTAATGCAAGCCTATTAACTGTCATGAGAATTCCATCCGTGCATAAAAAGAGGGACTTGAAGCCTCTTTTGTGATCTTAGGAAACTCATTTGCCTTCTGTGGATAAAATTCTGACCTTCCTCATCGAGGTCAAGCTGCTGTTGAGTTTAGGATTTCTTTTGCTGTGTCCAACTTCTGCATCTGCATGCTGAAGATAAAACTAATTCTGCACATCAAAAGGGTGGTAAGAGGCTTAATTCATTAACAGTTCTGAACTGCTTTGAGGTCTTCAGATAAATGCTGTGGAGTTGTTATTAATTTACTCAATTTATGAAAGCCAGTAGTAACTGTTCACATCAGGTATAGTAAGATGTTGCAAAAATTAACATTCTTAATTATGTGTCAGAAGGCTGAGTTTTCCTCCCCTCCTGGGTTTGGCTGCCTGTGCTCAAGGCCATCTTGGTGCAGCTGTGGGACTCAGGGTTAAAATGCTGCAAAAAAGAGCTTGGAAAGAAAAGGCTGTGAGAAGCCCTTCAGGCATCTTTGTCCACTTTGCGTAAGAGTTGTTTTAAGCCAAGATATTGAGCCTTGTCTCTACCAGAGCTATCTTAAAGCTTTGCTTGTGGTCACTCATACGTCTTGGTGCTCCTGACCTGTAGGCTTTCAAGCTTGACCTTGGACCTGCCTTGTGGCTATGGGTTAGCTTGGTGATCTGGACAATTAGCTGAACATGGATTCTGGTTTTGTTTTTCTTGAGTATCATGGGACTATGTACTTTATCTTGAGGATGCTGCCCTTCCTGCCCTGTTGTCACTCAACTGCTGGCTTGCCTTCCATTCCAAGAGTTGCAACACATACCATGGACTGCTCATCCCACCCTCTGAAAATAAATGTATACTCATCATGTGTGAAAATAAAAGAAAATCTGTTGTGAAGAATCTAACAATAATGATGGGAGGGGGCGGGAGAGATGTCTAGGAAAGTATCTACATAGTTGTTAGACAATCTTGAGCAAGGAGCATACAAATCCTCGAGATAAACATTACAAAAAATTTCTCCTTTTTTCTGCTTGAGAAGTAGGTTTTTATTGCTTATCCAGAAAGAAAAAGATTATGTCTTTTTTTGCATTGTCCAGGTTGTTGACTGGATGATGGAACTGTAATGTTGGTACCTCGATGTGTTTTGTTTTGAATGTGCTGGAAGATGGAAGCTTAAACCAACCCTTAGATCCAAGGAAACATGAACTTAGTGAATGCTTGTGACTTGCTCTTGGTTTTATAAATTATTAGTAGTTGCATAACTACAGTGTGCAAGAGGTGCTTTCACTGAACGTCAATAAATTAAACTGTTATTTTTTTTAAAAAAAGTACTAATCATTCAAACTATGTTACAACACCACAATGCACTGATTAATACTGAAGCCCTAAGGAAGCTTTTGGTGTAATTTGCTTCATCACTGAAATGGAGATAAAGACTCTACAAGAATTCAAGAGAATGTATAGCTTTAAAATATTAGCCAAATAATCTATCAAGATATTGTTTTTTATGGATGGAGATGGAAACATGAAGAATTGACCAGATGGACCAGAACAGGTGAAGGAAAAAGAGTTTCAATGATATTAAAAGGATCAGATCTTATAATATCCATCCAAGAGTTTCTGTTGTATTGTTTTCTTTTGGGATTGTACAGCTGGAAGCCCATTCTCAATAAATACCCAGTAGAGAGACAATTCTATAATGACTGATTTGGAAAAAGGTGGACTTTAGGAAATAATGAAATTCCAGAGTAACATACTATACAGGTGCAAGCTAGACTGTTACCAGTCTGAGAGTATTGTAGTTGAGAACAAATTCACACATTCATTTTATAACTCATGTGAGCAGATGCTACTTTTCTTCTTCATAATAAGAAAGTGCTTTGCATGTGAATTTGTCCTCAGGCATCTTCCTGTGAAATTCAGCAGGAAAGCAGAAGACCAAGGCAGCAAAGTTTATTACTAAACATCCAACACCAACTCATGTATCTGCTTCTGTTTGGGTATCTCAGTGTACTGCAGACTGAAGAAAGAAAGCATTGAAGGTCCTTCTGTTGGCAATATCAACACAGTAATATGAAAGTGTATTAAGTAACTTACTCCTTTTTCCAGTGATAGGAATCTTGTTAGCTGAAAACTGTGTTCATGCATTATAATAAAAAAAGAAATTTAAATTTCACTTGTTCTTGAAAGCAATAACTACAAGCTGGAACTACGGCCAGTGTTCCTGCTTGCTAGTTCTTATATGAACAAGCTGGTGTGACTTGATCTCAGTAACAATCCATTTTTCCTACAAAGTGTATATCACAGTGTAGTTCAACCACTAAACAATTACAGATTTATATTAAGATTTTTTTTAATCACTATCCTCATCAGTTAAACTGCATGAAGAATAATACTGTTCAAAGCTTTATATTGTCCCTTATTCCAGCACTATCCTTAACACACAGTAGCAGCTGACAACTTGCATTTGTATCTCATTTGATCATCATAGCACAAGAGACTAAAAGTACTTGAAATACTTCAAGATACTCTTCTTAAACTGAAAAAAATGCAGTATAGTAATCATTTAAACAGAAAATACAAGCAAAATTCTGGTTTTGGTTTGTTTGTTTTTAAGTGTCAAATTGTCTTTCAAGGTTTGAGAGTAATCACTGCAGGCAATAATAGCCAGAATATCAACACAGACAAAAATTCCACTGAGTTATTTATACTCTATTATTACATATGCAATAAATTTAAGGTATTTTGCATTGCTTATTCTTTTGACCATACCAACCATAATACTTCTCGGTACTGAACACCTCCTAAAGATGCAGTTTCCTAGCTTGCTCTGGCTCTGGATCTCAGCCTTTTCTGAAAGAAAATGTCACTTTAAAAGTATCAGTTCTGTATAGCTACATGTACTAGCCGATACAGTCTCTCACTTGAAGTATACAAGCAGGAAACATTTTCTTACTTTGTGATCAAAACATCATTTTCATAGTTTTCTCAATTGGATTTTTACTTTGTAATATGGAAATGCTTTTTGACTCTGTATATCTTAGGTGCACCACTTTCTTGAATATTACAGGAAATCATATAAAATGCGAGTACTTTTCAAGACAAACACTTTTCTTATTAATTCCCAGAGCAGCTGCAATGCCCATGCTGCTTACAAGAAGCAATCTTTCACAGTTTTTCTTTCGTGCCATTTGCAGTAGGTCAGACTGGTAGTGATGAGCTGATAAACAAAGTGATTAATTTTTTTTTTGTTCTCAACTCACTTTATCCAAGTCATGCGCCAACATCAGTCCTCCAATAGCTGACTCTGCCAACTTCAAGTGCTTCTTTCTGCTGCACTGACAGACATTAACCGTTTGCACTGAAACTGTCATCTCGTGGCTGAAACAGGGGAGATGACAGTTCTATAATATCAAGAAGAATGTACTTTTTCATTAAATTTCAGTGAAATGAGTAGGACATTTTAGTTAGTTAATTAGAGTTTTGTAGACTTTCAAGAATTCTAACTTCCATGCCAAATGTTCAGCTTAGTTGATGATTCGTCTATTAACAATTCATGCACAGCCACTAGGTGGATTATGAGTTTTTTCTGAGCTGAACAATTAATGAGGAAGTACTCTGGCAAAAAGTCCACTATTTCATAAATCATTAGGGAAGACAGAAAAATGTAGTTGTCTGTTTCATATACTGTGAAATATATTTCATGTAGATTTGAACTTTATTATTTCTCATTCAGAAATTCGAAAACAGAGATACAAATGATACCCTTCCCACTTCCTAGTTATTCACAATTTAATTAACTGAAAACATTTACATGCATAACACGTTGGGAAAAAAATCTTCCAATTAAGTAATTTTCAGAGTGTCACAAAATTATATCCACAGACAATTGTTTTTATTAGATGAATTTCCAGAATAATACCTGGAAGTATCATCCAAAGTACTTGAATGTTAAAAGAAGTTTCTGTAATGAGACTGACTCTATGAAAGTTTTAATATAAACAGGACTGTTGGAGAATGACAGGCCCCATAGAGGAATGCATATGCCATAAGAGAGAAATTCTTGTAATTAGGTCTACCAGTCCATGGAAGAATGAGGACAAATGTTGCCATTCAGCTCGTCCCATATGCAAAGCAGTTAATTTAATTCTTGTAAGTAATACATAAAGGCTTCTTGAACCAACTGAATCATGCTACTACAAAGGAGTGATACTTATATAAAAGAACTATGTTGTTACTTGTACTACATTACAACACAGTAAACCGCTATAAGTAAATTACTCCTACCACAATTTTTCTCATAGGAGGGGCTAACTTCTCAAACTGCATCAACTACTAATGATGAAGTCATAGCTGACTCTTACTGCAGCAATTAAATCTTAGCAGAGAGAATTTTCTGTGCAATACTGGGCAGATCTTAACCTCCTCTACTAAGATTTGTGGTTTCTAACCTAGGAATATGTAGTAGTTCTCAATGAGGAAGTATTTCTGTAATATACTTTTAAAAGATTATCTTGTATACTAGATTTAATAAAAAATACATGTAGATCTCATTTTAATCACTGAAGGAAAATATTTTTTCTTGGGAAATATAACCACAAAAAGCTACTAACAAATGTTAGACCCTACTAAATCATAGAAATTCACATATAAAACTGGAAACCAATCATGAAAAGAGCCATTTCACAATGCAAACAAATTTGTATTATAAATGTTCTGCCAGTTTAAAGTATGTCCTTTTCATAAGAGTGTATGGTTTGTTGTTTGTTCAGATACTTTTGTAAACATATCCTACACAGTGTAAACATGTATAGCATGCTCACTGTACTTTGCAAAGAAGACATTTTACTGGAAATGAAATACATGGCTTTAACAGTTTTACAAACACTGTAAAATTTCATGCAGTTTAAATCTGACACACTAAACTCCTATAACAGGTTGTAGCTTTGATGCACACTAGAATTTTAATTATAAATTGAATGATGGGCACATGTAAGGGAGTGTAACAGTCTAGCATTCTTTCCAATATCTGACAAAAAAATTAAAGTAAAACTAAATGCATGGTGATAACACACTGATGATGAAGAAAATAAATCTTTGAAGAATTACAGAGCTGTAGTTGTTTTTTAACTAACAACTTTTCTAATTTATTTTTCCTTTAATTATCATTCATACCATTATAAGGAGGTCAATGGAGAACACCGAATATCCTTATTCATTGTCTCCAACTCTTAGTCCAAGGATACCATTGTTTAAATGGTTGTCCAATTGGCCTTTGCAAAACTCATGTACCATTCCTTTCAAGATCTAGATTTTCATGAAAACTGACTCTTCATGCTGCCTATGAACACTCAGCTCACTGGAGATGCATGCCACCAGCGGCTACTATTTTCTGTGCTGTTTACAGTTTGAGATTAAGATTTCATTTCTACTCTTTGTTTCTAGAACATAAGAGGATCTCAGTGTCTCCAGTCAACACACTTGTCAATTAAAGGAGTAACAATGAAGATTGTGTGTGGTTTTCTTGGTTTAGACATAGAGATAAGCCAGAATGTAACTAGTAAAGAGTGAGACACACAAGAGGAGGAGGTGTTATTCAAATGCAAATCCGACACTCATGTTAAACTAGTACTTAATCTCTGCAACTAGTCAGATGGGATGAACCATGCCAGCAAACAGAGAGGGTGCATGTGGTTTGCAGATTACTGGATGAGGAACGTGTTTCTAAATAACTCAGTACAGGTTATGATAACAGAAAAAGGAAAAAAAGAGTACAGCCTGAGAGCACTATGGCTAGATACATAGAGAATATTCAGTCATGGACTCTTTTAATATGTAGCACAGACCTCATTTTTGTTCACTTACTGCAAAAGATGGTAGCAAATATGAGGCTAGACACAGCCACATATATACTGAAACTAAATAAGCAAAATGAGAGGAAAGGGGAGAAATCAATGCCCAAATAAGAGAAACAAAACGCCTTAGTTACAGTTTGTAAAGCAGAATTTTAGAAGTTACCAATTCTCTCTAAAATTGTGTAAAAACGTGTAAAAACATGTAAAATTGTGGAGTGCTTAAAGGATTTGTTCATTTGGTAGTGCTTCCTACTATATGGTTATGGTGGGTTGATCCTGGCTAGATGCCTGTTGCCCACCAAAGCCATTTATTACTCCCCCTCCTCAGCAGACCAAGAGAGAGTAAATGTAACAAAAGGCTTGTGGGTCAAGGGAGAGATCATTCACCAATTACCATCACAGGCAATACAGAATCAATTTGGGGAAATTAAAGTTTAATTACCAGTCACATCAGAGTAGGGTAAGGAGAAACAAACCAAAATCTTTCAAAACCTTCTCCCAGCCCTTCTCTTCTTCCCAGGCTTAACTTTACTCCTGAGCTCTCTATCTCCTCTCCTGCAGCAGCACAGGAAGAAAAGGAATGGGAGTTAACGGTCATTTCATCACATGTTGTCTCTGTTGATCCTTTCTCCTTGGGGAATGACTCCTCACACTCTTTCCCTGCTTCGGTGTGAGGTCCCTCCCATGGGAGACAATTTTCCATAAACTTCTCCAATATGAGTCGTTCCTACAAGCTGCAATTCTTCACAAAGTGCTCCAGCCTGGGTTCTTTCCACTGGGTGCAGTCCTTCAAGAATAGACTGCTCCCATATAAGTCCTCTGCAGCATCACAAGTCCTGCCAGCAGACCTGCTCCAACACGGCTCCTCTCTCTCTGGGTCCATGGATCCTGCTCCAGCACAATCTCTCCACAACATCACTGCCTTCATCAGGTGCCTACCTGCTCTGTTGTGGGGTCCTTCACAGGCTGCAGGTGGATATCTGCTCTGACTCCTGGAAGCTGAAGAAATAGAGTAAGGAAAAGACAGAGATCTCGAAATGATTTTGATCATCCAGATTGAAGAAGAACTTAGAGCTGTAGAAAAGGAAAAGACAATAAAAATATTGAGGGAAGAGGAAATTGTATCCTAGAAAAAGTAGCAAAGAAAATATTGCTATGAACACAAATGTGATGAACTCCACATTTTGCACTGTTTGTTCTCAGCTGTGAGTTAATGGAAGACTGGATCTGAGCGAGATTCCTGAAGGACAGGGATAGTATCTGGTTAGCAATTGAGTTTGCTTATTGGGAGTAAAATTTTAAGGCCTGCAGCATGGAGCAGGGAAAGGTGAGAAGGATGACCCTCCTCAGAGGAGTAGCAAGTAGCCTAATAGCCCTGAGAGATGACTGAAATACCAATCTGGAACATGCTAAGTTTGCTACAATTTTATATTTAAGTAGCCTAAAATCAGACGTGGAACCAAACACATCATGGACAGGGTTAACTGTAAGCCCTTCTTTATTTCTCTTCTGCCTAATCTAGCTTGAACCCTCTCTACTTGAAAAGTTAATTGCTTTCCTATAATAAAAGCAGATTTTTCTGTATTTCACCTTTCTAGTCTTCTCTGGGAGATAACTATAGAATACCCATGTCAGAAGTCTGGTGACTCAGGTTACAGTATTTTTTTTTGAAAGACACTGAATTTACAGAAATGGAGGGCAAATGTCCATGGGACAAGGGAAAACAGAGTGGGATATAAAATGTATAGGTTTTGGAGACCTATGATCTCACTTGGACATTCTGCTTTAGATCATACATTGACTTGAAATAGTATGGATCTTTATGTACAATGGCTTTGATTAAGTCCTCAATTGGATTATCCTGGATTTACATTATTTTAACCTATGCATACCTTTTTCTATGCTGAATTGATCTGGACACAGTTTTCTTTCAGTAGGATCTATGTAATGTAGTTGCCTAAGACAAGGCTGGTTGCTGTGTACATTAGGGTTTGATCCCCTGGGTTATCTATCAACAGTATCCATTATGGGCACAGCAGTAGATCATTGTATTTCACAGTACCATCTGAGCTTTTTGCCTTTCATTGATCTCAGGGTTATTCTTAAAATAATTCAGGTAATTTTTTATGTGATGACTTGCTTCTAAAAAATCATGGCTATTACAACTCAGAAACATTTATCCTAACATGTTTCCTCTGTTCACATATTTATTAAATCTAATGTAGCACAGGCTAAAATAATACTTTCCTAAGTATAGATTTATGACCAAAACTCCTCATAGAATTAATGGAAAGGATGCGCATAAATTCCCCTGTGCACTGATGTCATTATATTTCCCAGAATATATGTACAATGCATGTTGTTTGGTGCTTTGCTTGGCTAGAATCCTTCCAGGCATTTCTTCAGCCCTCTAAAATCCAATCCATTAAGGTACCGTCACACACACAGGGACACATTTCTGAAAAACTTTCACATAGTTACTGTTGCTAGGTAAATCACTCCCTTGACATCCATGTATTTAGATAGGCTTCTCTCTTTCTTTGTCTCAGCCCTGACACAGTGACATAACTTTGGAGTGGGGGTTAAGGAGAGATGTATGCGGCCAAAGCAACTGCTGAACTATGGGAATTAAAAAAAAATAAATAAAGTTAATTTCTTTAAGGTATTTTAAACGTGTTTTAAGTATATATGGACCAACCATGTTAAAGAGCAGCAGCTAAAGAGATACAAAAGAATAGGTCAGTCCTGCACTACTTAAATACTGAGAAATTACCCTCTCCAGACTGACTTTGTATTTATTTCACTCCCAATGTGCTTCTAATCAATCCTTACAGGTGTTTTACACAGCTATGCTTACTCAAATCTGTATTTAGGCCAGTTCTGGATGAGGTAAGCAACGCAAAAAATTATTTGTCCATGACCTGAACATGAAAGCTCCAGTTTCAAAACTGAGACATGAGCACTGATTTCTGACTGTTAGGAGTTATGGCATGAATATATAAGGTAGATGAAGGAGCAAAAAGATAAAATGTATGATACATTTGATATTGTTTAAAAAACACATAGGTGGTGCGTAAAAGAAGTAAATCTCTCTTTCATAAAGAGAATAATAGATTGAGTTGACCTTTGATATTCTTTCTACAACAGTCATATGGACATTATCCTCAGAGCCTTGGAATTAAACAGGCTAGCAGCAGCACATTGACTCTAATACTGACTTTCTCTACAGGGGTAAAATCCACCTTTTGTGAAAGCTTAATGTACTTTTAACTGTACAAGTGATATTTCTAATCAATAAGTTACCATTCACAAAAAGCAAGATGCATCCCACAGCTTTTACACAGGTTTCTCAGCCAATCCTTTTCAAAAAGTACATTAAAAGCTAGGATCTGGCTCTAAATAATATGACTGTTATGTAAGCAGTAGTGGAAAAAAATATTAATAGACAAAATAAAGATTAAATTCTTATCCGATCTATAATTCAAATCTTCTTTCCTCAAAGCCTTCCCAATTTTTATCTTGAAACATCTGATCAAATGCCACAAACACTAAGTTCAGAAGCAAGAATACATTTAAGATATTTCATTTGCAGAGTGAAAAATATTTTTATTAAGTACATTTCTTTATGTCACTGTGTCACTAACCACTAAAACCCTGCAATGGAAGAAGGCTCAGAGGAGGTGGGTAAGGAGGATGTGCCCATGAAGCTCGGGGAATAATGCAGGGTGTGATTCACCACAGCAGAAAGAATTTCAATAAAAGCAATGGGCATGAGTTGCCTTCAGTCCACATTTTCCTTCCTAGAGAATGGGGACACTCAGTATTATGATTATGAGCATATTATTGAAACCAGATGACCCGTAATGGGGATTACACTGCTATCATAAATGAACTGTGTATTGCAGTTGCTATTTTTTACTAACTTGCATTTGTATGGTGATTTCAGTATATTTTATATCAATCTGCTAAATCAGAAATCCCATGTAATATCAAATATTTCTAGATAGGTAAATTTGATATTAAACTTTACACCTTCCATTAATGGAATTTATACAAAAAACTGGTAGAGTCAAAAAAACTGTCAGAGTATTGGACTCTGACACACTGATTTCCTTCCTATTAAGGTTTTGGTTTCTCTTTGTTAATGTTTCTTTTGCAAATGTTTAAATTTTGGTTACATTAATAGTAGTGTAACTAGTAATAACAAAACTGAGTAGTTTTTATGCATGTGTGCACAGACATGCAGACACACATATGTGCTATATATTTAACCATGAATTAAAACTGCTATTTAAACATAGGCCCTATACTCTAGTATTTTTCTTCATGATCTTTGAAGGTGACATTTTTAAGGAATCAAAGCACTACTCTCAGAAATGTATTTTCCTGCTTTCTCAGTGTCTACATTTATCTTCACACATTTACCATATACACCATAAAATTAGACAACTTTTCAGTGTTTTCACCTGGATCATTATTTTTCCTCTTTGAGGTTTAACTTCACTGACAGAAGAAGCATCTCAGTTTTGGGAAAGTTACTTCTTTTCAGCCTTACTGATTAAATATGGTGGGAAGTTCTCATTCTCAACCTTTAATAAAGGGATTTTACCCACTGTAGAAAGAAAAGCTTAATTTAAACTGGGGTTTGAAAATGGAAATTAATAACTTAAATGCCCATTAATTTCAAAGTGGCTTGAAAAGTCCTACTGACCAACTTTCATGGGAAACAAAATATTTATTGATAGTTTAAAATAACTAGAAGAAAAGAAGAACTTCTAGAGTTAACCCTTCAGAATTTTTGTCACATATTGTATCATATTCTGTGAATCTCATGAGGCTCAACATGGCCAGGTGCAAGGTCCTACACCCAGGTCAGGGCAATCTGCCACTTTGACACAGGATGGGGGATGACTTGATTGAGAGCAGCCCTACAGAGGAGGACTTGTGGGCACTTATTGATAAGAAGCTCGACATGAGTTGGCGATGCACACTGGCAGCCCAGAAGGCCAATTCTATCCTGGGCTGTATCAAAAGAAGCGTGACCAGCAGGTCGAGGGAGGGGATTTTGCACCTCTACTCCACACTTGTGAGACTGTGCATGGATTATTGTGTCCAATACTGGAATCCTAAAAATAAGATGGCTATAGAACCCTTGGGATGGGTCCAGAGGAGGGCCACAAAGATGATCAGAGGGCTGGAGCACCTCCCATACAAGGACAGGCTGAGGGAGTTGGGGTTATTCAAGCTGGAGAAGAGAAGGCTCCGAGGAGACCTTACAGTCTCCTTCCAGTACCTGAAGGGGTTACAAGAAATCTAGGGAGGGACTTCTTACAAGGGCATGATGTGATAGGAGGAGGGGAAATGGCTATAAATTGGAGTGGGGAAGATTTAAACTAGACATTGGAAAGAAATTCTTCTTGATGAGGGTGGTGAGGCACTGGCACAGGTTGTCCAAGAGAAGTCGTTGATGTCCTATACCTGAAAGTGTTCAAGGCCAGGTTGGATGGGGCCTTGGGCAGCCTGGTCTTGTGGGAGGTGTCCCTGCTCATGACAAGGGGGTTGGAATTGGATGATCTTTAAGGTCCCTTCCAAACCGAACCATTCTATGATTCCATGCTCCTATGTTTCCATGCTTCTCTATTACAAATAAGAAAACTTTCCTCTGAATAAAAATAGAAAAAATTATTGCCCCTAATGTACTATCTGAATCTTGTAAATCTTCAAACATTCACAAACTTCTCAGCAAAATATTGTGGTCTCTTTCATCCCCTCCCCATCTCCAACTCTAGCTCTTTTTAAACCCTTTGACACAGTATTACTGAAAAGCAATCATTTCAGGATTTGAACAGTGCTAGGGACAAGATCTTGATAACCCTGTGAGTGTGCTGGGAGGAAGCATCCCTGGAAAGCTCCACTGGACCCCTGATTGACAACTTTGGGCTGCTGCTCTGTGTGTAGCGGGGACCAGTGGTGCCTGCTACTTCCCTTTTGCATGAGCAAGCAAGGGCAAGTTGGGCTCATAGCTGGGCAGTGTCAGGTAATAGGCTCCTTGGGACAACTATGAAAAAGAAGTCAGGGGTCACCATGAGATACAGAGCTTCTAGGGTCATTAGGGGGCAGCCATAAGCTCCACTGCTTTGATTTTTTTTTCACCATGTATGTTCTTAATGCATTAGGCTAGCGTGCAATGTCTGGATATATTCTTCACTGCCAAATTAAAATTGTGATTTAAGGTCATTTCAGAACAATATGATATTTCTCTAGGGTGTGGCAACTCTGTAAACCAACAAGTGTTGCCACTTGTTCCAACATTCAATAAAAGACAGTCTTTACCTATATCAAAAGAATTGCAGAAAGGTCTCCAGAGTTTATTATTCGTACAGGGGATTGATAACCTTTAAAATGGTCCTTAATTTAGAACCCCAGAGCATTTAATTCCTTTCCCTTTCAGGAACTCTTAATAGCAGCAAGCTAGAGAAAGTAATACAGTGGTATTATTGAAGTTGTCTACTTGATATTTGTAGATGCTTAACAGACTTCATTAGGAGTACAAATGAGATGTTTATATTGCAGCAAGCTCGGTTCAGTTTACAGAACAGAAAACAGAAGAGGAAATAGAATGGAATAGAAAATAAAGCCTTGTCTGCAGAGACTGTGAATTCTCCATCATTCAAGATATTTGGGAAGAGGTTTTATAACACTACCTGTCAGGAACTTTGTAAGTACAGCTGACCCTGCTTTAGGGTAAGGGAATGAAATACCAGACCTCATTTACACTGTATTTCAACACTCAACTCTCAGGAACAGAGATTTTTTTATGACAGACCATAAGTAACATGAAGAGCTAAAAGCTGGGTTAATCTGAATGACATGTGCCAAGTGATGAGAGCTAAGAGCAACAGGCTTTTAAAAAATAGTGTGGCATTAGTCCTTAATAATGCTTTTGAATTTATATAGCACCTTTTAACTCAGAGCACTTTGCACGTTATTTAGTGTATCACTGGAAATGTCTTTCTTCTGAATTGGTCTGTGGCAAGGAAAGCAAAAGCTTCTACATAGAGGTGAAACTTGTGCTGTTCAACATTTTTTGAGTTATTATTATTTTAGAATCTTCCAATATGCACTGTCTCATCACAAGCTGTTTACAGCTATGCTCAGACATAAAAAAGAGGTATTTTTTTCTTTACTCTAAACCATATATAGTTTAAAAATAAAAGCATTTAAAAATAAAAATATAAAATATAAAGCAACATTCATGAATGCTCTAAGAATGAGCAATCATGAGACACCAGCTGTGTACCTCTATGGCAAAACTGAGTTTTAAGAAGAGTTTTCACACTGGATGTCAAAATGGTTGTCCATTTATTTATGAGTTTACAAAGAGTTTATCACAAACACAGTAACAGAATGTCAGCAAAAGCAAAAGTACTTCTTAGAAAGAAAATTGTTAATTTAGAAGTAAAGGTTCTTTGTTGCTGAAGTGGAAGAAAGAGTCAACATCCCAGAAGTGAGCAAGAAATGCTGGGTATAATACACTGTGAGAAGAAAAGCAATTAAGTTTGTTTGACAAATTTGACAATACCAGTCTTTAGGATATCTGCTTGACAGGATAATTTTCATTGTATATAAAAAAGGATAAACTGAGACCAGAAAAGGAATATGGCAATACAGAAACCATGAATATATTCTCCATAAAATCTTTTGTTGGCGTAAAGAATCAAGCCTGAATATTAAATACATTCTAAGGGAAGGAACAGGTTCCATCAGAAAGCTAATTCTCAGGGTGCATGGTTTCACTATCCTATTTTCACTAACCTTAGCATTTAGATCCATTTCAGAAAGCTTTACCTTCATAACTTTCAGTTTATGCTCCCAAAAAAATTTCTTATTACTTTTTAAGTCTATAAGATCTCAGTCTTGACTGTGTTCTAGAAAATATGAAACAACTACTGGAAAGAATAACAATCTTTACTGTGGCAAACAGCTCTTCCATCAGTCATGCAGAAAAGTAAAATGATAATATTGGTGGAATATTTTATCTTCGCAACTTCCCAAATTTCCTTAAAAGTTTCTCCACATGGAGGGAGAACCCTCCATCCCCATATTTGACCAGTAGATGCTGAATGCACGTGCAATTGCCTAGTGAAAAATATCCATGGGGATTTTTTTGGTTTTGTTTGGAGGTATTGTGGATAGAACATTTTACGTGGTTATGATTTAGCAACAATTAGAATTCATTGATAATTTATGGTAGATTAAATCATTAGATTTTTTAGCAGTACTTAATCATAGAACTATTTTATATTTAACAACGTGATTGTCTGAAGTCTATTACAATCAAAACAAAACCTTAATTACAGGTTTGAAAATTATAAGATTCACTCTTATTTAGTACATAGTATAATAAGCATATACACAAGCATAGTGTGAGAATATTTGCATACACAGAGACACAATGCCTAACACAACAGTGGGAAGGAAGAGACAAAGAGATGGTTATAGAACATGTTCTAACCTGTCACAGTGAGACAAGACTCACATCAATGGCTTTACCTAGTAGGAGTGCACTTTTGTTGAAAAGTAGAAGTTTTCTTAACCTCGGTCCGAAAATGTCAGTGTGCAAGAGTGAACAGCAAGTTAGCAGCAAGATTCTCATGAAACTGAAGAAATTCACAATGGAAACTTTTCAGTTATTGACTGAAGCTTATGGTGAAGAGATCCCAAAGATCAAATTGGTGCTCAAGGGTATACATTTTTTGTCAGTAGAAGATGTGAAAGCAAATATGACAGAGATCATCAACAGCCTTTCAGAAAATGATCTGTGAACTTGTTTTGAATGTCGGCGGCATCATATGCAGCTGTCTGTCAACTAAGAAGGGAACTGTTTTGAAGGTGACTGTAGTTGATTTTCTTAATTTGTTAAATAAAAACTGTTGCAGGCACAGTCTAATTTTTCTTGTATCAGACCTGGGTTTAATATTTAAGCATAAAAAGTATATGGACAATCACACCTACAAAGGTATATGCACATGTTGACACACACAGGCAGATAGAAAGGTAGATAAAGAGACAAGCAGAGAGGCTACTTTTATTGTTAAAATTTCCCTCTTAGTCCTTTTTAGCAAATGATTCCTGAGAAGTGTCCCAATGCTTGGAGAGATGCTGATCATAGCCTGCTGTGATACAGGAGAGCTCAAAGGGCCTTCTGCAAGATCACTTACTTGTAGGACTCCAACATAATTAACTTTCATCAGATATTTGAATATTCTAATGGATATTTCAATGTTTATTTTGACCGCGACTTGATGTAATTCTGGCAACTTCTCCCAGTTACATAAGACCACCACTGGTGGGCCACAACCCAGATGTCAGGCATATTCAGCTGTCGGGGTGTTACTGATGGTCAATCTCTTTCTCTGGCAATAAAGAGTCCTCTCCAGACACAGAAGTGCGCTGAGGGGGTGCCTAAGTGCACAGGACCACTGTATCTTTACAGGAACATTCTCTCCTGTAGTATGCCTGGTCAGGATGATCAATTGTCAGTTCTCTTCTTCAGGGGACAAGGGAATTTTCTTCCCAAATACAGCAGATGGGGGATGCTAAGGGAGTGCATTAACACTGCTTCTTTACAATGGGAATTCTTTTCCTCAGTGTGCCCTTTTCCCTTTGAATCAGCTAACAGCCTGGAGAGGGAAGAGTGGGGGGGTGTAACTCCAAGTGAATCAGAAGTTGTGCTAAGTGGTCCGAGGGTCACATTTGTGGTCTGGGGGCATTGCACCAGCACAGAGGGAGGGTTCAGGGGCATAAGGGTAATTCCCTGGGTGATGGGGTAAAATGATATTTTTCTTTCACAGTGCTTTGAAAATGTAAATATAGTTAAGCAGTTTACTTAATAGCGTTAATTGATAGTTATTATCACTTCCATCGTAAAAGCTGTTGCTGTTATTCCAGCCTCACAGAAACAGAAAGAAAGGGTGACTAATCAGTAGGATTTACTCCCCTGATACTTTTATGTCTTTCTATGTTTAATTACAGGAGCAGTGACTTTCTCCTCTCAAGATCCATTTTAGTTAAAATATTTTTTTCCTAGGATGAACAAAAGAACTCTTGTTGATCTCAGTTGATTTTGTCATCACACTAAGCATATGAAAAGAAACATCGTATTTCTATACAAATATCCTTAGCCGTTGGCCTACAATGGCAACACAAGTAGCAGATAATACATACATATGAAGAAATAATAACCATACACATTTACACACTCTTGGAAAGTGATTTGGGATTCGCAATATGACTGTATAATCCTGTTTCATAGAAGGGAACGAATATAACAGTTCTGAAAACAGTTTTAGAGGATATAAGTTCTGTTTCTTCCAGCCTCCTAGTTGAGATTCTTGCAAATTTGTCTCAGGCTAATTTGTTTTTCTTAGATGTTACAGGTTGTGGACTGGTTTTTTTCCCCCACAGAGACTATGTCCACCTCTTAATCTACACCCATACTTTTCATTTTAATATCTCCTTTTTAAAAAATGTCCTATTAATGAATAGCAAGATTTCTTTTCCCCACTTGTGCTTCAGCTAAATTTCCACAGAATATGTGTTCATTTCATGTAAATGCAGCTAATTTATTTGGGAGATTTTGAGGATTTTTCATTAGTCAACTATTTTTTCACTATTCTTTCTTGGTATTCTCATAAAAACAGTTTCAAAATCACTTAGAAAGCACTTTAAAATGTGGTAAACTTCTCTTCATCATTATGTCATGATCTGAATTAAAAACTGCCAATACATAATTATTCTTTGAATATTTAGTGGTAATACTAATGGCAAATGTTACCATCCCACTAATTGTTTCTGTTTGTAACTCTTTGTATGGCAATGCAAGAAATGTATATTCCATTTGCCTCTTGGAAAAGCTGAAGATTTCCTAAGGCAGAGTATTAACACAGTGCAAGCCATATTGCATGACATCATTTAACTTGGGGAAAAAAATAGACCATGGTGAGGTCCTTGACGTATGTCAGACACTGCTTTTTCACATACCAAGTTCAAGTGATCTGGATTTTCTTCATGCATGAATACATATGGCAGCACTGTGAACAGTTTTTACTACTAAGCAGCTACTCTACTCTCTGTGATTAAAGCTAGTGGGAGTTTTGAGTAAGCAAGGGTTGTAGGATCAAGTGTTAACAAAACATTGAAGAGAGAAGAATGAAAGTACTTAATGGCACTAACACGTCCATGAAAACTCTGCTAGCACTGTGTTACTGAGTGAAAAATATTCTCAGTCAGCTCTCAGGCTTTTTCTAAGTGCATACGAGCAAGGCCAAAGACTGCCCTTGATTTGTATGCTCTCCAGTGGAGTCTGGCCACAGCTGGGCCAGAGTGTTTCCTGTAGCAATAAGATAGACATCTCTGGGGCTGGAGGAGCTGAGCTGTTAGCTCATCCCTGGGGCTGGAGGAGCTGAGCTGTTAGCTCATCCCAGGTCTTTCAAAACAGTAGATTAACCAAGGACAAAAGCCTATACATGTTTTATGAAGTATACAATTTTAAGTTAAATCTGATTAATTATGAGTTAAATCTGGGCAAGTATTGATGTAACTTTGCCTTGCTGACTATTAATAACTGGTCTGAGTATGAAGATTACAGTCCCAGCCTAGAGAATTTGAGGCTGTGCAAACAAAACAAACAGCCTACACTATTTCTGCATGGGACATTCTACAGAGGTACCAGAGGACAAATACTGTGCACTTCATAGTATTGGAAAACTTTCTTATTTTCTGTTCCTCAGGGTGTGACTTTATATCATGTTATAAGGAATATTTACATATAAAAATTTAGAAACAAGCATGAGCTAAAATGTTTCTAAAGGATGATGATACAGTCCTTCACTGACCTCTGTTTTAGCAATCCACCAAAACAGCCACTCTTATTTTAATGTGAGTCTAAAGTTTAGATAAAAGGCAAGGGAGAAAAACTAATCTCTGACAGCCCAAGGTGATATTGGTTTAACATGGAATACAGTTACTAAATGAAGATAAAAGATACCATTAGCTGCATTAATATTTTTTGGTCATGCAGCATAGATGATTCACTGTTTCCACAGACCCATTTTTAGTAGGAAACTGAAATTGTAGCAAGCTTCTGGATTGTACTCATCAAAAGACCAGAGAAATCCACAGTCTGATGTTTCCTTTTGAATAGGAAAAAAAGCAATATAGTCCGAAGGCTGGGATAAAATAAGTGCCTCTTGTCATAGCTGGGGAGTCTCAGCTTCCAGAGAACAGTTAGTTTTAGCAATGCTCAAGCTGTTGAAGCCACACCCTCTGAAAACTTTTCCTGTGCTGCTGATCATTTATATTGAACACATTCGTTTTTCTTTATCTACACTAATAATCCTCATTTAGCGTTTAAAACAGGATAGTTCAAGAATGCTCATAAAAGTACAGCTTTGCTGTTGAGGTTGAGGCTGCCTTTTTTCACTCTTGTGTTCTTCTGATCAACAAAAAAGTCTTTAGACTTTAGCAGAGATTGGGCAGTTTTGAGTTCAATAAATATTTTTCTCTTTTTTTTAAATTAAAAACAAATCTTTACTAAACCTAGCAAGAAATGAAAATTTCATGGAACAAGAACACTCATATGAAGCTTAGAAAGAAATCAAGTCTTGAGCTGTACTGTTGAATCATTCAAAGGTTCTTTTGGATCACTTTCTAGAAAGATTATTGTCTCCTCTCAAACTGCCAAGTCAGCAGGTTGGTTGTATTTAATTGATTTAGAAATGTTAGGCCTTTGCATGTGAAGCTGCCATTGGAAATTATTGTTGCCACTCTAGTTGCTAGTTGTACTAAACCTTCTCTGGCTAAGTCTAGCTAGCTAATTAATGAAAGATTCCTTTTGATTCATTTGATGGACACTCAAAAATTATCAGTGCAATGTTACATATCAGGTGAATTGTTCTCTATTTAATCCTGCACTTACATTTTATGTACTTAAGAATATATGAAGGTATTTAATCTATATGGATTTATATTGAGCTCTCTAAGCGTCCATACCCTAGGCAACAGAGGAAAGTTAATCCTTTCTTTTAGGAGCTTATTATTTAAAGCCCATTTCCTATACAAATATGTGTGTATCTTTACCTTAAAAGAAAGACCTTTAAAGAATGACCTTTGAAATAATCCCATTGAGATCAAGAAAGGTAAGTAGCTTAGGTAATCAGATATATGTCATTTTTGTTTATATTTAAAATCACCTATATTATTAACAGTTTGTTCATCATTTCTTACTGCTCCTAAGCAGTTGTTTTCCTTCAGAATCTGCTGTGAATCACAATGTGAGTGAATTCATGTTAATTTCTTGTCATGTACACTGGACATTAGCTTCAGAGTTTTGTTCAGTGTTTAAACACATTAGCTTCTGTCTATTTCTCTTACAGTTTAATTCACATGGAAATGAGAACTCCTCTGACCTCAAACTAGGCCTTAACTTCTCTTAAAATAGCAATTTGATACTTGCATAAACTATGTTTTGCCTAATTTTGTCACAATCCCATTAAAGATTCCTATTAACTCACCATGTCCAAATATATTGCTTTAGCTCGATCACATTCATGCAATAGGATGTCTTTGAACAAGCCTTTCACTCTAACTAATAAGAGCAGTAGAAAAAGGCCCAGAAAGGTGGGTATGAGAGAGGGAGTCTAAAAGGGAATATATTAGATAGAGGACCTTATTCTTTTTGTTACTGGCTGCTGAAAGATTACATTACAGCAAGCGTGTTTATTTTTAATTGTAATGGAAGTACTGTCAAACAAGGGTAGTAATCAGCCTTCATATTTTCTATCACTTGAAGAAATTCAAGGAGTACAATTGATTTAGCTATTATATTTCTGGACCTAGGCTCCTTTCCCTTTGCAGACTTGCACTGTATATAAAAAGACGCACCTGGTTTCTGATACTGGACTGTGTTGCAGAAACATACGTGAAGTGTCATCTGAAAAGTTTCTTTAGATGGTACTATGCACATATGTAACTGCACAAGCTCATGTCTTGCTACAAGATTCTGTGAAGAAGGATGTTGAGACTCTGGAGCGTGTCCAGATGGTGAAGGGGCTGGAGAATAAGTCTTATGAGGAGCAACTGAGGGAACTGGGGTAGTTTAGTCTTGAGAAGACGAGGATTAAGGGAGACCTCATTGCTGTCTACCACTACCTGAAAGGAGATTGTAGGGAGGAGGGTGCTGGCTTCTTCTCCCAAGTGACAGGGGACAGGACAAGGGGGAATGGCCTCACGCTGCGCCAGGGGTGGCTCAGGCTGGACCTCAGAAAAAAATTTTTCACAAAAAAGGTCACTGGGCACTGGAACAAGCTGCCCAGGGAGGTGGTTAACTCACCATCCCTGGAAGTATTTAAAAGATGGGGGGATGAGGTGCTCAGGGACATGGTTTAGCAGTTGATAGGAATGGTTGGACACAATGATCGTAGAGATCTTTTCCAACCTAGTGATTCTATGATTCTATGGTTCTATGTCCTGCCTTGATGGCACAAAGCACCTGTCACCTAATTGCTGCCAGACACTTCTCCATATGCTGGACTGCACTGCCTGTTATGTCCAGTCTCATAGTATTTTACTTGAGGATTCCTTGTAAAATCAGGCAACAGTACCAAAGAAACCACCACTTCTCATCAAAGAAGCTTAAGTACCTCTGAGATTTGGCCTAAGCAACATGCAGTGTTCAATGCATAGGAAAGAATTAGATGCAATCTACACCATTTTCTGTACCTTCATAAGTCAAAATGTTAAGTTCAGCTGCAACACTGGTACATATCAAGCCAGTTTTGTTTATCTTTTATTTCTCCATAACCAACTAAAATACTAAGATGTTCATTGTAATTCAACTCAGCCATTCACATTGATAACGTGACATTTACGATGACTGACTTGACAGCCTAAGTGAAATTTCCTTCGAGGAAGTCTGTAACTCTCTGTTGTTTGACCTAATCAATATCTGTCTAGTTAACAGTTCTGATACAGAAATACATGAAGTTGCTTTTATCTCCTGGATCAGTTACAGTAATCTTAATTTACCACTTCAGTCTGTATCTTTTTCTCTCTTTCTCCACCTTTCTCCTGCTGAAGGCCTGAAAATTCAGCCCATCTGTTCTTTGCTGTTATAACACTACAATTTACAATTTGCTACAGCTGATTTGTTTATTCGTTGGTTTGTTTCCTCTTGATGCCAGTGCTTAACACTTAACACCTGGGGCTACAAAAGAGATAGAAGTCAGTCATTGTTATTTGCAGTGTTTAACATCTGAATGTTTCATCTAATTCAGTAGGAAAATTACCCATTTTAATCTGTGTGCTTAGTTACAGTATAAATATACTTTTAATTACCATCACCAGAAACATCATTTTTATGCTGGGATTGTGAGGTAACACCAACAAAATCCCATATAATACTGTCAGTACTGCCCCGCTCCGGTGTTAAAGCAAAGTTAACAGCATTAACTGCTGGGCATTTTCCAGGCTAGAAATGTACAGAATTCCCTAGGCATCAGCTAACATTTAAGGGCTGCATCATTTCTCTGCCCAGCTTAATAACTGCATGCACACCCTGCCTTGTTTAACTCATAGGCTTTTGACTGTGTACAGTTCACTGTTATGTATATTTAGGGGAGGATGGTATCACCTATACCCCCAAGCCAAATAAAATCTCAATCTCTTCAATCACTAGTCAAAGAGATGAAGATTCTTTGCCTTAAAACAGACTTTATTACTTCTATTACCATATTCTCAAAAGATTTCTGAATTAATTTGGCAGGGAACTAACTTAAATAATAGTCTAAAAAATTGTTTATTGCTTATTAATTCAGAAAAGGAATTTGATGATCAAAGCAGGTGACTACAGTTCAGTCTGACATGTCCCCTGTTACTACATTTATTTTCTAGCTTGAAGGACAAATTATATTATTTTATTGTGTCTAATAGGCAAGTTGCAAATCTCTTGGTATAGTATACCAGGATTAATTTTATTGTAAATAACTGTTAACATGATTTAACAGAGAAATAAAGAGTTACCTCTGCTCTCTCCTTTATTAAATTATTTTCTCAAATGCTAAATAATAATGCACTTGTCCAAAATAAAAACATTTTCAAAAATTTACTCTTTCCCATATGTGTCACAAATTACTCTTTTGTTATTGTGATAAGGCTTAGAGTATTTATTTCATTGATATTAGGGTAGGAAATGCAGGAGTTATTAACTTAGTATTGTTGGAGATAAAATGATATCTCTTCTGTTTCAACTATGTAATTGTCTTAAGTATTCCAATGTTAACTACATTAAAAATGCTGGTTTCAATTTCAGCTTGAGTAATTTTTTATTGACAGCTATAAGACATAGCTGCTAATATGACAGTGGTGTAGAGGTTATTTCTTTCATATTTATTTTCTAACATTATGACAGAATGAGAACTTTATTTAGAACTGAATAAGCTCCCTAGAGCACAGATGCTTTGTGCTTCAGTTGTTTACTACCAATGCACTCATTGGCAAAAGAGGTATGAGCCTTATCAAAGGCATGTTTAGAAGTGTACTCAACACTGTACTTTGAGAATTTTGTATGCAGCTTGCTGAAAACTGAATTGGAAATTACAGTCAATTACCTCGTTGAGATGAGAATACCCTCTTCCACAAGGCAGAAGAGATCTTTGAAATTCAGGCACACTAGTCTGTGTATTCTTCTCAATGAAGATGTCAGCCTCAAAGGAAAGAAGACTACCATGTACTTTGTTCTATCATCATAAAATAAAAAATGCTGTATCTCTGTCTGTCCTCATTCTAATTTTGACACCTCTCAAAAAAATTACTTAGAATTGCATGAACACAAATTACCCTGATGACAACTGTATATTACTTCCCTGTATCAAAATCTGAGATCTATAAGAACCTATGTGCTCTAAATTATCAGGTCATAGTAGAAGAAAGCTAAACGATATCTATAATTTAAACTTAAGAACAAAATTTTAGAAGAACAGGACAGAGTAGCAGTTCAATAGATCAAATGAGAGTAGCAAGAACTGAGTCCACTTAAAAAAGTGGGTGATGGAAAAATGGGAAGATCTAGAATGTAACAAACGGCCCTAAAAGCAGAGTGGAAATTCTCTGGAACAAAGAATTGCATCAGTAAGAAACAGAAAAGATGAAAGGAAGTAGATATCTGTAGGAAAGTGAGTAAATTCTGCTGGTAATCACTAAAAGTGAGCAGTAGCACAACAGAAAAAGCCACAGGAGAGGTGAGGCATGAATTGTGCTGATTACCATCAAATACTGTTGTTGTCTCACATGGCTGAAGAGGACACCATGAAGAGTTGGTTTAGATGATGTTAGAGAGCTGAGATGCAGCATCCCAACTGTGCAGTACAAAATTTTTATTCTTACAAAAGTATTATCTAGCACTTGAATGATGCAGCCACACACTACTGGTGTGTTTTAGTTACCTGCAAAAAGGGCAGCCTAGACCTGTCAAGGAACTGTGTACATAGGCAGAACATCTCTATGAGAAGATGAGTGCTACTAACACTTTACTAGCTAGCTTACAATTAGTTGCATATGACTTCTTTTTGTTTAAGGTTTGTGTTTTGAGGAATTATATTGTTGAATTCACTTAGTATAGAGAAGGTGTCTGAAGGACATAAATTAGTGAAGCTGTTTATTTCTTGCCAACCTTCCAGCTATGAAGGGGGAGAGTGCTATTATGCACTCTGCAATGGATTGTGTTGGAGTAATTTATTCTGTCCATGAATATGTGAATACCTTCAGTCTGTGTTTTGTTTCTGACATTATCCAATTACTTCAGGGTCCTTTTTCTGGTTAATTTTTTCTCAATTTTTTCAGCCACAGATGTTTAAGGGTACTTAAGTGTTTAATTGCTGTGGAATATCTGTGAAATAATATTGTAATAGATACTAAATAGAGCCTTCCTCAGTCTGGGATTTTTCAGTACTGACTTTTGTGGACAAAGGCGAACAGTCTGGGTCAGACTGCTAGATATATTAAAACACTGTGCTAACTGAAGAAGCAAAAGTTCTGTATCTCTCTTTCCTATGATACTCAGGATCAAAAGGAACCGTATCGACTTTCTTGCTCTTGCTTTTAGAAATGCAGCTGTAAATCTTTGATTTGCTTTTGTTATTTAATGGTTATGCAAGACTTGTGATCATACAAGCATTGTACGTTTTTAGGAAAGGAAAGAGAAGGACTTTTTTAGTTTATAGTCTGTCTTTTATGCTTGGAAATGGTGAGTTGTCCCTTACTGACATCTCCCTTTGATTATCACTCATACCAATGCACAGTCAAACTGTTGGAATTGTACATTAGTAGTACCGCATGCACAGAAAGATGTCACCAGGGTTTTCATGATAATAAGCTTTTTAACATATCTGTCTGATTTCAAATATAAACCTGAAAAGATACTAACGACCTTGCTCCTAACCTAGAATAAAGTGAGACATTCATTTTTTGCAAACTGGTGTAGCTTCTTTGACTGTTTGGCACTAACCTGATTTACACATAAAAAGAGTCTGGCCTAGTGATGGCAAATGTATTTCCTGCACCATTTTAGCTGTTTGTTCTTGTTTCATCCCTAATTCTGTGTTTGGATGACATGAAAAAGAAATTCAGAAATATTGTGCACATGACTTGGCAAAGATTTGTTTACCTTGGCTTGCAGATTCTCTCCTCTCCCATGGGTGAAATATAACTCCCACCGAATTTTAACTCCCACTGAAGTCTTTGAAAAGAAGTGCAGAGTATCTTTCATAATTTAGCTTGCAAATAAATAAGAGGGTTACTTGCTGGCAGAGGAATAATTATACAGCTAATTCTGAAGAGATACATTCTGTTTTAATTAAAATATAGCATTGTCTACCCACATACTAAGAATTTTTCTGTAGTGTCTTGCTCAAAATACATTCATGCAGAATTTTGAAGGCTGTGAATTTTTGCATAACAGGCGAGCACTGAGTCTGGTCCCATGTTGTGAGAATCATGCCTCTATACCATTAAAAGAGTCTATTTTATTATAGTAACAATCTTACTCTGCAGTTGTTACCATGAAAAGAGCTAAATCGTGTTGTTTTGAATGCTTCTCTTTATTTATAAGGCCTCCTACAATGCAACTGACTTACACAAGAGTGAGCATTTAATAGTAAGAGTAATGGACTGGTCAGCAAGTGATTCTCTGGGACAGTGGAGTGAGCTACAGTTAAGAATGAAGGCATTTTCCTTCTGTCTTGTTTTATTTTGCTGCCTTTTTTTGGGGGGGGGGGGTGATGGGGGTGAGTGGAATAGGGAAGGAGTGCAGATGCAGGGGAGAATGACGGACCATCTCTCTCCCTCATCAAGTGCCATGTGGTGACTGGTGCACCAGGAACCCACAGCCAAGCAGCAGCAAGGCTGGCTGCTCCCAAAGAGACAAGTGTGGAACAACACTCTTCAACCATCTCTCCACTAGCAGAACCCTAAGCAGCAGTGGAGACCACTGGCTTCTCATGTTCACAGTTTCCCAAGGATGAGGAGGATGCTGAGGTGGTGAGATGCCATGCCCATAACTCCCCAAATTTGAAAAACAACAACACTTCAAATAAAAAAAAGAGAGAACAAAAAACCAACCTGGCGTTTTGGAGCTCTGTCCTGCAGAGAGTTGGCTAGCAAAGATGATTGCCCCTTTGCCCAAAGGGAAAAGGCTGTCAGGGCTGGTGGCCTCCGGCACCATGACACTCTGAATCAGGTTTTATCTCACATACACTTTTAACTAGAAGTGTATTTCACTGACATGAATGAATTTTGTGAATCATCTGTGTTGTTTTTGATGTTATCGAACGAGGCAAGATTTTTCAAGCAATGTAAATAACTTAAATACTTAACTAAATCTGTTCCCTGCAGGCTGTAGGAGGAGACTAGATTAATCTGGATTGCAATGAGAACTTTGAGTGTAAAAGGCTATCAATGAACCTGAAAATTAATTGTATGTACTGCTATGCTAGTAGTTAGAAAGATAGGGAATATTTTGTTATGTCTCCAGAATGGCTGGTAATTTATGATTATGGGTCATAGGATGCCATTTGTCAGGTTCATTGGATGTCAAAACAGAATTTTGTGGAAATGCTGATTTTGTATTTTGACTTGTTTTGGACAGGAAAAGAGAAGAGGTCACTTGTATGATTTTATTTATTTGCAGTCCTTCAGACAGACTGATTGAACTTGGCTCTATTGCACTGTAACTTTCACTGCTGTCTCCAAGTGACAAGACGCTGCCCTGGCCAAAGTTTTAGATGGTTCTGAGTAGACTGTTATCTTTAGGTAAGCTGAAAAATCAGTCTATGTTTGAACATAATCTAAAAGCCTCAAAGTTTTGCAAATAGAGTAGCCAGAATGAGTTGGAACAAGAATAAGGCCAGTTCTATTATGTCAGGTTTGCTCCTAGTCAAGAACATTTGTAATTATTTTGGATTGCAGCAAAGTTTTTTAAATCCCCTCTAAGTCTCCAGATAAGGTTCTTTTTTTCCTTTCATCACCTCTGTGATCTGCTTGTGTTTCACAGAATCATAGAATGGTTTGTGTTGGCAGGGACCTTAAAGTTCCACCCCCCCTGCCATGGGCAGGGACATCTTCTGAGAGATCAGGTTGCTTGAAGCCTCATACAACCATGCCCTGAAAACTTCCAGGGGATCGGACATACATGACTTCTCTGGGCAACCTGTTCTAGTGCCTCACCACTCTCACAGCAAAAAATTTGTCCTTAATATCTAATCAAAATCTACCCTCTTTCAGCTTTAAAATGCTCCCTCTTGTCCTGTCATTACACTCACTGATAAAGAGCCCTTCCCCATCTTTCCTGTGGGCTCTCTTTAAGTACTGGAAGGCTGCTAGAAGATCTCCTCAGAGTCTTGTCTTCTCTAGGCTAAACAAGCCTAGCTCTTTCAGCCTGTCCTCATAGAAGGGTGCTCCAGCCTTCTGATCATCTTCGCGGCCCTCCTCTGGACGTGCTCTAACAGATCCACGTCCTTCCTGTGCTGACTGCTTCTCTCAGCAGTCAATGTTGCACTTGAGACGGACCACGTGCTGAACACTCAGTCCTGGGATCTTCTGCCCTGAACGCAAGGAAGTATATTTTGTCCTTAATCTGAATTTGCTTAACTGCAAGAGAAGATGCAGTGTCCCAAATTGATGTGCACATTTTCTACCCTTCTAGCCATCATTTTGTTGCTGCTTCTGATTAAACTGAGAGTTCATATTTTTTAATGGACTGATAGATGAATCATGTAACCTGAACACTCAATGTTTTTGTACTGTAATATAGCAACTTGTATTCTCTAATAACATATTTTCACAATTGATATGTTTCATATGCCAGTGCCTAAAAATTAGGTTCCTAAACCCACTTTTATCTTCCAAAATAAGTCATAAAATTGTTTAAGGCTTTTTTTTTCCAACCATGTCAGTAAATATTAGTCTTAATTTTTACTCTCCTAAGTATATTGCATGTCCAGGTATCAGTTTTCATATAACCATCGGATTAAAATCCCAATTTCAATAAAATAAAAGTAAAAATAATAAACTATCCTTCCCAATATGGAAAGAAATGGTAGAATATCTTTAGCCAAGTACATTTTTAGCACCTCAGCAAGTTTGCAGATGACACTAAGCTGAGTGGTGCAGTTGCCACACCAGAAGAGCAGGATGTCATCCAGAGGGACAGGAACAAACTGGAGAAGTGGGCCTGTGTGAACCTCATGAGGTTCAAGAAGGCCAAGTGCAGTGTCCTACACCTGGGTCAGGGCAATCCATGATTTCAATAAATCGCATGATTTCATAAAGTAGTATGTATAGTGATGTCACCTTGTTGGACGGACAAGGAAATACTAGACTAACTTAAACATGTTTATGTTACTCTTGCATAGTTATTCTATGTATGTATGTACTAACAGTACCTTTGTGTAGTATGTTATTATACTTACATAGTTAAACTTAGGTCTTCCAGTGAAATACTCCTTCAAAAGAAGGAATGACACCACATTTGGAGAAGGGAGGATATTTTTATGTTTGCTCTACATTTGGTTCTATGGAACATATGGCTCTGAATCAAGGCAGAAAAAGTCACAGAAGGTGGGTTAATAGCTTGTAAATCTACTTGCTTTTACAAAGAAATCCGTGTGCATTTATGTTTAGGCAGACAGGTGAGGAAATATTAAGTAAAAAATACCCAGACAATGGAAAAAATTCATTCAGTGTTCTGATAGTTCAAAGAACACAGGAATTTGGAGTTAACACCAAAACCCTTTGTACTGATTCTGATTAGGCATGTTCAAGAACAGTTATTCTTTTTTTATCCTAAATCAGTTTTAGCTTTAGTTCCCATTCTTTTTCTAGTGAAAGAAATTAATATTCTGCATACTGTTAGGCTTTCTTAAAGTCTTAACGTGCAACAAACATTAAGGTAGCTTTCCCCCACAGATGTGAAGAGGGACACTTCATTAGAGACACTAATGGTCTGATATACCAAGCACATTTCAATACTATTAAGATATGCTCCCAACAGAATGTCAGATAAATTAGTTGTAAGCTGATATGAGATACAGAGTAAGTTCAAACACTACACATCTTCTATAGGAAATTAATTTCTCCTTCTCTAGGGTCTGCTTTATGAAGAGAGACCTCTTTAAAATGCAGATCTTTAGAGACATAAAGGCATAGTTCCTAGCTGTTTACGGTTGTACAGAAACAGCATTTTTAGTTGATTAGATGCACCTAATCCCGTACATTATCCTTAGCCTGACTTGTGAGTGAACACTACAGCGGGTATCAACATCACGGTGTTTCATCTGTTTAAGAAGCAGTCTTGCTGGACTGTGGTCTTCCTGCCTCTTTCATCTCCTTCTGTGGAAAGAAAGGGAGGAAGGAGAAAGGTCTCTTCTTCATATGAACCTACCCAAGAGTCAGAGCCCTCCAGGGTACTTACAGACAGAGCTACCCCTTCTGATTTTTTCTTCTGAAACTGCAGTTGCCCCCTGGAGTGTCTTCTGCTGCTCTCTTTTCATAATCTTTTTTTATGGTATCATTTTATATGTACAGAAGCTGCAAAACCTTGTTATGTCATGCCAAAAGCTTTGGTATGGCCATTGTATGCCTCTTGCCTGACACTTCTAATATGGAAATTATTATTTAGAGTGGGTATATTTATATTTAGTATCAAATAAAACCCGTGCTTGCAGATTAGTGGACATGACTCTATTTCATTTGAATGGGGATTGTATCCAGAGGTATCTATCAGAATCTCATTTTCTTGGCTGAAGTATAGACATACCATAAGACAATCTCTCTTAAAAAAAAAGTATGCGAAATGTAAAAACATGGTATGGGTTGGCGAGAATGAGGTAACAGTAAAAGCAAGCAAATTATAATGCCATTACTGAAGTTTCAGTTTATTCTGCCTAGATGTTGTCAGCCGTCAGCCGACTGTGTGCTTGCAGTTTGCTACTGTGCAGAAAAAAATTGTAAGTAAAAGTATCAATCCTATTCACAATGGGTGTAAACATAAGATTTTACAATCTTTTTCAGAGATGTTATAACTTTACTTTTAGCATAAGCACAAGAGGAAAATAAGAAGTTTAGCTTCTGCAAGATGAGTGAGGGGGTTTTTTTGGGGTTTTTTTGTTGGAGTTTTTTGTGACTTGAAATAGTAAGAATTCTGTTTTACGTTAGATTCAGATTTGGCTCTTAAAAGTGTTTAAACTGCTCTAAACTAATCTGAAAATAAAGAGCTCACACCCCTAGGGAAACTCCATAAAAGGCATGAGATGCTAGACTTGTGCATATTCTTCAAAAGGAAAAATTCTTCTTCTAAAAACGACTTCTAAGATCTTCACCTATGACCAAACTGCTATTTCCCCCCCCCCCCAGGATCTCCTCACAAGAAGCTTTTCTTCTTCTAAGTACAGTTTTCTGTTCACAGAGATTAAACATGCACTAGCTTGATAATAAGTACAGGTCTTCTGACTAAGTGTTGTTTAAGCAAGTCCAAGCCAGATAACTTCTTAGTCTCTTATGTGGTTAGTGACCACAATTGAATGAGGCTGTGATTTCAGTCCAGTTACCAGCAAAATATATCTTTTTCACATTAAAAGAACCAACAGTATTGTCACCTCTTCAGTTAACTACCTTAGAGAGGTAAAGCTCTAAACGAAGTAGACAGCTGAAACTTTCCCTTTCTGAGTGTTTTGATACCTTAGATCTCTCCTGTACCCAGAAAAATATTTGTTATGAACGTCACTGAAGTATTTAATTCAAAAATGTAACCTAGTGTCAGCTTGCAGTACTTTTTGTCTATAAAAACACTTCTTACATACATGTACTCTTTATTATTTTATTAATCAGATGAAATGCTGTGTCTGTATAGCTTGTGTTGCAGATAAAACAGAGACATGCATGTGTGAGCACCAGAAATAATGTAGTACAATAAGATGTGCAATGTCATCCCACAAACATCTGACCAGCATGAAATGACTGCAGGTATTTGTCTTTAATCATGAAAAAGGAACAAGTATTATACAATTAATGCATAATCTTATCATTGTAGGTATAGTAAATTGTAGTGCACATGATAATCTCTATTGTTAGTGACAATTTACCTTGTTCCTAAGACTAATTGATCAAAGTATGATTTCCACACTGAGCTATCTGAAAAATATATTTTTCTGTTTCTTTTCTGTTCATGCTGAATTCATTTCTATAAATATTTATCAGTAAATCACTGCTTTTTCAAAATCTTTTTATAAAACTCAAAGAGACAACTTGAAGAGAGATCTTCTAGGAGGCTCCTTTGGGTACTTGTCAATCTAATCTTATGTTTAAAGATCTGTTTTCAAAATCCTGCTAGGATTCAGTATACATTTGATTTAATGATGTTTGAATTCATTTAATTTCTCCTGGCTTAGGACCATCACTGCTTCACCTCGGAATTTAAGATTAATTTGGACAAAATATGATTAATGTGAAAGAAACTAAACCAAATAAATAGACAGAATGTAATCTTTTTGTTTTCTTGAAAAGCTCTCACAAAATTTGAGGGGCCTTCTTATTGCTTATCTAACCCAAAAGTCCTAACCCTCACTTGTTTTCATATTGAAAAATGAACATCAGATTGACTTATGTTTGGATCCTAAAAGATTCTTGTAGAAATTCTCAGGACAGGGAGGACATTAAAAAAACAATACTAAAAGCTGAATAGCAAGAAAATAGTAGTGGGGTTCAAGACATTATACAGCGGAGCTAACTGCTTGCTTTTTGTGCTCTAGCTGATAATTAATGATCTCTTATGTGAAGGAATAAAAATGCTGAGCATAACAGCAGTTAGAATCCTGTTATTTACTCTGCATTTTAGTAAACAGTATTTTCATGCTAGTCAAATAGAATCAAATGGCTCTATGGAGGCTATTATTTGTCTTTTTGAAACACCGTTATGTAAGGAATCTCACAGGAAAAAATACAATATTTAAGTCATATTGCTGAAAATTTCTGGTTCTTTCTACTTTTCAGTTTTATAAAAAAGAACATTTCCATCTTTTAAGGTCTCTGACTAGTAGACCAGGCTATTTTTTAAATCAGTAATTTTTTTTACAAAATAAAAGTGGGATTATTATGCAACATCTAGATTAGATTTCCCTACATGCAATTTGAAATATGTTTTAGAAAACACAGCCAAAAGCAACAATTGGTGCTCTTTACAGGTAATTTCATTATAAGATTATTTTAAAAGAAAGGGATTTTTAACTCCTTCATTTAATATTTACAACTTTTGTTTTTATAGAAATAAAAAGTTTGGAAAAAGAAAGCAAATAAAATTCAGATTCCTGATACTTCAAGGGACTCATTCCAAACATATAACATTAACATGTCTTCAATTTATTTTTATTTTTCTTTAGAAGTCAATGTATATAAAAGCTACAGCAAAATTAATAATTCACTACCACTAGCTGCTTAACGACTTACTTTACATTTCAGCAAAATTCAGCACTGCGTAGGCGTCACTGGGAGCACTGTGGAACTATGGAATTTTCAGGATCTGCCCCTATGAGGTTTTCTTAGAGCCAAATCCCTTGTGACTAAGTGTTAACTATGTGAACTGTGACAGTCTAGTCAGTAGAACTATTTATTGCAAGTTTACTGTATGCAGAGCACTTTGTGAGAGCTCTACACTGTTCTAAGTTCTACCAATATATCAGTAAAACAGTAATCGTGGTTCATCCCCTCTCTCCTGTAATATTAGTTGTATCACCCAGATAAGCAGCTTATTATTACTGAAATCTTAATTTGAGTCCATTGCTGTGATTTTTACAGTTTTCTACTTTGTACTTATGTATTTGTGCATAACTAGGCATATCAGGTTTACTTTTTAAGGTTTGTTAGAAATGTTGCCTACAGCTGATGCGTAGAGTCAGAAACTGCTATAAAGAAACAGGAACAAACAATTCCTGCTGGCATACATCAAGAAAATACATTTAAAATAAAGCAAATAAGGCTTCTTGAGTGTCTGTTGTGATTATGGCATGTAAGATTTTTTGTATTATCATTTGTAACATATTTTTGTATTTTTAGCTTTATAGCTTCTTCTGCTTGTAAAGAACTAGTCTCTGGAACTAGACTCGTGATACACATAGAAAAGGGTTTGCACATGTCAATTGAATTTAAAAGTCTTTGTTACCTCAGAAACAAAATGTCTAATGAATGAACTATGCTTATTTAATTGGTTAATTTTGAGTGCTCTGATGTGAAAGCACAATATCAGTCTTAAATGTTATTATTAAAATAGATTATCTCACTTTTAGATGATTCATGAATATTTTTAATAAGTAAATCTTTTCAAACTTGTCTTATAGTCATAAGCAAATTTATACTGTGGTTCTTTCAAGCATAACCAGAACTTCTCTTCTTCTTAAGAGCAGATCAAATCACGCCATTTCAAATGTGATACTTATTTCTTTTATGAATATAAAATATTAGAATTAATACCTTGATTTTCTTAAAAAATACACTCTATTATTTTTAAAAGTATCACTTCAGATAGCTATGAACAATGTAATCACATTAGCATGTCATCACATGTTAATATTGTCAGCTTGATTCAAACCTACTCTTTCTCTAATGTCAATCATAATTTCCTAAGGAAGCTTAGTTTAAAAGCCTGACCTTGGAAACCATATATTCTGTGATTTTTCTACATACAGTTAGCACTGTAACTCTAGAAGTGATAAAAGATAAGTTTAAATAATATAGATCCAAGTAGGTGTTAAAAAAAAATTTACGAACCTGAGTACCTGTTGAAAAGTTGCACATTCTTCTTCAGTAAGTACTACAACTGACACATTTTGAAATTTTTTATGTACCCATAACTACTACGTAATTTTTGTTGTCGATATAAATACCCAAGTACATGTTTTAAAACTCTTAATCATCTGTTTTCTTCTATATTTATTTTCAGTTGATTAATTGTTGCCATGGCTTAATCACATCTACAGCTTTTCTATTATGGGAAAGATGTAGAATCAATCATGACATGGCTAAAATCAAGTAAATCTGTATGAGGTATTATTCACCTTTATGTCTGAACTATCACTTCTTCATCCTCCAAAGGAATACTGGTAACTGAAGTCTTTTCACACTCAGCAACTTACGGTTATAATTTTTTTTTGTTTCAAGGACTTGTTATTTTCTTTTTTACTCCTATTTTTATTAATAATTTATCACTCCTTTTATATAATCTGAGCAAGTTAATGCAAAAACGTGACAGTGAATAGCAATATGAAATGAAAAGGGCTACCCAAAAAACAATCTGCAATAATGAAGTCAGTTTGGGAAACAAGCTTGAAAATGAGAATCTCCTTAAACTATATTTCTAGGCTCACTGACATTTTAGACCTACAGCACAGCAGAAAGTTACAGTAACTTGGGAAATCTGAGGTCTGGATTAGCTTCTAAGTTTCGTTTCTTGCATACCTTGGAGGCCTAACTACTCAGTTTTTTTAGTAAGGTACGTAACCACTGGAAATCAATGAAAAGACTAATACTTCAATGAAGCTATGTTCTGTAAGGGCATTGTGCTCATCACATGATCGTAGTGAGCTGTCATGCCAGCTGACTCGCTCAGTCTCATTATATGTATTTTGGCTCCATCTCCTCACATTACTTCTTTTCTTGTTCTCCATTCACAAAAAATAGCTCTCCATCTGTAAAAGCATAAGTAGTGATTTTTTTTATCCTTTTGCTAACGCTGTAGATACTCATAACATGAAACAAATAAGAAGAGAGTAATCTTGGAGAAAAATTATAAAAACCTTGCTCTTTCTTTTTCAGTCACCCTGGATAGTTTGTTTTACAGACTGTCCTGTGTCACAATTGTGAAAAACATCAGAAAAGACTAAAGATGTTGAACACAAGTGCAATTTCCATGGTAAAATCGAAGGTTATAATGAAGCTGGTTTATTCACTGGAAATTTCTGCATGTGTATCTTTTTTTTCCTGCCTGCTTTACCCTTTAGTTTGTGTGACATTGCAGATAGTTCAAAGTATATATTCAAACAAATTCCTTCCTTCTAGAAATTGTTTGGTTTCTGTTTGCCCTTGTTGCTTATCCTTTCTTGATTTCAGTGATGTCACGAAACACTGTCGGTTGCCAAGGCGATGATCAGTAGTGTGTGGCGTGAGCTGCGATGATTACAGGTCTGCATTGCTCCACGGTTTTTTCCAGTCAGTTCACAGAGACATCTTTTGTTTCGTGATATATTTCAAGTTGTGTTATTAACACGCTTAAACATTTTTGTGTCTATATAAGTGCCTGTCACTGTAGAAAATACATTCCCCAGAGGGCTTCCCATGGCCCTTTTATGTACATGCAGGCACACTATTTCAGCTAGCATTTACATCTTTGAGAGGCACTACCTCATATGTGGGAAGAAGGGCATACGAAAGGGTTAATTTCTCATGTGAAATTGCACTTAGGTCAATTCTTCTTCCTAGGACTAGAGGCAAACAGGCCCAAGCAGGAAGAATGGGGTAAATTATGAGTTGTTATTAAATGACTGCAGAGATTGCTGTGCAGGGCTTTCTCTTAACAAACAATGTCATAGAAAGCCTCCTCATTTTTTTTTTAACTTATTTTTAAGAACAAAGGTTGAGCTGTGATTTATAACTCATATCCCTGTTCTAAAAAGAGAGTATTTCCTGACATCTCTGTCGGCAGGACTCTGATTTAGCTGCTGGAGACAAACAGACACAGCTCAGCCTTTCTCATACAGCATGTAGCAAACGTTTCTTCCTGAGTTAATTTAGTTATGGTTTGTATTTGGAAGGAAGGTGGATAGAAAAGCTCATTCTGCTTAATGTTATGGTCATCAGTGCCTCATACCAAGATGTAGCTGAGAGGTCACATGCACAATTTATTAGTGCAAAATACGGTCAGCAAGGATTTATCTGCACTTTCTCATTGGGTTAGCAAATTCTCTTGTCAAATTGTTCCCAAATGACTGCCATGCACAGTATAAAAAAAATGGCATAAAGTTTTCTGCTTGCCAACTGTTTACCTAAATCTCACTCTCCAAGCTTTATGACTATGTTACTGTAGCATATTTTTTGAAAGTTAGGGTAAAAAAAGAATGCAAATTTTCTATCCTTTCTTTGTCTTTCATTAAATGCATAATCGAATTTCCCTTTCCATCTCCAACCTACCCCAAACCCTCATAAAAGCTGTTGAACAGGACCTGCAGAGGGGAGAAACAAGATGGAAGGAAGTAGTATACTTTGTGGTGCAGAGGTTCAATACTCCTGCACCGTGTCAACACTGTCAGGGAAAGGTTCTGTGCCTTCATATAAATCCCTCCTGTTTCCAGAGCTGTGGAACTCTCAAATTAGGTTTCATTTATCAGATTGTGTGGTGCAAAAGAGTGGGTGCACATAGCAAAAGAATAGGTGTCCTCCAGGAGCATATCTTTCAGTTTTGTTGCAGCTGGTAGGCTACAAATAGTAAGTTTACTCATGTGAAAGAAAAGTACAGCAAACGGAGATATTGAGATTCACTATAGAAATGTTTTTCTCATCTGAATTGAAATTTGACCCTGAATTGAAAGCTGACCAGGGATGTTACATCCATTGTTGCTAGTGCATTTCTTTAAAGGAAAGCTATTATTTGCCACTGTTTATTTAATTTTTAAAAAAGTGTTATGTGCTCATATTCTTTGGGTAGCACTTGAACAAACCTGAATTGTGCTTTATTGCATATTTTTGTCCTATATATGGATTACAGGCTATGCAGGGGATTTCAAATATTTCAGGAATTTGTATTGTGCACAAAGGGAAACTTTAAATATATCGTAATATATTTAATGCTGTATAAATATTCCTAGCACAGTGTCTTTAAGAACTAATTAAAGAAAATTCTTTGCATTTCTTCCTTAATACACCTTTTACTCTCAAACTGGTAGCTTTAGGGAAAGAAGTTTGCAAGTCAACCAAAACAGGTCTACATTTTCTTTCACCTTCAAAAAACCTACAAGATGTGGTTGTAAACATGCGATATTAATTTTTTATCAATTAATTTGGCCAGTTCATATTATTCTTTTAAAAATCAATGTCAAAAGGAAGAATTTATTTCTCCTCTGCTAGAATCAAAGATAATCTGCAGTAGCTGTGATTTTTCTTTATCTCCCTGAGAAAAGAGTTTGTCTTGAGATCACTGTACATGTAAAATTATATAATGGAGGGTTTATATATATATATATAAATTATTCCTGATTTAACCACTGGGTCTCAGTTTCATCTTCAGTCTTCTATTTCTTGATAGTATGGAGGTGAACTGCTATGAAAATTAGAAGTTTAGAAATATTTTTTTACTGTCCAAAGGACATGAACTTTTCAAGCACTGCCTATATTTTTGTTTGGTAAGTAAGGTGCACTGGGTTTATTTCCATTAATTCCTTATGTTCCTAGGGATGGACAAATGTTGTCTGCTCCTGGACTGCTGCTGAAGGCTGCATTCCATCATTTATTTCCATCTTCTTGATCTTTTGTTTTTCTTAGGCTAGAAATAAAAAAGCAAGAACAAAGAACATCCTCATGTATCCAATGGTAAACTGTCATATTTCTTCTACATTTCTCTTCTTTCTGAATCTCAACAGTGTATCAGTGTGAAGTGTGTGCTTGAGTACAGAGGGAGAACAACAGTATTTGTGCATGAGTGTCAGTCATTAATTCATTTGTGATTTTAACATAGAATTGTAACCAGCCATGTATCTCAGCATGTTGATGCCCTAACATGTCAACTAATTATACAACAGAATGATATTGTAGAGCTACCTAATTCTAATCTTTTGGTATTTAATCAATTAAATGAAACTATACCAAAACTCAGATACTGATATAAATTATCCTTGTTCTTTCCTCTGAGTACGCATTATAAGTTCATTTCTCCTTGTTATTTCCAGCACCTGTCCTGTGGAAGAAAAGCTGTTATTGCTAGTTAGTTAGTTATTTAGTTAGCTAGACCTTTGCATGTCTCGCTAATTGATAAACATTTGTAGCTAACAGTCTGCCACTCAGCAAAATTTAACTAACAAGAGAGTGGATTATTCTTAAAAGGATGCACTGTCTGGAGCCAGAGGATCTGAAAAAAAATTAATTGCTGTTGTGATCTACTATATCCTGCGTATATGACACGGTTTTGTTGAACAATGTGTTCCATAACCTAAAGTTACATTCAGTTCTGTAACTGCCCAGTGCGGGCAGAGCTGGTACCAGCAGAGTCTGCGTCTACTACCCTGTGATCTCTCCCACAGCTACAGGAATAAAACACTTTTTTTCTGATCATATCTCAGTTGCAATTCTGGTTATTCATGCAACAGCCCCCTGCCACTAAGGAACCAAAAATGTCTGTTCAAAAATGCTAATTCTTTGAGTGTAGGCTTATAGTAAGTCAGACTGGTAGGAATGGGTAGATACCAAACACTGGGTAATGTCTCTTTACTCAGGGCATTCATGTGAGGATTGGGCAAAAAGCTGATGACATTCAATGCACCTGTATTGATGCAAGCACTCACAGGAGAAGAGAGAATGCATTATGGCTCTGCCTTTTTTCTTCATTCTCTTAATATCTTTTCAAGCAATTTATCTTCCACTGGGAAAAGAGCATCTAGGAAATTTTCCATGTGTGTTGTGGCTGTGATTAGCAGGAGTTCTAAGTGAGAAGCAAATTACTGTGGCCTACCAGCATAATTAATACACAAAAAATACTAAACAAATATTTTGCATTTTAGCAGGTATTTTGTCAAATAGGATAAATGAGACAATACATATCTTTTGTTAAAATTGCGGCTGTCCCAGAGGTAGTTGTGGCTAGACAGTTTTGTTGTTTATGTACTGGTTAAGAGTACTGTTCTCTCAGCAAGGAGCAATTTATCATGTAAATATCACAGTGCTTCTAGCCTCTGATAAATTCCAGTTAAGATTTGCTGAAGGTCTGCTGGCCTATATCACAGCAACACTGAGGTATCAGCTACTTACTTGTGGGAAGGGGAGATATTGTGCCAATGGTTTAAAAGATTTTTCTTTCCATGCCAGAGCTAGATGAATTCACAGGAGAGAAAGACTTGAAACGTATCATTTGTTCCTTTAATAATGATGCTTTCTCTCTTTCAAATGAGGAAAAATGTTTAATGCAAATGGCTGTCTGCATGAAAGATACTATTATATGGAACATCTGGGATTTCCTCAGAGACCTGTATACTATAAGTGGGTGCCTCAGGTGATGTTAACTTTTTTACTAAAGCCTTGAAATATTCTTCTGAAGAACAAAGGGTATCATTTCAGCAGATTTGTGTATTTCACTGAGGGGGTTTTATGTTTAATTTGTCAAGTTAATCTTTGTAATCAAACATTTTTGCATTGACTTTTTTGGGTTTTATTTTGTACTTTCTTGTTTCTAGCTTTTTTTGTTTTGTTTTACAAAATCTGTGTTTCTCTTATATAACTCAAGTAACTGAAAGTTGTTAATAAACATTCCCATTAAAAAAATTAATAAAATAACCTTGAGTTTTAGCTAAAATGACAGAGGTAAAATAAATAAAAATACTTATAATTTTCTACTTTTCAATATTTTGCCTTTTACTTTTATTTCCTAGAAATTTATCAAGGTAATTCTCCATAGTTACAGAAGTAGTATAACCTGATTTTTTTTTTTCTGGATTAATTTTATATGGATAATTGAAATCTGGTTTATAATGCCTTTATTTTTTAAAAAAATAGCAAATAATTAAATATCATGGGTTTAGCTAGACATTCATGAAATAAAATGTTGCATTGAGCTAATCTGGAAGAAACTATCTCAAGTTAGTTCAGTATAATTTGATTCTACTGCCTCAATTCTTCTACTTGGAAGGTGTGAGCATTCAGATGATTTCTATGCTCAGGTCCTCATGCTGTGTCATAAATACATGAACTAGCTATGAGGGACAGTTAGGAGCACTGATATCTTCAAGTCCATGTCAGGGCATAAAAATGAAGTTTGTTTAAAGTAGTTTTTACTAGTTCAGAAAATGTTTTCTTCAGAAAGATTTTGCTTTGATAATGAATATTTTGGAATATTTATTTTATATGAACTAGAGAACTTTTTGGACACCTTTTTGGAGGTATATTTGTAAAATACACATCAAAAGTATAACTTTTCCTCCCTGATTCTTATCTGAATAGCAATTTACAATTTTGTACACTATTACTTATTTCTAGTTCTGTTAGACCTGTTTGTGATGCAAAACTAAGGAAGGTTTTATGATTTTCTTGTCCTAACAATAAAGTACCCCAGGGAAGGCTTATCAAAGCAGAAGAGTTGAACTTGGCTGTTCCTTGTTTCAGCTTTACACGTGGTGAAATTCTAAATATCTCTCTTTAGTGAATATCACTTTGAACCAAAATTGACAATATGTACTAGAGCCAATCTTGTTAAAGCACTCATAGCAAAGCAAACCAATAAAACTACTTCAGTCTTATTTGTCTTAAACTCCTCCATTAATAAACAGAACAAAAGAGTGCAAAAGATACAGCAGATATGGTGAAGAAGTGGTCCAACGGAAGAGATTTCCACTTCTTATATGGGTCACTGTCTGCTAGATTCTTTTTCAGAATGTATTAGAAATTTTAAAATATTTATAACCTAATATAAAAAGTGAGTTTAAAAGTTTAGTTATAATAATGTAGAAGAGTAATAGATAATTCCACAACTCGACAAAATTAAACACATAAAAGTCTGGGCAGTAAAGATGTCCAGATATTTACATTCTAGAATTGTATAAATCCAGAATGATAGAACTACTTTAGATGTTGTTGAAGTCTTTCAGAAAGAAATAAACAGGATCTGAATTTAAGTTTCAGGAAAAAAACCACAAAATAAAATAAACCAAAACAGAATAACATTTTTATGTTTGAGGTCCTGTTCTAATTACACTTTTAATCCACAAGCTAAGCTTCTTTATTGCATTTGTTACCTCCATTAGTACTTGACAAATGGCCACAAAAATAATTTCAGGACTGGAAAAGAGAGTTGGGGTTCTTAGGTCTGACCCATGACAATCCCATGTGAGTGATCTCTATGTCATTATCTTAATTCATGAGACTTTTCATTTATTTTCTTTCCCTGTCCTTTTGAGGAGGGTGTTGGAATAACCACTTGGTGGGCATCCAGCAAACCCCCAAGGTTAACCCATCATAGATTAATACAAGAGAAGAGAGATAAATAATTATTGTATACATAAATTGTGTGCCTGGTTTGTGTTTTGTGTTTACTGTGTTCATATTGGTACCTCTTTCTGCAGATCTAGTTATGGTGGAAAAGGGTTATGTTGCACCTTTTCAGTCTTCCCCATTTACCTTTTAGTGCTCTCCATTCCCACACAGACATTAATATCTTTGCATTCTGCCTCTACTAACCTTTTTCTTCTCCCCCTAAAATTCTGCACTCGCTTCTGGAGGGGCCAGAAGTACAGAGAACCTTTTCCAGGTTGGAGTAAAAAGAGAGAATGGGAAAGCTGCTGGGTTAATTACAGAGCATTCAATCTTAGCTTGTTGAAAGCACCACTAGACTGCTAAGCTGGAGTTCATTGTTCTCACTCAGCAGCTCTGATCAGATGCCTCCACCTTAAGATGCAGTAAACCAGGGCTTAAATTTAACCTAAGGAGTTTTCTTCCTTCTTCACAGTAATTATTGATTATTTGCTCACAGTTCCCACAAAAATGTGGATTTTTTCCTTTAAACTTTCTTCACATGAACAGAAGGTAGCTTACATTCCTGTTTATGTCCTTCCTTTTGCTATCAAAAGCTAGAAGCTGTGAATATTAGCTGAAGGCCAGATCCTGGGGACATGTATTTGAAATTTAATAGCAGTAATGAGGTTGACATATTGAAAAGAGACTCTAGAATATTTGGAAAGCAATAATAAAGGACAAATACATTCAGAAAGCCAGCTGTTAAAATGTTTTCATAAAGAAAACAAATTTAAGTTAGAGGAGTGATTTTTAACAAAAATCACAATATAACTTGCAGGAAGAAAGTTGTATGGACTAATGGAAGCTCAGTATGAACTTAATCCTCAGACTGAAAGGGTGGAAGAAATACAAACTTGTGGTTTGTCCTGTTAATGTGGCCATTCTGGAGACATAGTCATGGCATGATAATTGACCATCTGTCAGAAGGAAGAATAATACCTCCTTCATATCAAAAAAGGAAGAGAAAAATAAAAAAAAAGAGGAAAAATGATACCTTCCTATTGTGTGTTAATACTGAACTACCTATAAAGATTTCTTAGTTATTCTGAAAAACTCAAGCTCCCAGAACTTTAAGTAATCAAAACGGTAAAACTGATAGAGTATTTGTGGAACAAAAGCACAAAAGTCATAAAATTAATTAAAAGATGAATAAATAGTATGACCACAGGCAGTGACTTGTCTTCTGAGACCAGACAGGAATTATTTGTCTCCCTTGATGCATAACTTGATTTTTGCATATTAATCTCTTGATTCAGAAGAACTAGAAATGTGATATAAAATTGGACAGTTAGATGATGACCTAGGACCCTCAGGAAATTAATACCTCTCAAGCATTTTTTTACTGTCTTTTGCTAAATCATTTGGGGTCCCATCAACTCTACTGCATGTTACCTTGTTAAGTGGGCATTGCTGGACACCAGAAGATATTTCTTCTGTTTCCTATGGTATCAACTCATCCTAGATCATAGAGTTTCTTCATGTTCATGGGAAATATATGATGGGGAGTGGGACATTGGTGAGGTTATGCAAATATAAGTGAAGGTATTCATTTACCACATCCAATATAATAATCAAATTTAGAAATAGATATTAAGAAAAAAAGTGAGGCAATTAAAAAAAAAAAGTCTTGTTATACACTTAAAGCCAAAATTATATTTAGAATGTCTCCTGATTCACAGGGGGTTTCTTTTCACAATGCCTGGCACTACAGGCTGTACATTTCAAATAACAGCACTAATTGTTGAAGCATGCTATAATACAAACTATTTCTGAATTTTTCTCAGGGTCATCTAGAGGTTCTACTCATATTTGATTTTGCATCGCCAAAACTTACTCCAGCCACCAGTAAAAGCCTTCAATGCCTTCCTCTGCTGACAGAAACTACAGCTTCAGACCACATTTCTTTAGCAGTACTCTGCCCAACTCCCATAATCTTCTCCAACCAGTTATTCCCACACACCTTGGACCATCTCCAATTTTTCCTGGCTCTTGGTGATTGAAGCTGGGTAAAATAGATGTCATCCCCTTTGATAGGTAGTAGATCTGGAGCGGTGGAGTTAGAAAGGATAATTTTCAATGTTTGTTGCAGCATGGGAAGCAATGATTCCCTGTGACTTTGATGCTATGATTTTACAATGTAGCTGCCATTCTGTGAATTCTGATTAGAGATAGGGAGAGGATTTTTGGCCTAGGTCAGACTAACAGGATGACCAGAAAGGCTTTTAATTGTTGTAGCAAGTACTCTGATTTTCAGCATTGTCTAACAGCCTGTACTAAAACTGTCTTCAACCTTGACCATTTTTTCCTAGACTTGTATCTCCTTCATTTTCTTAAAATTGCCAGGACAGATCCAAATGATTATTCTTTGGTGAGTTTTCTGTTGCAAAACAAATGAAACTGCAACCTAATTTAACAAGTCAAAGGAACGTAGGCTAACATTGAGGATCTTGATCTGTACTTACCTTTCTTTGTGGACTGTATGGTTGTTGACCTATGGTTCTTAAATGTGTTTTGAGGTAAGAAGCCTTTGGTAGCCTATATCGTATGCAGTTGGCTTTATGTGTGTTCCCATGAACTAAACTTCTACACCATTATGGCTTGCAACTGCTGAGGGTGAATTTGACAATCCAGGAGCCTCATTCCATTTGTGAAGTTGAATGACTGTCACTGAAATTTGGAGGTGGCAGTCTTCCCGGGACAGATGGGCAACATCTGTCATTTACACTGGATTGGGTCTGGAGCACAGGGTATCATCTTTGTTGATATTTGCCTAAGCACTGCAGACTGAAGATTTATATTGTGTACCATACTATCAGCTTGAAAGGACATGTTTGGAAAGTGTTTGGGAAGTCTGCTGGGTAAGGAGCAAATATAAATAAATGAGGAAAGGAAAATATTCAGATTGCTGTAATTTAGACCATTTACTTGTTCTGGAAAAATATGAAAGGAATATATGTGTGATAAATTGTTTTATTTTATGTATTATATCTTGGAGTTATAAAGGATCATGTATTTGCAGCTACTTAGCTTTTCACTAACAAAGAGATTATGTGAAAGTTCTGAACACCGAAGAAGAGCTTTAAAATTGGAAGGCAACTGTGCAGTATGACCCATCAGTAAATTATTGTTGTGTATTATTGCAGTGATAAATATCAACTCATTGCCTTTGGAATATGAAATGTTCTGATTTATAACAGCACAAGGGCTTTGCATTTATTTAATCATTTGCATCTATGCATGTTTGTTTGAACAACAGCAAATTAAAACCATAGCATCTAACCGCTCCTTTGTTTTGAATTTATAGTTGCATAACACCTGCAATAAAGCTGTAAAGAAAATGAGACTGAGGTAGAGGAACCATATGTGGAGGGGTGTGGCAGAGAAAAAGGGAGGGATGTTGATGTAAGGGCATATGGCCACATAAGGAGACACGAAGTGAGAGCTTATGTTTGATGTATAAGCAGAGAAGAGACAGGAATTAGGCCAAGGTTTTGCTTAGTAGTAAGTTCAAGTATCAAAAATGTGTCATTAAGAAACAACATGAAGTATATGCAAATAGCTGCATCTGAACTGAACAGGCTATTCCAAGACTCCTGTTTCTTGTTTTTTTCAGTTCTATCCTTTGCCACCTCAGACGCATCCAAACATCTATACAGGAGTGTGTGCCATTTCTTTTTAGCATAGTAGTAGTGCCATTAACATGGTGAGGAAGTCAAAGAGGCAATGAGAACAGAAAGCACAGTAGCAGTAGAGTGTTTAACTTAACTTGCTATACATTGGAGAAAGGAGACACTGAAGCATGACGTCATGGCTGAAGTCTTAGATACAGGACTCCTTCATGAAGTTAACAAAAAGAGAAATCCAGCATAGATGTACACAGTTTTCAAAAGGAGAACCGCGAGATGATGAAAGAAACTAGCAGGAACAGTAAAAAAAAAGAAATGTATTTGAAAACAGCATGGAAACAGTATCAGAGTTATAGAGCAGAAGCATAACACTTGTCAATAAAGACCTGAGAAATGACAAAGAGTAACAGCTAAACAGCAATGTAAAGGAAGATAATAAATTAAGACATTGGTATCAAAGAAAATGTCATATAAAACTCCATATAAAAGCATGGCAATATGGATCACCAAAACATCTGAAGGACAACTTAGAAAGCTGCTACTACACATTGTTTCATATACTTCAGAAAGAGGAAGCTTTCCAGAGAATCTACCAAAACAGCAGAACAACTGAAACACAGAAAGAATGTCCTAAGTAAACAAAGTTTATAATAATGATTTTTCTGGTTTTGCTCTTTATTTTTTCATCCATATTAACTATGGAGTAGTTTGATGTGTAGAAGCAGGCACCCTTCTTTTCAGGGTATGTGTCAGAGGGTCTGTCTAAAATTGAAGTATTGGCAGAAAAGGTTATGGATCAAGGAGATGATGCGAACAATAACAAATCACTAGGAACAGATGGCTTCTGCCCCAGAGATCTGAGGGAACTCGAGTGTGAAATAGCCAGACTACGAGCTGTGGTGTGTAGAAAACTGACTCAGTGTCAGAGGACTGGAAAGTGGTTTAAACAATGCCAATTTTTGAAAAAGAGCTCCAAGGGAACTATGGATGAATAAAGACTGGAGCTAAGGAATATATCGATAAATATAAGATGTCACAAACCTACTGGAGTTCTTTGAAGAGATTAACATACATTTAGGTAAAGGAGATCTGACTGCCATTCCTTCAGATTTGCCAACTGCTTTCACTAATGTATGTCACCAAAGGTTTTTAAGAAAACTAAACAGGGAAAGTATTTTTAAGGATAAAGACTAATCAAAAAACAGGAAATAGAAGGCAAGAGCAACTGAACAACTGTTCTTGTAGTGGAAGACAGTTCACTATAGAAGCTCCATAGATAGCATAGATGCTTGGTTCTTTCACATATGTTCTGGAAAAGGGAAGTGAATACTGAAATGACAGAAGCTGCTGATTCTGTTAAGCTATTCAGGGTGTTATCCTATCTTGCAGCAGGAAGAATGCAGCATAGTTTGGAAAATCACCTCCTTGCTTCTCCACCCCCCAGATTCTCGGACTTCACTAGTATAGCTATGTTGAAACAGTTATAAAATAAATGTATTGGACCTGGTCTCTACTTATGTAGTATTTAAAGGACCACCTTAAAGAAGTAACAAGCACTTAAATTAAAGCCTGCATGTGAAAACATGTTGGTGATTTGGTCTTCTATTTCCAGTTGTTCACTCATCCAGCTGCAAATGTGACTCACTTTATTGTGACAACGTTAGGATCCAACCAGTATCAGTATATTTTTATGGCAGTCAAAAATAAAATCTCTGAAAGATTTTTCTTTTTTTTTTATTCTTAACACCTAAAAAGGAGAGCAAAATGAAAGACAGGGCTATAGTTGCTCTTCATATACTGAAGCTCTTAACTGCTGTGTGGTATGATTAAAAGCAGAGAGAATACACTATCAAATTACTTTGCTTTACTGACTGGAACCCAAACTCTCTGAAAAGGCTGCAGAAATACATGGAAACTGATGAGGTAAGATCTTGACACCAACTGCACCACTCAGGTGAAAACATTACACCAGTCTGAGAATTTTATTTTAGCTGCCATGCAGTTATTCAAAACCATTACAGTGTCAAATATTCGCCTGTGTTCTGACATAATCATCTCCTTTCTTAAGTTTAAAATGAAAGTGAGTCCTCAGATACAACTATATCAATAAAGAGTTAAAATATAGTCCTTAGTCAGAACTGGTTTCACCTACGTTTTTGTTCAGTGCTATTATTAAGCCTCATGAACTCCACAGTTAGGTGTCTGTTCTGAAATCAGATGATCTTTTTGTTGGCTGTTGGCAAAAGACAGCATGAATATCTGTCAAAGTAGACCATTATGTCATAGAATCATAGAATGCTTTGTGTTGGAAGGGACCTCTACAGATCACCTGGTCCAAGCCCCCTGCAGGATCATGTTGTTCAGAGCCCCATCCAAACTTACTTTGAATGTTTCCATGGATAGGGCCTCAACTGCTTCCCTGGACAACCTGTTCCAGTATTTCACTACCTTCACTGTAAAAAAAAATCTTCTTGTTATCTAGTCTATCCTTATACCCACGTGGGTGCATGAAGATACACGCATGTGGCTATGGAAACTATTTAATACACACCAAGCACATCCTAATTTCTACTTTTGATTGCATTTTGTGGAAATTTATAGTTCATTCATTATGATGTTTCATGACAGTCTATGTAGATTATGACTGTAATCAAGCCAGGAGATCAAGTGCTATATACAGTGATCGCATATGCATACAATGCTGCAGGCATACTTTTGTTTTAGGCCAGTGGAAACAGTGGTGGAATTTAATTGCAACTGAAATGTAATGATGTAATTAAAATTTGACCTATATTTGTAATCATGACATCCCTATGTCAGGGCTGTGCTCGCATCCACAGCTAGTGCACTTCAGTCATTAACTCCTCAGTTAATAACTTCCCAGTTACTTATCTCCATAGATGAGGCAATGGACTAATTTGGGATAGCGCACCAACTTTATACCAAGTAATTGACTGAACTCCTAGCCGCCTTCATAATTACACACTTGAGTAGTTTCTACAACCCTTCTGACTGCCCTGGAGATCCTCCCCAGGAAGCTCATGCTGCATCCAGACCAGCTGGTATATTTCAATGTATAGATTAACAACATTGGTGGACGAAGGGGCCAATCTAGAGAGACACATCCTATCCAGAGACTCACAAAGCATTCCTGATGAAGCAATTACCATTTCACATAGGTAAGAAAATTGTAAAGAGTGAAAATTGTTCTACAGGTGCAAATATGATCATGTAAAAAGTATGTGCAGTATAGTAGCTAGGAAATGGTTTGTGCATAGTTTAAGTAAATTATTAGCAATATAACATAAATGTGGAGAAGTCTGTCAGAATTGTGGGCCCACTGGATAAGAATTAAGCAACACAGCAGTTCAAGGAGTCCCACCCAATCTAGCCGATAGTGTCAAAAAACATCTCACACTGTACTTCCTCCCATATGCTAATGAGCTGAGATATTTCCACTCAGAAGAGAGTTGTAAAAAATCCATGTCCATCATTAAAGTATTGTTGTCCCTTCCTTAAACAGAAAAGTACTAACTCTACCATTTGCATTCTATATTATGAAGTACATTTTAAATAATAGTACCTCAAATTCCACAACAACCAAATCTAGGTAACACAAATTTAAGATGGAAATTCTGCAATAAATTTAAGTAAAACTAGCATTACTATGTGGGCAGAGCAGGTCAACAGGTTAAGGATGCCGATGCGGAAGAAACATGGGATGTGATGGTAGAGGGTAGGGACTTTGAGCTTCCTTTGTATTAGAGTCTGTGTCTCAATGGCCCTAGCCAGAGTGGAGCGAGAGTCCGGTACAGGGGAGTGTTTGTTGAGATGCAACAAGTGGTGACCCCGACGTGACACTCGGACGGTCCCGACTGGAATCAGGAGCGTGAGTATAGCCATGGCTGAGAAGACGTTGGATACAGTTTTGTGGGCCCTGAAGGAGTAGGGATGTTGTACGGATATGCAGGTGAAGTCCCTGAGAGTGCGCTCGATCATCCTACGGATGCAGCGGGAAGGTTGGAGTAACCAACCGATGGATATATTTAAGCCTAGTTATGTGGGAGGCGGTGAAGCTGGAGATGTTGGAAATAGTGCTATCGGGTTCCGGAGAGAAGTTAGAGGATGTAGAAAAACTTATGAAATTGGTAACAGTAATGACAGAGGAAAAATCGGTTATACAGCAAGCACGGGCTGCCTTAGGGCTGGAAATAGCGGCTATAAAGGGGCCCCAGGCACTCGCGTGTCAGTGTGAAATAGATGGGAGAGCTGACAATCCCTTTGATCCGGGTCCAAGAGACACCGAGAAGGAGCCTAATCCACCTCCTCCCTGTCCCTCTGACCAATGAGCACAAGTCAGGAGGGAGGCACAGCAGCAGGGAGAAGTTGAAATACTGCAAGCTTTGATTTGTGCGCCTGATGGCGGTTTGCACTGAGAACTAATTATTTACAAAGTGATAAAGGAAATTCCAAAAGCTGCAAAAGAGAGCGTGCTGGCTGCTCCGGAGCAGAGCCTCCTGGCCGAGGGGTTCCAACCCCACCCCTCCAGCTCCCACAGAGCGGCTTGCCATGGGGGGGGCCGCTACCCTGGGCTGAGGGGGGGCTGCTCACCGCTCGCCACCACCACAGGGCTCAGACAGTTTTGGCATTGCAGAGAGGAACTATTGTCAGATGTGGTGGGAAATGGCTCAATTAAACAACATTGGTAGCAGTTCAAGAATCAAGACGGTTTAAATAATGTAATTTTACAACAGATGTGGCTTTTTGTTTTGTAGAACACTTATAAAGATACCGGATGTTGGAAAGCTGGGACAGGCGTGACCCGTGTATGGTGTTCATAGATAGATCAAAGGATGTGCTGAGCAGTTACAGAACCCTTGATTTTACAATCTGTGACACAAAAAAAAAAAAAAAAAAAGAAAAAAAAAGAGTCCTAATGACAAATATAGAGCAGTAAGGTGCTGTCTGAAAACTCCTGCAACAACAGCTGGGATCACTTACCTATCAAGCACAGTTGGTAGCTGCTGCCTTGACTGTAATCTGGGACAGAAATACTTTCTGTTAGAGACGTGGCAAGAAAGTATATTTTAGAAGAGACTGCCACACGCAATGCCAAGATAGAGGGCCTAAAATCTGCCCTCGGTGTGGACAGGGTAAACATTTTGCCGGTTGGTGCAGATCAACATGGGATAAGAATGGGACAGTGTGGTCAGAAAACCAGGAGCAAAGCACGGTTCGGAGGCACGTACCAACATAGATGCCTCCACGGCAAGCAGCAGCTCTCACCTCAGAGCAGGAACCAGAGGCAGCACCGAGATAGTAGGCACCACCATCTCAGTAGTGCTGCAATCATCTGCCCTTCACACAATAACATGGAATGTAAAAAGACCATTGGGGTTGACTTTACTGCCTTGTAACTAGAATTATTATCAATAATTCGGTTGGGAATCTTCATTTTACCTGGGGTCATTGATGCAGGCTGTACTGGAATCATTCTGCAAGGGTATGCATGCTGTCTCCACTAATGTTATGAACACCATTTCCATCAGTATTAATATCAAAGGATAGCCAGATAGTGTATTTAATTTTGTTCAAAGTGGCTGTGTTCCAAGCTGACTCTGTAGAGCATAGCTCACAAGGACTTGAGTCCATAAGAATCCCTGAAATACATTTGGCTTAGTCTCTACAAACTCAGCTTCTTATGTTGAAGTGAACATTAACACAAAAGAGGAAAGCCAGAACATCTTAAAATGGCTCTAGTGTAACCCTTAGCTGTGCATGTTCCACTAATTTTGTGGGGGAGAGATGTATTAAATGCAATGGGAATAGGCATTGGAACTATGAAGAGTGAAAAATTGGGTACATTGCAAAATACATTGCAACTAGATCACGGGCATATAGTCCCATTTAATAGTCCTTGGAACACACCTGTCTTTATGATAAAAAAAAAAGACTCAGGAAAGTGGCGATCTCAATTGGGAGATATGGAAGCACTGCAGCTGGGACTGCCTCGAGCATCCATCATACCAGAAGGCTGGCCGATCATCATCCTGGATGTACAAGACTGTTTTTCTCAATACTATTACACCCTGCTGATTCGGAGCGATTTGCCTTTACAGTGCCCAGTGCTAATTTGCAAGCCCCGGCTAACACTCCTTGCCTTCCCAGATCAACCAATAAACATAGTCACGGACTCTCTGTACATCTTTACCATCTGCCAGAAACCTATCCATATGCATTTCACCACTAAGGAAGCGGCCATGTTACTGAGCCAAGTAGGGCAACTTCAAAGTGAAAAGGCAGCCGTTATACATACTCCTTCTCATCAAAAGCTCCCTGGATTGTATAAGGCAGGACATGACCGAGCAAATGCCACAGCGAAGGTCTGGGCATTGCAGGAGGCAAAACGGCTGCATGATGAGTTGCATCTTGATGCTGATGTATTGGCAAGGGTATGTAAAATTTCAAAACCATATGCGCAAGAAGTCGTTCAAGCTTGCCCTTATTGTCAAAACGGTCCCCTCTGGGAAGCAGGCGTAAACCCCAGGGGTATTGAGGCAAATCAAATTTGGCAGACTGATGTTATGGAATTTGCGCCCTTTAGGCCTCGGCGATTCCTGCAGGTCACTATTGACACGTACAGCACAGTGATCATGGCCACCTTGCATGCGAGAAATACCGCAAGAGCCACGATTCTACACTGGTTAACATGTATGGCGTGGCTGGGTAAACCAAAGGTTATAAAAACAGATGATGGGTCCAACTATATGGCGCTTTTAACCCATCAAAGGGCAGAACGATGGGGCATTCAGTTGAAAACGGGCCTTCCTGGGAATAGTCAAGGGCAGGCGACTGTGGAACGAGCACATAGGACACTCAAACATTTACTGCTGAGGCTAGGGGAGGGGGAAGGACACCTCCCTGGAAGGTTCCCCAGGCACAGTAAGATCTCTTTCTAGCAAAAGCATTATACCCTCTCAACCATCATGAATGCAGCAAACACATCCCAATTTTCAAACATTTCTCCCTTTTGTGAGCAGAGACTAACTATCCCCAGGTGCAAGTTCAATTCCCAGGTGCTCCGATATGGGAACGGGGGTGGAAATTGCGTGTCTTAGGGCAAGGATATGCTGCAGTAGAGAGACACTGAGAGATTAAGTGGGTGCCTGCACACTTAGTGCGCCCAGACAAGACCTCGGAGAGTAGGACACCTACCGCCACATCAGAAAGGGAACAGGTAGTTGACTAACCATGACCTCAAGTGTTTTGTAGGTTGGAGCCTAATCGCGGTTCTGCACTATTTGCCAGAAGCACTGATATATGGCCTAGCCCTGATGGCTGGGAACCTTTGGGAGCAAGACACTGGTGAAAACCGATGGGTGCAGTGGGCATGTGCAAGGAATTTGACTCAGATGTGCCTATATCTGCCAGCAGTTCGTGCAGTAGGGCAAATGTGTGCCCTTTCCATACCACAGCCAACTACAGATCTTTCAGAGAGTGACCTTTCCTCTAAAAAAAAAAAAAAGGGGTTTACCACACATGAAATCGATATAAGCCTTGTTGTATGCTACTGTGTAGCATTGTAAAATTGTGGATCCAATAGTGATAACAAACATTGTATGAATGTATTTGGCTAGCTAAAAAATAAGTGTTAGTGGGGGGGGGTTTGAAGTACTTCAAACATTTGTGAGACTTACAAATTGGTTTTGATTAATCTTGAAAATATATCTCTGGGACCTTTCAATCTCAAATGTCTACTAAGCCGACAACCAGGTAGATTTACCTGGGGATCTTTGGAATGGAAGGCTTCAGAAGGAAAAAGTTTAAAATACCTAGCAAAACATACAAAAAACTGCCTAACCTTGCAGCTGTACGTGTGTGAGCCCCCCCCCCCCCTCCCCCCAGCCCTTCTCCTTCCTTTCTAGGTTTTTTTTCTTTCAGCTTTGAAGAAGCCCAGAGGAGTTAATGGTGTTATCTCTCTTGGGGAATGCCAGTTTGTGAGAACACTCTACATTCCAGGGTCACTTGTCAGCAACTCCTGGGTCCTAGTGCAGACAACCTTTAGGGATAATTGAGCCAATGATACAGAAAAATTCAACTGATTCATTACAAATTATTGTAGTGGATATTTTACCACTTCAACTTTAAAAACAAGCAACAAACAGAAACATAGTCACTAGATTTAAAATTATTACAATGATAATCACCAAGGGAAGAAAAAGAAGTATTCAGTTATTAGGTCAAGATTCGATAATCATTTATATCCCAATGACAAAATATGCTAAGTGCTGCATGGCGGGGGGGAATCAGGAGAGACGCTACAAAACAGATTGATGAAGGTGCAATATGTAATGAATCTTTTGCGATTAGCAGGAGATGATAAAATTGTGCCGATGTTGAAGCATATACAAACCATGTTGTCAAAATTAGAGCAAGTGCAAGACAATATGAAAGTGCTATTGAAACACAGTTATTATGGGCACTGGACAGGTCTGTATAAACTGCTAACATGGGACGAGGTTATGCTTGTGTTTTCACAGATACAGGACCAGTCTGGGCACCTGCAAAATGGATCAAACAACTGTTAAGCCTCGACCACAAAAGCAGTTGACAAGAATGAGGAGGAATGTTATTTTTAATCGTGTTGATTGCTTTGACGGTTGTCCTGTGTGTTGCAGTGTGTATAGCATCGGGTCAATCGTGTGTTTTGCCTGAGTGCTTTGGTCATCAAGGAACAAAAAGGGGGAATCATGGGAACGTTTTGCAGAGAAGAAGGTCTTGAAACAGAGTACTGAAAGATAAACAAAGGCCAGTTTGGTGAGGAGATAAGACAGCCTTCTGATAGGCAGCTGGAAGGCATACAGGAGCTGGTTCAGTGAGAGTGAGTACCAGCTGACAGAAAAACAATTGAAGAGAACTATCAACATTGTTCATTTTACTGTAACTTGGTTTCTTGGCGTGTGCAGTAGTTTAGCCAATAATATGTTAGTAACAGCTTTATGGACAGTTACCTTTAATCAATAATACACTGTAGAACGGCGGACGGGTGCAACTCTGGCTATCGCAGCTTGGTGGCCGGGGAGCGGTTTCAGGGGGGACGTGATGCGCTGGCTGATGCTTTGCAGGGTGTATGGGATTGGTTTGCATCATTTAGTTTAAAGGAATGAATCCTATGGGGTGTTGCAGCTTTGCTTCTTCTATTATTGCTTCCAATGATTTGAGTTGTGCATTTCAATGTCTCCTTGCACGTACGCGTGGCATGCAGCATGCCTCTGCTGTTCAATGTGCGCTACTCCTGCAAGGGGAGGGGGATTTGTGGGAGGAGCAGGTCAACAGGTTAAGGATGCTGATGTGGAAGAAACACGGGATGTGACAATAGAGGGTAGGGACTGCCCACAAAGGAGGGCCTCTTGTGGGATAGGGCTATAAAGGCAGACTGTGTAATAAATAAAGTTGCCATTTTGAGCTTCCTCTATATTAGAGTCTGTGTCTCAATTGTCCTCACCGGAGTAGAGCGAGAGTCTGGTACAGGGGGGTGTTTGTTGAGATGCAACATTACTATTACATTTTAATTATACCCAGATTTAACAGTACCCATAGCACCTCTCAACAGAAAATTATTCCATGCTTTCGTTTCTAGTCCAAGAAAAAATTCTCTTTTGAAGATTTAAATCTGAAAGCGTGTAATAAACTAACATTATACAGGTAAATATGCACGACAATTATAACCGAAAAAACAGTGTATCAGTCCTTATCACCCCTAGTGATAATCAGTCTATAAATAATGATGAACAGAACAAATACAGCTTTTTCTTGATTGATCTTTCGTATTTCTGATTAACTTTTAATTGACTTTTCTTGTATGCCAACCTAGCACCATGAAACAGAGATCTAACTGGGCAATGTGCCATGCTACTCAGAATTGAAACAGTTTTTACAAAAGGAAGAACCAAGTCCAGGAGATGAGGCAAGATGTAGCATTTAGCTTATTTTATTATTATTAAACTGTTGATGACTAAAACTGATCTTGTTGGAAGGGACGGATGTGATAATGTTTTCGCTTTTGAAAAGAAAGGCTGAAAATAATGGCATAAAGAGGCATTCTGCTGTTACTTATCCTTTCAAATCCAATTAATAAGGCTCTTAAGAGTCAAGTTAAAACAAGTGAAGAGATGAGTCTTCATGCAACATTTAGCAACCTTTCCAGAGGTTGTTGTGAAAATAAGAACACTACATTAGTTTTAAAGACAGGTTGGTGGGTAGAGATATCCTAGCAGGGCCCTGAGCTCATGACACTTAAAAGGATGGAATGTATTAGGAGGAAATATCTTGTATTCTTGCCCTATCTTTACTCTTTCCTAAGCATCCTTACTCTGCTTATTTTTTTTCTCTTGCAGTTGAATAGCAGGTAAGTCTAATATATCCTCAGAGTCCTTCCTAGGAATTAGGCTAATAAAAGATGTGAAGGGGGAAAAAAAGGAAAAAGTGTTCAAGATAACAGATTTGAGGGGGAGGGGGCAGTGAAAGGCACAGATTAAATCGAAGGCCAAAAGCTCAAAACTGTAACAATGAGGAACGAGAAAGGTAGCCTGAGAAACAGGCACACTGCCAGGAGATGCCTCTGCTCCCTGAAAAGTGTTGATCCTGAAAAGGATCTGACTGGTGGGCACAGCTGGAAGGATTCTAAGATGGTCTGACCCATTTTTATGTAGCCTGCTGAAGTGTGTAATGAGTTCATATTTCTCAGCACTCTTTGTTGTCTGTGTGTAACTCAAAATATCTCCCAGTAGGAGAGTACTTACACTGACAGTCTCTGTATTGACAGATGGATCTACAGGCTGAATGGGCTATAGGGACAAAGGTGATCTTAGTTGTGCACACTGGAACAGAAGCTTCTTTCTTAGATAAGAGATTAATGATGTACATAACTTTGAAGGTAAAGTAGATGTTGGGGTTGGATCTAGATAATCTTTAAGGCCTCTTCCAATTCAAACTGTTCTGTGATTCTACGTGGAGATCTTTTCCTTGGTAATCCAGGTATCCACTACAAATGGCTGATATGCCTAGCCACAGAGATTTGGGCTTTTTTGATTGTTTGGGGCTTTTACAGAGTAGTAACTGGAAGTTTCTCAGTGACTCAGAAAGGTCAATATGTTTCTTCTACACAGAATGTACGAAATATCCAGGATAGTAAAAAAAATATTGGAGCCAGATCCACTGATGTTAATAAGCCTTACTTTAATTTACACTGTTGAGGTCCTTGATCTTACAATATCATTAGGTCGCTACAAACTGTCCCTTTTTAAAGATTACACTTTTTTAAAATCTTAAAACAGTAAAGATAGTAAAGATATTCTTATGGATTTGTTTCTGTTGATGAACACACATGCAATAATGAGGTCAGTTTGTCACGAACTAGGCACATTTTTTTACATTGTTTTTCTTGTGTTCTCATATTCCATTTTTTTATGCAATAAATATTTATTCAGTATCAGAAAGCTTATATAATTGCAAGGGAGTATAATAATGAAACACTCAAGACTGAAAGCATTGCAAGCTTAGCTGCTTTACTGGTATGGTAGGGATGCTTTGTAGTACAAAATCCCTAAAACTAATTTGTTTTCAGTAGTCCTTTTGTAAACTTTCTTGATCCCTGTTTCTTGTGTTATCAGCCAAAAAAAAAAAAAAAAGCTAGTTTTAGTTACACAGACACACACTGTTGTGTATTAACGAAGGTGCAAGTGCTAGTTAAGGACCGTAGTTCAAATACTATTCTTCCATGATTCAGGTGAAACATGACATCCAGTTAGTTAATAGCAGCAGCAAGTTACTGAGCATTTTTTTCTTTTTTTTTTTTCTTTTTTTTTTTGCAATATTGTTCATGGCATTCTTTTGACTTCGTGATTAAATGAACCTGAGGCTGAAGTATCAAAAAGATCAGTAAAGAACTGAAAATTATTCTTGCTTTCAAAAACTGTATCAAACCAGTCTTTTAGAACTCTGCTATTGGTCCATCTTCTGTCTATACTCAGCAAGAATATGTTGTATTAGTTGGATTGTTTTGGGGTATATTTAGCAGATTTAGCATTTGTTCATAGAATATTGGAAAATTTCTGAATTATATTCATGAAGATAGCAGTGAATAAACTTTGTCACTGACTCCCTGCAGCTGGGATTTCATCCAGTGATAACATTAACTTGTCCTTTTTTCTATGTTGCAGGATTATTCCACCCAATTTTTTTCTAACACATTGGTCTTGCTTGAATTTCTTCAAGTAATGGGCCTTCCACCATCCTATAGTCTCACAGAAATAGCTGTAGTAGACATTTCTACAATCTAAAAATCTTGCTAAAAATAGTTAGCATTCAGACTAATCACTTCATTCAGGAATTATATAATTTATAAACAGTTGTTATTTCAATTCATATACAGTGATACTTAAAAATGCAGTTCTACCTCCTATTCTATTTTTATTAGTCTCTGACTCGAAGGGAACTACAAACACAACCAGCTCACTTGAGCAAGTTTGTCAGCAGGATTGAAAGTAACAATTACAGATGGGATCCTTGGAGCTTGATTCTGCACCATTGAAACCACTGAGCATTTGGCTTTGGATCAAGCACTATATTTACTGTCAAGAAGCAGAATGTAGAGAGAGTTGTTGGAAGAATTTAAAATATAATTTAAAGGTAGAAGAAAATGACACTCAATGTAATAAAGCTAAAACACTGAGTGCATACATAATCAAACCTTTCACCATAATCAGTGTAGATTTTTCAAAGGCTGCAGTTTCTTCTTATTATGTACAGTAAGGGTGAACTTCCTTTCTGCTGCAGATTTTAATCCATCTTTGATTGTGTGTACAGCTTTCACATCAGTTACCATGAGGTGTATGGTCCAACAATGACTACGCATAAACACAAATTCAAATATCACCTGTTCATTTCCAGTTTCTTTTTTCCGTTTTCTACATCCCCCTTATCATTCAATTAGAGTATGTTGATGAGAGTTTTCAGTTTGAATATATATGATGCAGTTTACTTCTCGGCCATTGCCTCCCTCTTGTTTTTTCAATATCAGTGTTCTCCCACCTCCTCCAAGAATTTTTCCTTTCCTTTTCTTTCTCCTTATTACTATTCTTATTAATTTTAACCATAATTCAAATCTTTCTAGCTCCTATTGTATTTTATTTATTCAATAAACCCAGAATGAAAAAATAATGCATTCAGCCTCTGTTAGAGAATCTTTCGTCTCAGTCCACTTTCTATATCATTACAGTTTGTATTGAACTGTCAACAAGATTTATTTTTATGATACAGTGACACAATGACACAAATCAATCTCAGCCAAATTGGTGAGGTGATATTCTCTAATATTTCAATAAACTCCGAATAATCTGATGCAGAGCATTCATTCAGTGCTGTCTTCCCTAATAAAAAAATACTTACTCATCAATTAATTTATAAAACTCTGGATTTACCTACTTAGAGTTTAATTTCTTCTCTCTGTCCTGATTCACTCAAATAACTCATACTTAATTTTATTGCCATGATAATTTTCATAAGAAGTCTTTTCATAATAATATGTTATAATAAAATTAACAGAAACCAGACTACTTCAGGAGAAGGACACAATAAATATACTGTCTACTAACCACTGGAAGTTATCTTTGTTTCGCTAAAGACTGATGCAGCAGTAATCTTCCCCTCTCATTTAGTCTCCATTCTAGCATTCATAGAATCATAGAATCATAGAATTGTTTGGGTTGGAAGGGACCTTAAAGATCACCTAGTTCCAACCCCCCTGCAGTTCAGGATACAGTTGGCCTTCTGGGCTGCAAGTGCATATTGCTGGTTCATGTTGAGCTTCTCATTGACCAGCACCCCCAAATCCTTCTCTGCAGGGCAGCTTTCAATCACATCATCCCCAATCCTGTATTGAAAATGTGGATTGCATAGATCCTGGTGCAGGACCTTGCACTCGGCCTCGCTGATCCTCATGAGGTTCACACAGCCCCACTTCTCCAGTCTGTCCAGGTCCCTCTGGATGACATCCAACTGTCCAGTGTGGGAACTACACCACTCAGTTTGGTGTCATCTGCAAACTTGCTGAGGGTGCACTGTCAATATTATTGATCAAGATATTAAACAACTTTAGTCACAGTACAGACCCCTGAGAGACACTACTTGTCATGGATCTCCATCTGGACATCAAGTCATTGACCACTATTCTCTGAATATGATCATCAAACCAATTTCTTGTCCATCAAAGAGTCCACCCATCAAATCCACATCTCTTCAATTTAGAGAGAAGGATTTTGTGGGGGACTATGCCAAAGTCTTTACAGAAGTCTAGATAGATCACATCCATTTTTTTTCTGTGTCCACTGATGTAGTCGCCCCATCATAGAAAGCCATTATGTTGACCATACAGGACTTGCCCCTGGTGAAGCCGTGCTGGCTGTCACTAATCATTTCCCTGACCTCCACATGCTTTAGCATAACTTCTAGGAGGATCTGTTCCATGGTCTTCCCAGGCACAGAGGTGAGGCTGACAATTTGGTAGTTCCCAGGGTCATCTTTTTTACCCATTTTTAAAATTCTTTCGCATTCCTCTGTTACTGGTATTTTTATACAAGCCAACCTGTTTGCCTGGCACTTTAATAAAACCATACCACTTGTCTTAATTTAATTGTATCATTTTCCAGCATTTTCTTCTACAATCTGTGGTGAAAAACTATGGGGAGGTTTTTCATTTGTATCGTTTTTGTTTAGGTGAGAAGAAACATTGGTCTTTCAGCATGTAGTTATGTTTCTCTTTCATCGTATATTTTGAATTTAAATTTTTCTTGTCTTTCAATTTTATTATAAGTAGTCATTGCACTATTGTTATCTTCCACAATTAGTGGATTCCTACTGGATTTTGATATAAAAGTATCTGTTTTGAAATGGTAATATAGTTCAATGTTTATTTTCATATATTTAATATAACTTTAAGATGCATATAGAATGTTTATCTATTTATGTGCTTGCAAAGGAGCTACTCATATTCTTAATGTTTCTTATAATAATGTTGATCAATTGAAAACTCCTGTGTTTTTTCAACATGTTCTTATCTATCTAAAGTAATTTGCAATATGTTTCTGAAAACTATAATTTCCAGAGAGGTGGCATATCCTACGTATCTTTGAAACAGAATTGCCTACATTGAAATTTATTCTGCACTTTCTAAATGTTTTTGTTTAAACCACATTCATAAGCTCACATATGGAGGATCATGATGTTACATCTATTGTGGAAAATAAAACTGTTAAACTGAAAAGTCTATTTTTATGATGAAAAGATGGAATCTGATACATAATGAAGGAAAGATGCATGCAAGAAATGTACCCTGTTTACTGAGTTAACATAGCAATGGGGTGGGAATGAGCTGATTTCAAAGTCATTTTAATTTAATCGTTCCTTTCAGTTGAATCAAATCCCTGAAATAATGTGATGCATCTATGAAAAAGGCAAATCCAATTCTATGATGCTCCAGGCAAAACATTTCCAAGTGAGGAAGTATTAGTGCCATTGTATAAGATCCCACTCCGAAAACTCTAAAGTCCTAGACAGTCATATTTAAGAAAAAATTACCAAAATGGGAAAAGGTACACGGAGGGGCAACAAGGAACTCCAGGGGAATAGAGAGCCTGTACTTGGAGAGGATTCTGGTAGAAAAGCATTTTTTGTTTGGATGAGCAAAATAAAGATCGAAAAGGGGTGTGATTACTGTCTTAGAATACATCATAAGGGAAGCTCTTAGAAAAGAGAATACCTGTTAAAGCTAAATATCAGCATCAGCACAAACATAAAGGGGAACAGACTGAATGCAACTAAATTTAGCACAGGTAATGCAAGATGTCTGACCATCAAAATAAAGAAGTAAAAAAAAGCTCTTGGATCAGATAAAAAGGGCCAAAAATCTATTTTTAAGTAGATTTTTAATCAGTATTATGAAAGGACTTGCAGTTTTAGTCAGTTGCCTGTACCACCCATATGATCTTTTCATATTTTGAATTATTATCATTGAGATACTTTGATTTTGAATTACTCTGTCTTACTTACACCTGATGTATTTTGTGGTGGTTTTGACTCTGGGGAAACTAAAAATACCTCTCAACAGCTTTAAATGATCAATTTATTTTAAAACACTCTCATTCTAGTTGTACTTTATAAGATGTGCTAGCTTACCACCACTTCTCCATCCAGGATTTTGTTCCTTTCTGCCCATATCCTGAACTATGGGGAAGAACGTAAAATTTCACAAGAGCTGTAGAATTTTCCTAAGTGGACACACAGATCACCATTTCTGATGTTAAGTTCATTTCATATTGAAATTCAGAAGGTGCATAACTAAGCAGCAGACAAAAGGCATGTTCTTGAAAAAAATAATGTATTTCTGACAATCATAAGTATTCATCATTTTACTCAAAATTCAGGATTATATTTTAGTTACTGTCATATGCATTATGCATTTTTGACCCACCAGTAGTGCCACATCATTTGACAGTTTTTGCCAGCTCATGTCTACCCAGGGTACCCCTCAGTCTGCAGGCTCATGTCTACCCCTCAGTCTGCAGGCTTCTATCAGGTACTGTATTTGTCAAAACAGAATGATTTCTGTCTGATCTACTTAAACATTCCAGTTTGTGTCTGTGAAGCCCTATGCCTTGAAACTAGTTCATTAACTTTATGTGCAGCAATCACACAGATGTGACAGGAGCACTTGTGATGAACAGAGGTGCCGACAACACCATTTCATTTTTATTTTTATTCTTATTAACAAGAGAAATCAGACCCTCGGATAGTTTGTGTCTGTTTCTCATATATCACAGCTGAGATTTAAGTATACAAATAAAACTTACGCCTTTGAAACATTATTGAGAATACTAACTGAAAACATGATAGCATGGGTGTACACATATATGTATGAGTCTATAGGCATATAGGCAGGCGACAGGATGAGAGGGAATGGCCACATGCTCCACCAGGGGAGATTTAGGCTTTATTTTTTCCAGTTAATCTATCTTCAATATTCACAGTAGTGATAATGCCCCCCCAAAAAATTCCACATATGTACAGAAGAGGGCTTTTTCAGCTGTCAAGCGTGGTATCTTTTCTATTTTGGGGTGGGTTTTTTCTGTATTGTTTTTAATTCTTGCTTTAAATAAAATGAACGACAATACTTGCAAGGCTCGTGCATCAGAATTGAAAAGAGAGCAATTATAAACACTGTAAAGCCACCTCTAAAGATCATATAAAATCAGACTTTGGGATACTTCATAACTTATAATTATTCTGAGGATAGACAAAATTAATCTACCTCTAAATTAAATTGCAATTAAATCAATTGAATCGTCACTTCTTTAAAAAAGTTCATCACATCATCACAACTCAGATATTATTTGTCACAGATTTTCATTTTTTTATTCAGCATAAAAAATGGTGTGCATGTAATGTTGTAGGATTGATCTTGATCTTTTCAAAATAAAGTTTAGAGAGATCTCTTCACGTTATGGCATATGAGTGGGTGAGTCTATTTGGTACCAAGCAGTCTATTTGGTACCTAGTCCAGCACATTGTCTACAGAACTGTTTCAAAGGAACACTTAGAAACTTTGCAGCCAATTCTTATGCAATAAACTTTCCTAATACTAAATGCTGGGGGGGGGGGGGGCGCTACAGCTTTTTTCTTCTCTTAAAGACATAAGCAAAATAATGCTGAGAAACTGTGTAATTTCTTGCACTGAACTATATTGCGCACATTACTTACCCACAAAATAGCCATTTAGCAATGCCAACTGCTATTTAACTTTTTTTTAATGTCATCCTGTATCTCAGATGACAACTCATTCTTAATCTGAGAACTTTTTGAAAGCTGGACTTCATAAAACAAGAATACTTTTTCTTTAAGATACCTGAAAATGTCACTTCCCTTCTCTCAGCATGCTAGACAGATGTAAGGTGATGTAAAAATGAGGTCTGGACCTTAAAAATAACTCTCTGTCTACAGGGCACTCAAAACTAAAATAAGTTGCCAGCAGCTTGATGGCATGCAGCATGAAAGAGGAGATCCTTGAAAGACAATTTCAGCTAACAAAAGTGGGACTTTTAAAAAGGCATCCTAAATTTGAAATCCAAGTGAGATGCAATAAATATTTTCTCAAAAAAGAAATATACATTTTTTCAAATTATAAACATTTTTCCTTGACAGATCTTTAAATGAAGTTCCTAAAAGATTTCTGTTTCTCATTCTTAGGGAAATAACAACACATACAAAGGTCAATGGCAAAATCCTATTCACTTTAACAGGGTGAGAATTGCAAGTCTATTCACAGCTTTTTAATAAATGTCTGCTAATTACGTTTCATTGAGTTGTTTAATATCTATTTACTCCTTCCTAGATAGGAGCTCGTTTACCTCATAACTTGATTTTTCTCCGTCAGTATCTTGTGTCTTGAAATATATCTATGTAATAATTGCATATGCCAAATGTATGAAGCAGTCTGGATCTTAATACATCTTTAAGATCTCAAACATCTTAAATTCATTAAATATTAATATAGATTTATTCTCATAGTTTTGTCAGAACTGCTAATCCTGAAAATTATCTGGATCATCTGCTCTTAACACAGACTTATCTTTTTCTGGCTAACTTCCTAATTTTTCAGTTTATGTCCAAGAAATTGCACTGTATTGCAGTCTAAGAATATTGAATCATAGTAAATTAAAAATAATCCCCTGCTACAACAATACACTGGAAATTTAACTGTATTTTATTATAATAGCAAATAAAAATCTATTTTAGCTGTTACTGAATGTAAATATTTTGTACAACTTTCCAATACCTGCCTCACACTAATCATGCTACGTGAAAATAGCACTACATCATACTGTTTGCAGAAAACACTGAGAAGATCCAGCTGGTCAATTAGAGAAAAATGACATCAATCTTTCCATATAAATAGAATTTTCTTCAAGCCAGAATTACTAACTTGGAATCTTCTAATAAGCTTTCCAAAATGAACAGATAGGGGAAAAAAGTAAGTAGGTATATATATCATTTTCCCCAAGACTTGTTCCTAGACATGTTCCTTGAAATTGTTTCCTCTAGATTCCCAAGAGAAACAAAGTCCTTCTTATCTCTATGAACTGGTTCAGCCATGAGTCTAGAAACTGATTCCTAAACACCTTTCCTTGCACTTTTGTGACCCAGGGCATGTTCAGTATTTGTTGTTAATGTATAACGTGAATTAATGATAGCTCCCTGTTGAGAAAAAATGATGATGTGAAAAACTGGCATGTCAACAGCAATTCTTAAAGCCAAAGAGTTGATGTTGTATTATTACTACATAGCAGAGTCACTTTTTTCTTGAGCACATCTATATGCTGAAGACAAGTTGCTTCTATTTTGCCTGACAAAGATGGTCCATAGAATCATAGAAGAGTCAGGTTGGAAAAGCCCTCTTGGATCATTGAGTCCAACCATTCTGCACTAAATCATGTCCCTCAGCATCTCGTCTAGCCATCTTTAAATACTTCCAGGGATGGTAGCTCAATCACTTCCCTGAGCAGCGTGTTCCAATGCTTGATAACCCTTTCAGTGAAGAAATCTTTTCCTGATGTCCAGCCTGAACCTCCCCTGATGCAGCTTGAGGCCATCCCCATTGTCCTGTCCCTGTCACTTGGGAGGAGAGGGCAGCACCCTCCTCTCTACAATCTCCTTTCAGGTAGTTGTAGAGAGCAATAAGGTCTCCCTTCAGCCTCCTCTTCTCCAGGCTAAACAACCCCGGTTCTCTCAGCTGCTCCTCATAGGGCCCGTTCTCTGGCCCCTTCACCAGCTTTGTTGCTCTTCTCTGGACTCTCTTCAGAGCCTCAACATCCTTCTTGAGGTGAGGGGCCCAGAACTGAACACAGTACTCGAGGTGCGGTCTCACTAGTGCCGAGTACAGAGGCATGGACCTGTTGGCCACGCCGTGGCCTTCTTGGCCACCTGGGCACACTGCTGGCTCATGTTCAGTTGACTGTCAACCAACACCCCCAGGTCCCTCTCCTCCAGGCAGCTTTCTAGCCACTCTTCTTCTAGTCTGTAGCACTGTACAGGGTTGTTGTGCCCCAAATGTAGGATCCAGTATTTAGTCTTGTTAAACCTCATGCCCTTGGACTCCGCCCAGAGATCCAGCCTGTTCAGATCCCTTTGCAGAACCTCCTTATCCTCCAGCAGATCGACACTACCTCTCAGCTTAGTGTCATCTGCAAGCTTACTAAGGGTGCATTTAATGCCTTCATCCAGGTCATTGAGAAAGATATTGAACAGGACTGGACCCAAGCCTGGTTCCTTTCTGAAGGCTTGCCTGTCATCATCCTGAATAGTTTACTTTTTCAGTTGTGAAGATTTTCATTATTTGCTAGACTTTGCGCATTCTCCAAGTCAGCAAGGAGTCCGCTTCTTCTCCTGAGGTGAATAGAATCCTGGGTGAGTCTGGGTTGCCACGGACATCACCTGATCCCTCTCACTGCTCAGAACAGAGCAGCCTGGGTCAGGTTTCCAAGGGCATTCAAGGGCCTTGACCTGCCTACTTTGGCATTCTCCTGAAAAAGAGAGTGCAGCATTCAGTCTTACTGATGGTTACAGAGTCATCACAAGGTGTGAGATGTGGCTTTCTTTAATATTTTTTTTGATAATTTTCTTTGAAGTGTTCTGTGCAGAAAGTCAGAAAAATGTGGAGGGTCTTATAACCCTTTAAACAATATATATATTCTGTATGTAACATATACTCATATACATGAATAAGTATTTGCATGGAATATTGCTTTGAATTACGCTTTTATTTGCATTCATATTTTTCCTTGCAATTCTTTTACAGTAGCTAGAATAAATATTCAATTGGGATAGCTAATGAGAAAACAAGTTTCCAGATAGCAAAGCAATGAGAATATCAATTGCAATATTAATTTTCAATTAATATTTTTTTATTGTATCTATTACCCTCATTATCAAAAACTTACCAGTCATACCTTTCCATCATCTTCCAACAGTCCTGGATGACTGGGGAGGTTCCGCTGGACTGGAGGCTGGCTGATGTGGTGCCCATCTATAAGAAGGGGCACAGGGAGGATCCGGGGAACTACAGGCCTGTCAGCCTGACCTCAGTACCGGGGAAAGTCATGGAACAGGTGATCTTGAGTGCGATCATGAAGCACATGCAAGAGAACCGGGTGATCAGGCCCAGTCAACACGGGTTCACAAAAGGCAGGTCTTGCCAAACTCACCTGATCACCTTCTATGACCGAGTAACTACACTCTTGGATGAGGGAAAGGCTGTGGATGTATCTTCCTGGACTTTAGTAAAGCCTTTCACACAGTTTCTCACAGCATTCTGCTTCGGAAACTGCCGGCCTCTGACTTGGATGGGTGCACACTCTCCTGGGTGAAAAACTGGTTGGATGGCCGGGCCCAGAGAATGGTGGTAAACGGAGTTAAATCCAGCTGGAGGCCAGTGACAAGTGGGGTTCCCCAGGGCTCAGTGCTGGGTCCAGTCCTGTTCAATGTCTTTATCAACGACCTGGATGAAGGCATTGAGTCCTCCCTTAGCAAGTTTGCAGATGACACCAAGCTGGGTGGAAATGTGGATCTGCTGGAGAGTAGGGAGGCTCTGCAAAGGGACCTGAACAGGCTGGACTGCTGGGCTGAGACCAACGGCATGAGGTTTAACACGGCCAAATGCCGGGTCCTGCACTTGGGGCACAACAACCCTGTGCAGAGCTACAGACTAGGAGAAACCTGGCTGGAAAGCTGCCAGGAGGAGGACCTGGGGGTGTTGGTTGACAACCGACTGAACATGAGCCAGCAGTGTGTCCAGGTGGCCAAAAAGGCCAATGGCATCTTGGCTGGTATCAGAAACGGCGTGACCATCAGGTCCAGGGAGGTTATTCTCCCCCTGTACTCGGCACTGGTGAGACCGCACCTCGAGTACTGTGTTCAGTTCTGGGCCCCTCACCACAAGAAGGATGTTGAGGCTCTGGAGCGAGTCCAGAGAAGAGCAACAAAGCTGGTGAAGGGGCTGTAGAACAAATCTTATGAGGAGCGACTGAGAGAACTGGGATTGTTCAGCCTGGAGAAGAGGAGGCTGAGGGGAGACCTTATTACTCTCTACAACTACCTGAAGGGAGGTTGTGGAGAGGAGGGTGCTGGCCTCTTCTCCCAAGTGACAGGGGACAGGACGGGAGGGAATGGCCTCAAGCTCTGCCAGGGGAGATTTAGGCTTGAGATTAGGAAAAAGTTCTTCACGGAGAGGGTGGTTAGGCATTGGAACAGTCTGCCCAGGGAGGTGGTTGAGTCACCGTCCCTGGAGGTGTTTAATGTTAGGGTAGATGAGGTGCTTAGGAGCATGATTTAGGAACTGGTGGGAATGTTTGGACTCGACGATCCAGTGGGTCTCTTCCAACCTGGTTATTCTGTGATTCTGTGATAAGATCAACTCCTAGTCATAAATGTTTGTACATTAAAAGATATATATGCCTTTTAGGAAAACTAATAAGCATACAAAAACACTACCTTGAGAAATGAGGAGAAAAAAAAAAAAGCTTGGAAAATACATACTTGTTTTTACATGTATGTGATTTTTCATTTTATAAAAAAATCTGATTGTTTTAAAATTCAGAAGAAAAACTTATTTACAAATAGTATTTTCTTTATACATGTCCTACATGTATGATGTGATTTATGTATCTCTCTGTGGAGAGGTACCTGCCTTCATATCCACATAGGACTGGAGACACAGATACTGTCTTGAAGATCAAATACATATATATATTTTTAAAATCAAAATCTAGATATTCAAGTGGAATGCTCTGATAACGACCTTTGGGCCTCAAACAATTTAGGGCATGTAGCTGAGCCTCATAAAATTCTCAGTTCATATGAGGCAGTTAGAAGAAATTTTTAACAGAGGAATACTGATGACATTTAATTTTATATATTTATTTTTAGACTATAGAATTTCAGAAAGTGGCAGCAAAAGCTTTCAAACTGACAGAACTTCAAGATCAGGATGCCTGCAACACACACACAAAAAATCCTAGTAAAACTTCATAGTGTAATTTCCTTCCATTTCATTTCTTATTTGGATTTTGTAATTCAGAACAAATGAAATTTAGATTACAGTAGATAAGTCTGTGCCTTTCATAAGAAAAATGGAAAAACTATGAGATACTCCAGAAATAAAGGCAGAGTGTCAGCTAACAGGAGATCTATATATACTGATAAAAATTTTAACTGAGTCAGGATTGCAAGACTCACAAGGGAGAAATTATGTGAACTACAAGGCAATTTCAGAATGCATGCAATTTTACTGAGTCATTAATATGATCTACCTTCTCTTATTCTTGCCACTTCAGCCATGTTTTTCACCATTAACGTCACTTCATCACTTCACACAGAGACTATGGCTGCAGCAGGTGAGAATCAGTAGAGTTAGAAAGCTTTTTAATGTTAATTGGTCAAAAATTAAGCATGCAAATCACCATGGCTTCCATTCCTTCAAAGATAAAATAGAACATAAGTTACCTATTTTCCAGTTTCATATGCCAGTAAACTGGTATTTTGTTTCACTTAATCTATGTTTTGTTTCTTGCCTACGAACCTTTGAGAAAGGTTACGAATGTGTGTGAAACAAATGGATTCTCTTTGAATGACAACAAAAAAGCTTAATTGAGCTATCTCTGCAATAATGTGACATTCCAGGATAGGCATCTGAGTATCATGTACAGACTAAATCCACTCAAGCATATTATGCCCACACTTCCTTTGATTTCTCACCATTTTCCACATGGCATTCTTAGACTTAACCAAAAGCTGGAATTTAGGAACCTAACTTTTAAGCTTTATTAGACATCTTTCTCCCTCCCTACATCCTCTGGCTCTGTCTTACTATCCTCTTCCACACACACACCTCCACATGGAAGTAGGGTTGAACCCTTCACAATAGGCTGAGCACCTATCTCCTATATGTAAATTCAGTGGTTTGGCAATTGCTTTGCTAGGTTTTCATAGAGGCACAACTCTCGTCTTTTTTTTGTTTGTTTTTTTTTTGTTGTTTTTGTTTTCTTCATCCCTTTGCTGTCTTTTAGCTGAGGCTTCTGGGCATCCTATGGAATCTTTCTTCAGCTATTTCTGTTGTTGAAATTAGGACTGGTTGATTAATATTTTATGTTCACAAGTAAATACTTCCCAAGAAGCCTGCCAGTAGCTAATGCACATTGCTGTGGTGTTACTAGAGTAAAGTGTAAACGTCCATCAGCTCAGAAGTTTCTGGTCAGCTTAAAGTGGGGACTCCAAAGGTAGTTCTGCTAAGAAACTACTAACTCTCTGCAAAACTTTTGAGCTTCTACTGGCAAAGCTGAGTTTCTTAAGACCATTCAGACAATACCAATGTGTTAAAAAAGAAGCTATTAACAGAATTACAAACAATTTAACAGAATTACAAACAATTTAAAAGTTAGATAAGTTACCTTGAGCAAGATTCAACCTTATTTTGTGGTACTTCAGGATTAGTCAGCAAGATTTTCTGATTCAGCAACATCAGCAAAAAAACCCCAAAACCATCAGGGTTAGACCCTGTGAGAAAACTATTAACCTTGGTTTAAATGCGCACTGAATTAGGACTCAAAGTGGTAAATAGGAGTTACGAGTGATTGCTGTGAGCATTAATGAGTGGAAGTTTAGCAGCCATTCTCTACATTTAGAAAAAGTAATTTCTGTTTTAAGTTCATTCAGCACTAATTGTGAATGCACTTACTCAGGCTTCAGTGACATGGAAATGAATGAAAACAGTTTATGAACAGATAAGTTTCATTTTTTTTGGAGCCAGAAGTAAAACTTCACAGAACTGAATTATTTTTAAATTTTTTTAAAATTATTATATTTTTTTCGATTTGTTTTCATTATTGGGTGCTGTAATTTTTGCCACAATTTATGATTAATCAACCACAAATCTTAGAGACATGAGCAGCTAAATTTAAGTATTTCTCTGGACATATTACACATGCATAATCCAGTGCAAACATTGATACAGTAAACCAACATGTTTGCTGTTTCTTATTTTTTCAGTTTTTTTTAAGAATCTGTGTCCAGCCTTCCCTTCTACTAAGTCCTATCTTTGTTACTTTTGATTTGTGCTTTCATGAGTGCTAGGAAAATGTATTATTTCCCTAAATGGAAACTTTTACTGACCTAATTATTTTAGTTGCCAGATTAAATGTTAAATAAATTTACATCATAACTTCTTGGCATGAGATAATTTGTCTAAGGTTATTGGTTGTGTTTGGAGTGCTTTTATGGAAGGACCTATTATCATTCCAGAAAAAAAATGCCAGTGGGAAATAGTTAACCTGTAAAGACAAAGAGACCTGATGAAATTTTAGAAATATAGTATTCCACTCAGCAGTACAACCAGAAAAGCATTTTGTTGACAAAGTTTGTCCTGAAGTGTCTGCTCTTGTTGAAATCAGAGTTGTGATTTGCTCAGCTGGAAATCATAGACACAGAAAATTCCTTATGCACTGACTGAAGTATTTTGTTAAGCATTTACAATTACTTTGGCTCAAACAACCAACACTTCATAAGAATGGAAGTATAAATTTACAGAAAGCAGTCCTGGTCAACAAAGCATGAAAGATAATCCAATTTCAATGCTGTCATAGGCATTATTCCTCAAATGCATTGTTTTGAAGAGTGCTTAGTGATGCAGGCTGATGAATTAAAGGCTTTATTTTATCACAGTTTTAAATTATTATCCTGAGGACAAATTTCATCAAATATCATGATCATTTTTTTTTCTACTAAAATAGCACTGCTGTTGATTCTAGACAGATTTTGGATGTGAATAATTATCTTCCAAAAAAGATTAATTCAGGGTACTGGTATTTCTGAGGTGATTCTGAGGCAACCACTAACTAGAAGTCCTACTTACAGGAAGGAAGAGAACATTTCCTCCTGGATCATGGTGAGCTTGAGGAAACATTAAGATTAAATGTGTAGCCAAGCATTATTGCAAAACAAGGAGAAAATCAGAAAATCCTCAGATCCCTTTTGATGCATTTAACATACCAGGACCAAATTTTTTTCAGAAAATTTCAATATCTTCTAACTTTAGGTGACATAGAAATAACAGAAGATGATCTTCATGCAGTACTTTCTGTTCCAGTTAAAATAAAGAAGTTTAAAAGTGCTCCTTTTTCATGATTTTTTTTTAAAAAATCTCCCCAGGTTTTCAGTCTGAAGTTTTCCCCCTTATTCCTTACTATACAGATTAACGTATCTGTAGATACTTACTCATTAATGCTGACAGTTAGAACTGAAATTCACTGGCACATTTTCTTCTTGGTAAAGAGGGAAGATTGGCTAATTGTCTCATCATGCCACAGGACAGTGCTGAGGCATCTGAGACTGTATGAGTATCTGCCTGTTCATAATGCAGATAATCAAAAGTAATTTTAACCTCCTCCCTCCCCCATTGATCTCTAGGGAGTGATTTGCAAGTGGAATGTTACTTCACCATTCCTGGTGATACACTTAAAGACAACATGTATTGTGTGATGTCATTTTTTAACTATATGAGCACTTAAAACTGGATGTATTTAGATGAACAATTCAGAACCTTGCTTTTATCGCTCATACTACCATTCTGCTCCAATGAATATGCACTGGTTTTTTTAACGTGCTGCTAACATGAGATTATTTCTTTTCCAACTAAGTCAACAGTTAGGGCTTTTCAAACCATGATTCAATAAAGTTCTAAAAATATTCCTGAACAGATTTTACTAAATCACATACACATTTAGTTGTGCCTGTTAGTCTCAATCATTTGTTAGATATGAGTGAATGAATATATTTTGAAAGAAAATAAATCTTTAGAGTTAGAATGATATTACAGCACTTCTTTTGGAAAACAAAATTTACTCTGACATGCATTTCACCTGAGATTATCTACTGTAAAATATCACTGTCGTGCTTTCTGTTTCTTTTACTCTTCAAATGGCTGAGTTTAAAGACATAATAACTTTCCAAAGTTTTTTAGCTTTTAGCTCCTTGTATTATAGTATTCTTCAGTTATTTGGTAGCTTGTCTTTAGAAATTCACTTGTAGTACTTGTCCTTTGAGATTATTGAAGTGCACTTTTTTTGATTAGCAGCTCGAACCCATAGATTCTAATAATGAGCCAAATTGCCATAACTCTATCATCCCCTTATAGCGTAAGTCACCAAAACATGTGTCGTTCATGTGAAGTGCAAATTATTCTGTCAAGCATTCAAATTTGAAATATCTGAATTTCAGTTCTCTGTATTTCGTATTATCTTTTGGATTCATCATTCTTGCTAGATGTTTAATTTTTTTAGTTATTGAGTTATTCCTCCTAAATTATTAATACAGTAATTTTGCTATGCAAATGCAGACAGAGGGCATACCAGGGAAGATAAAAGGAGTATATACCTTAGGGGATTGGCAATGGGAATGTAGATCTTCTCTTTGCTTAAACACTGATACATTATATGCAAAATAGTGAGGAAAATGTTTTGAACTAGAATTGTCCTCGATGTTCCTGAATCTGTGGAAAGTCTCATTATCTTCAAAATAATTCTGCCTGACTATAGGACAAACACTGCATTTGGTGGTCAAGTTCATCCCTGAGATTTTTAAGGAGGGTGGAGGGAAAGAAAGAGGGAAAGTTTTTCTGTATCCTTCACTAAATGCTACTCAATTGAACTAGGAATACATCACAACATTATTTATACTAGCACCATATTGTAATAAGCTTATTAAGTAGCTCAGAATATGCTATTAATATTTATTCTTTCAAATAAATGTGGAGCTTTTTCTGCTGTATAAAGAGATTCTACAGTATAAACAGATTGTTCTTGCAGTTCTTGGGTTCTACTTGGAAAAGAAATGTAGCAATCTCCTCTGGATTCCTTTGAAGGGGGATTCATGGAGACTGGTCGGTATTCAGTGAAATTCAGAGTGCTGTATTTAAACTGACAGACACAATACTGCAAGAAGAGGAGTTGTTAACTCACATAATTTCCCTGCACAGATCATAGTCCAATAGATAAGTAATTGGATGGTTTTGATTTAGATGTTTCATATACTGCAACTGCAGTTAGCCTGGTGGGTTTAGATACCCAGTTAATATCAGCAGAGCATTTCATTCATTTCCATATGTGCTTAAGTTCTGATTTTAATTTTATCAGCTTATTTACATGTTTTGATGGTAATTGTATTAGGGTTCCCTCTAAAAGATGAGTAAAAAATACCATTTTATTTGTCTTAATTACTATCTATATAACCGCTGTATCCAAAAAGTACAATATTATGTATACTTTCTCGAGAATAAAAAAAATGTTATACCTTGCATATTTGGAGAACTGGAGTATGTGGAAGAATTTCTTGAGATCTTCAAAAAGTGTAGGACAAATTCTGTAGGCTTGATAAGGTATACAGTTCACTGTCTTATCAGAGTGCCTCTGAGCAATTAATTGACAGCTTTCAAGGAATAATCCCATGGGCCTTCAGTATTGCAGTAAATATTTACTTTTCTCTTTAGAAAATATATTGCACTGGCTAAGCAGGGAGGATTGCCTGATGAGCAAGAGGAAATGGTGCAGTTAGATTCTTATGAGTGCTTGATAAAGAGGGTGGCTAACAAGGTTATGAAGTTTGCAGTAGAAAAATCACCCTTAGGGCAGTCCAGACTGCAACTGACTCTGAAGAACTGCATGAGGATCTTATAATGCTGAATCAAAAATGTGAATTAAATTCTATATCCACATAACAAAAATAAAATATTGGAGCACAGACAACAGTACACATGCAGACCATTATGGTCCAAAAGTAGCTACTACTGTTCAGAAAGAGCTTAATCATTGTCGATAACACCTCACTGGTCACAGGGTGTTCAAAATCATTAGAGAGATTAAAACAGAAAATAGCAGTATGCCACTGTATAAATTCATTGCTAATATGCCTTGGGTACTGCTTGCAGTTCTTGTTTGCCCAACCGCCCCATTGTCCAGGATTAGAGAGAAGATAACAAAGGTGATCCAAAGTATACAATGCTTTACACAGAAAGTAAACCAATTGCAATGCTTCTGTCTAAATGGTAGAAAACTGAGAAATAACATAATATCACAAATAATATAGAGAAAATGATTAAGGAATAATTACTCATTCTCTGCCTAGATGGTACATAAACCATTGAATAACAGAAGCTGGTAAGTCATACCCTTTTCTTAAACTCTCATAAAACCAAGATATATTACTTATCTTACAGTTTTTGAACAATTAAACCTTTCTGTCTCAACATAGAAATCCCCTAGTTTGAAATTTGTGGAGATCATGCCATGCCTCTTAAAAAATACTGCATATTACTTCATATATTCCCAACCCCTTTTGCTGCACCCACCTTCTTTGACTGTATTTATTTGTTATTTTGTTGGCACAAAATTTTTACCTTTTTGGCAACAAGGAATATTGTTTTCAAATATTCCCTCTCATCTATGAGACATCATGTAATCTAGTGTTTTATTGAGCAGCTATGTCAATTGAACAATAGTGGCACAGAACAAAGGAGTCAAAAGATACTTAAGTATCATTTTTCAAACTTTCTTATCAGTCTTGACCATAATATATTATTTAGGTGACACTGTAAAATGCAGTATATATTTACAATTATTTAAATTTTAAAAAAGCCACAGTCCTGGCTTCTGCTGAAGTCATCATGATTTTTCTACAGATTTGTTTTAAGCTACAATTTTAATCTATATATGTTCTTCAGATATATAACCATATCTTTCACGACTTTTTGATAACAAATTGTACTCAACTTCTTTTCAGAACTTGAAAAAAAATTCTAAATATACATGCTAAAGTATGTTATATTCATGCTAAAGTCATTAGTAGATCTTCTGACTTCCACCCTCCAATGATTCATTCATTCATTCAGAGCAGATGTGTCTAAATACCATCTAAATGCTAGAGGACCCATAACAAGTCAGAAGAAAAACTAAGTCCTTTCACTAATTATAAATATCAGCTACATGAAGATCCTAGTGGCCTATGATTCTACATAAAGTTTCTGATTATTTCAAGTAATAAGCCAATTAATACACTCAGATTATTCATGAATAATGTATGAGAAGAAAAATAGAAAGCATTACTGTCTTTGATGAGCTTGCTTGCTTTAGTCAAAGATCTTTTATAAAGATCAGTTACTGTGCATCAATACTTTTTCAGATCAAATACCACCATCAGCTGCACAAAGCTCTCCTGTAATGACCAGAGCCAGTAAATTACAACAATGAACTGCGTGATCAAGAGATATATGATGGAAATTCAAAGTCTTCTTGATGTTGTTCAGCATTGCATTGAGGAAAAACACTAGCTGAATATAAACATGGACTCCAGCACTGGTGCACAATCAGAGTTTTTTTACATTGTAGTTTTTGTGTTTTCCTTTTCAGAGTCTTAGGTAGCTTTGAGATGATTAAGAACTGTTCAGTGCACAGCTGGTCTTGTGTCTTGTCAGTACTGAGCCTCTTATATACCACATCTCAGGAAAGAGCCACCTGAAAAATACGTACTGTGATTTCTTGTTTTACCATGATATATAACATATGTCCCCCCTGTTGTTTCTATTTTTCTTTTTCAACAGCTTTAATTTCAGTTCATTTCCTGCCAAAATTAATGTCATATTTTATATTCATTATGTGCTAGAACTATGGCAATTTAGAGGCACAAAAGAAATGCCTGGTAAAAAAAAGAGATCAACTAATAAACTGGTATTACTATTACATAGCAAGAAAGTAAGAATGTGCACAGAAGTTATACAATCAGGACAAAGATTTTCTATCTGAAAATAACATATCACAAGGTACGAATAGCTTTTATCCAACTCGCAGATACCAACATTCAGTACACAGTTAAGACTTACCTTTTTCTCTGACATCAGGCTTGATTTTCTACAACTTTTCCTTGGAGAAGTAACAAAACATGAGTTTTACCTTCTTTCATTACTGTAACTTTTGTGGCTCTCATACACTTCTGGGAAGAAAGTGCTTTGAGACTCCTATACCTGGTTTATCCTCTAGTTCTTTGGAAGTTCTACTATTTTCTGATACTTTTATAAAAGTTTGACAAAGATACAGCTATGAAATATGTCACTACAAGCACTGATCCTCTTTAACTTTTAATTTAACTCTATCTGAATTCTGTATCAGGTCAGAGAAATCCCCAGTGTTTGATTTTTTTCTGAAATCGTTGATTCAGTGAAATTATAGGTATGTGCTTATTGTATAGCATAAGGGATCTCTCACTGGAGCTAGAACAATCAGCATTTTCTGAATCAGCATCTTTTTCTCAAAGGTAAAGATTAGAAACATGGAATAATTCATGCTGGAAGGGAATTCAGGAGGTCATTTATTCCAACTTTATGATCATGAATGTCATAGAGTACGGCTGCAAACCAAACTTCCTGTATTCTGAGGACTGTTTGACCTAAACCCTATGTTGGTGTTTCAGTGTTGTTCTTGGCATTTTGAGATTTCCATATCCATATCAGGAAAACTGACAAATTAAAGTTGTTTAATTTCTTCAATATCATGTGAACTATTGTGGTGTTTAATGGCAGCTTGTAGTGTAGAATCAGATGGTTATTTTGTGCTGAAGAAAGCCAAAGGATTTTCAAATATTCCTTTCTTTTGGGAAGTTTTACAGGTATCTAGGTTCTCGTTCGATAAAATATGATGCTTATGCATAAGATGGAAGATAAGAACGTTACTCTGGTTTTGTACCCAGTGATCTCCAATATTGGAAAACTCTCTTAACTGCTTGTTTTTAAAGATTCATTAATATTTTCTTTGGACAAGGGAACGCCTAACTTCAAACTGTGAAATGTTTTTTTAACATTTACATTATGAAAAATATACTCAGAAAAAAAAGGAAACTACCCACATGAAAAATAAATGAGATTAGAGTAATACAGAAAAAAATTTCTCTACTGTGCAACTATCTACACGCATATCTAAAACACAGCCAAAATTTTCAGAGCCTAATGAACAACAAAATTGATTCAGATGTGTATAAGTAGTGTTGTACAACTGAAGTCAATATTTTTTTCAAAAATGCATTTCATAATCTGTCATATTGCACAGCTTCTCATTTGTTAATACATAGTATAGTCTTCAAATGAGGAAAGGACAGTTGCTGAGTAACTTTAAGAGCTTCCCTGACTTTCTCCTTGCTTTCACAGACTTGTCTCTTCTAGTTAGACTATAAGCTAAACCTGGCCCTATTCTGAACTTCTTTCTCTCCCTTCCCTCTCCATCCACCCTGAAAGTTCAGCAGGGTCACTAGGACCTTCTGCAAAAAAGAAAAAGCTAAATTTCATCATAATGCCTAGACTATGAAAGAAGTCAAAAACCCTGTCAAACTCTGTTGAGAAAGGGTTGTGCAAGCTACATTTCCAAGCTAAATACAGGAAAGCTTCCAGAGGGAGATAGTAGGAATAGTGCAAGAATTCAGCTAACGCAGGGATTTAAAGCATAGGAGAAGACAAGATAATTAAAATTCCAGAACTAACCTATTTCCTTACCTCTTCTATTATGGTCTCTGTGGAGCATCTCTGTGAAGGCTGAGATAAGCATTTGACAGATCTGTGTAAGATCCGTGGGGTTTTGATGGCAAAATGACAGCAAGGAAAAAAGGTTTGATGACTTATGTGAAAATTTTTAGTGTTAAACTACAGGATAGGTCAAGAGTGATAGTGGAAATGAAGCCCTGAGCTATGAGAATGTTAGTGCATCAAACAGCGGCCTTGTATGTCACTAGGCTCCCTATATGTTTACTCACACTGCAGCTCTCTGCAAAGCACATTACTTTGCAGTGAGGATATCTGGCAGCAGCACGATTTGTCTCAGAGTTCAGTGACGTACTGACATAGTAGTGCTGTTGCAAGCCAGTAAACTTTTGCACTGCTACTCCTCCCTTGGCTAGCCAGAAGCAGTTCCAGACATGTTTTGCAAACTGAGATAGTACTCATCAACAGCTTTTTCCAGTTTGTTATTCATTGTCTGAGCTCTCTATAAGTTCTGTCTCACTTTCCTGAAAAAATGACCCTTAGGCATAAGGCATCTTAAAAGTAACGCACATGATGTTTTTAACTTTTCCTGGTTTATATGTACATTCCAACTCAGTACAATACGTGGCTTATTATTGGTTGTAGCACCATGAGGTCTGTAAGATGTTGGTGATAATAAGAGTGCTGTGTGTGCATCCATAACTAGGCACACATTTCTTCAAAGGGCCACTTTTTTCATTTTCTCCAGAAGCAGTCATTGCCTTTTTCACCAGGTTTCCTCTGAAGTAGCGAGGAACAAGTTGTGACATGGAAGATTGTTCCAACAAGCACTGTCAAGTAGGGAGGGAAGGGAGGTGTTAAAAGTTAGTGTACTGTCCCTGTAATGTGGTTGCTTGTGCACTTTTATTGTGTTTGACTCCAGATTTCAATGTTGGCCCTGAGAGCGGAACGTCTTCATTTGCCTCACAATACTTAGTGTATTTGTGGGCAGTGACTGTACATTGATGTCTTTTCAAATGAAGTTCTGGGTGACCTCATTACAGTATCACTACATTAGACAAACTTTTCCTGGCCACTGGTTGCTGTCCTTGACCTTCATTCAACTAGCATTCATTTTCCTATAGCAGCGCTATTCTATGTTTCTGTCAGAAGTTACTCAAGCATGTTTCTCCTTGCATTCCTGTTGGGAAGTTCTCTGGGCAACAACTCTTCTTCCAGCATAATCAGACCAAAAAGCCAATTTATTCCAGTCCCCAGGTTATCCTTCTGTGTTCCTAGAACAGGATTTTCAACACGTTCTTTTTTTGAGGAACGACTGTAAGGAGTAACAAATTACATTGCAGGACCAAACACTGAAACAGTTGTTTCCCAGCGTGTGAGACCTGAGTTTTTATAGTTTTTTAGGAGCCTTGGGCTCTCTAGATTAAAAGACATTCTGGATAAAAACATGATTATTTTTAATGTGACCAGAAAGTGGGGTTTTGTGTGACTTTCGTCCCTAGTATGTGACACATACAATATAGGCCATTAGTTGATATGTTACTAGGGTACCATTGTTCCCTACAATTTCCAATGTCCCTGTTGAAATTAGAAAAGGTTAATCTAGATAACCAAGGCTGTAAAATCACACAAAAGAGGCAGTAATGAACAGTAAACCAGAACAGACTCCAGAGTAGATTATTTTAATAAGTGAAGATATATTTTTCAGACATATAGAGAGATTTCAAAGACAAACATTAGGGTTTCTTGAAAAACTTACCGAAGTTTTGAAATAAAACTTGAATCTTCACTAGTGCAGAATGAGCTAACAGGTACTGAATTTTATGGTAAATGGCAGATTTCCCATACCTTGACAGACAGTTAAAATATTATTGAGAGTAAAATAAGGAAACAAAATTGGCTAAGAAAGTTGTCTAAACACAACTGTACATTCACTGTACATTTGCATTTAAAAGATTTAGGCAGAATCACTACCATTTGACTGTGTGTTTCAAAAAATTCTTTGTATAGTAGTTCATGGAGACAGTATGGGGAGGTGGTTAGCCTTTCTGATGGAAAAGAAAGTTTGCTACAGCCCTTCAATGACAAAAGTAAATGACAACACAGTGGAGACACCGATATGTGGCTGGCAATGGGTTTGGGTGTGATTAGGTTATCTATGATATCTCTGAAATCAAACTCAACAAATGGTGTAATACAAAAGAGTACCCCTAAAAAGAGTTGCATGCTGAGTGTGTTCTTGGGGCTTCTACGACATATGAGAGTGATAGGACTGAGATGGCTTTTAGAAAAAATAGAACATTGCCTCCATGGTTTTTATTGTGTTGTTTTTATTTAGCTGACCAGACCCCTCTGTACCCACAGTTGTAACAAAGGGCCAGCTACTATAAAAAAAATCAAGAAGTTATTTGAAGCTGTCATGCCTTTTAAGCCAAAGTGTTTCAAAACTGTACAGAACAAGGAAATATTATAGCTCTTTGCAAACCTTGTTCTGAACAGACCAGAGCACAGAGATGTACTAAAAATGCTAGTGCTGGCAGGAGGTCCTGGCAGTGGCATCAAGCAGATTTGGCTCTATCTGTTTTGACGACATTCAGCCTTATGCATGCCTAATGTCTTTATGAATGAGTGTGGAGAAGTACCTCTTTAAGGTACGATTCCCCTGAGTCTCCCACATTCCCTGAGTGTTCCCATCTGAACCATTTCATATCTATACGGCAGAGAAGCAGCTCTATTTCAGATAAGAGCACAGAATATGTTTGAAATTCTGGAAAGGGAGCTGTTTCAGCCAGGTACAGACACTATCCCAGCTATCAAGCCGAAACAATGACAAAACAATGCAGAATCTCAAACAGTTTTGATACTCATCCAGAAACCATGACAACTGGGTTATCAGTAAAACACAGCAACAGAACTACCATTTGTAGTACTCTGCCGTACTTGATGTAAGACCCTGAATATTTGTTATGAGACAACCACAGTACTTTTCCAGTAGCAAGTATCTACTTTAAAGTTACTGTAAAAATAGAAACTCAGTCTGACAATGGTTGGCAAGTAGCTGTCTTATCTCATTATACCTGCAGTTAAGACTAAGAGGATTGCAGTTTTCATTTGCAGTGATATAATAGATATTTTTTTCCGGAAGGATGACTGTAGATTTCAGAAAATTCATCTAACATAAGTAACAGTAAAATTACTGTAAAATTAGGAATATCCTAGTACTTCAGTGGAAATGTTTGAGACAAATTCACCTAAAACCTGTGCTTCCTTCACACCATAAAACAGGTAAAAGTGGGACAAAAGTGAGAGGAATTCTAGTACATACACATATGTAAAAGGAAAATAAAACATACTGGTTTGGTTGGTTTTCTTTCTTAAACTTTGAAGCAAGAAAGTAAGACTCCTTAAGTGCCAGACATGCTGGATTTTCCACAGACATTATTTGCTTTTACTCAAGCTTACTTCCCCTGAATTAATGTGACTTTATCAGAAGAACTGCCACAAGATCTTCTATTCAATGAAGAAGTTTTCCTAGTGTGTTTCAAAGCTCTGGAACTCAACAAAGCCACTCACAACACTGTATGCCATAAGCAGCCCTCAGGTTTCTCCTTATAGCCATTATAACAGATATTGTAATAGATGGTTTTATGCACTACTACCATTGACACATTTTTCCAGTGTGGTTTGGTTGCAAGAAATGTGAGGCCTCATAAGTGAAAAACCGGTTCTGCAAGGAAAAAACGTAACATGTTCCACATTCCAAACTGATCTATACACAATATAGAAATTCCAATATTAAGAATCAGTATTTATAAGTATGGTGGAATTCTTCATCATGTCTTCCCATATAACTGAATCATTGCATTTCAAATTTATTGCAATGAATGGTTATGAGAAGTCTTTCTAGCAGGCAGAAATATTAATCATACTTGCAAAACATGAAAGGCAGTTGGAATGAAACTGGGCTGCTAATGAAGATGATTTTAAATCCAGTGCACCTTTAGAAACATTAACTGCATGGATTTCCACAATATTAGACCTCAGATGGTGGTTGTTCAGAAAGAGTTTGATCATTTGAATTATGTAACTGTTACTGCACATAACAGTTAAACATATTAATCAGAAAAATGTTATAAATACTTATACAAATGTTAAAAAAAAATGGTGCATGTGTTTCTTCCTCTACAGCTGCATGTTTTAATTGTCTTAGTTGAATACAACAAAATTTGTGGAGAGAAATGGTACCCTTTATCAGCTCAGCTAACATTATTGGGAAAGACAGAGGTATCTTATTGTATGTTAAGACATACCAGTCTGAGAAATCAGACATGCTGCTAATTTTAAGGCGGAAGGGAGGAGTAGAATAGAAAACTGGAGTTATTAGGCAAATGACAGTTACAGGAAAAAAATCTAAATATTGGTTACAGAGATGTCAGTTTTAGGGCATCAAGTTTGGAAAAAATGAGAAAACTTTAAAAATAAAATATAATATGTCTTAATTATTTTTCTCAGTGTTGTTCAAAGATGATGGTGTAGGTAAATGGAGGCTTATTCCTGGAGGCACTGTCTTTATCAAAGCCACTACTTAATCCATTTCATCTTTCAAATATGAAATTCATAAGTGAACTACGGAGTAAAGAAGGTAAGTGCTATTTAGTCTGATGGCAGCAAACCATCCAGTTTATTTTGATATAAAAGGGTTGGGAGAAGGCAGTGAAGTGAAAAGCAGGGAAAAAATGTTAAGCCTGCCAAGCAGGAAGGTTAGCCAAGAATTAACTCATTCCTTTAGATGGGGAATTCAGGAGGAGCTGAGTAATTTAGCTGAACTGTGTCAAAAGAAGTACAGTAGATGTGTGAAGATGAAACTTCAATAAAGGACTTTTGAAACTTTCTCAATCTATCCTATCTTCCTCCCTTCAGATACATTTTCTTGTAATTAAATGTCAAAACAAAAATGAAGAACAAGTTCAAACAGTGGTGAAACATTAAATTTAGAATTGTTTTTATTTTTCGTGTTTCTAACTACTTTGTACTATTTTTTAAATGAAAACTATAACAGAATTATTTGGGGTTTTTTAGTTTTATTTATTTCATGAAAAATATTGATTACAAAATCCAACAATAAAACAGAAGAATATCATCATTATGTTTGTTTGCACAAAATAAAAAAATAATTTGCAGATTTTCATAACATGTTATTTCTTAATCCAGGGATGTTTTTCGCAGTCTTCCTTTAAAAGTATGATCTAGACATATTTGTTGTAAGAAATAAAGCAAGTATAGCTTAGGAGCTAAGAAAAAAATTTCAATGTTTCTGCTGGTAAAATAGTCCATGAGAATGAGTTTTGTACTTTGTGTCTCTCAGTATCTAAATTTTTGTAGTGGAGAATGCTAAAGATACTTCTGAAATTAAAGAATAAATCAATACATAAAGTCTAGAATTTCCAAAAGAAATAATTTTGTGCTAGAAGAACACTTTTTTTTAGAAGAGACTTAAAATTTGAACGGCTTATTTTAAGAAGCATAAGTATATATTTAGATGAGACATAAGTAAGGATAAATTTGGATTTTATTAGATATATTAATCTTATATGTATGCACATACAAATACACATTTATGTATTGATTATTAAACTTACATTTAGTTTATATTAACTCTTAAATGTTCGTTAAGAAAGTGGTTTAAAACTATTTTGATGTAGCAGCTCAGAAAAAATTCCATCTGAATCTAGTTTCAAGAAATATCATTTGGAGAACACTCAATATTGCTCTGTAAGTTTTAAGTATGAATCAAGTTTAAAAGTTTCTCATACTTTCATATGACAGTTTTAATGTTAGAATGCATGAACTGTACAGAATGACTGCAAGAATACACTTTCTTCTTTGTTTTCAGAAACTGCGTGAGAGGGACATATGTCCTGGAGATATCATCCATAACACCTATAACTGCATGAACGCCAAATGGAATTTACACAGTATTATATTTATCAGCCAAAGTTTTCGTGCAGCAAGCGTCCTGTGTAATTTTGAGCTAGTATATGTGCACTACTAAAAGAAATTCAATATACTGCTCTCAAAAAAAATGTTGCACCAGACTAAATTTAAGACACTGTTTCACAGTAAGTAAAGCAGTACTCTCAGAGATGTGGAATAAAATTCTGTCCTCACTGCCATGTGTTCAGAAGATGGACTGGTTGAAGCCATCCAGCCAAAACTACCTGCAAAATAAAACCCCAAAAATACCTTTTTTCTTAAAATAAAATCACTCAACTACTCTGATCTTACAAGTATAAATATTAGTATAATCAAGAGAAAGGCAATGTACAGGATAGGGAATGGCAACAAGGGGAGAGAAAAGAAGAAAGACTGAGAGCAACACTGCACTAATACCAACTTAGATTGCTGTACCTTGCTAGGGAGTTCTTCCTTGAGACTTTATACATCAATATTTGAAGAAAATTTCCTTGTGTCTATGACATTTCCTACTTTAAAATGAAGGTGTGAAATAAAGGAACCATGAATAATTCCTTAGCACGTATTACCTGTTTTTAAAACTAAACCAGTGTACTCATTACTCCTGTTTAAAAAAAAAAAACAAAAAAAATTTAAAAACCAAGCTTTCAGTTGCAGCTAGCACATAAGAAGTCAATTAATTTTATATGGATAGGAGACAAAAATTTTCATTCAGTCAAGAAATTATCACTGAAATACGCAAATCAGATCAACCAAATATTTACATGTGCTTTTGAATGGATTTGATGGGAAAGTACAATAAAAATAGGTAAAAGCCCTTTAGGAAATGATTTAAAATTTAAAAACTTCATCTTTAACAGCTTAATAGTCCATCTGAATTACCTAAGATATTCAGAATAGTTACTCACTAACTTTTACTGCATATTAGCATATGTGTATGTATTAACTTACATAGTCATTCATATTAGTTATATGGTTATTCTGAATAGTTTAAGAAAAATGTAAAAATTGTATTTGCTTAATTACACTGCTCTGTGTAACAAGCTTGACATCTCAAGGGTTCGGTTATTATCCTTCACAAAAAAATTGTTCCCACAGAAGGCCATATATTTCTTAAAGAGCCTAATTAAAATACAGCTGGTAGTCACTCAGAAATTGAAATCCATCTTAATATAATAAGTATCTTATATATAAGCTGTAAGAGGTTTAACTTTAGAGAAAATATTCTGTGACTAAGTTCCAAGATGAAATGGAAACTTCAGCTTTGGTAACGGAACAACATGTCTTTGCAGGATTCATTTATCATTTATCACGTGTGAGTCTTTGTATTTTTTGTTAGAAAATGTACATAGACAGACAGAAAAACTGAATATCTTTAAAGGCCTCTTTTACCTTTAGATGTGTTTTAAGTCTCAGCAAGCTCTATTATATTCCTTCAAATGGTATATAGTAGGGATACTTCTGAACCAAAGGGCTATTGCTCTCTATGGCCGCCTGGGGGGAGGTTGTGGAGGGGGGGGGCTGGCCTCTTCTCCCAGGTGGCGGGGGGTGGGATGGGAGGGGGTGGCCTCGGGCTCTGCCGGGGGAGATTTGGGCTTGAGATTGGGAAAAAGTTCTTCACGGAGAGGGTGGTTAGGCATTGGAACAGGCTGCCCAGGGAGGTGGTTGGGTCACTGTCCCTGGAGGTGTTTAAGGTGATGGTGAATGAGGTACTTAGGAGCATGATTTAGGGATTGGTGGGAACGGTTGGACTCGATGATCCTGTGGGTCTCTTCCAACCTGGTTATTCTGTGATTCTGTGACTTCTTTTAAACATACTATAAGAGCACAGTAGAAGGTTTACCTTTGAACACTTGTAACATGGAACTGGAAATGTCCCTGTGTCAGGTTTTTGTTCAAGACATTGTGCATATATTTCAGATGATTTTGCAGTCTAACAAAGGATGCTGTAGCAGTCCCCGCTCTTACAAAATGAAATTGGAATTACATAGTTTACCTTTTTATTGTTGTAGATCTGGCATTTTCTGAAAACACTGAAAAGCACAACAATAGGCTTGTTGCAGTCTGCTTTTTCACCTTGATGGGATGTATGTCGTTTGCATACATATCTGCTGTTGACTCCTATTTAACTCCAGCCTTCCTGGGTTAGTGTGCAAGGGCATGTCACTGCTCTCTAAGTCCAAGATCTACCAGTGCAGACTAAGTTTCCAGTACCTTTCTTCATCCATGGGAAGTAAAGTTTGCATAGGAGAGACACTCAAACCCTTTCTAGTGCCCTACTGCATCTTCATAAACAAACTAAATCCACTGGCTTATCTTAGAAAGAGTAACTTTGGTTTAACAGATTTCATTCTTTGCCCACTAACATGCCCATTCCTTAAAACAAAGGAATAGTCCTATTCTAAAATACAGTTTATGTCACAATCTAAAGATGTAACGAAAATCAGAACTGAGTTTGAAATATCAATCTGACCATACAGTAATTCTTGTTTAACTATTCAGTGCTGCACAATCTTCAATATCTGTTCCTGCACAGCCTCAATTGTTGCAGATTTATTCCATATTCCCTGTTTAAAGTGCAATTTTAAAAGATTATGACATAGTCAGAAATGCTGAAAAATTAAACAAAATTAAGTACTTTCTACATAATAAATACAGACTCCAGGTGAATGAGTGAGAAATAATTTGTTCAAAAACATTGTTCTTTCATCATAAAACCAAATTCTTCAAACTGTAATATGTGTTGAGGATGGAAACCTGTCAAAATATTGCCATATTTTTGCTGATAAAAAATGCACTTTTCGTAGAGATATTATTTCAGCTTTTAGCATCAGAGTTTATTCAAATGTGATGAAACTTATTGGTAAAAAAAGAGGCTACAGTACTGGCTTAGCTATATTCTCTAAATAATCTAGTATTAAAATAGTAAAATAGAGATCATCACAGAATTTTTTTCCTTTCAAGTTAGTTCTGTCACTTATTCCTGTTAATGTTATGTGTCATGTATGTAACTTGTGCTCAAGCAGACAGCAGGTGATAGAGAATCACAAAATAGAAAGACTAAAGCTCTTGCTGTCACCATTAAGTGCTTAGTTATGCTCTGCCATTGGTGGATCATAAACACCTTTATTTTGCTACTTGTCTACAAGGACTATTAAAGGAGTGCTATGCAATTTGTTAATTTCGAGTTGTTCTTAAAAGCTCTGGTCAAAGCCTCCAGAATTAGAGATCAGAATTAAAATATATATATATCTTTTTTTCTTGAATGGAAGCTTGGAAGTTGCATTGAGAGTTAGAAAACTTGTTTATCTTGTTTATCTCATTTATCATCAGTGGGCATTATGCTACACTTTTGTCAGAATAAAGATGTAACCTGAAGATATGGGGGTAAATTTTAGGCTGTTGTATATCAGCTTCAGTCTTTGTATTCACTTGATGAAATCCTGAGTCCACTGAAAATGTAATTTGTTTATACTAACTTGATACCTGTCCATATTCCAACCTAAAACATGCCTTGAATGCAAATCACTTTATGCAATGTGAAGGTTATGGTACAGAAAATATATGACAGAATTCAAGATACTTGCTAATAGGATAAGTATGAAATTGTGAGTAGTTTTCTTGCTTTAGGATGCTACATCAGTCTCAAATATATTATGTCTTGTGATAAACCAATTGACTTCTAGTGGATTAAAGCTCCACTCATTGCTCATCTTTAAATTTCAAAGATGTAGTAGTGAGTAGAGGAGGAAACATTGCCAAGTAAATTAGTTAAGTATATTATCAAGTGCTTTACATTAAACAATAAACACCCTACTGGTGCATTATCAATTAAATACAAGTGGGGAGCGGAAAGTCAAAACTGTAAAGCAATCAAACAAAACAAAGCAGATCACTTGAAAATACAACAAGGAATATGTGTTACTTGGGAAACTATTTTGAGTAGGATAGCTATGTCAAAGCCTTAGTTGATCGTATGACAAGAACTCAAGCCCTATAAAACCATTTTGACATACTGCACAACAGTTCTATGAGCACTTGAAGTCAGCATATGTCAGTGCTGAGCTAACAGAAGTGGTCTCACTGTCAACTCCTCTCACAATCATTTTGTTTCAGCAGCACGCCTTTCCACTCCCTTTTGCTGGTTGAGTAGGTGCATGGCCAGCAACCTGCACCAGAATTCCTCTGCTCCTGCTAAAGCTCTGCTATTCCACAGTGAAGAATCTCACTCATAAGGCTAGAGAGAGATGAGAAGATCATGCTCAAGAAAGATAAACCTCACATTACTGTGTCTTAGTTATTAACGTGTTTATTTGGAGAAAGATCCTGTCTTGCTCCCTACTCCTAGGCACCTTTTGTAATTAATCGGATGAGTGATTTAAACTAGTGCTTGCCATGGACATTCCTGTAATTGTACTTGGGCCAAGGAAATCTCTCTTATTAAACTCATTTGATATAGAAAGCAACTATTAGCAGTCCCTTTGTTTACTCACAGTTTGATCCATTAGAAATTTCACTTCAAATATAAATCCAAACCATGAGGCCTAGGAACCTGTACTGTGTAATGAACCAGACTGAGAATGAGGTGAACTGTGTAGGCATTGGAATATGATATGAAACATAACGCCTCTAGGAAAAAAATGGGACCTCATGAATTTGTATGAAGCTCATTTATCTGAAATAGTTCAAGAAACTTTTTGTTTGAGACTAACAGAAATTATATTGTCCAAATCTTGATTTACAGATGAATGTTAAAGAGATTTTTCATTCAACTTTTCATTTTAATAGTATTAGACTACCAATTACTTTTTTTCAGTAGTTTAGTGCTAGTCTTTGCAAGTTACTGGACCCTGCTAAATTATGTATGTTTTTAATCAAATAAAATTCTTAATGCATCCTTTCCACACATTTTCTGTTATTTTTTTCCTGAGTAGAAACGGCTAGAAAAAGGAGAAAAACCTGAGGTTGGCCACAGCCATCTCAGTGCAGGCTAATTCTCCTTTCTGGGGCTCAGGCACATATTTTCCCACCTTAACACAGGAGATGGGTCAGAGAAGATATGGGTGGTGGGTTGTTCCTATACTGAATTGTTTTGTTCACATTCGCATGAATTGGTAAAAGCGTCACTCAGGGTTAGTGTTTAAGAGAGTGTGCTCAGAGCCGTTCATTCTTTCCTGAGGTAGATTTCTGCTGAAGTAAACTAGGTAAAGTCTAAATAAATGTTTTTGTTTTATCCTAAATTACACGTGATTAATAGCTGCACAACAGGTTATTGTTTAGGCAGTCTGTGTGCCATGATCACAAGGGGGTGTGAGAAAGCTACACTTGAACAACTGGGTAACATTTATGAAATGGATTTCACTCCTGGTTCTCACTGAGTAACCATTTATAAAACTGAAGCAAACTTTTATTTACTTCTGTTTTTACCAAGTACTTTCTCAGGATAAGCTTCACTATTTGTGACAATTTAACAACTCAGAATACATCAACAGTAAATACATGTGGATCAAGAAATAACTGACTGCATTTCTTCTTCTCTAGAAGAAAAATATACACTTTGAGAACTACAAAAGCACAGTTACTATGGACTTAACAGTTAAGAGAAGCATAGCTGAAGTAGATGCAGTGAACATTTGCCAAGAATAACTGCATCATTCCTGGTTTGTAAATTTTGAGCACCTTAAGCATTTGGCAAAATGCTTTAAGCTCGAGCAGGCAACCATCCAGCTGCAAAATAGGACCTTTAAAGAGGTTTGATTCATTTGCCATTCATACTTGTACTATGTAATAATTATGTTTTTTCTTGGCTGTTTGATTAAAGAAATAAGTAAACTACTCACAGCTTTAGAGGCATTAATATCCAACATGCTGATAACTGGTGGGAACTTAATACTTCCCTCCCTACAGACAATGATACAATCACTTAGTATATGCTGTCACCCTGTAACTAATGACAGGTGTCACCCTGTAACTAATGACAGCAAAAGCAAAGCAGTCTTCTCATGGCCAGATCACTGTCTGAATAAGGCTGAGTCATCTCTGCAGACAGTCAGAAAGGAGAGGTCTTCCTCCATAAAGCATTGCCGTTCCAAAAGATTTGAGCAATGTAAACTGAGAAAAATTGGATGAAAACAATTAACTCAGGACAAATAAGGAGTCTGTAGCCAATATAGATGTCTGTGACACAAATAAATTGTAAATAGACTAATCAGGATAAAATTAACATTAACTATACTATAACTATAAAGTTATTAAACTATTAAACACTATTATTAACAGTAGTAAATATTTGTAATACTGAGATGGAAAAGTCAGACACAATTTTACTTCTATATGTGAGTAATATAATCACCAAAGAGGCAAACAAATCTACATCTAGTTGCACATAAAAGGCATCCAGACAACTAAAGCTGTCAGAGAAAGGATAAGCACAAGGGACTGACTTCCAAGCACACAAGGATGACTGGCAAAACAAAGAGAACAAGACAAACTGTGAAGGAGGACCCCCTTCTTCTTTCAATGGGAGGACACTAGCATAAAGACATCAAGCACAAGGGAGGAGAACTGGAGAACTGGAGGAACTGAGGGAAAACAAGGTCACTTCAGTTCAGACTTCTATTGTCGACTCTCAAGCCTGATCAATGGGACCTCTCCAACTAATAAGTACCAAGGACTGTACCCATTGATACTAACTACATGACATGCCTCATGGTACTATATACTCACAGTTAATTTATAATATGACTGTCAAAAGACAAAGAGTTTTGTGTATGTATTGGTGATGATTAATACTAAAATCTGAGAATTAACAAGTGTGTTAATATTGAACAAATTGAGTAAAAGTCTATTTTTACAATGTAAAGCTGATCTGATTCACCACTCTTCTAAATAGTTACTTCATGATGCTTCTCTAGCTGGTACTTATATACATAAATATGCATATTTATATCGTATACATACACATGGATAGTACTCACACATAAGTTCAATAGCAATAATGTATTGTGCCATTTTTCCATAATACCAAAATATATTAATAAGATAGAGACATGTTTGGTAATATTTAGTATAAAAATGACAGCATCCTCACTGAACCTCCATCTGCTTTCATGTGTGGTTGAGAAAGAAGAGGTGGCAAACCATCCTAAGCAGGCAGCATATATAATAAGAAAAAAACAATACAGCAAACTTTCAAGGCAAGTAGAAACACATCTGGGGAGCAGTGGTTTTGGATATTGTACCTAAGCCATGGATAATATGTAGATTTCTTAACTTCTTCCAATATGACTTTTTTTTAAATTTCTTGTGCTGTAATGAAAGAGGGATGCTTGCCGTTGCCATGGCATAGGCTAGGATTTATACACAGCTTAATCAATTCTTGATCTTGTAGACAGTTACGCATAAGCTTAAGTGTTATTTGACAGAGTAAAAATTCTTGAAAGTGAGAATCATATTTAATTGCATGAGTTTATTTAATCTTTTAATATTTAAATTCATCTTTTAAGGTTTGTTTTATTTTTTTAAAGTTTGCAAATTAGAAAAGCAGCATGATGTGAAAACGACTACTAGTCAAAGAGCAATCAAAAGCTGAACTTTGCCTAACACAGCTCTTAAATGAAACTGCATTGTCTAACTGTTTTCTCAAGCATACATAGTTTCTGCATGTATTTCAGTATAAATATTTAAACACTTTGATGGATATTTTCATCTGGTTGTGGCTTGTCAGGTTTAATGTTTTCTATTTGAACACCAAATCTGCCACTAAAATATTTTAAGCTGTGATGTATTTAGGCCTAAAAGAATTGTATCACTCAGTTTAGACTGCGAGATCACCAAAACAAAAGATTAAAGATCTGATAGAGTACGTCTTTAGCACTCATTATTTTAGTAGGATGGCTAAGGGCTCTCACTGATTCATGATATGGGACAAAAGACTTAAGAAATTCACTATATCATTTTTAGATGACCGTAAGATTGTAGCTCTAATTTTTATGTCATTGGCTTCTTGAAAAATTTGGCCCTGATCTTACAAACATCATACAAATGCATCTTTCTTCAGACTTGTCAATGATTTGGGGTTTGTTTGTATAGTTAAGGTTTGATTTAGGCATATAGATAATGACAGCAGACTGGGAATCACTATTATAAACAGCAATAGTCAAGGAGAGCACAAAAACTTTAAAGACAGAACATAGCAGACATGGCATTTAGGTTGAAGCACACTCCTCCATGATGCACTGACGTAGGAGTCTGGATAAGTTTTAGTAGATTAAAAGCAGGAAAGCACATTTCCAGTGCTCTAATAAGACTCTCCATTGACAAACCACAATGAAGAAGGAACAGCCCAATAAATATGGTTTTATCTTTACTAGGAAACACAAATTTCATTCTGAACAGGCAGCACAGGGTCTCAAGACTTGTCTGCCTGCCATGGAAGAAGCTAGTTTTAGCCATGGCACCAATTATCTGGTGGCTTCATGCCTGTCGTTCGCCTGCACTGGTGAACTGATTTCACTCAGAGGGGGACTTGGGGCTGAGGGCTTGGGAAAGAGAAGTCACTGAAGTCACCAGGGGGCAAACAGTTCCTCTTGGGCAATTGCACTGGGGAAAGCATAGCATGTGCCTAACTAACTTTGTTTTGGGAAGTAGTGAGAAGAAGGAATACCTTGACAAGACAACATTTAATATAGCTCCTAGCTGACTTTGAGAATGAGGGGGAAGTGATCTCACCTATAAACTTTGTATGTCCCTTGGTTAAGAATTTGGGATGATGACTGCTCCCTGTGTCACCCATGGTCTCTCTCTTTGAGATGTTAGTATCAGTTAGTACTAACAATTGATGTTAGACCAAAATGTTAGGATATTGCAAGGATAAGCACAATACCAAAAAAAAGAGCTGATATTTGGAGAATTTTGTGTAACCATTTTAGGGATATTGGTCTTAATGAGGCTGTGTAGTGTTAATTTGGACTATACAAAGTAGCAGTGCCGTTAACTGGCCTGATGTTAAATGTTTGATATAGTACAGAAACAACTCTGCAAACACCAGGCCAGTGAAGAAGTAGGGGGAGGAGGTGCTCCAGGCTGAGATTCCCCTGCAGCCCACAGTGAAGACTCTGTTGAGGCAGACTGCTCCTCTGCAGCCTGTGGCAGTTATCAATGGAGCAGATATCCACCTGCAGCACACAAAAGACCTTAAATTGGAGCATGGAGAGGCCTGAAGGAGGTCATGACCTTGTGGGGAGCCTGCACTGGAACAAACTTCTTGTAGGACCTGTGGACTCATGGAGAATGCATAATTTACACATGAAAAAAGAAAGGACCTGAAATAAGGCTTTATAAACAAAAAAAATAGTTAATCAGCCTCACAGAAAGCTGGTGCAACAAATCAATAGAATTGGAAGGTAAAATAGAAGTAGTTTAGTCAGGAAACATGAACAGGAAAAAAGGAAACAGATATTACACTGTAGACCAAGAATGCTTTGAAGTCACTCTCTGAAGCTGAGAAAGAGGTGAGAGGCAAATTTGTTGTATTTCTCTAGGTGCAGATAAAAGAAGGAAGAACAAAAGAAATGTCTTTATCAAAAAGAAGCTGGAGATGAAATTTTTGATCAGGCAACAGCAGCAACCAAAGGATGACAGCAATGTGGGACTAAGTGCTTAATTATTTATTGGAAAACAGCATGTAGGGCACAGTCCCACAAAATGTGTGGAGGGTGACTTTTGATAGGGTATGTTAGAGAGGTTCAAATGTGCAGAGAATTATAAAATTCATCCTGGAGTACCTGAGAAGTGATCGAGACTATCTCACAGCTGTTCTTGAAGAAATGATTAAGGTATGATATTTCAGAAAGTTTACCCTCCTAAAAGAAACTGTATCAATGGAAAAAAGCATAGATGATGAATTATAGATTTATTGCTTCAACTTTCCTTCTCAAATCATTGAGGCATCAATTTATAAGCAACTGAATGACAACAATTAAGAACATGCACTGTCTCTGATCATTGCAATTCCTTTTTGACAATGTATCAGGACTAAAAGATAAGGATGAAGCAATATATTTTGATCTCAGTATGCTTTCTGGCACTAGTCCACAAGACATTGGCCAACCATAAACTTAGCAGTACTAGCTCCACCACTAAACCATGTTCCTAAACACCACATAGACACACCCTCTAAATACCTCCAGGGATGGTAATTCAACAGCTTTGCTGGATAATCTGCTCCATCACTTGATAACTCTTCCTGTGCAGAATTTTTTCATAATATCTGGTCTAAACCTCCTCTGGCACAACTTGAGGCCACTCGCTCTTTCCTAAGACTACTTGGTTGGGAGAAGAGACCAACACCTACATCACTACTATCTCCTTTCAGGTAGTTGCACACAGTGATAAGATCTCCCCTTAGCCTCCTTTTCTCCAGGTAAAACAGCCCCAGTTCCTTCAGCCACCCCTCATATGACTTAGTTTCCAGACTCTTCACCAGCTTCATTGCCATTTGTGCAAGGTACCTGGCTCCAATGGGCCTTGTCAGCAGGATTGGTGATAGGTTTCTTTTGAACGTTTGTAAAGCAGCCAGGACAATCACTTCAGGGGTTTACACAAAATTCCAATTTCTGCTTTGAATAGAGTCAAAGTTACAATGATTTACTTTGAGATCAGTCAAAGTAACAACAGTTTACAACAAGAACTTGGATATAATGTAATTCACACACAATTGTCAAGAGAAAGAAAATTAAGGTAGAATTGAGGAGAGAATAGGACAGAGAAAGAAAAAAGAAGAAAAGTAGAATAAGGAAGGGGAATATAAATAAAAATAATCTCCACCCCAATGAATCCATCAGAGCTTCTGACAGGAAAACATGATTCATGGAGCAGAAGGCATGCATATGTGCTTCTTGGCACAGATTATTTATAGAGGGGCTCCATCTCCTAGTAGTGTGGGAAGCACACAGAGGAGGGGTCTTGCAATACCTACACAGTATCTCCACAAGGAAATTTCATGAATTGGGACACGCACAGAAGTTCTTTTAGGGAAGTTCTCGAGCTGGGGCTGGCGACTCCAGGAGTTACTGACAGTTCAAGCGACCCTTGTGAGAATGACCACTGCTTGAACCCTTTGGACACACACGTGCGGTGAGGTACACTCCTGCACAAATCCCTCAGCCCTGGGTCCAGTATGGACAGTCCAAAGAACACCAGCAGTCAACCACAGGTGTGAGCAGATAAAGGCCACTGCCTCCTCCAACACCTCCCTCTCTCTCCTCTACTGCTGCCAAACTGCTTGAAATCCCACGCACATGCACATTTTCATACCAAGGCAGATATTTAAGACATACAGACATACACAAATAAAGAAGTTGATCTTTGCACAGTTCTTTGCACACACTCCAGTACCTCAAAGTCTTTCTCATTGTGAGAGGCCCAACACTGATCCTATGGTCACAAGCCAAATTCCCAACTCAGTGTGTACTCTTACAATAGGTAAAGATGGTTCACAGATGATCTGAGAAGACATTTCATATGGATACCTGTAGGGATTTGGATTGGGCCAAGCTCTAATTGATATTTTCATGAATGTCTTGAAAGAAATAATCTAGAAACATTTGCTTGAAACATTTGCAGAAAATGTCAGAGGAGTGGCTATTTCAAAGAAAAAGATGAGAATTCATAATGTATCTGACATTCACAAGAACAAATTAAATAAAAAGCAACAAGTATTTTTCCAGAAAGGAGGCATCAGACAATCCATCAGAGAGAGAAGAGTGCTCTGCAGGAGGCAGTGACCTCTGTGGATTTCTGTGGCTGGGGACCACTGTAAGAGGAAACAGCAAGAAGAAATCCCTGACAATGACAGGGATGACCCTGCCAATGACCCAATGGCAACCCCAACTGCAGTAATGATGACTCCCTTAGAAAAGTGTAAGGTAGGAAGTCTAAATGAAAATTTATTTCCTTCTTATTCTAGTCAAACAAAAGTTCACTCCTCCAGCATGAGATACTAGTAAGTTCATTGGCTCCCACTATGTCTTCCTGAGTTGTAAAAGCCCTCTCCTTTTCCAAAGGTGACTCTAGAAAGATGTTGTCTTTAGATTCTATTAGAGTTTCTCTTCCTCTGCAAAGTCAAGGTATATTTGCTTTTACTGTTTGAGACCATGAGGAAGGCAGATCTCAAGGCAAAATTCTCTTTGACTGAGATGGGTTCGTGCCAAAACCAACTATCCACTGTCAAGATAGAGCTACCTTTGGGCTCTGGCTGAAGTGTTACCAACAATTACATTGAGTGTAACTGTTCAAGGGAAACCAAAAACATGTGGATATCATTTGATAAGTTTCCAACTTTCATACTTTTCCCCTAGAAAGAGATGTTACTACAAGGCAGGGTTGAAAACTCAGTGTCCCTTATATGGAGAGAAATAGGTCCAGGCTTCTCAAAAGGTCTCAAAAACAACTCCAGCCTTAGGAAAGAGAGTAAATTAGAGAGTCAACTCAATGACATGGTTATCCTTTGCTTTTTTACTGGAGATAAAACAATCCTCTTCATTAACAAAATGGTTAAGAATCTAGCATTCAGCATCTAATGAACCTAGACTCCCAGAACAGCAGGAAGATTGAAAAGAAAATATTACACCTTTTGCAGGCACAGTGTGTGTTTCTTTTTATACCTGATCTTTATGAGTTTCATAATGGTGTGGGTAAATAAAATAGCCACAAGGCAGTAAGAGACCGGAGAAAGGCCCTAGAAGACTGTGATCCTGCTCTTCTTAACCTCCACAAAGTAAAATTAAAATTAGCAGTTAGCTATCAATATTGTAGTGAGATCAATTATATGCATGATCCTGTTTGATTTCAGTGGCTGTTCTGCATTGGAGAACATAACAACATGGTAGTTAATTGTTTGTGTCTTTCTGAAAAGACAATAAAAGGACCAAGTGCAGTTTTTTACAATTGCAACAACTGTTAGAGTGTGGGGGGTTGTGTTGCAAGGATCTTGGCTGCCACAGGACATGGTCAATTTGGTTCAGGAGTAGAGCTGTGTTACTGCAGATTTGATTCAGCTCTTCACTCCATTAGTGATAACGTATCACCCTGATTTCCAGAAGTTCTGTCCTCAGTACCATAAAACAGGCCACAACACCAATTTAGATCCTCTAAATCTCAACTGTAACAGCTGTCCTTTGGACCAGCTAGGGGCAAGATCAACACCGCTGGTTAGTTTAATACCCGTTAGCTGGTATGGCCCATTGGTTGCCACAGACTGATTGATTTAGCCTTTGGGTGCTAAAATTAAGTATGGGTAACAGCCCTAAATTCTTTTTCCTGTATCAACCATGTCCTTTTCCTTTTTCTTCATTCTGATTTCATTGCTATTCACATTGGATTATTAGAGATTTGTGAAGCTATTTCTGCTAACAAGCAATCTTATTTCTCAACAGAATTAAACTTGATACTCCACACAGTTGGAAATGGTTCATTATTCTTCCTGTCCTTGAAGACAGTTTTTCTGGAGGCTATTTCTTCTGCTAGGAAGCAGGAGATTCACATGATGGTAATCAATCCCTGTTACATCGTTTCCTTTATGAATAAGGTCTTTGTCACTATTTATCCCAGGTTCTACCTAAGGTGAAATAACTGATTTGGTACTAATCCAAGTCTGATGGAATCTGGACAATTGTAATTTTTTTTTTTCATTTTCCTAGTTTTACATTTCTGAGCATAAATCATTGTTTTTTCTGCATAGGCTCAATCTTTAGTCTCATTGCAATAAAATTCTAACTTATTTTTTGTCTGTCTGAATCTGAAAAGGCTTGTATCAAAATTGCACTTATATGAAGTGAGAAAGCAACACATATTTTTTTTCAGAAGAGAAATAATACATTGAGGTTTTTCTTAGACTGCTTTGACTGAGTGATTAGATTATGTTTTATAAGGAATAGTATATTCCATAGATTTAGCAAGTAAGGTCAATAGGGCAGAACATAACTTGCTAAACAGGCTTAGTTCATGTACCAGACATGAAAGAAAGATTTTTCAATAAAGGAGCACAAGCAAAATTCTTGAGATTTGCCAGAAATGCAGTAAGAACACTCTGTAAGAAAAGAATCCCATAAAATCCAGCTATCCAAAGGTGAGTTAGACAACCGATGCAGGCAACAACTGAACAATAAGCTACAATCTGTCAACTGCACAGATCTCTTGGATTTTTTTTTTTTTTAATACACACCTCTGCTTTGGCAAACAGCCTGTGGACTACTCTTCCTTTGTCAGCAAAGGGTTTATGCTTGATTACAGTTATTAATTACCAGAAATTATCTCATACTGCAAATGAGCTGACTGTTCTGAAGACCTCAGTGACAGGATCAACAGTTAGAGATCCCTCCACAAAGAGAAATTAGATTAAAGGTTGTTTTAAAATATCTTATTTTCAAGTGGATCTTCCTTCATTGATCCAAGTATATTACACCAGAACCAATATTATTGTATGTGCTTTGATGAGTGATGTGTTCGCTAATGTATTTTCCGAAGAATGCTCCTTAAAAGAAAAAAAAAAAAAGAAAAAGAAAAAAAAGGAAAAAGGAAAAAGAAAATCACCCACACTGTGAATCCATACATGGATGAGCATTCAAAGGAGAACTGCATCTGGAAATTTTAGAGACATTTCATCCTCAAACACATCAATTAATTATCCTTCTTCACATCTTCTTCAAGGTCTTGTTAAATACTTAGGACTGCTGAGATGAAACTGGGGAAGTTGCAGACTGTACTGCCCCAAATACCCACTTATTAGTTTAACATAAGAAAGGCTGAGGAAAAATTTCACCTAGACTTCTAGAAAGTTTGAACACAATCCTTGCTAAAGTGTGGAAAAAATGGCTTGCCTTACTTGCTAATACTGTAACTGTGCCAAAAAAACTGCATTTAGGTTGGTAAAAATGTAGAGACTGACAGCAGAGGGAATTTAAAAGAGTCTAACATGTCGTGTAATCTCTTCGGTATACTGACCTGTTAGGACTAGGTCAAGAGATCAAGTTTTACTACATCCAGAAAACACACTAAAAAGTGGCACAGGTTTGCATAGAAGACAAGCTTACTAAAAATGGTCAGTCAGTTTTCCTCGGTGTTTGTTGGATATTTCATTTATTTAGAGAAAGGACTAGCAAAACTTAATTATTATTAAAATTATTATATGTGATCAGTTATTAAGAAAAGTTTTCCACCTGTAAGGCTAATCATAAACAGAAACAAAGTTTTCTTGAGAGTTTAATAAAATCTTTTTTCCTGCAGGCTTTTGGAAAGAGGAAGCAACCAAAAAGCTTTCAGGATATGAGTTCAGATATATTTGTTTTCCCTCATATAGCACAGACTGAAAGGACATCCTGATGTCCCTTCAAGGCAAACATGTTTAGAATTCTTTTAGATTTCTTCTTCCTTCTCAGCCTATGTGAAAATCCTGTGTTGTGCTACAGCCACATCATCATGAAGTAACTCATTTCTTCCGAGTTTCTAGTACTGCAGAAGCATTCAGAGTTTCTAGTACTGCAGAAGCATTCAGAGTTTCTAGTACTGCAGAAGCATTCAGATTGTAACATTGATAATGTAGATTTAGATGATGTTTTAAGATTGTAAGGTGAAAAACAATCCTCAAACAGTTCTTAATAGTTTATTGCAGTCATTCCCCAATTTCACTATCCCCAAATCAACAGTAGTATAGATTCTATCTTTCTGCCTTTTAACATGAGGAAAATAGATTATTTTCATTTCCCTTTTTAAAAAATTGGCTTTGTTCATTTTCAATAGCCTCAGCATGTTACTTCCTCTGAATAGATAGATTTTTTTTCTACACTAACTATTACACTGTATCAGGAATCTATTTCAAACAAATTATCTTTAAAATTAATCTTTTTTTTTCTGGCAGATCTTTCTAATCTTTCTGTTTAAATGAAGAGTCAATAGCAAAGACAGTAATTTCCATCCTTTTTTTATTATTCTCATGGTCCCCTTAAACGTTCTATCTGTCCAAACATTTCTGTTTCTCTACAGACAACCTGAACTGATGATCATTCCTAGCAGCCAGAAGCTACATTTAAATGTCAAAAATACTAAATAACTTTCACTATTGATACATAGATCATTCCTTGTCCTTTTCTAGTGATTTTTTGCTTACACAGAATTACTTAATTTGCTTTGGATATGCTAGCCCTTTTCTGCTGGAATGAGCAGGGTGAGAGCATGGCGAAGAGGGAAAGCTGAGCCAGGTTTGGAAGATGTCATTAGCAGAGAGTTTTGTAAGCCCTCCTGTCCTGGACTGCAAAGCTTACCTGACCATCTCACTTGTTGGAAAATTAGAATAGTCTTCAGACTGAATAAAAACAGTGAAGTCACGCACAAATCACAGATCATCTGCATGAGGGGAGGGCTGCTCACAAAGCCCTGTATATTCATTCATCTTTGTTAACAGGGCTTCATCTCAAAGTCCTCTTACTGAGACAGCAAAATCTTCTCCTGACCTCAATGCTAACATATGTTTTCATACAGAGTCATCCAAACTTTTTTCATCACTGAACAATACCTGTAAGATAAAGCTACAGAGAACAATGATAATGATTTGGGATAACCATCTTTCCTGGAGGAAATAAAGGACAATAAAAAAATAAAGCACAAAGGTTTGGATTAATTTTCAGCATTTCTGAAGGCAATACTATTTTCTTTTACTACAGCATTTATTTTTCTCTTAAATGCATGTCTCTATTTTCCACGCGTAAACATTTCAGGTTTTGTGAACTTAGTCCTAAAACTATTGTTATATAAAAACTTGTAGAATTTCACACATCTCTTTGACTAAAGAAATCATTCTTGCCTCTCTTGTATTTAAAATAGGAATTGGTATAAAATTCTGTGCAACAACCTGAGGCAAAAACCTCAGATATATTAGAAAAAATTAACCCATGCAAGGTTTCTGAAATAGAAGTTCATACTACCAAACCTGTAAATACATAGTGTTCTGCACATAGGAAATTTTTGTACACTTTTGTTATTGTTGAACTGCAAACTTTAAACTAGATTCCTGTTTTCCTGAAAGGTCTTCACCTTCCTCCAGAGGAAGCAACTGAACTGGGATGATGATTTGGATATTTCAGTCTTAATATTTATGACAGTAATTAAGTCCTTTACTGTTAATGATGGGTTTTTTTCCTGCACTGTTTCAACCAGATTTAAAAAAAAATAGTTACAAAGTAATTCAATGTATTGGACCATAAACTTCAACATGCAAACATGTATTAGAGAAGATTTAAAATCCAGAATATGAAATGGCGTTGTCAAAAAATAGTAATATTTTCATTTGTTAACATCTTTTCCTCATGATGTGAAAAATATGCAGCAGTTACAAAATGAAATTGGTATTATTGGGTTTGGGCTACTATATAAAACTAGCTTCAAGAGTTTGGAAACTGTTTCCCAGGTCTTTACATGTCAGATTATTGAGATAATGCCCTGGTAGGGGATCTGCTTCAAGGTGCCACTGTGATCAGGAAGAAAAAGGTAGACTCCAGAATTTTTTAAAATATATTTAGAGTTAAGAAGAGGAGAGGAAATAACAGAAAAGCTCTCTCAAACTCCAACTCATTCTAGCAACCATTGAATGAACTTCTGAACAATGACTTGCCTAGAATTTATTTTGCACAAAAAAAAATTGTAAACAAATGCTTATTTTCACTTCTCAGTCATTCTTTACAGACAGCTCTGAAAGTTAACTTTGAATTATTAACAGAGAAAAGTAGGGTGTCAAGCTTCAAATAACTTCATTGTGGCATATCTGTTGTTGTCAAATATTCTTAGCAGAGTTTAATTTATGTCCATAAAACAATTAAACATGAAATAATTAATTTCTTTTTTTGACATTGTAATAATGAGTAACTGTCAGAAATTCAACAGTATTTCAATGACTTGTGGCAACAGCTACACAGGAATAAAATAAGCTATTTTCATATAAGCCTTTGTTCTTCTCAAATGAAAGAGAAGTTAATACATGGCACTACTGAGATGTAGTAGTTGAGCTTTAGGTAAATTTTCAGTGATAATTCATTATTTTATTAGCAGTCCTTTGATTTATCTTGATGGACTTAATTGACTTCTGTTGCTTCAGTCACTCAGTTTTAGCTGATACTCCCAGCAATAGGGAGAAAAATAAAGTCCCAAAGTCATTAGAAGCTGTTCTGTAGCTGGCTTAGCGATGCATACTGCTGGCATTCTGGCAATTAAACACGATTAATGGAGAAAATTCATCTGTATAAAATATAGTCTTACTGTAGCGATTACTCTAAAAATGCATAAAAACATCTCAGTTCACCCTAACATGACCAATTACTCTTTCTGCTCTCTATCACTTGCATTTTGGGATAAGGCAGCCTAGACTCAATGCCATGTAAAAACAAGATTTATTCCACTGTGGTGTAAATCAAAATTTACTGAATCCTATAGAAAATGTGCAATGTCTAAATAGCAAATCATTGAGTATATTCAATGATATTTTTGGAAAACAGACCTATTAGGGAAATAAATGTTCACTTCAGTGGTGACAGAAGACCTGTGTGCAGAGTAGTGTAAAATAAGAGGTGTTGACATATATGTTCTGTGTTACAATGAAGTGCCTTACCTCCAGGGTGCTTATAGCTATTTCCAGATCTTTAAAATGAGGCTATCATTAATAACATGCAGAGCAGCTAATTTATTTTGTTCTATTCGGTGAGCTCTTGGTTTTATTAACTATTAGGAACTAGATGTTAAATGCAAGGCAAGAAGTCATCTTAACGTTCCGACATCAGTTCCTAAATGTTGAAGTTAGGTGGCAGTTAGAGGCCTAATCATAATAATTATGGAGCAACATAGCTTTGAACTCCTCAAGGTTTGCTGCGACAGGGACACTTTTATACTGTAATGAACTTCTACAAAAAGGAATTTTTACAAATATGCATGTGAAGATAGTATTAGATTTTGTGGCTAGAGCTTAATATTAGTTCTAAATCAGAAACCAGTTCATGTTTTACATAATATGAGCAACTTAGACTCCATTTTTAATTTCTGCCTCTCTGATTTCATTATTTTCCTAAGAATATATTTGTTTTCATAGTAAAGAACAATTTTATCACTACTAATGGAGCAGTACATCAAGAATATTGCTACTAAAGATGCAGCATGTCAAGATAATGACAGATACAAATATCAGTCATCACATTCTCTGAGCACATAATGCATCCATCAGAATGTGATTTTTTGTCTGTAAAGTTCTTCATTTCTTCTCTAAAATGCACAGAATCATGTGCTTTACTCTCAGCAAGCACTGATTGATGGAGAAGTCAAGATGTAGGTGAAGCTACATTTAACATTAAATAGCTTTGCTGTTTTCTTTTTATATTTAAATATTTAAATCTGATTTAATCCTTTGATTTTTTTTAAATTGGCTACAGCTTAACTCTAGGGATATTTAATTAGTCTTTGCTGATTTTCTGTCTGCTCTTATTTACTCAGTGAGTTGACTGCTTCCCCATATATAGTAAAATTTTCTTTTTTTTATTTCCTTGCTTTATTTCCCACCACTCTATACTATTCATTTCATCTTCTCTTGTTATACTTTTACTTGCCAAAAAATTTGAAAATATCAGGCAGCAGTTGAAAAGACTTGCAAAAACAGGTGACCTAATGCTGTAGTTAAATGGAGCTACTTCAACTGACTTCCTTTGGAGTGAAATGAATCATTCTGACACATTGAAAATCCTCTGTTTCTCTTGCTTCTTTTCTAAAGATGATGTTCTTCTGTTTTCACAGTTGCTGTAAATGCATTTTACTTTCCATCAAATTTCATTTTTACAAGAGTGTACATCTACATTTTAACTGTATTCACACATTAGGTTTTTATTGCCCCTTACAAAAAGTATACTCCTTGTAGATTTTGTGTTCATCCCTGAATTCTTCTCTTTGAATTAATAGAATATACTTTTTATTATTAATATGCTATTACTCTAACTTCTGACTTCTTTAGCTGTCTACGGCCAAAGCAACATGTCAGTGTATATGAGTATTTTATGATCAAGACTGATACTTGCTTACTTCTTATTCATATATTTTCTTAGAATTCTACACATCTGTGGGTGTCATAGACCCTTGTGCTTCCATTTTTCATAAAGATACTTTTTTTCATGTCAATGCTAATCAGCAACTTCATCATGCTTTATAAGAAAATTCTGAAGGAAGAACACCCTCTTATTTTTAGATATGTGTACACTTGAAGTCAGTCTTCAATTGCATCCAATGTGGAAAACGAGCTTCAGCTCTACATCTAAAAAAAGGGGGACAAAAACATCAAAAACACACGTGCTCTCAGAGATGGAATACCTTTTAAATGCATGTATTTAATACATAAAAATACCCTCTAAAATCAGAAGTTAAATTCAATAGAACTTCTGTTGTCTCCTAACAGTTCGAATTTCCTAGATAAGACAGCTTAAATGGCTGGTTAGCCTATGAGATGACTAGCTTAAAACCTACATAGTCAGTTAAAACTGAAGGAACCAGTCCAGGTCCTGCAGTGCTAACTGTCTCCCTTTCACTTCTAGCACATGCATTTCATAAAGCATCAGCTGTAGGAAAGTTGCCACAAAACAACATTTTGCTGTCAAGAAGAAGAATGTGATACATTTGGAAAGAGAGATGAACCACTCTGAATGGCATTAGCATTGGTCTGCAATTCTGTGTGAGCCTTTGAGAACGGGAAGTACTGAGAAATAGAAAGTCAAATTTTGCCCTTTGCTTTGCATGAGTCAGTGTTATGCGGTGTGGAAGCAAATATCTATCCCAACAAAAGTAACATAGGCATATGGAAAAATCTTAGATTTTTATTTGGGGGTAGGAGGGTGTATGAAATTTGTTTTGTAGAGGCAGGAAGGCTATAACAGAGTACAGAACAATAGGCATTCAGTCTTAAAAGCCCTAGATCCAGAAAGTTTGTGAGCCAGTGCACAGGCTGTTATCTCCCTGTTGTTGCAACAACTGGGATTTCCTGCACCCACTAAGTGTTTTGCAAAGTGAAGTGAACAGAAAATAAAGTATGGAGTAAGTCTTTCCTTCCTTTCCTGCTTGAATAGTGGTGAATTCTATGTAATTGAGAGATACCTAGGATTATTAATAGCTGAGTGTCACTGCTTACTAAAAGCAACCCGTTCCAAATATTATTTTTCAGTTATGCTGTATGAAGTTTTCTGATGTAGTAAAACACAAGAATGAAACTTTTCCAGGAATAAAGTAAGCACCCTGTTAGGGATATTTCAGATGGAAGTGTTTTGTTACTGCAGGAGTGGAGAGCCAGTGAGCTAAATCGATAGCGAGTACCTTCAACCTCCTTCTCTACAAGGTCTCAGCTACCCACAGCTACCAAGGGAAGCAGGGATAAGTCCTGCAGGTGTTGCTGGTCAAGTCTTTTGTGTCATTGTCACATAGCCTCAGGCTTCTGAGCCAGTTGTTCTTCCAAGCTGCAAATGCAGCACACCAGCATGCAGTGAGAGCAGTGGCAGTGCAGCACAGCAGCAGCTTGTGTGGTCTGTCTGTGCTTTAGCAGATTTAGCACCCAACATTGCCCGTGACCTGGCAGTAAGGAGAAGCTCAGGGGATGGAAGAAAATGGATCTGTTGGGCGATAGGCCAAGCAGCCAGCCGTGGGGCTAGTGCTCTGTTATTTGGTCAGGGGCCAGGGTAGAGTAGGACAAAGAGATCTGCTGTGTCTTCAATTTTAATTCAGAAAACTCACTGGCACAGGTTAACTTGTCAAAGCATTGCCCTTCACAGCGTCCCTTAAAAAAAGATAGATTACACTAGATGTAAAGATATGAAACACTATGTCGTAATAAGTGTCCCATAATTCAGTGATCGGGATGAGAAAGAGCATATTGTTAACCATTTAAAAATACAAGATGGCAAGTTTTTCTTTCTCATTCCTGTCTCAGAGTCAGCTTTGAACTCTCTCACTCTTTTTGTCACACACATATTAAAAGCTTTCCTTAAAGCATCTGAGACCAAGAACATTTTACATTAAAAGAATTAATAGAATTAGGCAGAACGATTTTGATAAACGATTTGTGTGAAAGCTTGGTGTTATGAAAGCTGCTGTCAGTTTCAGTATTTATTCTAAAAGAATAAAGGTTTTCATTCCAGAGATTTGCCAAACACCTGCCCATCTGCTCATTCACTCCTAGCGAGACAGGAAAATAGGAGGAACAGGAATGAGAAAGCCCATGGGTCAAGCTAAAGACTGGAAGATTACTTAACAAATCGCCATTGTGGGCAAAATAGACTTAACTCAGAGAAAATTATTTTATTGCCAAATAAAGTGAAAATTTAATTACTAATTTGATCAGTGGGAAACAAAAAGACAAACAACACCTTTCCTTCCTCTTTTTCCAGGCTCATCTTCAGCCTTTCACTCTTGATTCCTTTCCTCCCATCCTTGTTACTGCCAGTTTACCTTCAGCCTCTTCAGTGAGGACACCGGTAGAGAAAGGGTGGGGACAACAGTTTAACGTCAGCACCCTGTGGTTTATCACCTTAAACTGCCAGGCTGTGACAGTTTCTGAGTCTTTACACAGTGGTCTTCACAAGCAAAATCTGTGTGAGATCTCTCTTACATACATTTTTAGGTTTTCTAAAGTTAAATTACTTTAGATGAGAACTACTTGTTTTTTCTTCCATAAACTGAATGAATAAAGTTAATTTGAATTTGGCTAGTTCCATGCAAATATATGTTGTGGCACTGTATGACCAGTGGTCTCCAGGATCCCTAAAGGAAATAAAAAAAATTCCTCTGTGTTTATTTCATAAAAATCAGGGTATTTTTATGAAACACATGATCAGGGTATTTTTATAAAACAGAGGATCTGCTCAAAATGCTTATTTTGTAAGGCTATCTTAGCAAAAGACCTGGCTCTAATGTTGCCTATATACCCACTATACACGTCAACTTCTGAACAAAGGATCTACTATCCCTGCGAGACAAGTTCAATACAGTTAGCTTATCCTTCTTCCAGCTATCCTGGAAATACATATCCTGGAATCCTTCCAGCTAATAACTGAACTCAACAATTAAACAAGGTGTGTATTTAATTGGCACAACAGAGAGCTTAGGATAAGCTGGCACAAATTCTGTGCTTACACCAAAGCAAAGAAAAATCAGGGATCATGTGCAAATCTTGTTCTGCATCCTGCCTGCACAAGAAATTAAAACATTTTCTTGGTCTGGCTTTTCTGTTTAGAGAACTATTCTGGTTACTGGTAGGTGACAAAATCATTACTTTGGAAATGATACCTCCTCACCTCACAAATGCAAAAGCTTTGTAAGAACTTTAACTGTGCAAAACATTCAACTACTCTTGTTGCCTTCCTGGAAGCTGATCATTGATTGGAGGAGTATTTTTAATATTTAATATCTTTACTGTTTCTTCTTAATATCATTGCTTGCCAATGTTGTTTTTCCTCTTCAAGCTCTCTTTTCTGCTTCTCTTTTTGTTTTCCTGCATCAATTTCCCTTTGCTATCTTGCGCATTCTCTTCACAGCCTAGCATCCTGCTACAGAGCACTGTGTTATCCAAAGGCATGCCTTCTTTTTTTTTTTTTAAGTTGCACTACAAAATGTTACTGCAGACAGATACATAGCTAGTGGATTTATCAACAAGTCAATAAGTTATGCATAAGACCTAGAATACTTATATTGATTGCATGTGCAGCCTGAGTGAATAAAAACTCATCTACTGAACTGCAAGAAAGAAGATCTAGCCACCCAAATCCCAGCCCCTTTCCTTATCTTAAGCATCATTCTACATACTGTTTACTGTTTACTCCTACATCTTTAGCATGTCTATGTCTTCCTCCTAAATTTAAAATTTTGTATTCAGTTTCTTCTTAAAATTCTTCTTAGCCCCTTCTTGTGTCCTGTCTCATCTTATTTCCTCTTCTACCCAAACCTTTCCCTCTTACTCCCAAATTCTAATTTCTTTGATTCAGCTGGTTTCATCACCACACAGGCACCAAAAATACTTTCAGTCATTCTGATAGAATGAGAAAAACTATCACAAATCATTTATGTTTGGTATTTTGTTAGAACATCTACAGCTGATAGTGTACAGTTCAGCTTGAACTTCCTCTAGGTGAGTTAACTTGTAGGACGAGTTAGTATGACAAAAATTAACACAGCGAAATGTATATACTTAAAGATTTACTATAGCAGGAACTATAACACTTGAAATGTAATTGCACTGAGAAAAACCAGAAAATCCAAAGAATAATCAGCATGGTTACTCAGGAGTTCTATAGGGTACAAATACTGCAAAGTTTTACCATTGCTATGACCAAACACCTATAAAATTAAGTAATGTAAGTAAGGACACTTTTACATGTTCTGGAGTATTGGTTAGAGGTAAATAGGGGACTACTCAGAGAAAGTTTGGATGGAAGACATAGAAAGACATGCTAGAAGTTAATGCTCCATTATTTAACCACCAGACAGCACTGAGATCAGATTTGTAATGCCACCAAGCCTTAAAATTAAGGACAGGCATTGTTACTATAACATAGTCCATAATATAGCAAAAGAAATCACAGTAGCAAAACACAGAAGGTGACATAGCAATTAACATTTACTGGATGAGGGGCTTTTAATCTACTGTTGCTTAGACTCTCTGTGCAGTTAGGCCTGCTCAGCCATAGACAGCTGCCTGGCTGCAGGATCTTTCTCATGGCAGGAATATCCATTTGCTTTTCTAATTAGTCAAATGCTTTCTAAGTTTTAAAGCTATAGTGAAAGCACACAAATTCAAAGCCTGCCTTGTGAAAAAAAAAAAACCTTGTGTCATTTCTTCAAACCAAGCTCCACACATGGAAATGCAGTCTTTATGGTGCAGATGCAGAACAGGGATGCCCTGCTTATCTCCATAGAGTCTGACAGCCAGAAAGATTGATGACTGCATGCACAGCTCTCATCAGAGAGCAGAAATTTCCAGAGCATTATGATGCAGTGCCACAGAGATATGAAGAAATAATGATGTAATGAGCTTTCTTATTCTTAGCTGGACTTAAGATTTTACCATACAAACAGGGCCAGTCTTAGGCAGAGGAAAGGAAGAATTATCTGGTTTATTTTTCTCCTGCAGTGTGCTGTAATTGCCTCAACAAATGTGACTTCAGATTTGTATTTGCATTCTTCCTTTGTGAGATGAGTGATAAGTTCAATTAATGACCAGTGAGACCTCACCAAGGAAAGTGCTGTTTACTCGGGAGAGCAGCATTACAGTGAGATGTAAATGCCTGTCTTGCTTAGGAGTGATCTGTTCACATCTCAAAAGAAATATAAATCTAAATGCCTCCCCTGTGACTGTTCACTCAACGTCTGCCCAGGTTTTGGCCTAACACACAACTCATGCTAAAGCCTGATATGTGCTGGGAGCAGCACCGTTAGGTCAACACAGGAGCAATATGTAGGCAGGACAGGATAGACAGAGAAGGACAGAGGTCATTATGCAGCTGCTATCACCTGCTGCTTGCTGTCTCCTGCAGCCATTGTCTATTGCATTCTTGCATATTAATCGCCAGAATTTTTTTCAGTATTAGTTATTTTATGGAAATGACATGGACCAAAATTCCAGGCTGGGAGGTATAATTACATCAGCTTTTCCAAAAAGATTTTGAAGCAAACCCAACAGCAGCCAGACTGATGAGTCATTCTTGCTTCCCCATGTAACACAGGGGGTGCTTGTGCTGCGAAGGAGGAGAAACAGTGAGCGCTCCCACCTTTTGTAGGTGTGTGTGGTTGGTGGCAGTGCAGCCTCCCTGCTCCAGGCCACTCTGCAACCTCAGGATAAGCCATGCATATTATGGGAGAAAATTCCAATTATGTTATTTCCTTGGTTACAAGTGCAATGAGCTGGAACAAGAGCAGGGATTGTTAAGTACTCCCTGACTGCAACTGGAACTCCTGCCTCATGAATTGTAACCAGATCTGAATGATACCAGAACTATGTAATGTGGGAAGTACTGGAACTGTACAGTTAGCAGTAAGTACCAAGGTTACCTAACGTGAGTCATGGCCACAATGGAAAAATACTGACCAAGTCAATCATCTCATGGTCCTATAAATGATGATCCTAAGTGAGACCCTTTTGAGCTTTCCTGGACTGCAGTGGGCTGTGACCAGCATCTCCGCCTGAGCTGGGATGCCTTTCAGGGTAGACTTCTTGAGGTTTAAAGACTATTTGCTAACAAAGCCAACAAAGCATAAGAGTAAAGTCAGAATTCTCAGTATTCAACTATTGCCAATTGATTTAAAGTGTGTAATTAATTGAACTTGCAAAGATGGGGATTTTAATCATAGATTAATTTCTGTGTGCCTGGACATTTAACACCTTTGCGTTTGATTGTGTCTGTGTTGGCTAATGATTAAATATTGTTAAAACTCTGAAACCCAATTTTATTATCTCCTCAAAACTATTATATTGCTGCTAAAACCTGTGTAAAAATATATTTGCCACAGGGTTTTGCTCATTGGTGCGAGTTACAAGTTAGAGAACTTCCAAGTCGTGAATTACTGAGGTGATGAATGAGTGAATTCACATTATACTAGCCTGTATAAAAGACATTGAGCTCATGTTTCATGTGTTTGTTTTCCTTCCTACTGAGTTCATCAAGTGAGGTTTAAATTATAGAGTATATTGTCCTGCAGATCTGAGAGATACAAATGGGCCATGACACTGCCTTTAGTGCTTGATATACTTGCTAGAGTCCCACGCTAGCCATCTGCAAATAACATTGATTTTTTTCAGGGCAGGACAGCCGGTTTTGTAAATTTTAAGTCTTATTTCCTTTTCTGTCTCTTTGATTACATTTAACTATTTTGAGTATTCCTTCTAGGGGGAAAACAGATTTGGGCAGTGACACTTAAAAAGCCTTTTAACTTGCTTGGCATCACCATAAGGATGTTGCCTTACTGGCTCCAAACATCTTCCAGACTCTTGAGGAGCAATTTTTAGTACTACAGCTTGTTTTGGGTCTTGCTGCTGACTGAATTCCTGGCTCCCTGTCTATCATTTATAAACCAAACACGGTAGCCTTTTGCTATTGTGTGATATTATAGCATTTGTTACATTGCATATTGATCACAGAAATCCAGGAATATTGAAAAATGAGAATTTATTCAGGTTTTCTGTAAGCTATACCACTTCAATTATTCTACATTTAAATAATTCACAACTAAAGAAAGCTGCTGTATTATGGTACCCCATCAACCCCCTCTTACAAATTTCATTTTGCTAGATTTTGTTAATGTTAACTTTCTGAATTACTCTATCTGTTTGTGCAACCACCCCTCGCAATTTAAACAGAAAAGAAGCATTTCTTGGAACAGTCATTTCTGAACTAACAGTTGGTTTCTGTTCTGTATATGGGGATTGGAATTTTATTAAGAAAGTGAATGTAAATCTCAGCTGAAACTAGAAAATGTTGCTGTCGAATGCTTATTCAATGCTGTTTCTGTACTGTGATAATAAATTAAAATTGATAATAGCAAATATTGCATCCTACTGAGGATACCTAAGAGATCTAAAAATAACCATGAATGCAGCAGCAAGAATCCTGTAAGGCGTGACACACTTTAACAGGAGACAAATCCACCATGTCATGTGGCAAATTTGAATCAGATTCAAAAAGAATTATTATTTTGTGGCTAAGCAATAAGCTTTCTTTCACTGAATAAAGTAGAAACAATAGCTAACTTTCACTTGACTATGCCTAAATAATTTAAGGTAACTTTAAAAAATTCTGGGTTTTTTTCTGGTAGCATTGATATAAATAATGTTATCACAAACAGGATCACATATTTATTTGGACCTTAATAGTTGATCAGACTATTAATTTCTTCTAAAAATCATAGAAATGCATGATTCCACCTCCATTCGATATTTTTGGATCATAGAATCATAGAATCATTAGGTTGGAAAAGACCTTAGATATCATCAGCACCAACTATACCTGTATACTACTGAATCATGTCCCCAGACACCTTATATATCCATGTTTTAAACACCTCCAAGGATGGTGACTCAACCACCCCCTAGGCAGCCTGTTCCAGTGCTTGACAACCCTTTGGGTGAAGAAATTTTTCCTAATGTCCAGCCTAAACTTCCCCTGACACAGCTATTCCCTCCTGTCCTATCACCAGTCATTTGGGAGAAGAGACCAGATCCATCTCTCTGCAACCTCCTTTTAGGTAGTTGCAGAGAGCAATAAGGTCTCCCCTCAGCCTCCTCTTCTCCAAGCTAAACAACCCCAGTTCCCTCAGCTGCTCCTCATAAGACTTGTTTTCCAGCCCATTCACTAGCTTCATTGCTCTTCTCTGGACTCGCTCCGGGACCCCAATGCCTTTCTTACAGTTAAGGGCCCAAAACTGAACGCAGAATTCAAGCTGTGGCCTCATTGGTGCTGAGTACAGGGGGACAATCACTTCCCTGGTCCTGCTGGCCACACCATGTCTGATATAATCCGAGATGCTATTGGCTTTTTTGGCCAACTGAGCACACTGCTGGCTCATGTTCAGCCAGCTGTTGACCAACACCCCCAGGTCCTTCTCCTCCAGGCAGCTTTCCAGCCCCTCTTCCCCAAGCCTGTAGCACTGCATAGGGTTGTTGTGTCTCAAGTGGTGGACTCTGCATTTGGCCTTGTTAAATCTCATCCCACTTGCCTCAGCCCATCAGTACAGCCTGTTCAGATCCCTCTGTAGAGCCTCCCTACCCTCCAACATATCAACATTTCCTCCCATTTTAGTGTCATCTGCAAATTTGTTAGAGTTGCACTCAATCTCCTCATCCAAGTTGTTGATAAAGATTTCAAACAGGATTGGACCCAGCACTGAGCCCTGGGGGACACCACTTGTGACCAGCCTTCAGCTGGATTCAACTCCATTTGGTACAACTCTGTGGGCCTGACCACCCAGCCAGTTTTCAATCTAGCAGAGGCAATGCCTGTCCGGGCCAGTGTCAGCCAATTTCTCAAGCAGAATGCAGTGAGAAACTGTCAAAGGCTTTACTAAAGTCCAGGTGCACTACATCCAAAGCCTTTCCCTCATCCATTAAGCAGGTCACCTTGTCATTGAAGGTGATCACGTTAGTTTGGCAGGACCTGCCTTTCATAAACCCATGCTGAGTGGTCTTAATCATCCAATTGTCCTGTGTACACTGTGAGATGTCACCTAAGTCGACCTGCTCCATGACCTTCCCTGGCACTGAGGTTGAACTGACAGTAGCCCACACAAGTTGCCTGTCCCATCTTCCAGAGTTTCTGTATTTTCCTCTTTTTTCTGGTTTCCATCCAGAGGTCTTTACTCAGTGACACCAGTATTCTTCCCTGTTGCCTCATTTTCTGACACATGGAGATGGCTTGCTCTTGTGTCACGAGGAATTCCTTGTTAAAGAACATCCAGCCCTCATGATCAAATTTGTCTTTAAGAACTGGCTCCCATGGATCTTGATCGAGCAGCCTTATGAAAAGACCGAAGTCTGTCCTCCAAAAGTCCAAGATAGCGGTTCTACTAGCCCCCCACCTTTCTTCTCCTAGAAATGAGAATTCTATCACCTCGTGATGGCTATGTCCCAGGCATCCTCCAACTGTCACATCTCCCACAGCCCTTCTCTGTTAACAAACAGCAGGTCCACTGGGGCACCTTCTCTAGTCAGCTCGCTTACCAATTGCATCAGGAAGCTCTCTTCCACACACTTCAGATACCTAGACTTTCCTCTCTGTTGTATTACACTTCCAGCGAATATGTGGTAAGTTGTCCCACAAGGACAAGTGCTAGTGATTCTGAGACTTCTCCCAGTTGCTTATAGAATAACTCATCAGCCTTCTCACCCTGGCTGGGTGGTCTATTGCAGGCTCCCACCATGGTATCTGCCATATTAGGTGAACCTCTGAACCTAACTGGATGATAAGCAATGGATAATAATTAGTGGGCCTGAGGAAGGCAGCAAACTCCCCTGTGCAATGGGTTGGGTCTGCAGAATGGTCCTTCTGTTCCCTGTAAAGGAATAATGAAAAGGGCTTTCTGACAGTGAGGTAGCAAAACCTTGTCAAGCCTCCAGACTTTATTGGCTCAGTTTACCGAAACACACTGTGTTATGGAAGTTGAAGGAGGTGTGCTAAAAGGTGTACTTCTCAAGCTATCAGTTTCTCTCAGCCTAGGAAATACTGAAACTCATTTAATTTAATCAGCTGGACTTAAAATCAGCATTTTCTAATTTATAGTTAATTTTATTTTGGTTTTATTTGTGGCTTATGTTTATTTTTGTTTGAGAGAAAAAGGCTACAATCTAGTGAAGCTTGAACTAAGATGTGTGGGACTGAAAATCCACAGCATTATTATAGCAATTAATTTTCCTTTTGAGTTATTACAAAAAAAAAGGCCTACTTCTTGTCTTTAAGCAACATCTTATTATCATCTTAGAGCACCTGAAACCTTATTTTGACTACTTTCTAGCAGTTTGTTTCTGTCCGGTGATTATTCCCTAACATGAGGTGAATGTTATATTTTTCTTTAAAAATGATGTAAAAGCTCCAGTGTTCTTTACCACAAATTTCTTTTTTTTTTATTCAACATAAATGGACAGAAAGAATATCTACCTTATCCAAGGAAGTTAATCAGCTGATATAAGTTTCTGACTGTACTGTAACTAAACAGGGTGAGTCATTTCTTTCAGAAAGGATAGCTACAACTTCTAAGCAAATACCCATGGAAAGATCAAAGTCTCAGGAGACCTTGTGGAAAATATCATATATTTTTATTCAGAAGACAAGGTTTGTCTGGTATTTACAGAACTCAAAACAGATTAAATGACTGAATCACTTGTTAGGCGTTTTTGTCCTAAGAAATGGGTCTTTTTTAATATATATTAATTTTCTTTCTGTGAAAGCCAGGAAGTTTAAATAACACCTTGTCATCAGTACTAGTTAGAACGGTGTAGAGCACATTCCCATTGCATATGGGGTTGCAGAAAAAATTACCTGTCAAACATTAAAGAAGCTCTTCTAAGTATGAAGAAACTGTCTTGCAAGAGTCCTATAACTTGATAAAATTTCATGGAACACAGTAAGACCTGAGACCAAGGTTCAGTTTGTTAACAGAACAGCTGAGGATAATACATTTTTCTTCTCAGGAATGACTGCTATAGACAGCATATATCCTTGTTTTCCATAGCCGCAGAAAATTCAGCAATTCAGTGAAAGCAAATGCATAGAAATAAAAGGAAGAGGGAAGCACGTGAAATAAGGAAGTTAACTCCAAAACCTTGAGTGCAGACATGTTGTAACCCACTGTAAACAGCTTCTTATCAGGAAAAGCATTATACTATCTTTTGTGTAGGTGGCGTTATCACCTGTACTTACAATAGCATACACAGATATCAGACCTTTACAGAAATCTAGATGAAAGAAAGTCTTGCATATACCCTTGTGAATGCATTTCTCTCAGCTGGACAAATAATGAACTGTGGTCTAGCTATTTATTTAACTAATGTAGTGGGAGAAATGGAGTAATCTCATGTACTATTTTTTATTTTGCCTTTACATTCAGAATTTCAAAAAACGGTCCCCCAGCTGGTTTTACTAGCCTTTCAGTTACTTGTTAGCTCTGCACAGATGTATGTTTTAGGCCAGCCAGTGTAAGCAGTTTACATCTATACTGCTTGTGAGTTTCAAGTTTAGTTCAGACAAGTTCTCCACCTGTGCCGAATTCTTCACTGCTTGGAGACTGACATTTCTCAAGGTAGAGAAAAACCCAAGAAGTAAGCACTGATGGAATTGATCCAAAGTAAACCTAAACTCAGCCCTAAGGTAACATAATACCATACTGAACTAATTAAAGTATTAAGTAACAGACTGGAGAGAGTCCATTGAACTATCACTGAGATGGCTAGCATTAGATATACAGAAAGACACTGAGGGAATTTGGTTTAACATGGAAGAGTGAAGAATTAGGGGGATCTAGCTGCAGCCATCCATTGCGTTAAGGTGGGATTATTGAAAATAGGGACCCAAAATATTCTCAAAACTGCACAATGGAAAGATGAGATGCCATAAACTGCATTGAAAACATTCCAGTTGGACACAAGGAAGAATTTCTTAACAAACAAATGTAGTGGTCAAGCGTTGCAATAGGTGGACCTTAGAGGCTGTGAAACCTCAGTCCTTAAAGATTTTCAAAACTAGATTGGACAAGGTCCTGAGGAAACTTATCTAGCTTTGAAGCTAGTCCTGCATTGCAAACTTGAGCACTCCCTTCCAAAACAATTTTGTTCCATGATTTCTATGATGTATGCCCCGAACAATGTAGACAGTTCTAGGCTCCCTAGTACAAGAGGGATAAGAAGTCACTAGAGACGCATCACTGAAGGGCCACAAAAATGATGAAGGTGTTGGTGCATCTCTCCTATGAGGAAATGCTGAGACAGCTGCAAGACCGAGACCTGACATATGTTGTCTAGAGAGGTTGTGACGTGCTTGGAGATACTCAAAAGCTGTCTGGACATGGTTCTGAGCAAGCAGGTCCAGATGGCTATGCTTGAGCAAGAGTGTTGGATCAGATGAGCTTCAGAGGTACCTTCCAACCTCAGTCTTGCCACAGTTCTGCAATACATGCTATGTCAAAAAATCATTCTGGTACTGTGTTGATAACACTGATTAACCTTATGAATTTCTGGATTTTTTTTCATGGTTGCAGTTACAAGTAAGCTGTATGTCAAAGGTATCCAATATTCAGTGATTTTTTTTTTTTGTCCGATTTATAAAATATGAAAGTTTTATTACATAGTTATTGCTAATGACTTGACATCTATTTGCACAGATTTCTGTGAAAATAGGGGTACTGAGTATTCATGAGCATCACAGGCTTTAACAGAACTACTTTTTTAGGGCTACATTTGTTTTAGTCATAGTAAGGCATTATTCAAGATAATTGTAGAAATGTCTTGCTAGATATCTGAAAAGATTATATAACCAAACTTCTAAAATAAATTGAAATGTCCTTCCTTCCTTCCTTCCTTCCCCCCCTCCATCATACCGTTTTTTTCTCCTGTACTCATTGAAAATTCAAGGAATAAAAATGAGCAAATTAAGATTCAAATTAAATGCACTTTGCAATCAAAATTTATTCCCACTTTAAGCACTAATACGGAGTGTTCTATCAAGGTTACATAATAATTTAAAGAAATAAAAAACGATGATATCTGCTGGTCCCTGTGTTGGCATCAGCAATGCAATTAAATAATTGAACTATTCTACCTTATGCTGGAAGCAAAGTTTGCTCTAGAGTAATTAATGTTCAAATGGAAGCAAAAACAAATGCATATCAAGCAACTGTACGTGACATGACTAAGACAGTCTTGGTTTTTTTTTTCTAATAGTGTTAGCTATATAAAGCCAAATCTCAAGTGAACATCTAGGTCTGCTAGTTAACAAGGCTCAACTACAGTAGCTGTCTAGCATCTTTGCTGCCTGAAGGGCTCTAAATTTTTTGTAAGTTAGGTTGTCTCTTCGTTTGTTGGGTGTTTTTTTCCTATTTTAAAGGTTCTGGATGAGATAAACCAGAAAAACAGACAGAGCTTTTCTGAGGAATACATAGGTACATAACCTAACAACTGGACTTTATTGGATTTTAGTAAGGCCTTTGACACAGTTTCTCACAGCATGCTGCTACGGAAACTGTCAGCCTCTGGCCTGGACAGGCGCACACTCTCCTGGGTGGAAAACTGGTTGGCTGGCCGGGCCCAGAGAGTGGTGGGAAATGGAGTTAAATCCAGCTGGAGGCCAGTGACAAGTGGGGTTCCCCAGGGCTCAGTGCTGGGTCCAGCCCTGTTCAATGTCTTTATCAATGGCCTGGATTGCTAAGGCATTTTCACCCTTAGCAAGTTTGCAGATGACACTAAGCTGGGTGGAAGTGTGGATCTGCTGGAGGGTCGGGAGGCTCTGCAAAGGGACCTGAACAGGCTGGACTGCTGGGCAGAGTCCAACGGCATCAGGTTTAACAAGGCCAAATGCCGGGTCCTGCACTTGGGGCACAACAACCCTGTGCAGCTACAGACTAGAAGAAGTCTGTCTAGAAAGCTGCCTGGAGGAGAGGGACCTGGGGGTGTTGGTTGACAGCAACTGAACATGAGCCAGCAGTGGCCCATTTGGCCAAGAAGGCCAATGGCATCTTGGCTTGTATCAGAGTCAGCATGACCAGCAGGTCCAGGGAGGTTATTCTCCCTCTGTACTTGGCACTGGTGAGACCGCTCCTCAAATCCTGTGTTCATTTCTGGGCCCCTCACCACAAGAAGGATGTTGAGGCTCTGGAGCGAGTCCAGAGAAGAGCAACAAAGCTGGTGAAGGGGCTGTAGAACAGGACTTATGAGGAGCAGCTGAGGGAAATGGGGTTGTTTAGCCTGGAGAAGAGGAGGCTGAGGGGAGACCTCATTGCTCTCTATAACTACCTGAAAGGAGGTTGTAGAGAGGAGGGTGCTGCCCTCTTCTCCCAAGTGACAGGGGACAGGACAAGAGGGAATGGCCTCAATTTGCACCAGGGGAGGTTCAGGCTGGACATCAGGAAAAGATTTCTTCACTGAAAGGGTTATCAAGCACTGGAACAGGCTGCCTGGGGTGGTGGTTGAGTCACCATCCCTGGAGTTATTCAAAAGACAGATAGTAGAGGTGCTCAGAGACACAGTTTAGTGGCAGATAGGAATGGTTGGACTCGAAGATCCAAGAGGTCTTTTACAATCTCTTTATTCTATGATTCTATGGTTCTATGATTCTATGTAGTGCTGACATGAGGGAAAAAAATAAAGAAAATAAAAAAAGAATTTAATAAACAGGTTGGTTGATAAGGATTATTTTTTAAGCCAATCAGAATTTTTTTAATAGGCTTACTTCAGAAACATGTTCATTTGCATCTCCCTTAGTTATTTCTTTGAAATCTTTTTACTATAAATTACATTGAAGGATTAAGTACTTGCACATACACCACATTCACTAATATGTTGGCATATCACAGCAACAGTAGGAACAGGGATCAGTCTGTGTTGGGTTTTTTTGTGATAAATAGATCAATTTGCAGGTTTTTTCAGAAGCAGCAGGAATTAGATATTGGCAGTCCAACAGGGCTGGAGTAGGTACATGTGGCACATCACTAGCTAAGAATATTAGCACAGAAGAAAACTTCCTATAGTTATTGAGATCAAAAAATAATTTAGATATCCAAAGTTGATAATATCCAAGTCCGAAATTTAGGTTTTTTTTCAAGGCCCTATTAAATTTTTGTAAACCATGGGACAAGAAAGTCCTTCCTGAATGCCTACCAGAATTTATAATTGCCAGGCTCACATGTTTTCAAATCTTTTCTCACAGTAGTTTCCATAGTTCATGAACTTCAGTACATGCAGAGTGAAACACCTCAAGAGGACATGCCTCAAAAACTCAGGATCTGTATTACATTTACCTATGAATGGTTGACTAAGTGCGAAAGGATAAATATGTAAAAGACACTTAGTTACCGAGGCAGAAGACAGTAACAATAGTTCCTTCCCTAAATAAGATCATAACACTTGGATTAGCAATTCATTTGTGATTGGTGTCTGACCAAATAGATTTTACATTGTCTATGCAAGGGCACACCTCCAGTAAGATTGCTGTTAAATGTCTCCAGAACCAGAAAACGAGAATATACTTACAGCATAGTTGTAGGAAATAGGACATGTAAGCTTATATTCTCTTATTTAAGGGAAAAAAAACTGACTAAATCATCTGCAGCCGCATGAGGGGCATTAGTTACGTCAGATGGCATTAGTAACTTTAGACAGCATAAGTAACCACTAGTGTAAAACAGGAGACCTGCTTTGCTGTTTGAAAGAATGACCATGTAGTAGGTCTACCTGATAAGTAGTTCTTGTCTCTGGCTGGCTAAGTTGGGACTTCTCTAGATCTTGCAGAATCCCACCTCCACTCCCCTACCTATATTTATACCAGTAACATCCAGGATGCTACCTGTCATATGAATGTTCGAGGGCTGGGATGAACCAAGAACTATTTCCAACTAGCATTTTCTGTAGGGCTTCCCAGAAAGTGCAGCATTGTGGACCTTCCCCTTGACTTCAGAGCCATGGAACTAACCCTGGCCTGTTTTCTTTTGAGCCACCTGTTCTAAACCTTAAAGTCTGTAGCACTTTGTTTTTCCTCCGTTCATGAACTCCATACCCAAATTCTTGGTGTTGAATATACTTCTGAGTTGCCACCTACTGGCAGAAGTGAGTGGCGAGGTTCCAGTTCTGTTATTCCTATGTTGTTGAGGCATAAGACCTAGTTCATTAGGATATTCCACTGATTTTAGAGTAAGTAGCCTGAGAGGAACTGCAGTTTCCACAGTTTTGACATTCAGTAGTGCAGTTTTAGCCCTGAGTCAAAATAAAACTCTCTCTTAGTAAATTAGAACACATCCCACTTATCAAAAAAGCCCAATAGTTAGTCCTGAAAACGTTTTAGGTCTGTAAAGTTGAGGTTTCAGATCTCAAAAATTTTAACAACTATCTAATATCATCACAGGAAAGGAAAGGGGCATCTCTGGTTATATTGAAAGGAAACAATAAGATTGTCCGCCAGGTACCTTTCTATTTACAAAATCAAGAGCTTACGTTCAGATGGCCATGACTTGCTGCCAGCTCAGCAGTAAGACCTACTCATTTGATCTTTATGCTCTAACAATTGCCAAGTAATTCCAACCACAATTCCTTGGCTAGTGCCAGGACTTCTTAACTTCATAGATAGGAAAAGACTGGTACAAAATGTCCAAAACAGCTGTGGGTGTGAGAGTGATAATTCTCGTTTATCTATATATTTCCACTTTTTAGGAGACTAAAATTTCCTGATAAAACTGGGTGAATTTAATGTTCTCCTCTTTAGTAACCTCAATTTCTCTTTTATTTCTTTGTGACTGGGGTATTAAAGCAGTGAAAGGATTCTCCATTTTAATTTTGTATGAGAATATGTATACACATAACAATTACGTCTTATGAATTCACAGTTGAATGAAACACTAAAATGTTGCAATTTTTTGTGTGGCATTCACTTCTTTAAGCTAAGCAGTAGTGTAAAGTGGTCTGAAGGTCTACTTGGTTTGGAAGATACTTGCAGATACTCCTGAGACTTTTGGGAATTGTGATTTATTTCTGGGCAGTTTATATTTGAATTTATTCCTAATATTCTGAAGTAATGCAAACTCTGTCCTGAGACAGAAAGATTCATAAAGACAGTGTTTTGTAACATGATGAAATGACAGCTTCTACTTCGGTGTATGTAAATTGCTATAAATATTGTGTGACACCTTTGCTTTGCTGTCAAAGGTTTTCCACCTGAAAATATGTCCAGTCTCCCCGGCTGCTCAGTAAGACAAGCAGAATATTTTGGTTTCTGAGGGAAGCAATATGGAACTGCCATCTCAGTTTGCTGCTTTAAACACCTTTCTTTTGCTCTGCTGACACTAATAAACATAGAAAACAAGCCAACAATCAGGGTGGAGAATACAAAATGCAGAAGTATTTACAGAGGGTATCCAGGGTAGTCAACATAAAAGAGGTGTGACTGCTTCAAAAGTGAGCAGGGTGGAAGCTAATATAAGAATGGATTGAAATTAATGAGATACAAAATTACCAATCAGATAAAGGACCTAACTGAGCTGAGAATGACTGGGGAAATGTAGGCTCCATATGGTTCCCAGTGCACTTTCCCTTCCTTCATACAAGTATTTAGAAAGAGGTTGTTAAAATTGTGTGAGAGAAACTCAGTTGCTCGGGAACAGCACAGCCTCATTCCAAGTTTCAGGGAAGACTTCAGTGCTTTGTTCCTGGTTGTGTTACATCTCTCTCCAGGTGGAGAGATTTCACTCTTAGTTCCTTCATCACATTTCTGATCAAGCATCCCAAAAAGTACAATAAAATCTGCAAGTGATTATTTTTGCAAAAATCTGAAGTTTACCTGTACAGAGATATTAAGCAGTTATTCATTTGGGGGAAGCTAATGTATGACACTAACAAGAATATGCATTTAAGTGAGGGAAGCATGTTTCAAATGATTGGTACAATAGATGGAAATTCTTTCACACACTTCAATGGTCTCTATCAAGACATAACCTTTGTTTACTTTTAGCTTTAATCTCTTTCCCCTTTAAATTGTGCAGTAGTTTTACCCAAATAAAGGTCACAAAATGATGCTACACCAGAACAGATGCATGTTACAGTGTTGTATGGGCTGGGGGCTTCCCGGCTCAGGGAGAAGTCAAGGAGTAGGGCAGGATGGGGAGCACCACAGGCAGCTCCAGCTCCACACATTGGGCGCCTGCCTGGGGTAAGTCAGGAGCATGTGGGAAATTAGATAGGTATAGAAATGCTCCCCCCAAGACAATGATCAGGAAGGGGGCAGCCTTCAGCTACACTATCTCTGAGCTGGGTCCAGGCTCCAGCAACCAAACCCATACGAGGTAGGATGGGCCCAGAGCCCTGACACTTACTTCATTGTCACACAACATTGTGGAAGAAGCAATAGGACCTGGGTCCAGTTCCTCACTGAACCTAAATAATGTCAGCAAGCTCCTATTTCTGTTGATGGTGCTGCCACTATCCTTAAGAAAAAGCGAAGATTTCCAATCTGCTTTCTGTTTCTAGTAAAGTATTTTCGAGTAATTATTCACTCATTTGAATTTCAAAACCTTTTTTTTTTTTTTTTGTGAGTACTTATTCAACTATATCTCTTTGTTTACTACTGCTTACGATGAACCTATGAACTTCTGTCTATAAATTGTATAGGCTAATAAATGTCTTAAATTTCCTTGGAATGTTTTCAAATATTATTTTCCTTAATCCTTAATGCTGAGCTTACTTCTGCTACATAAATTTTTGCCAGACTGAAAAATAAAAAAAATGTTTAGGGTGGTTGATAATATATTTTTACAGCCTCTACAATCGTTCAATCTTGATTTTGTACAAAAGAATAATATTGACAGATGAATGGTAAAGAAAGAGGGCTAGATTTCCAATTGTATTGCAAAAATCCTCTTTTATCTCCCAGAAGTATTCTTTTCCATAACGGACTGAGGTTTTTTGTGTCTTTTCTCTTAGCAAAATGCGTATCTGTCCTCTGTCGAAGCAGATAAAACATCATCAAAGTATGAGGAATTAGGCTGTCCTGCTTTATCATTAGTATTACAGGCTTAATTGAAACAATTACAGCAATTTTGAAGTTCAGTAACATAGAGCCTCAAAATAAACTATGAGTTGTGATTATAGTTGCAGCAGTTTCATTATAAAACTGACCTGCTTTGGTGGCTCTGGAAGACAGAATTGTATATTCTTTAGGTTGAGATGCTTTTGATGTAAGATATACAGTATTATATACAGAATACTTCACTGGATTCAAATGAATTTAGCTTTTCAGCATTCAATAAGGGCTTCATTTGTAAATGCAATGGCACCCAAAAGATCTAGTAAACTGCTACTAGAAAATTTCAGACACAATGATAAAGGTGGCATCTTTGCTCAGGCCATAATTGAGGTTTTAGGCTTATCTAGTTGGAAATATGATAACAAAGACTGCAGAAAAAAAAAAAGATGAGTGAATCACGCTTTTAGGAAATCCAGTTTGCTTATATTTAGTCTAGAGCTATAATTATATTATAGTACAAATATTGTCTTTCATCTAAGACCAAAATTTTAAGATAGCCCAGTGGATAATGATCTATGTTATATAAGTAATTGATTATTGAAAAATTCATATGTATTTGTACATGATAATGTTAACTGCCAGGAAAATTGGACTATAAAAATATTTTCTTTCTGTTTTATTCTAAAAAAAAGGTGTTACTTTCTTGAACCCTTTAATTTTCTTTTGGCCCAAAACACTTTCCTTGTGGCCAAAAAAGGCTTTTTTTTCTAATGAAATTCCAGGCACTCTTTGAAACCTAGTTCTTGGCTGCTATTTTAGCAGATGCTGCTATCATTTAAAAACATTTAAATATATTCGCTTTAATGTTCATATCTCTAGGATTCTAGGATTTCAATTCCTTTTTTTTTTGGACACAATTTTACCAAACCCTTTGCAAAGGAGCTGGTTTATTGCTATAGCTTCACTCCATCCCTGCTTATAGATTGCAAAGAGATACACTTATTGACAAAGAACATCCACATCACAAGTGTCTTTGAAGAATGGCTTAGCAAGAAGAGGAGGAGAAGGTGTGAGAGAGGATATAAATGTGTAGCTGTATAATTAAAAAGCCATATAGGAGACTAGAAATTGATTAGGAAAGGCAATGAAGAATACAGAACAGTACAATTTGGGTAAAACATATTTTCTAGCTATTCCTCTTCTTATTTGTATTCAACATACGAAGACTCAGAGAATATACTATCTCCCTGGTGAGCTGTTAACACTAGCCAGTATTACCAATGAATAGATAATAGCTTCACTCTAACACTGAGGGAGAATTAAGTTTCAGTATGCAATAATATGTAAATGTATGTAGGAATATATATATATTCATATAGAAGCATATGTTTGTATATATATTAGTAAAGTATAAGACAAACTACATCATTAGTATTGTATATGTTTGTTAGTATGTACACACACATGCATACAGGCAAAATGATATACTAATACAGATATATGTGAACTTGTAACGTGTATTAGAATATATTTAAACAATCAGTTTTACTTTTGAAAGAATAGCTAGTAATAGAATTATTTTGAATTGCCAGATATCAGAATGGCTGAGGACATCACCTGTCTGAAACTCTGTTCTGGCTGAAACTTCATGCATGATCTGCCTGTGGTACATGAGCAGCTTGTAGCTGAAAGAGAAGTGACAAGGAGGGAGCCTTCAACTACTTCTTTTCCCCAAATGCCAGACAGTCCTTTTGGTACTAGTTTAGAGATCTCTACTTGCTGTAACTGATTTCTCTGACTGAAATTAAGTTTTCTACTGATCATTATTCAAAATTTAGGAATTATGTAGATAACCAGGAAACTTCATAGCCAAAGCTACCTGTTAGTTAAAGCAGGAGTGAAATAGTTCTTTTGTATGCTTAATATTCAAGATTGATATTTAGACTTCTACTCATCCTTCTGTAGCCAGCTGAATTTTGTATAATACTTTGTAATCAAAAGTTACTGTCAAATTTTTAGAAATTAATTTGTCATGAACAGTCAATGGACTTCAGATTGGGGAGGTTCTTCAAGTGAAGGGATACTACAAGCTTCCCTGCCACACCTCCTACAAATGAATTCACATATAAGCACAAATACAGACATTTCTAAATTCAAAATTACCCCTCCAAACAAAATTAAAAAACAGAAATTGCACTTTTCTTATAGTCTCTCATTTCTGCTAGGGAAGTCCTTGACCCACTAAGTTCTTTTTCTCAGTCTGGCTAGCCATTACCCAGCCTTCCTGAGCTCCTCACTTTGTTGGAAATCAGGGATATAGGCAAGAAAACACTGTGGACAAATACAGAGAGATCTGTGTAGAACAGCCTATAGCGGTATCTGGCCTTGCAAGAAGAAAATGTGGAATTTTATCCTGCTTCCTGCAGTCAGGCAGTGGCACCAATGAGACTTGGTTACAGAAGCGAAAGTGAGACTTGGATGTGGGATGGGTAGGGTATTGCTTGAATCTTGAGCAGAGTAAAGGCTGAATGAAACGCTTATAACATTTAATAAGCCTAAATGATTGTAAAGAAAAATCGTCAACACAACCTTTACTTCAAAAATGCTGACAAAATAATAGAAGTGTTTTGCTACTTAATACATATTTAGAAAAACATACAGAGTTTTCAAATAAAGTTGCTTCTTTCAGTTTGGAGCTTTGCAGGTCCATTAGTTGCATTCTGAGGGGCTGTACAAGTGCGCAGGCAACATTATACAGGTGCATGGACTCAAAAAAACCTATGAAAGTAATTTGGATAACAAATTTGAGGCTGTCAGAGATATGAGCAGACTGTCTTCCCTGCTTTTCTGCTACTCTGAAACTTGGAGCACAAGACAGACACACTTGCTTTTGACTTTATAACTGAAGTAAGTTTTAACTGTCTGTAAAGCCAGAATTGCTGGCACAAAGCTGCTAAGTTTTTGAGGAATAACACTCTGGGAGCCATTAATGAAGAATCCTGTGATGCCATAGAATAATCAAACATCATGATGGAGCATGCAGCAGTTGCTGTTTTTCAGAAGAAAATGCTTTCAACTGAATTTCCATCACCACTTCCTGACAAATCCTGTGTGCTCTCTTAGGTCTCTGCTTCAATACATTTTCTCCAGTTCAAGTTGGGAGGGCTTAAAGCTGGTGTGATTACTGTGATGTGGTTAAGTCAATTGAAACATATGAAAGTTTACAGAATTTCTGTCTTGTTTAAATAAAGCTTAATTTCATGAAGGAAGCAGATGATCAGGATTTACAGGTCAAGTTGGGAATGCAGGCACGGAAGAGAAATAAGACTGGATATAGAGTTAATTGTAACTGTCAAGCTTTGAAGACCTCACTTACTTACAAATTATCTACTTGTTCTGCACTTCAAATGCAAAGAAAGGATTTACAAATCTACTAATTTTAATTTAGGATTTATTGCGATGATTTGTAAATTAATCACTGGAATTACATATAGAATGTAGGATTTATAAGCCTAGGGGAGGATTATAAAGTATGATGTAGGATTAGTAAATCTATTGTATGTGTATAAATATATTTCCAGACTTCTAAAGCTATTACACATGTTAGCTAAATCATACATTTAAATTAACAATGTCTAAACCAAAGCTGAGTAAAGCACTTCTGTTTTTTAACCTAGTGGCAACATAAGACAAGTTGGTCCAAAGTTTAAAAATGGAACATTATCACTTACTATTTCTAAAATCAAGTCAATATGAAGTTCATTTTACCAGTGTAAATGTATGGGAGGAAGAAGAAGGGATAATACTGAAATGGAGACTTTCCAAAATAATTTTCAGCTTTTAGAAACCCATCCAGCTTGAACAAAGCAACAGTCTAAAGCAGAGTATTCAGTGATCCCATACACAATGGTGAGGGGAAGTCAAGAGAGGGTAAGTGAATAAAGCCAGGGAAGTGTGCACACATCATTTTACCTAAATCGATTAAAATAGACAATTCTGTTGACAATGCCACAATTAGAAACAACAGGGAGTTATAATATTACTCTGAAAATAAACTTGCCATTCACAGCAACTTTGTGATCTCCTCCTTTTTTTTTCTTTCCCTTTAAATGCTAGAGCAGAGGAAGACTAGTTTGGTGAGCAACTGGCACCGAGCCATTTACACCTAAAGAACCAGTATCATCTTCCAGCTGGGCAAAATAACCTGCAATGGCAGCACAAGCAATTTAAGATTTTTAGTAACACAGCTTTCTAGAACAAAACCCTCGCATAAAGACAAAGAGAGCCTTGTATTAACCTGCAGTCATTCAGTAGAAAGTACCACAAAGCAATAGTTAGACTCACACTTAAAATGCAAAGGAAAAACTACTGGCAGCATCATCAGAATAATCTGAGCAATTTGACTCACACTATGGAAGTGTTTGAAATTTTCCTTGGCTGGCTCTCAGATTACATTTGCCAATTTGTAGCAAGTTGCTCAGATTTACTGTGTGCTTGTAAACACCCTAGAGAATTTATTTTTATTTCATTACAAAATCTATTTTTATTCTATTTTAAAATAAACACAATATATAAGTAGGGAAGAAAAGTCAAAGTAAAACTGAGATAGAAAGACCTTTAAAGGAAGAAAGCAAATGAGAAAGAGGCCTTCATAATGTAGAAAGCTTAATGGATGAAAAGTTATAATTCTCTGTAATTAAATGAAATGGATTGTCTATCTAGGCTCCTACATTCAAACAAGTTTCACCAGATTTTTAGCACTAAACAAATTAGTCAGGTGTTCATCTTCATCCCTATTTCATTAATAATTCAACAAGAATATCTCAGTAAGAAGAGAAAGTTTTCTTTATTTTAATGATGACTTTTACACCAGCTCTAATTTTTCTTTATCAGAATGTAGTTGTCTGTATGACTAAATAGGCTGTAATGTAAAGGATCACTGCACAAAGACTCTCAAAGTTCTTTGACCAAAGCAGGATAGGTTTTTAATATTGTTTATTCCTTGCTAAAGCTTACCTATTAAAGTACTAGCTTTGGCTTAGGACACCCCTGATTCACACGATCTTCAGCAATTTCTGCTCTGAGAGGAAATTGTACTATGTGCTTACCCTGGCTTTAGGTTTGTTTCCTTGTCATCTGTTTTTGATTACTGATGGATACAAACTATTTGTCTAACCATTGCTGGGGTAGCTATTCATATATTTTTTAAGATGCTCGCTGTTGGTTGGTTGGTTGCATTAACACTGACCAGTGCTTTTCATCACTTTAGCACAGTGTGAAAAATTATATGTAAAATGAATGCCTAGCGAGACTAACAGATTTTCCTCAATGTACCTTTATCTATTGACTCTTCTTAGTCCTTGATGCTGACAGGATGAATTCAGCTCCCTCTTCACATCAAGGGAACATATTTGTAAATTCTAATAATTGCCTCAAACACTTATTCTGCAAAAGCAAGGTAGTCACAGAGTAAACAGAGGAACAACTTCTTCAAATCACTGACAGGATTTAAGATTCAAGGAAAACTAGGACTTGATCTTGAGGATCTAGAATGAATTTGTAGAGTTGAAGTTAAAGAAAAATATTGTTTATTTCTAAAAAAGAAGTTCTGACTCCAGATAATTGGAACTGAAGACTTAGGAAGTCAATTTTGTAACTGAATTTTCTATTTATTCCTTCTTTAAAATATAGAAAAATACAAGTGAAGCAAAAATGATGAAGAAACAGAAGTTACTTGCAACTGAAAGCCAAATCAGGACAGTATAGTATTTAAGCATAAAACTCACCTTCTCTCATTTTCCCACAGTACTCTTTCTAAAGTGCGGTTGTATTTAAGAAGTAGCATATTATGACCTATTAGTCATCTGGAATGTTAAATCCTGCTTTTTGCTACCGTTTTGCAAGAAGCCAGCCTGCAGCTTAAATATTTTCCTGTAGGTCCAAGTACTTTAAATTATTTACAGCACATGCATATATTGCAACTGCAAGGTACAGGAAGACCGTCAGTTGATAAATCCCACCTTGTACTAACTTTTCTACCAATTTATGTTATGTTGTCCCATTATTTTATTTTTGTGCTTTCATTATATACTATCTCTTCCTCTTTAAAAGGCAACAAAAGAGAGTTTATTGCTTGCATCTGTTTTTTACAGTGGTAAATGCTGTGGAGCAATCACTTCCTTAGTCCTGCTGGTCGCACTGTTGCTGATGCAAACCCAGGATGCTGTTGATCTTCTTGGCCACCTGGGCACACTTCTGGCTCATATTTAGCCAGCTGTTGACCAATACCCCAGGTCATTTTCCACTGGGCAGCTTTTCAGCCATTTGTCCCCAAGTTGGTAGCGTTGCATGGAGTTATTGTGGCCCAAGAGCAGAACCTGACACTTAGCCTTGTTAAGCACCATACAGTTGGCCTGGGCCCATCAATCTAGCATGTCCAGATCCCTCTGCAGAGCCTTCCTTTCCCTGACACTCTTGCCCAATCTGGCATCATCTGCATGATTACTGAGGGTGCACTTAATCCCCTCATCCAGATGATTGATAAAGATATTAAATGGAACCAACTTCAAGTTCCTTCAACCCATTCATCAAATGGCTCATACAAAACACATCTCTCACATGATAGGTCCTCAGCACCAGGCATTCCTCACAGCCCCACATCTGGAGAGCAGCATCCCTCCCATGGAGCTCTGTTGCCAAAGAGGCCTTCAAAGTCTCAATGCCACCTGTAGCAGACCGTATGCTCACCCAGTCTTGAGTGGGTTTTCTGTGTCCTTCTTCACCACTTTTGTGCCATGACAACTGCTATGCCTCTAAGTACTCAAAATCCAGGAACACTAGCAATTATTTCCTCCTCTTTCGCACCCTATATTCTGTTCTGCTTTTGCTTCTTGGATACAGAGACAGTGTCTGGACCTAGCAGCAAAGGAAACCTGTGTCAAGAGGATGTGTTAGAAGATGAGGATTTCAACACAAGAAAAGAGAAATTAAAAAGGAGATAAGTGAAGAAATCATCCATTAACAATTTACAGTCATTTCAGCTAAGGTTTTTAACCTTTACCAAACATATATATTGTATACTGCACCAAGTGTGACAGATAATTCCACTATTTTTTGCAGTTTCTGTTTTGATGTGAGATGTCTTTGTAACTGTCTATGGACCCTAGAACTGAACGATTTACATGGCCATGACATTGTTATGTTCAACTTTACATCTGTCAACATAACACTGGGAAACTGACTAAGGAAAGCAAGGTCCCGGACCTTAATTACTCACAAATGTGTTTTTATTGATTTATTGAACACGTTGTTCATGAGCTCTCATTGCCAGGATTACACTGTTCGTGATCTTTTTACCCTTTTCCTGACACTTGCAAATAAAACATCTATTTGAAAGTCAAGAAAGCATGTTTACATTACTGTTGCAATCTGACAAAGCACACCTGTTATCTTCTCAATGGTTAAATTAAACCACTGATAGACCTTGGAAATAAGGCATGAAAGGGAAGTGACAGTTATTTGAAGTAAAGTGGAACACAAAATGTAGGAATGAAAACCTGAAAGTAAACAGCATGAAATACAGAGTATGAACATGTGTCAAACTTATGTGGTGTTGTGTTTGTATTAGTTATGCTATTTTTTAAGTAGGTACTTCAAAGAAAGTGGAAAGCTTTTTTGTGTGTGTGTGTGTCTTGGTTTTTACCTACTTACAATGACAGTTCTTTCATCTGAACTACGGAGATAAGCAGTCCTGTAGAGCACTAGTAATAAAATCATGAACAATAACAAAATAAGTGAAACTGAGAAGATACAGGAAAGTGCAAATGACTTCCACCAGTATAATCATAACCATCTCTCCTTGACACATGCTTGTCAATCTATTTCTTAAAAATTCCTAATGATACTCATTCTACACCATTCTCAGACAATTTACCAGTGTCTAAGTACAATTAATCATAGAGTATTTTTTACATCTAATAGAAATTGTATTTCATTTGGCATTTAAGTTTCATGCTGTTTTTTACATTTTCTGTACAGTGAAATTGAGGGACAGTTTATTTCCTTATTGTGCGTGGCAGCAAAGCTCATTCAAAAACCAACTGTGTACAGAATCAGAAAAAAATACCGGAAAGAAGTTCATGAAGATTAGTATTTCAGTGTTAGGTATTTTTGTTACCTTCTAAACTGCACCAAGAAGAAGTTTATTCCATGGTACATTTTACTCATATAATTTTTGAAAATTCTCAGTTGCGAAACCTTTTCTTGGCTTGTTGAAAGTTGGTTTGTTTTATGAAAACCATACTTTTCTTAGTATGTGATTTTTTTTTTTGCTTGATAGTACCTTTAGTAAAAGACACTTTAAAAATAGGCTTCTGATTATTGTTCATTATTTTCTATTCACTATTTTTACTAACTCTGCTGGATCTGGTGGTTTGAAGTTAATTTTACTCATTCACGGCCCATATGGTGCTGTGTTTTGTATTTGTTGATAAAGCAGCAGTGTTTTGCCTGTTGCTGAGCAGTACTTGCACAGAATGGATTCTTTCTCCTTTTCCCACTTGGGCTTCCTGGCAAGTGGCCTGGGGATGTGCAAAAAACTGAGAGGGGACAAGGCTGGGACAGCTGACCTAAACTTAACAAAGGGATACTGCATACCACATAATATCATGGGTAGCAATTATAGCTGGGAGAAAAGAGCAACAGACTTGTGAGTTACAGCATTTGTCTTCCTAAGCAGCTGTTATGAGTGATGAAACCCTCCTCTCCTGAAGATGGCTGAACATCTGCCTGCCAATAGGAAGTAATGAATAAATTCCTCATTTTGCGTTGCTTGTGTGTGAGCCTTGCTTCGCATGCTAACTTTTTATCTCAATCCACAAGTCAAGTGCTCTTTCAATTCTCTTCCCCTACTGAGCAGGGAGTGAGCCAACAATTGAGTTGGCGCTTAACTGCTGGACAAGGTCACCCCATCAACCTGACAGTTCAAATTAGAAAATATATTGCCAATCACAAGAATTTCTGTCTAGGTTTTTACCCCACAGGACCTTTAAATTCAGCGTCTTAATAACTTCTAATAACACTTTATTATTTAGGATTTTTTCCATTCCTGTTTTCTCCCTGCTTCAAGTGATATTACTGGGGAATTTAGGAATAAAAGAGGTCGCACAATATGCTTCATCCAGTGTGCTAGGTGCAACCGTAGTAGCTAGTGAAACTGGGCAAACAAAATGCACCCAGATGGACCCATACAATTGCAAATAAAAACATTCAACTGACATTGTAGACACACTTCCCTCAAGACTATTGCCCCGTTGACTCCTCAGCATGTCCACGCTGACAGAGCCTAGGAGTTTATCTCCTTCTTGGATACAGACACTCCAAGGCAATTCAGCAAGTCTCCCAATGCCAAAACCTCACTGAGGAGATGCCCCTGTCTTGGGGAGGAGATATATGGCTGTTCATTGAGTAACTGGAGTACGGCCAAGCATTTCAACTTCCCAGTTATGTTTTCATACCATTTTCCTCATGTGCTTTCTTTCATATTCACCTACACTGAGTTTCAGCTGACATTGTATTGTGTCTGTTTCCCTCCTGCAATTTTACAAGCAACCAACCCTCACATTTCATGTCCCAGTATCATTAGCAGATTTTCATACCTCACTACTTGCTCTTTTCATGGGTATTTGTGATTATATTAACTTGCATTGTTCCCTGCAGAACTCCACTGTTGGCCACCTCCCCACTATGAGGCCTGAATATTTCATTTAATTTCCTGTTATATAACAATTTAAAATAATTATTGGCCATGCTCATGATTTTTCTCTTAGTCCTTTCATGTATTTATTTTCCTTACAAGTATTTTATGACAGATTTTGTCAATGTGTTTTTTTTTTTTTCTGAAAGTCCTTTGAATTAATACTCAAGTACTATCTGGATTATATGTCTCCTAATATGTAATGTTCTACAATTAGTAGTTACACTATGAAATGAGACAGTAGACCAGGATTTTAAAGCTGTAACAAGTAATTAAATATATCAATAATTAGGAACATTTAGTTGGCAGCCTTCTGCTGTACAATCTTGTCCTTCAAGTACTAACTTTCATAGTTTTACTTAATATCTAAAACTATAGATTCATTGTAGAGATTAGTTTTATGGTATGTTATAATCTTTCCCTCCTTCTCTCACTTCTCTGGATTGTAAAGACCATAAACTATTTGTCTCTCTTTCTCCCTTAGGAGATTGATACCTTATGAGCTCTCAGAAATGGATTTTTTTGAGAAACAGAGGTCACCTCCAAAAAAATCTTTTCCAGTTCACAAGTATCAGCTGCTTTATCTTTCAGAAATAGTCTAACTGATACATATCTAATTAAAATCCAATTTGTTCTTCCAGATTTGCTTTTAGATTTTAAGTTTGCTTCTTCTGTTCACTGACCTGAAGAAGGATATTTTTGCCTGAAACCTCATCCGATTTTCTCTGGCTATGGCAGTGGATGTAATAAAAGAAGCATTATTCCTGCTTGTAAACTTTGTCTTGCCTGTATCCTTATATTGTCATCATAGCAGCAACACTACCATTATAAAGAGGTTATTGGTTGAAATTCCCTCATCCGGAAGAAAACAGGGCCACCTTGTTAGTCCTTTTTTAACTCAGAAAGTACATTTACACACTTTTTTTTAACCTCAATAATTCTGGAAAACATATGTGAAGGAATTCACCATTTTATTTTTAATTTACTTCATTTCTATACATAGTTTTAGTCGAACAGTTAGGTTTATACTGCTGTTTTGCATAATAAATAACTAATATGTTGATATACACACAATAAAAAATGTATGGCTTATTTTGTATGTACCTTTGATAAAAAGCCTGTTTTCAAACATATTTTATCAGTACAGATAAATATACAACCATATTTTATCTTTGATGTGCCAGCAGAATTAAAATACCGTAAGATTAAGAACAGGATAAAGGCTGATGATCTTCACAAACTTAAAATTCTCAGTGAAGCCACTATGAGGTTTGGAGAGCCAGGAACTATAAGAATGATTAGAATTTATTGTTGCCAAAGGCGTACTCTAGCTTATCTTAGTGTATGGTGATACTAATAACAGTGTCACTGCACTGATTTACCCTACATTATGACCATGAGTCACAATATACTATTTTTTCACTTCATTTTTTAAAAAATGCAGTCATTCTAGCTGTGCTTTACATTGTATTTCCATCTTCCACATGATTAAAAGTGAATGGAATTCTCTTTTATTTCTGTACACAACTGTAAGGTATGAAGTGGACTCCAAAAGCAATGTGATAATTCCTTTGGGTTTTTAAAATGTTTGATTTTCACATTTATTTTGCATTTATTTGGGTTTCACATTCATTTTGCAGTAAGTTTGCTCTACACAAGTTACTTAACAGATCTTAGAACCTCATTTGTATTTTGAAACATTCTTTAAAAAAGGATCAATAATTTATTTTCTGTCCAAAAAAAAATACCAGTAATACACAGCTCTATACTTTATCCAGTTCCCTATTAATGTGGTGTTCATCAGAAATAGCAGAAGGAATCCATCTCCAGAAACTGAAGCAGAAGTATTGAATCTAATACCTACGTATAGTACACTGTATGTCAGCTCTGGAACAGAATACTTAGCCAACTCTTGGTGTAAAAGAGGCGTAGCATAAAAAATAATAGCTCATATCTTCAATTCTTAACTCTTGATAAATGCAAGTGTTTTTCCTTAGGAAGAAGTGGGTGTGAATGGCATATTTTACACACATTTATAACATTTTTAATTCTGGGATCAAGTGCAGTATGGTTCAAGCAGTACTTTTTTTTTTCAAGACTGCTGAAGACTCACAGCAGAAGCAGATTTTCAAAAAGCTCAGTAAAACTTTCAGATAATAAGATACAGCCATTTTTTCTAGTATTCAGCACTCACTAAGATCATCATGCTAGATTTTTCAAACAACTTAGCATCTGATGTACTAGGCTACTCTGCAATCTGACTACTCATTTGGATACATCAAGAAGACCCTAGCTATTAAAAAAATCTGCCTTTTAACATATGTGGGTTCTTTCTCTTGGAGTACAGAACTAAAGGCAGGCCTGACTTTGAATTTTAATACAGTCAAACAAAATCTAAGTTTCTTCTGAATGAAAGGGATTCAGCTCCAGCACTTGAGAGTTAACATCAGATTTTCATTCCATTTGCAGAAACAGGACTAATCTTTTCCAGTTTCTCTGTCTTCTGAGCCATCAAGAGACACTAATTTTAGCTGACATTGGATTCCCATTCATTTCTGACATTCTAGACAACCCTTAAGACATTAGTGACAAGGAAAAATTACTTGTCTGCATAACACATTGTGTATTGCAGCATTCACTACATGCAAGAAACTTTGAGCACTGACAATGATGTCTTGATATGTACAAGACTTCACAATTATTTATGTCACGCACAGAATATCAGGTTTTGTGTGGCTCACCTTGTTACCCAATTTGTCACATCCATGCACAGAATTAAGAACAGCATATTCATCATATTGCCTCTTACCACTATTGATACTTCCTAAATTATTTCACTGATACTTCCTAAATTATTTCACAAACATAAAACCACCCAAGAAATGCTGATATTATTTAAATGTCTACCCATCTACCTAATGTCTGCACTAAATGGACAACAACAGATTTTACATTTTGTCTTACTTACTTAAACACTGCACATAAACCTGTAAAATCATAACTATTCCTTGGTTTAATAATAGACTATAAATATGTATGATGAGAAAGTCATAAATAGAATTTAACATTTTCACTCCTCTTTGTGTTTCCTATGTGTTTTCCTCATGTTTCTACTTGTTTGACAGTTCGTGCAAGCTGAGAAGCCTTGAAATATTAATATAGTTGTAATTACAAACTTGTAATAATCTAACAGGATGTAAGATAAAAGCCAATTGAAGCTTTTTATAGCCTTAGGGCCTATTAATTCCTTTCTGCACTCTTTTCTTTGATTGTAAAAAATAAAGTACTAGGAGAGCTCTGATTACTGCTTGCATGTCTATTTATTCAAGTCTGCAATTGTTTATGTTAGAATTATAGACTTACTTTTTTATGTAGATAGTTACTTTGCTAGCTTGCCGAATCTTGAAGCTATTTTAGTTCAAATTATGTTAGAGAGTTACATACAAAAGAATTCTTTGTTTACAGCCTATCCCACAAAATAGAGAGGGCTTCAGAGGCATCTATAGCTCCAGGACCCAGAAAATTAGGTCTTGACTAGAAAAATAAAAGGAATAAAAATTGTCATATGAAGTGGGCGGATAGGATGTGCTGTTTTCCACTCAGAAAAAGGAAATTGTATTCTCTCATAAATTGAAAGTGTGTTTATTTTGCATACTTTTTTTTAAAAAAAAATCTCATATTCTTAGATAAAAGGATCTACTCTAAGAAAAAGAAAGAACTTTTTTTTTTTCATTTGTTCTGTGGCCCGTATTACATTTTCCTGTGATGAAAAAGAAAGAAGTCAGACAGAGGAGAAATCTCTATGAAATTCACATTATCCTGGTGACTATCCATTTTTGTACCAGCCATGAAAGATGTGGAGAAGGGTGGCTCCTGAGCATCTAAATTTTGCCACAGCCTTATCCCTGTACAGTAGTACAGTCAAAAAGCAGGATGCATTTGCTGAAGCTATTTCAGAACAGTTTTATTCTCTTCTTTCCCTGCTTCTGCCCTTTTTAAAGAGGCTGAAAATTAATTTACAGTGCACTCTTCTATTGAAGCAACCAATGAAAGATAATATTTGAAGGTCTAAACCATGAAAACCATGGTATCATCAAAACGTTGTGTTTTGATGCTTTTCTTTTAATGACCATACTACAAAACTGGTATCATTTTAAGCGTTGTTCACAGAGGAGAAAACATTTTATTTGTTCACTGTAGATGGCTTATTAGCTATGTCATTTTCCTTAATATTTATATTTAGCTACCTGCTGCATACAAATAAGTGGAAAATAATGAAAATAGCTTTATGTACAATTTTGATTGTTTAACATGGAACATTACTCATCATTTTTAATGCAAGCTGTATACAATGCATTACTAGTAACTAAGTTGAATACCTAAATATCATAGTGAGACAGGATGTGATTTTAGTCAAATCAGTGTGTTGCTGTTTGTAAACTCATCGTTTTAGGGAATTTTCATTATGTGTTGCATTTTCCATTTGTTCAGCGCTAACTTGCATGCTGATTGATGCCGATTGTACACATGCTGTCCTTTAGTCCTACATAATAAAGTTTCAATTTCTAATTTCTTCCATTCATATTTTCCAGAGATGAGGATCCACTTCTAGTCTTCTTGTAGAGTTCATTACAAAGTCTATTTTTTTCAATCACTTTGAAGTTCTTTAAAAGATCAGATCTCTGTGTCCAATTTATATATTTGCAAAAGAAAAAATAAAAAAACTAAAGGAATCATATCTTACTGGTTATGGTGCAAAAAAATGTTATATTTAAAAAATATATAGTGTTATTTTTTTATTTGCCTGTATTATACCCATGCATCTATAAACCAGCATAAGTTTCTTATTTAAAATTTTGTATACCTGTTGAATTCACTAAGGTAGTGAATTAAAATCTCATTTTTTAATGCTTCATGTGGTACTACTTTGGACCAAAAAGGAATTGTTTCTAATTTAAGAACCTTTGTCAGACGCTATCAATCAGAATTATAGATAGATTTTCATTAGAGCAATGAGATATTGGGTTTTTTTCTACAATGATAGGGGCCAATGCTTTTGTTCTTAAAAAATTTAATGCCTTTTTTTGCTTCAATGTTCACATATAGAAGAATGTTCACAAGATAATATTTTAAAAAATTAGCAATGACAAGGGAATGGAAATAATGACAAAACAGGGAAAGAACAGGTTAATAAGCAGCTGGATAAATCAGTCGGATTTCAGGTTTGCTGTGAGGTATTTGAGTCAGTCAAAGAAATGTTTTTACTGTTAATTTCAGGAGTTACGGGACGGTAGGCCTGATCTTGGATGCAAGAGAGATACCACACAGCACCTATATTTCAAACAGGGCAAATGAAAATGGAAATAGGATCATACTTTGAAAAATCTTAGCACTAATTAAGTAATTGTGGTATGCATAGGCAAAAGATGAGAGTATAACAAATGTCAAGCACAAATTTGCTGAGACTCAATGTCCTTCTTTGTCACAATAACTGGTTTATTGAATGGGAGGAATGGCAAATGTGATACAACTTCATTTCAGGAATATTTCGATGGGACCATATGGCATGAAATTCCTATAAGTAATTCAGGAAAATACAAATCAGGAAAATACAATACAATCTGTTACGAAATATATGAACTACTAGCAACAAAAACTGCAAAAACCTTCCTTCTTAATGTTCTGGCTAGCCTTTGGGCCTGTCTTGTCACTACCAACATGTCTACGGTTCACTGAAATGTGACTGAAACCTGTAACTGTTGTCAGCTCCTTCTCAGGTAGTCTGGGACTGTATCCCTTATTCATGAGGTATCTGTCTCTGCCCTTCTGCCTGCCTTGCTATCACCCTTGTCTTTCTTTGCAGAACAACCTCATGATGGTTGCTTCTTAATGGTCAGTGCAGGGATGGTCATCTCAAGTGGAATCTGTCCTCAGTCCATTTTCATTTTCCACAGTGCTGAAAACATGCCAAAGCTAAATACAGTAGAGATTATGAATAACTGAGAGATCCAAATGGGATAGGAGAGTGAAATAATAAAAAAAAAAAAAATTTAGGTTAAGGTCTCGTCTACTGGGTAGGATTAAGAAAGGCAAGTCTCTCAGTTGATCCAATGAAAGTACCAAATAATAGTTAGCTTAATATCCATCACATTTTGCTTCATACAACATTTCTTGCAAACTTCCAGACCTCAGAGGAAAAAAAAGAAAAACCTGAAGCCACTGCAGAGCATTTGCTCAAAGAGTTTTAGAACACTATCTGCACATTTTTATCAAGTTCCTTCTAACAAAAGATTAAAATTAATATAGCTTTAATACATCTCTTAATAAAATTCATGCTTTTTCTAAAGAAAATGCCATATCTTTTTACCTTTCTAGTTCTGGACAGCCTACAGCTTGTCTTGTGAGATAAGCAGAAGGAGTATATATAGACCTTTTAAAATAACTGCTTCTCCTCTCAGTCTTGAACAGAGTTTCAAAGTAAGTGTAGACTACCAAGAAACAGAAAATGTCTTTCAGTTGCTAGAACAGATATAGCATGAAAGCATCGTGAACCTTCTTTTGTCAATGCACCTTTTCCTGCTTATTCTCTGAGATACCTCTAAAGTCAAGCATTTTACTGTGGTCCATGGTGGGAGAACACAGGACCAGAGACATAGGCAGAAACCAGAGAGGGTCCAGCCTTCCAGCCCGGCACAAGAGAAAAAATGTCAAGGACTGAAAGAGATTGTCCAGAGATGCTAGGGAGTCTTCACCATTGAATACTTTGAAGAACTAACTGGATAAGGCATGAGTAGCCTGGTCTCATATCACAGTTGGTCATCCTTTGAGCAATGAACTAGACTTCTAAACTTCTTACTCCTTTCCAGCCTGAGTTGTCCTATAGTCATATGACCAGCAGCTTTTCATATCATGAGCTAGCAGGTTTTCCTCATGTCCCTCCCTGCTCTCTTTTTTAATACATTTGATAGCATAACCAAGTCTGGATTTCAGCCTGACATTTTCTCACAAAGTTAAAATTCCCAACATTTTACATCCTGTGAGCAAAATTGCTATGCACACACATACTGTTTTGGACCTAAACCTAAGTGAGATAGCACTCGTCGTACTTTGTATTCTAAATGACAGCTTTCTGTGGCCAATTTAGTGCCTGTTGATGCCTGAATTGTATGTGTTGGTCTGCTGCTTTCTGACTCCCAAAGCATTGTATAGCTGATTTACAGGACACATCTGTGAGAATTCCTGAAAAAAGTGAAGTCATTATAGTCTTTTCTATTTGGGTTTTATCATTCATACTTATGTTTACTTTACTATCCTCTCATCCTCTCTTTTGCTCACTGCTACTAAGAAGCAACTTCCAATATCAAAAGAGAAAATAGACCATCTCTTTATATGATTTCTTACTTTCCCAACGCTTCTTTTGACTTAAATGGGGTATCCACTGACTGAATCTTTTTTGTTGAATTTAGTTTATCAGAAGTTTTAGTAGAAGTTTGACCTTTAGCAAGTAAAGTTTTCTTTCCTTTCTTGCACAAATCTCATTTTTCAGAAGAACTAAGTGATATATCTATATATGTATCTATATAGTCCTTTCCTACACGTGGCTGTAGATTTTCCTAAAATAACAAAGACATAATGTTCTTGAAAGACATATCTCAAAAGATGGAATAAAGCTAAGTAGTCCTCTGGAATCTAAATGTTTGTACTGCATATAATAATTTGTGCTGGGAGGTTTAAGCTAATTCTTGATAGCTCTGCAATGTTTTCTCAAGAAAACTTCACTATCCATTTCCTGAACCTTGTGAAAACTTCTCTCTCCTTGCTACGCTTGCCAGTTCGTTCTACCAGTACGGTATGACTATGTATAAATAATCTATTACCCATATTCTGGTGTTACTATTCTCAGAGCATCGTACTTCAGGTGTGAGTCTTCATAAGAAACTTTATTATGGCCACAACATAACTGTTACAGACCATAGACACTTCTGAATATAATGTTTGGTTTCTTTTACATACTTCCATTACTAAATATTCAGAAGACTGAGACTGTCAAGATGGGTAGGCTTCGCATGTTTCTAAAGCTACATCAGATGTAAGGAACTTGACCTTCAGACTCATAACTAAGATTTCTTTAGCTTATTCTTCAGATATTTTCCTTACAAATTTAACCATTGTGACTGCACGAATTTGCAGATATTTTATCCCATCCGACCATTTCGGCAGAGAGGAAACCTGCACAATGGAACATCTCTTATTTTGCTTCTTAAGATATTTTGCAAAAAACTTGTGATTAGAGACTTGGATATATTCTAGGGAACTCACAGAAGCCATTTTCCTCTTTTCAAAGAGAAAAAGACAGATGATAGGTCTACATTTCAAATTATAGGGATATCAAGTAACAGTACAAGAAAATTTGTACGATATTTTCATGTTTTCCATCACAGATTTTCAAAGATAAATACAATATTCATCTGTCATTCATAAATGAGTTATTTAAAAATATTTAACATTAAATAGCTAAAGAAGCATTGGAAGTCTACTATGAAATAGAAAAACACCCTCAGCAACGAATGCAGGAAATAGATACTGTACAGTTAGTCCCACCTTAAATAAATATCTGCAAGATAAATATAAAAAACAAAGAAAAACATCATAGCTTACTTATAGGAGAAAACTGAGAGTTTAATAATCTTCCATATAAAATGTATTTCATTGAAAACTTTTCAGAGTAATTAAAATGTATAATTAAAGTGAGATGTGGCAAGATAGATTTCCGCTGGACTGGAGGCTGGCTGATGTCGTGCCCATCTATAAGAAGGGGAACAGGGAGGATCCAGGGAACTACAGGCCTGTCGGTCTGACCTCGGTACCGGGGAAAGTCATGGAGCGGGTGATCTTGAGTGCGATCATGAAGCACTTGCAAGAGAACCGGGTGATCAGGCCCAGTCAACACGGGTTCATGAAAGGCAGGTCTTGCCAGACTAATCTGATCATCTTCTATGACCAAGTGACTAAACTCTTGGATGAGGGAAAGGCTGTGGATGTATCTTCCTGGACTTTAGTAAAGCCTTTGATACAGTTTCTCACAGCATTCTGCTTAGGAAACTGTCAGCCTCTGGCCTGGACGGGCGCACACTCTCCTGGGTGGAAAACTGGTTGGATGTCCGGGCCCAGAGAGTGGTGGGAAATGGAGTTAAATCCAGCTGGAGGCCAGTGACAAGTGGGGTTCCCCAGAGCTCAGTCCTGGGTCTAGTCCTGTTTAATGTCTTTATCAAAGACCTGGATGAAGGCATCGAGTGCTCCCTGAGCAAGTTTGCAGATGACACTAAGCTGAGTGGAAGTGTTGATCTGCTGGAGGGTCGGGAGGCTCCAAAGGGATCTGAACAGGCTGGACTGCTGGGCTGAGTCCAACGGCATGAGGTTTAACAAGGCCAAATGCCGGGTCCTGCACTTGGGACACAACAACCCTGTGCAGCTACAGACTAGGAGAAGTCTGTCTAGAAAGCTGCCAGGAGGAGAAGGACCTGGGGGTGCTGGTTGACAACCGACTGAACATGAGCCAGCAGTGTGCCCAGGTGGCCAAGAAGGCAAATGGCATCTTGGCCTGTATCCAAAACGGCGTGACCAGCAGGTCCAGGGAGGTTATTCTCCCCCTGTACTCAGCACTGGTGAGGCCACACCTCGAGTACTGTGTTCAGTTCTGGGCCCCTCACCACAAGAGGGATGTTGAGGCTCTGGAGCGAGTCCAGAGAAGAGCAACGAATCTGGTGAAGGGGCTGGAGAACAGGCCTTATGAGGAGCGGCTGAGAGAGCTGGGGGTGTTTAGCCTGGAGAAGAGGAGGCTGAGGGGAGGCTTTATTACTCTCTACAACTACCTGAAGGGAGGTTGTGGAGAGGAGGGTGCTGGCCTCTTCTCCCAAGTGACAGGGGACAGGACGAGAGGGAATGGCCTCAAGCTCCGCCAGGGGAGATTTAGGCTTGAGATTAGGAAAAAATTCTTTACAGAAAGGGTGGTTAGGCATTGGAACTGTCTGCCCAGAGAGGTGGTTGAGTCGCCATCCCTGGAGGTGTTTAAGGTTAGGGTGGATGAGGTACTTAGGGGCATTGTTTAGGGATTGGTGGGAATGGTTGGACTCGACAATCCAGTGGGTCTCTTCCAGCCTGGTTATTATGTGATTCTGTGATATGCCCAGACAAGCATCTAGTTGAAGGAACATTAAATAATATACAACATACAATACCATTATACATTAATATATCATGATCTTGTTCCTTGTGGTTAACATTTATTACCTATGTATTGAAAATTAGTAAGAAACTGCATTGCTTTTAAGTATTGAGAAGTTCCTGGTCAATTCCCTTTCAGGAGTCATATTCCTCTTGTGACAAGAAATGATGTCATACTTGTAAATATTTGGATCACTTATTTCATCGAATATTACTGAAAATAACAAGTTATATATAACTATTTATATTAATTTAATTATTTATAATGAATTGTTGCTTTTTTGCATTTAAATAAGAAAATACACAACACAGCAACTGCTTTATAAAGCTGAACTGATATGTGCATGCAACAAAGTATTATTAAAATCAAATGCAAAAGGAATAAGTTTCTTAGAAAGCTATATCCCTTCCTTGTGGTTTTCTTTTTTTTGTTGTTACTATTTACTGTTCTCCACTATGTGGCTGACATACTGATATAAATCTAGTTATTCTATATGCACAATTACCATGTAAGTATTACTTAAAATAAAAATTGTCTTCAAAAAGAGAAGAAAAAATTAATGTATATTATCTTTATTGTTTAGCTGGTGTTCATATTATATATATGCACTTCAAAATCCCTGCAAATAACTAATTGCTGAATTTCTATTGAAAATACAAATATGTTGTCAAATAATGCTCACAATGCTTGAAATTTCCCTACAAGAATAACGATTTCTAAAATAATGTTTAACTTTATAAATATACACTTACTGAGGACTAAGCAGTCTAACATTTTTCAACAGAAAGTTGAAAGTCATAATTTTTAAGAAAAAGTAAAATCTAAAAGAAACAGTAAAAAGACCATGTAGTAACTTTAAAAGAAAATAAATTGTAAGATTAAAATGCTGACACAATTTTACTTCTGTGTTTCAGGGCACATAATATTTTTGACAGTATGATTTTACCTTTGTGTAGTCACCTATATGGATACAAAATTGATGGGAAAGCTCATCATTCTGATGAGGCTGGATTTTTTGCTGCTGTGTTGACCAAGTTATTTTTATCTTATTCTATATCATCATGTGTCATCTGTTTCCCAGGCTCATCAGAGCATATTCACCTAAAAAAGTTATCTGCCATTCTACTGACATCAGGATTGCTGATACAAGTGATTACTCCAAACTTTTTCCTCTTTTTGTGATCTCTTGCACGAAAGATCTTAATTTCTAAGGCACTTTGTGATGCAGGTTATATCAGTATGGCTACTTCTAGATGAGATATTTATTAAATGCCTGTCTGTAATCACAGCTGGGTGGATTTGGCAGGTCAGAAGGTCTTCCAGAGCATTGTAGTCCTAAAACTAAATGTGATTATATAAGGTGGGAAAGTAGTAAAGGATATTTAATTACTAAATCACATAGGCTATTATTCATGAAGGCAGTGATGCATCAAGAATAAGACAGTGGAGTTCATTGCTTTTATCCTCCCCTTTCAGTAAGCAAGGGCATCTCCATCATTTCTCTGTACACTGTTTATCCCATCAGTGGGGATTGTCCACATGATCATAGTACAGATAAGAGTCTTACTTATTCTTTTAAACAGAACTAGGGTCTAAAATGTATGGCGATACTTGCTTTTAAAACAGGTATTTTCTTCCTTACTCAATTTTTCTGAAACTCAGCTTGATGTTCTCTGTGTATTAAAAGGTATCCACATCTGGTGACAATTTTTGTTATTCAGATTATCCCCATTTTGCTGGAGCTAGAGGCTGATGACTGCCTAGGACTTGGCCTGGAGTTAAGCCAGATGAATGTGTATGGAAAGCTAATGGACAAGAGAAGTTCCCAGATGTAATAAGATGGATGAAAAAAGATCCAAAAAAAGTTACAGAAGTGCCAGGAGGGGACACCTGGATTTCTCTGGCGGTGCAGGGGTAAATATGAAAGAAACAGCCATACTTCACAGAAGGCAGGTATGGGGTACCTTTGAGGAGGGGAATCTTGCAAGACCTAGGAAATGTAGGAAATAATGTCAAAAATACCATAAGTGGCTGAGATCACCTGGTAAACAGTATCAGAAACACCAAATTAAGGTACAGACGTACAACACCAGAGACTAATGGGGTGAAAAGTAATTATGGACAAGGTGGGGGACAGTGGTATAAAGGAATAACCTAAGAGAGGAAAAAGGGAATAAAAATCAATGGCTGAGGATGCAGTAGGGCCTATCTAGTTGAACCAGTCAGGCTGCCTTGGTGATGATTAGCACAGCTGAAACAGGAGAGCAAAACAGCATACAAAATGTGGTGAACTTACCTCTACCCTTAAATGGTCCAAGAGGATCCAAATATCTTTGCTTATCAACAGGGGAATGCCCAGGTCTTTCGCTGCAGGAGGCTTTCCTAGTGTCATCTTGTCAGCAGCATTTCTGGGTTTTATGGTACCAGAACCTTCCTCACAGCTTCCCAGCATACTTCCATTCTGACTAAAGGTAAACAGCCTGGAACAGGATACGGGCAAGAGCTGCTGTGGCCTTGGGGCTGTTTTGGATGGATGCACTGCTGTAGGTAATACAAACACTGAATCAGCCCCTAGAGAGCCCAGAATAGGAGGACATGAAAATTACGTGAAATTATACATGAAAACCAGTCTTCTAAATCTGTTCTGATACTTTGCAGTCCAAGTACAATGAAAAGTTTCCAGGATTCACAAAGAAGTTTTAAAGCCTTCAGCAGCTTCACTGAGTTTCACGGTGGTCTAGGATGATTCATTAGAAAATTATCATCAAATGATACCTCTGCTTTTACACTCTTTCCCAGGCCTCCTTTACTGAATATAGACCAAAAAAAAAAGGCTACAGAGTCAGATTGTCTGTTCCTGTACAGATAGAAGTATATCCAAGGGAAAACCTGTCAGCACATTTATATTGATGCTTTCTTTCAGGAAGACTCCTTGGAAGCACTGATTGATTGTACAATACTCTACACGTTGAGCAGATTAATGGATTTGAAGATGAACTCTAATATTTCATATTCCATGCGCTCCTCTCTTCTTCTGCCTCATGGAAGTACTGAGAGGAAACTTCATGAAGCATTTCTCCCTCAATAGTCTTCCAAATGTTTTTCCAAATGTCAAGTTGGTCTGAGTGACTACAGAAGACATATCATAGCACCTAAAATAAAGATTTTTAGAGGAAAAAAATGCATTAAAATACCTTAACTGGAAATTTGAAGATGAAGTTAAAACAAACAAGAACTAGTCTTACAGGTCGATGCATTGAAAATACAAGCTTACAAATTCTAAACTCTATAAAATATTCAATCCTCTTAACTACAGTCTAGGCAAACACTTAAAAAAATTATTGTCTCATCTGTCCATTAATGAAAGCAAACATCAAGGTGAATTAAATATTTGCCTGTGTTTTTCCAAAGTAATAGTCAAATGCAGCTTGTCTTCTTTAATCTGACTACTCTGAAAACATTTTAAGTAACACAGTTAGATGTAAGCAAGACTAATGTAGCAGGTGTCTGGCTGAGGGTCAGTGGAGGCTGGCTGTCCTTCTCCAGGCCCAGATGTCAAAGTAGCAAAACATATGGTAAAATGCAACAGTCTGTCCTCAGGGTAGCAACATCAGGGACAGCTCCATGATAGGATTTCTGATGTGAGGAATATTTTTACTTAAACATAATACCCTGCCTTTTAGTGCTGACATTAAGTACTTTTTCCATGGAGTCCTTTATGGTTGCCCGCACATGAAATGAATACATTCAGTTTTCAACAATGTCATCCAGTCTCATGATGGTCTGGATAATACACTATCAATTAATCAGGTTCATAAATAAGGTGCAATTCTCTGATCAATTTTTTAAGTTCTGCCCAAGCAAACTGACTTTTGCTAACACTGTGCATGTTTTCCTGTAGTTAGCTGTGCTTCAGACAAAGACTAATCACGTGTACCCTATATGGTTTATTTTTTCTCTGCCATTCGACACACAGTAAACCAGAGCTTAAATAATACCGGATTTATCTTCATAGAGTACATCTGCTAGAATGTGTATGAGTGCACTACATAAAGAGTTCACGTAATATATAGACATTTCTGTCAGATAATTATTGATGCCTTTGTTGCATATGCTGGAGAAGACCATTAAAGAGATTCACATAATGCATGAAAAGACTTATTTGCATTTATTTGTTTACATTTACTTTTTCACCCCTACATATTTACTTAATATTTATCATGAGAAGTTTAGAAAATAACTGAAGTTCATACGCATCTGGTATATTTTAACAGAGCTTCTTTGGAACAGCAGGAAATAATAAAGCAGGACACAATGAAAACACTTGTGGCACCTCCACCGTATACAAAAGCTTAAACATTTACAAATGCTCTTCTAACTGTGACCAAAGGACATAAATGTTATTTCAGTATTGCTGCCTGAATCAGAACGCAATCATTTACAGTACTAATCAGTCTGCTTCAGCATATCCTCATGTTTCTAGACTCTCATAAAAATAACCTTTTTTATAACGCAATCAAATTTAAGCCTTATAGGAAAGTAAAAAGGAAATGCTGTATCTTTCATTTGTAAAGACTTTCTTTACACAGAAAACAGGTGCAAGACACCTACATACCTGTCCTTAGGGCTAGATAAAAACTTCAGTTATGCTTGTCAGTGTTTGCTTGTTTGTGTCTGGCTGCTTGCTGAAGAATGGATTGTGGTTTTTTCTTTTTTCCTTATTTTAAGAAACAAATTTATATCATCTTCTCAAGGGAAAAACTTACATTGGACACTTTACTGGGACCTATGTGCCAATGCTTCTTTTCTTCTAGAAAACTAAATACATATATACGTAAAACCTTTTATCAAGAGTTCTTTGGCGGTCTCAGTGAACAAACAGTAAAACAATTTTATCTTCCTCTTCCATGTCTATTCCTATACATGGTCTCATTTACCAGTCTTTCAAGAGGAAAAATTTTTGCAAGGCAAAAATGCGCAATGTGCAGAATAACAAGGATTACAACTAAAATGTACTCCTACGTGGAACTGTATGCTATAAAGAGGCAGAGCAGAAGTCTAAAGAGTCTGTTGATTTCCCTTTCACTAAAGTGAGAGTAAGACAGCATTCAGTTGACATAACTATTCACTGGGGATTGTGAATAGAGGTGTAGAATTTCAAGATATTTTCTTTTAATATTGGTTGTTTGTATTGTTTAGTTCTTCCTAAAATGGTCTCCAGGAATTAATCTTTCCTAAGTAGGATGATTTAGAATTGTCTAAAACAACTATATGACCCTGTGATTCTGTGACCTGGTGAAGTCAAGAAATTATCTTAGCTGAACCTCTCCTTAAGTTTTTCTAGGAGAACTTTGACAAGACAATGCTAGAAGATCTAGAGAGTGTTTTTTATCACATGGAAAATGAGTCAGAAGAAAGGTTACTTCAGAAAAAGAATAGAAAGCTTGATGCCTAAAACTTTTCTTGCAGCATGCTGTTGCCAATTAGCATTCCCATTCTTTTCTGCTATTGTCAAGAGATTTTCAAACCTATTGTCAGCAGGGTTTCAAATGTATTAGATTACTAGAATAGAACTTCTTTCCATCATTTATTGAGTCAATTTATTGAAAATAAGGAAGGAGGTGCCAGATCCTTCTTATAGATGTTTATGTTTAAAGCAAATAAAACTTCTAAGCAGGAGAGTATAACATAGGTACTAAAAAGCCTATGTGTAAACATAGGATTCATTGCTGATAAAAGGTCATATGTTTGGAAATATGAATATGGGAGGCATGGCGAGAGAAGAACAACAGGAGGAATTTCAATTGACACAAAAAGATGGAGAACTGTACATAAAACAGCAAATTTAATTTCTCTTGACTGTATTTATGGTAAAAAAATAACTAATGTAGTTTTAACTAAGATGGGTAAAAAGGGGCAACTAACAGAAGGGCTTGCATCCTAAAATTAGATGAAGTCTCTACAGTTTTGACAAATTCCTTTAGTCTAAGTCACTTGCGTGGAAAACCAAGACGCCAAGAGCTAATGAAGATCACATCTTAAAAACATAAATTTGCATATTTATGTAAGTTATGTTAATATAGTCACTTAACATTTGGGATGATTATTCTCATATAGTACCCCACCAGGATCCTAGGTTGCTCTGCCCTTACATATGGCAATTAGCCACCTCTTCATGCTATTTTCCTGCATTTTCCTTTGTGCTAATTGACTAGATCTGAAAATTTATATGACTTTACGTGTTGTTTACCATGGATAACAGAAATGCAAATGGAGGCAGGGAGATGCAAGGTAGCATTATCATTTAGAGGCCAAAATATGCAGCAGTCTAAAACTGCCACAATCAAACTTATCAATGGAATGAAGAATTTTTGAGGATGCCTCTTGCTTAATTTCATATGTCAGATCTAAGTTACTTTACAAAGAAATGAATCATTTGAAGGATCTTGCCTCTGCCCATGGGATAAAGGTAGCCTTAAGCACCACGTAAGATTTGATACTTAAGTAAATGTCAGCAAGATTCAAAAATAGTGAATGCAGCCACTGGTTCTATGCTCTTTACTTGGCTTTATCACATTTTAAGTTACCAAACCAAACCAAACAGTGTTTGTATACCACATTACAGTGTTCTGATCATTATGGTTACTATGGAAACTTTGCTCAAGTTTTGTCAATTTAAACTCAAATAATTGAATTGTGATTAAGCACAGTAGGAGAAAGAAGAGCTCACACCACATCCTTATACTTCAAAGTAAATTACAAGGTCATGAGTTTAGGCATGTGGCACAGGACCTCAAGGCACTCCCATTGCTCCCATCAAGACACAATTTAACAGGAGTAAAGGCTACAGAGGCAATGGCTATGACCCTCATTTGATATATGCTGTTAGTAAAGTACTGTGATAACTTCTTACGCCTATTGTGCTTCGCTGCAGGGTGGAGATGGAGCTTATGGAGTCTTGCAATGGTAGTGAGGGCCTGGATACAGCTGCAGTTTTCCATTGTTTCATCTCACAAGTGAAGCCTTGGCCCTAAATGTAATGTTGATTTATTGTAATTTTGTGAGATCTAATTTGCATAATTATCTTTAATTATCAAATAACTACGTGCATAAATTCAGGGTGGAAAAAAGAAAAGAAACATTAAACATGTATTGTATTTTCTGTCTGTGGAAAGGTGCAAATTTTCAAGGTAGCACTAGAAGAATCCAGTGCAGTAATTAATGATTTATAATAGAATATAAGCAGAGAATAGTCAGGCCTCAAATGATCAAAAAGATTTGGGACCCATAGCAGTAGAATATATTATAAAGATTTTCAGGGCAGCTAGGTACAGACAAGAGACTGCGCAGTATTTGCCATGGGAAGGTAATGTTAACAACTACAAAGCAATGCATGGTGCACAGGTTAAGATGAAATGCTTGGGCATGCTGAAGAATGCATGCCATTGCTCAGGCACAGCTATTTAGGAAAAAGAAGTGGGTACCAGTTACACAGGTCAGCTATAGTACAGTGCTCTGTTCTGATCAACTTAATCAAAACTGGAAAAAGCACAGAAGGCTCATGAAGACAAAATGTGAATCAGTCGAAGCAGTGAAAAAAACACAAAAGAACCTTTTCTGAAATATTTTGGTTTATTTTAGTGAAGAATAGAAATGCATTATCATATCAAACAGAACTATGAATACCAGAGGGAAGAAAAAGCACAAAAAGGTAAATCCCTCTGCCATTTATTTTAGGAGACAAAAAGGGACAGTCAATCTGGTGCTGCTCTGTATCATTCACTGAAAGAACTCTTTGCCACAAAATATCACTGGGACAAAATTTTTAGTAGAAAGTGGAAGGGAATTTGATGCTTACATGCTTGGTAAGTACTTCTGTAGATAAATTCTAGGCAGAATTTTAAAGCAGAAAAAATTGTAAACAGACTCTTTGGGACTGAATGACCAAAGGTGTTTCTGTTATGTGCCAGTTTTTCCAGACACTTTCGTCTGGATTATTTCACACTGGCAAATACCAAACACAGCATTATCAGATTATGGTTAACAGTACACTTAATTAGTAAAAGTGTTCAGCCATTTCTCTGATATGTTAACTCCTTGATTTATATGATGACCTCAAACCACAATAATCCCTATGATACTGTAAATATGTATTAAATTAATCCATATCAAATGAGCAAAGGAGAAAACTCTGCCAGGTGTAATTGTTGACCGAGTTTTACCATGAAAAAAAAAATGTTGATTTCTTTAAAGAAATGGAAAGTGCTGATGTAAATTACACACTAGAACTATCAAGTATAGCTGAGGAGGGGGAAAGTAAGCTTGTGAATTCCTTTTTTTTCTTTTTGACAAAGATCAGAACAACACTGGTCTAACTTTTCTCATCAACATAGAGACAACCCGACATTTTACTATAAATCACTTTGTGAAGAACACGGATAATAACAAGTAACTGTCTCATAAGGATGCTGTGATAACTAATTAGTGCATAAAAAGCTCACTGTAAAAAGCAATACATATTTTTAAGGAGTTTTAAATGTGACAAAATACTGCAGTGAACTCATCAATAGCACAATATAAATACCTAAAACAAATTTCCAAGAGAAGTAATAGGAATTCTGTGTTAGAATCCAGATGAAGAACAAAAGAAATGAAGCAGATTCTTTTATGATCAATTAAAACAATTAAGCCTTTCTTTTTTTTCTCTTTTTTTTTCTGTGGTGGGATGAGGGTAGAGAGGGAGGTGTGAAGGATTGTCAGTTAATGTCAAATGGCTCTACATTCTCTTCCACTCACTGAAATAATTTCATCTGGACAGCACAGGGTGTAACTAGCTTCATGAGCATGTAACTATACAAGCATGTTGACTGGCCAGTTGTCAGCCAAAGAGAAAAGGTAAACCTTTTTGTACTCAGAATGTGATCTTTCACTCAAGGGAACACTAATTGGAACCTTCAACCCCTATGCAATACTTTATTTTCATGAAACTTGTAGAAATTTAATAGCTTTGAGTTCTCAGGTGCACTTTCAAATTTGGTTGAAATTGGATACTAGGTTCAGAAGTTGTTGGGGAGACTCACTGACTGACAGACAGATAAATGAACATGGACAATATTATTGCATAAAATTTTCTTCCTAGGAAACCAGGATAAAAATAAACTCACATTCCTATAACACCTAGTAAACTTTCAGAGTTTCTAAGAAAGCTTCCATAATTACAGTACTACACTCATAAGGCTGTTTGAAGGTATATAACTCTTACAACCACTTTTCTTGTCTGACTGCCAGTAAAATTGCTGTATGTCTCTCATTCCTTTTGGCTGTTTAACAGTCATCGTTGTTGAATATGTACTACCAAGTGACTATAGCTGGAAAAAAAAAAAGGCAAGACAAAACAAAAATTTCAATATTCATCTAAGGATCTGTAATACCTATTAACTCATCTGTGAACATGATAAGCCCTTAAAATCTGTATAGCTAAAGTTCAATCCAAAAGAATTCTTACAAGACAACTCTCATTATGATCACATTTAACTTGTAATAATTCTATGATGTTGCTTTTTCAGAATCATGCTAATACTTGATTTTGAAGTACACCAGGAAAAGCTGAGTTTTTCTGGTCATTTGATAGAATACAAAAAGCCATTAAAATAAACTATGCTCCTCCTCAAATGAATATTTATCATTTTTCTGAAGTGGTTTAATACAAGAACTTCAAATTTTAAAACTCATTTTTGCTGCATTCTAATTGTTATTTCCAGTGAACAGATTTGCACTTATACAGAGGCAGAATATTTGCCTGAAAAAAACCCAATTTATTCTATTGAAATTATTGAGGTTATAATGCATGCAGCATTTAACAAATCAAGTCACCTTCCTGGAAAAGTCTAAATACTAGGTCTGATTATTTACTATGTGAAAAGAAAGGCCTGTGACAATATGGGCCTGTGACCCAACTATGGATTTGCATTGTTTGGTTTTGTTAGGGAAAAGAAGCCCCTGCCAGCTGTTTGAAGCTTAGCTGAGGTGGTGCAGACTCCGTTGCTGGAATGAATGTTATACTTTGGGTACAACTTGGGAAATCATCACTGTGGTTTAGCCCTGAAATAAGTGATTTTGAGTAAAATTTTGAGTAAAAACTGAGAATTTTTTTGTTTGTTTTCTATCTCATTTTTCAGTAGCATGGGCATAAGATACAAAAGGGTCAGCTGTTGTTCTTTACGCTTATGGAAAGACTTCTATTGCCATGTAGAAGTCATACATGTCTGAGTTTTATGACTTGTTTTCTCTTGTCTTGCAATTGCCAAGCCTAGAGGAGCTGCATTGTGAGGACAGCAGTGTGACAAAGAAAGAGATACTTTGTTTGACCAAGTTCTCTATTTAGTTAAAATAACATTGGCTATTCTTACTTATTAATTTTCTTTGTGAATTTTTTTCATCTCTTTAGTCTTGATACATGTCCACTAGTTCAAATGCAAATTCTCTATCTGTTGATAAAGAGCCTGATATAGTGGCATTGCAACTAAACGCTAGAATAATGTAGGATTCAAATGTTCTGCCCTTATGATCTTATGGTGCTTTAGTCTTTCTCACAACAAGCAGCAAGCTGGAATACTGAACAAAGTTCTCTTACATCACTGAAGATAGCTTTTTGTGCCATAATGATCCTCCCTGGGCATCTAGAAATGATGTACTGTAGCTTAGCTGACCTCATATCTACAGCCAGTCATTAACATCAGATTTCCTGATTACAGAGGGATCACATGGATTCCTGCATCTAACCCAGTTCAGCTACAGTTTTTGAATGAGTTTGCTACTGAGTACAAATAAAAGACAAGATGCCAAACTTGAAGTAGAGCCGTTTTTCATGACAGGGGATGTGTGTGTGTCTTTTTATATATATATATATATATAAAAATATATTTCATGTCTTGCTTGTATGTATCCATTTTCTCAGTGGTTTGTTTCTCTTAAAAGACCTTGGAGGTGAGATTTTCTTTTTTGATGAAGGGCTATCCAGAGGTTAGTGTTTTCATATTTTAAACCATTCCAGACTGAAAATATATACTGTTTCCATCACATGCCAGAAAGAAGACAATAAAACTGCCACAGTAGAATAGACTGCAAGGTAAGTAACTGTTTTCTACTTCTTTAAAACAACTTGTAAAAAGAAATGGGCAATTTTTTATAACCACAGTTGAAAGACTTGATGTATTTATCTTGAAACCTGGTGGAATTTTTATGTCATCAGTAAGATCTGACCTATTGATTTGCCTTCTGTCTGGTGACACCATTTATACTCATGCAGAGTACAATCAATAGCATAGAAAAAACATATTTTTCCTGTATTACAGTGGTATTTTAAGTGACAGGATAGTCAAAGGAGAAGGGTTCAATAATGAACAAGAATTTAAATAAGAAACATAGTTTGGAGTTTAATAGCTTGGCCATATTGATTTTTACCAGAGTTATTTGCCATATTTTACCATCAGAGGAGTTGTCATCTCCACAAAAAACATTTTTTTTCCAATTAACTATTTTCAACTGGATAAGCCAAGAAACATACTGAGGGTTTAATATGCTTTCCTGAACTATAATAGGTCAATCTTTCCCACTCCAAGGTCCCGGCAACTTTCTGCCTCATATCCACTACCTTTAACCTAAATATTTTTTAAAAAATATGAAGAAATCTGTTTCTTTCCTAGTCTGAGGAAAGAAACAACGCATGGTTGTGTTAGGAGGAAAAAAGCAAAAAGACCCTCATGCCTGATGCTCCAGTGATGACAGAAAGCATTTAGAGAAGTATAGGCTTAGATGCTGGACTTAGGTAACAACTGCTGCCCAGTATTGCAGAGGAACATGAAAAAAACCCAGTATCCCAGTCAGTCTAACTTGAAAGTAAAGTCCTTCCTCCACCTAAGCCCAGCAACTGATGTTCCCCTGAGTATGTTTCATGGAGTAAAGCTTGCCTGAAAGCACTGCTTTGATAAATGAGATCTTGAGTATGTATTCACAGCTCTAAATGACTGTATTTATTCTCTGGACACTGAAAAATAAAAAGGACAGATAAAATATCTTCTATTCCTGTTGTCAAATTCACACTCTTGTAATACATTTGGGAGCATGACACCACCAGAGTGTGATAGAAATTCAGGTAGAAAACGCTAATTTTCCTCCAGTATAGGGAAACTCAAAGAAATTGGCTTGGGCTACATGATTAGCATCTTATGTAATCTAATTTAGAAAGCAAAAAACGTAAAGCCTAAAGTCTTTGGGGAGGGGAGGCAAGTTCTACACATGGATGTCCAACACTATGAAGAAGACTGAGTCCAAGATGGAACTACTCTGCCCAGGGGTCAGGCTCCCAGCAGATATATTGAGAAATTAAACTGATGTTGTTCCACCAAATCTGTGGTGCTGGCCACATCTGGACTGGAGAGCTTGGATTATAGTGGACGAGAAGTCTGTGAGTGTTGTGGAAGAGTAAGCTTAGAATAGAAATTATTACTTACCTATTATAGCTTATTAAATAAAATTAGCTTCATGCATCACTGAGTGATGTGGTTCTCATGTCCATTTGATTCAGATTCTCTCCTAGTCAGTGAAGAACAAGAATAGCACAGCAGATACTTTGGGCCATTGGATTTGCTGAACAAAGGAATTTCTTCACTATGAGAGCAGTGAGACACTGGCACAGGTTGCCCAGGGAAGTTGTGGCTGCCCCATCCCTGGAGGTGTTCCAGGCCAGGTTGGATGGGGCCTTGAGCAGCCTAATGTGGTGGGAGGTGTCCCTGCCTATGGCAGGGGAGTTGGAATTAGATGGTCTTTAAGGTCCCTTCCAACCCAAACTATTCTATGATTCTATTATATGATTCTAACACCATCTGAACACTGGTGCTGCCTCCTCTGGGGTTTCCTGCAGTCATAGATGGCAACATCTGTTGCTTGAGAGGAAGAGGGGAGGAAAAATAACATATAATTCAAAAGAAAAAAAAATACCTTTCTTGCCTCTGCAGTGCTTTTCTATTTTTAAAGCCACTCCCATCAAAACCTTCTATGTTCTTCTTCTACAAGAGTAGTTGGTCTTGTGAACAAAAAACAAGATATAATACTAAGTATTGTCTGCATGAAATGCCTATGTAATGACATATAATGCTGCAACTCTACTTCATTCTTCTAATTATAGGCAAGAGTATACAGATGTGCATTTAACCACATGTTGAAAGATCCTGAAGCTCTCTTCTGATGCACTGTGTCCTCATGCAACTCTAGTGAGGTTGTGCCTGTCAGTGCTACTCCCCTTACCAGCCATTATTTTCTTCACTTTAAGACCAAAGTCAGAGAAACTACCAAGGAGTTCATCTTGCACAAAGTAGTTTGGCTCCTTCTGGGCTATGAAGCAACCATCAGAGTCACATAGTGAAATAAAATAAAAATAAAAAAGATAACTCAGGTACAAAATGCATACCTTAAAAGTTAGGAAAATAGAAAGGAGTGTTATAGAATATCTGATATTGTTCCAATAGCCATCCTTTGGAAATCATAAATTCCTTGTAAACCTCAGAGAAAGAAAAGCTGGAAGATTATTCATCTGAAACCAGTGAATGAAGAAAGTCACAACTGGAAGAGTAAAAAAGAAAAATGATCACTTTGTAACAGCAATTAATTTATTAACTTTTCAAGACCAAGATAACAGACGCTGTCAATACAGTATTTGTACTTGTGCACCACACAACAAAGGGTAAGAGACGTGGGTCAGCTGAAGGTTTTGCAGGGACCTAAATTAGACAACACAACCAGATGTCATATAACAGAAGCCTGAGGCTTATTCCATTGAGGATATTTTGTGTAAAATGGTACAAAAACTACACAGTCCTTATTCCAAGAATGTTTGTCTCTGTTTTGTTTTCCCATGCTTGTCTTAGTTTATTTCTAATTCAAGAGGAGATGGAGTGATGTGGATAACAACAAAATAAAAAAAAAAATAGGTTTTGCCTGAAAAAAAGGAAAACTCAGATTTAAGTACAGTTTTATGTAAAAGATAGTTGAAAGAAAAACACTGATGTACCATGTGTATATACTTAAAAGTAACTGAATAATGTCTTTCCTCTTGCAGATGTATAAATAATGTATTTATGCATTACTTTGTCATTAAAACAGAAATCTTTATTTTATCTTGTGTGTTTGAACATATTTGCAAATTAATAAAGTGATTCTAACTTCCTTTGGATTAGAGACAACCAGAACTAACATGTAAGTCTGAATTATACTCACTTTAAAAAGGTGCCTGGAAGAGTTTTCTACAACATGCATAGTCACACTACCTTTCACTGTGTAAAAAAAGGTGTAAGGATCATCGGATGACCATCATTTGAAAATACCTGTGAAATTTAAGTAGGGAACTTGAAACACAGAATTATGTAATAAAGCAAACAGTAAGATCAGAATCATTTTAACTAAAAAGAGCTTGAAATATTTATCTATCAATTATCAGCCTGTATTTCATAAAACCACAACGTACTTTTCAGAAAGGTATTGGAGCGCGGATACTAGGAAAACAGGAAAATGTGAAGTATAGGAACTGTACAAGTTATGAAGCACTAGAGTAAACTGTCATTACAATGAATGTTTAGACCCTGATATGTGTTAATAGCCTACTGGATTTGGAGTAAATGAATCTAATTACTTCTATTTCACCACCTCTTCTTACAAACTTGTAAGCTTAGACTTAACAACTCCGATATAGTAGCATCGTCAAATCATGGAATGGTTTGGCTTGGAAGGGACCCTAAAGACCATCAAGTTCCAAACCCCCTCCCACCATGGGCAGAGACCTCCCACTAGATCAGGCTGCCCAAGGCCCCACCAACCTGGCCTGGAACATTTCCAAGGATGGGGCATCCACAACTTCCCTGGGAACAACAGCCTGTTCCAAAGCCTCACCAACCTCATTGTGGGGAATTTCTTCCTAATGTCTAATCTAGGTCTTTCCTTTTCCAATTTAAAGCCATTCCCCCTCTCATTCTATCACTACATACCCTTGTAAAAAGTCCCTCCCCAGATTTCTTATAGGCCCCCTTCAGGTACTGAAAGGTCGCTATAAGTTCTCCCTGCAGCCTTCTCTTCTCCAGATTGAACAATCTCAACTCTCTCAGCCTGTTTTCATAGCAGAGGTACAGTTTAAACAATTTCATATCCTTCTTATGTTGAGTCTTGCAGAACTGGACACAGTACTCCAGGTGGGGTCTCATGAGAGTGAAGTAGAGAGGGAGAATCACCTCCCCTGACGAAGTAAAAGGTCCTACACCTCGGTTGCGGCAATCTGCGAATTCAATACAGGATGGGGGAAGACATGGCTGAGAGAAGCCCTGTGGAGAAAGGCTTGGTGGAGCTCATTGATGAGAAGCCTGACGTGAGTTGGCAATGTGTGCTTGCAGCCCAGGAAACCAACTGTATCCTGGGCTGCATCTAAAGAAGCATGGCCAGCAGGTCTACGGAGGTGATTCTCCCCCTTTATTCCACCCTCATGAGACCCCACCTGGAAAGTTGTGTCATAACTGAAGTAAACTTCAAATCTGCAATATCTTTATTTACTTTCAGAACTAGAAATCAAATAAAAATTTTAGTGGACTTCAGCCATATAGTCTAATTAATTGCTTGACTTGATTATCTTAACGTTCTATTTCAACCTATGTGATTCTATGACTCTATGGTGCTAAGATTTATTATTTCTGTTTTGAAGAATTTTATTTTCCGGGACCTAGTAGAATCTGGGTACAAGGACTCATTATCGTATTTTCAGCTTCATTTGAGATCTGCTTAAATCTATTGTGGATTGAATTCACAATAATTGTGACTAAGTTCACACATTCTGATAATAGATATAAATGGCATTTTTCTTGGCTTAAATAAAAGTTTATTCCTGCATAAAGACAGCATCTCTTACAATGCTGATCATTCTCCCTGAAGTAACAACTTAGGGAAGGACATGGGGACTATATACATGATGAACATATTAACCAATAAGAATGTGATCCCATTTCATTTTCTCCCCTCTAGATGTTGGACAATTTCCAGTTATTCCAATTCAGTGTAAGTTTAGGCAGAGCAGTTTAGCAGACAAGATGCAGTGCCTACAAGTTATACAAGATCAAAATGCAAATTCTACAGTTCTTTGTTAAATTCTAGTACTGCTTTTCACTTTGGACACTTCCATGTCATTTAATTGTGTTTGTTTGAGAAAAGTGAAATGGATACCTGCATTCAGTTTGGGAGGGGTTTTTTGATTTTGTTTACTTTGTTTAACTATTAAGTTTTTTAAGTACTCCTATTAAACCAATTTGTTGTCCAGGAGATGCTGAACAGTTTCATAGTTGTAGAAGAAAGGTAGATAATACAATACCTCTTAATCTGTTGCTGACTAACATTAGAATATTTTTAACCAGTGACGTTTAGCTAGGTCTCATGTAAACTGGATAGACAAGATCATTGAAAGGTAAGTTAATCTACAACAGCTTCAGTAAGCTACATTTTAATAGCAGCCTATAGCAATCTGAATCCTCACTCAGGAAGATAGATGTGATTGTCTATATTTATCGCCCCCCAGAAGAACACTGAGTGGTGTTATATTAAATTCTGATTTAATATAACATAACAACCAGGGAAGTGGTTGGAAAATATTCTTGTGATACTAGCTTAGTGAAGGAGAGGTTCAAGAGCTTTACTTCAGATTTTAAAAACCTATAGCCACTTCCTAGCTCAGCTGTCACTGTCTTTGCCAATGTCAGACACCTACACTGCAGCAGCCATTTCAATAATCTGTCATAACGCACCAGTGTGGAGAATGTTCATATATGAAACCAGCAAATCTGAAGCAGGCTCTTCTTTGAAGAATAAATTCCTGGGCAGTTAATGAGACAAAAGTCTTGCTCTAATCTGAGTGAGGTGGCAGCTTTGTTGCACCTCCTACCAAGAGCAGAAGGACTGGCCCCTCTGGACCCAAACTGTACTAGGATTTTCAGCTGTCGGAGGTGATGCAGGCTGAAGGGGCCAGTCAAACTACTGCAGGCATCCAGCATGAAAGTCAGTCTCTTTTTTTTCCTGTATGGATGATGCCTGGAGGACTACATTTCTCAAGATGTATGTTAGGAGGAGGAAGGAAAGGGACAGAGAGCTTTACTAAATTAGGACTTTCAGGGTATTAGGTCAATACAAATACAGGCATTTAAAAGTAGCACATATTTATCACAGCTTTGTCCAGTAGTTTTCATTTTGCTTTAGAATTCTTCAGTAATTAATATATATAAATATAATGTTTTATGATGTACCCCTTTGAAATAAACCTGGTTTTATGCTTAATAATTCACAGTTTGAAGGAAATTCAAGGAAGCACTTACTGGACCACATCTGTCTAAGTCTTAGTAAGAATCATCTACAATTTTTCTTCTTTGTGAGGTTTTCTTTCTTGTTTTGAAAAAATCCAAGGGCATTCAAGGATATATTAAAAATATTAACCCAAATTCAATTATATATTTTGCTGATATTGACATAAGAGGGTTTGATGTCAATTAAATCAGTATAACTCAAATACAACCCAGAAAAACCACTGCAAGGATTTGTGTGGTCAGGTTAATGGGATAGCTTGCAACATACCAAATCAACACATTAAAATAAACCATTTAAGCTTTTTTTTGTTACATTTGTCATGCTACAGACTTTCATGCACGTCACATTTCTTTTGTGTCTTATTTTTTACATTGTTGAGTGATTCAGAGATGCAAGTGACTGGAATATTAGAAATGTCTACATAGACAGTACTCTAAGAGAACTGAGGGATTTTAAAATACCAAGAGTTATGCACAGCAGTATACCAGCCAAAAACCAGCTACAAACTATCATACATTAGTGCATACAGAAGAGGAAGCAGTCACAGGGCTGTCTTATTTTATATTTTTCTTGTATTTGTACTTTGCAAAGTTGCACAAAACTGAACAAGACAGATTCTGCATTCTCCATACTGAATGCAAAATCCACCAGTTAAAATATTCCATGATGATATTAGAAAAAAAAGAAACGCCTCTTGGAATTATATTACTTCACCTGATAAAGATGTTGGCAGAGGCTTCACAATACTAAAGGAGAATTTGGAACCTGAAAAGAAAGGTAACAGGCAACAGAATAAAGTTCTCTCTGGTAGCCTGAGTGAACACCACATCTGTGTATAATTTTGAGATTAAATGTCCAGACCATGCCAATGACATTTCTTTAGGTTTGGCCCAGACCAATGTGCAAGAATCGGTTCAAGTGATATCATTAGAAGTCATTGTGTAATGACTAATCATGGGATACTTGGATTCCAAAATCCTGATGCCACTAGATTAAAAGGTCTACTTCTGATTGATTTAAAAAGATAAATTGCATATAAATGAGAAAAGTTGTTAGAAAAAGGTTACAGAGATTAATCATTCCCAGTGGCACAATGACTATCTAATATCACCATATGGCTTCTCAAAGTAAATGAAGACAACCTAATAGCAAAGACTTGAAAAAATCCAACAAGCTAGAAGTTATCATTAAATAGGGAAATCCTTTAAAAAGGTTAAACTATGTTGAAACTTGGATGATAGAAGGAATAATAATCACTAAGGGGCCAGTTAGATGTAAAACCACGAAATAGCAGCACCAAAAATATAACTTGAGAAACTACCTGTACATACCACAAAGCCAAAGAATAAATCCACTTTCAAACATATGAGGAAGAAACTTTCTAATTAGTCTTTAGCACAAGTAAATGAATCAAACTATTAAAAGTTGATACCAAGGAAGGGAGGCCATAGTAGAGAAGAAAAATTACTTGTTTATATCCACTTAACATCAATAATTTCATGGAGACTTTTGAATGGAACCTTTTTAAAGCTACAGATACATAAAAGGGTACACCCAATTCTAAGCAGAAGTTATTGAAGGAATAGATAAAATTAAGAGTTAAAAAAATTGCAAGACTGATTGATAATTACATTTAGGCTCTAGGGAGACTTGAGAATGAACCAAGTAAATCACAAAACTTTCAGACACAGTTTGGACATAGAGGACACATGTGACATCAATTATTTCTCAGAAGGCCATAGGGGAATCCAAAACCTGACCAGCAGCTTAACATGTCCAGCAGGTTAATTAGTTGAAAGTGGCTGAAAACTAGAATTGACTTGCACCTGAATAAATATAAACTATCATGGTTCATAAATATGAAGAACTAGGGAAGAGCAACATGGCTTTTGCAAAGGAATTCTTACAAAGATACAGTTCTCTGAAGAATTCAGCAAGCCTCCAGAGTGGAGTAAACAGGATAAACAGTGTCTTCTACCAAAGGCTCTTAAAGACATGAAGATTACTGTGGAAAAGGGAGCTGAAATGGATACAAAAACTACTCAATAAGAGGAAGAAAATAAGCAGCAGAAACAGTTAGTTTACACAGGGGAGGAAGATTATCAGAAGAATCCCTCAGAGATTTGCACTTGACTCCATAATTTTTAATTTATTCATTAATGATCTTGAAAAGAAGCTGAGCAGTGAGGTGGAAAAGTCTGTCGATGTTATTAAGTTATTTGAGCCAATCTCAATGGCTGTGAAAAATGCAAAAGCACTTGACAGCAGTGACTGACTGGGTGACAAAATGGCAGCATAATGTACAGAAGAAAGCAGAAATCCACTTTTTAACCCTGAGTGGGCTTTAATTAATGTTTTTATATATGAAATTTATAAAAGTTAAAACAGAATTCAATTAATCAATGCATTTCTGCAGTGGAAATGGAAACCTTAGAAAATTCTTCAAAATACTGCTTCAGTTCAAAATTAGTATCTGCAAGTCTATAAATATGCTTCCCTTGATTTTCAGGTTTTGGACAGAATGGACTAGACTGAAACATTTGATTTCTGTTCTATTAAATCGAACATAGTGATAAAACTTCTGATGTAATGTTATGACATTATGTATGACAGGGAATGTATGACATGTATGACATGTATTATGTATGACATATGTTATGACATATGTATGACAGGGAATGGCCTCAGGCTCCACCAGGGGAGGTTTAGGCTGGACATTAGGAAAAAATTTTTCACAGAAAGGGTCATTGGGCACTGGCAGAGGCTGCCCAGGGAGATGGTTGATTCACCTTCCCTGGAGGTGTTTAAGGCACAGGTGGACGAGGTGCTGAGGGGCATGGTTTAGTGTTTGATAGGAATGGTTGGACTCAGTGATCCGGTGGGTCTCTTCCAACCTGCTGGTTCTATGATTCTATGAATCTATGATTCTATGACATCTCTTTCCAACGTAAAGATCCAGAAACAATATCTCAGTTATCATTAAGCTACAGGAGCTTGCAATGATCTTTTAAAATAAATACATTGGAACTGTTATACAAAGCTAGGCCAACAGTAGGACTACCTCATACATATCATAAAATAATAAATACAACAATCTCCTAAAACTAAATCTAGGAAACTTTTCTACGTATTTCTCCCCCATATGGCAATTTACTTCAGTATGAGTCCATGAAAAATGTTGTGTAAAGCATATTTTTCTGAATAAATAAAAGACTCTTCACATTCTTTCTGAGCAGCTTTAGTTCAGAGAATTTTCAGAAAGGCTTCTACTCTGCTTAACCTCTGGGTAGGGACAACACAGGTGGCTGGGAACAGCTATGCAGGATTATGCGTCAATTCCATCATGATAATTATCTCATTTTAGCCATTGCAAGTAAGAAACATGTCCAAATATTGATGAACTAACTAGAGAGAATGAGACTGGTGTCAGCCTGGGCTGCACTGATCATGCCCTGGTGGAATTCACAATCTTGAAGGATGTGGGCCAGCTGAAGAGTACAGTCAGGACTGGGAATTTTAGGAGAGCAAACTTTCAGGTTTTAAGGCATTAGTGGATGGGACACCCTAGGAAACTGCCCTCAGGGATAAAGGGACTGACAGAGCTTGCAGCTCTTTGAGGATATTTTTCTTAGAGCATAATAGGTCTTCATTCCTAAGTGTAAGACAACAGGAAAGGCAGGCAGGAGATCAGCATGGCTGAGTAACGAACACTTGGTCAAACTAAATATAAGAACAAAATGAACAGGCAGTGGAACCAAGAATGTGTTTCCTGATAAAAATATAGGGATGCTGCCCAGAAGTTTAGAAACAGAATCAGGAAAGATATGGCATAGTTGGAGATGAATTCAGCAAGGGAGGCAAAGAATAATAAGGTTTCTATATGTACATTGTCCAGAAGAGCAATATTAAAGAACATGTACCCATCCTGATAAATAAGACTGAAGAACTGATGACAATCCACATTGAGAAGATTGACACACTCAAAAATGTTTTTGCCTCGGTTTACAGTGGTAATCTCTCTTCCCAAATCTCTCAAACCCCTGAACCTCAAAGCAGGGAGCAGGGGTGTGAGTGAAGGTTTATGTTTTCCTCCATTTTACTGATTGGAAGGTGTGGGGCAGACAGAAATAGATGTATAATGCCTACCAGCTCCTGGTTACGTGGTTGGTGCCATCTGGTGAAAGCTTACCAGGGTCCTGAGGAATCAGTCAATTAATCTAGTGGAATTTTATAATGGAGTGATTGCATCAGTGGAGAAGGGAAGAGGTACATCTGTAATCTACTTGGACTTCTGTAAGGCCTTTTGTAAGGTCACAGTCATTGGCTCAAGGGCCAAGTGAAAACCAGTAATGAGAAGTGTCCCTCAAGGATCCATACTGGGACCAATACTATTTAATATCTTCATCAATGACATGGACAGTAGGATTGAGTACACCCTCAGCAAGTTTGGAGATGACACCACAATAGGTGGTGCAGGTGATGCACTTTAGGGAAGGGATGCCGTCATCCAGAGGGACTTTGATAGATTTGAGAAATGGGTCCATGTGAACTTCATGAAGTTGAACACGGCCAAATACAAGGTCCTGCAGGTGGGTCAAGGCAATCCCCAACATCAATACAGTCTGGGGGCTGAATGAATTGAAAGCAGCCCTGCTGAGAACAACTTTAGGATACCAATGGATGAAAAATTTGCCATGAGCCAGCAATGTGCATCTACAGCCCAGAAAGCCAACCAGATCCTGAGCCGCATAAAAAGAATATTGATCAGCATGTCAAAGGAGGTGATTCTCCCCCTCTACTCTGTTCTCATGATACCCCACCTGAACTACTGAATCCAGTTCTGGGGTCCCCAATAAAACAAAGCCATGGACATGTTAGAGTTGGGCCAGAGAAGGGCCATTAAAATGATCAGAGGGATGGAACACCTCTCCGGTGAAGAAAGGCTGAGAGAGTTGGTGTTGTTCAGCCTTGAGAAGAGAAGGTTTGGAGAAGACTTTATTGAAGCCTTTCTGTTTTTAAAGGTGGCATTTAAGAAAGATGGAGAGACTTCTTATGAATGCCTGCAGCAATATGATAAGGGATAACAGTTTTAAACTGAAAGAAGGTAGATTTGACTGGACATAAGGAAGACTTTGTTTATAATGAGGGTGGCAAGACACTGGAACAAGTTGCCCAGAGATGTTGTGGATGCCACGTTATTGGAAGAGTTTGAAGTCATGCTGGAGGAACCCTTGAGCAATCTGATCTAACAGAAGATGTCCCTGCCAATGGCAAAGGGGTTGAACTAAATGATATTTAGAGGTCCCTTCCAACAAAACACTTCCCATGATTCTGTGATTCAAGGATCGATAAAATTATGATTGTATTAATATAGTTCGTAATAAAACAATTTTTTGGTTCTTTAGGATGAAACATACAGTACCATCATTAATAAAATTTCCCAAAATATTCAATTTTATATAATCTTTCTCCAGTTTATCATTGACTAATTCAAAAATTCTGTCGTCATATATTATATTGCAGCTAAAAAATAAAAAAAAATGTAGCTATGTGCATACCAAATGTGCAGGTGACAAGTAGATTTTTTTTTTGTTTTAAATGCAATAGCTAGAAGAATATGCTTTGAAATAATTGGAATGTTAAAAAAGAGTTTTAAGGAATAAAGCACATGAACATTATCTAACATATGTAAATAGGATTGACACTTCTTAGTGTGGAGGCAGTATATTCAACCATGTAAACGATGCATATATTTCTTCTTCCTTTTTCTCAAGCTGATGTCCTCTCAGCTAGAATAATTTTGCTTATAAGTGCTTGAAAAGCAGACCAATTTACAGAAATCATCTGCAGAATGTAATTGCCATCTAGTATTCTGGACAGTTTTGCCCATCTATGGGGAGAAAGAAATAGATAAGGGGGAAACATAAAAGAGAAGCAATGAGAAAGAAGTGGAATTATAGACTGCTGAGAAGAAAAACTACTGCTATCAGTCCTGCCAGTTCATGAGAAACTGATCTGCAATTCATGAATGTGACAAAACACATTCTCCTTACAAAACAATAAACTGTAAAGAAGACAGATAAATAGGGACAGAAGGAAAGGTGCCCTGGCATACTCAGTGAAGAACAGTGAATAGTATTTCCACTTAGGCAGATCCTTTGTGCGTTTACAAGGGCATGAAGAATGCAGAAAGAAGAAAAAACCCCCCACATTTTTACAGCTAAAAAATGAACCCCACAACAATTAAGAGGCCAATGAAAAATGTTGAACTGATCTATAATCTACTGATAACTGGTGAATCTCAGAAGATTTGCATTTGAGAAGCTATGAGAAAACCTGTTTACATTTTCTTGTAATCTGAGTTTCTTTCTAGATGATGGAAGCGGAGATTCTTTTATGTGGTTTCTATTATTGTTTTGCCTTTTTTCATAAGAGTAGAGCTCCTGTGATCCTTCCTCTACAACTCCTTTTTTGTCTGATTGCTCCAAAGTAACCAGGTATCTTTTTTTTCTGTCTTTGTATTCCCATGTCTTGAAATGTACTGGATGGGAAATTGCTTTTTCCTCTCTCTGTTGGAATCAGGTGTGGTGTTTTGCTTCTGGAAGCAAAGAAAGGAAACTTCAGAGATCAGACTGAGTATATTTTTTATGATTCTAGGCATTTTAAAATCAAGTCAAATAATATATGCTATTGATTACTCATTCAAATGCAAGAATGGTACTTTCAACTTTATCAGCTTTGACCTTTTACAGATTTTAACATTCCTTCTTCCTCCATGAGATTCTTGGTTAATTTTAAAACCCAGTTCTAGGATTTCTAGTCCTGGATCAACGTTCTTTAGCTTCAGATTAACATAAGGAAGTAGGAGAATCTCTGATGGAAAAGTTCTTAAATCTGACAGCTATACCCATGTGACATTGTAGAAATCCTTTTTTTAACACAATTGACTGCACAATGAGATCTTTTCAGCACATAACAGCACCATTGGTTCCAGAGCAAATATTCTGTGTGTTCTTGGGTATTAACACTTTCATTACATTCTCTTTTCATCTTCTTTTGTCTCTCGACTAACAAATTCCTCTTCTTCTTATATCTATATGCAGAACAAATAAGGCTAATATCTCAAAGGAATTATAGTAACAGATTAAAAGTAACATACAGGATCACATTGATTTTGTACTTGTCCAAAGTGAATAAAATGCAATTATTTTCAGTTTTATAATCACAAGGATTGATACACTAATTATATCCCTCTACTATCCTAAATAAAAAATAAGTAAGTATCAATTAATGTATTATGATTCTGATGAAGATTAAGAGTACAGTGTTTTAGGAAAGGTTCTACGCAACGCAGAAGTACCCAGACCTTTATAATTCCAAAAATATCTGGCATATCAGATTTTCTGTTTGGTGTCTGGAGATGACACTTTACAATACTTCATTCTATATCCCTGCAGTAAAGCCAGGAAGAGATAACTGTCTAATCCACTTTTTTTTTAAGTTCTTTGGAGCATCTTTTTTGATGTTCACTATGACTCCTTTCACATCACACTAAGTACATAGTTTACAAATGTGTAAACAAATCATTATTTTATTAGGAATGCCTCCAAGTATTGTTTTTAGTTTAATATCTCAACTTGTTCTGGAAGCAAATATTCACTTATGTAAATGTTGCCACAAGAAAGCTATAAGGAAAAGAGACTGGTGGCCCATGCAAAATAGAAATTCAGAATGATACAAAGGTATGGAAAGCTAGTCAATCATAAAATTATAATATTGAATATTTACAGATATTAACAAATGAAAGCATTAAAATAAATACTGAGGAATTTATGTATATTACAACCTCAGTGATTAGCAAATGAAAGAAGAAAATTAGCTTGTTTAACTGTTATTTCTGAAATATGATTGAATCATCTTTTCATCAAGGCCCATGGTGGCATGTCAGCTTGCATTATCATTCCATCAGCTAAGCCCTCTTTTCTCTACTTATACTGTTATTATAATATCCAGTATCTAAAATATTGTTCCATTGTATATTATTATTCCCAGAACATAGAAAATCTTTCTGTGAAGATTATCTTCAGAGCGTATCTAATTCTAGCAACTAGTTAGTGACACTTTGAAACAGAATAAATGTCTCTGAATAATTTTGTTTGTCTATGAGCACTATTTAGGTCACCATCTTAAGGAGGTTTCCTATTTAAGTGATCAATTCATATAATAATGCTGCTTGGGAGCTTTACAAAAATATTTCTGGAATCAAACAGTTTTTTTAATAGCCATTCAGGCTGCCATCATACCTTCCAATGCTTATTATTCTTTTATGTGCAGTATTCTACTGAACTAGCAGATGCAATGTTGAGCAGTAGGCTTTTCAGTCCTATGGCCTGCTTATTTCCAGGTGCCGTGTTAAAAGCATGTTCTAAATGGCGTAAGTGTGAGAGTCATCCAGTAGAAGAAAAGGTCTTTCTAAAAGTACAGATTTTCAAGTTGTTTTTCTAGTGCTATATTTAGCTCTGTTTTACAAACAGAGAGTTAAGAGAGTTAAGTTCTATTTTCTTTTTTTGACAAAGTAAAGATAGAGCTGGTGAAACTTGGCAGAGGTATGTGGAAGGGTAGAAACAGCAGCTCTACATTTCATTCTCGGTGAAACCACAGTGTCTCACAAACAACTTGAAGTTCGGTAAGGCTATAGCCAGTCTGCAGGAATGAAAACAGAACAGGAAAGGACTGAAGTTGAAAGATTATCTGCTGTATAGTACATCTCAGGTGAAAGCTTCCCAGGGTGAAAATAATGTCTCCAAAGAGCATTAACAAGCTCTTCATATTTTCTGCCCAGCATTGAGGGGAACCCATGCTTGTGTAGCTCCAAAAGGAAAAGTAGCTTTGCAAAGTGAACAGAAATGGAGACCAGCTGGATATATTTTAACTCTCAAAGACCAAAACACATGTGGCTTATTTTCTACATACCCCTGCCACATGGGGGAAGATATGTTCCTTGGCTCTGATCAGAATGAATCATATGACAGAGTGATTTGTTAAACTGATGCTTCTACATTCATTGAATGCCCACTAAGTAAATGAAAAATGTTGCATTAGCATTAATAAGCTTCAGAAACTAAAATCCTGTGATCTCCAGAGCATAAGCCTGATTTCACAGTAAATCACCTCACTGTGGTTTTTGAGCTGAACAAATGTAATGAGATTAGCAATCCAGTTTCATGGATATTTCTTATTTCACAATCTAAAGGGATACGTATTACTTACAGAATTTTTCCTGTCTGTTCCTTACCATCAACTAGTAATTCCATCAGATGTGTATTCTTCTCTTCTGTCAATACCTTGAAACTGATTGGACTCAACTAAGCATTATAACTTGGAAAAGGTAACAACTTTGAATCAGTACTTACAAGAATAAAGTTGAAAAGACAGACATTTTTATTACTTCTGTGCAGCAAACACTGATTAGATTGTGACGTTCTGAATGAGGAAATTATGAAATGTCAGTAAGCAAGTGTTGACATGACAAAACTCTGTTGAATTATGTCATTGATGAACATTTTGAAAGACAAATTTGGCAGCATCTACAGAATAAAGAAGCAGAGAGATTCACATAAGATACAGCTCTTGAAGGGAAAATCTTTTTCCGAAAATGAAAGATCTTAGTGAGAAAGCAAATCAAACTCTTTGGAAGATGAAAATCTCATTAACAAATGAAAGCTGGCAGTGAAAGAAAATTGTAAGCCAGGTTGCTCATCTTATCCATGTTGTGTCTTTCATTGGATCAGAGGACTGTCTTGCTTTGAATAGCATGTCCTGAGCAGTCAAAAAAAAGGTGTGGACACACACTTTGCATCACTCAGGACTTACCCAGGAGATAAACAAATCTGAGGTGACAGACCTTCACTTCCAGCCTCACACTGCACCATCTGGCAGAGACATGGGGCCAGTGCCTTAGAGAAGACAGCCAAAATGATTGTATAAATCCATAAAGTATTCTTAAATGAATGCTACCATAGGGAAATAGGAAAGCAGCCTACAGTCCTGGTATTGGGTAAGCTGAGGCTCTTTTATTCCAGCTTATCTGCAGATATGCCAGTAGTAGGAGATTATTTTGTACCAGCAGAGCATTGCAGATGTATCCCACTGGAGTAGTAAATTTAGCCCAGCATATTTCAGGATGGGAGGAATTGCTGAGCCTGACATTCACATGACCTGTAAATGATATTGGTCTTCCTTATTTCACAGTAGACTAACCATGTTGGATGTCACCTCAGCGTGAAATGGGTATACTTGGGTATATATATGAGGTCTGACACAAAAAAAAAAATTAGACTAAACCTATAGCTTGAGAACTAAGAGTAGGAGTGGAGAAACAAAGAGTTGATTATAGAACATGTTCTAACCTGTCATAGTGAGGCATGGATCAACTCGATCATTTCACTCAGTACGAGTGGACATGTATTCAAATATACATATTTCCTTATCCTCAGTCAGAAAATATAAAAAGTGCAAGAGGGAACAGTGAGTAAACATGAAGTGTCTTGTGAAACTGAAGAAATTCACAATGGAAACTTTTCATTTATGGCTTGCAGCTTACAGAGGAGAGATCCCAAAGACCAAGTTGGTGTACAAAAGAGCCCATTTGTTGTCTATAGAAGTGTGAAAACAAAACTGATGGAGATCATGGAATGGATCCTCCTAGAAGCTATGTTAAAACAGATGGAAGACAGGGAGGTGATTCAAGAGACGCAGCATAACTTCATTAAGGGCAAGTCCAGCCTGATCAAACTAGTGGCTTTCTGTGATAGGGTAACTGCAGCAGTGGACACAGGAAAGGCAGTGGATGTGATGTATCTGGACTTCTGTAAAGCCTTGACACAGTCCCCCACAACATCCTTCTCTCTGAATTGGAGAGATAGTGATTTGATGCGTGGACAATGTGGTGGATAAGAAGCTGGTTGGGTGGTCGTATTCAAAGAGTAGTGGTCAATGTCTCGATGTCCAGATGGAGATCCATGATGAGTGGTGTCCCTCAGGTGTCTGTACTGGGATAAGTGCTTTTGAATGTCTTCGTCACTGATATAGACAGTGAGATTGAGTGCACTCTCAGCAAGTTTGCAGATGACACCAAGCTGAGTGGTGCAGCTGTCACACCGGAAGGATGGAATGTCATCCAGAGAGACCTGGACAGGCTGGAAGTGGGCGTATGTGAATTTCATGAGGTTCAACAAGACCAAGTACAAGGTCATGAAGATGATCAGAGGGTTGGAGCACCTGTGCTATGAGGACAGACAGAGAGAGTCGCAGTTGTTCAGCCTGGAGAATAGAAGGCTGTGGCGAGACCTTATAGCAACCTTCCAGTACCTAATGGGGGCCTACAAGAAAGCTGGGGAGGGACTTTTTACAAGGGCATGTAGTGATAGGATGAGAGGGAATGGCTTTAAATTGGAAGGAGATACATTTAGATTAGACATTAGGAAGAAAGCCTAAAAACTTGTCAGCTTCAGCTCCCTCCTCCCCTACTCCCTTCCCATCTTCCTCACTGTGAGGTGTATATCAAGGCAATGGTAAGGACTCTGGCTTCAAGGTCCAATGACTAATTTTTCATGGAAAGGAGAGAGACTAGCTTATCATTTGTAATTTTATCTGAAAGGACGTTCCATATTTCAACAGGTGAGCCTATCCTGTCACAGGGGACAGTTGGACACTACCTGCATAAGATAGCAGACTCTTTCTAAACTGCTTGTGGTTACTTGTGCCCAGTCATGCACAGTGATTAACCCCACTTTTTTCCATATTTCCTTACCCTGATTTTTTTCACTTAATTTTTCATCTATTTTTGGCTGCACTGATCATACTTCCTTCTGTCTTTTTACTTCAGGAGCCCTTTTCCTTCTTAGGAAAAAGGAATACAGAAGAAAATATCGTTTAATTCTTTAAATGGGCCCTATCCTTACAATGATCTAGGGAAGTTGGCAAAACTGTTAAGCTATGTTAAATGAGCTATGGTTGGACTCGATGATCCGGTGGGTCTCTTCCAACCTGGTTATTCTATGATTCTATGAAGAGAATTGTGAAATGCAAAAGAAAGATGTGACTTGTACATACAACAGGCAAGCACAAGTCACAGGTTTCAGCTCACATTGACATGCATATTTTTGTTTGGATGTATTAGGCAAGGACTAGGTAAACATATGCAGAATGTAAGGCTTTGGTTTGCCAGGTTCAATGGCAAGGATGGTATTCTCATTTATATGGTTTTCTTATGCAGCATCCACAATGACATACATGTGATTTACAGCAATCCCAGATGAACTGTAGCAGAATTTGTGCCACAGATTATTTTTTAAAAAAAATGAAAGGAAGAGAAAATTTACTCCCTTCCCAAATATGGGACTTATTTTTAATTCATTCTACTTTTCAAATACTAGAGTTATCCAGGAACAGCTACAGAGACATTAACAACTTCATTTATAAGAGCATTATACAATATATACTACATACATTCTATACATACCTACTATCAATGATAATGCAGCTATACACACATAGAATACTACATTTAAAGAAGAGAAACAGTTCTTATTTTGTTCATGCAAACCACATTAGGCTTAAGTATATGAAAACAGATTTGGCAAACTGAACTGATTTGAACATTTAGTTTTGAAAATTGAAAAACACAACTGAAAAGTGAAAAAGCTGAAAAACAAAGCACACAATTCCTCTGTCTCTCTCATATTCCAAGGAAGTTGAACAATTCATTTCCTATCTCATCTCTTTTATTCTCTGCCTGGCATAATTTTCCTTTGATCATATAATCAATTTCACTCCTTGTTTTATATTATCATTATGTAAGATTATTCTATTAGGTCACTGTATGCAGGGTATGTGCTTTAGATTTCATGTACATTTTAGTTAGAATATGGCATTTTGCAATATACTGTAATTTTCTGTATTCTAATGCATCACTATTTAGTCATACAGTTACTTCTCAGTTACATCAAATACTATATAGTGGTAGATTTTGTCAATTGAATTGTCTATGGCTATTCACTAGAAGCAGATTTTGCTTAGTAAAGAAATCTGTAATGAATAACATAAAATTTCCTTTCATATCCTTCAGTTCTGCTAAACATACTTTTTATGTTGCTGGATAATTAATTTTTACCCCTTCTTAGTAACAGGCCGTCATTCTCAAGGACCCACAACACTAATGTATGACAGAATGCACATGCTAAGGGAGAACAACATTATTGTTCAGCCTCTCATATTTCAGATAAGTCAATTATAAAATTTTACCAATGACAACACTGCTAGCTTCTTTTACTTGAAGAGTGGCAAAATAATGAAATGTTCCTTCCATTTTAATGCTTTCAGGTATGTCTGTTGGGAGCACTAGATTCACGCTGGATGTAGACCGAAAACAGATGAATTCAGAGAGCTTGTGAGCGAAGAGCAAAACATGCTAGAACTATGCTGGAGACATTGGAACAAAGCAGGGGTCAAATGAGTCAATGGATTTATATGGACTATAAACAGCAGCAGGAAGAGAAAGGAGTTGGAGAATCAGAAAGAAGCAGAAGGAAATGTTTAGGAGTGAAGCACTAGCAAAGGAAATTAAAATGTATGCAGAAAGAGACCTGAGGACAATGTTAGGACTGACTGATCAGATAGATTAATGAGTGAAGACTGAGTCTAACAACTGTTATTTTCAGTAGCTAGAATTAGATACCTGTAGCTATTGTAAAACCAGGATTTTGTAAGGATTTGAGACTAAGTTTTAATGAAGATAGAAGTAAACAGCCTCAACTAATTAAAAACATGGAAATCAAATAAGGAAATAAACATTTTACTTTTATTGTTTTGTTTGAATCTTATTTTTAGCCTGAAATCACAATTTATAATGGGCAATCTATTTATAATGAGCAGTCTATTTCATGCTCTTGTACATCACAGTACAACTCACATCAGTGTCCTAAATGCATGTACAATGTCCTAAACAAATAATGCTGACAAATAAAAACATTTCTTCAAGACAAGACAGGAAACAGATCTGTTATCTGCATAACAGAAACCTATAATTATGCCATATTTATGGGAAGACATAAATGAAAGTAGAGTCAAAGGGACGTTTTAGTCAAATAGTTGATAGTAAAGAATTTAAGTCTTGTACAAAACACGTCTTGTTTGATGACACATGGTAAAAATGTCCTGAAAGTTAGTGTGTGGAGGACTAACATAGAGGACTGAGTCTTTGAATGAATGGAAATTTTTGCAAGACTGCAAGGCAAACAAATAAGAGTGAAAATGGAGGTATTATAATAAGCAATTTTAATTTCCCAAGCCTAGACTTAGAAAAATTAATGCACCAGTAGCAGCAGATATCACATTCCTTGACATGATTAAAAAAACACATTCCTTTATCACATAGTGAAGTTATAACAATAAAATATGATGCTAGTTTAATTTTTCATGAGAGAAAATCTTGCCAAAGTAATAAGAAATTTCAGTGTAGTGAGTCAGTGGTTCAATTCAGTTGGAATTTTGGAAAAAAAGACTTTAAGAAATACTGAGAACTTTCCAGCGAGGTTCAAGAATTTGAACTTGAAGAGAACACAAAATTCTATTGTGTTGAAAGCACTGGAATCATTATCCAAAACCCTGACAGGGCTACAGACTCCCTAGAGCGATTAAGCAGTTCTTCTGGAGATGAAGAGTAAGAATAGAGCATGCAAACATGGAAACAGGAATGTAGTAGAACTAAATCTTGGTGGCTTATAGATGTAGAAAAGAATAACAACTTATTGTTTACCTTGTTCTTGAAAAGAAAATGAAAACATGACAGTGATGTTGTCTTCAGCCATAAAGCAATTAGTGAACACAATGGGTAAAAGCAGCATACTGCATACTGACACAAGATTAAGGATAAAAATATTGATGTACAGCCAAGTATTAAAAGTTGATAATGGAATTATGCAAGAAAAGAGAGGATATAATATAGGAAACAATGACATGTGGTATGGAAAATATATCTAGTTAGCTGAAGATAACAAAAGGAGGGGCTGGAAGATCACAAATGAAACCACAGCTATAAAAACCTAGACACTGCAGAACAGGGGAGACAATTTTAAACAGCACCCACCAACTTTTGCTGGGACTATGCATTTATTATACAAACAGTTGCTTGAATTTTTCAGTGACTTGATTATTTTTCTCTAGTGTAGTACTTTGTACTACAGAAATGATCCATATTGTACGGTAAAAGCATTTCATGTTCATATGATACCATAAAACTGTAATACTGGAAATCTCTGGAGTATTAGGAATATAACTTTTCTAACAAGTTACTGAGAAGCCAATTAAAATAAATATTTCTAATGATTCCCCACTGTTATCAGTGAAACATTTACACAAGCACTATAAAATAAAGCTGTGCAGTTATAAAATAAAGCTGTGCAGTTTTACAAGTGTAACTCATGAAGTACAACAAATTTATGACTTGCCTAAAACTTTGACACCTGCCTAAGCCCTGCCTGGGATTTAAGCAGAATTGGAAAGAACCACTTCATCAGTCATCAGTGACCCTCCAGTACCATAGTAGCTTGCAAAGAAGAAATTCCTTTCAGAAAGTTTCACTGAAAACAGTAGTCCATAGAAACCTATGAACAATCTTCCAATGATCTCAAAAAGTCGAATCATTATCTGTAGTTATAGGCCATAGGAAAAGACTGGAAGAGACTGAGAACTGTCAAGTCTCAGGTTCCTGTGTTAGTGAATTATTATTTACAACAGAATTTCAGACTAATCAAAAAAAGCAGAACACATAGCATTGTACAAAAGAAGGCAAAAGAAATGGGATGCTCCCTGTGACTTGATCTGCAAGAAGAAAAGTCTTCCTGGTTTCATTCCAGACCAGAGCAGGTGAGCTGGGTTCAGCTGCAAGGTAGCTGATAAATCGATGCTATTGAGAGCACTAGTGAACACTAGTCTCCAGTCTGCCACTGTGTTCAATGAAGAAAAAACTTTGGTAAAGAAAAGAAACCCAAACCAAATTATGCATGGAATTAAAAAAAAAAAAAAAGACCTCATTTAGCAACAGGAAAAAATTCCTGAAGTATATTAATACAGCTATCCATATAGTTGTGGCATATACAAAGAATCATCCTTTCAAATCTCTTTGGTGATATCAATACATCAGATAGCCATAGATTTCATTTCAAACTTCAAAAATTTTCAGGTTCTATCATCTTTTCCATAAACTTGTCGTCTTCTTTGTACAATTAAGATTCTATGTTCTTGCTATGCTGTTTTGGAAGACTATTCTTGAGCGCAGAACAAGAGTAAGGGTGTTTAAAATTTATTCTTACGTCAAATTTTCCATTTCTGTGGCTATTTTCTTCTCCTGAAATTTATCTTTATATTTATTATACAGTCAATGTAGTCCTTAGAGTATGTGTGAGTCAAATAAGCCAAGCACTTTTAACATCACTTCTTTAATCATATTCTCCTGTCCTTTAATCAATCTAGTAAATCACAGGCTGTCTTCAGAACAAATTTTTGTTTCTGGAAAAAGTTTAAGCTAAGCTTTGTATGTTTTTCCACAGGAAGTCCTACCTGTGTCTTGAAGAAGAATTCTATTAATTCTACATCTCCACCAGATGATAGAGTCTGCTGCCTAAACTCTTTGCTTCTCTACTAGAACACTAGTAGCTCTTCTCACACTTGTCTCATGATGGCAACTTAGATGCCTTCTTCAACTGACCTTGTTCATAGATTTCTCTTCTCCTCTGTTGTTTCTATTTGGACAACAGACCAGTCTACAGCAGTTGTTCCTCTCTTCCTCAATGCCTGTCTTTTCATTGCTTAACATCACTCTGTTCCTACTGTTCCATGGTTTAGTCCTCTGCGATAGCAACAATACTTTCCAGCTTTCTTGTTTTCCCAGGTAAATGAACCCTTACCTGTTCTTTATCCCATGGCCACAACTGCATCTATTAAACAGGATTAGTGCCAACAGTCCTGTCAAAAGACAATCCCTCTCCTTTCTGATGACTGTTAAACTCTCCCTTTTGCAGACTTTTTATCCATCACACAATTCATTAGCAATCTCTGTCATCCACATCACATTTTATAATTGTGCAGGAATCATGTAGGAGATGATTAACCTAAATCTAGATCAGTGACAGTTTGGGAATTAGATCACTTCTCTGAGAAACTAGAAATGTTTGGATTTTTTTTTTTTAGATGAGGGTAGGAGAAGAAAAGATTGTCTGTCATTATCTACCTTTACTAAAATAATGCGGATAACTGGGATCATTGCATTTCTTTCTTTGTCCTTACTCACTTATTCTTTGAAGGCATTTTCTAAGGCAATGCAGAATATTAGTGTATGCTATAAGAGAGAGTATTGGTGGATAATTTTCCACATATTCTGTGAAATAATCATGCTGTTAGACAACTTCAGCAACAAGTTCTGAAATAGATTTTCATCTGTGGGAAAAAAAAGCAAACAAATAAACCTCAAAACAACAAAAGTAGTACAACCAAATTGGTTTCACTATTCTTCTATCCACTTGAAAAATAGTTCAAGAAAACTTTGTCATATGCTGAACTTATAAAAATGGTAGTTATTACAAACAGCATTGATATAATCTCCATGTTCAGGAGTAAAGATTTTATTAGCTCGTTATTGCTGCATACTTTTTGATTAGCCATTATTACGGCTAACGTTCATACAAATATTGTTGGGGAATGAAAAAGGATTAATCCAATTTGTTATTTGGCAATTTCATAGGAAAAGTACACTTCAATCTAAAGTAAAAAAAGACCTTCTCAGAAGATGTTTTCTTAAAAGAAACAAAGAAGTTACTGCATTGTAAAGGATACTCTAACATGCAAGCAAGAGGAACTGAGGGCAACTAACCCAACTCAGAAAACTCATGGGAGATAAAGAGCTTACTATTAGGTTTTCAGCAAAGTTCACATTCATAGAAAGAAAGAGAGAAGGGAAAATAAAAGTTCATTGTGATTAACTGGCTGCAGATACCTTTGAAAAAAAAACTATTTGGACCATTAAGGTATTTACAAAGCCTGGACAATAAAAACAAAATAAAACAAATCAATAAAAAATTTGCTTGCCTTAGTTATGCCTTCAAAACCTAGGATATGACAGGATATAGATAACCAGATCACTCTGAGTATTGGAATTAACACAGGAAAATCAGAGCAGTGCTGAGATCATTTACCCTCCATTATCCAGTACTAGCATTCAGGATTTGAGAGATTCAGATGCCACCACCCTATTGAATTGAGTTTTTCCCATTCTTTCTGAAGTTCTCCACACCATATTCATGAAACTACATATAATGTCTTAGTCATTACATGCAATCTTGCTTCTCAGCTTCTATTTGTCTTGGAAAATCTCCCTGTATGAAATATCAGCAAAAACAGGTCTGCCAGCTTGGACTGAGAGATTAGAAATGAAGTAATAACTTGAAAATCAAGTGTGATTTAGCATTCTTATGAAAGCTGGCAATGCAGATAACAAGAAACTGGAAACAGGGTGAGAGCTCAGCTAACCATGTGATTTCCAAGCTGATAATCTGCGATGTACTGCATACATGTTAGCAGAAAGCATATAGTAGCTGTGTTTAAAAGAACTCAAGGTTTCAAAGCAATGACCCACCCTGAGGTAGATCAAGCATTTTCTGTGACTACAAATGGTGATCAGGAAGGCAAACAATACTAGTATACTGGTGTATATTTGTGTAGCTCTTCCTATTTCCTCATTGGTTTTTAGAGGTACACACTGCTATCCCATGGGAAACACCCACCAAAAAAATCAAACAAGAATAAGAACCCTTCAGTGGCACAAGAAAACAACTTTTTAAAGCCACCAATGGGAAGATGCTTTGGGTATTGAATATGTCTAATATCTAAGCTTATGATGCATGCATTGGAAATTAAGATGGTTGCCCCAGGCTGCCCCAGACTTAAGGCAAGTTCTTTAATACATAATAGTACAGCAGGTCTAGCCCAATTCTGTGACTCTTAGTGAAATCTCGAAACAGAGAACACTTAACTACCTCTGAGTTTTAATATCTGGAATGTATATGCAGATCTACAATGGACTATATTCTCCTCCCCATAGAGACAATTACATGGGAAGTTTTAAAATCCAATTATTGTGGTGTAACCTTATGCACAAGCGTTCAACTGCCAGTGAATGCATATGCACCAATAGCCTCTGGATTCAGGCTTGTGCGCTTATAGTTCTCACAGTTCAGCAGAAGGTGAATTTCTTGGTTGCATGGAAGTTTCATCATGTACCTTAATTACTGCATTGCAGAAAAAAAGTGCAATGACCATCATATTCTTGAAAAGAAATTTCTTGCACAAATACATTTCATATGTTAAAGTTAATTATAGTTCCATAAATTACCATGCAACTCTGTGAAGTAGAAGATGAAGTCTTATAAACAGAAGACTACTGAGAATCACTTTCCATAATTTACTCTGTTTTGTAGTGACTTATAGGACACATGACCTCTAAATTTAGCAATAAATCCAAAGTGAAATGCTAGGAAGATTGTGATTTATTTTTCTCCTTAATCCTGGTCCTTTTTCTATCCTGGTCTTCTCACTTCTGAAATATGAGTTAGTTTCAGCCAAAAGGTGTTCTGGGGACTAAGGGACTGCAAAAATATTGTGTAATACACCATGAATGATTGTCTGCATCTGAATTCCCCAAATTTGTGGAATCAAAGATCAGAAAAAGCCTACCTATATACACACATCTTCCTAACTATCTAACTCTGAATTCTATGTAACCAAGGCATGACACTAACTTCTCAATGAAAATGCAAACAATGAGTTCCTGTCCTAAATTATGAGAGTTTTATTTTGGACAACATCATTTAAGCTGTTTTTCCTCATGAGTGATCTGTCAGTATAAAAGGATTGTTACATGCATAATTTTACTAGAGCTGGCATTTTCAAATATTCCATCATTTGTTACACAAAACTTGGAACATATTCCAGGGAATCATCATTCAGAATATTTTGGTCCCTACTGACAATTTAAATCAAAACTAAAATTCAGCTTATTCCTGCCTCTACCTTTCACTTCACATTCTGGTTTCTGCTTTCTTATGAGTTGTTTCCCACTGTATGTTGTAGTAAAGGAGTGTAAATTGTGATTTTTTTAGTTGGACTATGTTCTAATCTTTTAGTTCTTAATATACTGATATTTTCAGGCAGTAGGTACTTTGTAACTCAATGAAGTAGGGAGGGTTCAGAATTTATATGAATTTGGCACAAAATACAGAATGTGATTGCCCAAGGAAAAGACAAGACATTAAAGATTATATACTGACAGCTCATTATGATTAACTGTTGAAGTATCTAGATGTGCTTTACAGTATACAAAAATATTTTGGAAGACTCATACAAATGCCAGCAAATCAGTAGAATGTTCAGAATCATTACACATATACTTGGGCAATTTTTATGCTTTTTTTGACTAGAAGGTAAAAATTCATTTAAGGTTACTAAGAGAAAAATTTAATTCCTAAGTAGTTTTCTTAATTGAAAGTTCTACATTAAGTAAAATCCATATTGTTATATCAATATTTTAAGGAATATAGAAATTCAGAGTACCACCTGTTGGTGAAAAATAGAAGTCACTTTAATTTCCTGCTAAATGGTAGTTGCCATGCCTTAGTGAAGAGCTGGAATCAGGCATAGTTCTTGACAATTTGCCAGGCTACATAATGTGAAACGGAATAACAAGTAACCCTAGTTATTTATGATTTAATTATTTCAGGTTGATAATACATAGTGCTGATTTAGGAAACCACATTTCCAGAACTTTGCAAACATTATCTAATTTTTTTATAAGTATATGTCTCTGTTTGGGATTTTTATTTATGCCATACTTTCTTTGGATAAATATGTTAAATTAAAATTTTCCACCCCAATAAGCATGCAGTGACAAAAAAGAATCAGTAGAATGTGTAATATACCACAGAGCCCATTCTAATATTAACAACTGTTATAACAAAACTGAGTTTTTGAAAGCTGCAGTACTGCAGTCTAAACTCTGTCATTAAGGCGCATCAGTGGAGATTGTAGAGAAAAGCTACTGAAGGTGATGGAAGATAGCTCTTCCCCTAAAAATCTTAGCCAGCCATCAAAGTCAGTAAGGGACTCATTCACATAAACACATACAGAAAAAAAAGCTTGTACTTGAGTAGTGTGAAACCTGCTGTAGTTTATAGTTGCTACAAATGCTTTTGCCTGTTCACAACAGAGCATTTTTCGATGTATCTCCACACTACAAAGAGGTTTCTAATGATACTCAACTTCAGTCATCTTGAAAAATCTGAAAGACTTGGAAGTTATTCAGACGTTTGTCATTATATGAATTCATATCCTAGAGTAGCTACACGTATGAGATTCAATGTATACTGTATTAAATCCACAGCATAAGTCTTAGCTGACTTAAGTTCTTCCAGATCTAAGAATATATCCATCCATGAGGCTTTTTTTTTTTAACTAAACAGTGGGTGATATTTCTTACCAGGTCAACATATGAAACAATAAACTACATATGAAGGGGGAAAAGAGGTACCTATCAAATAAAGAACAGTACAGTTCATTTGCTTAAAACATCTACTTCTTTTTAATAAATTTTAGCTTATTTTTCTTCCAAGTTTCTTTCACTGTTCAGGAAGAGAAAATGCAAGATTTCTGTAAAAAAGTTTTCCTCGTGAAGGATCTAGATTCATTTCAAGGAAAAAAAAGAGAAAAAAGGTATACATTTGCACTATTTTTTAAGCAATATTCTTCTTTATCAGAATGCAATTCAGATTTTAATCTAACCTGTAAATGTCTGCAACAGAGGTAGGTATATTGTATCACGCAGGTGACCAGATAGCCTTGGAGCAAATAAAGCTTGCTAGAGCTTTCTTTTTCTCTTTTTTCTTGTTTTCTTTTTTCCTGTTTTTAACTTGAAAGTTCTCCAGAACCACACATACCTAATCCTGCCTGGCTAAACACTTAGAGTCATCACTCAGGTCTTGGCCTGAGTAAACAAAAATTCAAAAAGAACGAAGTGGCATATGAAAACTCCTGCAGGTGTGCTTAAAAGTAGGTAGTGTATCCCAGTGCATTCAGATGCCCCTGAAACAGCTCCAAATAAAGAGCTTCAGACACTGGGTGACATCACAGTGCATTCAGATGCCCCTGAAACAGCTCCAAATAAAGAGCTTCAGACACTGGGTGACATCAAAATTGTCTGAAAGCATTTTTTCAGTTGGTGTTCTGGTCTTGTGGGTCACCTTGACACGACCCTCCATCTCTGCCTGCACAGCATATACAGTGTATATATACACACGTGTGTTTCTGTGCATGTAGGCATACTTAGGCATACAGTCCATACATATATGGATTTAGATAAACATCATGTGTATGTAAATATACTTAACATGAAGCAACAGATACTGCTCCTTGTGCCACCTTGCTAAGTATACAGTCACTAAACTTTTAGTGCTTACAAACCTGGCCATCTCCATCTAGTGAACTTTGAACTCAGTCGTTGGATGCTTAGGCTCCCAATTTTTCAAAAGGAAAAAAAAAAGAGACAGACTGCATCTAAAATACCTTTCTCCATCATGAATACATGCTGCAATAAGAAGTGCATTATGTCAAGCCTGGCTTCTGAACTCAATTTTACTATTTGACAGGATACAGTATCACTGGGATTTGTTGAAACTCCACCAAAAGTGTCTTTTGGGAAATCAAAGGTGCCAAGTACAGCTATAGCATATTTCATTTCAGTTTTTTTTGAACAAGAAATGCATCTTTTTCATGCTGCCACTGACACAAAAGTATTGCTACTTAGGAAAAAAGGCTTCATAGGAGTCTAGCTGTCACTTGGAAATATCTGCTTGTGACTGTCAGGATCTTTAAGATAAACACATGACTCATGATGGCAAGCTTCAGCAAGTGAACTAGTCTACATGCACACATCAACCAGTATTTTTATATAGAAGTATATTGTAGTCAGTTTAATACAAAGATATTGCTGGAAATGTTTTGTTTTACTGCTTGTCACTAAATTATGACCTATAAGAATTCTGTGGGTGTTTTGACTTAATTCATTTACTACACTATAACAGGAGTATATTTAATCTTATGTACTCAATGAGCATTTCAGTGCATTCTCACTACATTTGACAACTGGAACTAAAACGAGTATTTGAAGCTTTTTATGAATCAATTCATGGAGGGTCTAATACTTGTGACAATTGGAGGGCTTATGTTCTTCTTCCCTTGTTCAAACAAATGATTTCTTTTAAAATAAGAGTAGAGAAGCATGGGAATAACAATTTCAAATTTATTTCAACCAGCCAGCATTCTAGATCTGGCAGCAACAAATATCACATCTTTTGGATGGAAACTTTACATGTCTGCCATGGATAAATAAATGTATGCTATCAGTAATATCACAAGGATGAACATTGCAAAGAATACCTGGCTTTATTTGGCCATTTCAATGATGATCTGTTAGTACAACAAAAAGCAGATTATAAAATATCAAGAGGAAAAAAAGCAGGTTATAAAATATCATGAGTGCTGAACTATGACAGGCAGCTGAGTTGAATAGTTTCAAAAAGAGACCACGTTCTGTTCTGAAAATTGTTGAGCTTTCTCACTCCACTTCCTACTAGTAAGATGGTTCAAAGTCTCATTTAGATAAAGAATATTTCCAACCTAAACTTACTTGTGCACAATGTACAGCCTTTAGTTTTTTGTACCTATATTATCTTTTGGCTTTAGAAACTCCTCCACAGTTTTTACTTTAGAAAAGCAGAGAGGAAAGTGAAGGTCTCGCACAGAGAGATCAAGAGTGTGTCATTCACATTTCGTTTCTTGAGACTATTAAGCCATATTCTGTTAGTCACTGCAGAAAATTCTGAGCATTGCCTGAGCAGTCTGTACTCCTTTAAATATAAATTCAGTTTTCTTGAACATGGATGATCACAATATATGTAGTAGTCTTCATTATAATTTTCTAGGACCATGCATTAATACTTCTTATTCTCCTGCAAATTCTTCTGATATGTTTAATTGCATTTCCTTTCTCTGGGTCACATCATAATGATAACTTTTAACCCATCTTGATGAACTCAAACTTTTCCCCTCCATTGTCATTTCCTTTCCATGAACCTTTCATTTATAGAAGCGAATTCTTTTACCAGTCCTTACTAGCAAGACTTCCTTTTTCTTGCATTTTATACCCATTTCTATTTGCCTCTCTAGCCTTAATTGCTTTTTCTTTGAAAATATATTCAGAGTTTTGCACACTGTGGAGGTCAAAATAATGAATCTGTGGCTGTCTACATAATTATTTCCTTCTGAAAATTTACTGCTTCGTGAACTGTTTTCTACGCATACAACATCTAACTTTTACTGAAAATCATTGCTACCAGACTCATTTGCATTTTCCTATGTTTCTGTTATTAGAAATCTAAAAATTGGAGGTAATACATCCCACCATCTACTCATTGCACTGAGGAGGTACCTGACGAGGAGGTACTGACCTCCTCAATTTTTCATATCATTCCATATGTCTCAGTTTCCACTTCCATAGCACCATTCTCATAGCTTTCCTACAGCTTCTACTTACTCAGCAATGCACTGTTTTCTGCAATCAGAAGCAGAGTATTTATTTAGGATGAAACCACACCTGTAGTTATTCCAAACCTTTCATCATTGATCAGGATGAGCTCAGCTTTGGTTAATTATTATCTTCTTTCTCAACTTTCTGATCTCCTTAATAAGATTCCTCTATGTCCAATCTCTTCTCATTTTCTTCATGTTTACAAGTTTCAGGTTTTTCTCTTAATATCCTGTTTCAGCTGTCTACTTATCCAGATATATCTAGAGCACTCTCTTCAGAATTTCCCTTGTGCTTGGCAACAAACTCGAAGTACTCTGTGTATGTTTCATTCACATCATTCCAGAGCCTTTAATACACAAACCTTTTCAGCTTGACCTCTCTGAACTCCTTTATATACATTAAATCCATGATTTTGAATGAGAAAAAATTGTTCAGGAGCCTGTTTTTTTACCCTTCCTTTTAAGTGAAGCCGAACCAGGTCATAGTATTGGGTTGTGTACTTAGTACTTATAAGCCTTCTGGAATAACTTTATTTCTTGTCATTTTATTGCTCCTTAATGATGAAATCACTCAGCTATCCCAAACAGAAACAACAGTGCTTTTCCCACTAATAATTTTTCTGCTATCCATATCTAGGAAATTAAAAATCTGATGAGTAGACTAATATAAATACTTGCAGTCTTTATAATATGAAGAACCATAAATTCAAATTCTTGGAGTCTAGAGAATATTGTTTATGTCATTGCAGTGGCACTAATTTTTTGCAGCCCTTTCCCAAAATTAATTTAACTAATACATTAATTTAGGGCCTCTACTCCTTTTAATATCTAGCTCAATCACGCTTGAGCAATTTCAGTAGGAAAATTTGTCCTTGGTAATAGCAATTAGAAGATTTTTCCCTGTTTCCATAAGAATCTTTTTTTCCCCCCTTTTTCTCACCTTATATCTACCTTTCTTACTTTTATTCTGTCTGGCAGGCAATTCAGTTTTCCATTCTTTGTTTCTGCTTTGGCCTCAGGCCTGTTAGTCTTTAAACAGCAGTTCCCACTAGCAAAAACTTACTTATGGATTTGTAATATTTGCATGAGTCCCTTGTATTTCCCAAGCATTTAACTTTTCACTTACAGTTCCTCTTCTAGTCTCTTTGACATAATTCATATTTTTAATTTTTTTTTTTTATTCCTGCCTCTGGCTGCCTCCACTTTCTTCTCCCTCTCCTCTGCTGTGAAGATCCTTCTTCCTTCTTGTCCTTCTCACACTGTCTTCTACCTGACTTTTTTTTTACTTGCCGACTAGAGCAAAGCTTGTTCCTTAGGGAACAAAAAAACTTCTTTATCTCAGGAATTAGTCAAGCCACACCAGGAAAGAATTGTGAACTATCGGTTTAAGCCTCACTCAGTGATGAAGAGAGGGAAATACAGGAATTTGACCCTAGAGTGGGATGAAGACTACAATGACAGAGGACCAAAAAGCTGCTGCTCTTTACTTCTGCTTAGCTCTTGTCAGTCAAGCAATACATTTAAGACTTCGTTGTCTTATTTAATTAACAGTTTGTGCAATTATAGGCCTAAGAGTGCATGCCTTAGGCAAGGCTCCTGTTGCGTTTTTACAGTTACTTTTCTCCAAGTTTTGCTCTTCTAGACTTCAAGATCAAGCACATGAGAAATAATAGCTGGGTTCCCTCTCTTTTGTATCTGAACTGTTTCCTACACTATCTGCAATAAGCATTATTAAACAACTTGTTTGTGTTCTAGGGTTCCCTACCCTGGAAGCAATATGTTGAGTACATTACTGAATCAGTTCTGTTTCAAAAAGGGATGATGCCATTATCTACCTAAGTCTCAGCCAACTTCCAGCCTCGGGCATTACTTTAGAGTTTCTCCAAGTCTTATTTTAACTCAATAGTGTAGCCATCAGCAAACATAGTAACTTAGGCTCATGAGATACAATATTAAGTTTTATGTTTATGCAATACCACAAAGGTAATGAACAATCTTCACTTTTTATGAGAAGCTCCTTCTGGCTCAGATTTGACCCGTACTCACTCTATGTAGCTTCCTGCATAATGGAGTAATTTTCTGACTAAATTTCCTGGAGCATGGACCTTTGAGCGACAGTGGGAACGACAAGGGAAAGACTAAGATTATTTAGAAATGTCAAGCCAGGAGATGTAGCAGCAAGTACTCTCATTTTTTTCAATTTTGTTAACTGTAGTATTGAATCAGCTTTACAGTGAGAAAATAACGGATCTGTTTCTGATGACTGTAATAACTGAGGCTCACAAGGTCTATCCCAGTTGTGAGCTCAAGCGCTGCAAAGTCAATGAAAGTTTATAAAATGTTCTACTAACTGCTAATAACATATATTGAGAAGAAAAAGTACAAAAGAGAGAGAAAAGTGAGAAAAAAAATCTAAGAACAAAGTATACCAGCCCATGAATACCATAAATATGAATACCACAATAAAACCACCTCCAGCAAAGAAAAAAAAAAAAAGCAACATGGATGTGAATGAACCAAAATTGGTGCATTGGACATAGTCTATTTAACACTTACTCTTAATGATTCTCTTTTTAATGGCCTTTAAAAAGGCAGTTTGAGAGGAACAGGGGAACATTAAATCCAAATATTAGTAATGCATAACTATTTTTTTCACTCCAGAGCCTTTGGACTTTGTTTGTAAGCCCTGAATTCACTTTCCTAAGGGTGCTACCAGATTAACTCATCATAAAATTAGCAAAAACCCCTTCCTGACTAATGTGAGGCCTTAAAGACTTTAGAGATAGAATCTACTGTGACTGAGACTTGGATGCTAAAAAGCATGAAAAAACTCAATTTTATATCTCCTACTGTTACCAAATTTCACTTTCCCTATACACTTTTGTACGGAAAATTAGTGTCTTTCAAGGAACTGAAAAACAGAAATAGCATTTTTTGCCCCTATATCATATATCCTTATGACAATATATTAAATTTTAACTAAGCTTCTTATGTAGAACAGGACTTTGATGATTTTCAGCCATAGTTTTCAGTTTCATTGCCAGGTTTGATTTTTTTTAAATCATTATTTCTTATTTTCACATGTATTTCCTAGTTTCTGTGAAATGGTGACTAAGTACAAGTATTTCTACCTAAAACCTACTTATCATCTGATACATTATCACAATGGAATAGCTGTACGAATATTGCTATCACTTGACTTACTTATCCTCTTGCTATGTGGGCAGTTGTACAGAAGCTCAAGTATAACTGGCAATATAACTCCAGATGTGCTAAATCATGCCACTGAATCATAGAATCGTAGAATAACCAGGTTGGAAGAGACCCACCGAATCATCGAGTTCAACCATCCCTATCAAACACTAAACCATGCCCCTCAGCACCTCGTCCACCCGTGCCTTGAACACCTCCAGGGAAGGTGAATCAACCACATCCCTGGGCAGCCTCTGCCAGTGCCCAATGACTCTTTCTGTGAAAATTTTTTTCCTAATGTTCAGCCTAAACCTCCCCTGGCAGAGCTTGTGGCCATTCCCTCTTGTCCTGTCCCCTGTCACTTGGGAGAACAGATCACCCTTCATGGTCTGTGACAGAATCAGAGGAGGTAGCAGAGACTTGGCTGAGAAATAAAAAGACACATGGAGACAAAGTACATTGCTCACACTGCAGCAACTGTTGTCCAATCCACTTTCATCCATTCCTGGAAAAGTTTTTGTCCTTGCTTTCCTTTCCAGAATACAGCTGCTGGCATTTAATACGTACTGCTTAGAATAAACACAATTTGCTCTAAATTAACCGCACACAGTTTTCCCCATGACTACTGATGGAGAATGTAACTGAAATATAAGTTCTCTTTAAATAGGCCCATGATAGCTTAAAATACATTTTAATTTGGTAAACCGGTGGAGGGCTTACAGAGAATTATGCATTGTATACCTACATAGTGCAAAACAGTGAGGCTCCTACTGATCTTATCTGAATAATAATTTCTGTTGGGTGAAGGGGTTTTCCAGTTTTTCAGCGTAAATTATTATCACGGTATAGGAAAAACACGTCTCCCTTTCACGTGCAGCAGGATTGCAACATATATACAACCCAAAGTGAAATTCTTCTGAAATCACATGAACCTATTAATACTTAGGTAATTTCTCCATGAATTATTTACAACTCTCTGTTCCACAGGTATGTATCCTACTGTCTGCTGAATATATGATTTAGGCTCTGTTAACTTCCTTTTGCATTTTCATGCACTTCTAATGATCTTGCCATAGTCTTATTTCTTACCTCATTCAACCATGTATTCTTCTGTTTCATTTCAGACAGAAATCATTCCAAGGCATTTGACTCAATAGAAGTATTTAGTTTTATTTTAGCCAGTAAATTTTAAGAGGTTTGAGTCAGATGCATCTCTGCATAATTTTTGTATCACCCAGTGTAATAACACATACCAGTTTATAGTAATAAATCTCCTCCTTAGATGGCACAACTACTAAAATCCTATATTAACAAAGATTTAAATAAATAGATCTACTTTATGATAGGTTTCTGTATGGTTGAAGGGGGTTCAGCTGGCCAGCTGTTCAGCTGTCATTCATCACAGTGAAATAGCACTGATGTTTACGGATTATTGGATCTTCAATAAGAAGGATACATAGTATTTCCTTATCGGTTGACACTATGACATCTTTAGTTGCTAGTACATTTGTTTTCTGAAACTAATGTCGTGAGGCAATTTGATCCCATATTCCTGCAAGTATGTATTACTGTAAAATTTAAGTACTAACTGGCCATGAATTATTCATTTCTCAATGTTTTTAAATCACTGTGAAAGTTGTTCAACTAAAATGATTTAATGTCTTCCTCAGTCTCTAATGTTCAAAATGTATGATATTCTTTAGTTGCAAGAACCAAGTCCTAAGATGGAAACTCCTTAGGAAATGCTTTACAATAGCTCGGAGTTTATTATTTTCAGCCTATTGTTCTTCTGTACCCAATACGTGCAAGCTATGATGGAGTTAAGTGATTAAGCAGACTGAAAATAAGGAAAAATCATGCTCTGCCATATGACCAAAAACTCTCTTACCTGAAGTTTATTGTCACTATTATCTCCTCTATATAAAAGTCTTCAACCAGATTCTGGTTCCTAACAGTGCTTAGAGAATTTGAATTAATTTTGCATTTCATTCTGAAATAAAAGTTGCACAAAACAATCTCCAAAGAGCATTGAGGTTTACATAAATGGAAGGTAAGGTGACATTTCAGTTCAAATTAAATAAATTATTGATTTTCCACAATAATTCTGATCTTTGATTTGGCAGTGTATTCACATGATGGTGCTGTAGGAATATACTCATTCATGTACAGGGATCCTCAGACTTTTATCCATCTGGCTAAATGAATGTTATAATGGACAGAACACAAAAAAAGGTAAAAAATGAAGGCCAACTGATTAAACACAGAAGAGATTTATGCATTATTTGTAACACAGTTCAGATTATGCTTTCAGAAAGTTGCTACAAGGACCATCTTGGTCAGGAGAAGGTACAGAGGGAGCTGACAGAAAATATTCACCTAGAAAATTCTTCTGTGTTACTAGTTTTGCCCTTAGCCTCTGTTTTAGTTTTAGATATAATAAAAAGGAGATTTGCAGTTAGCAGGAAAGCAGTTGTCTTGTTACAGGTAAGACTTCTTTGCAAAAAGTAGCATTCATAAATAAAACCAATATTTTTATTTTCGTCAAGAAAACTGTTGATATTTCTGTTTTCTTCATTTGCAAGAACTTTGAAGCACTCGTGTTCCCACAAGAACAGAAACTATCCTTTGTTTACACCTATAACACACAAACATATGCATGCATGCACAAATACACACAGACACACATCTGTTTATGCCTATCAGTTTATGAACAGTTTCAGACAGATTTCAGAAAAATAAAGATTACTCATATTCTAAGCACTTTTGGGACTGGTAGTACAAATGGGACACTCAGACAAACACTGGAATCTGGGATTACAGAAAACAGGAGGAAGGCATCAGAGAGGTTCATCCCTTAGTCTGAAGGTTGCTAAGAAAGGCAATGTCATCCCGTGCCATCTGTTGGAAAAGACCTGGAAGGAAGAACCCAGGCAGAAGGTCTTTTTTTAAGAGTCATGAAACACAAGATCTATGGAGATGAGAATAAAGTAAATAATGAATGGATTGATCAGGTTAAGTTCATTTGTGAGCTCTGTTCTAAACTATGATGGTAGAAGTTTCAAGGATAATAGAAATAGTGTCCCTTCAGTGTGCTAACACATGCAGATGCTCTCACTGAAGAGCCTGCCCAGACAACACAAGGAGGTCTGTCTCTACTTCTTTTCATTAGTAAGGAATATCCAGGTGGATGATGAACAAAAGCAGTGGGGAGAACAACGTGTACATGAAGTTTCATTCTGCGTGGGAGAAATGATCTTACTACCATGAGAATTCCTTGCAGCCTGAACAAAAATGTTAGCACATCATAACATTAAGAAAAAAATTGCAATTTGATCATCCCCAGTGTATGTATGGAAAAAGAATGGTAGCTTCAACAGCAGAATACAAACAGACGGTTTAGCACATTTCCTCATGAAATATCCTTGTATCTTAGCTTCACACCCCACCGCCCCACCCTGAATCTGGACATCAATAAAAAAATTTTTCACAAAAATGGTCATCGGGCACTGGCAGAGTCTGCTCAGGGACATGGTTTAGTGGCAGATAGGAATGTTGGACTTGGTGATCTAAGAGGTTTTTTCTCAACCTAGTGATTCTATGATTCTAATCTCATTTTTTATTATTGCTATCAAAATTATGCATAAAAAATAGAAAGTCAGGGTTTGAATAGGATTTTTTTTTTTGTCTGGATTATGAGAACACCTGGTCCCACACTTTTTTTACCCATCATTTTACTGTAAAGTTTTTGTCCTAACAGATCCAGGAAAAGCTATAAAGACCTAGAATTTGAGGAAATTTTAGTGTCATGCTGTTTCTAAGAATTACTATTCTCCAATATTTTTTTTTCAGTCATTAAAGAATAATTTCAGGTATTTGATTGTAAGTAAGAATTTTAAAAATCAGTCAGAGGTCACAGAGTGACAGGTTAATTTAGTTAGGAAAGGACCTTGGGAGACTGCCTACTTCCAACCTCCCTCTCAAAGCAGCATCAGTATTCAATATAGACAAGTCTGCTTTGCGCTTTGTCAAAATACATCTTGAAAAAAATCCTTAAAGTTATTTGAAGACATCTGTGATATGAATATCAGTAAAACTGCTTTAAGACCTCTTTAGACATTTGCTTCTGAATTGATTCAGAAAAAGACTACCTTGGAGTTACATCAGCAAAGAAGTTCCTCAGGAATTTTCCAGGGGATATGATTGTAGCAGAACTGCAAGGACACTTTTCCAGCGTAAGAAATGTGAATAGGTTACCTGATCCTACTGTCTGTATTTGTTTATGAACCAGAGTTGAACAAACCGGTGGAGTGGGAGAAATGTTCTGTTAGATATCTGTAATTTTAGTTTGATCTATAACCCCTTTAGCAGGCCTCCTTTTTGGAATTACCGAAATGCACAGAGCTTGTGTTTTAGGGAAAAAAACTTCCTACACTGACATCAATCCACAGTCCACTGAAAAGTATTTTCTTAAGTTGTTTTGTTGATACAACCATAGACTACAGTCTTAGGGAAGCAGTTCTTCTTTAAGGAAATTAACAAGAATGAAATAGTTTGCTTGATCTTCATTTATAAATAGCAAACAGATGCTTGCAATGGTAATATTTGGCTTTGATATTTTTAAGAACTGGTGTCTTGTATTGTGAAAACTGAGGAAATAATTTACATGAAAAAGTAGGCATAATACAGTTATCCTATATATAGACTTACTTTCTAAGATCTGTATTATTTCCTTTTAAAATACATTCACCATTGTTAACATATGTCAAAATGAGGATCTATAAAAAATTAAAATTGGTAAGAATTTTTTCTTTATGACATGTATGGCATCTACTATAAAAGCACAATAGAGTACAATCATTTAAGAGATTTTTCATCTCTATGGGACATAAGAGTATATCTTCATAAAGAATAAAAGTTTGACCTAGGCTAAAGCAGTTCATAATATTGCTAAATTGTTGCTTCATAACATGATGTGAAAAAGCTCTGATTCTGGGGTTTTTTTATCTTTCAAAATATAAGATTAATACTATAATTAAGCAAATGGAAGAAAGTAATTACTTACATAAAAGAGAACTAATACAAGGTAAGGATTGAATTGTTTCAAGGATTTCACAGTTTTATATGAAAATTCTTGAGATGTGTTTAATTGCAATGCCATTTCCTCACGTATCAAAATATATTGTTTAATATTTTTTCCCCTGGATAAATCTTACATCTATTCCATCTGTATTAAAACCATTGAGAGCGTGAATCTACAGCCTAATGCTCATACTTAAAGGAAAGTAGCAAATAATGTGTGGAAGACAAGCAAGAACTAGAACTGAGCTAAACTTGCTAGTTTTCAGTTTATGGATTCATACCTCTTATTTTCTGCGGGGTTTTTATACACAGCAAATTCTCATTTTAGTTTTGTACTAGTGGCTGGTATAATGACTAAATATGATTTATTGATATATTAAATGATATTTTATGATATATATATCTAAATGAAATATATATATATATAAATGAAATTTTATGATATATTAAATATGACCAGTGTTCTAAATATAGAGACAAAAATATTACTTTAGACACTTATTTATAATCTTTCTTGATCTAATTCAAGTTAGACAAGGTTACACTTGTGATGAGAGTATTCTTGTGATAAAGTTCTGTAGTTCCTGTCCTTTAGCTGCTGAGATGGACATTCCACAGATTGCATGAAGAAAAACTGCACTGATAGTTTATGCTTGTAACAGTGAAATGGTAATTCTATTTTCTGCTCAAATGGAGTCTTATAACTGGATATTCAAGAGCTTCTCAATCATTTTTCCTCCTACACCTCAGTATATGCAATCACACTTTTCACAGCTTTCCATGACCCTACAGTCATTTCTTTGTAGCAACTCATCCTTAGATTCAGAAGTGCTCCAAAATATTTTCTGTATGTTTTCCAGAGACATGAAAGTAACACCCATGACCCCAACAAAAACACTGTTTTCTGCTCTGGTCACAGGACTAAGTAACTCATAAACTGAGATCTTCAGATCTACAAAAAAATTGGCAGGCTAGATGAGTTAGAGGAAATGCTGAAATATTTCAAGACTTTATCTCTTAAAAAAACAGACAGAGAAGTGTGAAGATCAAGCAGATGGAGATTGTCAAAAGCCTCTATTAATGTTTGATTTTATGTATCACGCTATATGAGGCACTGATATACTCAATCTTTTACTGCTCCAGATATACATTAGATAGGATCTGTGTTGTCTGGAATGGCTGGTAAACATAAAACACCTTTTGTAATTGCAAGAAAGAAGTAGTAAGAGCTATTACACAGGAAGAAAATTTATAGTGCTGCCACAGGGCACATTACAAACAAATAAGAAAACAAATGAACAATAAAGTCCAGAAGATGATGACTTTATCATTCTTCAAGGTCTGCCCTCACCATATGGTCTATCTAACAATCTACGCTTGTTTTTACCTTTCCCAATTTTTTATTGTCCCTTTGCGTTATGCATATAAAATGTTAGGAAAATTAACCACTGGCACATTCTGATAAGATGGGTTTCAATCCCGAAATGAAAAACCTTTCAGCATTTTTCCCGTTGAAAATAATACAGCTTAATTTTGTGCCTAGATTTAAAACCCTTATTTCTTTTCTAGGAGCTGCCAAATGGTGTCCCAAATGATACCTCACTGAATCTTACCACACAAAATGTCTGTTCTAATGCAATCAGAATCAAGTACTGCTACTGCATTGAAAATCAGGCTGACAAGAGGGGGGAAAGGCCCTACAGTAGACGTGATAGCAGCTCTTGTGCAGGCTGCATACTCCCCACCGTTTGACTACAAAAAGAGCACATACAGCCCGTATCGCCAAGCCAGTCCCTCTGCTGCCTACATCTAGTTCATTGGCTTCCAGCTACAGCCAGAGCAGCCACATGACATGGGTGGCCCACGTCTCTAAGACGCGGGGGACATAGGGCTGTTGTTTAGAGTGTTGGACACTCCCCAGTCATTTTGGGGTGTTCTGTCCATGCCTTTGAGCCCTGCTCATTGCTTCTTGTTTTTCTTCCTGGCTATTGATACTGTCTGCCAGTAGATGACACTGGGCAGCCCTGGTTCCAAAAGTGGAGGAGACTATGTACTTTCCAGGACCTTTGAGGGGGGGTTCAGAAACCTTTAACCTGCCTATTTAGGTGGATTTTCAGAAGCACCTCCCTCCTTCGCCTTTCATACACAGGTGTTGGGTGAAGTATTTCCAGGTCTCTCTCTTGCCATTGAAATAATAGGAGGAGAATACCCCACAGTTTTCTGATGTCTTCCTTCATGGCATGCTAGGCATTAGGTGTATATGTTTGTGTAGGCATGGGTGCTTGGCAGGATGAAGCAATTTTGGGCCCCATGGTTTTAAGAGATCTTCAACACCAATAGGACAGAAGAAGTTTCTAAAATGTACACACACCCACTAAGCTGATGGAAAATTTCCACCCTTCCTTGTCTTACCCTTTTTTTGTGGCAGAGATAGTTTCTGACAGAGCAGAAGGAAGAGTATCAGACAACACAGCCACTATAAACAGTCTGGAGCACTGCTTCCACTGTGCCTCTTGAAAGCAGAGTGATGGTTAGAAAGTGACTAGTTCCCCCTGCATATTCTTTGAGTGTATGAGTAAGAAACACTAGAAACTAAATCTAGCCCACTTTGCTATCAGTCAATGCCTGTGAAAGCACTGAACTCCAGAAAGCTAAGCTCTGTGAATTTGAAATACATATTCAACTTTCAGTAAAATATAAGTTCCTTATGTTCTTCTTTGCACAGGGAAAGCTTCGTGAAGCAGGAGCTGGAGTTTGATAAAGAGCTATTTTTTGCAGTGGCACATTCTCCTGAAATGGTACGGAATTTTTCTGCACAAGAGCAGCTGCATCTTTGAATCAGGAACATCAGAGGTGACTCCAATAGTAAAAGGTCTTGAGACTAAAGACAACAGTAAAAAAAAAATATCTCTAAGCACGTATTCTAGTGATATGGGAGTTTCACTGGGGAGCTCAGGACAAGCAAGTTTGACAAGTTCTCTTTTCTGACCTAATATTTATTTTATTTTCCTTGCGTATTATTTGTTAGGGTTTGTTGGTTTGGGGTGTTTTGGTTTTTTTTTTTTCTTTTTGTAGAATGAATGGTAATCTTTTTTCCCAAATTAATAGAAAATATAATTAATTACACAGGACCAAGTTACTGTGCCTTAGGGTTTAGGACAACTCTCTGAGGCCATCTCTCTGAGAGGACAATTCTCCATGGTGAGCCTCAAACACTAACACTAACCCTAGCCCTCCCTGCATAGAATTGTTCACGCAGAAAGCTGTCTGCATAGAGGCGTCCCACAGAGAGCTGCCCCATGGAGATTCATCTGCTGTGGAGACCTGGCCATGGAGAGTTGGCCACATAGACCTGTCCCCTTCCAGTGCCTTACCAGACATTATTTATTATGTAAACACTGAGGCTATTTAATGCTTTCAGCACAAGGAAATCCACCCTTGTCCATCAATACTGAATTCTGTCGTATTAATTATAATAATTCTTACAGGCCACAATGACAGCTTTTAATGAAGGAACAGCTGATTTGCTGTAGATGCATTAGTTGCCAGATTGAGTCAACTTTCAAATCACAATGAGTTGATGAGTCCCGCGTATGTGCATGTGTGTGTAAGTAATCAAAACACAAGAAGTCAGAAGCACTTATAAATGGAAACATCAGCATTGTTCATAGCTGTAAATTCCTGCTCATCTAGTGACTTGGTAATCTGTAGGTTGTTTCTAGGTCTTTTCAAATACTAGCTGGTATAATTGACTAGTATTAGTATTGTTTGCAAACTAGAGTTAATGAACTACTTGCAGGATTATAAAGCAGACTATAAAAACAGGTAAGAGAAAAAAAAAAAGGTATTGATGCTCTCCTAGACAAGGTTATCGTATTAATTTTAAAGTATTTAATTTATAAACTCCAATGACTCTGCATGCCATGTAAAAGAAATGTATGGGTGATTTAGAAAAAGTATTTAATTTATAAACTCCAATGACTCTGCATGCCATGTAAAAGAAATGTATGGGTGATTTAGAAAAAGTTAACTCAGTATTTTATTAGCTTCTGTTAAATCTGTATCCTTCTCATCTTCTTCTGTTTAGGCATCACCTATTCTGAAAGAATGTCACATCACACATGACTTTTATGCTAAAGTCATATCGTCACACAACCTTTCAGTGAAATGAAGAGGCAGGATAAGAAGCAATTGATTTAACTAATGAATTTTTCAGCTACTTCAACCAAAAGAAGAATTCATGAAGTGAAGAATAAATCAGATTGCTAAAGATAAATACATCATAACACAGGCAACCATGTAGAAACAAAAGGCCAAGGCATAAACCCCATGAAACCAACAAGACATATCACAATTACAAATGCACAGTATAGTAGCAGAAGAACACATTATCCAACAGAGAAGGAAACTACTAACAGCTAAGAAAACCCATATATTTTCTGCCCTTTCTGAATTGTCCCATCCCCAAATTCCCCATCTGTCAGTATGAGCTTCCACAGTTGTTAACTTCTCAGCAGTGAAATAAAATCTCAGCCTAGAGCAAGGGGAATAGAGGTACAAATATAGTCAGGTAATATAACTGGACATCAGCTGGCTCTGATAAATTTAATTCTAAAATATGTATATAATAGTTTTGAAAATTCGGACAAGAGGCAGCCTTAATGCAGACTAACCCTAAGAATGATAAAAGGAAGTGAGCCAGAGGATTTCACAGGGATTTTGCAGATTTTTCAGCTTCATTGTGGACCCTGAGTAACCTTGATACAAGTAACTAAACCATTTACAATTAGAGAAGATACTGAAAGATTATAGGATTAATAGCAGCTAATGTGGCTTTGTAAAAAATTAAATGCGTCAAATCAATGTAATTTTACTCCACAGTGGGTTACTGAGACTTGCAGATAGAAGGGAAACACAGAAACACAGAAATGTGTTTTATATCATGACATTAATAAAACTTCAAATGATATCCTCCATGACACTCTGATAACCAGGTTAAGGAGACATGAGCTAGGCAAAAACTATTAAAGAATGATCTAGATAAAATCTGCTACAGCGTGGGTGTAAATCTTGTTGGAAAACTGTAATCAGGAGGGTAGCTATCAATGAATTTCCGCCCACAGAAGAAGAGGTCTGCTCAGAATCTGTTTTTACTTAAATCGTGCCATTAATGAATTTGATACTAAAGTAAAAAAGCAAGCTTATTAAATGCACAGATGATGGAAAACCAGGTGAGGCTGTAAGTATGTTGAAACATAACATTAGAATTCAGAATGACTTTGACAAATTGCAGAAATGATCTGACAAAACAAGAAATTCAGCAGCGAGAAATGCAGTGCACAGTTGTGCAAGCGAATGGTGAAAAGCAACCTGTTAGAAAACAGTCTTATGGGAAGAGATAAACAATGTGAGCATAAAAAGGTCACTCTCAAAGCAATTTTTCATATTTGAAAGGCAGCACACTTCTAAACCATCCATGTGTCTGCAATGTGCACCTATTATCTACTCCTGTCCGCCATATACCATGAAAGGAAGAGAAAATTTAATTTCAGATATATAAACTGAATATTTGAGGCAAGGTAATATCTAATTTGGGATATTCAATGGCTTTAGATACACATGGAAAAAGGATGAGATCTACTCTACTCAGTTATCTGGAAAACAATGCTTCTTTACTACGATTTTGAACCTGAGCAAGAGATATATAGTCTTTAAAATATTGCCACCTGAAGAAATTTTTCCTTCCCTGGGTTTTCCAGTGTGGAGCTGAAGAAGACTTGGTGGATATCTTGACCCTTAGACTGGCTGGGTGTCTCAGCATACAGGGATGGACTTTAGAGGGAAGTTTCCTTAATCTATGGACTATGAAAAATCTGTGATGAACAAAATCATCATCAATTTCTAGGAAGATATGTCCTTTTTTTTTGTGTGGTGCTATGTAAGATGCAATATTGGTCCTTTCCACAGAAGTTTTTAACATTTGTAGGTTGTAAAAGTCTATACCATTTAATTTAGAAACCATTGTTATTCATCCATGTGTTCTTCTACATCCAGGAAAATTTCTGCTTTTCTGAGATAATTCTTAGAAAGAACAAAATGGCTTAGAATTCCACCTCCCTACTCTTTGACTGCTTTGAGCTCTAGAATGAAGAAGTCCTTTGATCCAATGTTCATTCAAAATTCTGATTGCCTCAAGATGAGGGAATAGGTCTGGTTTGTGTCACATGGAGACAAAACTGTGATGGGTAAGTTGTCAATGGAATACCTTGACAGTCTTTCTACAGCAGGTAAAATTTTTTAATCAAAATTGAGACAAAATTGTTCAGTTGCTCTGTTTGGGGTTTTTTCCCCTTCAATTAACAGTTTGTGTTCATCATGCATCCTCCTTCTGTAGGAGAAAATAATTACTGAAAACTGAGCTTTTCAATATTCTCGGATTTGCAGCTGAAGCACATGTGAAATGAAGTCTCATGTGCAACTTCACACATAAGGCACTAGAACAGTGAAATTGCCAAGGAATAGCTCAAGAAGATACTCTGGGAAATGCAGTGTGTTGTAGCTAAAATATTCTGGCTCTCTATTTTTTTTTCTGTTACTGTAGAAAAACTGTCATAGTGGCAATAAAAGATCTGAAGATTACTGGGTATTTTAGTGTTTTTTAAAAAGGACTGGAGTCCTTCCTGAGTCTTCATGTTAAATTATGATAGAATCCAAGTGGCCAGTTATTTACTGTTATCAAACGTGTTTTTCTTTTAATATCAGTGTATTTCTTCTACCAGTAAAATACTGTATAAAAATCAAAGTAGTTTCCTGTAGCTGTTGCTCTCTTCAGAGTCTACAAAAGGTTCATTGTATTGCTCAGAAGAACACTGGGTGATGTTATGACTCTAACAAAGAGGACTGCTTATTCTCTGGTTGTAGAACATTTTTTTGTAAGCATATGAGCACAAGTTGCTCAAACATGGGGGAATACAAATAAGTACTGCAAGTATATGTTGAAGATAAAAGCTGTGTGAAATGTAAAGGATATGTAGATACCTGTAATGTAACGACATCTCTGGAGAATATTGCTGAAAAAAGAAGAGACAGAAAAAGTAATCCCCTCACTTTGGTACACAGACCCTAAGGACCAAGAGATAATAGTGACAATATCAAAAAACAGATCTCAGGTCACAGATTGAGGGAACACAACTGAATGACTCACTCAAGGCCTTGGAGAGGTTCCATCAGCTTTTTATAACCGGTAAGAAGGAATGTAGGGGGAGAAGAGCATCATGGTTCTCATGGGAAAACAGCAAACTTCTTATTCCCAAAGTCTTTAAGGGGCTTATTGAAGTGGGTGAAAATTATTACAGGATGTTTAGGGGAAAGAACCAAAGGCAAGGAAAGGGTCAATAGCCTTGTCCAGTTGAGCTCCACACCTGATCACTGCTTTATCTTCTTGAGCCTGATCCTTACTCTTTCCTGCGTGATCTTGCTCTCTGTGTGGAGGTATGTGAAGATGACTCATTAGCATACGTCAACATGGACTAGCTAGCAAGCACGAAGAGACCAGAACATGGAAAGACACAAGGTCAGACCTAGAGAGAAGCTTAATGGTGCCACAGGTTTGGACATGGATCTTGGGCAGACCTGTCTGATTTAGGAACCTGTGAATTTAGGAGTGACAGTGAATGAAGAGTGAAGGTGTATGAATATCCACTAGTAAATTAATCATCTGGAGATGGGGAATGAGTTCATTTCCATGTAGTCTTTATGTGGGTGCACACTTTGTGCATCGTGAGTGTCTATTCAGAATTCATGTGAAGTCTTCCTAACAAATGATCCTACTAACAGGAAGACCAGAAACAGACTGGGTAGGAGAAACATCTTGGGCTTTACACTGCATTTGGCAACCCTTCATACATATGTCAAAACTCCACAAGTAATAGCTATGTTATAACTTCTGTTCAAGAATGATGGGGAGGAGGGGGAAGAGGCAGCAGTCTAGCATTCCCAGACGTACAGTCTTTTTGCATTCTCACCTTTTAATTATATACCATCTTTCTATTAAGCCCCTGAAGATTAGCTACAGATGATGAACTAAACACTTTAGGGAAAGCAGAGAGCTATGTCTGAATGTGTTGTTAAATCTGTAGTCATAGTTTCCTAAATCTACTTAAAACAAAGAGGGACATGATAATGGACAGAGAAGGAATACAGGGTCCCTAAGAATAAGCATGAAAGTCCCTACAAGTCTCTTAGGATAAAAGACTACGGTGTAGAGTCAGTTAGAGTACTGGAAAACCTACCTGTAAGTAGCAACAAGTTTGTACAGAGCTTAGAAGAACAAAGAAAAGAAACCTGAAGGATGAGAGAGCTGGTTTTGGTAGACAACAACAGTGAAAAGAAATCAGGTGATGATAGATCACCTATACAGAGACAATGAATCAGGAACAAAGGGGGCACCTGTGACACAGTAAGTGAAAGAGCCTTCCGCATTGTTGTAGCCTGATGAAGCTCCACTGTCTGCACTGGTCTGAAAGAGTATTTAGGACTGTTACCGTAATGGTCAGGAGTATGTAATTTTGGCTATTGTCCACAACGAAATACAACAATTTGCAGTATATGGTTGGCAACCTCACCTCTTCCAGTAACATCATGTTTCTTCGACAGTTACTCATATAAGGGAAAGCTGAGACCATCAGACAAAACAGTGGGACAGCAGAAGTCTACCAGCATAACAGCCATAGTCAGTGCGATCTGTCTCTCACTGCAGCCTTTTGTCACGGTGGCTGTTTGTATTTGCCTACTCTGGAGTATACTGGCTATATTCAGAGATATTTTTGTATCTTACTTATATGTTGTCAATTACCCAGAGACCTCAATGTAGTCCATTAGTGTAGATGACAGCCCCATTTTAGAACTGAAAAAGTAGAAACCAGATGTACTTGTCCTGACTCAGTGAAGACCCATAACGGAACATCCTGACCCTTAATCAGCTGCTCTAATGACTGCCTTGTGTATATATATTAAATGGAGTATACTAGTGGTCTGTTATCCCTACCACTGTAACAATCTTGAGATTATTACTAGATATGCTGAAGTTCCAGATCACATTTCTTATAACAGACTAATGCAGTGCGATACCACTATAACATGTCACTAAATGACCTCTGATGACATATCCTTTACATATCAAAGTATTTTTCTTCACCATAGTACACTGGCCATTTCTTTTACACATGAAACCTAAGTGAAAAATAAACTTTACATATTGTTCAAATTAATGCTTGTTATTTTAATATTTATAAACAGACATTGCATTCTATAAAGAGGCATTGTTTCTTTTGAACTCAAAAACTTTAGCTTACAAAACCTTTCTTTTTTAGCCACTATGGACTACTAAAATGACATGGCAGCAAGATGATCTCTGATACATTTTGGCCTTGTGACTTAATAGGGTTGGGTTTTTTTTTTACTAGAAACAGAGAGCCAGATCTACAAAGTGAACTTCCATTCTAAATTTAAAATTTATATTAAGGGTATGAAGACCAGAGTCTACACTGTGTCACACAATTGCTTAATGCAGTATTAGGTTAAGATGGTAACCACATTGTCAGTCACTCATTGGAATAAACAACAGGAAAAAAAAGTAGCCAAAGACGGACAGTTGTTCACCAGTATTTTTCTGCAAAAGAACTTCCAAAAGTACAGCACTATTCTCTTCTGCTTTATAACAGCTGAAAAATCTCCCAGGCATCACAAAATAACATAAACCAAAGCATAACCAAAGGTCACTGAATCTAATACAACTTTCTAAAATGATATCCTAGAGTTAAAGTTTAAAAAAAAGGTTTCTGAACTCTGTATGTGACAATAGTAACCTATTTTACGGACACAGTTGACATGGGAAATGTCAAATATTTTTTGCAACTCACTTAAGAGGTTTTAACACTTTAATAATATTCTTGCTGTCCAGTTTATCAGAACTGTCACGGTCTATTTTAACATCTCTCCAAAAGGACTGATGGTGGGATTTACTACCCTACTTTTGAACATCTACAGTTGTTCTCATACTGTACGGCCACCGCAGAAGTTGTGAGAATTCCAAAATCTAGCCAAAATCACTGGCTAAAAAATGTCATATAAATATATTTTAATCAGGCCTTGGAAAACAGCAGCAACAAAAAAAAAGAGTAAATCTTTACATTAGGATTTAGAAACTTCTTATTTCCCTCTGACTACTATATATTACTACACTGTTTATTACTTCCATTTTTTTTTCTTCTTACATGAAATGCAAGAGAATACTAAACTCAGTTATCTTTTCCTTTTTAATTTAAGCAGGTGGCACTGATAAAACATATCTTTCTGTTTTCCACTAAGTTTAAAAATAACACAAGGAAGGTCAGGTGTGCAGTAACACAGAGATTTAAATAACAGAATTAGATGAAAAAAGCAGTTACTTTTCCTGCTGAAAAAGCATAAAATAAGAACCTTGAGTTTTCCCTCAACAGCTGTTACCCCAAAACTGAAAGAGCAAGAGGAAAACAGGAATTCAGGGAAAACACCGTCCCATGTGCTCCATGTGTTTTCTTGAGGCATTCAATAACAGTGCTGAAAAATATCACACAGAACATAGGAGAACCGTGACAGTCTTTCACAAAGGTACTAAAATGAACAATTTATAATTGTTCAAAGATTGTTTCACTCTTCTTTTTCCCATTATTTCCATTTTTACAACATCATTACGAAAATTGAATTCCCCTGGTAGAAAACCATGATACTGAAAACATACAAAAGGAAAATTCAGCATAATACTTATCTAATGCACACTCATTCATCCCACTCTTAGACAGATGGCCACTCAAAATGCAGCAATTGATGCTCCTTCATTGCTGAAAATTATTCTTCCAAAACAAGCTAGCTGATGGAAGCAAGATTAAGACTGAAAACTCTACGGTATGATGGCAAACACATCTCTAGTACAAATCATGTATAGGACTAGAGTTATCCAATTATGCAGGACAGCCGGTAGGAAAAAGTGGTAAGATTTGTCAACACACATGAACCGGATGATCTGACACACTACAATGTCTTTTTTGAGACAAATTCTAGTGCCTGACCAAGGGAATCATCAGGCCAAAGATGACAAGCAGGCATCTGCTTCACAACTATAAAGACCCAAAAGACTTCAGCTGAGGAGAGCGAGGGAATGAAGTAGTTTTGGTTCTTGTCCCACTTCATTGAAATGCCCTTTGTTCCATCAGGGAATATCTTGTACAGCGCAAAGAGGGGGAAACTTAGATTCAGTTTTCTGAGCTCTATCAAGATTTCAGGACTCCATGTCCACATTACATGTATATCAGGACTAAAATTCACAGCAGATGTTGGGCCTCAGTATGTACAGGGCATGCTGGAGGACCTTGGGTCTACATTGCAAATGGTGCTCTCTAGACAGCATCCATATGTGAATTTAGTTTTGGTTCCGCTGCTGGGGGAACCACTTAAAATGCACCAGGAGCATACTTGAGAAGCTACAGGTATGGATGCAAGGAATACTACAAAGTATCCTCCCATACACTAAAACATCAACTTACATGCCACATAAGAAAAACCTCTGAAGAGCAGAAATATTCCTGCAAGGAGTCCTTGCTAGCTTTTACATACCCATTGAGCTTCAGTGGTTTGGGTTTTCACAACAGCTGTTAGTGTAACTATCAAACGAAACTGAGAAAAAGCATCTGAATAGATGTCAAATGCGATGCAAGTCTCTTGAGCACCAGGAAAACAGATCAACAGTCTCCAGGAATTTAAAGCCAGGCTGTGTGGAAAAAGCAAAAGTGTGTGACATTCAGAGTGTGCTGCTCATTGAGTTGACAGCCAACTCAATTTAGCGTCATCTTTCCTTATTCTGACTAAGTATAGTAGAGAACGGATTCGAAAATGAGCCAGCACTCTATAATTGTAAGATATGTCAAGTCATTCACTTTTCTTTCAGGGTAAGTAATATTTCAGTCTTTACTGAGTTCTAACTAGATGCTGATTCTACTAGTTCCTTGAACTCCAGCAGTCTTACACATTGTAGGAAAATATGAAGTAAAAGTCACATGTTATTGTATTAAATAAAAGGATAATCAGTATAATGATGATTCAGTAACTGTTATTTAAACAGTGTAATGTCTGAATCTATGGCAAGAGTTCTACCTGGCCTTTTCCAGAATGGCCTCTTATTGTTGAGATGGACTTATTCAATGTACAATGTACACAAGTACAATGGAAAAGGAAAAGAATCCAGAAGGTACGATACAGTTTTGTGTTATATCTTAATCCTAAACACTTTTGCTGCCCTAAATGTATTAAGGGATACATTCTTAGAATGGTTTGGTATTTCAGTTGACACTAACAGGAATAAAAGTGTTTTGAACTATTAAAACTAGATTGTAGTTTTCAGCTGAGTTGACATTGTACTGCTCGTAAGGCTGGGTCACATGAAGACAGATTGAGATTACTTTCTTTCACAGTATTAGGGTTTAGAAAATGTTTCAGAACATCCAGTTCTTAGCATAGCCTTTGTGTGTACAGGATATGAATATATACCAACCAAGTTCTCTTACTGGATGCTGGAAAAAACATTTTTTACATTGCACTAATTTTGTTTCAACTTCTGGCCTTCCATCTTCCATCTTCTCATTGTCAAAAGAAAATATTCACAAAAGTTAAAAGAAACCCCAACCAAACACACATAAAAACCGCATATCCTCTTTAATTCAGATGTGTTTAATTGGTAGGAATAATCCACCACATTCTCTCTCACCTCCTTAGCTCTTTTATTATCTTTTTCCTTGGAGCTGAGTAAAATTCAATCTAGCTCATTAATCAGAAATGCCTAGATCAAGCTTTACTATTAAATAATGCAGTCCCCTTACTATACCTTGAATAACAGTGCTGATTGATTGTGACCAAGACAGAAAAATGAATTCAACTGAATTTGCATCTTTTTATATAATTTTACATGAAAATAAAAAATGTTGAAAATACTAAGTTACTTAGGATACTAAAGGCAGCTATTAGGTAAAAAATAATTCCTAAAATGACTTTTAGAAATTGAGCAGGTCCCATTAAGACTTTAACCCAGCTGTTTCAGAGAGACTTTGTTCATAACTGATTATCTGATTATCTGTGGATGAAACTGTAAAAAAGAAAATCTCAGCCAGGTTCCAAGGAACTGAGAGTTGTCTTCAGTACCTAGAATCCAACTCTCCCTATGCAAATACAGATTCATTTACAACATCTGCAGGTACTACAAATTCAATTGTATCCTCCTATTGCCAGTCAAGCTTAGCACTTCAACAGTAATTTACTCATAACCAGACTGAATCAACCCAGCTGTGTCTCAGAATAGAAAATATCTCATATTTCTTTAAGAGGCTACTGCTAAAAAGGTATTTCCACGAGATCAGGACATAAGCTTATGCAAATATAGCCCTGCAAACCTTCTCTACCCATTTTATCTTTTTTACATAGAAAGCCATCCTCATCCCAGGATTTACATGTACTTTGCTCTAATGTAAGCAATGCTGTATATAATACTGTGCAACAAGTTAAGAAGAATGGAAAATACAAATAATATTACTATAACTCAATGTTGACTTATTAAAGATAATATCATAATCAAAGAGAAGAAATTTGAATCAGTTATTTAAATATATTCCCACTTTCATTAAGACACCATACTGTGTGTCTCAACAAGCACACTCTTTCTTATCTGAAATATATTTAAATGGACGTTGTCAACTTTTTTAATAATTTCACCTTTAAATAATTCTTAGAAAGTGATAAGACAGTAATTGCAATAACTTCTTTAAAGTATTGCTCTAAACTTGAAAAACTAATTATGCTTAGCTGACTTTTCAATTTATTAAAAAAGGAAAAAAACCCACATTTTCTTGATTTTATTCCAGACTTGTTAAGGACTGACTGAAACATTAATCTTTTTCATATACCTAGTTTTACTTCAGTTACATATGGACAATTCTCATCGACTTCCGTGTGACAATGGAGGGTACTAGACCCTGGCCATGAGGGAATGTTAAAAAGGTGATGAAGGGAGAATTAGGGGGAATAAACAGAGAAGGAATGGCTCTGTGAATCCTATGATGTCTTAAGACGAATGCCTTCTCATGCAAGATAGTGTAGGAAAGGAGAAAACCTAGTGAAAGTAAAGTCAATGTCTACAGACACCTCTCAAATTCCTCCAAACCCCTTCTGCCTTATGTCCTCTCTTCCCCTACAGAGTGTCCTCATCACTATCTACTTTTATTACTACTATATTTAACTTCCAAGCCAACCATACTTATACATCCATAAAGGTAGTTAGGTAACCTTACAGTGTGCGGAGAATCGGGTATCTTAGATGTATCCTTCACCAGCGCACTCTGCTTCTCCTACAATTAGGCCAGGTATGTACAGTTCCTAGAGTCATGAAATGCTCCTAGTACATGGATGTATTTTAGACGGAAGAAAAGGAAGACACAGATTGTTTCTAGACCTTCTATCTCTTCTGCTTTTAATGACAGAAAGACCTTTCATCTCTGAAGAAGAGAAGTTGGCTGCAAAAGGTAGATCATATGACACTATGGATCTAGGATGCCATGACACCCAGTAATTTTATTATCAAGTACATCTTGAGGTTTAACTGTAAGACAGTGGCTCTAAGTATCTTCTGGGTAATATACTACTTGTAGTCCAGGATTAGATGCCTGTGTCTGGCTAGGAATCACAAACCCAGTGTCTTGCACTTAGCAGGATTGTGTTCTTCCTCCAGATGCAGATGATGAGCTGTTTTATCTTTTCACTCTCCCTGTGAAATGGTAGCTGCTGGTGGATCCCTCCGTACTCTGCAATACTTTGCAAGTTAGAACATTTGTCAAGAAACAAGAGAGGTGAGCTACACGCCTGATTAGGAATTTCAAACTGGAAGACCAGTCTGCTTCCCAGGATAGGGCCCTAACTATCAAACAGTGGGCTAGGCTGAGCTACCTCAGGCTGCTGATTTTTCCTCAGACAGCCAGGTCAGGCCTGATATTCCTGATACAAGTTTGAACAAAGACAGAGCAATCAACTTTTCGTCTTTCTTTAGACAAAGATTCATATGGACAAGCTCTTAATTACCACAGATTTGTTTAACTATTTACTGCTATGGCTTCTTGAATTGCTTAAGTAGGGTCATCTGAACACTAATTTTCTCTTTTGTTCCTATGGTGTCTTTGAGTAGATGGAAACAAGCGTGTTCATTGTGAGGCTAGAAATAGCTGATAAGTAAAACTGGTCTCAAGGCAGTGCATGAAAAACTCCGCATTTAATCCCTCACCAGGTAAACAAAGGTAAAATCAAGACAAGTTATATAGCAAAAGAAAACAAAATGAAACAAAAAAAAAGAGACCAGAGGGACATGTCTTTCAGGACATGATACTAGAAGTAGTTACTACCACAAAAAGCAGAATATCTTTGATTTAAACTAAAGTAGAGTTGAATCTAATTTCATCTAAGTGATTGTATTTTTTGAAAGCTAGGCAGAATGTCCCTTAATAGCATGTTTTCTTTAAAAAAGTGTTTTTTCTAGACACTGTTCATTCTTTGAAGATGATAACGTAGTGTGTGAAGCATGATCTGTGCTGAACAGGTGTCTTCTTCTGTAATCACCTCTGTTTGCAGTGTTTCCCTATCTCAAACTCAAGGTCAGACAGAAAGCTGGAGCCAGCTCCAATTGACTGTAGTGAAGTTCATAATAAAATTAAAATTAGACCTTGTAAAGTAATAGCATATGCATAAGATTTCTGGGGAAATTTATACATATGGATGTAAGTGGGAAATAAATCCTGTCCCCAGCTCTGGCATTGTTGCATACAACTGAGGGAGGTTATTCTCCCTCTGTACTTGGCACTGGTGAGACTGCACCTCGAATCCTGTGTTCAGTTCTGGGCCCTTCACCACAAGAAGGATGTTGAGGCTCTGGAGCGAGTCCAGAGAAGAGCAACGAAGCTGGTGAAGGGGCTGGAGAACAGGCCTTATGAGGAGCGACTGAGAGAGCTGGGATTGTTTAGCCTGGAGAAGAGGAGGCTGAGGGGAGACCTCATTGCTCTCTATAACTACCTGAAAGGAGGTTGTAGAGAGGAGGGTGCTGGCCTCTTCTCCCAAGTGACAGGGGACAGGACAAAAGGAAAAGGCCTCAAGCTCCGCCAGGGGAGATTTAGGCTGAACATTAGGAAAAAAATTTTCACAGAAAGGGTCATTGGGCACTGGAACAGGCTGCCCAAGGAGGGGGTTGATTCACCTTCCCTGGAGGTGTTTAAGGCACAGGTGGATGAGGTGCTGAGGGGCACGGTTTAGTGTTTGATAGGAATGGTTGGACTGGATGATCCGGTGGGTCTCTTCCAACCTGCTGGTTCTATGATTCTATGACGGAGATCGCTCCCTCGTGCTGCCCAGCCCTGATAAAGGATGCTCGCTTTCTGAAACTCCAAAACGGGTCTAAGGAGTTTATTTACCGGCGTTTTCGGTCTCAGACGCAGCACGAGGAACGCAGCGAAGGGAAGAACTAATCTCCGGCCTTCTCGTGGGACGAAAGCAGCGGTAACTACCTCAGCCCCCCGCGAGGTGAAGGTCCCCCTGGCAGGAGCGTCCGGGAAGGCCGCGAGAACGCCGAGCGAAAGGTGGCAGCAGCGAGTCGCTCTGCGGCCCGGCGAGCCTCGCTCCGCCGACATCCACCCGCACACCCATCTTTCCAACCCGCAGGTGGTGAACAGAGCGCCTGCTACCATTTATTCAGCCAGCTCGGCGGCGGATTCGGCAGCGAAAGGGCCAAGAGGACGAGAGCCCCACGTCCCGCCCGGTCCCCGCCGCGCCTGCCCGGGGGCTTCGCCCGCACGAAGCGCGCGTCCGGGACGGGGGTTCGGGCGGGGGAGTCATAGAATCACCAGGTTGGAAGAGACCCACCGGATCATCGAGTCCAACCATTCCTATCAAACACTAAACCATGTCCCTCAGCACCTCGTCCACACGTGCCTTAAACATCCCCAGGGGAAGTGACTCAACCACCTCCCTGCGCAGCCTGTTCCAGTGCCCAGTGACCCTTTCTGTGAAAATTTTTTCCTAATGTCCAGCCTAAATCTCCCCTAGTGGAGCTTGAGGCCATTTCCTCTTGTCCCGTTCCCTGTCACCTGGGAGAAGAGGCCAGCACCATCCTCTCTACAACCTCCCCTCAGGTAGTTATAGAGAGCAATAACGGGCTGCAGGCGCTGAGTCTTGAATTGCTTAAGTAGGGTCATCTGAACATCTTTTCCGAGCGCTCCGCCGATACTCAGGCCGCTGCGAGTGTGAACGAGCGGCAATTACCTCAGGCAACACCGTGAATAGGGAAAAAAAAAAAAAAAAAAAAAAGCCCACGTACTTTCCCGCAGGTATCAAAACTCCGCGCAGCAAGTTAAAAGGACCAATGGAATGGGGACTTCCAGGTGAGTGCTGTAATCGCCTTTCACACAAGTTTCTCAGTAAAGGGTTAAGCGCGCACGGGAGTAAACACGGCTTCCAAATTCCTCGCCCTCTCTGATGGCAAGAAGACTTCTGAAAACATGGCAGGTTGCACCAACCGTTCCCAGCGATGGGGAGACAAAGAGACAGAACCAAGGGGAGGAAAGACCAAGAGAAGGAGCTCGGTCTGCCCTGTTGCTTCCACCTTTCTGGCTGGCACACCTCAACTTCTAGCCGCCGTCCCGGCCGGGGGGCTGCTCCCTCCTTCCCCGGCGAAGCGGAGCCGCCCTGGGGGGACGCGGGGACCCCGCCCGGCGCAGGAGCAGCGCTGCTCGCCCTCCTTCTCCTCCTCCTCCTCCTCCCCCTCGCCCCCAGCTCGGGCGCGGCGGGCGCGCTCCTGCTGGGGAGGGGACGGGGGAAGGAGGGGCGGAGGCAGGCGGGGAGGGAGGGAGGCCGGGAGAGCGGTGGCGGTAGATGCGGCGGCGGCTGAGCCTCCTTCGGCCACATCCCGCGGCCGGTGCGCCCGCCCGGCGCTCCCGGCGCCGCCGCCGCCGCGCATCCTTCGGCCCCGGGTCCCGGCGGCAGCCGCCGCGGCGCCTCCCCCGAGCGGCGGGGCCGTGGGTGCCGAGCCCCGGCGGCGGCACAAGCGGGTCCTGCGGCGGAGCCCCTTCTGCCGGCGAGGGGAGAAGGATCGGCGCGTTCCCACGGGCGCAAGGTTTGGGGGGGGGGGGCGGAACGAAGCGAAGATGCTGCAGCTGGGCAAGGTCAGGACCTTGCGGTGAAGCCCCGGGGCTGTCGCTCGCCCTCCCCCCCCTTCGTCCTTGCCTAGCGGACTGAGGATTTGCCGTTGGATTTTGGTCTATGTTTGGGAAGAAGCAGGCGGAATCGGCGCCGAGCGGTAAGTACCACAAACACCGTAATGGTGTCAGGTTCCCCCCCCCACACACACCCTCCTCGGTTGCGTGATTTTTCTTTCTCGATGCGGGCTCCTGCGAGGCAGCCGGGCTTGGGTTGGGCTGCTGCGAGCTGTGTTTGTGCCTTCAAGGGAGAGGTAACTGAAGTGCGTTATTTTCCCGTGTCTCTTCCCTCCCCCCTTTCCCCATCCCTCACCCCCGCATCCCTTTCCTCCCTCTCTCCCCGCGCCGGCGGCTCTATGTAGGGCATCCTCGGCCCCGCGTCTCCCCGCACTGATGCCCTCGTTATGGCAGCGAAGTCATGAGCCGAGGAGGAGGAGGGGGAGGAAGAAGAAGAAAAGGGGGCAGCGCCCGGCCCTGCGCGGAGCCAGCCCGGGCGGGAGGTGCCGGCGCGGTGGCCGCGGAGCGGCTGCTGCCGCTTGTTTGCCTCCGTCCGTCCGTCCGTCCGTCCGTCCGTCCGTCCGTCCGTGCGGGGGGTGGGTGGTGCCTTTGGAAGCCCTGCGCCCGTGGGGAGGGAGAGGAGCCGCGGTGTGCGGCGTGAGGCTTGGCTGCTCTGTATTTAATGGCTGAAAAAGGGAAAGATGTTTTTCTTCTTTTTGTACCCGTTACCTTACTCCTGTTCTGGCGTGTGATGTGCTGGCATCGATTGGTCCAAGCGTAGTTTCGAGCTGAATCGAGTCACAGCAGAGGAGGGAGGTGCAGGCTGTACGTGTAATACACAAATTCATCTGGCCGGGGATCTTGAAGGAGAATATAAAAGCCCCGAAGAGGGATCATTTAGAAACCAGGTTAAATTTTCCCTAGACAGATTGAAGGCTTGAGTACATGAAAAACTGGAAAACAGTGTCTCGAGCAGAGATGTTTTCTTTCTCATAGTTTTAACTGTTAGGGTGGGCTTTGTTCTGATCCAGGGTGTTGCAATTAGCTCTTTACATTGGAGCAAAATATCCAAACCACCAAAAAACCCCATTTAGGAATGAATAGGCCCTTCATTAAAAACCCAGCCGTTAACTTTATTGACTGATACACATGCTCCTTAAAATGTTCGTGCCTTTTTTATTGGCAATAACGAGATAATGCAAAACCTTCACGTTGCAGATTATTTTCATTGCCTCTGTAGGTAAGTCTGTATATAAAGTGAAAACAGTGAGTCAGCCTGAGCTTCATAGCAAGCCTCTCGACAGGGTGCGTCAAGCCTTCATATACCTCAGGATAGCGAGAGGACTATCTAAGTCTGTTGTGGGCTTTTGCAAAACAAGAGAGAGAGAAAAAATATCCTTGTCATCCTGTATTTAAGGATGGATCTTAAGAAAATGAACCGATCCTCTAACTCACGTAGGCTGGGTTGGTATTTTTCAAACTGCGTAGTTACTTGGTCAATATATAAATGGCACGGCATGAGGGGGTGAGGTTCAAGTTTCCAGAGAAAGCTGCTGCATATCCTACATGTGGGCCTCTGAGACCCAAATGGCTTTAGGGCTTTTGTCAACCTAGTTACCTTTAGTGAACTTGTTTACCTCTACGCAGGTTATTTGGGGAGGAGCCCCAGCCAAAACCCCAAACCACCTAGGAAGACTGTGATATACATAAGCAAGACTCGAACATTATAAAATGATCGAATACCCTTACAAGACTAATTCTGAGCTACGTTGGTGAAGCTGTTCCTTTTCTGTCTGTGAGTGAATTCACCCTCTGGGAGCTTTGACTGACTGCATCCTGCAAAACTGCAGACAACTTGCAAGATAGATTGTCCTCATTAGTAAGAAGTTGATTAATGGGTCGGGACTGCGTTGACTGTGATTATGTTGAATGTTGTAGTACTGAAACGGGAGATCGCATCTTGATCACGTTGTTCAGAGATGGTTTTTTGCAGTCTGTTATGTAAGAGAGGCTCTGTAAAGGGAGTGCTCTATATACGTACGAAAGGAAATACCCCTCAATGCTCCTAGTAGGAAGCAAGGTATTTATTTCTGAAAGCTGTTTGCATGAGCTTTTGTGGATTACAAGAAAGATGCTTTTGGGAGGGAACTCCAGCTACGGTGCTCGAGTTCTGTTTGTCAGGTACCGTAACAGATGCTAGAAGCAGTAAATGCCTCATCAGTGACACAAGCTTGTGACTTTTGCTGGGGTTTTTTGGTTAATGCTACTAAAATAATTTCATCCTGACATAATGAACTCTGACAGACAGCTGCGCAAAACAGAAATAGTAGCAACTGAAAAAAAAGGTGTTTGCGTAATTCTGATTTACATAATTTATCTTTGGTGATGAGTGGTATCAGTTTAATGGCTGTGGTTTGGTGTTAAGTATTTGTTTCTCAGGACACTTGTAAAATCAATGTAAGCTACAAAGGCAGTGCCAGAGCAGCTTATTTTAAGGGTTTTAAGAAATGCATTTTTCGGTAAGGCTATAGATTGGCATGTAAATGGAGCAGATAACAAAATCAGCAGAATTCATGAGTGTTAAATTTTGCACTAAATTTTGGATACATTTTCTATTTCATGGTTCAGTGCTATATGATTTTTAGAGCCTATCACTTTTGGAAATTTCAGCATATCTTTGTTAGGGTTTCAGACATACATTTCATCAATTCCTAGAAGCAGCTGTTTTCAGGAGTATCAGCAATATAAGGAGAACATGTTAGTGCAGTACTCTTAAATAAGGACCTGTGATTCTGATGCTTATTGATTACACTTGTAAGTCACGAAGAGTTTGATATTTCAAGTTACAGCTGAGATTTGACAAAAATGAAATTGATTGTTTCTCTCCTTTGAAGGTCTCAGTAAGATCTTTTTACAGGATGAGTTTTGGATGCTTATTTAACTGCACAATATTAAATTTAGTAGTCTAATTATTAATAACCTGAAAGTAAACAGTAAACCTTAATGGAGGGGGCATCTTTAAATATGGTGTGTTTATTTTTTTAAATGACAAAATCACTTTCAAATAAGACTTAAACACATTTGCTTTTAAAAAAGATGTTGATTTTTGTCTTGAGAAAGCCCATTACACCTGCTAAACCATTATTTTTTCCAACTATTTTTCTAGGAGAAGTTATTTCTGTTGTATTAGTAGGAGGTCTTTCTCCATGGAGGACAGGTATGCAGTCCTCTGCTCATGCACTGTAGAACCACGTGACCCTTTGACTAATAGCTCTTCTGTAGTTATGTTCACTTGGAAAGAAGTCTGAATGCAGTGTGACACACTGAAACAATTTCTTTTAGCCCCTTGGGATGTGCTAACTTGGTGCCATGAATGGGTTGTAAAAAGTATGTTGCCTGACCAGAATCTCTGGCAGTATGCGAGACAAAAATTAAGGTCAGTAAAATTGAAAATTATATAGAGTATCAGCTTATATGTAAACTGCTAGCCATATTAATATATGTATATATACATTTCTTGTATTATTTGCCAGTTTAGTGTTAAACTAAGAAATGGAGAAACATCTCATTATCTGTAAGAGTAAATATTTAATATTGGCATGCTAACTTTTAGTGTATCCTACTGGCTCTTAGTCTGCCTGTTCCACTTTCCAAAATTCAATTATAGTAATAAGCAATAACTTCAAGAGACACAAAGCATGGAGAGTATGTATTATCCTGACCTTTTGGCCACTGCCTTTTTATTGAAGTTTCTGGAAAAATACGAGGCTTCCGATGAAACTTTAAAACTGTGCTTCTCAGACCTACCATAAAGGTTTTAACTTCTTTAAATTCATATATAAAATAACCATGTTTGATGTTACATTTTATTATGGTTTATTTCAGTAAACATGATAGTTTTACTGGATAGAAAAACATTATTTTCCACTTGTTTTCATTCATTTTGAGAAGCCACGGATATGTAGTCTGCTTTGAGTAGTGGCATCCAAAAATTGGGAACATCTGAAAGCCAAATAAGCTTGTCATAAAAGGTTCTCTGGGGGAAGATTTTGCATTCTCCCCTCCCACCCTGTTTATTATATTCCCACACCCCCTTTTTGTTTTTCTTGCCAAATTTGCATTTGATTTCTTCATCTCCCCAAAATCTTCACAGTACAGCAGTTTCCTTTTGGTCAAGAAAATTACTTTTGGAAACTGACAGTAAATCTTAAATTTGTCTGCTTAGTGTAACATAAACACGTTAATTCTTCAGCCATAGGTATGTTCTGTCCTAACACAGTCAATTAAGTAACATCAAAGTATCGCTTTAAAGCTGAATTTTTGAAGGGAGCTATATGAAATCTGGCAGGTAGCATAAATAGGGATCCTGATGGGTTTCTTAATTGTTTTATACCTAATAAATGAGACTAAACTCTTACTTATTCATTTTTATCAGATTAATTTGTTTTAAATTACAAAGATGTTTGGGAGAATAATTAAAAATAACTTTCACTGTGGTAGTAGAAAATTACTATACCTTTTTATACTGCTAGGTTTATTAAAATTTCTGATCTGCTTCCATACAACCAGCATGCAGTTTGGAAGGGTGACTGACAAAGGACTCAGGAGTAACTCAAAGCTCCAAACAATAAATTTCAAGGAATGTGTTATATCTTAATTACTGCTTCCCATGAGAGTGCTACAATGTTTGAAGCTGGATATCTGAAAAGCAAGAAAATCCACACTGGGTGCTGAAAGTGGAACATCTGAATCTTAAAAGTTTGTTTATAGTTTTCAAGCCACAATACTGAAACTCATGAGTGTGTGTGTGTCTGGTGTGCTACCTGATCTACAGATTTTTTTTTCCCAAGTATTTACATGGCTTTAGATTTATGTGAGTGAAGCGTCTAACTTGTACAAAGGAGTGTGCAGATCTCTGAAAATAACGTATGCGGTTATGTGAATCAAGTTCTGGCATTCTGGTATTTTCTTATAAAGTTGTACTTGGCTGGAGAGTGATCAGGTTTCTTTGGAAGCAGGTTGTTGTCCCAGTCAAATTTGCTTGTTTAAAAACAATCCTGTTCTTGCCAAGAAGTTGACTGTTGCTTTACCTGTTTGGCATATGGGAAGGCAGAAGCCTTTTCACGCTCATATTTTGGCATGAAAAATGGTGTGGCATTGGAAAGTTTATATTCATTTGGAAGCAGAATGAGGAGGCAGAGGGCTAGGTCAGAGAATGGTTATCTAAGGAAATGATCTTAAAGGTTTTCAGCAATGTAAATGCCTCGAGGTTAGACACTGAAAGCCTGCCCGGGCAAACCTTATTGTTGTCTTGTATGCTAGAATTTTTAGGGAAATTGAGTTCTTTAAATAGGTAGATACCTAAAGGCATTCTTTATACTTTTTTTTTTTTTGTTTTCTCACTTACAGTCCTTAAAACAACTCAGCTACCGCTTTTGAATGTGCCTCATGGCATCATCTCATTTCTGAATGGTGTTATATCTCTAGAAGTGAGATTCTATGTGATCTAGAAGCTGAAGTTGCTCAGAAAGTGGGAGCTGGGCTCCTAAATTGTGTAGATGCTAAATCTAAAGTGGGTAATCTAGTGAATTCTTACAGATCAAATCTAAGTCAGTCTATGGGCATTTTGACAAATTATAACAAAACGATTAGTCATATTTGACATTTTCTAAATATTTCTGGTGGGAAGTGCCTGTGTCTTTGATCACCACATGATGGTAACCTGAACCTTACAGTTCAATGCCTAACCTTGTCTGACCTAGCGTGCTTAGAAATGCAGTGAGTAGAGCAAAAAGCTTTGGATATTTTAAAAAAACATTTATGCTTTAATGAAGGAGATTGATAGTAATTGATGAGTGACATAGTTTTTGTTATTTTTACCACAAATGGTTTTGCAACTTGAGTTACAAGAATAACGTGACTTTATTTGTGGATTTCCACTGCAGTACTGATGTATGTCATCTGGTGATACGGGAGAAAACTTGCAAGTGTGATAGCGTATCTCTTCTTTTGAAGTGTCAGTAATACAGTAGGCCTACTGCATTCTCAGAATTATCATTGCAATTAAAACAACAGAAGACAGCTTCTGTTTTCTTTATTTCTGTAATTGAGCCACATACACAGCATTAATGACCAACAGAAGAAATCTGAGTAATGGGTTTGGAAGTCCTGCTTAGAGGTCACCAACTTAATATTCAAATGCCTCTTGGCTATGTCTGCATAATGTTCAAGAAGGTAAGGTTTGGTTCACTCTGGGAAAATATAGCATTTATAATCTGGCACAGACTTCATTAAGGATTAACTGCTACACATGCTTTTATTTTACTTGGGACATACAGCATCCTGTAGTTGGATGCATACGAGATACGCAAAACCATTTCTTGTTATAAATGTGATGGTCCCTTGAAGATTTTATAGGTTCACAAGTACGTATTGTTGGTTGAAAGTTTCTGACAAGCTTTGCAGCTTGTGTCTATTTTCCACTTCTGACTTCTGTTGTTTTTACAGAGAATAAGTGAAGTATTGCACAAAGGCTTAAGAGTCTTTGGGGTCTTTGACTCTAGTCTCTTTAAAAAAGGATGGACAGGTTGAGCTTAATTATAAACATGCGTGTCTAATCAAAGGGCAAATTTAGGATTGCAAGTTTTAAGAACTGGCATTAATGCAGAGTCATGATACCAAGAAGTCTTTTTTATATAAATGGGACCAGCCATGCCATGTCTGAGGAGCCTAATGCATTCTTCTGTTAAGCAGTTTGATACTCTCAGGTAAATAGGTCTTTTTAATACATGTCATTACAGGGTTTTTCAATAAAAACAAATTCCAAAGCTTGCATTTCTAGTCAAATTAAGGAAGTTTGTTAGCCTCTGAGTGGTTCCATTGGGATACTGTACACTTAATTCTCATTGCTGACTGTCATAATGAGCACTCAAAGGATGGATAATGCTCCTTATTTCAGAAAGAAACAAACATTTCCTTACATTCTGTGTCACCTTATGTAACGTAGGTTTGTGCAGCAATTACTTTATGTGGATGAAGTGCAAAGGTTTCATCTCTTCTTTGCCTTTTTTAGGTTGGGTTTTGATTGGTTGTCTTAAATGCTCCCTGTCTGTAAACACCTTTTAATTAAAAGTAGCCAAGATTAATCATCTTTTAATTCTTGCTTTTATCTCTCTAAGTCTAGGAGGTACAGTGCATGTGTAGATCTTACTGTCCTTTTTTTTTCCTTCATGTATTTGAAGAGATGTGACTTTTTGGTAGTGAGTAACAAATATTTCTTCTATTTCACGTGTATTAGTATTAAAAAATCCTTAAACTGAGCAGAGGATACACCTCATTTTGAGTGGTAAAAACAAACTTCTTGACTTTGATCATGTTTTATGCCTTCAGTTTAGCTTAGAGTGGCTAAAACTTTGCACAGTGAAATTAAGTAAAGGAATTTAGTTTTGTTTCCAAAATAAGTATTTTTTTTTTCCTAGCAAGTGCAACTTTGGTATTTCAGTGCCACATAAACTTTACCTGCTTTTAGGACTTTGGGACATCTTATATTTTTGTGATCTGGCATCTTTGTCTGACCCTCTGAACATACCAGTGACATTTCATTGGAAAGCCAGCTGGGCAGAGTCACTCAAATAACATGATTTTCCTGTTTGGGTGCAAAATCCTCATATATATTTACTCAAACCAGAACTAGCAGGTGAGGAGGAGCGAGGGCTTCCTTTACAGCATCGCTCTGCCCACTGGAGTCCTCCGGCTGACATTGCTGATGGATCGCTCTGAGACTTTCTCAGCATGGTCTCCCCTCTAAAAATATCCAGCGGGGAGCTACTTGGCTTTTGGTCAGTGATGATGGCAATATTTCAGGTCCCCAAATGACAGATTGCTGGTGATCTATTGACAGAACAGACTTGGAGCAACAATATTTGTCAAGGAGACAGAGACTCTGCAATATAAATTGTTTTTGGTTTTTTTTTTTTATTGTATATCTAATGTCTGAAGCAGGGAGAGAGTTCTGAGATACTTTTAATAGCAAAGCAAAAACAGGTTGAGGATGGAATGTGGGGGCAGGGGGGTAGGCTGGAAGGCACTCTTGGTGTATGAGTTAATAAGGTATGTGCTATATCAGTATTTCAACATAGGTAGTTGAGCCAGTCTGATGATTTCTGGAAAATACTTTTAGAAATGCATTTTCAGGAGTGTTTTATTTACAAAAATTCTAACAGGACATCTTGCACAGGTACAATAAGGGAAACACAAATTGAAAATGTTTAATAAATGCATACATGCATGTGTATTCTGCTTGTACTATAAGGAGATGTGGAATTAGTTGCATCTGCGTCAGATGTTAAAATTCCTCACTTGCATTTGTGTTGCATTGTTTTTGAGGTTAATATACAAGTTATGTAAATTTCTATTCTTCCCCAGGCAAATCCTAATTGTATTCTTGTTGAATTTGGTAATGGAACTCCGACTGATTCACAGGGGGACCTGTGCTTTACAAAATATACCTTGATAAAAATATATTTTCTCTTTACTGAACCTTCTTTCGCCTTGGTTCTTCAATAATTCAGCAATCTAATGTTTGTCATGACACAGCTTGATGATTTGGGGTTTTTTTGCTTGGATTTTTTTTCTTATTTAAAAAAATTATGGGTATTACAGTGTTATAGAATAGGCAGGATGAGTAATCTCAGTAGTAGTTTATAATTTTTGTACTTTAGAACTCAAATTTTGCCATACTGACTTAAATGGTTATTTTTCAGACTTAATCAATATGTGAGTCCCAGGTGTGGGGAAAAAAAAATGGTGGAGAAATGGGAAAGAGAAGGAAAAAATTGGAATTCTAGTTTGTTTATCTAACTTATCTTACAGACATATCCTTCCTGACTTGTAGAACAGTATAGTTCTGGAACTGTAAGCTTTCTTTACCTGATACTGTAGCAGCCTTGTCAATAAATGGTATTGCTCTCTAGAAGGTCATATAGACTTCTCAAACATATACCTAAGTTTATGAAAATGCGTGTTCTTGGGAATGAAGCAATTATTTCTCCCCCTTCTGTTTTTAAATTCACTTATTTGTAATTTATTTAGTATGCCTCCGGTAAAATACCATGATGGTAATAAAGAAGCAAGGATTCACATGCTTAATATTCTTATAGTAACATATAAGTATCAAAGTTTTTCAGATACTTTTTGTATAAATCTTATTTTAAATATGGCCTTTCGTTCTCATTTGGATTTCATAAGTACATAGTATTGACAAGTGGCCAAAATTTAAGCTTTTTGTCACATGATTTTATTTAGAAGTATCTAATTTGTGATGCTATGCAATATAGTAATATATTTGCTTAACAAAGGGAATGAGTAGTTGGTATGAAAAAGCTGAGTTGATCAAGAAGAATGGGACAGGTGGAACAGTGACGTAGTCCCTAAAACAGAAATCAGAGGGAAAAGGAAAAGAGTGATTGCTCGTGAGTTTACAAAGTTAAAAGTGTACCTCTGACTGTTCTACGTGTTGATCCACTTTCTGTAATGCACTAATCCAACACAGTGGACTACAGGGATCCAGGTATATAGTCTCTTGAACTGTCTCTAGAGAAGTAGATACCAGGTTTTCTACCCTGTGCGTATTTAAGGTGATTATTAGTTTGTGCTCTTTTTGATTCCATGCTTTTTACATGCCTACCTACTTATCCATCAAAACCATATGCTGGTAAATGTGTTGTACATGTTGGGATGCTGTTGCCCTACAAAGAAGCTGTATTGGCATTTACACTGAAAATACGATTAATGAGTTTGTCTGACATCTTATTGATGTGATTTAGTCTTCAGGTCTGGAATAACCTATTGGACTTTAAGTTCAACTCTTTCTAGTCACCTGAGGATAGAAGTGCAAGCTTTGGATACTGAGAAAACATTTAGAAATACCCTTTTCTGTGTGTTTGTTGAATGTAAGTTTCCCTTCTTATTGCTGGGAAGTGTGCACTTAAAACTCAGTTAGATGATGTTCTTTACTTTTTTTAAAGCAAAATATTTGTTTTCTTAAAGTGAAACAACAAGACTACAGTACTTAGCAGTTACAGTACAACTAAATTAAGTAGATGGTGTAAGAGAGACAGATATACTTCAGGGTCTGTATCAAAGCTAGGCAACATATGTAAAAGTAGAGAAGTCTGTGCAGAAGTGTGGTATTGACATTCAGTTGCTGCTCCTATTCAGAAGAGAATCAGCCTCAGCAGCAAGTCGTAGCTACAGCAGCTCATGAAGAACCCTGCGTGTTGGAATGGTATGAGTTGAGACGTATGTTTGATTTTGGATCAGCTAAAGGAGGTGGTGTTACTGTGATAAATCCTCTACTGCTTCCATAGAGTTTGAGGATAGCTAAAATAATTGTAGTTTTGTATTCCATTCCCTTCAATGTACAACTTATATTAGTTAATGTGAAAAGGTTAGGGACTTATGATTTATTTCACAATACCAGGTTTTGGATATAAAGGGTATTTCTGAAGCACAGCTATACATCTGCATTTCACAGAAACAGTCGGAGAAAGGAAGGCCAGCACAAAGCTTTTTCTTCTTTGCACATCAATCATTTTAGAGCTTCTTCGAAAAGGTTTCTTGCCCTGTTGAATGAATTTATAGAACATTGTGTAATGTTTCTGATGTTCACTCTTTACCTGTTTCATATACATGTGGAAGAGAAGAATAAAAAGGCACTTGCAGGTTAAGTTCTGAGCATTTATATATCCAAAACTTTTGAAGTTTAAAGATATATGCAGAGTTTTTTAATAATACTTACATATGAAATTCAAATATTACCCTAAACACAACAGACACATGAAGCAGTACTGTCTCTCTCTTAATTATATATTTCTGTCAGGCAGGCTTCTTCTTTTGTAAAGACTATTTTATTCAGTTGTCTTGAAACAGTAGTTAATGACTTAAATAGAATGTCATGGAAGTTTCTTCAGCCTTTTGAATGCTGTTGTTGCTTTTTTAAAAAAATGTTTTAAACATCTGGGACCTCTCCTGCTGTCTGACAGGATGTGAGCGCTATCACTTGCTAACAAGTGTGCATGTGATATATATTACATCCCTCTTTGGTTTATGATACTACTTTATACCTGAAATAATTTGATGATACAAAAAGGTGTTGTCAAAGGGTTGAAGCTGCTACCTGTTGATGCAGGCTAACTTGTGGTGGGAGCCCCAGGAAAATCCTTTATTTGTTCTGTTTGCAGCTCTCATTTCAAATCTTCTTGTCATTTTACTTAAATGACATGAAACTTCTCAGTGTTTGAGTGGGAATGTTTTCACTTCTAATTGATATTGAATTTCAGCAGGTTAATTTTGTTATGAAACTGGACCTGAGACATAGGTCATAACAGGACCTTGGAGCTGGTTGTTAATATCCCAGCTTGAAATACAGAATGAGCTCAACACCTCTGGGTTAATCTGTGGCCTTTTACAAGTGATAACAAAAACAAGAGCTACAGTCAGGACTGTGCTTCAGCACTCTGCATATGGAGTGTCATATAACCAGCTCCTCCCAGGGTGCATTTAGAAAAGCATGTGCTGTAAATTCATTAGCTGTACCATATATGAAAAACCATATGCAAGAATGCAGATGGAGTAACAGACTGTAATGTTAATTTATCAATCGTCTAACCAATCAAACATAGCGGTGGATTTTTATTTTGTACTACATTAGTGTTTTGACAACTGAACTTAGATCACAACCCTGTTGAACTAGTGCTGTCTAAAACATACTTATAGGTGGTCCTTGTGCTGGGAAGTTCAAAAACCTAGCTAACACAACTGCTGAAGGGAAAACAAGTTTATAGGGGTTGAAAGCAGGTCAGGTGCAAGTACGAAAAGAGGATCTTGGTTGCTCATGTACTTCTGGAACATGTAGCCCTTTCCATGTTGCTTATGCAAATATTGTCTCTTCTTATACTGCTTTCTGTGCATAGGTGGCATGAAGCTAACTTCATATGACGTTTTCCCAAACAGGTAACAACGTGTTTTATGTGATGCAAACCAGAAAATGTCATTACTAAGCTTCTGACCCTTCTTAAAAAAAAAGAAGAGAATAAGTAAAAAGGGAGTAATTTGGAGGGGGAAAAGAAAATGGGGGACAAAAGTAAACTGTACAGCATCCCTTGTTCATGAGAAATTTAAAAACCAAAACTAAAACTTGCTTTTCAAAGAACAATAAAGCTGTACAAAGTATCAGCAAATATTTTGCTGCTGATTCCTTACTATAGCATTAATACTACTGTATTAACACAGAATGTGTAGGGAATGATATTAAACTCACTCGTGAGCCAGAGTCCGTTGCTGTTGTTTTATCATGTGCTAAGAGAGAACTGGACAGAAAGCTTCTGTCCAAGCCTCGTTGTGGCACCAGTAATGATTTCTTTCCCATCCTTTCCTTTTTTTTGTTTCAAGATTAAAGAAACACACGGTCTCAGAGCAGGAGGATGAGGGACAAATCTTTGAATTTCCTATATCCGTAGGTTGCCCTCTTCAAATAGGGGTCAAGCTGATGTTGAGGTAATTGAAGATTCTTCCAGCAAAATAATTAGCATAGGTAAGCCCTAGAATATTTGGACAGTCTCTCAGCAATTTTCTATCACTTTCACAAAACATGAAATACTATTCTAATGTGTGTTTGCCTTAAAAATATCTTAGAGCTTGTAAGATGATTTCTCAAAAGCGGTCTTTTCTGACTTTGTTGGGTTTTTTTTGGCATTCATTTTGTGAGGAGAAACAAAAAATCAAGCAAACAAAACACAAAAGAAACAAGGAAAAGGGGAGGGGCCAGGGGGATTGAGCACCTAAGCTTTGACTCAGTGGATCAGCAAGTATCCATAGACTTTTCTTTGCACTTCGCATATTAGGTAGAAGTCACCTGTATCACTTCACATGTTTAAAGTGAAGTAAAATATCTCAACAGATGGAGGTAATGACTTTGTTGGCAAGACTGTATAATGATGTTTTTTGGCTGTGTTATGGATTGTATTTCTTATTTTGGAATAATTTATAGGTAGTAAATAATACACAATAAAAACTACATTTAATGCAATATTAATTTGAAAATTAAATTTGTTAAACTTAGCAAATAGCTTTTGTAGCTGCTGCTATTTCAGTTGAAATAGTTATTAAAAAGTATTTGATGAACAAAATCATTTTAATTTATTGGAAAAATATAATTTTCACAACTCGGATCTACTTACATACATGTAGTTGGCCCTGACAGTATGGTCTGTTGAAATGTACAGTGAGCTTTAGAACATCTGCTTGCTAGTTATTCTAAATACCGCTATTCTAAATGTGTGTACATAAGGAATTTACTCCTTATGTTTCCATTCTAGGAGCTGCTTAAAGCTTATCTTTTCTTTTTTTTTTCTTATTCATTGTTCCTCTAGGTTTTCAGATTACAATCAACAAGACTTGTGTGGTTAACAAACCACTTACACCACAAAAGGGTAAATACAATGTGAATGACAAGTATTTCCTACAGATACAATCTGAAGAGAAATTTGGGTTTGTTTACTGGTGTCTGTATACAGCGGAGTGCATTACCTCCTTTATTCATGGTAGTGATTTTTTTTTTCTTTGTGCTTAGAGGATGGTTACACTTTGAACCTTTTTTAATTTTCTTTTTTTTCCCCCCTCCTTCTTCCAATAGACTGCTCCACAGTTGAGCACCCTTCCCTAACATCACCCAGTCTCCTACTCACATGAGCTTTACTCTAGCCTTCATTACCTGTGTTTTCAGCTGCTAGCTGGTTTGTTTTGGAGATTGGTTTTGCTGAGTTAGGGCACAGGCTGTTAGTGACAGAGAACCAGAGCTCATAACTCATGACTGTGGTAACATGAAATTCTGTGGCATCCCGTTGTGGGTCTATAACTATCAGGCTGTCTCAGGATAGTTCCAGTAAGGTCTTTCCATTTATTCCACTGTAGACTCTGTTACTGATGGAAGAATGTCTTTTATCAAATGGTAACAAACAACTAACTTGGGCTTCAGAATTAGCTTCTAGGCAACAATATATTTGCTCACCGAAGAGTAGAGATGTATGTAGTGATCCACTTTATCATGCCATCTCCCCATCGACTACATTACAATTCTACTTTTTTGCAAGTTGTAGGAGACTTTTTTCCTGAGGACTGCTGGAAAATGGACATCATTCCTGCCTTCAAGAAAAGCAATCTGGGGTACTACTAACCAGTTGGTCTCATTTCTGTCCTTGTGAAGGTGATGGAGCAGATCTTCCCAGAAATAACTTTGAGACATATGAAGGACAGGGTGACTAGGAGTATTCTGCATCTATCTGTGAAGGAGATGACATGCTTTAACAGCCTGATAACCTTCAACAGTGAAATAACTTAGAGTGAATGAAGGGAGAGCAGTGAGTGTCATTTATTATGACTTTATGTGAGACTTTTGATGGTCTCCCATAATGTACTCATAGACAAAGTCTTGGTATGGATTAGATAAATGGACAGTCACACGGGCTGAAAACTGACTGAACTGCTGGGCTCAAAGGGTTATGGTCAGCCCCATGAAATCCCACTGGAGGCCTGGCAGTAATTGTGTACCCCAGGTTCCATACTGTGCCCTGTATTGTTTGACATCTTCCATTTGTTATCTGGGCGATGGGACAGTTATACTCATCAAGTTTGCAGATGATGCAAAAGTTGTAGGAGTGGCTGATACATCAGTGGCTGATACATCAGAAGATTTTGCTGCCATTCAGAGACATGCTAACAGGTTGGAGAAAAGAACTGTCAGGAACCTTGTGAAGTTCAACGAAGGCAAAATGCCAAGTTCTGCACCTGGTTGGAATCGCCTCTTGCACCACTACATGCTGGAGCCAACTAGCTTTGCAGAGAAGGATCTGGGGTTCTTAAAGGACAGGTTGAACATGAGCCATCAGAGGGTTCTTATGGCAGAAGAGGCCCAACAGCTACCTGGGCTTCATTAGGAAAGGTGCTACCATGAGATGGAAGGAAGTGACTCTTCTCCTTCTGCATCGCACTGATGAGGCCATATGTGGAGAGCTGTGCACAGTTCTGCTGCATTTCTAGATAATTCACAACTGTTCTTTGACTTCTGCTTTGATATCTGCATTGTCTCAAAGAAATTCAGGTATTAGTGGGCTGCAGTATCAGTTTAACTATTACTTAATGTTGAATGAGGAACAAAGCTTTAAACTGGGAGTGGAATCTGTTTGGGATCAGGGAAGAGTCTTAGGTGTGGGCCTGATATGCTCCCAGTGACACTTGCTTTTAACACAGTAGGAAACTAGTTTATCTAAAAACGAGTGCCTGTGTGTGGTCTTCAGATAGAACACTGGATGCGCAGCTCATAGAATCATAGAATCACCAGGTTGGAAAAGATCCACTGGATCATCGAGTCCAACCATTCCCACCAATCACTAAACCATGTCCCTCAGCGCCTCATCCACCTGTCCCTTAAACACCTTCAGGGAAGGTGACTCAACCACCTTCCTGTGCAGCCTGTTCCAGTGCCCAAGCCTGTTCCAGTCTCCCCAGTGCCCAAGCTTGTTCCAGTCTCCCCAGCATGTCACAGACCCCCAGACTCTGCTCCCCAGTCTTGGCTGGCCCCGTGCCTCACAGCCTCATTGATTATCTAGCTTGTCCAGTGTGCAAGAGAAGTTTCTTTGCAGGCAGGTGGTCAATGAATTTTCTGATGCTGCCTGAAAACTTAGATGTAGCAGGATGTGAAGGAGCTTAAAGCTTTGCATGGTTGCTTGTAGGGCATGTATACCTGCAGTTAAAGGTGCCTATATAGCACCATTGAGCTGAGACTAACTCTTCTATGTACAAGAGCTAGTTTCCTAGCTCGAGCTGGATCCCTGGGGAGCCATCATCAGGATATTTCAAGGGTCTCATTTCCACTTTCACTGAAGCAGGCGCTGTATGATTTTCTTATGAATTGCTCTTCATTTCATTTTGCTGGTCACTGATATGGAGGTCTGCATTGAATAAAGTGACGTGTATGTCTCAGATTACACCGATACTGGAACTGGAAAAGTATATGTAGTGTGTTCCTTTTTTTTGTTTTTGTTTTCCCTGGGATACCCTGAACACCTTGATCCATATCTTTTTATTTGCTTTCTCAACAAAACTAAGGAGAGAAGTTTGTAGCAAAAGATCAGTGGTTTCCAAGTTGGAGAGCTGTGGATTAATGGCTTGCAATAATCGAACTGCTCTAAAAATAAACACTTCACAGTTGGAATTTACATTTCTGTGATATCATTGGTGATAGGAAATGCCTCTTTAATATTCAGACTGTGGATTTTTTTTCTTCTTACGTAATGAAGAATCTAAAATGAGCTATTGATTTCTGCTTTGTTTTGAGGAGGTTGCTTAAACCTGCTTGACTGCTTGAAGCACCCTGCATTTTCAGACTTACAGGGTGATGACAGCAGAAAATTAATGCTTTGTGTTTGAACACGTCTTGGAACTGGAGGGCATAGTTTACTGAGATCTGAACAGTTCCTTGATATATATAATAATACAGAGAGTTGCATCCTAACACCAACTTGATTAAAAAGTCAGAAGGCAGTTCTGTAATAGTCCTTTATCTGTTGTATGTTGTATGGACACGGTTTGGTGAGAGGGGAGAAATGGCTGAGCAAATGATGGCAAATTGGATGATTAATACTCCTTTTATTCAGAGAGCATGAATAAAATTTAATAAAATACCACTTCATAAAGAAATATCCATGTGACACTAAAGATTTGGAATGTTGATTTAGTGTTGTTTAGATGGGTGATCTATTTTTTTGCTAGCTGTCTTTGAGTTTGGTTTATTTTCTCATAAATGAAGTGAAGCATTAAATTTCATTAAAGTTCCAGAGTTATGTGCTGGAAACTAGATTCCCCTGTCTTTTAATAGGGTAGTATTAATCGTGATGTGGTCTTTCTGGTTTTTGTTTCTACAGTTTTAGAAGTCCTGGGCTAATTGAATAACATGGGCAGTCTGATCAGACGGCATGAAACCAGAATTGGTCTTCTAATGTATTGTTTTTGCATTCTTACGTAAACCTTTTTGTACCAGTCTGCTCTGGTTACAGGTTTCACTTCTGGATCTGAATCTCTCACAAATTTCATGATAATTGTCTTCTCAGTTCTTTCTCTGTGGGACCAAAAACCTCTAGAGGGTGCCAAAAAACTGGTTTTGGTTAAAGAAACTGTTAGGTCCTGTACTCCTAATGTCGGAAGTACCAGTCAAAGTTGAGTGCCTGAAAGCTCTTCCTGCTCTTAGGAAGTCAAGTGCCTTAAAAATGCCTCCCTTAATATTGGTTCTGAAGTCTTTCTGCCCTGTGATGATAGGCTTTTTTTTTTTGTAGGATTTTCAGGCACTAACTCCATGATTGACAAGTCTGGTTTTGAATTTATTTTTCTTTTTAAACATACTTAATCTTTATTAATAATTTATCCAAACAGGAGGAATACATGTTGCTTCTAATGTGACACAAAGAATACACTAAGATCAATACTGTTTCCTTGAGCAAGGCTTCCTACAACAGCATGGTCTAGATGTCTACAAATGATAGATTTTCCCATTCCTTTGCAACTCTCAGTCTTGGCCAATGTTGTGCCTTTCACTGTTGCCAGGTTTTCAAAAGCCCCAGCTAGCTTTAGGCACACACTGCATTGAAAACAAAAATATAAAGAGAGGAAGGGGAAGTGTTCAGTATAGAATCATAAAATAACCAGGTTGGAAGAGACCCACCGGATCATTGAGTCCAACCATTCCTATCAAACACTAAACCATGCCCCTTAGCACCTCATCCACCCGTGCCTTAAACACCTCCAGGGAAAGTGAATCAACCACCTCCCTGGGCAGCCTGTTCCAGTGCCCAATGACTCTTTCTGTGAAAATTTTTTTCTTAATGTCCAGCCTAAATCTCCCCTGGCGGAGCTTGAGGCCATTCCCCCTCTACCTGTCCCCGGTCACTTGGGAGAAGAGGCCAGCACCCTCCTCTCTACAACCTCCTTTCAGGTAGTTGTAGAGAGCAATGAGGTCTCCTCTCAGCCTTCTCTTCTCCAGGCTGAACAACCCCAGCTCTCTCAGTCGCTCCTCAGAAGGCCTGTTCTCCAGCCCCTTCACCAGCTTTGTTGCTCTTCTCTGGACTCGCTCCAGAGCCTCAACATCCTTCTTGTGGTGAGGGGCCCAGAACTGAACACAGGACTCGAGGTGCGGTCTCACCAGTGCCGAGTACAGGGGGAGAAGAACCTCCCTGGACCTGCTGGTCACGCCATTTCTGATACAAGCCAAGATGCCATTGGCCTTCTTGGCCACCTGGGCACACTGCTGGCTCATGTTCAGTTGCCTGTCAACCAACACCCCCAGGTCCTTTTCCTCCAGGCAGCTTTCTAGACAGACTTCTCCCAGTCTGTAGCTGCACAGGGTTGTTGTGCCCCAAGTGCAGGACCCGGCATGTGGCCGTGTTAAACCTCATGCCATTGGACTCTGCCCAACAGTCCAGCCTGTTCAGGTCCCTTTGCAGAGCCTCCCGACCCTCCAGCAGATCGACACTTCCACCCAGATTAGTGTCGTCCGCAGACTTGCTAAGGGAGCACTAAATGCCTTCATCCAGGTCCTTGATAAAGACATTGAACAGGGCTGGACCCAGGACTGAGCCCTGGGGAACCCCACTTGTCACTGGCCTCCAGCTGGATTTAACACCATTTCCCACCACTCTCTGGGCCCGGCCAGCCAACCAGTTTTCCACCCAGGAGAGTGTGCGCCCGTCCAGGCCAGAGGCTGACAGTTTCTGTAGCAGAATGCTGTGAGAAACTGTGTCAAAGGCTTTACTAAAGTCCAGGAAGATACATCCACAGCCTTTCCCTCGTCCAGCAGCCGAGTCACTTTGTCATAGAAGGAGATGAGGTTAGTTTGGCAAGACCTACCTTTTGTAAACCCATATTGACTGGGCCTGATCACCTGGTTCTCTTGCATGTGCTTCATGATAGCACTCAAGATCATCTGTTCCATGACTTTCCCTGGCACTGAGGTCAGACTGACAGGCCTGTAGTTCCCTGGATCCTCCCTGCAACCCTTCTTGTAGATGGGCACAACATCAGCCAGCCTCCAGTCCAGTGGAACTTCCCCAGTCTCCCAGGTCTGTTGGAAGATAATGGAAAGGGGTTTGGAGAGCACATCCGCCAGCTCCTTCAATACCCTCGGGTGGATCCCATCCAGCCCCATAGACTTGTGGGTGTCTAGCCGGGCTAGCAAGGCTCTGACCACCTCCTCTTGGATCATGGGAGCCTCATTTTGCTCCTCTAGCTCCGGGGTTTGGACACAGAAGAAACAACTTTCTTTACAATTAAAGACTGAGGCAAAGAAGGCATTAAGTACCTCATCCCCTGTCACTGTTGTTCCTTCTGCGTCCAATAGGGACTGTATGGTCTCCCTAGTCCTCCTTTTATTGTTTATATGTTTATAGAAAGATTTTTTGTTATCTTTCACCGACTTTGCCAATCTGATTTCTAGTTGAGCCTTTGACCTTCTGATTTTTTCTCTACACAATCTCACTTCCCTCTTGTAGTCCACTCAAGAGGCCTATATCCTCTTCCAGAGCCCATAAACATTCCTCTTCTTCTTGATATCACCCAAGATTGCCCTGTTCAACCAAGCTGGTTTTATCCCTGCCGGCTTTTTTTCCAGAACATGGGGATGGCTTTCTCCTGAGCTGCTTGGATCTCCCTTCTGAAGAGCTCCCAGCCCTCGTGGGCTCCCTTGCCTTTAGGCACTGTCTCCCATGAGACTTTGCCAACCAGCCTTCTGAAGAGTTCAAAGTCTGCCCTCTGGAAATTTAATGCTACTGTCCTGCTAACCACCCTCTTCACTTCGCCTAGAACAGAAAACCCTGTCATCTCATGATTGCGTAGTCCTAGGCGTCCTCTTACTGCCACATCCCCCACAAGGCCTTCTCTGTTCACAAACAGCAGTAGTGGAGACAGGTACAAGGTAGAAGGTCCAACAACACGTTCTTGAAATAATTACTCCTAATCTACTTCTTGACATGTAATCATATTTTAATAAGTGACGGTAGATCAGATTTTTTTTTAAGAAACACTCTTTAACAGCATTTAAATATGTACAACACGACAAAGTATTGCCAGCTAGACTATGTATAAAGCAGTGGCACTGCCAATCCGCTGCAGCTAGTGGTGAGGGCACACATCAGTACTAGGCTAGAAATTGCTTCTGTTGCATCTTGTCAGAGACACAACATTTGCTTTGTTTCTTGTCTGTCTTGGTATAGGTGTGCCAAAATTATCTGAGCATGTTAATGTATTTTAGTTTGAAATATTCCTAGGAATTCTCCGAGCTCTGAGCACAACCTCAAGAGTTAAATCGGTTATAGAGAGTAATAGTATGTGTCTTTAGAAATAACGTGGTACATCAAAATTGAAGTAATCAACACAGGTTAAGAAATGTGGAAGAAGGTTCATAGGGACGTTGTAAGTATTTGGAAGCTTCTGCAGTAAGATACTTGGGGGTTTTGTGTGTGACGAAGCATCATTTCCTCCACTACTCAACGTATGGGAGATCTTGTTATTCTGTTCAATACAGTCAAATCCTGTTAATATCTGCTCTCAAAATTCTATTGACATCAGTGGGTCTATTTACATGAATGAAATCAGTGAAATAGAATTTGCCCCAAATTGCCTAATCTCCAAATGAATTTGATCAGTTATATGCATTAACAGAGCATTTCTAGTTGATTCACGATCAAGAGCAATATTTAGTCTGCAGAAATTGTAGTACTTTTAAGTTAATTACATGACCTGCATAAAGAGGACTTAGAGCATTGTGTAAAAAACATGGCAAAATTAAGTGCTTGAAAAAAACTTATCTTAAAAAAAGAAGTTAGCATGTATTCTTAACTGGAGAAGTTAATTTTGAATAAATGCTGAGGAAGTTAGTGAAAATGGTGAGAGAAGGCTGGCTAAAAAGAAAAGGTTGTCCTGATAAAATATAGACTTGTTAGAATGGCAAGACTAATGGAAACAACTAAATTGGTATTACCAAAAATTTAAGATAATTCTATTTATGAGGCTAGTCATGAGAGCATAGAGAAAATCTGATGCCATTTCCAGGAAAGAACAGAACTTGGAGATTAAGAAGAAGAGTGAAGGATGCATCTGTCCCAAACACAATCACATGATATGCATTAGATTAAATATAATTTGAATCATTTGGGGGGTAAAAAAAAAGTAATTTTAGGATCCTTACCCTTCCATGCAATCAGCTGAGGCGCTGCAAGTGTATTGAGAAGGGTCTTACTGGAGTGAATCATCATCTAGAAAACGCACCTGCAGAAGATGATAAAGAAGCTTAAGTTATCATCTTTTGCCAGCTGAAAGGAGTAAATTCGTTGCAGTCTGCTAGTACTTCACAAGGGAAGTGATTTCTGTTAGAGGACATTTCAATTTTGTAGCAAATAAAACAATGAGAATTGGAGTTGGTGAGTAATATTAAGCAAATTGATTTTAGAAATGAGTTTAGAATTTTAATATTGCTCATAGTTCATAATGGAAATGAAACTATCGAATTATGGCTGTCAATACATTTATTGAAGGCTTTGTCTATATTTAAAAGACATAAATAGATTGGTAAACTATTCTACTGTGAGTATCAGAACAAATGATAATATTTGCTGGCCTTACTAATGGATTTGCTACTGAACTTATGCATTTCAGAGATTATTTAAATTGTTCTCTGTTGTTCGCTAGTGTTTACTGTCCTGGTTGTATATTAATAGAATCATGGAATGTTTTGGGTTGTAAAAGGCCTTTAACATCATCTAGTTCCAAACTGCATTGAGAAAACACTCGAAGCTCTTTCATTTCTACTTACTAATGGTAATACCACTGGTTACATTACTGATGGTATTACTTATACTGCCACTAGTTCTGGGTGATTTCAAAAGTATAATATATTCAAAGGTACAGTTAAAAAACTGATTTAATTTTTTTTAAATTTTATTTCATGATGCTGGAGTGAAAGAATCTTACCAAATTTTAAATCATGAACAAAATCTCATATGCATCTCTAAGAATCTGGTTCTTTGTCCATCTGAAATTACTGAACTATAGGAATTTCATCTTGCTGACTAGGTGTTCTTCAAAACTAGTACCAGAAGGCAAATCGTAGCATTTGATTGCCTTTTCTGATTTATTTCTATATTTTTACTTCTGTATACTTCTTGAGAGCGTAAGGGAGAGTTCAATAGGATCCTTGCTAGTATACAGTAAAAGGTACTAGAAGTGTGCTTTTTATGATGCCTTGATCCTTTGTTTGTCAATTTGTTTTGAAATCTTTCTTAGAATACTAATAGTCATAAATTTCTGTTCCAAATTTTGGCTAATTGACTTATTGCATAATAAACATAGTAAGGTTTTTTCAGAAAGAGAACTGAAGAAGTGTATCTAGTTACAAAATTTGCTGAAGCTGGAGTTAGTTTTGTCTCTGCTACAGTTGTTTGCTAAGCTACAGAGGGGAATTCTTCTAAGTGTGTGTGTGATGTCACCAAATAAGACTGAGGAACATAGGAAGACAGAACTTGGTGTCAAAGTAGCTAGTTTTTTTTAATAAATATTCATAGAAATTTTAGAAAATAATTTATTTACTTTCGTGAGGTAGCCTTAGAATGATGTTGTTTTGTTCAAATACTGGCAGAAAGACCTCTGCACCTTAGCCTAAGGATTGCTCTATATAATGCTTTCCTGTCATGAAAATTTCAGAGCTTGTTCCTGAACTTGATTCTACAATTAATACAGGCTTAGTAACTCTAGTGACTCTTTTCGTACTTGGCAATGCCCAAGTGTCCAAATACTTAAAATCATACATGCCACTTAGTTTGGTAATAATAGTACAAACAACTATTGTTATGAGGCTTAAGCTTTCAGTGCATGAGTACAGCATAGAACAACTGTGTAGAACGCACATTTCAAACAGCCTTGAAGTGGTGATACTAGTTTTGCAATTGAAGAGTAAGCACGTCTCTTCTGCAGCTGCGGCTACTTATCTGACTGGCACTTCTGAAACTTCATGTAGGCTTCTCAAGTGTGCTAATGGAAGTATTAATTTGGAAAGTTTTTAACCATTTTATGAAGAGTAAGAAAGCATTTGTTATGTTATAAAGAGGCAGAAGAGGGAGAGGGACTGATATTTCAAATTTGCTCTTCTCCATCTCTGTTAAAAAGAAATAAAGATCACTTTCCGAGACTGCAGTAAAAACTATGGACAACTTTTATAAAATCCAACTCTTACAGCTGAGTGAGTAGCTTTTGGTTTCTAACAGCCTAGACTATTACAAATTAAACTTTTATTCTTGGATTTGAAGGTATCTCTTTTCTGAGCCTTGACGTGTCTCATATAGTGTACCACTGTTTCTTTTTTTTATTTCTTGAGCATAGAAAAATATATTTAGGGTAATTTGTATAAATTTTGATACACAGAGGTAGACTTATTAGCAATAGGAAATGGTAACACTCTCTTTACCGTGATTTCCTGCCGTATCAGTCTAGTGTTAAATCCCTGTAACCTGGCATTCTACTCTTGATAGTGCTGATGAATAGGTAATATTCTGTATCTACTCTCCAGTCCGTTTCCTAGTGTTTGTGCCCAGCTGTCATTATTTTGTTGTTTGTCAAGACTGAGTCTTGTTACTTTTTTTTTTTTTTTTTTTTTAATGGCAGGGAGGGCTGTACTTAAACACCTGGTCTTACCCTCAGATAACCACATCATGATGTCATTTACCTGTGTATGAAGAATAACAGTCTCAATCTCCAGGGTAGTGGAGAAGGTCTTGCAATTATAAACTCTTTAATTGGTCTGTGCATGGGAAATACTCGTAAGGCTTTTGTTGTTCACTTGTTTGTTCGGGCTTTTTTTTAAGAGTTTTGATGTTGGAACTGAAATTGAAGAACTTGAATTATGACAGTAACAGTGAACTCAGTTTCTACTGATTTTATGTATTTTTTTAGTGTTTAGTTTTATAGTATATTATTTAATTAGTAGTATGACACTAAGATGTTTACAGTATAATAAAAGGTGTAGAGAACATTTACAGTGTCTTACTATGCTTAAGATGGAGGCATTTTAATTTTACTAAATTCCCCACAAATGTTTATTTTGGCAAGGTAACTTACTGTAATTTACTTAAGTAAATACCTTGCCAAAGGAAACATTTGTGGGAATTTAGTAAAATTTCAGTGGTTAGAAATGTTTCTTGGGAAATTATAGTAACTGTTATGAATAATGGGAACTTGTCAATGTAATTTTTTAACTTGTAATGTTGCATTTTATTACTTCCTAAATAAATGAAAGCCTTGGGCCCTGTGGGTCCTCTGTCCAGCTCATTCTGGACAGCATGCATTAATCTTTTAAATCCTGTTTTCCTCCAAATTATAATGTCAATTGGTTATGGTGTTTTCTCTAAAGACTAATGACCAATGTAACCGAAGCACTTCTTCAAATGATGCAGAAATGATTTGTTATATGATATGTAGTTTAGAACAAGGTAATTCTTGTAAGAGCGTAATGACCAGATCTGTCACATTTTGGAGGGGTTTAATCATTTACACTTGTAAATTGAAATGGATCAGATAATAATGGGGCTTCAGTGTCTTTCTTTCAACTATTGTATTGACAGCTCTTTAGTGAACTAGGAGTTCAGAAATAGAGCATAGAGAGAAACGCACATGCAAGTAGGAGATGATTCTTGTGTGTATTTCCATACTCAGTGTTTTAACAGCTGCATATTTCAATTGTGTGGCTAATCAGAAGCCTGGCTTAAAGGTAGCACTGCTTCTAAGTTTTTAAAAAAGTAGATTGGGCTATTTATCACAAGAATAAAGTTCTGAGTTTGTTTTCACACTGAACTTTTACCATGTTGCAGGCTATGTTTTGGTGCATGAGTGCTTCATATTTTCATGGAGAGATATGACATTGCCTTCAGTTGTGTTTTGGTTAATCAAGTGGGTTTTATTTTGTAGGATCCTTTTTTTCAGGGAATGCTAATATGGTCCCATAGTCACTCTATTTGGATTATCAGACTTTCTTAAAATATACTTTGTCTGTTGATTTTTATTTTTGGTAGTAGTATATGCACTCAAATTTATTTCATAAAATTTGGAAGAAACTGTTACTGTAGTCTCCTGCTTGCTCCAGGCAGAAGTTAAGTTTTAATTTCCACTGTTTTTCTGAAGTTGGTGGACCTCAAATAGCTACCTGATAGTCAAGAAGTTGAGCCTTTATTCTCTCTGTTGCCTCCTACACCATTTTCTGAGGGCATTGGCTAAAGCTTCAAAGCTTTATTAAGCTATTAAGCAGTGGATAAATAATGAAGTCATTTAAGTGATGTGTAACTTTCCTTGAGTCGGTTTGGACTTTATCAAGAGAGACTTGATTTTTATGCTGCTGTTTGGGCCATGTGGTCTGGATGAGTTGTGTCATCTGAAAGATGCAAGAACCAGCTTTGCACTACGGTCTAAGTCTAGAACTGTCACTCTAGGGGGTAAATCGCTGTGTTGAAGATAAGGCTTTCAGAAATGGGAACTGGAGATGCTTTCTTGATTTATAAACATCATGCTTGAAAGAGCAATTGCAATATCAGGTGAAATAAAAGAGCATTATGTAACAGAACTTGAAACATCCCCAAGCTGAGGTAATCGGGGCAAGATTCAGTCCAGTTTGCTGACAGTTTGCTTTCTGCATCCTTGTTTATGGTAAATCTATTAAAACTCATTCTGGCTTTAACAGAGGAGGTAGTTGACCTAGTAATTAACTGCTGGTGTTACAAGACTAGCTTTACCTCGAAGTGAAATTATGTGTCTTAACAATTTCATGGAAATAAAATATGCATCTTCCAAAAATACCCTTGTGAGGCTGTAAGGTCTTGGTATTGGTTTTTTGGGGTTTGGGTTTTTTTTGTTTGTTTTGGGTTTTCTTTTTTTTTTTTTTTTAAACTGGTGAACTATATCAACTTATAGAAAACAGTAAGAAGCATTTTGTCATCATTTAGAAGTATAGTTGAAAGTCCAGTGAGAAGCACACTAGACACTGTGGAAAGTAATTTGAATTCTGTTCAATGCTGTTTAAGTAACCCAATGAATACCCATTAATATAACATATTTGGCTATTAGTGGAGTTCAAACTAGTTCAGAAAGGCCTTTTAGCTTTATTAGTGTGGCAAACTTGTTTAGTTTTGGTTGCGTTTTTTTTTTTTAGCTTAGTCTAAGAAAAAAAGCTTCTGTCTTCAGAATAATTAATACTTATATAATGGGTGCCCAAAGACACTTAATTCATTGTAGGCACTTGCTGTGTGCAGTTGTAAAGAGTCAATGCATCTTATGATTCATTTTTTTTAAAGACATCTTAATACCATCTCTTCTTTGAATAGATTCAGAATAGGCAAATAATTCACAAAAGGCTACAGAAATACTCAAGAGGAGAACAAAAGAACAAAGACACATTCAAGCATGATTTGAAATGACGTTGGTAGCACTTTATTTTCACTTCTAGAATCCTGCTTATACAAATATACTCTGTCTCCTGTGCATGGATGGGTGTTGACTTCAAGGGGGAAACTTGATAAACATGGACAGAATCAGGTCCACAAACATCAACATGCTTTCTCACTAAGCATAAAATACAGTCTCTCCCAGATGTTTCAAATGCTTTCATTGTCATCTTTTGAACCTTGTTTTGATGTGTGTAATTAAAAGATTCATTGCTTACTTAGCAAATAGGGAAGAATAAATGTTTTACCGCATTTTTATTGTGTGTGGGCAGATGTCACATTATCACGCTGCATTATTTTTCTTTGAGATTAATGCTGCTTTGTCTGTCTCCCAGATGTATGATAAACACCTGCTAGTTTAATATCTGTCTAGGTCATTGTTACAGAAAGTCTCTTCACTTTATCTATGCTGTAAGGGTATCTCCTGTAAAATGCTTCATTTCATGCTGCTTCTGGTTTTCGATGTTTAGAGGATATACATATTGATCTGTGGAAGTGCAGAAGTCCTTAACTCCATTTTCTATCTTCTGGCAGTGAGAGGGCTCTTCGGTGTTTTCAACTTTAATTTTACAGTGGGAGTGAGAGCAGAATTCTTTTCCTGGTTTGACAATACCCTCTGTGCTGATGCAGACATCAGGATGGAGAGTAAGAGATCTGTCTCTCCTATCTACTAGTCCTGTCAGAGGAAAAGAGAGGTGAAAATTTCTTTTGCTATCCCTTTATCCTCTATGTGGTGTTTCTGGCATCCATTTAGCTCATGAATAACTGCACCACTTGTTTCAGATGATCTTCACAGGGTCTTGCCAAGAGCAGCGCTGTGAGGTAAGCGTGGTTCATGTGAGGTGTCGTGGCTCCCCGTGGGGCTCTCAATGGCAGCACTGAGCGATAATAACACGATCTTTTGTTTTCACTCTGCTGTGGTTTAACAAGCCCGCGTGTAACGGTGGAGATTAATTCAGCTTTCCATCTGCCGGCTTGGGACAGCATTACAGCACTTTGCATTAGGGAGCTTAGGTTTACTATTACATGATGTAGTAGGATTTATTTTTATTTTTTAGGAATAATTTGGCACAGGGAAGCTGTCAGACTGCTTGGCTTGATTTGAGAGGCTCTATCCATTGATAATTAGCAAAATAAAGTGTAAATTTAGGAACCTGTTTGTGCTGTGTAGTCTGATCAGCCTAAGTGTTTTGTCTGATTCCTACCAGGAGAATGACTGCTTATGAATCTGTTGCTGCTAATGATAATCCCAAAATGAGTAGGGCTTGAGTTAAATAAATTAAAAAAAAAAGGCACTCCTCTATATCAGCCACATTTGCTTAACTTAAACATTCCTATGGATGTTGCTATTTTCAGTAGTGAGGGTATGCATGCTTTTGTTCATCCACAGGAAAGGAAAACTAATTGCTCTCCTTCAAGTCCATTACTGAGAAAGGGTGCAGCCTTTTTTCTCTCCTTGTAGAATGTCTGGCTATTGCTTCTCCACCCTGAGCAGCACTACAGCTCTGTGGTCTCTTCTGTATGGGATCACCAGAAGTGGTGGTGGTGGTTTAGAAAAGATCTTTCTTTTCTAGCTCTGCACATTCTTTCTAATGTTTGAAGAAATGTTGCATCGATATCCTGATCTCGTGGCTTTTTCTTGCAGTGTATTTCCCTCCTCAGTAGGAGGAAGGATGCAAAAATCTCTGCACAATTTTTGCTGCTGTTAGCAGATGTCCCACTGCACAGTGGCTTCCTCATTTTAAACATTTTCCTGTTCCACCATTAAGCAAATGGTTCTTAAGTGTAAGGTGGAAGCATTTTGCGAGCTGGGGGATACCAGGTTCTCAGTGATGGTAGAAGTTGCCTCTGCAATTCTGGCACAACCAAAATAAATCTGACCTGCTGTGAGACACTGCTACCTATAGTGTTTGCCTCCCTGTTTGTGAATATATGATGAAAATAGTGACGGTAACATGCTGTTGAAGGAATGTGACCACATACCCCTGAGGTGACCAGAGCTTTTGACGTAAATCCCTCTAGACCTTCCCCTCTTAGGCAGTCCCCAGAGAAGTATGGATGACTTTTACATTAAGAAAGCATCAAGTTTTACTAGGAGGGAAGACACTTTCTTGCTTAAAAAAAAGCTAAGTGACAGGTGTAAGACAGGAATAAAAGAGGAGGACTGTGGGTAACTTTTTGTTTGAGTGTAACCTGGCAAGGAGAGCCCTTGCTACTGGGTTTAGCTGCTGCGGTAGCAAACTGCATGGCCTCCATCTGGAAGAAAAAACTTATTGTCATAGGCATCTTCGATATAGGGTAGTAGTAACTGGTAGGTCATTACTAAGCGTTTACTCGTAATGCTGGAATAGCTCAAACAAGATATATTTCAACATGTAGCCTGTTTCAGACCTTATGAAGATATTTAGCATTTTATCCTTTTTGAACAAGAATGTATTTAACCTAGTACTCTAGAAGAGGCAGTCACATGAAAAGGATTGTTTCCCGCTGTGGCCTGTGTTGTAGTGGTCATGCTGCCATTACAACACTTCACTCTTCCTGCCTGTGTTCTGGGGACTCGATCTCAGTGAGCTATCCTGTTCTGAAAGCACAAAGTTCTCCTGCTTGGTATGAAGTTATAGAACAAAATGGCCTGACTCTCCTATTCTGAATCACTGCATAAAGATGGAATCTTACTTTCAACATGGTGAGATCTGCTGAGCTGTGATGCTCCTGTTTTAATGCCATATTCTGATGTCCAGAGCCCAGATTACTTGCCTTTGCAATGACATAAATATTGCACTGTGGTAGCCGGGATGTAAGATCCATGTGCAGATCTGAGATGTATAGACAGATCGCTTCCTTCCATAAAATGCTTTAAAAATTGCGGTGAAAATACAATGCAAAAGTAAGCTTCATCAGTCAGAGCAAATATCTGGCATTTGTATTTGCTATGGTGTAGTTTATTGGGTTTGTTAAGTAGTTTTCATATGTGATTGAAGCTGCTTCTGGTACCTAGAAGTAGATAGAGACTGAAGCTGCCAAAAATCAGTTGTCATTGCAGCTGCTTCCACTTTATGAAGAGAAGGAGTTTATTTTTTCAGTGTCAGATGAGTGTATTAGTGATGCAGGAACAACACTTGCAGATAAACGCCAACTATTTGTCATTTGCATCCAGTTCAGACGCTGTTCAGAAGTCAGCTAAAATTAGTCAAAAGTAGTTCCTAAATGTTAAATTAAAAATGTGTCCTTTCATTTAATGTCATATTTATCTTGAAGCTTGAGGAAGAATATGAAGTTGTGTGTTACTACAGAGCTTTAATAAGCTACTGCCGCTAATTTTCAGAAAATAGAAATTACTCCATCTGCTCCCTATTATTTAGAAGTGTGTGATTTCTCAGGTGTTTAGGTGGCAGAGCCAAGCTATTTTGGTATGCACAGAGTAAACTTTACGCTCAATGCCAGTATAAATTCTCAAGTATATGTTTAAATAAATTCACTCATTTTCAACCTTCAAACTTTCATGAATTGAAATAATTTTTACCAGATATTAACTTGTATTTTAGAAAGCTTAAGAATCACAAATGCTGACAAGGAATGGAAATTTGATTTAAGGGCAAACTTTTGAAACGTGGAGTTCCTGAAATTCTCCCTGCTCTAAAAATTTAATCCTGGTTTAGTGTTCTAGCAAATAATTCTTGCCAAGCAGAGGAACTGTGCTGCAAACAACTTCTTATGGTACTCTGGAAGCTCTTTGAGAAAAGTGAAGCAAATGGCTGTAAGGGTGAATATTCATCAAAGCAGTAAACCTGTTATGTGGCCATCAGTGCAGTTGGGCACCTTAGCTGAAGTCAGCAAAGGGCAGTTCTGTGCTTGTGTGTTTTGCTGGGTTTTTGCTGATGTGAAGCTTGGTTTTCTGTTTTAACTGTGAAATTCACCCCTTTTCATATGTTTAGCAGGAAGTCTGTGGATCATATGAATTCTAAATTGCTAATATTTTGATGGCTTTACAACGGTTCATGTGAAGCGCAGGCTCTCTGCTGAGCCTGTTGGGTGACGTGTTGGGTGACTGCAAGCTTGAAAGGTGCCCTCATGTTAGTAATTCTTTCTGTCATGTTGAAGGATGTAGATATTTGATGTAAAACTGGATTGTTTGTGTATTCACTGTAGGGTAGTAATAACTGGTAGGTCATTACTAAATGTTTGCTATAAGTGCTGAATTAGCTCAAACAAGATATTAGGTGGCTATGTAAGGAACAAACTTTTTAACCTACTGTAAAATGATATATTTAATTTGGTTAATTTGGTGTTTTAATTGTGTGGGGTATATGTTCGGGTTGTTTTGTTCTCTGCTGCGTTCTTTCCAGTTTCTTTAATGTTTTGTCTGTCTTTCTCTTTCTTTTTTTTTCCTGTTTGCAATTGTAGATTTCTTTTTATGATATCAGTTCATAGTAAGTAAAGAGTGGCTGCTGCAGATTCTTAGCATCTGAGAATAATCTTTCATTGTTAAAATGAAATAGAGAGCTAATGGAGGAGTGACTGTGTATACTGCCTAATGATCTCAGGCACTTCAGTTTAATTGTGAGTGTTGCTTATTTACTCTGTTAATGTTTTTTAAAAAATCAGAAATAATGCATTATATATTGTGGGGGGAAAAGCAGTCTACATATTGAGATGGTGGTATAATGTTCAGTTATTTAAAAACTAGCACTAAAATACTAACATATCCTTTGAAATGGCTGATTCAATGACCAGCTTCATCAGCTCTTACTTGCATTGATCATATGCTGTTTCTGTTTTAAACATCAGAAAACATTATGCTTATTTGCCTGTGTTTTCTGTGCCTAGTGGTATCTCGTGGTGAATGAATCTGTGGGACACTGAAGTATGGGAGTCAGACTCTTAAATTTTTAGCAGTCTACTTCTTAAAGGCATATCACAGCGTAATTAAATATGTTAAGGGTGATCTTAACAATGAACATAAGTCATAAATATGAAATCATGCAAATTAATTAGTATGTCACATGATCTCCAAAAAAAATATTTTCTCCTTTATTAGTTAAAAAAAGAGAAACAAAGAAACTGTATTGTTGTTTATACCTGTCCTGAATCTTTTATTTATGGTTTTAGTTTATAGTGAGGGATTGTGTCTATTTTGGTTTTTATTGTTGAGATATAAGTGAGAAGATGAAACAGGTTGATAGTGTTTTGTTTTGGGTTTTTTATTTTCTTTTAAATGAGTGTTAAATGGTAGAAAGCCCTCCTCCCACTGCCAAGAATACCCCTACCCTGGAACTCACTCAATGAATACTACTGGAATGACCATACAGACTGAACTTTGCTGGAAAATATTAGATAAACTGTTCTTTACGAGGCAGAGTAAGGGGTAGAAGAGGTCTTATACGTCAGGTTTCTTTTTGTCTAGTGTGGCAGATAAGCCATGCTACACATAAAAGGTATTTGGCTGAAAAAATTAAGGATGTTTGAACTTGGTAAGTATACTTCTTACTGCTTACGTTTTATTGTAGAGTTAAATTAAAAGTTTATAGTGCTAATGAATTCAAGCTACTGTTACCAGTTATGTTTTGACAGGGTTTGTGTGACCTCCTCTCCCCTTTGGAAGATCAGTTGGAGATCACAAAGAATGAACAAACTTTAGATCTTAAATCTGGTAGCTTATTTCTCTAAAACTAATAGAGATGTATGCAGTTTTATGGGAGTGTTTGAATAGAACATGCCGTGCATGTATTAGCTTATTTATGGCCAAATATACACACGTCTTGGAAAAAATAAGCTTGCTTATCCTGTCTATCAAGATTCTACATTTTTCTTTGAAGAAAGAGGAACTTTCCCTGCTCCCCCTCCCAACTTATTTATTTACCTTAATAAACTACAGTATTTCTTTAGTATGTTGGGCTTTACTTTGTGTATTATTCATGCTGTCACTGTGCCTGGGGCTTCACTGAAGCTAATGAATAAATGCATTAGCTAGCTACACAAGAAACCAGTTCATCTGGAAGGCAGATTCTGAGTTATATGAAGGAATGCTTGGCAAAGAATCAAGCAAACTGAAATACCTACATAGTTAGGAATTGTAAATTTGCAGATGATGATAAAACTTTTACTATTAAGCTGCTGCTTCTTCCAGCGTAATGCAGTGTCCTGCGTTTGGCCCTCTAGTCCCTTAATGTGAGATGAGAGGCAAAAGCAGCAAAGTAGGCTGCAAGCAGTGAATGCAGTAGGAGTCAGCTTTGTGTGTGTGTGATTGTGGATGTCTCTGCTCTCTTGTGCCTGGATAATATCTTTCTGGAACAAAATAATGGACAGTAAAATATTCTTAAGTGTATCTCTTCTTATAAAAAAAAAAAGGCTGATTAACTTGTTTATATGAGGCATTAAGTAAATGGTGATAAACTTGTGTGGAAAAGAATAGATTTGGAGGGCAAAAAGATTAACAGGCCTTAAAAACTGTGATTACAAGACAGTGTGTCCTTAGACAGGATTAAAGCAGAAACTTTAGCTTGTCTGCTAAGCACAAAGGAGTTAGGAAGAAAATTCTGTAAAAGGCTGTTTCTTGCATGCTGAACTGGAATGAGTTTATTGCTCAGAAGATACGCTACCATAGTCTCCTGGACCAGGCATGGGTTGAGAAATAGCAGAAATAATTCAGTAGGATCCAGTCCCTCCTGTTGAATATGTGGAGGATTGCCATAGCAGTTTTAAATGTGACCTAGTTAGGAATGTATGGTGTGGAAGTGAAGCACCGGGACATTAACTTAGAGGAAAGGGGCTGTAAGAATGATGGGTCCAAATACAGGTTTTCCCGAGACCTGGGTTAAGAGGCAAAGGAGGGTGATGAAAACCTGGTGACTCTTAGGATGAAGGGACTGATCACTGGCAGCTGCTGAGGGCTTCAAAAAGCCCACTCACAGCTGCTGTAGCTGCCATCCCAACAGGAGGAGGAGTAATTCTGGAGTCCTTTGGCTTGCAAATCGTCATGGGGGGCCCTGGATGGATACAAGTGAGGCACTAACCCTACAGCCTGACTGCTGGACAGGCTGGACTTGGGAATTTTGGTGTTGATGAATATTTGGCTGTAAAAGTGAGCATGGAGTGAGTGAAGATAGCACTGTTTTAAAACAAAATCATCTTCCTCTCCTTTAAGACTGTGATAATGCAGCAGCATTTCCTACATAGAGACAGCAATCAGCATCTGCTCACCAGTGAACCGCTGCATGCATTTCTCTTGACGTAAGTTTTAGTTATGGGAGTCTTATGGGGTCTCTGCGGGGCGTTGCATACATTCTTCACAAATATCCCATCTGTGAGCAGTTAAGTATTGGAAAAACCCTTCAAAAAAGGAGCAAAACAAAAAACACCAATGGAGAAACTCGATCACCAAAATGTTTTTGTGCTTCTTCGCTGCTTTGGTCCTGGAGTGCTGCTTTTGTGGATGGTGCTGCCTGGTGGGCCTGGGGGGGGTGTGTGTGAGGGGGTAGGGAGTCTTATTGGTGTGGGTCTTTCTGTGGGAGACCCTTATGCAGTAATTATTGGGTCAAAACAATAATGTAATTTATTAATGGTTTTGTTTTAAATAAAGAAGGGAGAAGATTTTGCTCTTCTTCCTTGTATGTTTTGAAAAAAGCTTTGGATGGCTTTTGTGAGGTTTACAGGAATCCATTCTCTTTGTTTGTATAGCTAGATGCTTCTTTAAAAATTAAGGCTAGAGATTAATGATAAACCATCTTGTGTATTTCAGAGTAATCTGTGGTCTGCTGAGTGTGCAACTTTTCATCTTTTGCTCTGTTTTTTCTGTCTCCTGCCATAGGTTGGTGAATTAGTAGGATAAAAAAAAAATCAATGGTTTGACTTGCATCCCCTTTGATGGTACTCTCTGTAAAATAAGCTACTTCTCATGAGTGGAGAATCCTTGCCCCTGTCACTGCTTGCTGTTGGGCTCTGGGGTTTTTGGTTTTTTTTAGTTATTCTTTAACTTGGACTCTCAGGTTCTTTCATCTGCATGCTCCAGCAGACATGAATATGCTTTGTTCTGCCAAAACACGATGTAATTGATTGTTTAAACCATGGACACATGGTAGCAAGAGTTTCATAGGTCTGTGCAAGGGTTGTGACAATGCCGTGGTTCCACCTGCATTTGTTTCCCTGAGCACTTGTAAAGACTACAGCCCTAGAATGATGAATTATACAGTCCTCCCTATGATGGAGCACAGAGGTGAAAGGTCTGGTATATGCGCTATTTCCCCAGACTGCTGAAGTGTGTACCGTGCATGTGTATGTTGGCATAGTTGAAGAAATCAGAGAGACTGGACACTGTAACGCAGTGATTGTATTAGAAAAGTTGATCCACTGGGATGCCTGTGTAAGCCTTGCTATGCCTAGGCAAAATATTGTTTGACATCATAGATCAGCCTGGATGAGCAGAATTTACTGAAGCAAATAGGCAGAGGAAAAAAATTCTGTTGTTTACATGAATTGATGTTGATCCGATGTAAGGAAATTAACTTGAAAATTTGATTCCAGGTAATTTCCTAAAAGCGTTAAAGGTATTTTCACCAGCAGTAAATGGATCATTTATTAGTCTGAGTCACCGGTTCTTTTAGCTGCAAGGGGCATAGACTTGACATTTTCTTAAGTAGGAAAGAGATCTTGTTAAGTGATTCTGTTGGAAGTACATCCTAATGATACTGAACGCATTCAGTTGTCTGAAAGATGCTATGGATAATCCATCCAACAATCCATTCATTTATTATGAATATGTAAAGATTACAAAGTAAATGACTAATAAACACAGTGGCAACCTTATGAAGCCTGAGCTTTTTCTTACTCTCGTTGTTTGTTCTTTCAAGTATTCACATTTTCTTGCCAGAAATTAGCATCATATATTCTTTAAATTCTTTTAAAATACTACTTCCTACAACATTTAAGAAGTTACTCTATCAGGATAAGTACTCATTATGCTATCAGAATTCTGAGAGAGGTTGTGTTATGTTGGTTAGATCCCGAAAGAGGTTATGGAGAGACAGAGCAGAACTAGTGTTAAGTTGACCTATCACTTTTTATTTGAAAAATTTACTGTTCAGCTGGTTTCCTGCCAGCTGTTCCTATACTAACAGGATTCGCACTGCAGTTAAATTAAATTTAAATAAATGAATAATTGAATGGTTAGTGAGCTCTGGCAAACCTGTAAGAGTATTAATAAATAGGATCATATTTAAAACCATACCCTGGAAACAGAAAATAAACTATCAGTTGCATTTACTGCTGGGGGTTTTTTTTGTTGTGGTTTTTTTTTTTTTCCTACTTGCTTTGACTCCCCGAATGCTTTTCTAGGAGACTGCCTGATCTGCTAGTGACATTCACGGATGTCACAGAATTACCAATCCGTTTCTTTGTAGTTGTAAAGGCTGAAATATATTTCTTTGAAAATGTACCAGAAAAGCTTAATCCTATTGACTAAGTACATTTTTAGATGACCACACTAATGACAGACTTGTCATTACTAGTCAAGTAAGACCAGTGTCCCTCCTAACTCTTTTTGGCATGATGAAAATGTTGACTTTTTTTTTTGTCAATTTTTGCATCTTCAGTTTAGGTAGGAAAAAAATATGTCCAATTGGGTACTTTCCAAGTACTTTATTTTCCTTTGGAAAACTATTATGTCTTATAGAAAGTGGTTTAGAAAGTTACTGACGCAATATTTTTAAGTTCCACTTGTTCCCCCTGAAAATAAGAGTGTTCCATAAGACTATGGTTCACTTAATGCGACTGAATTTGACTAACTTTAAGCTCCTAGTCTGTATGGATGGTATGACATTATTTCATCTGAGGAGGAGGATGGACACTGGTGGACACAAAAATGGCCTTACACGGTGAAAGAAATATTGAGGAAAATGTGGAGCTGTATTCAATACAGAATGGGGAAACTCTTCCATAAGCAAATGCCTGGCTGTCTGCACTGATGATACTGAGTAAAACCTGAAAATGAGTTAAATTATTTACTGTGTGGTGATGCTTAACAAATTATATGCAAAGTGAGTTCCAAATCTTGTGGAAAACATCCTGTGCAGCCGCATTTCATCTTTCTACTTGTTATGGCTGACAGTTGTGTTAAGTTGAGGATTAAATTAATCTAGTTTAATGAAACATATTTTTTCGTTTTCTTTATTGTAATTACTTTTACTAGAGGTGTAACACTTAAGCCTAGATACACCAAAATGTTGACAATTGTAAAACAAGTTTGGATTTTGGAGGTGATTTCTCCACAAACTGGAAAGTAGTTCTAGGCCTTGCTTTGGCTGGGCAAGAACAGCTTTAGCCTTTTTAATTGGGGCAGAATAGTATGTCAAATACTATGCAATAAATCCCATCTTTTTGATGTTTAGAATGCATAAATCCTATCTGTTCATGACTAGCTGTCTGAGAAGAACATCTCTCAACTGAATCTTGAATAGAAACATTAAGTTCATAATTCCGTTGTGGACGTATATGAAAACTAGGAAGGTTCTGAAATAGGTGGTAGTGGAGTGGGGATATTTTTTTTGGAAAAGTGCGTTGGCTGTGTGAGCAGGTGTTTTCTTGATTTGGCCACTTGGAGTAGTTCTCTGTAAAAGGGAAGATGCCTTTATTTAGGATGTAATTCTGGAAGGGAGGTCAGGTGTGTTTGTGTGCTGCTGAGGGGGGAGTATTAGCATTAATGAATGTACTGTAGTTTGTAATAGTTCATTAGTAGCAGTCTTATTAAGTAAATTGTATTTTACACTTTTAAATAAAGTTGATCCTCTTATAATGCTTAGACACAATTTCATTGTAATGACAAGTATTAATACTTATTTGGTACTATATAAATAATAAATTATAAAAGAATGTCCTGTAACAGACTTAAGAACATCATCAGTACACTTTCCTAATTAACCAGTTTTTATATACTGGTGGCATGATGTCAAAACTTGTGTGTAAAACTCTTTAATGGCTAATGGTTTTTTTTTTTTTAAACTTAATGTTTAAATTTAATCTCTTGGTTTAAAAATTACCCTGATTTTAAAAATGGGAATAACTTTAGAGAGTACAGAATTAGAAACTCTTTAATGGTGAATTTTAGCTTTCAGAGAAATGTAAAAATTGTATACACAATTAATTTAGCAATTGATTACTTTAAGCTATTTATGCTCAATCTTAGAGTTGATTTTTTTTTGTAACTTTTAGTTATATGGGAGAACTTTTTAGTTTATCTGTGAGTGTCAAGTTGTATTTAAGAGAAATAAAGCCTTCCACTTCTGTTTTCCTGCTCTGCTGTCACAAAATTCTTGTTCCTTTTCTGTCACCTCTGTTTCCTCTGTTTGCTAAACAGTGGGTTGTGTTAACATTTGAGCCTTTTGGTTTGGGTAAATAGCTGTTTTGTTTTGTAAATGGTAGAGAGCCTGATAGTCTGTGTAGCTTATTTGCTGTAAGAGAAGGGTGATATTTTGCAGTTGGTTGTGTCTGTCTCTCACTGCTTCTTTCTGAAGGGTTAAATCGCTTTTTCCCACCGTGTTCCTCTGCGCGGCATGAATGAGATGATCTTTCTCTTTTTTTGGCCGGAGTCCTCTTAATTGATTCCTCATTGGAGAAACAAATCTAGTTCAGCTGTTACTCAAAATTACAACATGAAGACTCTCATTCTCCTCCGCTCCTTTCCTTTTTATTTTTTGGCGTCTCTTATGGCTGTTGACATATTTTACCCCTTCATTTTGAAGGAAGAGAAGGGTGCGTTCTTGCTGGTCTTTAGGAGCAGATAGAAGTGCAAATGGAAAGACTGTGCAAATCTAAAATTTTGCCTTACACACAAAATTCCGCTGAGACTCTGCAGCAGATTGCATGTGCTCATGTGTTCTTAACAGGCCTGGGAATCAAGTCTTCATCCAGACAGAAAAATCTCCTGGACTAACTTCCATGCCTGTATGACTTTACTCCAGGATATCATTTCTTTGTCAGTTTTGTGAGTCTGTTAAAGTTTCTAAGGAAAATGAATGAGAATTGGGCAAACTTGGTGTTTTAAAGTCCCACCCTCAATTTCACATTGTGGTACTGAGTCCTGCTGATAAGTGCTAAGACATGCTTGTCTTTTGTGAGAAGGGTTTTTTCTGGAGTTGCAGAGCTGTTGGTTGAGCATGACCTGAGGGATCTGAAATGCTGCTGACTTCACAATCAGTGCAAGCTGTGCTGCATGTGAGTGTTCAAAGGTCCCTTCCGTTCAGAGTCAGTGGTCCTGACCTGGTTAAAAATACTGTAGTTACTATAGGTCTCTTGAATGGCAACCCTGCCTCACCGCAGAGCAATCCTCCTTTTTCCAGCAGTGATGGAGTAATTCCACTGTTCGTGGTCTGTGGCTGTTTTAGCTTAGTATTTGCAGGCTTGGCACAGGGAATGAGCAGTTGGGATGAGATGACCTTTGTTGCCTTTGCTCTGAGGGACTCCATCATAACTTGGTTTCCATTGCTTTTGCCTTCTTAAGTACTTTTTTCAGATAGCCATAAATGGTAATTTGTGTACAGAAAAGATCCAGCTGACTGCAACTGCTTTTGTATTTCTGCTGAGACCTTGCTGGAGTTTATAGTCAGCGTTTTTACTATAGTGAAATTAATGTTTTATTGCTGCTTAATGTACAGGAAGTAAATCCTGTGGCAGAGCTGCTTGTTACTTGCCTCTTCTTAAAATTATTTTTTTTCTTCAGCTCACTCTGTCATTCCCTGTAGAGAATGGTGGTTGTTCTCTGCAGTTGTAAGTGAATTGTGAGACTCCCCACCCTGAGCTGTATTTCCTTCACATTTGTTTTGCGGCAAATGTTTTAGGTTGCCTGGCATCTTCCCCAGACCAATTAACATTAAAATCTGTCAAGAACAGTTCAAGCAAAACAACCTTGCCTCTAATGTGTCAGACTACAGTGAGCAATTGCATTTTTGACAAAATTTAAGACAAGCATCTCTGCTGTTTAAATTATTATTGTATTTAGCTGAGATTTTCTTCTTCCACACTGTTTACTGTCTGTCTGGCAAATGTATTCCCTAAACACAGGCAATGCTCAAGCAAAATCTCTATTCCAAACATTTTAGAGCCTATAATCTCCCCAATCAAATACTTGTCAGAGCCAGAATCAAATTTCTACAATCTCATTTTCTTCAGTCTCATGAACAGTGGAATTACTCCTCCATCACTGTAGGAAAAAGGGCGTTTGCTCTGTGGTGAGGCAGGGTTTATTTTTTTATGCCTGTGATTTTTTTTCCCTCTGTCCCTAATCATCAAGTTGAGCTGTTCTTCACTGCTTCAGTGGTGGTTGTGGAAGCTGAACTGAGTGTGACTTACATGTTTCCCTGCTGTATTTAAAAGCTCTTAAGCTGTAAAGATAAGGAGAAATTTAATTAATTTTTTGCAATATCGATTGATTTTCCTGTAGCATCTGGAAAGTCTAGTCAAGGACAGTGTTATAAACATGTAAGAAAAAAAGTGTACGGTGTCAAACTTTCCGTCAGAGTTGGGCAAGAGGTGAGCGAACATGTTTGAAGTTCAGTAAACTAAAATGGAGTCTTGAAGTGACAGTAGTGACAGCTAACAGCATCTTGGGCTGTGTTAGACCATACACTGACAGAAGTGTTTAATCCTCCTTTTTGTTGGCACTCATCAAAGCACACCTGAAATATTGTGTCAAGGTTTGGAGACTACCTCCCATCTTCTCCCCCAGCCCAATCCAAGACAGATATTGATTTCCTGGAATGTACTCATTGGAGGGCCACCAAAACAGTTGGAGGCTGAAGAGCGTGTTCTTTGACGAGAAGCTGAGGGAATAGAGCTTGTTGAACCTTGAGAAGATTCTTCAAAGCAGGGAGAGCATAATGGCAGCCTTCCACTACTGAGAAGGATGCAATCAAGGAAACAGAGCTAGGCTCTTCACTGAGGTGCTTGGCTGGAAGATGAGAAACAAGTTATGTAAATCAAGATAAAAGGTTCAGTCTTAAGGAGAAATAATCATTCAGTGCAAGGGTAATAAAGTGATGGAAGAGGTTGCCTAGCAAGGTTGTGGAATCTCTGTCCTTGAGGTTTTCAAGTTCTCGCTGGCAAAACCCTGAGCAACCTGATTTGAATTCAGAGTTGATTCTGCTATCTGAAAGTTTGGGGTAGTGACTTCCAAAATCCTCTCCAACACGACTTGTACAATGATTTTGTGAACCAAGGAAGATCCCAGGAAGCAGAATTTTTATTGAGGAAGATCATGGTTTATTGAAGATAGGCGAAGTTCCTTATAGCTGATCCAAGAAGAAGACGTCAGTTTTCAGGAGACTATATTTCAGGTTTCTATGAGATTCATCCCCTGACCACCAGAATTATGCAGTGGTCCAAAAGTATGGCAGTGATGAAGAAAGTACAGAAAATAGAAATAATTATCAAAGCATCTGCTTACTTCTCCCTCCCTTTGACTTGGAAAGAATCTATGAGAGGAAACACCTGGTTTTGACTAGTACTGGAGAGAGGAGAGAACACTGTACCTGATGATAATTATACAACTGCCATGTCCTGGTTCAAGGAATAGTCTGTTACCTATACATAAATTGTACCAGCTCTGATTCTGCCAAACTTGCAAACCTTAAAACTATATGCTGTCACAGTCTGACAACCGAATGATGATTGATTAATACTGATGATCTGAGAGTCGGGAATCAAAAGGCCTTTTTTTTTACTAGAAGGTGGCATGGTGGCCAGTTTTCCCCTTGCTATAGGTTTTGTTGATGTTCAACAGTAGTTCTTCTGGCAATAAGTGTTTTATTGTAGGATCATTTTCACAGAATTTGCACCTTATTGCAAGCTTATTTTTCTCTTTTTAAGGAAAAAAAATGTCCTTTGAAGATGTCAATAGGCATATCATATATGTAGAGGTATTTAGCTCATTAGCTTTGATACTTCGATGTATTAAGGTCGGAAGGAAACTATTTCGTACTGCAAAAAGTTATATTTGGACTACTTTATGCTTTGGACAATATAGCAAGCATAAGTGAATGTCTTCGTACAGAGTATTAAGTGTTTAATCACATTCAGTAATATTCAAGATTTAGTCTCTTACTGGACAATCTGAATAGGCAACTTAAGTCCAAATGCCCAGAAAGTGAGCTTTTTAAATTAGCAAACTTTTGTCTGATGTGGTTAATGGCAGTATGTAATAGTCTATAGAAAGTATCTAGTACAGAATGAATCAAGTGGATGTAATTTAACATAATGTGCTTTGAATACTGCAAGTGAATGTAGGGTATGAGGGTATTGTAACAAATTTATTCACCGTAACTTTTTCTCAATGTGTGTGAGATTCATAATCATCACAACATGTTTCAAGAACTGCAGATAGAGAACTGCTGTAACAGCTTCTTTATATTTGAATAAATTTATGTTAATAGCAAATATGTGATGACTGCCTGAGATGTTGGAGCACAACTCCAGAAATACTAATGAACTTCCAGTGCTTTATGTGATTTTCCACGTCTGATTTGATGTATATTAAATCTACTCTGTAGATAAAGCATCCAGCAGTCACCTTTGGAAAATGTGCATGGGCTGCAAAGGACAGTGAGAGGGAAGTATGGACCTGACTGTGTCTGCCAGGAACGTCTTTTTATAAAAAATGAAAACTTGAAATGAGGCCTACAGTCCATAAGAGTTTTTCCGAGTGAAGACAGGCTGTGTTTTGGCATGCTTTTTGTCAGTGGTCGACACACAGTTCTCATCTTCCCCACAGTGCTGAAACAAATGTTAGTGGTCACCAGATTATGCCTGTGGCTGGAAGATGGTTATAGTCTCCCACATGCTACGTTTTGTGCATTGATCTGTGTATGGAGAAGTCAGAAATCTTATGCATATATGCCTACTGTTTAATTGATTGCTTTATTTTACTTGTTGGTGGTCTTTGTCCACTTAAATACTTAGAGTCCATGATTTAGAGAGGGGAAAACTTCACATAGTTTACTGTTTGGGATTGTTATGATTTGGTTGAAGGGTATTTATAGGTTAACATCTCTCTGTGTAGTGATTTCAGAAGAAATGGGCTTTCTATTGTAAGGAGTGAAAATGATGGATACATCTCCAATTACAAATACTAAGAACTAGAATTGTGTAGGGGGATGATTCTCTGATGGATTAAAATACATTAAAATTTGTGTTATTTCTAAAGTTCTGTGACAACTGACTCAGTTTTTTTGGGTGCTGCTTGATGCTGTGGAAAAAATTGCCCTTAAATACTAATTTTGAATCTGTGTTGCTGCTATCTATAGAATTGAGGAAAAAAAAAACCCTAAGAGCAATGAACTTGGACACTTCCCATATGAGGACAGGCTGAGAGAGTTGGGGTTGTTCAGCCTGGAGAATAGAAAGCTCTGAAGAGATCTTATAGCAACCTTCCAGTACCTGAAAGGGGCTACAGGAAAGCTGGGGAGGGACTGTTTACAAAGGCTTGTAGTGATAGGACTCGGGGCAATGGGAACAAATTGGCGAGGGGAAGATTTAGACTAGACATAAGGAAGGATTTCTTCACTCTGAGGGTGGTGAGGCACTGACACAGGTTGCCCAGGGAAGTTGTGGATGCTCCATCCCCAGAGATGTTCAAGGCCAGGTTGGATGGGGCCCTAGGCAGTCTGATGTAGTGGGATGTCCCTGCCCATGGCAGGGGGGCTGGAACTGGATGACCTTTAAGGTCCCTTCCAACCCAAGTTATTCCATGAACTTGTCTTTCCATAGCTGAAAACTGAATTCTGTCCTTGATGACACAGTGGTGTAATTTACCTGAGATTGTGTGTTTTTTGAAGAACAGTCCTTTTCCTCCACCATCAATCAGAAAAAATACTTTTACTAGAAACATTTTTAACCTCTCTTCTATAATTGTATTTGGGATTGTATTCTACGGATAAAGGAAAACCTAGAATGTTTGTTTTTGCCACTCTTTTTTTTTTTTTTTTTCTTGTACCTAAAGCCAGAGTAGTTCAAATGTGTGTGCATGAACAGATTGAATAAGCAGAAGTAAATTTAACTTTAGTGGTATTGTTTAATAATAGATACATACAGATGTAAAATAGCCTATTTTTATTCATTAAACAGTTAAGAGCAAAAGGAAATTATTAATTCATACAGGGAAGGGTCAGTTTATTAATTTAAGTTCAATTTGTGATGCAGATGTCAAAAATTTTGATTATTTCTGTTGATGGGAGATCTTATATTTTAAAAACTATGTATGTGGCAGACTGGTAAACTAATGTTACTGATTTCCTACAGTACAGGAAGGGATTAGTCTTTCTAAGCTAACATACAGTTTATTTGATCTCTTGAACTTGTAATTCTGTAAAGGGAACTGCAAAGGATGGCTGATATCACCCTATATGTAAAAATCCCAATACTGAGATAAAGGTGATTCCTGAAAATTAATTTGTAGTATGTTCTTAGTATTTGACATTCATTCCAGTATTCATTTCTTAATTACGACGACTCATGTCATTAATTGAGGATGCTTATCCAGAGCAGATACACACACATTTTCAGTTCAGCGAATGTCTGATAATCTATACTGTTTACGCACACTGCACCCCTATATTCCATTGGACTGCATTACTGCAGTGTGCATAATTTCTTCCCCGGAAGAGTTTTATTGGGCAGCACCGTGGGATCAGTGCTCATGGTAGGTGAGGAAGGAAAAATGGGTGGTGGTGGAAATTGGTTTTGGGGGAGGTTGTATTTTCTGGCCAACAGATGGAGGAGGCACAGGGAGGGCATAATGATGCTACAATGCCAGTTATTCTTCCGCTTTGAAGGGAGAGCAGAGCACAGGGCTGTGTGGTCTTCATGAATATGGAAAGCAGAAGCTAAGCAATCGTGGTTAGAAGTGTATGTTGTTGCACTGAACCACGTGTAGTTTGTAGGTCAAAGAAGCACACTTTATTTGTGAAGTCAAGAATTTATTTTTAGTCTAATTGAAGTTGTACCAGTATGATCAAGAAGTGTAATTTTAATTGAAATAATAGTAACAGGTTATGGTGGACTCAAAAAAATGCATTAACAATATGCTTAAAGTTCTTATTCATAAATGTCCTTGTCCTAAAACCCCTTTTGTGTTGTGCTCAGCCATGCAACGTTTCCCAGTGTCCTGAGGTCAGTGATTTTAGTTCTTCCTCAGGGACAGCTGGGCAGGGGGATGTTGGCATTCTCAGCTCTTCTCTGGGGGTCGTGCAGTACTGTCTGTGGGAGAGTGAAGCTTTCTTCCTCCTTGTTCTTGGGGCTGTTTGGGGCTGTTTCTATACATTTGCAGTCTTTTCAGCCACTCTTTCTTTATCAAATGACTCACAGTAATTGCACAAAGACTGCTTATTTTACATAGACCTTTATCACGGTGTGGTTAAAGTGCATCAGGACAGGGTCAGCATTAAGCTGTAAAAGGAAACTCCTGTTAAGCCATAGAAAATGGGTCATTGCAAAGTCAGTGCTGAGCTATGAGAAATAACTCTTCCTGACCTGTTCCTGACCCTTATCAATATTTGCAGTTACAGCTAAAGCAGATTTTTGACCATTTAAAGCATTCCCTGTTGAAGCCCCAGGGTCTGTTTAGTGCAGCTGTCCTGGAGCTGCTGATGCCCATTGCTGGGGCTGCAGCTGGGGAGAGGAGAGGCACAGCTGGGCACGGCGCGAGCACCCTGAGAGTTGAGGAGAGGATGTTGAGGGGAGGTGCGAGGGAAACGGGACTTCACATCAGCGATGGACAGTCTGTCAGAAGATGTTACTTTTTTGCCTCATGCTTATGAACGAGTCAAGCCAATTTGGGCTCATAAGACAAAATCGAAGGTTGAAGCACGTGTTGCCATATTTGACATTTTAAAACTTTGATTGCACTTTAAGCCTTTAACTTCAAAATGACATTGATTTTCCTTAGAAGGCTTTGTAATCTATTTCAGAACTGCTCTCTTTAAAAAAAAAAAAAAAAAATCTGCGTTAAAGAGTTACACCGATTTCCTATTTTGGCCTCTTTCCAGTCTTATAAATTGGGACTTAATCAGAGCTACTGAACTGAAATAGATTTTATAAAGAGTAACAACTCTTTCATAAGATCTTTTGCTTAAATAAATCTTTAATTGCTGCTCTATACTAATGTAATAGAGGAGAGGTTTCTTAGTGCTATGACTCAATATTGACTAATATCTCTTCTTTGAGAGAAATATATGAACTTTATTCTAAATTTCTGGAAAGGAAATAGAAATGAATCTGGATCTAAGCTTCATTTCCATAACCATGTGTAGTTCAGGCGTTAACAGATTTTTTTTTTCAAATGTCTGTCAGCTTAAGCTATTGTAGCAAACTTGATCTAGCAGTTTAGAGCTCTAAATTGTTAATCTACTCTTAAGAAATTTTCAAGCCTTTTGAAAACCCTGTTAAAACTTCCCAGTCCCCCCATCAGTTCCTTGCTTGAGGGAAGGGGGGAAATCTGCTCAGCTGAAGCATTAAAATGAGACACTGTCTGTAATCTAATATATCTTAAAGGTTCCTCTAAGTAGACTGTATTGATCCCCCCCAATACTACAGTCATATTTCTTTCAGTCTCTGTATCTCATTTAAATAGCTGAAGCAGTTTTTGCCTGGTAACTCTTACTCAGACTGTCTCTAAAAAGCATGCATGACTATCTGGATCAGCTTTACTCTCTTCATTTTCAGATTTTATTTGAATTTCAGATTTTATTTTATTTGGAAAGGACCCAGTTAAAACCACTTTCCTTCTCCCTTTCAACGAGCCTGTCGAAATGAGAGATTGAGAGGTGTCACGTTGTTTTGCTGCAGAGCTTCCTGATACAGCGATGTATCTCTGGCTGATTAACATAAGCACTACTCAATGTTGTATAATTGCTAATCCTTGTATAATGAGGTGGTTATGCTGCTATTGCTCTTATGCATCTGTCTTCTCTACAGAACTATCTTGTGTGTTAGTTTCACAGTTTTCAAATAAGTGACTGTCTTACGTCTTATCTTTCTCAGATGTAAGTGAAGGGCCTATTTTGGGGGATCTTGAACTTAACAAAATAGTGGTCAGATTGGACTGCTGATTCCAGGGTTGAAACCTGTAAAGTGATGTTGCCACTTTTAATCCATTTGAGCAGCTTTTGCAGATTTGTTCAGAAGTTATGCCCAATTCTGAGGCAGAGATATAGATGAAGCGACATTTCTCAAAGAAACGTGGCATTTTATTGATAACAGGCCATTTCTTCTATTGATGTATCACTTCGATGACATGGCTTTTGGTGATTTTTTTTTTTTGTGAGCTGAGATGCATCTTGAGACGCCACAGTCAGTGTATGTTGACACAGTTAGAAAGTAGAGAAGTAGATCACTTAAGCTTATGTTGAAAATAACTAAATTACCAGTTAACTGTCCCAGCCAACAGCAAGATCTCCTGAGGCTTGTTTGTCTGACTAAGCGGTGCTCCAGGCATGAGTTGTAGCAGCTACAGTGGTGTTAGTCATGAGTGACGATTGCAAGCACAGGCCGTGTCTTCTATGTGTTGGAAAAAATTGTGTATACTTGAAGAGAAAGAAACCCCTGCAAGGAGTTTGACTTGGTTCAGTTGTTTATTTGGACTAGGCAACATGTTTGGCAACCAATAACTGGGTATCTTTTTCCATGCAACTTTACAGGTATTTCAGTGTTACAGCAGACATTTAATACATTTGGGCTATAGATTTCTGACTTATATTCTGACCAAGAAGACAACTGGACTTTCTCCTTCAGAAGTAATTAAAATGTAATTAAGATGCTGGATATAATTAGCTCCCATCCCAGATTGATTTATCGTTCTGAATTGGAAGTGGTGCTGTTTGAAAAGAGGGTATTGGCTCTTTATTTAATTGGTTCACTCTTTAACCACAAATAAACCAGTGAATTTGTAAATGAAAATCTTTTGAGTTTATGTTCCCATTTAGACATCTAAGGAGTATTCACATTACTTCATGCAGGTGGAATAATTACCTTAGCTAACTATAGCACTCAACAGATCTTTAGTTTAGATAAATCTGTTTAAACAAATAACAAAAAAGCAGCGTGAGAAAATCCTAAATATTCTTTAAATCTCAAAATTAAAATTTCAAGGTGTTAATTGAAATCTTAAAAATTCTTTATACCTACTTCCCACCTCCAAGGCATGTAAAAATGGCCTTATGTAGCACAAAAAGTCCATTTCCCCCTCTTTGGCAAGAATCTCGAAAAAACAAGAGTAACCTCAAACTTCCAAGTTTGTCTGCATCTTTCCATTCAGTTTCTTTTAATACCTTACCTTTGTAAATCCTGTAAGCATCAAGTGAAAGAAAAATATACTGTACCTTAGGAGATTTTTAGCTGCGTACACAAGTCTAACTATGGAACAAGTATTTGCAACCAGTCTCTTAGTCAACAGAAGAAGAATCAAGCGTCAGTGATAGAAGGCTAGAAATGATTGTTTTTCAGAGGCTGAAGCCCAGATATGGTGAAGGGAATGGATAGTATTTGGGCTGGAAAAGAGGGATTAGGTTTTATATGTTTCAATTAAAAGAAAAAAAAGCCGAAGCCAAACAACCAAAATTTTTGAATGAAACGATGCATTAGTTGGGAGAGTTAATGAACATCTGTAAATAAGTTGGAAAACTCAGTCAAAACCTCACACTTGTTATCCAAATGACTCTTTCTAATGCCTTTATAATGTAGTATTTTAAGAAACTCTTAGTCTTTGGCTTTTTTTTATAAAGGCATGTAGTGATTAGACTTGGGGCAATGGGTATAAATTGGAAAGGCAAAGATTTAGACCAAGCATGAGGAGGAATTTCTTCATGCTGAGAGTGGTGAGGCACTGGAACAGGTTTCCCAGGGAAGTTCTAGATGTCCCATCCCTGGAGGTGTTCAACGCCAGGTTGGATGGGGCCTTGAGCAGCCTGATCTAGCGGGAGGGGTTCCTGCCCATGACAGAGAGGTTAGAACTAGATGATCTTTAAGGTCCCTTCCAATCCAAACCATTTACAGAGGGATTTGAACAGGCTGGATTGATGGGCGATATGAAGTTTAATAAGGCCAAGTGCCAGGTCCTGCACTTGGAACACAACAACCCCATGCAGCAGTACAGGCTTGGGGAAGAGTGGTTGGCAGAGTGCCTGGCAGAGGAGGACCTAGGGGTGTTGGTTGACATCCAGCTGAATATGAGCCAGCTGTGTGCCCAGGTGGCCAAGAAGGCCAGTAGCATCCTGGCTTGTATCAGAAACAGTGTGGCCAGCAGGTCCAGGGAAGTCATCCTTCCCCTGTACTCAACACTGGGGAGGCCACACCTTGAATACTGTGCTATTTTGGTTTGTTCAGTACAAGAGAGACATCGAGGTGCTGGAGCACATCCAGAGAGGGGCAGCAAAGCTGGTGAAGTGGCTGGAGAGCAAGCGTTATGAGTAGCGGCTGAGGGAACTGGAGTTGTTTAACCTAGTAAAGATGGGACTGAGGGGAGACCTCATCACTGTCTACAGCTACATGAAAGGAGGTTGTAACAAGGTGGGTCTCTTCTCCCAAGTGATAGGTGATAGGATGGGAGGGAATGGCCACATGTTGCACCAGAGGAGGTTGAGAAATAAACATCTGGAAAAATTTCTTCACCAAAAGGGCTACTGGGCACTGGAACTGGCTGCCCAGGGAGATGGTTAAGTCACTGTCCCTGAAGGTATTTAAAAGATGGGTAGATGAATTGCTCAGAGATATGATTTAGCAGTGGACAGGTACAGTCTCAAAGGTCTTTTCCAAGTTAGTGATTCTATGATTCTATGACCTTCCTTCCCCTCCTATGCCCCAGGGGGGGGAACTTAATGAAATTAGTAGTTCTTATCAACCTTCCTTAAGACTTCTCAGCTGGTAGATGGATCACTTTGTTTATTTATATTGTAAGGATCAACATGCTAGCTGTGCTGAAATGGCTTTTACAGAAAGATGTTGAACAAGATGCATATACTGCTACCTTCAGAAGATGGTTCATTTTAATATGGAGTTTCTAAGGGGGCTTGAATCTAACTATCATCACATATTTCTAAAGCCTATGTCAAGACTTGAGGTAAAAAGGCTACTAAGGATATACTGTGTGATGTGATTGTAGCAGGGGAACACTGCTGGAAAATCTCATGTAGAGTGAAGTTTAACTTCGTATTCCTTTGTGTGATGAGTTATGCTCACAAACCAGCAACAGGCCTGCGTAAATGATGCTACAGCAGAGGAGATTTATTGTTTCAATTCTGTCAGCCGATAACTCTAGTGGTAAGAGCAGCAGTGACGTCAGACCCTCTGCAGTCAAGTTGCAGATATTTTGATGCTATCGGTGCTGATGTAGGGACTCTAAACTGTGAAACTCTAATAAGTTTTGTAAGACAGCACATATAAGATGAGGAAAACTGATTCTTTTCCACTACTGCCCAGAGGAGAACTCCAGGTTATCTGTAGCAAGTTTATTAAGGAGATGAAGAAAGCTTGTGAGTGTGGAAGTTAATGATGAAGACATTTTGAAGTGCTGATAATCTGAAATCATAAATGACATTGCAGTTTAAGTACTGCCTTTAAATAGGAGAAGTTATATAACATTTGACAAAAGGGATATTGGGTTCTTTTAAGGAGCTATTGAATTACTGAATACACTGGCATGGAAAATTATAAATTCTATAATGGGTAAAGATGCAGGAGGAATGAAATGGGATGGGAACTTGGAAATGAAAGGCGAAGGTCAAGACTGATTTGAACCACGTAGTAAGATTAAGAAGTAATGGTCTGAGAAGCTGCTTGTGCATATTGTTGAATCCTACTCCTGCAAAATCTATTCCATAGTTACTTTTGCAACCCAGCTTGAGGAGAGGGAGGCTGGCTGTCACTTGCCCTGAACATGAGTGCCTCCAAGGTGAGAACTTTGTTTTGTTACTCATCTGTATCACAGACTTCTTCATCCTTTGGCTCAATTTAGAGTAGCCTTGCAGCTGCTGCAACTTACATCACAGAATCGCAGAATAACCAGGTTGGAAGAGACCCACTGGATCGTTGAGTCCAACCATTCCCACCAATACCTAAATCATGCCCCTAAGTACCTCATCCACCCTAACCTTAAACACCTCCAGGGACGGCGACTCAACCACCTCCCTGGGCAGACCGTTCCAATGCCTAACCACCCTCTCCATGAAGAATTTTTTCCTAATCTCAAGCCTAAATCTCCCCTGGGGGAGCTTGAGGCCATTCCCTCTCGTCCTGTCCCCTGTCACTTGGGAGAAGAGGCCAGCTCCCTCCTCTCCACAACCTCCCTTCAGGTAGTTGTAAAGAGTAATAAGGTCTCCCCTCAGCCTCCATGATGGTGATACATGGTGGTGATAGTTCCTTGGTGGCTGTGCAATTGCAGAGCTGCTCAAGTACAGCATACTCATCTCTTCTGATGGCAGGAGCAGTTAGGATGTAGACCATTTGTTATTGATCTTTGTTAGTATAGTTGTCCTTATATATGAAAAAATTAATAAGACAAAGTATGCAACTAGAAAGCAGATAAACTTCCTGAAGGCTCTGTAGGAGTCTGTACAGTTTTAAGTATGTAGTTCAGTAGAATGGGAAAATAATTGGTATATAAATTGGTATCTTCTAATCTTTTTTTTTTTTATAATAACCACAATCAGCTTTTCATTTGTCTGTCTCAGGTTTGATTAAGAAATGCAAGATGGGATTTTTCACTGGATCTTATCAATGCTTATGAATATCTAAAGGGTGGGTGTCAAGAGAATGGGAACAGACTCTTCTCAGCGGTGCCCAGCAACCGAACAAGGGGCAGTGGGCACAAACTGGAGCACAAGAAGTTCAATCTCAGCACAAGGAAAAACTTCTTTACTGTGAGGGTGACAGAGCACTGGAACAGGCTGCTCAGAGGATTTGTGGAGTCTCCTTCTTGGGAAATATTCAAAACCCACCTGGACGTGTTCCTTTGCAGCCTGCAGTAGTTGAACTTGATTTAGCAGGGGTTTTGGTCTAAATGATCTCCAGAGGTCCCTTCAAACCCCTGCCATGCTATAATTTTGTGATTCTAAATTCTTCTTGAAATATGTCATGGTGAATTACACTGTAATATTGTCTTACCTGTGCTACTATCTTAGTGTGTAAGTAACCTAGTCTTGTTGAAACTATTGCTCGTTTGCTCTGTAAAAGAGGAGTTAGTCTGCCTAACTGGCTTCAGTAGTTTAATGAAACCTGGCTCCTGGAGTCAAGCCTGTAAACAATGCTGCTGCCTAAGTGAGATACTCTCGTCAACCCTATGTGTTAAAGACATTAGCCTTGGGCCTCAAGTAGCTTTAGAATCTGAAAAGTGAACATCTTTTCAAAAGTACTCTGCTTTGGTGGCAAGAAAGCTGTTGCTTCCCATCTGGTTATCAGCGCTGATCCTACTTAAGATCAAGTGATGCCACACAAAAATGTGATCCCCTCACACTTCCAAACATGGGTTACTTGATATCTGAGTCACTGTAGCTCCGGAGGTAATTTTTGAATGCCTTGCTGTCGGGGTTGGGGTTCTGCTTCCTAGAAGTGTAATCCAGTCCTTTGCTTTTGGTATCCCACCTTGTAATGTTATTTTTTATTTATTTTTATGCACCCGTTTCTAGGGTATCTGACATGATCAGATGCTGACAGCCATTCTCATGACAACAGTGTAAGGAGTTGGGGAAATGAGAAGCATAAAAATGATGAAAATTTTGCTGGAAATGTTGAAATGGGGTTTTCTTTTTTTTTTTTCCCTTTTCTTTTCAATGGGAGTCAGGAGGCATGTAGGAGAAGGGGAAGGGAAATGCAGCAGGGTACAGCTGTAATTTTCCTAATCTTGTTGAAGATGGAATGTTGAACACCATACTGAAATGTTAACATTTTGAAATTTTTAATTGTCAGTATAGCAACTATAGTATTTTGTAGACTGTTGACAAGACAAAGTCTGTACACTTTTACCTGGTATCACAAGACTGATAGTATAGCTGTCTGAGCTTTCGGTCGAGGCTTGTGGATTTTATGCGGGCGTAAGAATTTGTCTACTCGTGTCAGCTTGTAGTATCTCAGCTACATCAGAGGAAGTTCAGATTGGACATGAGGAAATGGCTCTTTATGAGAGGGTATTTGGTCACTGGAACAGTCTCCCCAGGAAGGTGGTCATGGCACCAGGCCATGGACAATGGTCGTAGTCATACGGTTTAGTTTTTGGTAGTCCTGCGAGGAGCAGGGAGTTGGACTCTGTGATCTGTATGGGTCTCCTCCAACTTGAGATGTTCTATCATTTGTATGAGCAAACCAACCAAACAAAAAGTGTTGCAAACAAAGGTAGGCATTTAGGCATTAGGCTATTCTACTGACTTTCTAGTCCTGTACATTTAAACGTATTCAAATTAAGTTGATGGACATGAACTTGCAAAGGCTTGTTAATTAAATTTGCTTGTATGGCATTACTACTCACTAATTTATCAAGATGAAGAATGCAGAGTGTATAATTTCTGTGAAGAAGTCTTCACATTTATAAAGATGTGAGGATTAGCTTTTACTAGTTGCATTGTAATTTCCAACTTAGTTCGGCTTAATTTTTATGTTTAATTCATATTTCTCTAGATGTACTGAATATGAAACTTTTCAACTTATTTACTTAAAGGTTTAAACACTGCAGAGCCATTCTTACAGCCTTCCTAGAGATGTTCCAGATTATTGAAAATGTTCTGATTTAGCCATGTCCTCCTTTCAAATTCCTCACATTGGAGAGGATGAGCAAGAGGTTACCAGCAACTTAGTTTTAACTCTGTGCAGTCAAGTAGCTTGCTATCTATTAGTGCAACATTCAGTAAATAAAGGATTTACAAATGAGGGTTTTTGTAAACAAAATAGATAGCAGAGATGGGAAATGAGAAGTTCTGAACTAGAAACAGCTCTTGTTTCTGCAGTGGGCTGGATATCCTGTTCTCTGTTGATTACAGACACATGAAAGGGTTGGACAACGTGTGTTTACTATGTAACTAATACACTAAACAATAAGTAGCTTTTTCAGAAACATATGCTGGAAAAGTAGGCAGTAGTTCAGCAGCTGGGAGGGTGTTAGCTGCAATTAGAATAAACTCACCAATGCTAAATAGTAATTCCTCTTTATTTGGAGATAGCCTATCTAGTACTACCTCACTGGGGAGAATCATAGTAAGATAACACTGCCTTTAAACTAGTAGGCATTCTTAATCTTTTCTTTGCTAGTTGCCCCTGCTGATGGCAATTGCAGAACTTTCATTTATTAGAACTAGAAAGCTATTTTGTTTTCCTGAATCTAAGCATCTTAGTTAATAAGCTGAAATGTCCCATGATGTATTGGTTTATAGCCAAAGGCTCAATAACAAGGAGCACTTAGTGGGAGTGACCTGAAGACGTGTTAAATCTTAATTGTTCCCTTCTGATTTCAAATTCAGTCTTTGTCTATTTAACAGTTAATATTTTATTCTTATTAAAAAGACATCAGCCTACCAAGACCATATACATTTTCATATCTGTAGAAAACTGCTTGAAAGAATTGAGGTTGGAAGGATGAAGTCCATCTTGTTTATCTCAAATGGTGAGAAATGCAATTGCACTGTATCCTACACTGCCAGCCAAAGTAGTTTGACTAAATTGAAGAGGGTCATAAAAATGTGAGGAATGTGACAGATTGATGAGTAGGTTGAAAATGTTTATCCTGTAGAATATGGAGGCTTGGGCATGAAGACCATCATCAATCTGTAAAGCAAATGAGATAACTTGAGAAAGATGTGAGTTGAATTTGGCATAATTTAGTCATAAGAAGTAATTTATGAAGGATTCTCTCATTTTTTTTCATGAAATCATTATGTTGGTGTTGAGTTGAATAAATGACTTTCATATCGTGTTGTCAAAGATAGTTGTTGTAACCATTCACTACAAAAATTTGCCTCCTCTGTCCTCATTGTTTCTTTTCACTCCTTGAGTCGTATTTCAGGATATAATGAGTGATATTTTCTGTGGAAATTTATCAGTTGTGAGTTTTCTCTGGGAGAGCCAGAAACAGGAGAGAAGAGGGACTGGGGCAAGGATGTTCTGTGGGGATATTCCAGAGTTTTGGAAGGACAGTAATTTTATACAACTCTGGATCACAATTTTAGCAGTCCTGTGTGCCTGTCGGATGCACCCTCCTCTTGCCTATGGGAAAAAAGGAAAAGGAAACAAACCCCTTAGCAACAGCTGTTCATATAGTGACTAGGGATGTCACATCAGTAACTTCAAGCTTTTATGGGAGACATGGCTGTATTATTTGTAGCTATTCAAATGTTTACCTAAATTGGCTCCACCAGTTAAATGCAAGAAGCTAATTCTAATTTGTCTGCGTTTGATGTAGTGTCACCTGAAGGTGTCTATATTGCTAAATTTAAACATAAGCAAAATTACTTACATAGCCCAGGAGGAATTTCAGCGCATTTCTTTTCTCCTCCGCTTAGCAATTAAAGGCCAGATCTCAAGATTAGGCAGGTGCAATATGCTACTGCTTGCTTTTCTGTGTAGCATCAGGTATTGGCTGGTGCTGGAGGCTGCATGCCAGATTTCACAGAGCAGCAACGTGATTACCTCTGACAAATTCTGAGAGTTCTTTTGGGGTAGTGGAAAGCTGCTCTGCTTGGAATGCTGATGCACTCTCCACGAATCCTGTTTGTGGGTTTGGTGGCACATCTGTTTTTCTACATCTTGCTTCATAGTGGTAACATTTCCCTCTCCAGCTGTTGGTCTAGAAAAATTCTTCTGGTTTTGCATTACCTTACATGTCAGTGTGAACGCACTTAGAAGGGCTTAGAAGGAAAACAGCAAGAGTGGATACAAACCAACAAGGAATTCATAGGCAGGGCTGTCAAGTTTGCACGTCTATAGACAGCCTGTTTATTAGGTGAGAATGAAGCAGGACTTGCTGAACTGTAACAGAAGCTGAGAATTTAAGTGAGTATAGTGAATTTAAGCTCTGCTTCAGAACTCCACAGTTATTGGCTTAAAACACTCCAGTTAACTAGTGTCATGTTTTGAAAGTCTTTTCCTGGGACATTAGAAATGTCTCCTGGCTACATAAACCATAAGTAGGAAAGGCAGCCGCAGGCACCAGTCCAGGCCTGGGGCCACCCAGCTGGAAAGCAGCTTTGCAGAAAGGTACCTGAGATTCTGGTGGCCACAAAGTTGAACGTGAGCCAGCAGTTTGCCTGTGATGCAAAGCAGCAAATGATATCTCGAGGTGCATTAGGGGGGTTGTCACCAGCGGGTCAAGGGAGGTGACCCTTCTGCTCTGCTCAGCATGGATGAGGCCACGGATGAGGGAGTGTTGTGTCCAGTCCTGAGCTCGCAAGAGGCACACAGGAGAGAGTCCCACAAAGAGTCACAACGATGAGGAAGGGACTGGAGCACCTGTCCCTATAAGGAAAGGCTGAGAGCTGAGACTGGTTAGCCAGGAGAAGAGAAGGCTCAAGGAGAATCTTAGCAATGTCTATAAATACCTGAAGGGAGGCTACTAAGAAGATGGATCCAGGATCTTTTCAGAGGTACCTAGTGACAGGCCCAGAGTCAATGGGCACAAACTGAAACATGGGAGGATCCTTCTGGATATCAGGAGACTTTTTTCCTGTGAGGGTGACCAAGCACTGGCACAGGTTAACCAGAGAGGTTATGGAGCCTCCATCCTTGAAGATACTCAAAGTCTGTCTGGACATGGTTCTTGGTAGCCTTCTATAGGTGGTTCTGCTTGAGCAGGCAGATTGGAGCAGATAACCTCCACAGGTCCCTGCTCGTCTCAGCCTTGTGATTCTGTGTCCCTGCTTATCATACTTTGAAGTAGCTAAAAGTTCACCTGAACATTACTTCGGCATTTTTTCTGAGAAGAGCTGGATGTTAAAAGAATTGGGGATGGGATGACAGAGATAATTGCATTCTTTCTATCTAACGTCAATTCAAGGAACTTGGAAGCATAAAGGCAGCTTGGAGAATAATTACAAGATGACAGGAATGAATCTGTATTAAAGATTTTTATGTAAGGAAGATTCAAATTCTAAGTGTAGTTGCTGATACAACAAACAGTGTTGTACAATTTCCCTTCCTGTGTCTTCTCCTGTTGCCCTATAGACTTCATTTCAAAACTTCCCATCTTCATTGCTGACAAGTTCCCATTAAATGAATGCTGAATCAGACACCTGTTTATGAGGGGAAGATGCTGTATTCAGTGTCTTGAATTGGTGCTGTTTACAATAATGTTTGAATCGGTATTGTTTACAATAATGAGATGAATACTATTCACACTTAGTCTAGTTTTAATTGCAGGATGGTGTTCTCGGGTAGATTTTTTTTCTCCTACTTCATCTTGCAGCTGAAATCTGCTGTGTTTTCAGTTCTAAAAACACAGAAGAATTTTAAGATAGATAAATTTTAAATTCTTAATTGTTATAAGTACATAAACACAGATGCTGGATATGTATTTTGGGGATTATCTCTGGTTTCACTGTGTCAGCAGCATAATGATATTTGAAAGATGACAGTCTCTGTACCAAATGTGAGTGTGTAGGCATTTTTGTTTTCTTTTTTAAGACCAAATGGTCTGAATGTGAAAAATGGAAGTGTAACATTTGCAGTGAAAGGATGACACAGAGCCCAATAAGCATCCGAACAAGTTGTCTGGAATTTTGTTTTCCTTACCTGAGACTTAACATAATATAAAACCCTCACAGTTGTAATTAACTGGCATTTATAGGGAAAACCAAAGTATAAAGAATTTATTTTCTGCCAACAGAAAATAAATTATGTCAAATTTCACCAAGCAGAGAGTCTGAGTTGAAGTAAAGGGTGGGGGAAGGGAAGCAGGCAAATCTCATTTTGAGTGTTGTTGCAGACCTCCTAGAATGAGATCCTTGGAAAAACATGTGGGATATTGGGGTATCTCAGTTGTCTATTTACATGTTGAATTGTGTATGAAAGGTCCCAGCTGACTTGTGTGATAATTTCAGCCATCTATCCATGCTCTGACAGAATATTAGAAGTTAAATCTTCATGGCAATCATCTAGGGCTTTTTCACTTACCCGTTTAAGGAACAGACTAGACCACAAGCAGAGGAATCTTGATCTAGGTGTAATCTGTTCTAAATGTTCAAAATTGCCAATGACTCAACAGGTACAAGACAAATACAATGATTTGTACTTTAGGGAATTCCTTGGGATGTTTGCCTGGCACCTTGCAGGTGGTTTTGTTTGGAATTTATAATTGAAAGAAATGTAAATGTTACTAGGTTGCTTTGAACCAACCAAACAACTTTTTCCCCAGTCTGTCTGAGACAGGTATTTCTTATTTTTTATTACACTTGGTGAACCTGAATCCAGCTAAACAGAGTAGACCACTGTAATTTCCCAGGAGAAAAAAAATGTGAATTGCATTATTATTCAGAGAGTGCATTCTAAATCAGTAAATACCTAAAACTCCTGCACTGAATCAGTGATCCCTACTTGAGATCCAGTGATGGTTGGACATTTGATGACAGAATAGCATAAAATACTTGCTCATAATCTGCCTTCTCTAGTGCAGAAATTATTTTAATGTATGTTTGCATGTATAAATAATCCCTGAATGCTTGTTCTTAGGGTAATGGACTGTTCTGTTCATTCAAGTGCTAGGTAAGGATGAAACAAATGCAGATTTAGCTATATAATATATGTTTGTTTTAAAAAACAAACAAGCAAGCTAAAAAGCAGCAACAAGAAAAACCCTGAACTAAAACCCTCCAAAATGCCTGCATTCCAGCTGCTCATTTATCCTTCATCCCAACTAATCAGCTGTTCGGATCTTATCCAAGACACTGTCTTCATGGGATTGCAGATTATTTTGCACATGTATAGATAGAATAAAATACACTTAAATGTAATCATTCAACTTTGTCATCTTTGATTATTTCAAGGATATCATAGAATCACCAGGTTGGAAGAGACCCATCGGATCATTGAGTCTAACCATTCCTATCAAACACTAAACCATGCACCTCATCCACCCGTGCCTTAAACACCTCCAGGGAAGGTGAATCAAACCACCTCCCTGGGCAGCCTGTTCTAGTGCCCAATGACCCTTTCTCTGAAAAATTTTTTCCTAATGTCCAGCCTAAACCTCCCCTGGCGGAGCTTGAGGCCATTCCCTCTTGTCTTGTCCCCTGTCACTTGGGAGAAGAGGCCAGCTCCCTCCTCTCTACAACCTCCTTTCAGGTAGTTGTAGAGAACAATGAGGTCTCCCCTCAGCCTCCTCTTCTCCAGGCTAAACAACCCCAGCTCTCTCAGTCGCTCCTCATAAGGCCTGTTCTCCAGCCCCTTCACCAGCTTTGTTGCTCTTCTCTGGACTCGCTCCAGAGCCTCAACATCCTTCTTGTGGTGAGGGGCCCAGAACTGAACACAGGATTCGAGGTGCTGTCTCACCAGTGCCAAGTACAGAGGGAGAATAACCTCCCTCAGTTGTATGCAACAATGCCAGAGCTGGGGACAGGATTTATTTCCCTGCTGGTCACACTGTTTCTAATACAAGCCAAGATGCCATTGGCCTTTTTGGCCACCTGGGCACACTGCTGGCTCATGTTCAGTCGTTGTCAACCAACACCCCCAGGTCCCTCTCCTCCTGGCAGCTTTCTAGACAGACTTCTCCTAGTCTGTAGCTCTGCTTAGGGTTGTTGTGCCCCAAGTGCAGGACTCGGCATTTGGCCTTGTTTAACCTCATGCCATTGGACTCTGCCCAGTGGTTCAGCCTGTTCAGGTCCCTTTGCAGAGCCTCCCGACCCTCCAGCAGATCCACAATAACACCCAGCTTAGTGTTGTCTGCAAACTTGCTAAGGGTGCACTCGATGCCTTCATCCAGGTCCTTGATAAAGACATTGAACAGGACTGGACCCAGGACGGAGCCCTGGGGAACCCCACTTGTCACTGGCCTCCAGATGGACTTAACACCACTTACCATCACTCTCTGGGCCTGGCCATCCAACCAGTTACATGTGTTACATATTGAGTAATAATGTCATCTTTATTTTGCCAAAGAATTAACAGTCCTGCTCAAGAAGAGTCGTATACTTATGTTCTAATGCTTCCAAGGGCACTTCAGACACCCAGATTCATGTAGCTTTGACCATAGCCTCGCTTGGTGCTTGTTGTGGGGTTTTTCCCAGAATGTAAATTATTCTAAAAATCTGTAAGTGAAGCAGAAAGTCTAGGATGTTCTGTAGCCTAGGTTTTTCTTTCTTCATTCTTTTTTCCTATTTCATTTTTTTAACTCCTTTTTTGAAGTGCAACAATAGAGTAAGAAAACTGAAAAAATCTTTTGCAGGAGACAGTTTCAGGAAACAGGGAGCTCAGCCCAGTACACATAGTTGTCTTTCTCTAAAACATTTTGGAAAAATTCTGACTTTGACATTATAATATTTATAAAGCAAGATGTTAACTGATGAATAAGGATACTTAAACTGCTGCTTTGGATGATTAGCCTCGTTTTTAAAAGCTTGGTATGGACTGGGAATATCAGTATACCTATTCTTATGGTCCACCTCAATCTAGCAGATGAAAGTATTTCTCCCTTGTTTATCTGTCTGGAGCTTAAGACTTTCTGTAGCCTGTTAGGTTATTGATAATTTATTTTAAACGTAATGGGTTTTTTCAGTCTAGAAGTGTTCCTGTGGCTCTCTTTCAGTGCACCTTCTTTGTACTGTGGATATTGGAACTTAACACATCCACCGTGTGTCTGGCATTGGGTTTATTAACTGTCTTTTCACTGTCATTTGAGTTCATAAATGTTATCTGTGTTCTTTCCCATTAAACAGAAAATTTCACTTCTCTGTCTACCTGGCAGTTTTATATCTTTTACTGTGTGCCATGTTGACTTTTGAGATCCATTTTTGAAAATTTCAGTGGGTGTGAAGGCATATGCTGTTAGAGAACTCCAGCATTGTTACTACTTTCAGACGAGGAAAATTGTCTTTCTGTATTCTCTTCCTTATTTAATATAAAATGTTATCTTGATAGACACACAATTTCTCTAATTATTTTATCAATAGAGCATTTGCAGGGCCTATTCTTTTTATTCAGCCTACTTGGTATCTTAAGAATGGTTCTCAGTAATTTCAGTTGCACAGTAAAATTAAATCTGCTATTCAGAGGAAGATTCTAAGTGGCATTTTAACTTGTGCATATCAATTTAAATATCTATTTTGGGGTTTTGTTGATTGATCTGTTATATAGAACAGGTATGCTGCACTGCTATGGCTTTGCATTACAGTTGCAGGTAGGGATTTAAAGCTACATTCAGGATTACCTCAGGATGTGAAGGCAGGCAGCCTTTACTATGAAAATGTGTGAGACTCTATCTCGTCTTTGGGGGAATTGAAGTTATACATCATTCTGCCCATGCTAGTAATTTTAGGTATGTAAGTGCTTCTGTAAATCTGGCACACCCTCCTGTGCCTTTAATGGAGCTTAATCCTGTGTGTGTTTAAGTTGATTGGTTACATCTACGAGATTTAAATCAATGCAGTTTTTAGTAAAAGTAATAACACCTGAGGCTTTATTGTGTTTCATTTGTAAACTGGGACTGCTACAGAAATAGAAGTTTGAAAAATAATCATAGAATCATGTGGTTGGAAAAGACCCTTGAGATCATAAAGTCCAACCATACCTATCCACTCCTAAACCATACACCTGAGCACCTCATCTAGCAGTCTTTTAAATGCCTCCAGGGATGGTAATTCAACCACTTCCCTGGGCAGCCAGTTCCATAACTCTTCTGGTGAAGAAATTTTTCCTACTGTCTAATCTGATCCTGTCCTGGTGCAGCTTGTGGCTGTTTCCTCTTGTCTTATCGCCTGTCTCTTGGGTGAAGAGGCCAACACGCACCTTGCTACACCCTCCTTTCAGGCAATTGTAGACAATGATAAGGTCTCCCCTCAGCCTCCTTTTCTCCAGGCTAAACAACTGCAGTCCTCTTATCTGCCTTTCATAATCCCTTCTTTGTAAGGGGTTTAGGTCCAAGTATAATAAAATTGTTTTTAAAAGTCTGTGTATCAATACTCTGAAGGACATTAAAATACAAGATAGCACCAAAATCACTGAAATAAAATTGTGGGTGTAAAACTTAATCTGGTAACTTAAATTGATGGAGTTCCAAACCTGGGTCACAATCTATCATTTACACAGTTTAGGAAAAAATTGTTTCTGATGAAAAAGAACTTTACGGTGAGAACAGCTGGACAGTGGATTGGGTTGCCCAGGGAGATTATGCAGCCTCCATCTCTTGGGTTTTAAAGGCCCAGGTGGATAAAGCCCTAAGGAACCTGGTCTAATTTCATTGCTGACCCTGCTTTGAGCAAAGGGTTGTCTTGAAGGACTTTCTGAGGCTACTTCCAACCTTGTTTAGCCTTTGATTCTGTGAAGTTCAGACAAGATCACCTGCTGCTACAGAAAATAAGTATCATAAAAGTGTTTGTGTTGTGCAGCACATGCAGCTGACTTTTAACCAGTTACACCTTCTACAAAGATGGGTGAAACGCGAGTAAGACACAAGAAAGAGGATTATGAGAAAGAGAAGGAAGCAAGGCTTAGTGCTTGGTCATAAAACCTTTCATCCTTAAATGTTGAGATTTTTCCATGTGCCTTCTAATGTCATGAAGGCTTGTGAGCCCTAAAATGCTGCTATTCACCAGGCAAATAAAAGGAGTTTATTGACTGTGAGTTTATGAAAGGATGGGTCAGCTGATTAGAGGTCCAGGTGTGTCTTTGAAGTTCTCTGGTGAAATGTCTGTGCTGTACTTGAAACAAATAGGAATTGGGATATTTCTGGAGTAAGGTGGTAGATTTCTACATATTAATCATAGAATCATAGAATAGTTAGGGTTGGAAGGGACCTTAAAGATCATCTATTAGGAGGAGATGTACCAAGTTAAAAGAGTATGCTGCAGAATGCTGTCCAGAAAACCAAGACAGGAGGAAAGGCCTGGAAAATTAGTAAAATCATTCCTTACTTATATGTGTAGAGTTACTTTCTGAGATCTTTAAATACAGTATTTAGCAGTTCTTATTTAGTTTTGCTCCTGTGCAGTGTTCGCAGTTTACTTTTATTAGCCTCCCAGTCTAACACTAAGCATTTGTCTTGTAAATGGGAGAGCAGTTGGAGCCCAGGCCATAGGATATTTAGAACAGTAGAAAACTGTACTTAATTTCCCTGGGCAAGAATGGCATTATGTGCAAGAGTTCTTTAAAACAAGTGGTTTTCACATTCTTTATTTAAATATTTAAGGCAGTTTGTATACAAAATGAAGACTTCCCAGGGGTTTGTTGGTGGGTTTGCTTTTTTGTTTTTGCCGATCACTGTTGGCTTATCTTTAGTGTGTTTGTTACTACTCTTAGTGTAGTGTCTGTGGTAGCCTTGGTCTAGTAGGATAAAGTGACACAGGGGAAAACGGACACCTTGATTTTTCTTGCCCTCCCCCTCACAGCTGTTGGGGATACTGCGAGAATTCTCTGACTAGGATGGGTGGTCTCAGAATGACCCAAATTGCTGTGGACAGGCTACTTTGTATTTCTGAATAGGTGAAACTACCATAGGAGTTCTTGGTTATTAGAGGGTAAGTAAAATGTGCTAATAAAATAAAATGTGCGTCTTAACATCTAGTCTGAGTCTTTGCTCAGGCTTCTCCTTTGCCATTCAGTGTTATTCTGTATCTGTACTTCTTAAGGACCTTCATATATTTAGCACAATATATACCTGCCAGAGTTTTTTTGGAGTATTTTGCTATGTACAACAGTGAGATCAATCAAGCAGGTTAAAATACTTCCACTACTGTGTGTTATGCTTAGCTTCTCAAGGTAATGAAGTGTCTTGTCTATTTGTTAGAAAGGTCTGTTATGATCTCTAACATGCTGTCCTTCTCAAGAGAAGAGAAAATAATGTCTTAAAATTTACTGTTTGAATAAAGTCTTTGATTAGATGAGAAAATATTTTATGTTTGAGAGTTTTTTATGGAATATTGAAGAGAGTTAAAATGCCACTGGTTTGGGGAAGAAAAAAAAAGATGCTTACATTTGTTCTTTCTACCTAGTACCATCTTTCTAAGAAGCATTGGCTGGACTTCCCTAGCAGTTACAGGAAAAAAAATTCAATTTTCTCACAAAACAAGGGAATTAATTTAAATTGTTTGTTGAAAGCATTTTAATGAGAGAGACTGAGTTGCAGTTGGTGGAATTCCAAATTGTGCAATGATCTGTACACTTCAGATGTTTAAAACTGAAAGGGCAGAATCCTTGAGTTATAAGTACTTGCTTGGGGGTAAATGGGTGAAGTTTGTGTTTGGGTATTAAATGGCTGCTTCTGCATATAAGTGCTGGATAGTGACATAACAATATCCAAACTCTTCTTCATTCCATTGCAACAGTTCTTTGTGGGTAGTGAATGCAGTCCTGAGATGTAAAACTGAGACGCCATAGCTTAGCAACCATCTCATCGTTCTCTTCTCTGTTCTCATTTGTCTTTGAAAATAGCATGGACCCATGCTTTAGAGCTCCTTAACAGTGAGCAAGTGGAGATGCAGTTGGAATTACATTCATGCCTCAGGGCAATGCACATTTTTTTAAAATTTGGGAAAACTAGACAGAAACCAAGTACATGGGAGCAACCTACACCTTAGCCTGGGATGGGGTGGGCTCCAGACTAAGCAGGGGATGAAATTACCTTTGGTACCTGGAAAATCTGGATTTTGAAATGTTGAAAACAAAATTTTGATCCTAAATCAGTAGATTTTTTCTCTGTCAGAAAAAGTAGATTAGATATTTATAAACTGTTAAACCAAAGTGCAACTGGTTTGGGTTTGTTTTTTGTTTGGTTGTTTTTTTAAGTGCCTACTGAATTATAAATGTTGAATAGTCTATCCTAGTGAATCACAAGACTTTAAAATATCTTTAAAAGTATGAGTTAGTGGATTTAGTCACACAATTTTCTGCTTTCTATTCTTTTGTGTTTCTAATTGAATTATTTAAACATTACTTATTTCATGGTTTTTAGGTTTTCCTTGCTACTCCACATTTCACTTCTATGTGCTGTAAGAAATGCCTATGAACATCTTTTTATTGATGACTGCCCTTTCAAAATATGAAGTTACAACATAAACAGCACATTTCCACATGCAGTGCATTGGAGTGTAGGCGTGTGTCATCACCAGGGATTGGGTCATGTTATGGATTGCAAAGGAAGGGCGTTTCAAGATTGCTCTTTCTGGCGAGTAATTTAAGTGTCTTGGTAGCCACATATATATATCCTGAGCACCTGAATAAGTTGAGTGTTGAAGTAAACAGAGAGCCCAGGATAATGCCAGTGTAGTTACAGAGGTTTTGGGGAGGTTTTTGGGGGTGCCGCTGGAGACAAGAAGATTCAGAATCAAGTTTCTGCTCAGGTTGTGTTTCAGATCAGTTAGTGGAGGGATGCACAGTGCATGTTTCTCACAAATGGACGTTCATCCTGATCTTCTAGAGAGAGGAACAAGGTGGGGCTGTTGGCGACTTTCATGTTTCCAGATGACGGTTTACAATACTGAGAGAAGTGAGGTAGTCCTACTGCTTTCTGTACACTTAAGCATGGTATTTTCACAACTATGTGAATTTAATGCAAGTTCACCTGGTAACTATTTGACCTTTCTCTACAGGACTCCTTTCTCTTCCACTATTACTTGTTCATTGTTGTGTAATTAGTTCTCTCTTAATCTGGAATCTATCCATTGTCTACTTGGGATCCAGTCTCACCTCTCTTTCCTCCCCGCATCATGCTGGATTCTAACTGCATTTTCATTGTGCTTGTATTCCGTCAAACAAGCTCCAAGTTTAATAACCACAGTCAGTCATCTAGGTGTTGGGAATAACAGCAGATCAGAACAATGGGAAATGCATGCAAAATCTTTCTCTTGTGATAGTTACCATTGATGACTCATTTTGATTCTGTTTTCCGAGCAATTTTATATTCACTTTTTTAAAAAAAACTTATCTAGATTGTGTTTCTCTAGCGTATTTTATAGTGATGTGGGATGGTAGAGCGATCATTTTGATTCTGTTTGGATAATGCAGGAATCTCTTTGATTGCATGTTGATTTCCAAGTGGAAAGTCAGAAATCTTTTTGGGTTGCTATACTCTGCTCCAAAATACTACAGCTTGAAGTCTTTAGCTCATTTAATGAACTTGAAATGCATGGGTTTTGTCCCTATCCCTTTACTTAAGAAAAGCAGTGCAGAATTTGCAGAAGAGATTTACATTCATATGAAAATTGGTTGAGGCAAACTATCTTTCAAGCAAAAGACTAGTTTCTGATAATGCAGAAATACCAGAAATACGTTTTTGTTGCTTGCCTGTTATGTGGAACATTAGAATCAAAGTTACTGGTTATCATGTTGATGATAGTCAGGACAGTAAAGCTGATTGTAATTGAAACCGTATTGATATTAAATGGCAAATATGCTCATTTTTAATATACAAAAAAGCATTCATTAGGAAAAAGTAATTCATTTCATTTGAATTGAATGCAATGTAAGTTTAATTTTCAGAACATTGCCTGGGGCAATGGTTTGACATTTTCTTGAAACTGATCTGATTAGTTCTTAGAATTATGCTGAGAAATGTCACTTACTATGGAAAATACTTTTCTAAGCAGTGAACCTCAGGAAAAAAAAGAATTCTTCACAAATTGCTTCATGCATTTCAGTGGTAAGGGCAACAGTTAGTTCTAATTGTATATTGAGCTTATTTTGTATAATTTTGGAATCAATTCAGGATCTTAACAGAAAAATGATATGGATTTAACCAAGTCCACTCTGCTGTTTTTGTGAAGGTGCCCTTAAAGAGTATGTTTAAAGGGTTTTAAGTTTAAAATGTTGCTATTCTTCTGCTATAATTCTCATGATGTAAAGCTCAGAATTGCCTGTGTAACATCTCCTTTAAATTTAACAGGCTTTTTCATCTATATTAGTGTCAAAGATGCATGTATATACTCAGACATGAGTTTTGAATTAATAAATAATTATAATGAAGTTATATAATGTCTTTTTAAGGACTTGCTAGTATAAGTATTTCGCTTACGGTGTCATTCAGTGCTACAAAGATTTCAGTGGTCTTACTGGATCTCGCTGGACAGTGCACTGCTACTTTAAATATTCAAATCAGTACAATAAAACGGCTGGTAAGATTCCCTTAGCTTAAAAACAAACTGTCAGATTTACTATGTTGGAAAACCTAACTTCTTCCAAAAGTAACATTTTCACATCTTGAGTCAAGATTTATCATTGCTGTGTACAAGAACAGCAGAATGTATTGTCTGGAGGATGATTTTCATCACTGTAGTGGTTTTAATGATTAGATTTAACAGTCCAGACTATTTTTCCTGCTTTATTAAGAATGAATATATATAAAAAATAATGGGCATGTTTTAAAACCACAGGAATGTTTATGATGGATATTTAAGTTTTCCCCTGTATCTTGATTTTTCATTTTAAAAAAAGGAAAGGACGGGATTAGACATTGCTAGATTACTTCAGTGCAGCTTGCTTTCTAATTAGGGGATTTTTTGCCATGACAATAAAGTTGATATATCTGTTGCACTTATCTCTCTGTATTTCCTTGCTATATTCCATGTTGTCATTGTAAACAAAGCACTATATGTTTAGAGGACTTCAGTCTGTCCCATAAAAAGGGAACAGAAAGCCAGTTGGCTTTATTCACCCCAGGTTCTGGAAAGTGTCGTGTCTGCTTCCAGTTAAAAATGTATTCATATTGAAGTAAAAAAATCTTTGCAGACAAAACAAGTTCCGTTTGACTGGTATGCAAAGTGCAGGTTGCAGCTTGGAACATGATCTCTGCTAGAAACTTTGTAATTGTTGGAACGACCTTGGAGTTGCTCTGAAGCGAACTTAGTGTCAATACTGTGCTTATTGCTGGCACTGATTTAAATGTTCTCATGTTGATGTATGTGTAAGTAGTTGTATGTGCAAATTCATGTATTTTAAGTCTATTCTGACCCTTGTTATCTGAAATGTCCCATATAAAGCAAAAAGTATGTATTCTTAGCACTGAGGCACTTGCGACAAGTCAATATCTTTTCTTTGTTCTCTGTTTCCCAGGTTTACAGATGGGGAAACTGAGGGGAGAAGATAGACAGTGTTACACCCAAGGTGAATTAAGAAAGGCAGCAGTAAGACCCAAGTCTCTGTAGTCCAGTCGTATGACCTTCCTTATTCCTAATAAAATTCCCTTTGAAGCAATGTTAGTTTTAATTAAATAGAACTAGTCCTATCTCTAAGCTTCATTAAGGTGTCATTAAGGAACTAGGATGATGAGAAAAGGATGTCCGAGTTCTTTCAGCAAGACCTTAAATTCTATTTATAAACCATAATGTAATTTTATCTTCCAGTTTGTGTAATTGTTAAGGACACTGGTTTCTGTTGAACCCTTCTGAAACATAAAAATGCTAGCGTCCTTCAAAAGGAGCTTTCCAAATTGAAAATAAAACTCCCAAAATGGTCTAATGACTCATCTCCCTTTAAACATTTTTGGGGTCTGAAACCAACAGAACAGTTTTAGTTGTGGGGAAGAAAAAAAATGCTTAACTACACTAATGACAGCTTGGAAAAATTGTATGGGCTGTGACTGCTAGATGGAAACTAGTATTTGAGAGAATTGGAGAACAGTAAGTTTTCCAGATACTTTTTTCTGATATTAAAATGCTGTTGTTGTTATACTGAGATAATCAAGTAACAGATTTGACTTCATGTGCTTTTGTTTGTATTCTCTTTTTTTTTTTTTTTAATTGGTTTGGAATTTGTGTATTTCTGGTTTTTTATTTTTTATTTGTTTAAACATAATAAATGTTATAGTTTCAGGCTGTCAGCCACAAGCAGAGGTCTAAAGAGCATTCAGAGAATTGTACAGCTCAGGAGGGTGTGTCTTTTAAAGGAAGAAGGAGAGAAAATATAATGTTGGGAGGCTGTTTCAAATCAAGCAGTTGAAAACTGTTGACTTTTTCTTAGAATTGAATCTGCAGCACCATATGTGAGCATTTTTAAGTAATCTTTTTAATTACACAGTGTTTTAAAATTTGCAGCATATGCTTGTGTGTTGGGATGACTAATTTATGCCTACTAGGTTTTCACAACACTTGTGACTTTTTTTTTTTTCAAGTAATGATAATGGAAAACTGCAGCCAGTAGGAGTTAATGGCAAGGTGGGCACTAACAGACATTTTGCCCTGAGGTTCATGTATTTCAGATTGCGTGCTGTCTATGAGAAATTTATGAAAGAACTCAAATTAAAGCTCTCCCCTTAATTTCTTTTAAAATTACTTTTCCAGTTGACTTTAATCATCTGAGAGGTAGAGGTCAATGGATGCGTTCTGGAAGTGCATTGGTTATTTCCTCAGATTGGTTTGTTTTTCTTCAGAGACAGCACTGCTGCTGTTAGCTTATCTCACCACTGTGCCTTATCTAGGCTGGTTTCTTTCCTCTTCCTAGAGGGGATAAACCAGCTTTCACCAGCTTTGGGCGCTGCTTGCCCTGTCTGCAGAGCTCTTGTGTGAAGGCTTTTCTTTTATGTCTTTTGTAATCTGGGGTCTAAGCAATTGGCCTTGTTAGTTTCCAGAACTATTAAATTGAACAAGGGACTAAGGGAGGGTTAGCAGCTCAAATCCAGGTGTATCTGAGATAAACCATTCGTTGATTTTTTTTTTTAAAGTAAACAAACCCCTAAAACTGCTTTTTCTAACATTTGCTTCAGCACTGTGCTTTACAAAGAGGTGATTCAAGGAGCTGCATCATTTCTTCCCCTTCACTTTTCTTTGTTGTCTTGGCATTTTCCCTCTCTGCTTGCTGAATTTGCAAGTTGGATTTATTTAAGCAGCGTCTTACTCATCTTTATTTTATTATTCACCCTAAAGATAGGGTATGCATTTGTTACATATACAGTAAAACCTAATGAGGTGATACAAAACACAGAACGCAACAATTTAATCCTCCCCAATAATGACACTTAACACATAAAATATGTTCTCCTTGCATTGCAGGCAGCAGCCACGTTTTGAGCTGGCTTCCCTGCACTTCAAATACGAGCTGCACTATGGTTCCTGGATGGAGCAACAGGGCTTTTTGATTTGAGTCAGAAAATGTGCAGAATTTAGAAATCCATCTAGTTCAAAAAGTGCAAAAATTATTTTGGACTCTCTCCCTGTTTTTTCAGAATGTTGGCTTATTTGGATCAATACTATGCATGAAGTATTTCGCATTAACAGATTCACACAGGCTGACCATAGGGAATTATTAATGCAGGTGAAGAGTGAGCTCTTATTTAAGCTTCCCTTTAGCAAGAGATTTCATTAGCCTCACTGCTCTCTAGGAAGAAATGTGAAGACCTATTTGTAGACTGAAAAATAGGCTATAATGTGGATAGAGAATGAAGTGGAAATTTCCGGTGTCCTAGTCTGCCATAGGGTATCCTGGGATGCCAGCTCTGTTGTCTAAACAGTTTCTTCCACAGAACATGCAATTTTTAATCCAGATGGCTTTAGTATTCAGAGAAAAGGCATGCTGCAGGAGAAAGGCTTTAATGACATGGCTCTTAACTCTTTAATTCACTGATATTTTGCTACTGAAAACCATTTATTTTCCATTGGTGTGTTAAGAAAAGGAGACATGCAGTGTTCTCCCCATCTTTTTGGTTCTAGCAGAGAACCTGTGCCCCAATGCCTTTTCAAAACTTGCATAGTTTTTAAGACCAGTATCTCTAAGATTTTGATAGTGTTTTGATCCTGAAAGCAGATGCAAGAGGAAAGTAAACCTGATAGGGTGTTGACTGAAGGAGAGATGTAGCCTCCAATAACCACTCCCTCCCAGCTCTTTTCCTGAAGGCCTGATTTTTTTTTTTTTGAATTCACATGTGGTCCTGTAGCTTCTGAGGAGCAAACTGCTGCCTGTCAAGATGCCTATGAGATCTGGGATGCCAATACTGCCATTTACAAAATCACTGTCTTCTTCACATGTGATTGCCTAGATGAGATGGCTCAGTGATCTGTAAGTGAGGGAGACTGCTGGTAGCCTTCTCTTGCAGCCTCTTTCTTGCCATGGAGCAGTGAAATTCAAAGGTCTTTGAACTTACTAATGTCTACCTATTCGAATTTGTCCACTGTGCAGAAAGAAGCAGCCTGCAATGAAGGGCTGCCATGCATCTGTGAGGTGTAAGACTCACCCAATACATTACTATGTAATGAAGGTTTTAAAGTAAATACACACATATGCAATATGTATATATATGCATATAAATATATATGTAATATGGAGGGTGTATTTACATATATATGTGCAGTTTTTTTCTATGTAATTAAATATAAAAGAGGATGCTAATTTTGTTCCAGGCCTAATATTATGTAATAAATTGAGCAAACTAATGGGCTAGCGAGTGGAAGTATCCCATCTTATTTAATCATTCAAGTGGGTGTGTTTCATTGTAGTCGAAGTGCAGTTACTGTAATGCTTTATATGCATGTACTGAACATTTAAATGCCATGTGTTATAATTTGCCGGTGGTATGAACTGGAAAAAAAGTTGCCTTAAGGTTTCCAAAACTTGACTTGCTTGTGTAGTGATCATTTCATGAAGTTCTATATAAAATTGCTTGGTCTTTTTGTCATGCATTTTCCATTTAAGCCAGTGGAAGCTGTATAGCTAAAATCACACTGAATTCATTGTAAATCTAGGGCATGCCTAAGGGGCATTTCATCTGAGCAAAGAAATCATTGCTTTGACTATGGCTATGTTAAGTGAGAGATGGAGTTGAATAGCTTTTAGTTTATTGCTCATTGGAAAGCTGGAGGGAAAAATGGTCGTTGTCTACCTGCCAAGCTCTTCCCCTCCCCTCCCCAGGCTTCCTAAAAATGCTCGTTTGAAATCTGGCAGCAGTTACCTTTTGATTTCTTTCAGTAGCTTTTCCAATTTTTTTTTAGCACTTCATTTTTTTTCTTTTGTTCCTGTAATAAATTTGATCTATTTTTAAAATGTGATAAGAAAAAAGTAATGCAGTTTGAAACAGCCCCCAAAGAAAAAGTCACTTAATGATAATTTGATACTTAATTCAAAATCTGATTGCTAAAATGTACTCTTCAGTTGGATCGCTGAATCTTCTGCTGTTTGTAGGAACCTGTTAAGGTTCTCTAGGTAAATTTTAAAGTCCTACCATTTGTATATACTATAATGGCATCTTGTTGCGGGTGCTGTCTAAGTGTGTGTCAGAATGCTGAAAAACAATAATTGCAGCTTGTAGCAATTTTGTGACCTTTAAGTCTGTGGATATGACAACTTATTGTTATGTAATTAAATGAGGAAAATGAAATTATGAAGTCTATTGATACCTTAAATGATAGGGCTTTCAGTGCATTAATTAGCCATGTTTGGTCTGAGACCAGCATAAAAAAACCCCCAGAAAATATTTGTCGTTTTTATGGCATAGCATTAAATCACACGGGCTTTTCTTAACAGAAGTAACCATGTGTTTATTATGGTTTTGTATTAATTCAACTTTTCATCTTATTTATTTGGGAATTTTTTGAGCTTCTGACATCACCAGAAATGTCAAGTAGGCATTCTTGGGAGACCATCTTGAAAGATTTGGTTTTGTGGAGGAGGTAAAAAAATCCCAAATCAGTCTTCTACTTTGGTTTTTTTTTTTATTCAAAGCTGTGTTACGATAAAGGACTTCCCATATGCACGGGTTCTGATTAAATGTATATCTAACTAAATGTGAAATACTTCTAAATCCTACAATTCGTTGCAAGTACAAAGGAAAATACTTTCTGGACAGTGTGTTTGCTGGATGATGTGGTGAACATGCCTGTTTATACTTTGCCCAGGTAAGACAAGTATTGTCCCATAAAGTTTTTAATAGCTTTTATTTTTGAAGTTGAGTGAGTAGAAGCAAGAAAGGGTTTTCCAAGAGTAGAAGAAGCCAGTTTAGATGAATTCAGTCTCTATTAGTGTTCATGTTGGCTTCAGATTTTACTAGTGTTTGTTAAACTGAGGAGGCATCAATGATAATAACCACATGTTATTACCATTGGGGAATAGTTATGCAAAAGTTAAACTTTGGAGTTGGTTTAGTAATGAGTTTCCAGGAAGTGGTTATCCTGAAGCTCTATGATTAACTTGCTTTCATTTTGTTTTCTACAAAGCATAAAAGTAGTTATTGGCATCTCAGAGAAATCTTCATCTTGTCCTTCTCCCGTTCTCCTTCCTTTAGGAGTAGTAAAGAAATATGTACTTTGTTTTGTGAAATAGAATTGGTATAATCCATATGGTAGTCCCTGGTTCAAAACAAATAAATGAAATTATGCCAGTGTGGGGATGGGTGTAACTTTGTTTACCTACGGGCTATATCACCATCACCTTTGGGCAGAATCCTCCTTGCAGTGGCATTACAGAGTGTTATCAGCGTCCTGTAAAAACAGAAAAATCTCATTTGGGCTGGCACAGCATCTGTTCTCCCATTCTTTTTCCTTTGAGTGTCCCCTCAGCTAAGTTCTGATGTCGTTTTAGCTATTGCTGACTTGTATCCATCTCCATCTAAATTAAAACAACCCCTGAACAACACTTAAATTCCAAGGACATAAAATAAGTATGATGTACTCTGTGACTGTTAATTGCATTTCATGAAAATACTGACCAGTGAAATAACAAGTTGTAGCAATATAATGATTTCTGCTTGATAAAGATGCCACTGTAGATAATGATGCTGCCAAATAAATGTCTTTAGAGTATGAGGCATTTTTCTAAAATAAATGTCAGGCTTCAACTGACAGGCATATTGATCCAATATATTCTTTCTTAATGAGTGTGGAGGGTGCTTATTTTTATAGTAAGGGTAAACATATTAAGAAGATGGTTACTTAGGAGTATTAATTTCTCTTTTTGCCTTCGTGATTAAAGAGCATAGATTTAAGTTGCGCAGTTACCCGACCCGGGAGTGTGGTTCATATCTCTGTGCAGGGCAACCTTGTGTTAACAATACATACATGATGAGAGAATTATGGATGTGTATATAAGCTCAGAGTCATGCTCAAAATCCAGTGTAAATGTAGCAAAAGACTTAGCTGTCATAAAAATGTGTGTCTCCCCTAAAAAATGACATCATCTGCTGGCAGCTGAGCTAGAAAAAAAAGGGAACAGTGGTGCAGGATTAGCAGTTTTCATGAAAGTCAGAGGTCTGATTAAAAGGTGGTAACTTGTCGTTTATATAACTCTGTGACAACATTTCATGATTAATAAGCATTACGAAGTACTGTTTGAAATAATAGTGGTACGGAACTGACAGTCTTGGTTGAAAAAAATATTGGATTAATTCTGATAATTTCATAATTGAATGAATTTAAATTAAGGCAGGAGAAAAGCTTTCTTCATAATATAGTTTAAGTACCTTGAAGGCCCTGTCCGTGTTTGTCTTTGAAGCAAAACAGTTTTATTTACTATTAGTTTACTGAAGTGTTTTCAGAGATATCCTTCATGCAGCCTCAAGGAAACCTTAAAACAAGAAAGTTAAAGTTTTTTAGATTACTATGTAGGAATGATGTATATAGGAATTATTTTACAAGGCCCTAGTTTGCAGCAGCATTGATGTCTCAAAATAGTTATGATTGACAAGGTACAGTAGATGTTCAGTTTCCATGACGCTTTATTCCATGATATTGTTATATAAAATTAAGTTTTAAAGGATACTCTGAGCTCATTTTTTAAATCTCTTTGTATCTTTTTAAACAAAAGACACGCCTGCTTTAATTATCTTGCCTTATTCAAAACAAGAAGAAGATAAAACTAGCCTAGCATCTAGTTTAGCTATTTTTGGTTATGATGTGGTTTAGTTAGGGTTAGTGGAGGGGTTTGAAGTTTCTTATATTTGGTTTATTTGGTGCTTTGCTTTGGACGTTTTGTTGTTTTTTAGTTCTTTTTTTTTTAATAGTGACATTGGCTTACATAAAAAAAGAAATGTTTTTCCTTGGAGGCAATATTTAATTTAGGCAGAGTAGTTTTCTGGAACTGGCCATGCTTCTAACCTTTTCAATTTGTGATGTAAACTGTAAGTAGATAATTGGGTCTTTGGGAGACATTTCATAAGAGTTAATATTTCATAAGGGATGTGTATTGGATATCTTTAGAAAATGACAATCACTACGGTATCTGTGTATACCTCCCAGTAGTATATATTTGAGGTTAATGCTTCCTCTTAAAAGCAAAATTCAAGATACTGTCCTCGTTGCCTACAATTTAAAAGATCATGACATGAATAGCATCTGCCCAGTGAATGTAGCCGCAGGATGTCATAACCTGTAGTCAGAAGGAAACCCAGTGAAGAGAAGTTTTGTAATTCATTCTGATTATTGCCAAGTTTGCTCTTGAATTCATTTCTGCCAGTAGCAAATCCCAGAGATATGTATCATCTGCCAAGAATTCCCCCCTCCTGGCTGTGGAAAATAAAATGCTTGGAACCCATCAAACCGTTTGTGTGACTAGGTTAGAGAAGAGTAGACAGTTGGTCTTTGAAAAGACATTGCATCCAGGCAATTTGCAATTGTAGTGCCTGCCCAGCCCTGGGTAATTCACATAGAACATGTACTACCAGCTGTCACAGAGCAGCAGCACAGCACAAAACACATGTTCTATTTTTACCTCCCACACATACCTTGTTATAGAGAGCATGATATAGTTTTTACAGTGAAGTCCTAGGATAGAACATCAGAAGTCGCATTTCACTGACTTTTGTGTATATTAAAAAAACAAATAAACAACCTCCCATCCCTGACTTGGAAATATCATGCAGTCATTTCACATTTTGTCATTTTTTAAAAAGTATGTATTAAATCTAGACTGAACAAATTCATTTTCCTGTCAACGTTTTATCACCCCAAACAATTAACCTCTGTCATACGTTCTTATCAATCATGTGTGCTGTGAAGTTCAGGGCCCTCAAAGAGTACTCGCCAAGGATGGAGTGATGCTTGATTTTTCATTTACTGCTTTCCTTCCCAAAGCAGAGGAGACATTCAACTTTAGCAAGCAGAGCAAAAAATGTCATGTATAAAAGCAGCACATGGAAGCTTTCAAAAGCAGTAAATGAGTGCCTTGATATTTCTTAGTCTTTTGTTATGTCTGGGCAATGCTTTTTAAAAAAAAACACTTCTAAGTGTAAAATTTTAGAAATTAATATAATATGCAGATATGAGATTGGACTACTTTTCCTTAAATGCTCTCTGCAGTAACACAAATGGCAGTATATTTAGAAGTGATAACTGCTTTGCTAAGTTGACTTTAAATAGTATTGCTGTTTCTTCATTTGTCATAGAAATGTTATCTTCGTGAACGGCAGCAGATACAATTTAGATTAAAAAACAACATATCTGTTGCTCCTGTAGTTAAGGAGGCTCTGAATAGTGCATAATAAGCAGAACTTAAATTTCTTGACATTATGATAAAATATTCGAAGATCCTTATCAGTGTTGTGCTCCTTCAGTAAATAGGACACATTTGAATTGTGTATATGAACTTTATCTTGTATTCTACTTAGAATGGCTTCTAAATTTTTTTCATTGTTTTTATACAGAGTGCTACCTGCAGTTTTGGAAAATGTGTCCAGCGTTCCTCTGCTGATTAGTGCTTCTGTGTAAAGCTATCTAGGTCTTTAATTAAAAGCATTGCATCCTCAGCGGAAGATATTAGTGCTGGTGAGCAAGAAAAAGGAGCTCTGCAGAGCCTAAAGATTTGGTCCCACAGAAACTAAGAAGCTGCCTTGCAGCATGTTGCCTAGCTGTTAAAAAGAAGAGAACCCTAAGCCTTGTAAGAGAAAGCAGGTACAGTGTGAATTTTCTGGCTTTAAGATTTTGCCTCAGACAAGCCAGAGCAGGTTGGCTTCTTTTACATTGTCTGCTTGTTTTTTCCTCCTCAAGACTGCCTGGCAGAACAGCCCTTATCAAGGTACTCCTTGCAACTCCTGGCCAGCCTAAGCTTAGACTCTCGTTTGCAAAAGTCCCATGCCTTGCTTTTCCTCCCATGTCTTCAAAATCATAATTTGTTGTGTTCCCATTCATCTATGTCACGGTCTAAAGCGTAAACTCAATGTTAAGTTTGGCAGAGCTGCTGTAATATCCACTCTCTACAACTACCTGAAGGGAGGTTGTGGAGAGGAGGGTGCTGGCCTCTTCTCCCAAGTGACAGGGGACAGGACGAAAGGGAATGGCCTCAAGCTCCGCCAGGGGAGGTTTAGGCTTGAGATTAGGAAAAAATTCTTCATGGAAAGGGTCCTTAGGCATTGGAACAGTCTGCCCAGGGAGGTGGTTGACTCACCTTCCCTGGAGGTGTTTAAGGTGATGGTGGATGAGGTACTTAGGGGCATGGTTTAGGGATTGGTGGGAATGGTTGGACTCGACGATTAGGTGGGTCTCTTCCAACCTGGTTATTCTGTGATTCTGTGATTCTGTGACTGACGTTCTCCTGAGAAAGTGTGGAGGAAGGTACCAAAAATGGAAAATCATGAAGTTTATGCAGGCATGATTTTAAAGAAATGAATATCTGCAAGATGGGTTGACTGACTGTTAATTTAGTGTGGATTTTTTTGTGGCCAGGGCCTTAACTTTCTTTGTATTGATCATTCACTTTTGGAACAAGAATAGTTACTGAACAAAGAATGTATTTGAACCGCTTTTGCTTTTTCCTGTGATTAATGTGTGCATGGAATAATTTCCAATTAAGCCCTTCAATGTTTATCAATACCCAGTATTGTTTTTAGAGCCTGTGTTACAATAGCCTTAAACTTCATGATATATAAAAGAAATTATGAACAAGCAGTGAAAATGAAGACAAAGTAGTATAAAAATTAACAGATCTTGAGTAAGGACTATATAATAAGCAATTCATTTGCACTGAATAATGTTTTCAGAATCATAACGAAAGTCTGAGTGACATAAACTTTAGTACAATTGCAACATACGTAGTCTCATGGTCAGCCCTGCCCCACCAATATTGTTACCAATTTTTAAAGAAGTAGTGTAGTATAACTCAACAATCTGAATGGCTTGTGCAGTATTAACACTGTGAGAACAGTAAAGGACTTTTGAATATGGGCGTGGAAGTCTTAGAAAGGTTATCTGGAATAGTGAATGTCTGCAGTATGCCTTAACTTGGGGAAAGTTTTCCCATAAACAGGGAAAGAGTTCTTGAAGCTGTGAGTTTGGCCTTAAGTGTAAAATAGAAGTAAGGATCCTCACTCCATTTTTGGAATTGAGGTTCAAATTTCTGTAATTCTTGCATTATAAGGACCTCTGTTTACACATTTTTCCTTGGGAAACTGTGTGTTTAGTGAGAATCTCATCTGCTGTAATACATTTTTATAACTGCTAGCTATGCATGAAGATGATCCATAAGTTTATTTCTAAGTTTACTTTGAAGAGCACCACTCTCAAAACTACTTGTGTAGTGAGAACTTCTGTTATTTAGCAAGATATTAAAATAATATTGAGCATGGTCACCTGACATTCTGTATTTTAGCTGTTCATTTAATGTTTTTTATATATACATACATATATTGATAGGTATATAAAGTATGCATCTAAAGCATTCAGCAGTCTCCTTTGTGGAAAACTCCTTGTTTCAGCGTGGGAAGAGGAAGATGCGTTTCCTAAGGGGAAGAGGAATCATTCTGTTCCCTTCATTCATTGTCTTGAAAAGGACTGGCAAAATGACGTGTTCATCTGCATGTGATTCAGCTCTGAATGCCTTCCTTTTGCTGCCCATGTAGGCTGAAGAGATGTCTTTACTGGACCTCAGTAAAGCCTTTGACACAGTTTCTCACAGCATTCTGCTATGGAAACTGTCACTTCTGGCCTGGACAGGCGCACACTCTCCTGGGTGGAAAACTGGTTGGATGGCCGGGCCCAGAGAGTGGTGGGAAATGGAGTTAAATCCAGCTGGAGGCCAGTGACAAGTGGGGTTCCCCAGAGCTCACTGCTGGGTCCAGCCCTGTTCAATGTCTTTATCAATGACCTGGATGAAGGCATCGAGTGCACCCTTAGCAAGTCTGCGGATGACACTAAGCTGGGTGGAAGTGTGGATCTGCTGGAGGGTGGGGAGGCTCCAAAGGGATCTGAACAGGCTGGAGCGCTGGGCTGAGACCAACGGCATGAGGTTTAACAAGGCCAAATGCCGGGTGCTGCACTTGGGGCACAACAACCCTGTGCAGAGCTACAGACTGGGAGAAGCCTGTCTAGAAAGCTGCCTGGAGGAGAAGGACCTGGGGGTGTTGGTTGACAGGCAACTGAAGATGAGCCAGCAGTGTGCCCAGGTGGCCAAAAAGGCCAATGGCATCTTGGCTTGTATCAGAAATGGCGTGACCAGCAGGTCTAGGAAGGTTATTCTCCCTCTGTACTCAGCACTGGTGAGACCGCACCTCGAGTCCTGTGTTCAGTTCTGGGCCCCTCACCACAAGAGGGATGTTGAGGCTCTGGAGCGAGTCCAGAGAAGAGCAACAAAGCTGGTGAAGGGGCTGGAGAACAGGCCTTATGAGGAGCGGCTGAGAGAGCTGGGGTTGTTCAGCCTGGAGAAGAGGAGGCTGAGAGGAGACCTCATTGCTCTCTACAACTACCTGAAAGGAGGTTGTAGAGTGGAGGGAGCTGGCCTCTTCTCCCAAGTGACAGGGGACAGGACGAGAGGGAATGGCCTCAAGCTCCGCCAGGGGAGATTTAGGCTGGACATTAAGAAAAAAATTTTCACAGAAAGGGTCATTGGGCACTAGAACAGGCTGCCCAGTGAGGTGGTTGAGTCACTTTCCCTGGAGGTGTTTAAGGCACAGGTGGATGAGGTGCTAAGGGGCATGGTTTAGTGTTTGATAGGAATGGTTGGACTTGATGATCCAGTGTGTCTCTTCCAACCTGGTTATTCTATGATTCTGTGATTCTATATAGGTGTATTTTCAGACATAATTTTGTTGTGAAGCGCTAGTGGAAGAACTTCTGCTAACACTCCTTCCTCTTTCTCTTCTACCTCTTCATTTACTTAACCCTCATATAAGGCATCTCAGGAAGAAAACTATTCTTGTCTGATATTTCTCAGGGGTGATATTGCATACTCCTTTTTCTGTCCTTATGTTCTATATTTCTCTGACTGCCCAGACAGTTCTTTGAAGTAACTTACGTAATATATAGTTTACAGATATGGATTGATTTTTTTTTTTTAAAAATTATTTGCTTATCTTTACCATCGCTGATGTCTCCTAAAGTTCTTGTGCTGTAGATGATGATATTCTACAGGTCGCAGAGCGTGAAGTGGTGTGCTGGTCTTGTGAAGAGTATTTTTTCAGTCCATTGTCAATGTTTTTTCTTTATCATCCCATCTTTAGTAGTTTTGCATTGCCATTGCATTCTCTGGGATGCAGAGAGAATGAAGCGTTGTTGATGTAATCATCCATACGTGTTTCGTGTAATATAGCAAAGTGTCCTGTAGAACCCCATGTCAATAAGCTGATTGTGTTTTAGGCTATCCAAGGGAGAAACACTGGACCTTGTGAGGGATCTGTTTTTGGTAAAGCAAAGAAATAAAATTCAAAATGCCATTCAGTTTGGACATCACAGCTCTTGAACCACTTGCCCTTTTCCTTTTCTCTCCCTTATATTCCAGAAAGTAACCAGTAAGGGAAGTGGGTTTTTTGGGGGGGGAGGGGTGTTGTGGGGTTTTTTTTTGTTTTTAAAGGAATTGGGAAAACCCTAATATCTTCCTTTCTTGTTAAATCTGAAATAACTTGAGCAGGTGTCCCTCACATACCCCCCAGACTTAGTATCAGCATCATAAGAAACTGTCAGACTCTGAGTAGTCTCTCTAAATACACTGCATCCTTTTGTCTCCTTTGTGTTCTGGAAAGCAAGAGCTGCTGTTTTCTGATTTCCTTTCTTTTCTTACCTAAGACTGCATTCTAGGTTCAGCTTATTTAGGCTATACAGTACATCCATTGGAGTACTGGAAAATAATGGGAGGTGGCAGAGAGCCATCACCAACAATGATTTGTTATGTAAGGTGATGAAAATCTTAATCATCTACTACATAGATACTAGGAAGAGCAGGAACAACTGCTTTTTTTCCATGCCTTGTCTCCAAGTAAAACACAGGGGCAGGAATGAGAGGTTATAGGAAGTGTCTGTTTCTGAAACATGGGCCATTTAATTTGCAATTTAAGAAAAGAAATGATGGGAGGGGACAAAGGTTGGAGTGCTAGTCTGCTAACTGAAGCTGTTGATCCAACCCAGGAATTGTTACAGGTTGAGGGGTATATATTCAGGATTTTGTCACTGCTTTTTTATCTCTTAAGGGGTGCTAGGAAAAAGGAAGGCACTCAAGGATATCCTCTTCTCTTAGCCAAAGGTTGTCCTAGCCTAAGGTTAGTGAGCCAAAGCCAGAACTAATTAGGTGGTCAGAATTAGTCTGCACTTGAGACTGTGCATGTTTATACATTAATTCATACAAACTATGAAAAATACTAGTGAACGGCTGCAGGTCCATAATTTGGGTTTCTCATTCTGCCAGGGTCATCTTTCAGAGAAGGAACAGGGTCATTTTGAATTGAAGGGACTTTTAAAGGTTGTCTAATTCAACCCCCTGTCATAGGCAGGAACATCTTCCACTAGATCAAGTTGCTTAAAGCCCTATCCAGTTTATACTGGAACACTTCCAGGGATAGGACATCCACTGCTTCGCTGAGCAGCCTGTTCTGCTGCCTCACTACCCATATAGTGAAGAATTTCTTCCTTCTGTCCAATCTAAACCTAGTCTCAGTTTAAAACTATTGCCTCTTTTTCTGTCACTACAGGCCATGGTAAAAAAAAGTCTCTCTTCTTCTTTCTTCCTTCTTATAAGCCATCTTTGTGAACTGAAAAACCAGAATAAAGTTTTCCTGGAGCCATCCCTTTTCCAGGCTGAACCACACCAACTCTCAGCCTTTCTTTGTAGGGTTGGTGTTCATTATAATAATATTTGACAAATTTTTCATGTGCAGTGATTTTGGAGAATGCTTTTTGTCCTCAGGTAGTGAATGAAATAGGCTGTATGAAGTTTAATTTCCTATTTAAAATAATTATAGATATGAAGTCTACAACCCTACATTACTTACATGTATATTTAAAGTATTTTATATGTATTTAAAAATACAAATGCCAAATGATGAATTGGAGTAATATCAGTGGGAGATTTTTTTAAATAATTACTTGAATTGAGTACATATTTGGAAAGAAATGCATAGGTCAATTAACTTTCTAATTTATATTTGTAACAGAATAGCCTAGAAGGAGAAAACAGATACTTAATAGTATACCATTGTGTTGGGTTTTTTTAAAGTATAAAGCCAAAAACTTGCTTCTAATTTATCGATGATATTAAGAATAGCAGCTATGGCCATGATCAGAATGAAATCTGGTTATGTGAATTGCTTTTGCTGATGGAAAGATGAAGCAAGGTCAAAACTGTATGCTCTAAGTCATAAGAAACTCTCTTACTCTTAGCAAGTCATCCTGGTGGTATTGCTGAATGTAACCATGGAGTTTTGTAGTTGAAGAATGAATGTTAGTGTACAAAGTAATGTGAGAAAATAATAGAAAGCCAAGTGAAGCCTGAACATTAAGTGAAGCCTATTACACATAGTGGATGGTGGCCATGCTGGGCTTTGCACTAGGCTTCTGCTGTACCATTATTTAAACAGCTGAGAGCTTTTCCCTTTGGTCAAAACAGAAGAAAAAAAGTGTGTTTGAACTTTTCCTTTTCTCCCCAAACATTTGTTAAAGTCAGGTACCTCAATGTTCAAAATGTTTTGGGTTTTGGTTTTTATTCTCAAAGTTACTTAAACTCTGTGGAAGAGGAACATCTGATTCTTGTCAGAATTATTTAATTTGTTGAACAACTGTATATTTACTGCTTAACTGGAACAGAATTGGTGGGGGGAGGGATCACTGACAAACTCTGTTCAGATCATAAAGTGTTTTGAAACATTTCCCTCCTTTTTGCACTTTATGATTTTTTTTTACTGTGATGCTTTTATGAATTAATGATGCATGCATGGTTCTTTTATCTTATTAGGAGTGACTATGCATACTGTAAATATCAGCTTAGGTGATAAAGCCAGGGGAACAGTATGTTTTGTTTTGCTGCTTTATGCTACTGTCTAAAGGGAGACAAAAGAAATTGCATCTGCCCAGTTTGTTTATAGTTTTCTGTTCTATAAATATATGCTAGATGAAAAGCCAAAAATCATGGTTCTCATTCAAAACAATCATTTTTGAGAGGCAGTTTCCTAAGATGTCTCCATTTATTTTGCATTGAAGTGCATATACTACGACAGTTATTCTTTTTGTGCAAGCTTGAAAAAGATGTGATGACATTTAAACCAGTAGACCATATGAAATTTAAAGAATGGTACTCTTAAAACTATTCTCTTGTGTTTCATAGTGTAGATTTCTGCATTCTCTTTTTATATAATTTCTACAACTTCAATCCCAGCTACCCAGAGCTATTGTTCAAAAACTAGTACAGTTTATTCTGCAAATGCATAGTAAAACCCAGTACCTAGTGTTAGTGCTGCTTCATATCAGCTTAAGAAAACTATTAGTGTATCTGCCTGAAGTGTCATAATCTTGTGTTGTGTGGAGGTGTCCTCACCATGGCCATGTGATCACACAAGATTAACCAGTGCTCAGGTGATACTCTTGACATCAGCATCCTTCGGCTTGTCAGATGCCTGCCTTACTGTGCTTTGAGTTGCAGAATTGGAAAGCCTTTTTTTGTGAACACGCATAAAATCAACAGTGTAAGTCACCCTCAGAAACCTTTTCTGTTGTGATTGAGAACATGTACCCACAGCACATTAGGCTGGACATTAGAAAAAAAAAAATCGTGGAAAGGGTCATTGGGCAGTGGCAGAGGCTGCCCAGGGAGGTGGTTGAGTCACCTTCCCTGGAGGTGTTTAAGGGACAGGTGGATGAGGTGCTAAGGGACATGGTTTAGTGTTTGATAGGAATGGTTGTACTCGATGATCCCATGGGTCTTTTCCAACCTGGTGATTCTATGATTCTATCTCAGCTCCATCAGCTGCGTGGGTTTCTCCTGGTGCAGTGGCTGGTCTTTTGCAACAGGTACAGGGCTGGAGGCCAGAGGAGAGCAGGGGAATTAGAACAGAGAGAGGAAATACTGTCAGTACCTCTTCTTCATCAGTATGTGAAGTAAGCAGAAATGAAAAAATGGAGCCAGAAGAGAATGTTATGTGTCCCCTTCAGTAGAGCTTAGGGGTTCATTATTTAAAGTTGGACAAAAATTAAATTGCAAGTGTTTGTGTACTTGAAACATGTGGTTCAAATTTCTTGGGCAGCGTCTTGAATTCAGTGTTATTAAGAGAGCAGTTCTGTATTTAGCATTATCACGTGCTACCATTTTTATCTTTTACCTGTAATTTCATAGCATTTTTATCCTCTAGAGAACTGGTATGGGCTGTTATGCACTAAGCACAGGATTTCTGATCTCATGGAATAAATTTACAGACAGTTTTGTAAGAAATAAAATACAAATTTATTCAAACTAGCTTAGTGAAGCAAATTTTGGGGTTTCAGCTAGAAACAGAGCATCTTTTACATCAGAGAAACAAATTATGTATCTGATTATTTAAGAATTTGCATAGAAATAAGAAATTACAGAGAAATAAAAACATAATGTTCAGTTTAGTTTTGACAAGGGCAGTAAAGAGACTTGGAGTTACACAGAGCAGAAAATAGACACAGAATCTCTGACTTATTTTACTTCAATGGAGATTATGTCCAAGGAAAGATCCCTTCCCTCCAACCCCCCCTTGCATATATCTCTGAGAGGGAACATTGCTATCCTTTATATGTGAGACATTGCCCTTTAAGTATCGGTGATAATACTGAGTGTATTGATAGCCACAGAATTGATTTATTTTGAATATTTTTAAATGCATTTTTGCCTTACTGAACTGTTTGTTTATGCTTGCACCTATAAGCATTGCTGAGTTTGATACTAAGGTAAGTAAGACTCCATCTTTATTTTTCTTGAAACACAGCTCATGGATAAATTTATGGTAAGGGAAGAAAGCAGTCTCTTAGCTTATGAAAGTTATCTGTAATTATGTAAAACTATATAGATAGTTATGAATAGCATATGTTCTCTTATTCTTTTAGAGATGAAGGACAAGTGTAAAACAGTAGTGCCAGAAAAATTTTAAAGCCACTGAGGTAGAGAACCATCATAGTATTACATCAGTAAAATATTTTAGAATAAATTATTAACGTTAAATTAGAAATTATTTTGGAACTTCGCTTGTGCCCTTTATAACCAAGTGAACAGTATAATACTTGCCTGCTGAGTTTCTCAGAACAATTAATTTCTGAATTAATTTTAATCATGCTGAAACATATTTCTTGATATAAGCACAAAATGAATGATTCTGGTTTTTAGAAATCGTTTTTATGTCTTGCTGTCACTGGATGAGACTTTGCTTATGGATGTTAGATGACCTTTCAGATGTTAGATGAGCTTATGCATAAAGAGAGATGACTTAGAAGAAGGCACAAAGGTGAAGGGAAAGGCATTAATTGCTGAAGAAAAAAGGTTGAGAATGTATATAGGAAAGACAAATGTATGTCAGACTTTGAATAAGGTAAACAAAACCTATGATTTTGAAAGAGACATAATGAAGTAATGTAAGCCATTTAGAAAGAGGATGCATGTCCTAAATACTTCAGAATTATTCTGAAATACAGAAGGATAAGAAAGCTAAACATTAGATGTGGAGAAAAGGAAGGTACAATAGGCAGATGTGTTTAAGCTCTTCTGCTGTAATGAAAAGCAAATGGCACATTATAGTGATACTGTGAAGCAGATCTAAACGGCAGCCCTAGCTCCCAGTACTTGCAGGGACTTGGGACAGTGTGGTTGAGCCTGCTGTTCTAAAGGTCTAAATTGGCTCAGGAATCCCTATTGTGGAAAACTGAAAAAGAAGTCTTATCTGAAAGCCAAGAAGTCTTATCTGAAAGCCTTTTGAGATTCGTCTTTGTTCTCTGGGTTGAGTTTAAGATGGCTCTGAAGCATCAGACAAATGACTAATAAAAGTAAATCAAAGTAACTCTGTGTTAAATACAACTCTGTACTTAAAATATTTGTGTGATCTTAGCTGAGAAGCAAAAGTTATCAGATTTGAGGGCAAGGCAGAATGCATGAGCTGGCAGCTCAAGCAAGGCAAATCATAGAAGGACATCATGCAATTTATTAGGGATTATTAGCCTACAAAGTGATGATGAACTTCTTCAAAAGTAAATGGCCAGATGATATTCCTACAGCTAGATCATAAGATAGTAAAAATAGGGCTGCAGTTCACAAACACAAGTCTGTAACAGATAGAAAGTGAGATGACCATGGAATAAGGAATTTCCAGTTGAAGATTGATATCAGAAAGGATTGCATTTATATGAAAAAAAGGAGGAAGGAGAAACAAACCAACCAAACAAACAAAACCCCCAAAGCTCTGGAAATAGAACCATGAATTAATAATAGATAAGCCTTTCCAAAAAGGAGAAATTATTGTTTTGTGAAGTATAAAATAGAGAATCAGTGAATCTCACTTCATTACCAGCTACAGGAAAGAAGTACAATTTTGTGGTAATTAAAAACAAACAAACAAAAAAAGCAGAAACTATTTCTTCCCCTGCCAAGCTTCTTTACTAGTAGAATATGTACAACATGTGTTAAAAATGGACTTTTGCGCAAATTACATGACTCATCTGTATCCCCGGATTGTTAAAGAGGATGGAGAAATAATTATTTCTTTCTGTCAGTCTTAGTGATAGACGAAAGGGAAATGCTAGCATTGCATTAAACAAGTCAGAGAAGTGATTTCCTGTAGATAACTGAAATAGTGTTTTTATGTACTTCATTTCACTGGATCTGCCTCGCAACTGTGTGGAAGTGCTAAATGTTTCAAAAAGGTTAAATGGAAGCAGTAGACTTTTCAGTAGTTAATTATTTTCATTGAGAAGGTACTTGAAGATGAATGCATGAAAACTAACGTGCTTTTAGTAAAGGCAAATGAGGTTCTCACAGCGTAGTGAATGATACTGGTAGATGTCTACCCAACATGCCACAGCTCAGTATTTCCCTAAGAAAATATTCAATGTAATTTTGAGATCAAATTAGATCCCAAAGCTTTTGTGAAAGTGATTTTTATTCACTATTGGAGGAACACAGACAAATCCCCGTTCTTCAGTGTTTTCGTCAGTGTTTATTCCAGCTTTAATGTCTGTGTCTTCTTTGCAGTGAAAGGGTATGAGCCAAGGTGCCACGGTCATTTTCTACGACTTCCTGTTCCTTCTCCAATTTGTCTTTCAGTCTCTTGGTTAACAGTCTGGGAATTGTTTATAGATGCTGTATTTCTCGATAGCGTCCTGCTTCAGCTCCGTCTTCAGTAGGAAGGGAGCCAGGCCTGTGTGTGTCAGTTCGGGTGGAAATCTTACATTGTTTATTGGTTTAATCAGTCCTACTCTCTGCCTGGTCTCATTAGCAACTTTCAGAATGACTGGCTGCTGTCAGTAGTAATTTCATTATTTCTCCCTGTCTTGTGATAATCTGTTGACCACACTAAGTGGAAGTCATCTTATGGCAGTAATAAGTGCTGCATTACTTCTGTAAATAGTTTATTTGGCATATGGTTTCCAAGCGGACTTGACAGACTTCTCAGGTGAACTCCTTTACAGTTCCACAATCTCTGGACTGATAGATTTTTCACCAAAAATTGACTTCGTAAGCATTTTCTTTAGGTTCTGCATGCTGAAGTATAGTTTCTGCATACAGAATGGTATGGATTTCCATTCAATAATGTTTTTGTCTTAATATCTGATGAAGGAATTAGATTATATGTTGGCATCCTAGACTTCATAAGCTATTCTCCTGACTTGTGCTAATTACACATTAGTTAGTTCTTTCCAAGTGAGCTATGTATTGTTTTTCTTGATCTCTGATAACACCGATTTCCTGACAAGTTTCTCTCGCATCTACCAGCTGTTACCCATGTTGGAAATAAAGCTTTATTCTTATGGTTGTGAACATCAGTGTTTTCCAGATCATTATGTGCTATTAAATATAAATATGAGATTTGAAGTTCGGATAATATTTGAACAGATTTTGACTTTGCACAAACAGAACCTTTGTCTTACCTGAACTGGAAAAAATGCTGTTCCACATGGCTACACATTTACAAAGGGCTTTTATATATATTTCTAAATGTATGTGGTGCATTAATAGTTCACAGAAAAAAAATTCACTATTTAAAATGTGTATAATAAATTTTACAGTAAAATCTGGTATCGGGGGAAGATTTCTGTAGAAGACTTGCACAATTTGCAGTACTGAATTTGTATTTTTCTAAGATAACTGCTTTGTGTTGCTTGTGGAGGTCAGGATTAGAGATGACATTAAAAAAAATTCACTCATCTTCTTTCCAGTGTACTAATTTTTATGTGTGCTTTGCTGAAATTCTCTTTTATGTTCAGTGTAGTCTACCCAATCAGCTGATATCAAGGCTTGTAGCTGTAAAGGATAAGAAAACACTTGTCAATGCCAATAGGCAAATAGTAAGCTTGGTAAAATGACTCCGTTTTTCTTTTTCTTAATGAAGTCGCAAGAAATAGAGGAAAATATTTTGAAGCAGCACATTGTGGGCTTATGTTGCAAATTGCATTCAGTTAAGAAAAATAATAATACTGCGTATCTGTAAATGCATTACGAAACATTTACATAGGCATTTATAAAGCTTAGCTTTATAATAAGGCTTCATTGCATCTACTCATCTTTGTTGCATATTATCTTCAGTATGTGTATTTCAGCGTTCCTGTTTTCATACTTGAAACTGTTTGGGAGTGAGAACTTTACTTCTGTAAGATGTTGCAGTATTACTTCTCTTTGATAAATGATTTTTTTTTTTCTTACACTGAGATGTCTGGTGTGGCCAGGAGGAGAAATTAATATTAAATGGAATACTTCAAAGCTCTGTTAATGGAGTGGTCTTTTATTTTCAGTCCAGCAGTGTGGATATAGCTGACCATTGTTTACTCGTTGGCAGATTTTGATGAATGTATGTGTAGGGACAGTAGAGAGCAGGCAGCAGGTTGTGCATCACTGTTGATCCTGATGCACTTCTCTTACAATCTTGTTGAAGAGGCCACAGGTTCACTGACTGTTGACAGAACTGTTTTCTTGCTCAGTGAACACAGAACCTTCCTTCACACTACATATGGGCTACCTCAGAGAGGCAGAAGCTTTGTAATGCAGCTAGAGTTTTAAAGAGAAATTATGAAGAGTCTGAGTCACTATAATCTCTTATCTAAGTTGTGTGTGCTCAATTTCCTGTGTGCTCAGAGAATTATTATTTTTAGTGTAAAAATTCTCCATATAAGTAGTCAAGCAAAACCCAGTTCTAAGGAAATCTTTGGCATTAGAGAGCTATCAATTTAAATCTATGTTCTTAATAACATAGGAGAAGTTTGTTGTTTGTACTCTGTGTACATATCATTTTACTTCCACAGAATGTGCGGTGTAAAGGTAGAATTTTAAGTATTATGAATATTATTTGCATTTCATTTTGCTGCAGATTTCTTCTTTTGTTTCTGGTATCGATTTAGACCTTAGATTCAAGGTGTCCAGCCCTAATGTCAAGAATTATTTTTACTTTATAAACATCACCCTGCAATACATGTCTCAAAAGCAATTGTGCCTGAACACAAAAATAAAACATTGAACTGGAGGTTATGTCAAAGATTTGTTGTTCATAAAGAGCCCCATTCACATCCACCAGCTCAAGCAGGGCTTAATAATGTGTGTTTGTTCCAGCTGGTGTGCTTGTCTAACGTGATGGACTAATGGTGTTTTGCCTTGTGACTCCTGAACACTAGCCCTTCTGGAGAAGCAACTTTAATTCATTCGGCATGTGCTCTGGCCACACTCCATTGCTTCCTACCAGTAATTCTGAGGATTTTGCTGGCCACTTCTGAAACTCTTGGGACATGCTGAGTGTTTGAGAATCTTTTTTGCTTCCTTTTTTTGTACTTGCAACAACTAGCATTTGTTAGTAGTTCATGGATTTGCTCCTGTATGCTGGCTATATGGCACACCTAAATAGGGAAAAATAATTTATTTTAGTAAAATGTCAGAATGAAAGTCTTAAGTGGTTCTTTTTAAATTATTTTTTTCTTTTTAAATAAAGAGATTTAGTGAAATAACTTAGGAAATGAAGTACAATTTTGAAATAGCAATTTTCAAAGTATTTCTGAATTTACAGATGGCCTTGTTATGTTTAAGCAACATGGTTTGAGTAAAAATTATTAATACAGCAAACGGTGTAACTGTGTGGGATCTTTCAAAATTATATTCAAATTCCCTGTTACAACCTTTTGAGAAAGGAAAAATAGAACTCTGAATTTACATTCATAGAAATTGTTTTGTCTCCTTGATAACAATAGATCAGTTTATCACTAGCATAGTCTAGAAGTTCAAGTCAATGTGCTTGCCAGCATCAAGGTTACTTTTTCTGTTTTTCATATTCATATTGCTCAATTGACTTCTGTTCATGAGCTTATATGGGTTTTGTGCATTTGGTTTGGGGGCTTAACAGCTCTCCATAGTTCATTGCTTAAATCTCATACAACTACTGACTGCTGAGGGGTTGCAGGGCTTCTTTGGTTATAACACAAAGTCCATTCCATATCTCCATAGCGTGGAGTAAAAATAAATGTCTTGTCTCCATAGCAAGCTCTGGTGTAGGAAATTTTATCAGATTTAGGTGAAAACAATGATTTTCTATGAAAAAATATGTAAATTTTCCTTATATTAGGCTCTTCATATGGCATTTTTCTCTTGTTTCACTGTGTTTTAGGAATGGAGAATTCAACCCAGTTAGCTTGCCACAGGTGTCTAATGCCATTTGGAAGAGCTCTGGTTTTTGCAGTACTGGTGTAGCAGCTAGGATACAGGACCTACATGAGAATTCCCCTGGGGCACCACTTGAAGTCCAGGCAGGATTACCCAAAGGCTTCTCAAATGGCAATAGGCACTCATGGTTACCTTTAGCATAGATATTTTTAAACTGAGTATATTGAGAAATCAACATAAAAAAATCAGAAACACTGTATTGGATCTGACTGTCTTGCCCCTACCAAATGCCAAAGACAGATGACCAGAAAGGAAGATACAAGTGCACATTACGTATCTTCTTTAGCACAATACCAAGCTCAGGGACTTGTCACAAAGAGTGTGGTTCTGTGTGTTCTGCTGTTTATTGCCCAGTCGTTCAGTCTTGTAAGGTCATCTGCGGTTCTCCCTAACTGATCATTTTCTTTAAGACTTCTAATTTAGTATCATTAGCAACTTTTATCACCTCCAGCCTTCCAGAAAATGGAATGAGCAGTACACGTACGTACAACACCCAGCTATCTCCAGGAATCTGTCAGTGGCCTTTATAGGGGGAGCTTACTCTGTCTTTACTTTTGTTTGTTTTCCTTTATATAATGAGTCATTCATGAAGAGATCTTCCATCCCATGTAATATCTCAATAAAGGGCTTTACAAAGTCTGGCACAGGCTGCCACAGCATCCCTGTTTCCAGATTGCGACATTCCATCCCAGATGAGTGGTCTACTAGATGGATGAAAAACTGTCTGGGTTGTCAGACCAGGGGTGTATCCTGTGCCCTTGTCTTGTCTAATTCTTCAGCAGTGAAGAGGAGGAGATGCAAGGCACTGTCATCAAGTTTGTGGAGGACAACAAATTGTGAGATGCAGTCAAGGTACTCAGAGGCCAGACTGCCATTCAGATAAGCTTGAGGAGAGGGCTGATGGTGATGTTGTGAAACTAAGCAAATAACTCATCCTTGAGCCTGAGATTGACAAACTCCCTCCATCAGTAGTATACTCTGTGTACTTGCTGGCTGGGGAGCAGCTCTGCTGAAACGTAATTGAAGGGTCATGGTCAACAGCAACCTGAGCATAAGCTGGCAGGATGCCTTGGCAGCCAACAGCATCCTGGACGGCATTAGTAGGAGCACAGCCAGGAGATCTAAGTAAAATGTTACTCACTTTTACTCAGTGCTCATTACACTATGCCTAGACTGCCAGGCGCAGGTTTTGGGAATACCTCAGCACAAGAAAGACATCAATAAACTGGGGCTAATTCAGCAGAGGGCTCCCAGGCTGGTCAGAAGCAGGAGCACTTGGTTTCTGAAAAAAGACTGAGAAATGGGGCTTATTCAGCCTGTAAAAGAGATGGCTTATTGGGACCTAGCAACAGTCCTCTTATGTCTGTGAAGAAGTTACCAAGAAGACTGAAATAGGCTCTTCTGCTGAGATGTTTGGCTGGATGTTGACTCGTTTATTGAGAGGACATATTTTCACTTGACTTACAAGGGAAAAAATAATCACTCCAAGTTTAATTAAGCAGTGGCAGAGATTACTTGGAGAAGCTCTAGGATCTTACTTCTTGGATGTTTCAAGAGCCAATTTGTACAGCTTGGTCTCAAAGGTTGATCATTTATCTGAGGCAGATCATACTGATCTGATTGGTATGTTGGATAAAAAGACCTGCCTAAGTCTCTTCCAACCTTAATAATTAATTCTGTATGATCATTGTTAATATTATGTAATTTTAATATCCACCTTCTAACTTGTGTGTTTATTAATATCATTTTTTTGCCTAAAAACAAATAAGGTTTAAAAAAAAAATGGGGAATAGATTTGTTTATATTGTCATTAAGCACCTGCTTGATTGAGCTCTTATATTTTATCACAAAGACATAACTAAATAAAAGGGAAAAAATGTCATTTTTGTAAGGGATTCTAGTTTGGAATAAATCAGCCTCGCCTGTACCAGAGGAGTATTATGTCATCTCCTTTCCAATGGGGGAAAAAAAAAAAGATCAACTGTATCATAAATGCTGCATACTTTGCATAATTATTTTTGTTCTGAATTTGCATGAACATATATTTCTGCTGAAAATGATGTATGAAAAAAGCTCTGATGATACTTATTTTTGTGCACAAAACAAAACTGTACAGTAAAAGCTTGGATGTTTGCATGTCAGGGACAGTTTCTAGTACTGGATATTTATACTCCTCTTTCCAGAAGTTTTGAATATATAGCATTGATTATATAGCATTTCCCTGATGAGCTTGTTTGTTGGTATATTTATTCTGCATCTTAGATGCAATCCATCTTACCTAATTTTAGCTACCTGAAAAGGTAGTCATTAGTTTAAAATAGTTGCCTAGGCACCCGCTACAGGTAATAGAGATGATTCCTCCTCTCCCCAAACATGAATCATCCTGTCTGCCTTAGAGGATTGTCTTGTGATAGAATTAATCACTCTGCAGAGGCACCTGTTTTACGATGTTAACTAGGAGGAGGCTAAAGGCAGCTAGCTCTTACTGGACAACTAGTTTTATATGCTTATTTTGCAAATCTCTATATCTAAACAAATTCTGTGTTGTGTTTCCCTTCCCAAACACCACTGAAACATCTTGAAGGAAGAGAAGTGAACGCAACTAGAAAAATGTTCATCTTGAATAGAATCATAGAATAACCAGGTTGGAAGAGACCCACCAGATCATTGAGTCCAACCATTCTTATCAAACACTGAACCATGCCCCTCAGCACCTCGTCCAGTGATTCAACTACCTCCCTGGGTAGCCCATTCCAGTGCCCAGTGACTCTTTCTGTGAAAAACTTTTTCCTAATGTCCAGCCTAAATCTCCCCTGGTGGCGCTCGGGACCACTCCCTCTTGTCCTGTCCCCTGTCACCTGGGAGAAGAGGCCAGCTCCCTCCTCTCTACAACCTCCTTTCAGGTAGTTGTAGAGAGCAATGAGGTCTCCCCTCAGCCTCCTCTTCTCCAGGCTGAACAACCCCAGCTCTCTCAGTCGCTCCTCATAAGGCCTGTTCTCCAGCCCCTTCACCAGCTTTGTTGCTCTTCTCTGGACTCGCTCCAGAGCCTCAACATCCTTCTTGTGGTGAGGGGCCCAGAACTGAACACAGGATTCGAGGTGCGGTCTCACCAGTGCCGAGTACAGAGGGAGAATAACCTCCCTGGCCCTGCTGGTCACATTGTTTCTGATACAAGCCAAGATGCCATTGGCCTTCTTGGCCACCTGGGCACACTGCTGGCTCATGTTCAGTTGCCTGTCAACCAACACCCTCAGGTCCTTCTCCTCCTGGCAGCTTTCTAGACAGACTTCTCCTAGTCTGTAGCTGCACAGGGTTGTTGTGCCCCAAGTGCAAGACCCGACATTTGGCCGTGTTAAACCTCATGCCGTTGGTCTCAGCCCAGCAGTCCAGCCTGTTCAGATCCCTTTGCAGAGCCTCCCAACCCTCCAGCAGATCCACACTTCCACCCAGCTTCTGTCATCTGCAAACTTGCTAAGGGAGCACTCGATGCTTCCATCCAGGTCCTTGATAAAGACATTAAACAGGACTGGACCCAGGACTGAGCCCTGGGGAACCCCACTTGTCACTGGCCTCCAGCTGGATTTAACACCATTTCCCACCACTCTCTGGGCCCGGCCATCCAGCCAGTTTTCCACCCAGGAGAGTGTGCGCCCATCCAGGCTGGAGGCTGACAGTTTCCGAATACGTTAAATCTGTCTTAGGGCTGTTGGTAGCTGATGCAAATTTCCATTTCTGCATAGTATTTTGGAATATCCCAGCTGGAGCCCAGAATGCAGATATGTACCTGGCGTGATGACTCATTGGAAATATTAAGTCAGTTAAGTAGTATATCTCTGCCTTTTTCCACATACATAGAGTGGGCTGTGTGCAGGGGTTGGTGGAGTAGTGTTCCTTCGGGTTTGGGTTGTTTGTTTTTTTTTCTCCCTCTGTTTTTTAATTCATTTTCCCCTTCTCTGAATATCTTGTAGGATACATTACTTCCCTTCTTATTGCAATACTGGTGTCTAGTGGCAACCTTAGAGTTGTCAACAAAAGACAGTGAAGCAACATTTCATCTTGGACCGTAGCTATATATGTATACCAACAGCTGAATTAATGCTGGAAGTGCCCAGACTTCTGTTAAACGTACTTCTGTATTTTGCTTTCTAATCAATGGTAAGAAACATAGTCTCATCTGCATGCAATACCTCTGCTTCATGGGCTAAAGGTATATTTAAACATTTTGTATATCATTGGGAGGCTCTGTGGAAACTGTAAGAAGTGATGTGTGTGAAATCAGGCTCCCAATTTGTTCTGGGCTATTCTTTTCTTTTGCTTCTTTTTCTTGATTATTATGTTCTCCCATGGCAATATGCTGTGCCTCTTCAGGGCAGGTCAGATATATGAGTTTGTATCCACTTCAGATTAAATCAGATGAAAGCCGAAGCATTACTTCTTTCTTTTCTTTCAGAAAGTAATTGAAAGCAAGTTCTTTCTTCTAGCTGCAGAATTGAGTGTACTTCATAGAAAACTCATGTAATTTATAAGTACCTCTAAAAGCCCAACTTGAACTCATGAGTTAAAGGTGATAGTAATAATGCTTAGCGTTCAAAGACTGCCTGTAGCTGAAAAATGAAAGAAATACCGGATCAGCTCAATATATAAAATCCATCTCATAATTTAAGAAATAGAGCAGGAAGCAGCTATCTGTGTTGTTAAGACTTATCTTTGGTGGGCAACAGCGTAGTGAATACAGAGTATTAGATATTAGAATAACTGTGATTTTGGGTTTATTTATTCAGACATCTCTAACAAATTGTAACGCTATTAATAAAGAAAGTAGGTAGCAAATGAAGACCTATTTCTAGCTTTGAATAATCTTTGTGTCTAGTATTTTGGTGAATCTTGCAGCTATGTGCAGGTCATGAAACAGTTAATCGTTTGCTACCTATTCTGAATGATTTTAAATGCTTCTATAATGATTTTAAGAGTTTTGGAGGGGGTTTTATTTGTTTTCTTCATTGTCTATTCTCCTACCTTCACTTTCAAAAATTGCCCAGTAAGAAGCAGCCATAAGGAGATAATGAAATTAAAACTGTTTCAGCTTATAGTCACTGTAAAGTATGTGATGGGACTTCAGCACATGCACTGTGCAGTGAATATGTGCTGCTTCTAGAAGCTTTATTGCAATAAACTTCTAGTTGAATTTATTTTTCCTTTGCATGTTAGGTCTAAGAAGGTCTGAGTCTCTTGTCAAATAACAGTATCAAATAACTTACAAGTAATGCTTTTGAATAATTTATTTTGTAGTCAGAAAATAATTGCATTTGGTAAATTCTGTGCTTGTTTAACTGAGCATATTTGGTTTGGTAGAGATGTTTATTATGTTTTTTTATGATATTTTTCCCTTATTTTTTCTTAATTTGTACAGTGCTTAGGTCAGTGGATCCTCATTTGCAGTTGAACATAAACACTTTCAGAGCTTCTACTTTTTCACAATGTGGAAAAAGATACTTTCCAGAAATATGATTCTTGGAAATGCCTGAGCTGTTTAAGACTAGGGTGGGTGGATGTGCTTAATTATGAGACAGCTGCTTGGATGGAGTATTTCAGCCCAAACAGTGAGCTTCTGAAAAAGATAAGTGGCTCAAAATAGGATCTTAAAATGAGGAGTGTTAAGCACTACTAGCTCTGCCTGTAACCAGAAGAGAAAGCTAGAAAAAATATTGTGAAAGTTCCTCACCAGCTTTACATCATGGAATAAGTGAATGCCACCAGAGCTATTTTTGAAAATTCCTTCCAGCATATTTGACTCCATGCTGTTGCTGACTGCTTTCCTAGAAGATGTGATGTCTCAGGTCTACACTCTGCGCCTTCCCTCTCCGCACTGGTTCCATTTTGGGAGGCAGCGTCCCTTACCTTGGTTGGGAATGGGAGGGGAAGGAGGAGGCACAGGCAGAAGGGGCACCTTCCTTCTTGGCTTCCTGCCCACATCCTTGGCCTCCTCCCCAGTATCACTGGATGTATTTCTGAGAGTACATCCCTGAATGTGATGTTTGCTTAACTTGTGCAAGCTTTCTTAAGATAAAGAAATCGGATTTTCTGTTACAATGTGTAATTTGACAGGGTGAGCTTGTAAATAAAATCATAAATACGGTTCAGGTTCTGTATATGTAAGTGTAGATTAGGGCATCCTGTAAATACATTCATGTAGTGTGTATGTAGGTAGTTAAAACTAGGTAATGCAGACAGCCAAAACAGACATTGGAGAACTTGTATAACTTTAAGCAGTTGCGTGCACGTCTTTGTATGGGCAGTGAAATATATCTGCTTTGAGGAGATATCGCTGCTTTTGCAGCCAGTAACAATGCAAAAGAATTCAACAGTGCCTTAAATCAGCCTTGCGAGGAAAATGGGGGACAGAAGTTTTTACACCACTCCAGTTTACCCAGTGAGATAATTCTAAGGACTTACACGTGGCAGTAATTTAGCATTAATTCTGTTGGAGCCCTGAACAATAGTTCTTGTTTGGAAACAGTATTCTGGACAGAAGGAATGGTTAAAAGAAGTCGATCTATGTGGTGACTAGGATAGAATGCTGCAGAAGGAGGTCAATCCCTGAGAGAGTGTTTTTTGTTTAAAAGAAAAAAAGTGGTGTATCTTTGTAGGGCTGCAAGAAATGGAAGAAGTAGATGTTAAAGGATATGTACTGAATTGAATATATTGATTTCTTTTCTGTTACTGCTAATAACTTTGACTTAGGGAAATAGAGTTACACAGTGTATAATGAAATTCTAGTACAGATAAGTCGCAGATAATTTTCAGTTCTATGCAACTAGCTGGTTTAAACCCAAATTACTGAGGGGAAAACTGACTCACTTCTTATGCCTCGTTGCTGCTACAACTTCATTATTGTTTCTTATATCTTAGATGACCCTTTAATAATGGACCAATTGTTTAGGAACCAAATTGTGTTCTGCCATATGTTCCTGATAAGTCCTGTAAAAATAAATAGGCCCCTAAGAAAATACAGTGATATTACAATATTGTAAAAGAAGGCCCTAGTTTTAGGCTTTTTGAGAAAATTATGACGGTTCACTGCTATTTCTATGTGCCAATCTGACTGTTTCTGTCTATATTTAAAATACTGTATGTTGTGTTGCACCCTTTGGTCTTAACATACGCTTTGTAGTCTTTCAAAGTATTAGCACAGTCACTAGATTTTTATTTTGCACATTGTAGATCAATTAGTTTCCTTAAACAAAATTTCAAAGTCCCTCATCTAGAAGGGTCGAAGGATGGGAATTTCCAAGCTAATGGTGGAGGTGGGCAGGAATTCTTCTATGACATTAAACCAGTTGGCTCTGAGGGAGTTACACAAAGATTTAGGTTTGTCTGTTTATCCACATTTTCCCCAGCATTTTTTTCTGTCATTTAATAGATTGTCCAGCATGGTGTATTGAAAACAAGAAGAAGAAAGGCTTAATATAACCAGTCTGTTATAAGTCTTGGAAGTGATATGTTCCTATTGGATATATTTCAAGAGTGCTAACATATATGTATAAAGAGAACTCTTTAAGTTGATACTCTTTTTAGTGTGACAGGGTGAAGACTGAAACTATTAGACTAGTAACAGCCTTATACAATTAATCATAAATATTTATATTCTTTTTCCAACAGTTAACTATCTCCTGGATAATATAATTTTGGCTAGAAAGAATCTAAAATAGAGGATATGTACTGTGCAGGGACAGTGGGTTTGATTGAAAAACTGTATGGGGGGGATTAGTAATTTCCAAACTTTGAGACAGACTAGCTGTAAAGAAAATGCAAAAGGCTGTTCTCTCTAAATCACAAGACAGAGCATACAAGTAGACTTATAGTCCTTGCTTTTTATGTACTTTACTGTAAATTTCTCAGTTAATTCCACAATGCCTGGCTATACGTTTCCAACTAAACATACTTAAGGGAGTTTTCATCACATGATGATAATGATTGGCATTGTTGATTTAAGTGTATTCCTGTTAAATTAAACTTTCAAACTTGGTCTGTGTGTGTGAATTATACTTCATAAAAATTATGCATTAATTCAAGGACTTCTGCCTCTGCTTTCTGGCAGTTTTATACTCTGCTAGCTTTTCTTATGATTGTGTTTCTAATGTACTTTATTGGTTGATATGTCAGCAGAAATTTCTTTCAGCATTGATTTCTATGAAAATCCATATTTGATGCTTGGGAGGACAGAGAATATCCTTTTGTATGCAGTTTAGAAAAATAGCTAGGATTGTATTGATGAAATTTGTGTTTTGTTTTCTCCATTCAGATAAAAAGTTTGACTTTCAGGAAAGCTGGATTGTATCTTAGCTGAGATACTTTGCCTCTTTGTGCCACTTCACTTTAAAAGGGAGCAGTAGCATTTTCTTTTCTGAAGAGTACTGGGATGGCTGATACAGAAACACTCCAAGGCTAATTCTTTGAAAGTGATACAGAAATGACTTGAAGTACATGGCTCAGGAGTGGTGAACAACTGAGTTCCACAGCAGAAGAAAAGTGGTGTAAGTATCCAGCAAAATTAAGTGATGAGGTTCCCATGTAAGAAATAGAAAGGATTTTGCACCTTGGAAGGATAAATGCAAAAACATAATAAGCAGATCAGAAAAGGCTTAAGAAACAAGAAAAGGCATAAAAATTTAATGAAAACTTTTTAATATCTGGCACAAGAACTTAGCAGCAAGTCTGTAGAGTTGGTAGTAGGTAGGGACAGGTAGAGATCATTCCTATTTAAAGACCAAACGACAGTATGGAGGCTAAATGCATTTGAATACCAAAACACATTAATCATGCATCTATGCATTTTTGAGAATGCATTTTCACTGTTCCACGGGAGAGGTTACTTAGTCTAGGTCTAGGAGAAAAACTGGGCAGGCTAGTGCAGTGGTTCCTCACACACTGTCTTTTTTCCATGGAGGAAGAGCGAAGTCCAAGAGAGACATCAGGTGGGTCAGCACAGCATTTCCAGCTGGGTCATGGTGTCTCCTGGGTAGTCTCTGGTGCTTTCAGTTCCTCTAAGCATTGGTGAGATGGTCCCAGATTCTGGTGCAGGATTATGAGGCTCTCTCCTGTGTTTTGTACTCCATTTTCCCCAATAATAAGTATCTTTGATTACAAAATTGGGCAGGGAATACGGTGTTGGTGATTAGTCATTTCGGATGATCATCTCTGATTTGCGGTTGCTGCTGTTACTGCTCACAATCTGCTTGTTACGGATACTTATGGTCATGTTTGCCCTGTTTGATAATCAACAGCCTGTTTACGTAGCTTAGCTATCTGTTTTCTTCAGCATACAAAACCTGTTCTCTTCAGGTCAGGTGCTTGACTGTAATTCATCTGCTTTTGCCACAGTAAAGAACTGGTTAGCATTTACTGGCTTATGCTAACAGCTATTTTGTCAAGACATAACTCATGCTAACTGCTACAGAGAGTGAAGGAAAACTTAAGTTTTTTAAAAAATCTTTCTTGGCCATAAAGCATATTTGTGGAGCTTCCCATACGGCACCATTCTTTGTGGGGGTGCTTTAGGGTCTCAAAATACTGTAAAGAGCATATGACGCCAAAAGCCCCAAATAATGTATGATAAAAACTCACACAGATAAATGCAATATGATGCATTTATTGAGAAGAAGGAGAGTACAACATCCTAACTTCACCTACAAAATGATAGATTCTGAGCTCATTTTACTACGCAGGAATCTGATGTGGCATTTAGTACTTTTTGTGGGACTTGGGTTGTATTCATAGGACTTGGGGGTGTTGTATGACAGCGACTGAACATGAGCCAGCAGTGTGCCCAGGTGGCCAAGAAGGCCAATGGCATCTTGGCTTGTGTCAGAAACAGTGTGACCAGCAGGTCCAGGGAGGTTATTCTCCCTCTGTACTCGGGACTGTTGAGACCGCACCTCGAATCCTGTGTTCAGTTTTAGGCCCCTCACCACAAGAAGGATGTTGAGGCTCTGGAGCGAGTCCAGAGAAGAGCAACAAAGGTGGTGAAGGGGCTGGAGAACAAGTCTTATGAGGAGAGGCTGGGGGAACTGGGGTTGTTTAGCCTGGAGAAGAGGAGGCTGAGGGGAGACCTCATTGCTCTCTATAACTACCTGAAGGGAGGTTGTAGAGAGGAGGATGCTGGCCTCTTCTGCCAACTGACAGGGACAGGACGAGAGGGAATGGCCTCAAGTTGCACCAGGGGAGGTTCAGGCTGGATATCAGGAAAAAAAAATCACCGAAAAGATCATCAGGCACTGGAACAAGCTGTCCAGGGAGGTGGTTGAGTCACCATCCCTGAAGGTATTTAAAAGATTGGTAGACGAGGTGCTGAGGGGCATGGTTTAGTGTTTGATTGGAATGATTGGACTCAATGATCCAAGCAGTCTTTTCCAGCTTCATGATTCTATGATTCTATAAGCCCATATGAAAGGGAATGAGGACACGAGCAGCCACAGGTCCCATTAAGAGTACTGCTCAATACTCTTCCCTGTCCACCAGACAGCTCTGTGGACACACCTCGTCTCGCTAGGAGAACACTAGGGAAGTGTTCTTGTCTCAGGCTGGAAAGGTGGATCCAGCCACATAAAAGAGAAGACATCCCTACCCTAACAGGTCCCTACTTCATGCAGTGAATAAGTGTTCTTCTATCAGCTCTCTGTTGAGATACAGCCATGAAAGGAATCCCGGGGTAATTGCTGTCTTAGCTTGCTAGTGCAGCCTGGATTTCTAGACGTTGTTTGTGTCTCTGAAGGTTAGTCTGGAGGTACATTGCACAGTGTTGTATGAGGCTTGATAGTATATGTTCTGCTGTTTGGCCCTAATGAAAGAGTACGGAGTGAGGCAAAGAGGATCTGTGCAATTCAGTATGATATATATATATATGTGTAAACTCCTTAGCTATAGGTATTAGTGAGGAAGTAGATTAGTCCTGAGATTACACCAACACCAGAAACGTCTCTCCTCCTTCAGGTTTGGAGCCATGGGAAACATTAAGAGTAGTCAGCATGAATCAGCCTGCAATTTAAATTTAAACTAGTAGCAATAAACAATGTTTTTTGGCACAGAACGTTAGTGGATTCCTTGCCTCCGACTCAAGGGACTGTGCTTTTGCCTTGCTATTTCTGTTCTTTGCAATGAACATGTGTCCTCAAGTGTTGCTGCCATTGACCCCATCTCTTGCATTACTAACTTTTCTTTTATGTTACCACTGTTGGCGGTGTTGGGAGGGGAATTTCTTAGTTGTGGTGTGTGCTGGATTGTCCCTGACCAGCAATTAAACTCTCATCCACTTGCTTTTTGCATCCTCACAGCAGGATGGAGGGGAGAATTGGGCAGGAAGAAACTTGAGTGAGTCAAGATAAAGATAGTTTAATAAGTGGAAGAGAAAATTAAAAAAAAATAAAAAGAGTAACAGTGATGAAAACCCACTTTTTCACCCTCAGCAGACTGATGCTCAGCCAGTCCCCAAGCAACACCTACTTTGGAGAAACTGCCTCCCAGTTTTACTGCTAAGCATGATACTGTATGGTCTGGAGTATCCTTTTGGCCAGTTGGGGTCACCTGTCCCAGCTGTTTTGCCTCCCAACCTTGCTGCAGGGCAGACTGACATACCGAGACGGCCTCTGCTGTGCAGGTACCTTCAGCAATACCCGAAACTCTTTTTTGGTCACAAATCTAAAGCACAGCGTCACCATATGAGCTTCTATAAAGAAAACATCCCAACCATACCCGGAACATGATGATGCTTAATTTTTGAAGTTCTTCCAAGTCAATAAATGACCAAGGAACAAAAAAACCCCAACCAAACAAACAAAGGAATGCCTTATGTTATGTTATTATCATGTACTCTTATGATATGTAGGTCACACAAGATTTTAAGAATTCACTGTAGGACTGTTTGTGGCTTTTGTTTGTAGATGCACATTTTGCTCTATATGCTTGAGGATATTGGCATTGTCACTGAAATAATTCCCATTCACTCAGTAACAACACCAAACAGTATTCTCTTATTGGAGTCCATGAATGGAACAATTTTGCTTGAATTAGGAATACACTTTTCGGCAAAACTGAAATCAATTATTATAAATCCCAAGAGTTTTGAGGGAACTGGCGGATGTGCTGGCCAAACCCCTTTCCATCATCTTCCAACAGTCCTGGATGACTGGGGAGGTTCCGCTGGACTGGAGGCTGGCTGATGTCGTGCCCATCTATAAGAAGGGGCGCAGGGAGGATCCGGGGAACTACAGGCCTGTCAGTCTGACCTCAATACCAGGGAAAGTCATGGAGCAGGTGATCTTGAGTGCTATCAAGAAGCACATGCAAGAGAACCGGGTGATCAGGCCGAGTTCATGAAAGGCAGGTCTTGGCAAAGTAACCTGATCACCTTCTGTGACTGAGTGACTAGACTCTTGGACGAGGGAAAGGCTGTGGATGTATCTTCCTGGACTTTAGTAAAGCCTTTGATACAGTTTCTCATAGTGTTCTGCTTTGGAAACTTTCGGCCTCTGGCCTGGACGGGCGCACACTCTCCTGGGTGAAAAACTGGTTGAACGACTGGGCCCAGAGGGTGGTGGGAAATGGAGTTAAATCCAGCTGGAGGCCAGTGACAAGTGGGGTTCCCCAGGGCTCAGTCCTGGGTCCAGTCCTGTTTAATGTCTTTATCAACGACCTGGATGAAGGCATCGAGTCCTCCCTTAGCAAGTTTGCGGACGACACTAAGCTGGGTGGAAGTGTGGATCTGCTGGAGGGTCGGGTGGCTCTACAAAGGGATCTGAACAGGCTGGGCTGCTGGGCTGAGACCAATGGCATGAGGTTTAACAAGGCCAAATGCTGGGTCCTGCACTTGGGGCACAACTACCCTAAGCAGAGGTACAGACTAGGAGAAGCCTGGCTGGAAAGCTGCCAGGAGGAGAAAGACCTGGAGGGCTGGTTGACAGGCAACTGAACATAAGCCAGCAGTGTGCCCAGGTGGCCAAGAAGGCCAGTGGCATCTTGGCTTGTATCAGAAATGGTGTGACCAGCAGGTCCAGGGAGGTTCTTCTCCCTCTGTACTCGGCACTGGTGAGACCGCACCTCGAGTCCTGTGTTCAGTTCTGGGCCCCTCACCACAAGAAGGATGTTGAGGCTCTGGAGCGAGTTAGAATATATTCTTAAAGATTAGGTAGATGTTTTCAGTACCAATGAAATAGGAAAATGTTTCAAGCCAGCATGCGGTTTATCTGTCCTGATTAATCACTTATTCTGTTGTTACAATATATTGATAGAGAAGGGGCCTAGGGCAGTTGACTAACACAGAGCTGTCTTTGTGGTTTGAATCTCATCTTTACGTCTTTGTGCACCCAGCAGCGGTGCTAACTCAAGTTCGAGAGAAACAAAGTAGGGGTGTATAATTGAGCCATCTTTCTCTTGCCTTTTTTCAAAGTCCTTTGGGCCAAATGCTCTCATAGGCACTTCTTCAGAGTTATTCCGCTGAAATCATTGGGAATGTTTTAGGATATTTTTTTTTATTGTAAGGAGGAAGGCTGTGTAGTAATTCAAGGTACGTGAAATTTTAACTGTTACAAAAAAAAGGCAAATCTGCCTTGTTTTATGACATATTACTTGAGCAAAACAGTATTTAGTATGATCACATTGAACTAAAAGGTTTAGAAGTGTTGCGTAAGTTCTAAACATAACTTTAGGTTTCATATAGCTTCTAATGTTTTGACTCTGGTTAATGTAGTCATATGAAAGTATTTGACATAGCCTGTAGAGACCTTGTATTGGTTGCTGTGTGTATAAGACCTTCCATTTTGCTTCTCTTTGGAGAACAAGAAAATAGAGGTGTTTTAATCAAACTCGGAGTAGAAATAGAGAATCCCTGAGGAAGAAACTTCTTTCCTGTTGAGCTGTAGTCTTTGGATTGTTTCAGCAAATGCCTTTTTTTGTGTCAGACATATATCAACAGAAGGGAGAAGGAAGTTTCATATACATTAGTCGTGTATATGCCAACATCTATAGTTTAAGTCTTACATATCTATCCCTAGGACTTCAGGGCAGGGTAAGTCAAGGAAAGTGTTGGGCCAGAATTGCTGATATAGCATCTTTTCATTCAAGTTTTAGAATATGGTTGTCTTTCTCCTTTACTGTGATGCGTTCTTGTATATGTTCCATCACACTTGCAAAGAGCGGGAAAAAAAAAAGTAGGGGACTAATCTGTTTTCCTGTCTAGTAATTGAAACAGTGCTTGAGGATTGGCTTCTATTCCGACTGATTTGAGATTATCAACGTATAATATTTTTAAGAATACGTACCCAGCCACGTGTTTCATTGAATTGTCAGTAAAGAAAGGACAGTGAGGGAAATCTGCGATTTCAGTGGTTATATGTGCAGGAGAAGAGAGCACCTGTCTTTACAGACTTCTTACCCTGTTTCCCAGCTTAAGAATTCAGCTTCATTGCAGAAATGTTTAATGCAACATTAGTAGGTACGTATCCTGCTACATAGAGCCAATGTGTCTCAGCCTGCATTTGCCTTATAGTTTGATGTGACCAAAAGAATGAAAGAGGTCGACTTTCTGCTGTGCTGATTCCTTGCGTGTCAGAATTCTCAAGCAGTGCAAATTTTTACTTCTTCCAGTTGGAATTTTGTTCAAAAAGCCTACTTTAAATGTCTTGGTGAGTCTAATAGTCATGATAATATTTTAATTGGCTTTACAATATATAATAATGAAAATTATTATTTTGGGTGTATTTTTCTTCCATAACTGCACCAAATATAACTTCTTATGTAGCTAATGATTTGCAAGAACTGCCAGGGCTATTGTATCCTATGTTGTTTTGGCTCTTAACTTACGCCCACTGAATTCTTTGTTTATCAGAATGACTTGGTGAATGCCATGAAAGCTGGTGGTTTTCATGTTCATAGACTCAGTGTCAGACCTGTTGTTTTTTTTTTCATACCACAGTTGTTACATGTTAGTGTCTTGGAGCTGTTCACAACTGTAGGATTTCAAATAACTACTGTTGTTCATATACTGAAGGAGAAATAGAGATTCCTTATGGCAATCATGCCATAATTATGCTGAAGAACATTGGAGTATTTTGTGTATTTTTTTAAAATTAAAAACAGTTAGAAACAAGAATAGTCCATGCTTCTGAAATCTTGATATAAGTTAATGAAATTATAGATGATTTTAGGTTGAAAAGAATGTATTCAAGTTTTTCATTTTACTCTAAGTTGCTGTAATTTTGAAATAATAGTAAAAAAGTAAGAGCAACTTTAATAGAAGCAACAGAAATGCATTTTATTAAATAGGAGTCATAGTGTAATCTCTGTACAGTGCGTCTAAAGTAAAGAAAAGGAAGCAAGAAATATTTCAAAATGCATAATTGCATATTGCGTTAGTTTGAATGATTGGTTCTTATCCAAGACTACTTTAGTGTCGTTCATGGTTCTCCAGATTAGCTCAGCAACAAGCCAAATTTGATTTCTGTGCAGTAAGACAGCATGACTTATACTTTTATAATGAATGCCCTCACTGATTAATGGTTCACCGTACAGGGAAAACCCACTGGGAAACATGTATTCCTTACCATAATATCTTTTTAATTAAAGAAACATATTTGGATTTTCTTATTCCACTGATTTGATGCAGTTGCCAGTGTAGTGGATAACTTGGCTTTTGACATATATTTGCAGAATTTGTGGAGCTGTTTTTTATTTAATTTGTTTTGCTTAACCTGTTTGCCCTTTCTACCCATGAAATAGTGTTGTAATGTTAGGCTATGTAAACAGCATTAGCAAAGTGGCTTTTAAATTAATATCAACCTGATATTTAAAAATGAAGGTCTGGCCCTTTACGTAATATTCCCTTTTTCTTTAAGCGTATGTTATAAAGGACCTATTAAAACAATGCGGTTTAAGTTGGAAAAGAAATTAAATGCTTGGTTTACAGTTAATGTTGTTACTTTCTTAGTTCTCGGGTTTTATTCAGTATCCTATGTGGATGCAGTGAGTGAAGAATAGTATTTCTGATGTGGCGGAGGAGGAGAATATGATCACCAAAAGGGAGATGCAGTCAACAAGAGTGAACTATGCCAACAAAATGCAGTAACGTCTTCATGGCTGTGCTTCTTCAGTTCCCTTCTTAGTAAATCCATGCCGAGTATGATTAAAATCTATATAAAAATGTGTGTGCAAAATTAAACCAAGTGAATTCCCAGCATCTGATGTGACTGTTTTAATTTGGATTTATAGATCATATTGATTTTCCGTTTTACTGAAGGATTTATACATAGTATAGGATGTACCTCTGTGTATTGTATATGTAACTCTGTGCCTGACTTCAGCCTGAAAAGACTTTTGCAGTTTGACCTTGGGACTAGCTAAGATGGTTGTATTACTCAGAGAAGGTATGAAATCCTGCTACAAGGAAGGGTGTCCACTATTCAGCATCCACTGCCATTGCAGAGTTCACAGAAGGAATGTAGTCTTGCAGTCTTTCATTTCCCGGTTCTGAATGTTGTATTGCTGCTATTGCTAGACATTTGTGGGATCTAGTCATAAAAATTTGTATCTGCTTTTATTTAAGTGTCGCTATATGTCCACTATGCTTCTGTGAGAAAGGAATTAGATACCTAAACCACCTCATTGTTCATTTTCTTCTGAACAGATTTTCATGAGACTAAGAAATGGCAATCGGACCAAGGGCCAAGACAGCCTAGACGTTGGGAAAATTCACTTAACTAAATGACGATTGAAATAAGAGTGGATGGTGAGAAACAAAGAGAAAACTTAAAACACTCAACAAAACCCCTTTTCTTCCCAGGCTCAGGTTTGCTCTGTCATCCCCTCTTCTACCTCCTCCACCTCTGAGCAGCAGAGAGGAATGGGGAATGGCCGTCCATATCAGCTCCTCTGTGCAGCTCATTCTCCTAAAACTTTTCCAGCTGCAGTGTGGTATCGACTGGTCTAATGGTATTTCCCATGGGTGTGTGGTGGGTTGACCTTGGTGAGGTGCCAGATGCCTACCCAGCCACTCTTTCCTGCCCCACTGGTGTGTCTCCCAGGGCTGCAGGGGAATCTCTGCCAGGGCACCTGGAGCCCTTCCTCCTGCTCTCCCTTTGGGGCTCGCAGGGCTTTTTCTCACAAAATTTCTGTCAGCCCTGGCCGCTGGGAAGTGTTTTGACCTTTCTCACCCAGGATTTCCCCAAAGCTTCTGCCTGTGACTCATGTGCTATGGCCACTGGAGCTGCCTGGGACCTTCTGTGTGAGGCAGCTGTACTAGGTACATGGGCAGAGAGGATGGTATTGTTTGGATTTATAGGATTAGGATTTTTCATAAAAGCGAGGTAAAGTTTTTAGATACGCTTAGAAAAACAAATGAACAACAACAAGAAACCCAAATCCAGGGTCAGACTCTCCAACTCCACATAGAATTTTGCCAGCGCTGTGGAGTATGGGAATCTATGAATTATTTATGTCTGACTTCCCAGTGTGTTCCCAAAAGGCTGGTAGTATTCTTCCTGTTCATCTACCTATGATCATCTGAGATCCTAATTTGATTCTCTCAGGAGCATGTATATGCACTGACTTACAGAATCTCATTTGTATTTCTGTGACACTGATAGGAAATGTTATTGCAGTTGTGGAAACTCAGTGCAGCAGCTTTACTTTGTTTTGTAGTTACTTAGCTATGGTGGACTCTGTTAAGCTGCTTAATTTCTGTCTTTTCATATTTCCTCTGATTTCCCTTTTGTTTTTAGTGCTGAGTTCCTGTGAGTGTGGATTAAGAGGCTATTAGCCAGCTTATTTTATGAGGAAAAATGAAAAGAATTGGGGTAGCTGTTCTAGAGAAGAGAAGCCAGAGCAGAAGTAAAGGTACAGTGGTCATCATCATGTACGATAATGCATTTTTCAGGAGGAATGATGGAATAGTTCCGTGTTTTTGCATCTACGCTGGATATTACAGGAAACACTGAGCTTAAATGTATTGTATAAAACACTAAGGCAAGTTTTTTTTCTGGTAAGGCTGGTGGAGGCCTGGAGCAGAGGAGAAGGCCATGGGATGCTGCAGTGAGGGGAGCTGTGAAGGACTATTTAAGCATATTAAATATCTGCAATGACTTAAGAAAAAAAAAAATCTGCCTGGTCTAGAGGCTTGGAGGCTCATTTCTATAATTTGGAGCCTTATTTTCTGTAATTCTACAATTTGGAGTCCCATTAAAACCAGAGAACCTCTGATTCCTTATACTGAAGACCAAACTAAATTAAAAGGTATACCTGCTCTGAGCAGATGGACTAGTGCAAATTCAGGCCTTTGCTCTGTTGGTGTTTGCTGCTGAAACACTGTCACTGCTTCATCTTTGATTTTTTTTTTTTAATATAACTACTTTCAGTACAGTGGCTTCTCTGTTGTTTGTGAAAACTCGTTCTGCGTTTCCGTTCTGAATGGTATTTCTGTTATGAATTAGTCCAATGAAAAAATGTTATAGTACATAATATTAGCAGCCGAGGTGGATGACATCATACTGTAAATTCAATGATACTAACTTACTAAGCACAATTGGCTGCAATCTTTACCTCTCCAAAAACTGGAGTAATAAACTGAACTAACGAGATAGGTGCTAGAAATTATATTCTCTGTCCAGAAGAATTATATTAAAAGGTACGTTAAACATTACTTCTAATGTCAGGGACATTTCTCGTGTTTTCCCTGTTTCTAGATGAAGAGGACATGTAGTATGCGCTTTTTTTTTTTTCCTCTCTCTTAAGAGCTATATTTTTATAAACCCTCAAATCCTGGTAACACGCAGTGGTTGTAGAATGTTAGCTACTGTTCTATCCACAGCTTGAGCTTGTTTAAAATAAGAACAATTACTGCAGCAGTTGGTTGTGTAATCAGATTTTTTTCTATGTAAACTGATAATTGCCAAATTGTTGATTACTAAGGTAAGTTTTGAAGTGTTCCTTGGTGGAAACAAAGTGTTTACAAAAGCTTACAGCCTAAAAATACAGTCTCCAAATGATTTCAGAATAGCAGCAGGCAATTGCTGCCTGTATCACGCGCATGTTATTGTTCTGTACACACAGAAACGGGTGTTATCTTATCAGTACCATCTTTTCGGTCACTGAGTGGCTTCCCCATTGACTGTATGGCTTTGCTGTTCCTCTGAAATACTCTTTAAATATTTTACAGTGTGTGGTCATGCTAGGGCAAGCATTTTGTGTGGCAAATATTTTTTTTTCCAACAACTCAGGCAGGCTCATTTCTCTCCATCTTCCTGGATACCTAACAATAACAGAAACCCACTGTGCCTCAGTGGGCCTCATTCGGATTTGCTCTTAGGGAGTGTCACATGCCAAAACCAGGCTTTGAGTCAGAGAATTTTACTTAATTAATTATATTGCCAGTTAACATAAGGTTTAAATTACTGGTTTTGGTATTGAGAAATAAAGAAGATGACCAATTAAATGAACATGTGGAAAAGATGCCTCTCCTCATCTTGGTGTCACGTTCCCTTGCTAAATCTTGGACTTGGTCCCTTTGGTGAGGTGGTTGGTGAGGTGCTGCCATGCTGGTCAGCCCTGCAGCAACCCCACTCCCAGATACTTTTGGTCACCAAGTGGCTTCCCCATTAACTGTGTGACCTTCTCAAAACCACTTTAAATATTTTGGAATGCTGTTTGTGCTAGGGCAAGGATACTTAAACTTGCAACACTTACCAAATCCCTACCAGTTTTACCTGGTATGGAGAGGTGCAGTATGGAAAAGAGCATCTCCTTGAAGGTAGCCAGAGACCTTCCAAGGTAGCTTTTGTGTGTTCCTGGTCAGATCCAGTAACCATGTGCTGTGATGGGGAGCTGGGGATAGGGGAGCGGATTAATCCTCTTAATTTTTCAGGTGGAGAGGAAACTTAAAATGGACTTCAAATGACAGTTACTTGCAGTGCTGGGAGCCAGGACCAGGGCTTTCTTGACTTCTGGTCTTGCTTAGTTTGTTGGGTTTTACCTCCTCTGGCTTATTGTTTATGAAACAGCTGATTCAGCAGACTCTTCCTGCTGGTGGTTAGGCACACCTGGAGGAGCAGGAGGATGAGCTAAGCAAGCAAAGAGGCTTTTTCCAGGGAGATTCTTTGCAAGTGGAAACAAAGCAATCCTGCAGCAGGGGAGATGCTCTCACCCAGTGTGTCAGAAACTATTTAGCAGGCTCCTTACTCACAGCTCTGGTGTTTTTCCCTGCTCCAGTGTGGTCTTGGAGAGGCAACTCTTTGTGCCTCGTGCTGTTGCAATTCCACGTGAGCTGCCCTGACTGGGAAGCATGGTTCCCAGTTACCCAGGCTGAGTGTCTGTGAGGACTGCTTCGTGTGTCCTTACTCGTGTTTCCGAATCGGTCTCTGCCTTTCCTGTGCGCAGTTTCTCAGCTGGACTTTACAGGCTGTGACATTGATAGCGAGGTGTGCTGTACACCAGTGTTTTCTGTAAGTAATAGAAGCTGCTTCCTTTGTTGCACAAAATAAGAAAATATTATTTGTAAGTCCTATTAGATTGGAATCATATAGAACTTCTGGACAGCATACTTATACTTGTGATAGGAGAAGGCAGGTATGTTGCTTATGTATTTAAGTAGATGTAGCTTCTTTAATTAAAATGATATATAATCTCATGCTTCAATATATAAACTCAGATACTGTGTTTAGTTTTGGGACCCTCCCTCCAAGAATGACATTGAGCGGCTGGAGTGCAAAGAGGAGCAACAAAGCCAGTGAAGGGTCTGGAGCACAAGTTTTACAAAGACCGACTGAGGGAACTAAGGTGGTTCAGTCTGGAGAAAAGGAGGCAGAGAGGAGACCTAACTGCTCTTTACAACTACCTGAAAGGGTTGTCAAGCACTTCAGTAGGCTGCCCAGGGAAGTGGTTGAATCACCTTCCCTGAAGGTGTTTAAAAGACAGGTAGATATGGCACTTAGGGGCTTGTTTTAGTGGTGGGCTTGGCAATGATAGGTTTGTGAGAGGACTTGATATTAAGGGTCTCTTCTAATCTAAAAGATTCTGTAATCAAGCTTGAGATTTAGGGAGGTGCTTCTTATGGGAAATAACTGGCTTTTTAATGAATAGTGTGTATTTTCATATTTTTGTTTTATCTATGCATGTCAATGTTCCGAGCCTCAGGAAGCTTTTGGAAAAAGCTGTCCAGCTGTGTTGAATCAATGTTCTTGGGCAGCACTGTGGCTTCAGAGCCCAAGTTTTATAGCATGTCATTTCCTCTTCTGGCGGACTGGTGCAGGGATGCTTGCTCTGTATATTGAATTCTATATTTACATTTATGAACTACTCTTTCCCACTCTTTTTGAACTCCGTATCTCTTCCAGAAAAAGTTCTGTTTTGTATAAACATGAACTTTGAAAAGCAGAATGAAGCCAAGGCATGAGTTTTGCCATTGATGTGGATGGCAAGTGCTGTGCACATCTGACCCTCTGGTGACATATCCTTCTGAATATCCCCACTGCTCTTTAGGAGGCCCATCCAGCTGGCAGCCGGTGGGCCAGTTCTCTTCCATGGAATAATTCAGGCCAGCTCTCACATGAATACAATCTTACCTCTCTTGCCTGCACATAACCATGCAGGCAGCCTTTCTGCTCCTTTACTTCTGGAATGAGGCACAGCTGGTTGGCAGAGATGTGGCTTCAGTGGCATTTTAACAGAGATGCTACACTATAGCTTAGGCTTCTGAAAGATAAAATCTTTCCACAGTCACCACCACCATTTTCCTCTCTAAAAAAGTATATTAGAAATTCTTTCAAGTGCCAAGAATTCTTTTTAACAAGTTTCAAAAACAGCATAACAACTGGTGTGCTGTTTTTCTCCAAAATACTCTGGTAAAGGCTTGCCGAAATTACCATCTAGACTAGAAGAAAGGCAAAGTTAGTTACCTATGCTTAAAATGTAATACAAATTAAATAATAATGCACATTAGAAAGTCAGCACATTGTTTTAGATTTCTCTCATGTATCTTTTGTTGGTTTTCTGTTTGCAAAGCATTTCATGATTCATTACTTTCATGACACTGTAATTTCCTGTTGGGTGCTGCCACTGGAATACTACGCAAAAATCACAGCTGTACATTATTTGAGCCCTCTCTAAATGTACTGTTGTGAATATTTTGAAGTATGACTGGGAGAGACTTTAATATTTTGTTCTATAATTAATTTGTAACTAATTTTAGTTTTAAATAAGTTACATATTATTTCTGAATTACTGAACAGAAACATGTTCTACAATTTTTTTCCTTAAACTGTTATTATCATATGCATATGATTTCAGGTATGTATCAGGTTTCTAATAACAAAGTCATTATTTTGTTTTTACATAAACTGCAGAAACTATGCCTGTTCCAGACCAGCCCTCGTCTTCTGACAAGACAAGTTCCCTTAGTCCTGTTTTGAACACATCCAACGGCGATGGCTCTGAAACTGAGACAACTTCTGCAATTCTAGCTTCAGTCAAAGAACAGGTATGGAAGTGCTGCGTTGGCAGCCTAGGAAATAATAATATGGTACAGAGTTTTCTTACAAAGGTTTCATAGGTGGTATCTGAAAAATTTCATTCACAAATGCATATTGCAAAGAATGTTAAATATTTCTTCATGTCTTAATATACTTCTATGTGCTGTCTTACAGTAAATTTAACTTAACTGAATTATTCATTTTATTCTTCACTTTCATTCTTTACTATGAATGGTAGTTTTGAGAGCTCTGTCTTTTCCTCATCGACAGTCTGCTTGCGGAGTTAAGGCCTATAGGTAAATGGGTAGTTGTGGAGGGGATGTGTTGTCCTAGACTTTTCAGTTGAAAGGATTTGTAAGACTCTTAGGATTTTAAAATTTAATTTATACACATCTTTATTTTTTTCGTGTAATACATGATGTGTGATTATTTTAGGGCAAAATTGGGTAGGACAGAGGCTTACAACCTTGGATGATTAAAACCAAAAGTATTAGAAATTTTTGAAAGACAAGTCTTTATTATGATTTGTGGTCAACTCTAATAAGACATGTTTGGACTTACTAATGTAAACTTCTGTGAGTTGAGTGTCTGAGATTTAACTTAGTGTCTCTTTGACAATCTGATCTCCTTCACTATCACATTTGACTCACCAACAGCATCAGGTGTCCCACAGAGAGACATTAAAAGATAGCTGCTTTTAGTCAGCATTCTCCTTGCTGTGGGTGTCAAAATTGGTCTTTATTGTTATTTTTTGTATGTATCAGTTCTCTCTTTTGGGTGTTGAAGTTTAATCTTTTTTTCCTCTTTCTGAAATATCAAATGCAAGAAAGAAAGGTTATAATGTGGAATTTTGTTTAAAGTTTTATGCTACGTATTGTACTGGAATTACCAGTGGCTTAGATGTTTGTATGCATATTCTCTGCTAAGGTAATATCATTACTTTGGCATGTTTCAGTGTTTCAGCCTGTGCTACTTTATTTTATTGAAGAAAAATACCTTTGGTTTTGTCTCTCTGATGTTGAAAAAATATACAGGGAAGTTACAGAGGTGGAAGATGTGCTGCATTTGCCTGTTAGAATGTAAAACAGAGTGTGGAAGAGTGATGAGTTCTTAGTTGCTGTGTTTTGTGATGATGCTGCTAGTTTATTCCTGATTGTGTATTTTGCAGCTGAACTTCCCACCCCCATAAATCTGTGAACTGATTACTTGAGGGAATCCATACTGAATCCACTAGAGAAGGATTTTAAGTGGTAAATTATTAGCAAAGTTATTTCTGATTCCTGTGAACCGCAGCAAAAAGCAGCCTGTAATAAAGGAGTTCTGCATTCCCCTGTCACCAAGAACAGCCTAGCCAGCTAACCTAAGGTACTGCTGACTGAAAAGATAATCTCTTGAATTATTATGGTACAGGTTACTAAAATCTCAGAGGTGTTCTGTTAAATAAACTTCTTTCTTGACAGATGGTTTGTAGTCAGACCTGTTTGAAGCTGGAAGACTACTAAACTAAAAAAAAATGAGACTGTGTTCAGGTTTTTTTCTGGATCTGAACTCATTCCTCTGAGTATATGATAACTTCAGTAAATTTGGCTTAATAGCAACACTAATGTTGAGCAACACTCACTGCTCAGAAAGTCATCTAACTGCAATGTTATTTTTTTAGTATTATTTTGTAGTAAGGATTTGAAAACAGAGAACCCCTGCTTCAAAGATGCTTTTGGAATTTTTCTATTCCCCACAATACTATGTGTCTTGACATAGTTATTTAATGCTCTATTGAAAGAGCTCTTAGGTTATGCCATCATCCCATGCTTCAGGCAGATGAAATGCATTACTCTGATTCTGTGTTAGGGGAGTAAATTAAGTAAGTTTCTAACTGGCTGTTCAGATGTGTACCCCCCCTGCTCTTTAGAAGAAGGAATGAATTATTTTACTGCTTTGTATGTGATACTGCTTTACGTGCCCTTTGACTATAGCTGAAAATACACCTAGAATTTTAGAAGTATGCACGTAGGCGATTATTCAAAAGTACTGCTAATAATGAAAAATATGATTGAGTTCATATATAAAGTATGTTTTGATTAATCAAATATGTTACATTCTCTTCCTCTGTTCTGAGCTTTAGCTTTAAAAAGTTGCCTTAGTTTTTCTGCTTCTCTTGGAACAGTTGTGGCAAGTTCATGTGTTGCTTCTCCTAAACAACTGAACCAGTGTCTTTGAGTGACTGCAACAGAGTGAACGGTGAGATTTATGGTATCAGTGGTTGCAGTTTGTGAGGAGGGCAGGATACATGAAAGAAGGCACAGAGAAGTCATGGATGTTATTTATTTGCACTACTCAGATTTCCTATATGAAACATACGTGATTTATTCAGAAAATCTGAAGATTTGTTGTATTTAGTTTGAAGAACACGTATCTCTCTGCTCTGCTATTTTGAAGAACAGATTTATTTGATCTAAAAAATCTATTGAGTCTGACAAATTGTGCTTCATATGTCAGATGTAAAGTGGCATTCATGCTGGTCATGACTGGATCAGATGATTTAGCCACATTCTTTTCAAGATGAGGATTTATATCAAAATAGAAATTGAAGTATGTTTTTGTTGAAGTGTTAGGTTGATTTTAGGAAATTCAAATCCTGAGCTCCTTGTTTTAACATACAAGCAATTTCATTTGAGTTCTACTCACTTTTGGGTTTCAGACTTCTGAGATGCAATCGAGAAGCGGGCATTGCTGCAGAGGAGGTCAGAATCATACACCATGTGCTTAAGAAGTCAGGTACCAGGCATTGAACTTTGGCTTAGATGTTTTCAAGCCATCGTCATGGAGAGGAAGGGTTAATGCATTCTGTGAAAGTCAAAGCTGGGGTTTTTTTATGGCTTTGTTTGCTATTTTTAGATTGTCAGAATCAGAGTCTTGTAACAGAAGTCATCGAGTAGTGTTAAACCACTAGACAGTTTCAGTTTTCCACGCTGTATAATACATGGTTAAATACCTGTGTATGAAGAATTTCTTTCTGGTTTTTGGTATACTGGCAAACACATTAGGCCAAATGATTCATCACTTCTAGAAAAAGAAAGCCGTTTCTGTTTCAGCTTTGTCATTTGCTTTTGTATCTGTAAATACTGGAGAAAATCTTCAACAAACAAAGTGGTATATCAGGACTCTCTGATTTGTGAGAAAATATATGATAGATACAACTATTTCTTCTTCAAAAAGCGTGGTATGTTTCTGCTTGGGATTTCTACTTGTGCAAGAGACTTCTGATCTCATTCAGTGTTAAAAGATTTCCTGGGAAGAGAGCTATTGATAATGCTGTTTTGAAAGCAGAAATAGCTGCTCGAGAGCCTTTTGAGTAAATGCATAGCGAACTTGATGCTTTTCCTGGAAGTCCTCAGACATATGTATTCACAGCACTTTGGTTATTGGCATACAGAAACTGCTCCCTTGGAAGCTGAGGAGGAATGTAGTTACAGTGACCTAGCAGAGGCTTAAAAAAATAAAATCCTAAGAATGAGATCCATCTTGAAGCACTGACAACTATTTTCAGTGCAATAATGGTATCATAGAATCATAGAATAGTTAGGATTGGAAGGGACCTTAAAGGTCATCTAGTTCCACCCCCCCTGCCATGGACAGGGATATCCCACTAGATCAGGCTGCCCAAGGCCCCATCCAGCCTGGACTTGAACACCTCCAGGGATGGGGCAGCCACAACTTCCCCGGGCAACCTGTGCCAATGTCTCACCACTCTCATGATGAATAAATTCTTTGTGATATCTAGTCTAAATCTGCCTTTCTCCAGATTATACTCGTTCTTGCTTGTCCTATCACCACAAGCCTTTATGAATAGTCCCCCTCTAGCTTTCTTGTAGGCTCCTTTCAGGTATTGGAAGGTCACTATAAGTTCTCCTCAGAGCCTTCTCTTCTCGAGGCCTGAACAAGCGCAACTCTCTCAGCCTGTCCTCATATGGAAGGTGCTCCAGCCCTCTGATCATCTTTGTAGCCCTCCTCTGGACCCATTCCAAAAGTTCCATATCCTGCTTATATTGAGGATTCCAGAACTGGACACAGTACCCCAAGTGGGGTCTCACAAGAGAGGAACAGATGCAGAACCACTTCCCTCGACCTACTGGCCATGCTTCTTTTGATGCAGCCCAGGATACAGTTGGCCTTCTGTGCTGTGAGCGCATGTTGTAGTGCTTCTTATTGACCAATAAGCTTTGTATCACACACTGAAGGGGACAGAGTAGGACCCAGAACTGCATTTAAACATTTAGTGTATTATCTATAATGTTACAGTTCTATGTCAAGAATATCAGCTTAAGACTAGGCCAATATTAGCATTCTGTAAGGGTTTGTGAGGGACTATATGACCTGTCTGGACTTAAGTGATAAGGTCTTTTTAGATATTTCCACGAGGTTGTTGCAGGTGCAGATGGTCTGGTGCTCAGAAGGATTGGATCCATGATGTTATGTTGACATTGGTGGGCGTCTCAGACCAGCTGAGAGGGAGCTCCAACTATAAACTGCTCCTCTCATCCTCTTATAGTCCCTTCTGGAGTGATAACATCAGGGATATCAGTCAACCCAGCTCCTTATCTTTTTTACCTTTGGTCAGTGGCACTGCTGGTAAGGGACACGGTGGGTTGCTTTGGCCCCCCTGCCAGTGCAACCTCCACCAGTGTGTAGGGATCTGAAAAACTCCAAGATCATAAATAAAGCTATTTCCAACACAGAAAACTCGAAATTTCCACATCCATAAGTCATCCAAGTACAACGTATATTGGTTTTCATTCATAAATCTTATTAATACTTATTAATACTTCTGTTTTCATGATCACTTCTGATTCTTTGTTCTGTAGCTATGGTGGATCTCTGCCTACCTTGATATGCAGGACGGGTGACCAGGGGTCAGTTTGGTCATCCTGATAGGTAAACAAGTGGTGAAGACATAGTGGCTAACTCATTCTCCCCAACTCATCCTTGCTGCACTGCATTTGTTGTGGCAGCTGTTGTGGAGTGGCTACCACATCTTCCTCCTGCTCCTCTTACACCCTTCAACTCTGTAGAGCAGCAGCCCTCTTCAGCAGCTTCAAGAGGTTTAGGGATATGTTACTTTGTGACTCTGGTTTCCTTTACCACATTTAAAGTAGCCTATTTAAAGGGACAGGAAAACTTCTCACACTGTTTAAATAAATGGTTAATTAATATGTTATTTAAATCATAGTACTGATTCCAGAGAAAACGCAAGTCTTTGTGTTTAATATAGTTGCTGATAGCATTTTTTTGTTTGTTTTTTCTTAAAACAAGAGTGAGTATCATCTTTAGAATTTAAAACACCTAAACTTTGTAAGATTTACATTTTTTATAAAGTAATTTCTGGTACTTTTAAATAATTACCAATTTTCCCCATTAGAAAGTTACATGTTTGTGAAGAAAGTGTGATTAAAGCTAGACTAAAAGCAACATACAGGATAATAGTGACTAAGGATTGTTAGGCATGTTAGCATTAAATAAGGGTAATATACATGAATTAAGTGATCTTTGTGTTAGGTGTTAGTAGTCTTTGGAAGCAGGGTTATATATGTCACACACATCTTACATATACATATGTAAGTTAAAAATGGCTGTAGAAACTGAAAGGTTTAATTTCTTTTCTTGTCTCTGCTAGATAGGTTTTCCTATGTCTTTATATCATGATTGAAGTTTTAGAACAAAGTCACGTATCTGGATGGATGTTTCAAATTAGAATATTTTTTTTAAGTCTGGAGGAGAATCATGAAATCATCTAGAGTGACCAGCAGCAGGTCATGGCATTTCATAGTCCTCCAAATCCTGGGCCCCAAGTCTGATTACAGAATGATTTTTGCAGCTGTTTTCCGTACTATAATGGCTGACATATTGTAATACATGATGTTAACAACAACAACAACAACAAAATCTCATTCTTGCCTTACAGGAACCCATAATTACTCTAGTAACCTAAAGTATTGTGTTGCTTTTCTGAACAGATTCAATTATGATATATTCATGTCTTGCTTCCCCTCAAACAACAGGCTCTCTCTCTGCCTTTAAAAACTTTAACAGCTCTGTTTCAGAGCTATGCTAATTATATTCAATCAATATATATGTATTTCTTTCATCATTTCTCTAAGTAGCAGGTCAATCTGTTCACTTCCTTAGTTGTAGAGCTCCCTTGTTTCCAATGAGGTTTTAAAATATTCCAGTGACGGATTCCTCTTCCTTTTTGCCATAAAATATTCTTTTTAGGTAAGAGCTAGACTTGCCTCTATGATGTATTTGGAGTTGCACAAGTCTATACAGTGACTACCCAGTTGCTGGATAGACCAACACATTACTGAAATACAAAGCTTTGTAGGCACAACTAGTGGTTCCCAGGTATATCCTCAAGTTGTTGTGGGTTGCTTTTGAGATGTACAGTTCTGTTACTGGAAACGAAGAGTTGGGTGGAGAAGGTTTCAAAAGAGTCACAGAATCACTAGGTTGGAAAAGACCCCGGAGATTGAGTCCAACCAGTCATCACAGTGCCTGGTGAAGAAGGAAATAATTTAATGTACTCACTGTATGCCCTGCTCAGTAAGATTCCCAAGTTCATGATTTAGTCTGGGGCTGGTTTCACATTTCTCTTTGGAGCAGCCATGAATGTATTTATGTTGTGCTTCTCAGGAAATGGCAGTGACAAGAATAGAGACGCGTACACGTAATACTTATTGAGAACGCTGCAGTCTGTAAGTCAGGCAGAAGAGACAGTAGCCATAGTAGAAGCAGTATGAAGAAACTAAAAATTTCTTCACTGATGAAAGCATGTGGTGATAATCCAAAACGTAGTTTTGGGATTGTTTGAAATGAGCTGGGAGAGGAAAGGCTTCTGTGAAGTTTTGATATGATAGAAAAGAGTTCTGAGAATTCCTTCCCATGAAGCTTTCTTTTAAAGGAGGGAAGAAAATGCCAATTTCTAGAATACAATTAGAATTAAATATGATGCTATTTTGACTTAAAGTAATGTTGAAAAATTAGTAGTTCAAAGCCAAGAACTTCAGAGAAACTGAGTAAAATGCCACTTAGTAACAGCTCAGTCTAATGCTAATTTAAAGCGCTATTAAAGGCCGTCACAAAGAAAGGCAAAATACCCTTTCTTATGCAACCAGTGTATGCATGCACTTTTTCTGACCCACAAGTGCTTCTGCCTTAACTTGTATTTTTTGCTATTCGTGGAAGAATTTCAAACTTAAAATAAAACTCTGAGAAAGTAATAATATTGATCTCAGTTAAAAAAAACCCCAAATCTTAGTATATTAAATTCCTAATGTTTTAACATATTACATTTGTAACATTTTAAAAGTTTTGATTTCTTTCCCTCTGGTGTCATTCCTTGAGTTTTTTTTAAATATAAAATATTTTCACACCTGGAAGCCTAGTCTTTTAATCAGCATAGTGGAATAGATTTTCAGTCTCATTTTAGAGTCACTTGAAAGGGAGATGCGAAGTAACTCAAAATAATTAGTATCATAGAATCATTGAGGTTGGAAGAGACCTCTATAGTCATGTAGTCCAACCATCTACCCAACACCACTCTGCCTACTAACCCACGTCATAAAGTGCCATGTCTACATGCTTTTTGTAAACCTCCAGGGATGGTGACTCCACCGCTTTCCTGAGCAGCCTCTTCCAATGCTTCAGTACTTGTTTGGTAAAGTAATTTTTAAAATACCAATTTAAACCTCCCCTAGCACAACTTGAGGCAATTTCTTCTTGTCTAAATTTCCTCCTAGTTAGGAGTGGCTGGTGAAATTGTGAATTTTTGTGTATTGACACAATTCCCTTTGTTGTACTGATAAATGTGGATTTACGCAGCCAGGTGGGAAATGCTGCTGGGAAGCAGAGTGAGCTGAACATAATCATCGGAAAAGATAAGAAGGCAGTTTTCTGTTATGGAAGATAGTGCGTGTTGTTTTCTTCTTTGGCAAAGGGTGGTTGGATCAATTTGTGAACTTGTTTTCGAGGATTGGGCTTTCTAGCACAGCTGGTGTAAAAATACATTTCAAACCACAATTTAGTCAACTTTTTTTGTAATATTTAGAATTGATTGAGAAAGTCCAACACAACATCCCTATTTAAATGTGCAGCGGAGCAGAGGTTTTAGGTGTGCCTCCCCAAACTTCACTGTGCTAAATGTAATATAACATATATAATAATGATAGGTGATAGGATGAGAGGGAAGCTGTGCCAGAGAAGGTTCAGATTAGATATCAGGAAAAAGTTCTTCACAGAAAAGTTTATCAGGCACTGGAACAGGCTGCCCAGGGAGGTGTTTGAGTCCCCATCCCTGAAGGTGTTTAAAAGATGGGTAGATGAGGTGCTCATGGTGTAGTAGTGGACAGGTGTGGTTGAGCTTAATGATCTCAAGGGTCTTTTCCACTCAGATGCTTCTATGATTCTGTGAAGTCTACCCCACTTCTTTGTTTTAAAGGAAGTCACAGTCATACTGTATACTTCATGTTCCTGAGACTTACACATCTTACCCATTTTCAGTATTTTTCTGTGCTTGAATTAAGCAGTATCCATCAAAAGTAGTTTTTGTTTATATAGCAAATATATGAGACTGAGAGACCCATAGCTCTAAAAATGGCATAGCCTCTTCTACAGAGAAGAGAAAGTGCTGTTAAAAGACTGGACTGTGAATGCTTTGGTTCTTCTCTTGAGATGAAAGAAAAAACACTTAAAGCACTGTCCAGATTCCACAGTGACCCTTCTCTTTTAACTTGTCAGTAGCAGCTTGCTCTTACAAAGTTAGTTGTAGAAAAGAGATTTTTGAAAGAGATTAAATTTTTGTCATTGTTTTAGCAATTTTTGTTCCTTTTGTGTAGGTTTGAAAGCTTGAATACTGCTATTGTGTTTTCCAGTCTGTTTCTGTGTGTTTTCTCACATGATGGCATTCCACTCTTGATGCATTTACTGCTAAATGGAACTATATCTTTCTGTGGGTAATTTAAATCTTTTGTATTCCTAGAAAAAATACTGAACAGATAGTTGAAAGCTATTCCTGTTAGAATTTAAAATATACTTTTTTTCTGTTTATCCTCCAAAGAGAAAACTAGAACCCAGCTAATGTTAAGTCAAGTTTACACTTAAACCTACTCCTGAGGCTTAAAGGTGTATTACTACCCAAATAAGCTTAACTTTAGCTCTATGTTATGTAGTTAAGATAACACTAAACCATTTTGAAGTCACACAAGAAATTATTCTAACAATGTGCAGCTTGTACTTATCTTTTTTGTCCTTTTGTTTTTTCTCCTCTGTGGTGAAAATGAAAATGAAGTATTCATCTCTGAAACTTCTGATGACAGAAACTTATTCTATAGCTGCCTCTGACGAGAACCTTTTCAGTGTGGAGGGATAAAGGCCAGAGACATTAACCTTTAATAAAACCTGAAGATTCATAGTAAATTTCTACACAAAATTAGTTGCTTAATTCATAATTCTTTCAGTCATGTTTAACACTGCATTTTGATAGATCACTCACTGTGTTTTGGAGGGAGGGTTTATGTGTATAACCTTTAACTTGTGTAACAGTGGAGCCAGGCTTTTTGCATGGGTTCTCTACTGCTCTTTATGTATACATGTTCCTTTTCTACGCAAAGAGGAAATCCAGGTCCCTGAGGCCCAAAAAGTTTTTTTTTTCTTTTTTTTTCTTTAAAAAAACCCCCAGATTTCATTGGAAATACTTTGGTGTGGGGGTTTTTTTGTTGTTGTTTTGTTTGGTTTAGTTTGGGATTTGGGTTTTTTTGGTGGTTTTTTTTTTTTTAAATTTAAGGGGTAGATACAGTGAGATGACAGTGGCTTAATTTTTGAAATCTCTTTTCTAGGATGTTACCTTTTTTTGTTGCTGAGACCTTGTCATAGTGCGATACTCTTTGACCATGTTCTTTTAGGTATTCCACATGTGAGGTGCTTAATACATAGTGCAAAGTTTAATTAATTTGAAGTTGTTTACAGTTACAGGGGATTTTGATTTAGCTCAGTGACACAACAATACACTCAATTGACGAATTAGTTAGAAATTACACTTAATGGAGTATAGCAATTGCTATATATAATTGACAGTATAATTGCAATATACAATTGACATGATATAAAAATGAATCTCATTATCTTGAATATGCTTAACATCATGACTCTGAGTATCCCCCAGTTGCCAGAAAAGAATATGTGTGTTGAAGTCAGCTGAAGCCCAGAGTTCTCATCAGAGCTCTTCTATTTGTTCTTTGTTTTTTCATGTTTGTCTTAGCCACAGTCCCCATGCTGATCTGGCCAAGTTATTTACAGCCGTGGAGTCTCCAGTGCCAAACTGGTGGCCCATCTCTTTTCCCTTCTTGTCAGTATTGTGCTACTCAGCCTTCTCCTCTGAGGGCCACTGCTGTCATGCTGGGCCTGTCTCTCATAATGTTAGTGGCATTAAATAACTTGCTCTACACAGAATGACTGCTTGATACTTCTTTCAGTATAAACTATGGTTGTAAGAAATCAGCCATAGGCCCCTGCTTGCTTACAAAGATTGCTGTTACCATCAAACCAAAGTAAAACAAAGCTGCAGGCATATCAAGAAATGTTCAGACAGAGAAGGCCTGGCAAGGCTAAGTCCCGAGGTCTTGCAGAGTTGGTACAAATTACTTGGTTCATTAAATGCTCTGTGTAATTCATATAAAGCTATCCAGCAAGCACGCAATGCGGAACTTATGCCTTCCTCCATCACTCTCTGAACCCAACAGAGAGACCTGTGCTCCATGCCTGGAACTCAAGGTTAGGAACTGCTGGGGAGTGCAGCTCACCTCCCAGGAGGTGTATCTCAGCTCAGCCTGCTTGTCTCAGGTCTGGATATTTCAACTTAATCTGTCACTATTTGTAGGTGGAATCACAGCAGGCAAAGTCACTTGTTGACACAATGATGGGGCTCTACAAACAAGCTAAATACCTGTTATGCTTATTTGAATAAAAAATACTCTTGATTAGAATTACCAGGATCATAATTTATAACCATATCCAGTATGTATGAATTTGTTATTTTAACCAGAAGCACCCCTAGAAGTAATTTAATCTGAATTCCTTTCATCCAGGGACAAATGATAGTGCAAACTGTTGAAATACTTTGCTGACATAGTTCGTCTAAACCAAAGGTTGTTTAGCCTTGAGAAGAGGAGGCTGAGGGGTGACCTTATTGCTCTCTACAACTATCTGAAAGGAGGTTGTAGAGAGGAGGGTGCTGGCCTCTTCGCCCAAGTGACAGGGGACAGGACAAGGGGAAATGGCCTCAAGCTCCACCAGGGGACGTTCAGACTAGATATCAGAAAAGAAAAATTCACAGAAAGAATCGTTGGGCACTGGAACAGGCTGCCTAGGGAGGTGGTTGAGTCACATTCCCTGGAGGTATTCAAAAGATGGGTAGACTAGGTGCTCAGGGACGTGGTTTAGTGGCAGATAGGAACGGTTGGTCTCAATGATCCAAAAGGTTTTTTCTAACCTGGTGACTCTAGGATTCCTTTGGTTTCCTTCGGCATTGTTTGTTTGCCAAAAGAGTTTGCCTTTCTTTTTAACATTTGTCATCAATTATGTCATTATTTTCCCCTGAGCCTTCAGGTCATGTGGTCTCTGTTTTTCTCTTCAGTGCATTTCTTCACTATGAGTGTGTAAGTGGTTGTGTGGGAGCAGTATGAGGCCAGGGTATCTTTGATCAGTGGCAGCCCTTTGTCCTGTTGTTTTACATAATGTGCAAAAATGTACCTTTTTGGGTGTTAATATCTTGTGACACCAGCTTTTATGAGTGAAAAACTGCCACTAGTTATCTACTTGACAGCATACTAAATGGAAATAGAAATCTTACTTTGTATTTCTTCAGTTTCTTAGGTCTGAATTGTTATATAGCAAATAGCTGCTTGTAGTCTGTTTCTTCAATTGGTAAAAAATGTCAGCCATATATCTCAAATTTCATCTCTGTTCCTTCAGTTTCCACATTTATTTTTCCTTGAGTCCTCATAAAGCATTATTCTTTACATTTTTCAGACAGTCCCATCTCTTAGGCATAACTAATACCTGTCTGTGTTCAGCTTTCCTTCCTTTAGTATCTACACTCTCCAGTATAATGAAGTGATTAATCTGGAATGGCATTTTGCTGGGTAGTGTAATATTCTATCACTCTAACCTGCAATTTATGGTGCAGTGTTATCTCATGGTCACAACTATCCATCTACCCCGACAGTAACACAGTGCAATTATGTGCCTGGCTGTATAATTAAGATTTAAATCGAGCACTTTGTATACTATTACCAGCCTCTTCATCTAGGAAGTCTTCTAGTTTAGGTTCATGTTGTGAAACATTTTTCAGCAAAATTTTTCAGGGAAAAATAAAGAAGATAACCAAAGCAGAATGGAAAAAATTTCTGAGTTTATCTGTTCACTTCTGTGTCTTTCATACTCTTCAGTATTTCAATGTAAATAGGTATATTTAAGAATTGTACTGAATAGTGCCTTGAAATTGGTAAACATTTTTTTCACCCTTGGTCTCATTCCAGCATAATAACACATCTTGGTAAAATCCTGTTTTTTAATGTATAATTATTTACTGAAGTACATCTATACTTCAGATGTTACAACTGGTACCCCTAGAAAATACTATTTTTGTTTTTCAAAGGTAGTTGAGAAACACCACCCCTTAATACTGTCTTTCCTGCATGTAGTTAAATCCCATCTTTGTTCACTTCATTGTCAATCTAGGTCATTATTTGAAACTGTTGTTGACAGAGCACTTGAGGGTAAGTGCATCTGGTACTATAAATAGGCTTGATTCTTCATAGTAAGTCAGCAGATTCACTTGAAAATTCTCAGTTTTGTACCAAGTTTGATGAAATGGAAGCTTTATTGCATTATTCTGTCAACCAGTAGCATAACAATTTAAAATGAGTTGATATCTTAAAAACTTTGATATTCCAGAATCAAATAATTTTGATTGCTAATTTTGTTTTGAGGGGGAAATGGACCCTTTAAACTATGTCTTTTGTTTTTTTTTTTTAATACTTGTGTTTATTTCTCAAAGCAGTGCTTGTACATGAAAACCTCTTCCAACACACGTTATACTTTTCTGTTTGTTATGGAAAATGGAGGAAACGATTCCTCTTACTATATATATTTTTGGTAACGTGTGCTGTGAAAATTGGTGGTTCTTTAGATTAGTTTTTTGTTAGTTAGTTTACCACAAATTGTGGCAAGGACCAACTAACCTGTGTGCATTCCTGCCACAGTATAAAGCAGCCTTCAGGTACAGCTCCAAGATACTGTTCTACAGGCTAAAGATTTTCAAACATGGAAAAACCTGACAGGCTGTGTTTTCTGTGTGGCTCCAAATGCAGGAAGAGGGTTAGTGCAGCTCTGGATGCAACATGGGCATGGACACCTTTCTGAAACCTTTGACCACTAAAATAACTAAAACTTTAATCGTGCTTTCATACTCTCTAAATAAGCATTAAAGCTTTATTTTAATAGTGAATAAATTCTTGATATGAAATTAGCAGTGTAGTTTCATCCTACACCCTTTCTGCATGTAAAACAAGCATTTTACAAAACTAGATATAACGTTGGTAAGTGCCTCTGTCTCTGTAAATAGGACTGGATGTACTACTGTGAAGTATATTGGGATTGATAAGCGTTTTAAAGAAGTGTACATAACATTGAGTTTTCCCCACTGCAGTCTGTAAAGATTTGCAAGCACCCCACAGCTTGTACACAGCATCAGCATCCCTTTAAGAGGTTTTTCATGCTGAGTCTGGATGATGGTCTGTAGAAAATGGACAGTTGCCCTTAATAAATTTGATAGCCACTCAAACTGAGGTTTGATGCAGTGCCTGTTTGCTGATACTGAATCGGCGTTGCTGCTGATGCTGTATTTCCATGTGCCAGATTCACTGTCAGAAAAAGAAACAGAAATTCATTGATGTTAGAAGCCATAGCAATAGTTACCTAAATACAGAAGAACTAAGCTACTTTAATGACTCAAATAAATATCCTTATTTCTTTAGTAGTAGGTGAATGTTTCAAGGCTGGTGACAATTCCACTAAGTGTTTTTCCTTTAATTTTAGAAAGGGAATGATAGTTTATTCCATGAATCTGCAGAAAAATATATAGAAATGATAAAGTATTTTCTGCACAAGTGCTGTGTGAGCGATATGCAGGTGTATTTCCTTATTTGGCATGAGAAATTGTCCAATACTTAAAACCTTGATAAATTGTTTCTGTGTGTGAGAGAAAATTGGTACTGTCAGGTAGTGCACTTTGGCTTGTGAAGATCATACCTGTTTCTTTCACTAGCTGGGAATAAAAGGATTGACTGAAATCTATGCTGGTAGAGCTGCTTCTTGGACAACTGTGTGTCATTTTAATAACCTCCAATACAGAGGGGGTTGTTGAGAAACTGGAAGTAGTTCAGATTTTTAGAGAGCTGGATCTGGTGAAGAGGAGGCTAAGGTAGTGATCTTGCGTTAGCCCATAATAGTTTCAAAGGGTGTGACAAAGGTGGTGGTACCAAACTTTTCTCAGTATTGGCATATAGTGTAGCAAGGGGCAGTAGCCATAAAACACAGTGTGGGGAGATCATACTAGACACACAAAAACCTATTTATGAAGAGGATACTGTAGTAATAGAAGAGGTCAGCAGAAAGGCTGTGAGTTTTTTCATTTCTAGCCAAATACTCAAATCCTAATCTGGTGTAGAGTATGTTGATATTTTTAGTGGAAAAAGGTGCATTTAGGTGACTTCAAGCTAAAATTTCTGTTTTGCTATGATGATTCAATAGTAATTCAATGATAATGCACAACTTTGCTCGAAGTAGCATTTATATCTTTGGGGACAGATCATGGAATATATATTTTGAAGGAGGATAGCATGGCTTAAAAATTCTCCCAATTTGATTACTTGGCTTTTAATGTTTTAAAAAATAAGATTAGAAACTGAGGATGGCTGATTATTAAAGAATAATCTCTTTCTTTAGTGTTTGTATTAATGGTAAGGACTGAAATAATAGATGGCCAACATAAGAGGTGGATAAAGTAGAAAACTAGCTAATGCAGAATGGGATATTGGAATATTTTGGTAAGACCTTTCAATACTCTTTTTGTCTAACTTCATGACCAATTCACAATCCCTTAACTCAACATTTTTTTTTTATTTTGATCAGACTGAATATCAGATAGAATACCTGGAGAAGAGTAAAACAGGTTCAAAACTTCTGTTACACACTTTTGGTGAAGATTCCTATTTCATGAGGGCTGAACCTTATCTTCAGAGGATTCAGGACTTATTCATAGACACATTGCGTCTACCCATGTGACTTGGACCTCAGGTGATATAAAATGAGGCCAGACAAGTCAGTTATATGTTCAAGAGGAAAGTTAATTTATCTCATAGTCTGTGTATGGCATATAAATAAACAGACGGGAAATCAGGGCAATATATTCCCTATATAGGAAACTGAGTAACTCCTCATGCTGCTGCAATAATTTGGCTTTGACTGCTTCTTCTCAGTGGTGCAGAGAACAACCAGTGCTTCTTGAATGCATGGTCAAATCTGCAGGAGACTATTCTTTGGGTTAATCCTTGGATTCAGCAAGGTACTTCCGGGGTTTTTTTCAGCTCTTTGTAGACCTAAGGGAGAAATACAATGTAGTAGTTGCAATAACAGATTTTAGGATATAGTACGTTGATTGTTATGTCTATCACACTGAAGTGGTTGCCACGAAAATAAATGATAGTTGAAGTCAGAGACAGTTCTTGTTCTTTTAGGGGTCATTTAGAGCAAATTCCAGTGTCAAAATGCCAGATGAGGATTTTATGTAACAGAAGTGGGATTCTGGACTATTTCTGTCTATGTCATCTGACTCTTTATACAGTAGTCATACACCCACACAAGTTCCCTCTCTCCTTCCTTCCAGGTTAAATACTGAGGAACGCTCTGTGCTTTAAAGGAAATCCATACTAAAACAGCTTTTGGTGGGCATCTTGTAGTTTACCAAGGTGTTATCAGCAATACTGTCTTAGCTTTTGTGCTGCTTTAAATGGATATTTTGGTGCCTGTGTATTTAAGCAGTGCCTAGAAGGCAAATTTAATAATAGTGAAGTTCTCTGTAAAACCTGCTGCAGCTTATGTTGTCTAATGCATTATACACGAGTGTTTTCTTCAGCAGTCTGTTTACAGTTAAAGTTCACTTTCTCCAACTCCTTCTGTTGCATCACAGCCATCATAACTGAAGTATGTTCTGCATTTTCATATGCTTGTAAAGCCATATTATCTTTGGTGAGTTTATGTAATTTTGGCTGTTAAAAGTAGTTTTGCAGTAGTTTTCTTGTTTGCTGCTTGAACAAATGTGCTTTCCTTCTTAGATACCACCTAGATTCAGATTACAGATGTCATAGTGTTATTTTGCAGTAGGTTGTGCTATTCTCAACACATTATAAAAGAGTTGAATAAAGGCTTAGAGCTTGTTAAAGGAAGATTTTGTATCAGTACTAGGTTTTTAAAGCTTGTTAGTTACGATGTATTGGTTATTCCTGCACCTGTTAATTGTCGCCCTAATGAAGCCATAGTTCTGCAGAATTACCTCCCAGTTACAATGTCTGTGTCTTAATTTTGTTTCTTAAGTGAGATTTGTTTCATGGAACTTTGTAGAAGAACGTGTATTACATAAAAAGTTCACTTTCCTCCATGAACGTTCTTCTGGGAGGGGGCAGAATCATTTCCTATTGTTGGGGCCTCTGGATGCTGTCGTGCATTTTTTTTCTTTAGAATAACATAATCTTCAGTATCTTTGATATTTTAGTAGTAAGTTAACATAATCTCTAGAAGTAAGATTTTCTAAACAAGACTTCTTTATCTGCGTACCCTGTGTAATGGGTATGCAGATAAAGACAACATAGATAATACAGGTGTAGCTGCTTTCTGAGCAGCCTAGCATCCAGTTGATGTCTGGGAGGGCTTTTGTTAATATGCTGAGCAAAATGTGAGCTGGTTTAATGCAGTCAGATCAGTTCATCATGTTTTCAAGCCCTTGCAGATCTCTTTACTTTTGAAGCTGCTTCTAGATCCTAGCAGGTGTTGAGTGGCTTACAGAAGCTTGGGGCTGAACTTGAATGAACAAAATCCAGTTTGAGCTGTCTCAATGTCTCATCTTTCCACATATCCTTAGGTGTTAGACTTTATCTTGTTATATTCCTGTCTCCTGGGATTCAATTCCCTAAACCCTACCTTTTCTCTGTGCTCCAAAGTTTCTACTGCGCCTTTGTTGGCCGAAGCTGTACTTGGCTTTCTGTGCTGTGGAAGGTACTAAAGTTTCCAGCTACAGAGATGTTTGAAAAAGATGTGGAACGAAAGAGAAATGATATGAAAAAAGGCCACAAAGCATGTCCAGCTATCTGGTTATTGTAAATATGAAATGATTTTACCTGTTGGGTAGGAAAGAGTTATTTGGTTTTTCATCTGAGATCCCTGTCAAACCCTTGCTACAATTGTGTATTTAGGAAGTACTTTCTAATGTGTTTCCTTGCCACAGAGGATGTGGAGAACAAGCAGACTAATGCAGCTGTTGAGTAAACAGCTGTATTCATGTGAATAGCTAGAAGTTAAATTTTCAACACGTTACTGTATAAATGTAATTGGGAAACTGGTCTAATTCTGCGGATCCTTGAGCATGACTAACTGTACTCACCTGAGTATCATATTACAATGAATGAAGTTATCCATGTGAGTTATTTGTGACTCAGAAGGCTGAAAGATAGAATTGCATCTTGATTTTAATCCTGGAGTTGGCTTTGAAGACTGAGATTCAAATGATGTTAAAATTAATTATGAAAACGAATCCTTGCATGAAAGTATAAAAGCAATTTTAACATGTAAATCTCCAATTGTAAATGATGTAATATCCAAATCCTATGACTTTTTGCATGATCTTTCTTTTTTTTCTCCTACTGCTGGAACATTTTTTCCTATATGAAAAGGAAGCTGGCCATTGTATTTACCTAATTTTAAATACTGCCACTGACTTGTTTGCAAATATTCTATACTGATAAGTCATGTTATATACCTTTAAAAATGTGGTATGCCATTTGGCTCTCAGGGGGGTTTTGTCCAGTTTATCACATATTTCATACTTAAGGTAGGTTTTAAGGTTAATACACCTGTATCTGTTAGGCTTGCAGAGAATTTGAAACTAATCTTTATATGTTTTGAAAGACTATAAAAAGCCAGTAGATTGTGAAAGTTCTGATCTGCTTCTGAAAAAAAAAACCAACCTAAAATGAGAAATAAAATCAGTATCTCAACAGAGTTTTGATAATGAGCACATGATATTTCTCTTGTGGTAAAAAATTACTTTTGGGGTCTTTTTGTACTTCAAGGTGTTTTTTTTTTTAAATAAGTCTAATTTTGGATTTTTTTCTTTTTCGGAGGCTGAAGGGAAACATCTGAAAGCTAGAGAAAAGAACGTGAAAGCAAATGACTAGTTAAGAATACAAGTTAATAATTTTAAATTGGTAATACGTTGTAAATTCATTCTGCTTGATGACAAAGTTGTTATTAAAATACCTGCGTACTAGTAGAAAGCTAGATGGTGCACAATGGATGACTTTGAGAATGTAGTGTTTTGTACAGGCTCTGCTAATATTTTCAGGATTACTTCTCAGTGATTAAGAAGGATAGTTTTCCTGTCTTATGATAGATTAAAATAGAATTAAACTCTGTGCAATCTTGTGCTGTATATTCTGAGGTTCCTAATACAATTGTGCAAAAAACTGTTTGATTGTACCCCCACCAAAGTACTACTATTATATTCAAAAAAAGCTCAAGATGAAATGTTTTGGCCTTATTGCAATATTCCCCTCTCCTTCCCCTTAACTCTGCCTCGACCCTTGTCTTTCACAGTAATATCTCACTCTTGACTAATCAGCATTTCCCCATAAGAAACTATTTCAGTAGTATATTTTCAAGTGAGTCTCATGATGAGCACAGCTAAAATTTTAATGTTCTCTAATCACTTTGCAGAAGCAGTTCTGACTATTTACACAGCTCACTTCTGGTATGATAAGTGTAATGTATACAGAGTGATGATTATAAATATCCCCAACTTTCTGGTATAGAAGAAGTTAGGTTTGTTTATTTAACATGAAGATGAAATTGTTTTCAAGAATCTTACTCATTAAATGCTTTTGAAAATTTGATGTATTTAGTGAAAACTGCAAGGTTATTTTATTCCTGCTGGCATAGTCGTGTTGTGGAAGAGTGAGCAAAATCCTTTTTGTTCTCATGCACCGTGTTTTTCTCCGAGTTCTGAATATTTGCGTTCTCTCTTCACTTTGTCCTTTACAAGCTCATTGAATTTTATTAGTTATCACTGCAAACCAAACGAAATAAAAGGAGTTGCACAGCTGCAGTGATATTAGTCTGAATGGCATCATCATCCTTACTTGCAGTGATATGCTAACAGGAAAATGTGAGCTTGATTATAGATCTTGGCAACTTTGCCAGAACAAATATAGAGGAGATTTTCTCAAAACTGAACCATTTTACGCTAAGAATCTTAAAAACAAAACCTGAAAAAAAATCAAGAAAAATAAAAAGAAACATCTTTTCACAGATGCTGAATATTCCTTGTCCTTTGAAGTCAGTGAGGAGTGTAAGCTCCCACTGTCTTTTAAAAATTTGGACAGTATGCAGAAAGCTTAATTTAAATTATCTTACTGTGGCAGGAGTGTGTTGTATTGCACTTCAGTTGAGTTTGTATAATTGTGGCAGAAATAGCTGTGGCTGAAAATTGATATCAGCTATCACAGTAAACCTATGTTGTTGGGGTTTTTTTGTGTATGTAGAAATATATATGATTTAAACATCCAGAATGAGTCATTTTGTAGTCTTTAGTGAAGTGATTCCGCAGTGTTACGGCAGGCATAAAGACTGGAGTGTGAAGGGACATCTCTCCGTCTCTCTTTAATTGCTGCTTGTAATTCTTATTGCAGGCAACTAGTGTCACTTTCTTTTAGAAAGTGAAATCTGTACATCTGAGATTCTTCTGAGTGTTTGTTTAGTAAATAACGTTTCTGAAGTTCCCACTTAATAGGTTCACAAAAACTGTGCCTGACGACTTCAAGCTGATTTGCCCTGAGTTTTTTACCAGTGGTGCATGTTGACTTAAGCTGTGCAGCTCAAGGAATTGTTATTAACAGTGGCAGTGATACGTCTTCTGAGAATCATAGAATAGTTTGAGTTGGAAGGGACCTTAAAGATCATCTAGTTCCAACCCCCAAATGAAAATGGAGTTACTCATAAGACCTCAAAAGACAGTGTATACTTTGACGTGTGTGGTGTGTCTGTACTGACTTGTGTACCAGTCTTAATTCAACAAAGTCACTAAATCACAGCATAGGTTGGTCTTTGAAGATAGCTAGGAGAATCATGAAACAGTAAGTGTATAAAAGGAGGTTTTTGGACTGGGTATCTGCCATTAAGTACCATTACTTTCAGTGTGTATTGCCAGGAAGAAATATATAGTTTGTGTAGGCACAGAAGGAAATGAGGTGCTTTTAGTGCAGTTCCCTTCTCTGTTGAAGGTCGTGAAAGACTAGTGGTAGAACATCTGAAGGAATATGCGTTTCGGAACCACCTGCCTATTACCTGTTTTAGTGAAACAAGCAAATACATTATTAACCAAAAGGGGCATTTTGAAATAATATCTAAATATTTAATATTTGCTCTTAGTAAAACTCAAATTATATTTTCCTGATTTTATTGTCTTTTTTTTAATGTTTTTTCCCTGATATGTCTGTGTGTCTTCCACGTAAAACTGTCAAAGCTTCCTCCTACCTGCCAAATTTGAATAGAGTGAAAAAGTTGTTAAAATCAATCCTTGTTTTTTTTATTTTGCTACAAAAAATTACTCCACTGTAGGAAAAAATTAGTTGTATTTTACCCTTCTCTCCAAGTTGAGTAATTTATTCCTACATGTGTATATAAATAAAAACGGAAGTTTACACAGATAATGTGCATTTGTCTCAAGAGGGAGAAAATAGTGCTATGCCCTTTTTTCTTTTTAATGCAGAATAATACTTGTTTCAAGTCTTCATGTGAATTGTGGTTGATGCTTCAATTCCTGTGTGAATACCGGCTATAGTCCTCAAGTCTGCTAGCTAAACCCTTTATCTCTGGCTGTTGCTGATGCACTGTATGACAACAGTAAATATTTCATCAGAGCGAACAGCACATACTTGACTGGCCTCTTACACGCTGCCTGGGAAGAGGAGGCAAGGCAGCGCACATGTCCTGCTGACTTGGAGTGTCACTAAGCGTTGCATTTCCTCTTTTTGTAATATAACGTATAACACCGTTTCTTCTCTGGCTGACCTGTAAAGAACAATTGTTATATGGCTGGGGAGATGAATAAGCAGCTGGCTCTCTGGAGGATAAGGAGACTGAAACATTTTGAGACTTAAACTTCTTGGTAAATATTAAAATAAACCTTTGGAATGCTCAGGGGTCTGTGTGGCTTGTTTTGAAGTTCACACATACTAGCTTTGTGCGTATTTCCCATCATGATTCACATATGGAAAGAGCTGATTTCACCTTTACTTGCAAGAAGGTCTCTTATATAACTGCAAAAGCAGCATACTGTTGAAGGAAAATGTGAAAACTGGAATTCTACAGTAATTCCTTAAGCTTGGAAAATTGTTTTCAATGGTGCTGATACCCTCCTGCAAGGGTGTTCAGTGAAGGAAAAGGGAAGCAACTTGGCCTTTTGCCTTGTGTAATGGTAGCAATACCTACGGAAAGAAGTGTAAGGATTTCTGTTTCTGTAACTTGAGGGAGAGTTAGCTTCCCCAGGCAGGATTTTCAGTATCAAGCTTGTGACTATCTAGCTAGACAAACAAAAATCCTTGTATTTTATTTTGGATTGTTTTATTTAATCTTTCAGATTTTGAACTTACAAATGTATATTTTCATGCTTCTATTCCAAAAATAAGCCAAAATTACTGTAATTGCTTTATAGAAGTTTTCTCAGGATGTTCTGGGAAAGAAAGATAAGACAGCCACTGTTTTAAGTCGTTTTCACGTTCCTGTTAATTTATAGTTCTTTTAATGAACATGATCTTCAGTGTAGCTGGAAAAGAATACTTCATCCTCTCCTTCCTCATTTTTATCAGTGACGTCAATCTCCATGTCATCAAAGTGGTAGAAGTTGCACTCCTGCTTAAAAAAGGCAGTGAATAACACTTCTTGTACCAGGTAGTCGCATTGATGCCGCAATCTTGTAGATTCTTGAAGTGCAAAGTCTGTGGTGCAGAGTGGTGCACCCAAAACCAGTCAACAACAGTGTGCACATGAGAGATGGTTTTGGCTTTTGGGGAAGCGTAAGAGTGAGGCATTATTGTCTCCACTCCCTTTATTATGGAGTGTATTAATTTTAGTGATATTCCTTTCGGGCGCGCCAACTTGTATGTATGTGTCTTATGACTTGGCTTATTAAGCATCTAGCAATCACTAGAAGTCAATAATTCGTATTTGAATGTTTTAGGGGATCCAGTCTTTTTTAATAGTCGTAGCAGCAGTATGTGGCAACAAGGAAGGTTGATCTCAAACTCTTACATGACTCACAGAAATCTTTTACAATTTTCAGGGAGTTATTTAAAACAAAACGTAAAGGCAATCTCTACATGTTGTTCCTGCTGAATCACTTTGTTGGCTTTCCTTTAATGCTTTAAAAAGTCCAAAAGGTACTTCTGTTCTTTGCATTTCACAACCTATGAGTCTCAATAAGATTTTAATTTGGCATTTTTATCATGCCCCAGAATTCCTTTTGAACTTATATCTACAAAGAAGTTCTTTTTTTCATTCAGTCTGTTCCACTTGTTTTCGAGTTACAATTCCAAGTAAAGTCTTTAAAGTCCCTGTTAGAAATAAATTAAACCATCACTCAATAGCAAACATTCATTGCCCCGCTAGAAAATTTGATTTAGAGTGTAATTTGCAATTAAACCAATATTTAACTTGCTGTCAAGGCTAAATTTAGATAACAGTCTTATTAGAAATGCTGACAAGGCCAGTGCAGGTATGATTTTTAATGTTTTATGGATGCTGCTGTGCTTGTGCAGAAATCTCAGAATCTGAATACAGTGGAACAAATGTCTGAATTTTACCTGAGCAGAAAAGGAAAATAGCGTGACAGCTGTTCAAGATAGGCTAGAAAATAATGATACATGCTAAAAATGGGTACCAGGAGGTTTTGCCAGTGCTGCCAATTTGTTTGGATTTTGTCTGTGAGGAAGTGATAGACCTCAACCTGTCCAAATTTAAGAAGTACAATGAAGAGTGGAGGTTTCTTGAGTGTCACTAAAATGAAAGCATTTAAATTCTTATTAAAGCCAGCTTAAAAACAACCTGTGTTGTGTTAGGTGGTGGTTTATCCCAGTGACCCAAGCACCCGCATGGATGGTGCTTGGTAGTAGTAGCAGGTACTACAGGGTTCTTGCCAAAGTAGGAGAGTAACCAACTGGTGCTGAATATTCCAGTTGTTTACAAACTGCTCTGCATAAGTAAATGAATACAAGAGTTGTCACCAGAAATACACCCTGTGGTGTAGTACTTCTTAAATACTAAAATAGTCTTCTAAAGGAGCATGCACAGAAATCTTTGAGAAACCCTAGTGCAGCATTAAGTTACATTGAAAGCTTAGTGGATACCCATTGTTATCTGACCTGATACCTACTAAAATATGTGAAAACATCAAGGAGTCTTGATGATGCAGTAGAATAGTTCAGGACATGATGGTCCTGTTATCACAGACAGTAAGAGTAATACTTATATTGAAACATGAAGACATCCTTTATTTAAAGAAGTCGTTACAAAAATAATACAAAATTTCTGAAAGATAGGAGCAACAAGTTTGTGAAAGTGGAGTAGAAAATGTAGTATTTGTTATTGTAAAAAATGTCATAATAAGTTTTTGTGGTGTGTTTTTTGGGGGGGGTCTTTTTTTGTGGATTTCTGGTTTTCCTTTTTTTAATCTTTCCTTCTGAGAGCTAGGAAAATTCATGAAGTAAAGTGAAAACTAATTCCAACTGAAGTCAGTAGTCATGTCATAGTTAAAACTGATATAGAGAGTATTTTTCTTGTAATATAACTCACATTATACAAGCCAGTTGATATTTTGATTTGATGGATAATTCAATTTATAGTTTTGGTTTCCCAAGCCACAGTCAGCTCTGTGGGTTACTAGCGCTCAGAGGCTGTGAAGTACTCACTATCACCTCATTCTTAATTAATGCGTTGATCCTGTGTGTACTGATCCCTATAAACACTAAAAGTTCACAACAGATGTCTAATGTGGCTTTACATTTAATTCATTCCTGTCTGAAAATCCGTGTCATATTGAATTTCAAGTAAAATGTACCTTGTATAGGCTCAGTCTTGACTGTGTAGTCTACTTACCATATGGGCAGGCTTCACATTTTTCAGATGCTGTTATTAATGAGAATCGTTTTAAAATGACCATATTAACTCAAGGAAATTGCCACTTGAAAATACAAAAGCCAAGTTGTAGTGCTTCTCTGTTACTGTAACTCATAAAAAAGTATAAATGGTTCTTTACTCTGGCAGTAAAGACTTATGTATTTTCACCTTCATGTACTCTCTGCTTTTCCTGCTTCTATACCCCTCTTCAGTAAGCGTATTTTGGAGCATGCAGTTTTCCACAATACAGTCAGCTTCTTGTTACCTGAGATGCAAGGAGACTGGCCTGTGTCAGGTTACTCTTGGAAATGCAATTGTCCCCTGAGAGACCTGTAGAAATAGATACCAGGGAACATAAGCACACACACACATCCCTGTGACTGCACACGAGTAGGACAGCCCATGTATAGCATCATCTGTGGTGAAAAAGACAGCATGAATGGTTTGGGTAGTTCTGAGGTGACTCCTACATAACTTCTGTGTGTTAAGCTCTTCAGTGCTCTGGGAACTGGAAAAGTTTACTTGCTCACACGTGGATTTTTAGCTTAATTCGTCCTCTGCGCATGTAAGAAGACTCTTCTGATAAGTTTCCATGGACATGAACTTTGGGTTCATGATTAAAATACCTGGCTTGTAGATGAAGGCTCAGCTTGGGTATAAGCCACCTTGTTGGCTCTGTTTCAGTGTTGACCGTAGTGTAACAGAGCGAGGCTTTGTAGAGGGGCCCTCAACATAGTTTACACCTTGTTCCTCATTCTCAGCTGTCTCTCCTAAGAGCTGACTTAGTGCTGATGGACACAGTTAAATCTGCCAATAGGAAACTGAGATTAGTCAGTAAGATGCTTACTCTTTGTAGTTTTAACAATTAAACGTGTTCTTCTTTGCACAAAGAATACAGTTGCACATCTCACTTATGTGTCTAATTGTTCATGATACATCACTGTGTAGCACAGGAAGATTTGCAGGTCTGCAGCTTACAGATACAAAGCTCAGAGGATGCTTAAATAGTTTTTGAAAGACTCTGGGAGGCAGTGCTAATAAGGAATGTCGCGTTGAAATGCAGTTTTCATTACATAGCTCATAGATTTTTAAATGCTTGTAACTTCCTACAATGCTTTTCAGGGTGCTGAAATTATTCCAGGCTCTGTTTCAACTTGAGGTCATTAATTTTTAAGCTTCCCCCCCCCCCCCAAAAAAAAAAAGTAGGAACACCTACCCTCTTTATTTCAAATTGCAGAAGAGATGCATTTCATAGAATCATAGAATAACGTGGTTGGAAGAGACCCAATGCATCAACGAGTCCAACCATTCCTATCAAACTCTAAACCATGCCCCTCAGCACCTCATCCACCTGTGCCTTAAACACCTCCAGGGAAGGTGAATCAACTACCTCCCTGGGCAGCCTCTGCCAGTGCCCAATGACCCTTTCTGTGAAAAATTTTTTCCTAATGTCCAGCCTAAATCTCCCCTGGCAGAGCTTGTGGCCATTCCCTCTTGTCCTGTCCCCTGTCACTTGGGAGAAGAAGCCAGCACCCTCCTCTCGACAACCTCCCCTCAGGTAGTTATAGAGAGCAATGAGGTCTCCCCTCAGCCTCCTCTTCTCCAGGCTGAACAACCCCAGCTCTCTCAGCCGCTCCTCTTAAGGCATTTTGTTAACTACAGCACGGTAAAGTTAAAGCTTTTGTTTAAACCATCATTTTTTCATGAACTTCTTTAGACCTTTGAACACTAATCATCACATACAAGAAAACTCGTGCAATAACTCTGGGCTTTTCCTTGTAAAACATTGTATTTTATGAGGCATTAATTTTATAATTACTACACTGATTTGTATGTAACGGAAAGATAGCCTAAATACTTCTTGTGCAAAGCAGGCGAACCTAAAATACTAGTATAAAATTGAACTATGAGTTGTGATTCCATAAAGTTTGACCTGTTTGGTTCACAACCACCTTGCTGTAAAGATGTTACATTCAAGTAGTTAGATCTGTAATGGATACAAATTTAATTTTCTTATTGACACTCAGTTTTCTAGAAACACCTGGTAGAAAGGCAAAAGTTATGATTGATAGCAAAATGGTATTTACTAAATATTCACAAAGTTATTTCTTGTAGATTGTTGGAAGTTTGCTATATAAAATTGTCCCATCATAGTAATATAGAATCTTATGTATTAGAAGGTATTTCTGAATGAAATAAAGTCATCTCAGCACTTACCTATTTCAAGCATTTAAAGCACAACCATAGACTCTCACATTTTGGGTTAAATCTTGAAGAGCTGGATTGTTCCCTTACTCAGGTATAATTTGTTTTAAACGATATTCCATTACATTTTGGCTAATAGAATGCTATGTGATTAGTACCTCTGTTTTTGCTGAAGATGGAATAATGCAAAATCACAGGAAACATGAATGCAGAAGTTGATTCTCAAATTAATTTCATTTTCGCTTCAGGCGTAGGTGGCCTTTTCCTTTGTGATCACTAGCAGTGAGGTGAAAGTTACATGAGGTCTCCGAATCTAATGCTAGATAAGTACAAAGACCGTCATGGAAGGCATCGTGTATATGGTGGGAGAGATTGTGTAGGCTGAAAACAGCATAAGCAGGTTATTTTTTTATATAGCGTAAACTGAGCATTTCAGTCATTAATTCAGTGCTGCTTTCTACAAAAATCTGCATGTTTGGAAGCAGTCTTTGGAAACTTTGGTACAGGCTGTCTGACAGGTAACTTGAATGCCAGATTTCTGAGTATGGAAGTGTCACTGAATTTGGTTTGCAAAGGCAAGAGATAGCAAAGACCAAATTTAGGTATACTTTAACCATGTATCTATCTTGTCATTGATGTAAGACTGAGTGCAAGCATTTCTTTTAGGAAGCCATGATCACACAAGGTAGGTATGAGAATTACAGCCGGGGGTCGTGGCAGTGCTCTCACCATGATTTAATTGAGAATAATACACAATTGCCAGGGGTTCTCACTAGTTCTTTACTCTGCTGTGGGAGTGCCTTAAGCTGACATTTTTCAGCCTAACTACTTAGCGAGACTGAGTGAAATCACAATTTTGATTTCAGCCTTAGCTCAGGCGTCTGTAAGGAAAAGTCTTTTTTAGCTTCTGATTCTTAAGTTTAAGCTCATTAGCTACCCTGCTCCACTCCCTAATCTGGCATCCCTTTCAACACACAGGCTATCAGTTTTAACTTCTCGCTCAACCACAACCTCTCTAAGTCATTTTAGAAGCTGGTAATACTCAAAATGTTGTCATTTTTCTTTTTTTATGCCTCTTTTTTTGCTGTGTATATCACACCAGTGTATTATGCAGACAGCAAAAACTAGTTCATCATTTAGCTCATCTTATATATTAAATTATGTTCTCACATTTACCCTGTCTTCAGCTGCACACTCACAGCCCAAACTTAGTATTTATTCATCTCTTTGACCATTTCTTCCACTTCAGTAAATCCACAGAGGATCACGGTTGTCATATGGCAACAAATTAAAAAAAAGGGAAAGGAAGACACCAAATTCTAATTCCCATAGGAAAAAAGGTAGTCCAGCCTAAATACACACCTGAATACAGTTACATCCCACTGATTTGTAGGCAATGTTTCTTTGCTGAATGCATATTCTTTGTATAGTACTTGTGTCGTGTTAGTGTCTGAAATATGTACCTAGTAATTAGAACATATTGGGAGTCTTTGCTTAAGCATTCAAGCAAAACAAAACAACACAACCCTCCAAACCCAGTAAACAATCCAATAAACAAGTTTAAAAGAAAAATAACAGAAAATTGATCATTTCTTACCAGCTCTTTGTCCCCTCTCCCTCCCTCCCTTCTTTCCTTCCCCACCTCTTTTCCCATCCCTTCACCACTCCTTCCAAATTTGGATCACTGACACAACCCTTTGGAATATTAGTATGCATGTAAATTTCAGAAGACTTACAAATTCTTCTTAAATATAATCTTGATTCTAGTAGGGACAGATGCAAAAAGGATTCTCAGGTGGATGAGAATGCTTTATCTAGAGACGTAGAAAGTATAAAAACTTGTTCAGCTCTGTTATTGTACATCTTCTTTCCCAGTCCAGGGCACATCAGTAACCAGATACTAGTCATACCTGTTCTCCATGCTTCATCCCAGTCTCCACCCAGAGTGCCCCTTGGTAAGCGTCTCATGCTCTGCTCACAGAGGATCAGGAGTGGATCTCAGGACCACTCATATCCACAGTGCAGCAGGGCTGGGTTCCCTCAAATGTGGATGGACAAGGGGAGGAGCTCACCTTTCCAGTCCACTAGCAAGGAGCATAATATGTCTTTGGAGGACAGGAGTATCAGATCCAAGTCTCTTGAAGCAGAAGTGAAAAGAACCAAAACACACTCATAGGTATGAGACACGCCTCTCCCCCATTCTCTAGTGTACACAAATCCAAGATTTGGACCCACCTTTTATCTTTCCCACTAACTTAAGGTCCATAATCCAGCTACCCTTCTTCTGGATCTGGACATCAGACAGCTCTCAGCAGCTTTGGGTGAAGCCCACTGTGTCCCATGTCAAGATCTCTTATGTAGTCATTGATTCAATCCTCCACTAGTGCTAATATTTCCTCTCCTTTCCAAACCCTGCCTCTGGGCACAGAGCCCTGGAAGATCTTATTGATTCACCTTCAGGCTGAGGCCGAAAAGGCATCAGTACCTAATACGTGTCTATATCTGCTGTCGTGAAACCACCCACTTAGCCATGGTCCCACATTTACACCAATATGTACTAATGTAGTAGTAGAAGGTCTTTTTGATGCATTTAGTTTCTGTTGCAAGTCTTATCTCTGTTTCAGCTTTGATTTTTCCTAAAACCATCATTGCATGCCCAGGCAATGATTTCAAACTCCTCCTTTGTAGCTTGTCTTTGCTTCCATCTCCTGACAGAGGGGGGAGTTTTATTCCACAAATGTTGAGCTTTTGAATTCTCACTGCACGTATGTGAAAGCAGAGGAGCTGCATTGCATATAAACTAGAAGCAGCTGCAGTCTGGCTTTCACATGTGCAAAGGAGAATTTTAGATTGGCTTTCATCAGTTTCTTTCAACAGTTACTATGTGAAAAAACAGCATTAAATGCTTCTATGATGAGATATACACAGTGTGAAATGTTTGCTTTCTGTTGTCATTTACTGTCAGCATCATTGAAGTGACTGTAATTTAGCCCAGTTTATTTATAGATGCAATGCAACAAAGCTTTGTGACTAGTGCTTTTAGCATTCCAGGTAGTAAGAAAATTATTCAGAATCATACTTATGTTCTTTTTGGGACTTATTACTGATAATTGTCTTGGAGAAAAATGTGGCTTTCTTTGGGTTTTGTTTCAAAAGCCCTATGTATACATTTTATATTGATGGACAGGGAAGTTGAGTCTTCAGGGAAAATAAATTCTTTAAATATAACTTCTTCAAGTAAAAGTCTCTTGGGCTAAAATGTATCTAGTGTATCTTTACCTACCATTTTAGTAATATGTTTCTTTTAAAGAATCAAGGAATGGTTTGGGAGTGAAGGTTGTCTAGTCCAACCCACATCCAGTAGGCAGGAATATCTTCATCCAGATCAGGTTGCTCTGAACCCCATCCCACCTGAGCTTGAATGTTTCCAGGGATGGAGAATCTGCCACTTCTCTGGGCAGCCTGTTCACTGTTCCACCACACTTATTTCTGTTCCAAATATTTATTATTTTAACCTAAGTTATGTGCAATTACTACCTTTTAGTTTTCAATATGATTATAATTATAATCCACATGATGATCAAGTGTTTTCTTTTAATAGTGTCTTTTAACTACCCACTCACAACAGAGTCAGGATGTTGTTTGTTTGTTGTGAAATACAGATGACAATAAGTGATACCGAATATTTCAGAAGTCATAGTTTTAGAGGAATTATTTAGTAATAAAGTAATTTAGAAGAGGTATTCAGTGAGTCAAATCAAGCCCATTACATGTGGCAAGGTGTAACAGACTTAATAGTATGGGGAAACAAGATAGGGGCAATAAGAGAAAATGTATTATTCTCCTATATTGTGTTTTTCCTCAATGGTCAAGATGTTTTATTTATTTATTTATTTGTTTTAATATAGATTAATTTAACCCATTACTTAACTCCTTCCACCAAAGAGGATTTAGTTTTCTGGCCAGAAAGGAGGACCTGTATTTTTCAACTGGAAAGTTTAAATGACCCTTGCATGTGTGTTACTCTTAAAACATGCTGTCTTTAAAGGCTGAGACATCAGTACCTGAGGATGCTGAGAGGTAAAGTGCTCATTCTCTTTCTTTGTTTGCACATGATAAATGTAAAAGAGCTTCAAAATGGAGGTTATGTGAGATAAACGGTGTATATAATATGTGTGTGCATATAATAGTATGTCCAGAGGAGGTGACACTGGATGTTTTTGTAGAGGATATTTTTAGAGTTATCTTAACCCATCTTTGTGTTAAAGACAGAAAATAGTTTCATATTATCTGGTTTCCCAAAGTTTTCATATGTATCTTGGCTGTCATGAAAACACTAAGATTATGTAGCATTTTTTTATTTATAAAAGATATGTGCTTAACTGACTCTGGAATTGAACTCAGATATCTGATTTTTTTTTTTTTGGTTTAATCTTATTGCTTTCTTAATGGATTTCTTTAGAAGCTACACTGAATACCCACTTAATATTTTTTAGATTTCAATTTATCAACTAACTTTAGTAATGCTGTACTTAAGACCATACTCTAGCCTCAAAATATCTAGCTATATAAGGTTTAATGTAGCTGAACATTTGCATTTTATTTTGCTGCCTAGAAATGATTTTTAAATTTAATGTGTATCTCAGATTGATCAGAAATGTTTTTGATCGGTTCTCCCTAGTTAAATTCATGTCCTTCCTATTCTTCTAAAGATTCTGCAGTAATACAAATAGTTTTAAAGCTTGACTGAAAAAGTTATTTCCATTACTTTGTTCACTTACATTAGAAATGGTTTCTCAATGCCCTTGGTTTGAAAAGTTGCAACTTGAATTTTAACTCTGGGAGTCAGCATAGTAGTAACAGGTTTTATCTATTACTAGGGGTTTTTTTTGTTGGGTTTTTTTCCCCTGTAATGAGGTTATCACAGTGAATACTATTTTCCTGAGATGCTTTTTTATTTAAGGAAGCGTGCCAGCAACTTCAGCTTCTTTGCTTCTTAAGCAGATTCAGAAAATACCTCAGCATGTTCAGAAAATCACTGCCTCTTCCTTAATTTCAATAGCTGTTGACTCTTAAGATTGACAGATTCAGGTTTCATGATAATCTAACATAACTTGCTGAACCTACGTTGTGTATCAGCCCCAGAAAACAATAGTGAGCCTTTCCTAAATAAAAACTGGCAGTTTCAGGCCCAAGAGCAGGGTGTGTGAAGTATGAGGCAGATACAGGTTTACAACATGGGCTAAGGTACCTTTGCTGTTGGTTGACCACTGGTTGGTACAGCAGATGCTCCTGCATTACGCGGCAGAATCATGTGTCTGGGCAACCATCACCTTGTATAAACCAAAGCTGTGCCTGTCCTTGTGGGTTGCTAGTACAGGAAAACAGGTAGGGGGGTTTGTTCCTTTAATCTATCAGTTCGATTCAGAGCTGAGTAGCTGTCAGTGGCTTATCTTTCCTCTCCTTCTACCCAACGTTTGTAATTTGACATCTGAAATAGGAAGACACCAATCTTCACTGGTCAAGTTGAGTATTACAAACAATAGCAAATGAATTATATTACAACAAAGAATCTAGAGAAGTTTTTCTTTCTGCTTTTGGAGTTCGTGCATGATCTGATCCTTCTCCTGTAGACATACCAAAAGGTATGCTCTTCAATACAGATCCCCTTGTGTACCAGCAAAAGATACGCTCACTGAAAGCAACTCTTTTGAAATATGTATTGGACTGACTGAAATTTTATAGTAATTTAAATATCAGGATATGAGTCACATTGACTTCTGCCAGTGCACAATTCAAATGTGGGTCCAGAGTAGCTAATCATGGAGAGGCTCAAAGTTAGGGCAGAATGTAACAAGATTGGGTCGGTTACTTACCAGGCAAAAATCAATAAAAGAGAATCAGATTATCACATGAACTCTGTCCTTGTCAAATCAGTTGTGAATTAAAGAGGCCAATATCCTAAGGCACACCATAATAAATAAAATAAACTTTAAAACCTCTTTCAGGGAAGAAATACAATTTTCTTTCTGCTTGAGTGACTAAGACATATGATATACATATCCGTGCATTGTGTACTTTGTAAACTAATGAACCAATGTAATCTACATGTTAATTCTCAGTGTGAAAATTTAACATATGCTTAATGATTCATTAATAACACTTTTCTTCTTAGTTGATACAAAATTCATCTAGGAAGATGGGTCTAGAAAAAAAACCACCCACACCCTGTAAGACTTTATCTGGTTTTGGTTGACTTTCAGGGACTTATCATGTGTAGTGTAGGCTTCAGAAGAGTGTAAAGTACTGTCTTCGTTTCCAGGAATGTGTATGAGAAGGTGCATTTATTGTAAAGGAAACCCTCTTTTACTTTATTTACAGTGTTTCAGCTTGTCATGACAAGCTTAAATTTTCTCTCTTCCTTGTATAATTTAAACTTCTTATGGGTTTTTGGGGGGGCTATAGTTACCTCTTATTATGGAATTTTTTGTTGATATATGAGAAATATCTGTGAAGTAAATTCAGCTGCTCAGTATTCCCATCTTAGAGGATGGGAAACAATCTTCTAAAGTTGTCAAAGATCACATGGTAGATGAGAAGGAATAGAAATAAAAATTTTTTGCTTTCCTATGCAAACCTTGTGTGAGATTTCTGAGCTGTAGTTAAAAAGATGTTCTGTTTAGAAAGAGAAGAAATTAAGTTGTTAAAAAAAGAACAAGAGAGTAAGCTGAGATTTTCCTGTGTTTTTTTTTTTAATTCTTGATTGTGTTTTCCACTTTACTAGCTCTCCGCATCTTGCTTAGGGCTGACTTTAACTATATTTCTTCAAGATCTCTCTTTGTTGTGACTTCTGTGGTAATAATTGCAGTAGGTTTAAATTTGTAGTGGTACTATTTTTGGTTCCAGAACTAGTTAAAAGGGGATGCCCTATTCTCACCAGATGGCTGCTTCCCACAAAAAAACTTTTCTTTTGTTTAACCATGCCAGAAAATGGCTGACAAGCTTCAAACAGAAATTCAGTGGAAGCTTGTTGAGAGTGGGACAGTTGTGTGGATTATAGGTGCTCATGTTCAGCATAATCATGGTGCATTTCTCATGTTAGAAGGACGGAATGCTCCTAATTCTGTCTTAAAAAAGACCAGCAAGCAAACAAAGTAAGTTGCTGTAGCTACCCAGTGTGTGGACAGAACTGTTGATTGTATAGGGCTCTATAATTTTCTCAGTTATTGCCCAGTAGTAGCCTCATGAAACACTTTGTGAATGTGTAAGTTATGTTTAACCCCAAGAATAATAAAAAGAAGTCTGTTGGACATATCAAAAGTCTTCCAGTCAAGAAGCTTGCTGCAGTCCTCCTATTCTGTAGCCCATATTAATAACATTGTACGGAGGTATTATGGAATACAGATTGATTTTGTTTATAATATGGAGATAAATGAGAATGGAAACCTAAGTGCCAACCTTAATCCATAGAATTTGTAGTTAATATATTGGCAAATAATAATAAAGAAAAATACAACGTTTGTGTTCTCCTTAGGCTTATTCTGTTATATATAATGGGTATGGACTTTACATAACTGTAGGACTGGAGCCTGGAAAAGTGTGGGGGAAAAAAACAACCCTGAGAAGTCTGCTTCATCTGTTCCACTTAAATGCAAACATCTAGTGTGAATAAATACTGAGTGAGCTTTTTAAGGACCACTGGGTTTTTTTCATGTTTTCTTTTGAAAGGTGTATTGTATATCTAAAACTCAAATGATCTGATTTTATCCTTATGAAATTTTGTTCATAGAGAGCTCATAGGCTTCTGTTCTCAGAAATGTTAAGTGCTGTGTTTTTAGGTGGTATAAGATTCCTACCTCCAGAAGCCTCACATAGGTAGAATTTGCTCAAATTTGTTAAAAATAAGAAATCTTTTATTTTGTTCGAGCTGTTTCTTATTTCACTTTTCTTTAGGTAACTTCTGGCAGCATTCTTGGGGTTTAGTTCTGTTTTTATAGCCTTTGGTTCTCTTCTGGGCTTCCATAAGCATCAACCAGTTTAGGTCTTGAAAATATTTATTGAATGTATTGTCAAAACTAAGTCTGCTGCTCATTGTTTTAATCCATCTTTCAAAAGTGTTGGTTTGGATCAGGGGAGTTAATACTCTTTGAACGCTCAACCTCAGCCTCAGTATATCTTCCTGAATCTCACTCCTTCAAATTTCATTGTTGTATATTATATTGTACTTTTCTGAGCATCAGTTGTTCAAGGTGTTGTGATTGCCGTTCCTGTGTTCCATCATTTGCCTGCTATAATACTCTTACGTACTAATTACCTTCGTAAACACTTAGCATTTAATATAGAGTTGCCCTTTGCAAGTACAAATGCTTAAAATCAGATGCAGTTTATACACATTGAAGCCAACCTGGCACGTTTGGCATATAAACAACAATGGGAATCATAACTGGGAACATTGTGAGAACTTACCTAAGCCTTTTATGTGTTAAGATTATTGCAAAAACTGACACAGAAGCAAGTTGAGAAGTAGAGTGTGTTAGTTTTAATAAAGATGCAAGGAACATGTGTCATTTGAGAATGTTAACACACTCAGCAGAGAGCTGAATACAATTGCAAATGATAGACTGATGGAACAAGGCAATAAAAATGCTTCAAAATAGAGAAAACCATAGCTTTTCAGATCAGCTCTAAGCAATATGTCACATCAGAGTGGGAGGCAAAATTATCTCAGGATCACGGGTTTATTAAAATCTACTTATATTATGTAATTTTGAAAATTTTAATTCTCTAAATATGCAAATAAAAAGGTTTGGTGGATGACTTTATAGATGACCTAAATTTTAGCTTTAGAAGAGAAGGACTTAATAAACTGACTCAACAAAATCACAACCTAATTTCAGGCCTCGTGTATGTAATCATAAAGTTTCTTAGATGTGGTATGATTTTTTTTAAGTTTTCAGAAATTCGGTCTTGAAACAACTACCAGCTTTGGTGTCAGCTTACCAGGGCTTCTAGAAGGTGCTCCCAGTCGAGTCCCATACTTAAGAAAAGAGTTGACATAAGCCAGGAGTAGCTGATTTGCATATTCACTATGGCAAATTAAATGCAAAAAAATTGAAATTCTTGGTGGTAAAGGGGAAGTGGAATATCATCTCATTGCCATCAGTTTATTAACAGCAGATAGTATGTAGAGCTGTGTAGAAGCATTCTGTGGTAAGTTGCACTTTTGCTAAGTAGGGTTGGTTTACATTACTTTATAAACCTTCCCCTCGTGGCATACGGATACTCGGATACTCAGCTATCTTTCTTAAATGTATTACTTAGAGCATTCACGTCATATCCACTAGAGAAAAGAACAGTACAAAAAAGAAACTACAAAGTTAATTCAAATGATGCATTGGGCTGCAAGATGATAAACCAGCAATGAGTTACAGATGGTCTATTATTGAATTACAACATAATGGTGGGAAGGCAGGTACAATGACTGTGATATTTACCTGCACAGGAACCAGCAAGCTGTTCCAAGCAAGTTGCGTGTGACGCAGCTTTACTGTTTTGCACCCTAAACACTTTTTTTTCCCCTTTTGTTCACTCATTAGTAATTGGGAAACAACTGAGAAAAAGAAGCCCTTTTCAGGATTGAATAGCATAGACTAAGAGCCCACTTAAGAGCTTTCTCCAAATTTCTACTTCTGTACCAAGGTTTCCAGTCAGTATATAAATAATTACAGTCCAAGCTAACTTTATGCACAAAAGATTATAGTATGTATTGTTGTGACCAATTTCATGTGAAAAAAAATGTGAAACATACTTTGTTACAATTTAGCTCAGAATCTAGCAGACCAAATGGATTTTTCTCTTTTCATTGTTTTTGACACATCCTCATGTAGTAGTGTACTTTTGCATTTCTAATCTCACTGCAGTATAGATAAGCACTTCACAAACACTTTCATCATAAGAAGGATGAAAGGAATACATAGCAATGTATAGGTATTACAACAGAAAATTTTAATTATTTGTACCCAGTTGAGTAGGAGAAGAAACATTTATGACTAAAGGTAACATTTAAGCAATTAGCTGGGAAGATGGTCTGTCATGTTATTTATAATGTATTTTGGTTATTGTGTCTTATGATTTTAATCCTTTTTATCTCGAAGTTTAGGTAGAAATGAATTACTCGAACTCATTTTCTTTTTAGCAGTCTGACTACATGTTTGAAAAATGTCAGTGGGAGAACAAACTCCCCAAGGTGCTTTTCAGGATGTCTTCTGTGTTAGAAAACAGCAGAAGTACTGATCGCCCAGTAGTTTTTATTGACTGACTGCTTGTGCAGTTCTGTCTCTCTTGGTGGATGCAATTTTGTCTTGGATTCCCTTGAGTTTGCCCAAGTGGCATAATTATGCAGTCCTGTTCAATGTTAACAGGTGCACCCAAATTTTCTCTCTTTAAATGATTCATTGTGTTTTGAAAATCTTTTTGTAAACAACATCTGACAGCACAAGACTCCTCATATTCTTTCTACTCGTTGCTTAGAAATTTCAGTCACCAATTGATTTTGTTGTTTTAAGTATGAATTTAATATTAAGCACATGCCCTAAATTCCACTTTGTGCATAATATTTTGAGCCAAACAGATACATATAGTATGAGCTTATGTATTTTACTTCATTGGAACCGCAGTAACTAACATTTTATCCTTGATTAACGCCTTTTGTTTCACTTTATTGTCTCAAAAATCACATTTTAAGGCATGAAGGCTTGGAGAGGATGATAAGTTGGATAGCATGTTAGCTGTGGCTAATGGCTTTAAATGCAAGAAGCTTTTTAAAATAGTGGAAAATGACTGATGTAAAATATAGCATTTTCTTCTCACTTTTTTTCTCATAGTCAAAATGCTTTCCTCAAGCTGCTGCAGATGGTTACAGTCTTTTTTCAAACATTTTTTGTCTTGTATTTCCACAGCATTAGGCTTGATTATTTCTGTTGAATTGCTTTAGGGAACCCAACATCAACACTCATTTGCAGTATCCAAGTAGGATGATACAGTACGATAGTCTGCTCTCAAAAGAAGGTCATTATTCTTCTTTAACCCTTTATGTAAGAATGCTATGGCCAGACCTATTATCCAAAATGGCGGTAGCTCCTTTTAGTAAGAAGGAGGCTGATGTTGACAAAGGTCTAATACTGTAAGTTTTCACGGTATATTTAGTTTGCATGTCTTCTTCTCTATTGACATAATTTGATACAATATGGGATACTGTTTCTACTGCTCATTTGAAGATTAATATAACCCATCATTTCACATTGCTTCATTTGGTTTGTTTCATAGAATCATTAAAATACTGAGCTGAAGGAGATCTGTGAGGTCATCTCATTCATCCCTAGAGTCCAAAGGCAGAAGTAACTCCACAACTAAGTTATTATTGCCATTAAATAAAATGTCACTTTTCAATTCAAACTTTCCCTGTTCCAAATGTTTAATTAGTCCAATTGTAACCAACTTGCATGTTCTTTCTCAATATGTAACACCATCAGCAGTACTGCAGTTTTAAGTTACTCTGCCTCAGCTCTGTTTCCAGCTACTACAGTGAGTGATGGAGACATAATATCCTGTCTCTTTCTATCCTCCAGTAAATTATTAGTGGGACATAGAATTGATATGAGCGTTAATATTTTTAATACTTGTCCAAACCTAAGCATTTCAGTTCTGCTATTTTTGTATTGCTACTACTACCGCTGCTACTACTACTACCACCACCATTATGTAGTCATCATTGCTTATAGTAACCATTGTTCCAGTAGCACTGTGTTCTCAACCCTTCATAAATTCCAACACACGGAGCTTTGATGGATCCCAAATTTTGCAAATTTAGTCAAGGCATACAAAACAATTCTGAATTTAGCAACTGAAGGAAGGAAGAAGAGGAAAGGTAATTGCCAAGGAGAAAAAAGCAGTATTTTAAAGGTAATTTAATTGTTTTTAAAAAACATACTTCCAGAACGTGCAAATGTGAGGCATGATAGTTACAACCCCCCACCAAACTATCCCCCACCCAAACCCACATAGGAATATAGGGAGTTTGGTATATATGGGAAAATATACGACTGGAAGAATGTCTGATCAAATGTTGGAAGAAAAGTAGGTGAAAGCTTGTTTTGGCATCCTGAAGTGTTCATATTTTAAAAAAGGTTGGTAAAAAAGTATAAGAAGCTCGTGAGTGGGGCTACTGAACAAAGTGTCTGCACTCACAGAAGTGAGTTTGAGTGTCAATTTGAGAAGGAATCTCCCTGAAGAGTAGAACTGGTTTTGCCTTGTCTTACGTTATGGTATCAAAGAAAACCTAAAAAGATGAAGGTAGAGTTAGTAGCACTGTTTGTGAAAGGACAAGGGAAGAGCTGTTCAATCTCGTTTTCATTGTATCTCTATGTAATCACACTTCGAATATCAAGTGAAAGTGTTAATGAGAAACTTCCTAACATGTATGATGTTATTCCCTTGGATATCATAAAAAGGGATTTAACATTTACTGGATTACTCTTACCCCTCAGTCCTGTTCCTCCTTCCTTCATTAATCACATTTTGTTTCAGATATGCAATATTGGTGCAAAGCCTCATCCTAGAGATTTCTATTGCTATAATTCAGATGTCTGTGCACACATTTGTAGTAGGATACTGTCCTGTCATGGTCTCTAGAAGTTTTAATTCTTTTTTTTCTATCAGCTTTATGCAAGTGCACAGTGATTATATGTTACTGTCATCTGTTCTCATCTATGTTACATTATCTGTGTTTATCATTTCTAGTAATGAAAATTTCAACTTTAAAAAGTTTCTTTATATTTATGAGGAACAATATCTGATATTTGTTATATTTATACGTATAAAAACAACTGGAAGTTTTGGGTCTTTTTTACCTTAAGCTTTACATTTCTTCACAGTAGATGCACGTCACCTGCCAAGATGATACATGTAGTTGTGCAGTGCCCTTTCTGACACACTATTCTTTCTAGTTGGATTTGGTTTATGCAGATTGCTAATAAGATTGCAGAAAATGAGGTTACGCTTGGCATTTCTTTTATAAATTGTAGTCATTGATGCACTCCATAAGTCTTCTTTATTTCAACTTTTTGTAATGTTAGATTCTTCTTTGTCGTGCTCCTATTATCCTCACATTTACTTCAATGACTTTTTACTTTCCTATGTACTTTCCTAAGTATGTATACTTTTCCTGCCACTATTGGTGGCAGAAGTGTATAAATTTTTCAGATGGTATTTGGGTTGAAAGGCACCTCAGGAGGACTTCACCCTAACTTCATATTCAAATGGGCATTTGTCCTTCACATCCCAGAAACTTGCTCCAAGAAGACTCACTCCATAATTTTCCTTTGGGCTGAAATGAGGCCAGCTGGCTTTGCTATGGCATTGGCCATCTCTTTCAGCAGTCTTGGATACGGTGCAACAGGTCTTAAAGGTTTGCATATACGTATAATTCTCACAAATAATCCCTTGATTTGTCATCATTCACTGCTGCTAATTCCTCTTCTCCTTGAACCCTGCCTTTCAGCACAGCAGCCCAGGAGCCTCAGTGATATCCACTGACACTTAATTATCCACTCCATTCAACCATAGTCCCATATTATCTTTGTTCAACCTTTTAATGTAACAATAGAAGATCTTCTAGCTATCTGGTTGCTATTTGAGACTTCTGCAAGTTTCTACTCAAGAAAAGGAGAAGGGAGTGGAGAGGGAACTAAATAACTGTGAGAGCAGCAGTCACTGCTCAGGAACAAAGGGGAGAGGCCTTGCTTGCTAGCAGAAGTTAAGTAGGTGCCATGGGAGAGAATGGAAAAAGGACTAGAAAAAGTAATGTGAAAACAGTGGCCACAGCTTTGGAGAGAGGAGATAACTTCTTGGTAGGGGCTAAACAAAGCGCAGAACCAACTAATCAGGCCTCTGGGAAAGAGCCCTCTCAACAAGCAAGTGTCTGCTTCCCCCTATTCTTCGTAAGAGAAGAGCTTCCATCCTATTTCTCATACTCTATCCAAATCTCAGGGGTATTGCCTTTCTCTCCTGTGAATGACAATGCTTCTCCCACCTTATGATGGATCATCAGCATGCAAAGGGTCATGCTTGTGGTCTGAAGAGGCCTCACAAGGAAAAAACTTACGTTCTAGAAAGTCCATCTGCACACTTAACAGTTGGCATCCAAGTGCTGTGGTGCACCTAGCACTAAGCAGAGACCAGAGAGAGCTATTGATTGAGTTATTCATGCCCTTCCCAACTCATAATGATCCGCTGATGTGTTTTGGCCTGCGTCAGCCACTTGGCCCACATTGTCCCCATACTCCCAAGGATAAACAGCTAAGGAAGTAAAACTTCAGTGATGGATGGTGTGGGCTTTCTCCCACATGGCAAGCTTAGCTGTTTGAGTCCAAACAACCTAGAAGGCTCAGGAATGTGCTCAAAATAATCTGGAGGGTTCAGTGATGTGCAACTATCTGAAGCCCCTTTTTTTATAGATAGAAGTCTGCCTTGGTGACCTCAAAGTGTGATTGTTCCTGGTTTTCAAGAAACCTAGCATCATCTTTTTTTGGTTTAATGAAGCATCCTTCTCCTGTTAGACTGCAGTCATAAGTGAGAAATTTGCTGGTGCTATCACCAAGCTGAGCATCTGCCCGAGACACATGTAGCCCTCTTGATGCTCCAACAGCTTGATACTACCTATGAATTGTAATCTCTCCAAGTCACATCTCTGTTTTTCTGAGAGTGAGAAGAGGTAGACAATTACTGGTAGTACAGAAGAGAGTTGGAAGTAAAAGGGATAATAAATCATAGTAGCAAAAATGAAGTTTGGCAAGGGACAGCTGCAGTAGAAGAAAGGGCTGCTGTAAAGAAAAAAAGGTTTTCAGACCAGAAGTGTGTGTGACTGAAGAAGGAGCAGCAGAGCTGAAGAATAAGTTGAGGACTCTCAGTCACTGGCAGTTGCTTTATGTGTTGGAGGAATCTGCTCATGTTTGGAATGGTTTAAGAATTTTTAGTGGTGCTGAAGTTGCATGTGATGGTTTCAGCTGTGTGTAAGTTTGGACCTAATGGTGCCCATCAAAGTTGTAAAGCATTTTGGTGCAGTACTTCTGATTCTGTTTTCTAAAATCTAATTTGTTCACAAAACTGCTCTAAGAACTGTGCAAACACATAGGAAATGCAGTAAAGCAAGTGAGGAGATTTGGTTTGAGACTTCATTGTTTGTCCAAATGGGATTGCTGATGTATTCATAGCCTTTCTTAAAAAAAGCAAAAAAAAAAAAAAAGAAAAAAAGGTGCATGCTTGTACTCTACCAGCAGAATGGAGAAATTACCATTTGTTGAAAATAAAAAAACCCCAAACAAATACAAAACATGTCAATTTAATCAAGTTTTCTAAATATTATTTTTCTTAAATACATGTTTAAGTGTTTTGACTTCCTACACCCCTGCTTTGCTTTGCTTTCCTTTACTCTTGCATTGACTGCATTGTTTCCAGTGATCTAAGCTGTTTAATGGGTTTACATAGCTTTAAATTGTGGTTGAATCACAGGCACAGACCATAATATGCGTGACTAAAAATCTACATTTACATAAATTTGTGGGGTTTTTTACAGTATACTGTACAAACAAGAACTATTTGTTTGCAAGCTTAAAGGGCTTCTTCATTTATATCTGACGTCTTTGTTCTGACATTTGAATTTCTCCATTCATTTAAAAAAATCAATGTCAACTGTGCATAAGCTAGTCATCAAGAGACAAAAAGAGTGTTTTAAAATGAGATAGTTGTTCAGCTTGTTGAGCTGTGACCAGTTTTCACTCCTTGTCTTCTTGACTTCATATTTTAAGGTAACCTATTTTTGTATTATAATACAACAAATACTGCTAAAAACTTGGCAGTGTAATGTTTACAGTTGGACTTGATGATTATAAAGGTCTTTTCCAACCTAAACAATTCTGTGATTCTGTAAAGACTGAAGAAAAAATTGGAATTAAATCAGCTTTTTTCACTTACAACTTCACTCTTACCTGGTCACTGTAATTTATTTGATACTTCTCCTTTGCACAGACTAACTAATTGTTTGCAAAGCACTTTTTAGATAAGTGTGATATAAATGCATAATGTTATTTATTATTACTACTACAAGTATATTTATTTGTAATTCACCAATTTAGTTGACGTCTGTTTTACTACCACTCATAAGGACAATAAATTAAATACTTTTTCAGTCCTCATCAATCTTCTTTTATCCTCTGCTATGTGTTTTCTAATTGTTTTCAATCTCCAGTACCTTCAGAAGACTGGAATAAAACTAAAATTGTGCAAATATATATTAGCTTCTCCCTTCTTTTCTTAAACTAGGCACAGAATTGGAAGATCTTTGCAGTATTTCAGCTACAGAAATTCAGAATAGACATACCTATTCCAGGGCCGTGCGGGTTAAAGAATGATGAACTTAATCAATTGAAGTGAAATACACCAGAATTGCAGTATTTTATCCATGTTTGAGAAGAGAACAAAAAATACATTAGATGTTTTGTTTTATTTAGTCATAAAAGTGAAGCAAAATAGTCCAAGCCATTTTTATTTGTCACACAAGCAACAACTGGTCAGCTCTATATTTTGGCTGCAACAAAACCTACAACGGAAATAAATTTCTAAGAAATATTTTCATCTCTTCTGTCATAATTCATTTTTATTTTTCTTATTGCAATACTCCTTAAAGTGTCAGCTTCATAATATCCATCCTGATGTCCTCAGCAAGACTATAAGCTCTTTTAATGTTTTTTGTTTTGGTTTGGGGTTTTTTTTTATATATTTTGACTCAGTTTCATGGGGTCCTTTTTCATATAGCTGTGCAGGTGATTTGCCATTGACTGTAACACATCTAAAATCTCTTCCCTGTGATACATCTTCCTTGCTGGTGTTTCAGACAACTAATTTTCCAAGATCTGTTCTACATTTTGTATTTGTGACCCTGAGTATCACTTGTCAAAGTAATTAACTTGAAGCTGGATGAGTTTTACTTCTGAGGGCAGATTCTCCTTGGAAATAGAGTTGTGTTTTCTATCAAATATGTTTATTAAAATGGAAAGTCCTAATTATGCCAGTCTTTTTCTGGTAGTTATTCCTGTGAATATTTTGGAATAGTAAAAGCCTGCTTACCTACATGATGGGGTACATCAGAATTCTGTGGCACAAAAAACCCCAGCGTCTTGTGAAGCTACCTAAGAGCAAAAATGAGAAAGGCCTATCAAGATGAGTGAGAAACCCAAAAGAAATGCAAAGAGTGAGTGAGGTAGGTTTTAGGATTTCTTTCGTCTATAATCATCTTCTAGAGTTACATGTAGTTCAGATAACAGTGACTGGAAAAAGCATCCTGCTACTGCAAATGCTGACTGGGAAGAGTGAGTATGCCCAGAGCTCTCAAATCTTAAGTGTGGAGAGGTTGTTTTTTTTCTTTTAAGCTTGAATTAATGATTTAGAGACCTGACTGACCTGTTAAATAAAGATGAGTGATCTGTATAAAATATCAGATTATTAATTATTGTATTGAAATTGATTAAAATCTAAGTCTATCTAAAATCTTATCTAATCAAATTGGTTCTGTTTCTAAATAGCTGATTTCATAGCAGTGAAAACTATTGTAAGGCATATTATCTGAAACAAAATACATAAACAAGAAAAGGAAGTAATTCCTGGGAAGCAGTTAGTTTTCAAGGTATCAAGGAAATAATACTGGTTAGAAATAAAATGGGATAGAAACGAATAGTAGCAAGAAAAATGTAATCTGAATACATGAGACTACAGCATCTCTTCGTTTGAGCCTGGTAAGCTCAATGATTTTTTTCTTTAGTATATTTCTTTTCCAACTGGACATTGCCATTTGCTTCTATATCCTTCCTCATTCCACTTGACATCCTCCTTTCACTTCTTCCTAAACAGTTGTCCTTACTAAAAATGAAGTGGATTCCATATATTGATTGCCTTTAATTTTTTCCCCAACCTCACTTTTTAAGACCTTCCTTGTCTGTTTCTGTATTTAGTAGTTATATCCAAATTTAGCTATTTTAAAGTGAAAATGAGATATGTCTGAATGGTTACTGACCAAAGGAAGTGAGCTCTTTTGAAGGATATAGAAAAACCATAGAAAAAGAGTTTTAAAACCCCATGACTTAATTTCATTTTGATTTAAATTAAGGAACCATTAGCAAGAAGAAAAAGCATCCTTTGTATACGACAATCGATATTTATGCATAAAGGTTTTTGAAAGATGTAGAATCCCTAAGAGGGAACATTAAAAAGGACAATTTAAATAATTCTTTAGAACTTCAAAGAAACACAAGTTTGGTTTTAGATTTTACAAGCAAATGGTGGAGAAGTGTTAAGCCTGACATGTAGAGGGGTTTGGTTTGGTTTGGTTTGGTGGGTTGCCTTTGTTGAGGAGTGGGGTGGTGGAAGAGTGGGATTTTGGTTTGGTTTTTTTTTTTGTGTGTGTGTGTGGATACTCAGTAGAGGTTTTTGTTTTTTCGCTTTTTACGTGCATAATTCACAGACTGTTGCAGGGATTCAACCCAATCCAGTCATGCCTGTACAAGGCAAATAAATAAACAGTGGTTTTGAGCCAGTGAGTACATGAGGAAGTTTACATTTTAAATGTGATGAATTACCAGAGGAACAATAAATCTTATTAAGAATTACATTTTAACTCTGATTGGTAAAGAAGGTATATCTAGTTTGTGGGTGTGGGAAAGTGACACTAGATACACATACATATCTGTCCCTGAAAAAAGACTAGCAATGGAAAGAATGCATTGCTATTGCAGTTGCTTTCCAAACAGGGAGATAAGACTTAATACCAAAAGGCCTATTCTTCCTGCAAGTGTCATGCTTCATTATATTCAGGCTTATTGCCCAGGATAGATAAATTTGATTTAGGTATTTAAAGTTGATTAGAAAATAATATAATATTTCCATTCTTAAGGATTAGATGCTATTAATGAGGCTTTTGTAGTCCTTTCATATTATAAAATACGAGTATAGTCATCAACAAATGTAACTATAGGTATTATAAAATCAAGCTTTAGCCCATTCTGCCTTTGGATTGTGTGATGACTTACTCTTTTAGACTAGTCCATTATACCTTGGTAGTAAAAAATTCATTCAAGTAGATAATTGTAAAAGTTATAGGAGAATGTGGCAGGAAGCAAAAGCAGAAAAAAGAACAGTGGTTTCAAACACTACACAGTTGGCAAAAAGAACCCAACAAAAACCCATGTGACAGCTAAACACAGAATAAGGACAAAGACAAGCAACTCTTGTTCACTGTGTTCCCAGAAATGATCTCATAAACACAATAGCTTAGCAGGAACATCTTGGTACACACAGCGAAGTCTAGCTGGTACCAAGAATATGCTGCCCAAGAGGCCAGGCAAGGGCACCGTCAGCCTCTTCCGCTGTGCAAAGGGGAATGGTACACTGACAACAAGTTGGAGTAGAAAGAGAGAGAGGAGAATAACATGTGGAGGGAGAATAAGCCAGCTTTGCTATTTGGTGTGGGACTCGCCTCCAGTGATGCCAATGAATGTCCTGTCCTGAGTCCATACTAATCAAAGCTGGCAGAATTCTCTGGCAGATACAGGGGAGGACAGAAGGCCAGAAGCAGCTTCCTCTTATGCAGGGTAATTCCCTCTCAGAATTTGGAACCAGACATCATGACAATATAACCTAAGCCACAAATACCACTTCAGTCTCAGATGCAAAATGCTGAAGGATCAATGAAATCAAAAGCTACACTGGACTTAAAAAATTACTGGCTGTGAGTCAGGTATGGTAATTACAGTTCATCTGGGAGAGCACCTAGAATTAATATACCAAAACTGGGTTCTGTAAGCAGTAGCAGGAAAATACATGACTTCAGATAAACAGACTTTCAAAGAATATGGAATGAGGTGGGAAAAACTCAGTAACACCTGAAAGAAGTATTTTGGAAGTTAGAGACATTAAAAAGCCTTGGATAATCCACACTTGGAAGTCATATTGAAAACCAAAAATAATTGAGAAAGGAACAGAAATAATTGTGGCGTAGTAGAATGAAGAAGACACTGAGAACATTAAAATGCTAAGAAATAAGGAAAACGGCTGGATGCTAGTATCAATGTTATAGGATAAGCATAAAGAATGAAATAGAGAACCAGCAAACTGATGATAGCAGCTGTAAAAGCAAGGTTTTTTAATTGGAAGGAAATGACAAGAAAAAGAGGGGATGTTTGCTACATAAAGGGGCCTAAATGTGTATTATTAAGGTGATGTTAGGTGGTTTGTTAATTTAGAGAAGATATATGTGGATTTATTGCATGTAAGCATTGGTTTTGAGAGGTGAGGGACTGAAATCATGCAAGAAACACTCACACGAGTTAAAAGGAAAACTAGAACAACAATAGTTCACAATAGCAACTCAATCTGTTACTATGGTTTGATTTTCCATACAAGCTCTCTCTCTTCTCAATAAGATTAGTAGTCTTGCCTCTGTTAGCTGTTCACACTCCTACTTACCCTTCCTTCTCTTCTTGTGTACAGTTTAACGCCAGTGTGCTCCTCCATCTGGCGGGATGTACCTCAAGGTAGATTTCTTGCCCCAAAATTATTGCTAGAAAAGGCTAAAAATTTTTGGCAGTCCTGTATAATTGTAGTGAAGCTCAGGAGAAGAGTTGTAAAAATCTCAGGTGCTGGGAAGTGATCTGAGCGTGGGTCTCTCTTATTTTCTTTTCTATTCTAACACCAACTCCGTCAGCTTTGGCTACGTAAAATGTGCAAGTGAAGAAAATGTGTCAGAGGGTTTGGCTACCTGTTAAGAATGTGGGGCAACTGACTTTAGTTTGACTTAGTACTTGAAACTGTATGGTGCTAACAAAAGTTGCAAGAAACAAGTACAGAAATTCTGTGCTGAGATCTGAGATGCAGTACAGTGCAAATAGATATAGAGGGTGTGACAACAAAAAACCCCAGGGTTGTGCCAGTAACTCTTTATTTAACGAATTAAGAAAATCAACCGCGATTACCTTCAAAATGGTTCCCTTCTGAGTTGACGCGCAGCTGCATATGATGCTGCCAATGTTCAAACCAATTTTGCAGATCATTTTCTGAAAGGCTGTTGAGAATCTGTAGCAGTTTTGCTTTCACATGCTCTGCCAACAAAAAATGGGTTCCTTTGGGCACTGACTTGATCTCTGGGATCCCTTTGACATAAGCCTCTGTCAATAATTGAAAAGTTTCCATTGTGGATTTCTTCAGCTTCACAAGAAACTTGATGTTAACTCATTGTTCACTCCTGCACACTGATATCTTTTAAAGGAAGTTAAGAAAATGTCTATATTTAAACACAGATCTACTCGTACTGAGTGAAGTGATCGAGCTGAGCCTTGTCTCACTGGGACAGGTTAGAACATGCTCTATAACCATCTCCTTTTCTCTCCCCTCCCACTCTTGGTTCCTGAGCTGCAGGGTTAATCTCAGGGTCTTTTTGTCTCGGACTTTGTAGCCTTAGTTAAATTATCTGCAAAATATCTTTTGTTGGAAAAACTGTGCTCATCTCTGGCTTGACATTAGGAAGATTAATTAAATATTTGATAAAATGCTTGAGGTTTCTTAGATGGTGCAATAATTGTCTGAAAGGAGAGAAAAACAAAGAATCGATAACCCAAAGCCCGTATTTTGAGAAAAATCTTTTTAAAGATGTGGCAGAATAACACCTAGTAAAACAGTTTGATAAAGGATATCCAGCATGAATTCAGGCAGAAGAGGTCATGCTGAACAAATCTGTTTGCGTTCTTTGAAGATACTAGTGGAAAGAAAGATAAGGAGAATTTAGAGGATGTAATATCCTTACATTTTAAAAAAAATAAAAATTGACAGGCTTTCACATCAGAGCTGAATGCCTTCGGGAAGAACTCTAGAGTAGGAGATAAATTAAGATGCTGGTCGATGATTATTTGAAAGCAAAGAAATGGGAACTTTGTGCATTTCAGGGAAGCTGAATGAATTTCTCCTAGTCATTCTGTATTATGGAACTTGGACAATAGAACAAAACAGATGTTATTAATTTTTTAAATGGTTGAAGAAAGAGAGCAGAACTAACCCAAGGTTACTCAGTTGCTCAAACCTTGAGTCATTGTGATTAGGGTTTGTCAGGTACCTATTTATGTTCATGCTTAGATAATCTCTTACATGATCACACCACAGTTTTTCACATCATTTGCCTTCTTCAGTATATAAAGTGTTTAGTATTCACTTGGTTATTCAGTAATTTGCTTTTCTTTCATTCAGCTTCAGGTCCTATTAAATATTACCACTTGACTTTTGGTTTGAGATAGATTTTTAATTTCTTACTGGCTTTTCTGTGACAGTTTCCGATAGCACACAGTGTACTGCAGTGGAAGAATATGTGTTCCATCTTTCAATGACTGGAAACTGAGGCACTGTGCAATTATAGTCAAAGGTATCTACTTATTTTGTATTAGGAGTCTAAGGTGTCTAGAACATGACCTTTAATTGTACTTAATTTATACAGCATTTTATATATTCAAAGCATAACTTCTGTATACTTAGGATGAAGGAGTAAGTGAGCAGCAAACAACTTCTGATAGCTCCTGTTGAAAAGCTTTAAATTTATTTTAATTTTGTCTTGTACATCATTTCACTGCATGAACTGCCAATCCATCGTCTATTCATGCGTTGAAACTAAAGGAAAGACTGTAAATTATAACTTCCTCAACAAACAAACAAGGACGAAAAGTCTCACTGACTGCAGAACTTGGATATCTCCTAGATACGTACAACCTATTCTTTGAAATAGGCAGATTTCACATGTTAAAAAAGAACTATTTTAACTCATTGAACATTTTTTGGTGATAATTCCTGGGTTGGAATGAGTTGCTTTGCAATCTTGGTGGTAGAATTTCAGTGTATCTTTCCTCTGTGTATAGAGGGGAAATTTGTCTAAAAGTAAATAAGAAATTACCTCTCAGTATGTGGCAACATGCTGGCACTTAGAGAGCTGCAACCATCACACATCTCCTGCTTCTCTTACTGAAGCTAAGGAAGCAAATTACATCAATTGCAGCTCTATGCATAGATCAACACTGAGGACATAGGTATTTCTTAGGTATTTTGTGGTAGATGAATGAAATACTGATGATATTCCAGAGTGTATGGCGTCCTCCAGGACCTACATGGGATTATGTGATTAGTGTGTACAGGCACAAACCATGTATACATATGGTGCGCTGCCAGAGAACTGTTGTCTTCTGGTATTAGGCAGGACAGGATGCCTGTTTCTGATTCTGAAATGAGATGCAGCACCTCTTTTCTCTTTGCACAGCCTTGTGGTTTGGCATCACTAGTTCATTCCATTGCTGCTCCTATTACTACTTTCTTCAAAGCTTTGTATTCTACAGGTAGCAAAGCTTATACAGGTCAATACTAGATGACGTATTAGGTTTTCTGATGTTTCTTGCTGATGTATTTCTCCTTCCTACTATCTGTCACCATCCTTGTTCACTAGAAATCACAAGTAATAGAACTTGTTTGAGTTACCGGTTGATGTGTTGACAATAAAGTTTGTATTACTTAGTTCTGATTAATGTCACTTATAAAGTAGCTCTTTAGAACAATTTTCAAGCTTCTTAAATTGAAATTTGAAGAGAAAAATCTGTACAGATTGTTTAGAGGGATTGTCATACTTAGATCTGACAGACATAAAGGAATTATTTTGTTTCTTTCAGAAAGGGTTTTTGTAGTGTGCAATATCTGTCCCTTATAGAACTTACTGAAGTTGAGTTTACCATGAGACCACCTAGTTACATCATATGGGGAACTAGGCTTTGGTGTTCTTCTCCTTCACTTTCCTAGACACATGCATGTTACGTATGAACGAGTATAAGAGGTTTTCTGCATCAGAATGGCCCAAAGGAAATTTAAACAAGATGGGAAGGTAGGAGTAGGAAAGGCAGGAAGTATTCTTCTGTTTTCCCTGCCAGAAGTGGGAATAACAAGTGTGGAAGAACCATAGTAATTTCACTTGGTGTTAATGTAGAACACATGAGTAAGAAAGGCTTTCAGTTTCCAGTGAGGAGGAAAGAATTACACTCTACTCGAAGCACTTCAGAGTTTTCTGTGATAAATTTGGTTCATACTCAAATGTAGCTGATAAAGAGATGTGTAAAAAAATTTTCTCAAAAATCTCAATTTATTCATTCAGGTAGCATGTGGACACATGAAAATTCAAATGAAAAGCACAGGATTTAATTCTGTCTGGAAAATTCTCCTTTATAGTAGCATTCTGTTATTTGTAGCAGTAGTAGATGCTACAACTGGTAGGGAGGTGTATTTCATGACCATTTCTCCTATGAGATTTTTTTTGAGAGTGTTCGTTAAACCTGATACCTATCATGCCTAATTTGTACTTAACACAATTATTTTGTAGAGGCGAGAACACTTGTATTGTGAGGGTGATTGAGCACTGTCTTAGAGAGGTTGTGGAGTCTCCCATCTTGGATATACTAAAAAGCTGTGGTCCTGATTGAGCAGGGGGTTAGACCACATGACCTCCAGAGGTCCCTTCTGACCTCAAACCTTTCTGTGACTCTGTGGAAAGGTATGAAAATCAGTTCAGCTACTTCTGGTTTGTGAAAGAGGATGTAACACTACTTCTGATTCAAAATATGGTACAGTATTCAAAGTGCACAGTATTAAATTCTCTAAAGTTAGAAAGTGCCATACAATCACTATTGAGGATATGCTTTTTTGCACGTTGAGGAGAGAGGAAATGGTTTCTTTTGTTTTCACAAAGTCAGTGACACATTTTCTGATTACTATTTCCCCTGCTATTCCTGCATACTTTGCATAAATGGTCCCGTGTTAATGTGGTGTAACTGCTTTCAGTTTCTACAATACAAAAATGCTACTGTTTCTTAATTCCAAAGAATAACTGTTGGATATTGCATCCTCATCTTCCACTCTGAATAGCCAGGTCTGCCTAGCAGAAAGCAGCAGTTTCAGCATTACACTGGTTAATAACCAATCTACTTAACTCTATTGAAATGTTATGCCTTCCTTGTCATTGTCCCTTCCAGTAATACTGTAGACTTTGTCTCCTGGCAGTGGAGCATCTGGAAGAAAAGACGATTTCATATCTTTAAATTGAATCTGGCAACCTTGGAACTCACATAATAAAAATGGTGTATTACACTGCTGTTATTATGTCAACACAGGATGAGGAAGAGATACAAGGATTTAAACCGAAGTGGAGTTTTTTTGTTGTTTTTGTAGAAGCTTTAATTCAGCCAATTATTGGTTGTGGCTTACATTGGGTTTAGCAGTATAAATAGAGAGATCACTTCTCCTTCAAGCTTCAGGTATTGTCATGGATACCCATTCCTTGACTATCATCTAATTCATAGTATCATACAAACATAGAATCCCTAGATTAGAAAATACCTTCGAGATCATCGTGTCCAACTGTACCTGTCCACTACAGAATCATATTCCTAAACAATTCATCTACCCATCTTGTAAATACCTGCAGGGATGGTGACTCAACCAGCTCCCTGGGTAGCCTGTTTCAGTGCTTGATAACCCTTTCAGAGAAGGAATTTTTCCTAATGTCCAATCTGAACCCCTCCTTGTGCAGCGTGAAGCCATTCCCTCTTGTCCTATCACCTATCACTTGGGAAAAGAGACCAACATGCACGTCCCTACAACCTCCATTCAGCTAGTTATAGACAGTGGTAAGCTCTCCCTCAGCCTTCTCTTCTCTAGGCTGAATGACCCCAGTTCCGTCAGCCACTACTCATAAGCCTTGTTCTCTAGCCCCTTCACCAGCTTCGTTGCCCTTCTCTGGACACACTCCAGCCCTTCAATATCTTTCTTATAGTGAGGGACTTAAAACTGAACACAGCCTTCTAGATGCAGCCTCACTATTGCTGAGTACAGGGGCACAATCGCTTCCCCGGACCTGCTGGTCACGCCGTTTCTGATACAGGCCGAGATGCCATTGGGCTTCCTGCCCGCCTGGGCACACTGCTGGCTCATGTTCAGTCGGCTGTCAGCCAACACCCCAGGTCCTTCTCCTTCAGGCAGCTTTCAAGCCAATCCTCCCCAAGCCTGTAGCTCTGCATTGGGATTGTTGTGTCCCAAGTGAAGGACTCTGCTCTTGGCCTTGTTGAACCTCTTCCTGTTGGCCTCAGTGCATCAATCCAGCCTGTTCAGATCCCTTTGCAGAGCCTCCCTCCCCTCCAGCAGGTCAACACTTCCTCCCAGCTTAGTGTCATCTGCAATGAAAAATAGAAATTCTTATATTTTGTTGTAAAAATGTTTATCTATCCAACTTGAATTGTGTTTTGTGTTTGCAATGAGTTCTGTCACAAGAGAGATTATTCCCTGCAAAATTTCATTTTACTGCAGTATATAACAGACTAAACAGGCATGATTTCTTACACTTATATGACAATATATATTTTCTGGTTTATTCAATGCAGGAATTGAATTAATAAATAAACAAAGGAATCAAAAGCCATAAAACATTGTTTTCTTTAAAAAAAGATTCTGTATAGAACGTACAAGTACTAAGAAATATGTTAGAATTATGACTACTGCTATACTGTGTTCCCTTGCTTCAAGGCACATTTGCTATGGATTTTTCTCTTAGGCGACTCAGGTTTAACATTTTTAAAATTACAAATTGACAACAGACAAAGATGCAGTGTGCATTCCTACAATAGACATGAATCAAAGGTATCAATTCTAGATGTTTAAAAAAAAGAGAGAAAACCAGATGTAACGTCGTGTTATGAGGAAGCATTACCAGCTTGGAAGCCTCAATGATGATGTAGTTACTTAATCCACAAAATCTCTTGTGTTTGCTTCTTTATATTAATCTAGAAAGCATAAAGTGACTGTCCTGCTTGGGTCCTTGAAGTTGAGTCATTAAAAAGATCATCTTGAGGGCTTGGACAGTTTGATAGTTTGTATGGGATTTATTGTTGTGTTCTGTTCTATCACATAAACAGCGCTAGTACTCATCTTAAGTTATAGTGATAAACTCTGAGAATGAAAGCTGCTAGTGATATGACTGTTTTGGTGAGCCATGCTTGACTGAAGCTTTGTTTGCAATGAAAAGAGAGTGCTGCTAAGAGCTTGAGTCATTACAAGTCTGTTTCAGGAGTTAGCTGTGAAAGAAGATTTAGGGTATGGGTTTGGGGATGTGGTTTGATTTGGTGTTTCTGTTTTTTACAAAATGGACAAGACAGGGAAAGAGAAAGAAGGGAAATAGGATGGGAGGGGAAGTATGAATGGGAATAACCAGAAACCTCAGGCCGGTCGCTAGTCTTTAGTCACAATTTTTGGAGTGCTTTCTTCAGATTGCATTTAATTTACTCTTTCACAGTGTTTTTACATCGTAAATTAATGATTTTTGCCTTACTGAAAAAGATGTGTATAAAAAGCAGTCATCACCATCGTTGGTCTTTTTTCCTGGGTAAAACCAGGAAGATACCTTTGCAGATTTCCGACTGCACCTCTGTGCATTGACTCACATTAAATGAATGTCACATCCTATATTCATTCTGGTTTGTACTTCACAATTTATTCAGGTTGTTAAAGTTCTGGAATTCATTGCTTGTCCTCTGGTTCGTCATGTTATCACAGGACAAAGGAAATGACCTCTATGGGTGATTTCATTTTATTGTTGTTTTCTACATGGGTTGATGATGGCAGCCCATGGGGCTGAGACACTAAAGCTTAAACAGTAAAGCTCTCTTCAAGGATGAAGCAGTAAAAAGTGAGGGGATTTTTCCTTTCTATAAATAAGGAAAATGGTTAGACTTGATGAGTTTTAGCAATGAAATTGGTGAGCTAGAAAACTTCAATCAGGTGAGAGGGCTGCCTTCTCAAGTAAATTTTTGGAGGCTGCTTGATGGAATATGTCTGTTTAAATAGAAACTGAAACTGAGGAAGAGAGATTTTATTGACTATGTCATCTTTGTGTTATAAAAGAAACTCTTCTTAAAGTTCAGAAGACAATTTGCCTCTAGGGAGCCTTTGGAAAATAAAAGGATTTTTTATTTTTTAATAGAGAAAGTTTTAGGAATATTAGAAAGGAAGCTGACTTCTTCAGTAGTCTCAATTTTGATTTTAGAAAATTATTAGCTTAATAACTGGCTGAGGCAGGAGCCCAAATTATTTTGCTGTATTCCAGAAAAGTGTAATTAATTAATTAACTGGGCAAACGTACAATGTTCTCTTTTTTCCACTTGTAGAAAATATAGCAATTTAAAGCCAAAATGGCTATCCTTCCTCATCTGATTAACTGGCTGTCAAAACCTCTGTGCAGTCATAGGCCTTGGAGACAGAAATGGAATCCTAGAATCATAGAATGGCTTGGGTTGGAAGGAACCTCTAAAGGTCATCATGCCCAGCCCCCTGCAATAGGTAGGGTTGTCTTTCATTAGGTGAGATTGCTGAAAGCTCCATGCAACCTGATCTCGAGATTTTTCCAATGATGTGGCATCCACAGCTTCTCCGGGCAACTTCTTCCAGTATATCACCACGCTAATAGTAACGATATTCTTCCTTATATGTAATTGAAAGATATTCACTTTCAATTTAAAACTTTTGTCCCTTGTCCTGTCATTACAGACCTTAGTAAACATTTCCTCTCTGTCTTTCTTATTAGCCTCTTTTATAAATGAAAGTAGACCCCTGGGCTAAGTAGAAGGCTGTAGGATGACAGCAACTTGGAAGAGTGGAACCACCCTGGACATGAGTGGATGTTAAAATTAGTGGCTATTGATGCACAGTTCATAGGTGCAAGAAGTCATTTAGATGCAAGAAGCAAAACCAATATTACAAACTTGCATGCCCATAGTAGTCAGCTGAATAACAGTTCTAAGTGTGAATGAGGACAAGCCCACAAATTGTGTTTTTCTGTTACGAACTGAAGACTCCCGCTTGTAATCGCACAGCAGCACCATGCAGAGGCCCTGGTCAGCTTCCCCAACAGACAGTCTGTATCAGCTTCCATGTCTTTGCAATCCATCGTTATTTGAGTACTGAAAAGGAGTAGATTCAACAAAGTTATATGCATGCAACATTCAAAACATTCATTGTTTGTAGGAAGTGCGCTACATAAGAACACTGCTGCATTTAAATAAGGAAAGTTTTCTGTTTACTCCAGCTTGTGTAGATATTTAAATAACTGAGTTTTGTTTGTATGTGAAACCTTTGTCAGCTGCTAAATATCGAGATGACTGGAATTGGTGATTTCTTTTTCAGTGGTCAGGAAGAAATCATAGAATCATAGAATAACCAGGTTGGAAAAGACCCACCGGATCATCGAGTCCAACCATTCCTATCAAACACTAAACCATGCCCCTTAGCACCTCATCCACCCGTGCCTTAAACACCTCCAGGGAAGGTGAATCAACCACCTCCCTGAGCAGACTGTTCCAGTGGCCAGTGACCCTTTCTGCGAAATATTTTTTTCCTAATGTCCAGCCTAACCCTCCCCTGTCACAGCCTGGGGCCATTCCCTCTTGTCGTGTCCCCTGTCACTTGGGAGAAGAGGCCAGCACCCTCCTCTCTACAACCTCCTTTCAGGTAGTTGTAGAGAGCAATGAGGTCTCCCCTCAGCCTCCTCTTCTCCAGGCTGAACAACCCCAGCTCTCTCAGCCGCTCCTCATAAGGCCTGTTCTCCAGCCCCTTCACCAGCTTCGTTGCTCTTCTCTGGACTCGCTCCAGAGCCCCAGCATCCTTCTTGTGGTGAGGGGCCCAGAACTGAACACAGGATTTGAGGGGCAATCTCACCAGTGCTGAGTACAGAGGGAGAAGAACCTCCCTGGACCTGCTGGTCACGCCATTTCTGATACAAGCCAAGATGCCACTGGCCTTTTTGGCCACCTGGCCACACTGCTGGCTCATCTTCAGTCGCTGTCAACCAACACCCTCAGGTCTTTCTCCTCCAGGCAGCTTTCTAGACAGACTTCTCCTAGTCTGTAGCTGCACAGGGTTGTTGTGCCCCAAGTGCAGGACCCGGCATTTGGCCTTGTTAAACCTCGTGCCATTGGACTCTGCCCAGCGGTCCAGCCTGTTCAGGTCCCTTTGCAGAGCCTCCCGACCCTCCAGCAGATCCACACTAACACCCAGCTTAGTGTCGTCTGACAACTTGCTAAGGGTGCACTCGATGCCTTCATCCAGGTCATTGATAAAGACATTGAACAGGGCTGGACCCAGCACTGAGCCCTGGGGAACCCCACTTGTCACTGGCCTCCAGCTGGATTTAACTCCATTTCCCACCACTCTCTGGGCCCGGCCATCCAACCAGTTTTCCACCCAGGAGAGTGTGCGCCTGTCCAGGCCAGAGGCTGACAGTTTCCGTAGCAGAATGCTGTGAGAAACTGTGTCAAAGGCTTTACTGAAGTTCAGGAAGATACATCCACAGCCTTTCCCTCGTCCAGCAGCCGAGTCACTTTGTCATAGAAGGTGATCAGGTTAGTCTGGCAAGACCTGCCTTTCATGAACCCATGTTGACTGGGCCTGATCACCCTGTCCTCTTGCATGTGCTTCATGATCGCACTCAAGATCACCTGTTTCATGACTTTCTCTGGCACTGAGGTCAGACTGATAGGCTTGGAGTTCCCTGGATCCTCCCTGTGACCCTTGATGGTTTGCTGCATTAATTTTCAGTGCATTGTTCTTGTGACCCAGGACAATATTCCAAAAGTTTGTCAAAATTTACCTCACTGCTTGCCTTGTCACACGGCTTGTTTGATGGAAATCAGTTTAATGTGTTTTATTTTAGGAATGTTGATCTATTTTTATCATATTTTTCAAATGTATTGAATATATTGGCAAAAAGTGAGAAATGTACCAGCAAGCCAGGAAACTTGAGAGTTTTCCTGCTGAACTTAATGTAAGAGCAGTTCTCACTCTGTGGGGGTGCTTAATTTTCTGCTAGCTAATGTCCACATGGTGGGCTTTTTTCATTTAGTAGGGAAGATATTTTTAAAATCTACTCCAGAGTCCATTATCAATTGCAGATAAGCTTTTGCGCTCATGCTAGAAGTAAAGCATATACTTAAGTGCTTTCTTGACTCTGAGCCTTACATGCTGACCCCGGAAATACGGATTCTAATTTTACACCTGCAGGAGCTAGGATTGCAGGTGGAGGTTGCCATAATGTCTAAAAATAAATTGATGGTATTATAAATAAGCCACATATATTACAGGGATAAAGAGCGAAGACAGGGCCCCTTTGGAACATCCACTGAGATACTGGCTAATATTACATGAAAAGTCACTGCAAAGGTCTTAAGACTCAGTAGTCTTGGACTGTAATGTAGCATTTCCATGGCACTTCTCAGGTTATGAACAGCCTGATTACTTCTGTGATGCATCAGTTCCCTGCCATTCACTGAGAGTTTTTTTTCTGGTCAGTAAATATTCATTTACACAGGATTTCCTAAATTGCAGGAGCATGGCAGTAATTAACTTGAAGGGGGACAAAATTAATGAATGCTGTTTTCAATAACACCTTTTCTAATCCAATTTAAAAAACAATTCTATCATAAAAAGTGTTTCATAAACCCATGGAAACACCACCATGTGTGTGGATTTCCTAGTATATACCATCCCCTTTTAAAGCGATGAAGTTAAAGATATCATGCTTGAATTGTCTTCCAGCTTGTTGAGAAACCATTTCTTATCTCGTGACAGGCTGCTCTATTGTCTGAAATCCCTTTGGGCTCCCAGTCATGGGAATAGACAATAATTCTTGAATTGTTAATCGTTGAGATGCCAATGCTGACTACAGTTAGAAGCACTTTTAACATACCCTTAAATCCTAATAAAGCCAATTGAAATTAACTGTATTTAAATGCTTTGCTGCAACAAAGAATAAAGAAATAGAGGCAGGCTGCCAGAATACGTGTAGTTTCCATGGTCCGAACAAAGCATTGCAAAAGCAACTTAAATTCCTCCCTTCTCTTCAGTTCCACTCTGAAGGTCAGCAATACAAGCCTGAGTTCAAAAGTAACCAACTTTTCTTTCCCTTTCTTTCCCTATTAGTGTAGAAGATGGGAGCTGGTTTCATGGTTAGCAGCTTTTGGTTTTCTAGTAAGTATATGCTGCGCCTCTTGGCATCTTTTAGCAAGGATAACTGGTAATTTTTCTGGTGCAAGAAATGATCAAAGTGTTTCTGGTCCTAGTAAGTTTTTCCCTCCAGTGATAATGCATCTGTAGAATCTGTCATCTTTCTGATTTTTGTGGGGCAGTGCAGATGCATTAGCTATGTTGGCTGATTGTGACTGGGGGAAGAGAATCTGTGTACAGGGGGTTCTTGATTTTCAATTTTGGAGGAATTGCAGTGCATCAGTGCTGGCGACTAACATGGTGAGCTCATTTTTGTGCATGTGTAAGTATATTCTATTGCCACTTTTCTTTCCTTTGGTGGAAAGACTGAAGTAATATACAAGATAATACATAATATGGGAAGCTAATGTACCAGGCTAGGATTCAGCATTTCCTGAATTATTTAGGTCTTTTTATCTAACAGGAAAATTGCAAACGTAATACTTCCTCACCTAATACACGGTAAAGTATTTGCATGTTTTAGGAGTTTCAATATCCCAAATTGCAACCTAATACTGAATTATAAGCCTTTTACACAGAATTCATTGTATATGACTGGTTGTACATCAAGTAGTGAATACCAACCATCTTTTCTGAAGGAGAATGAAGTAGAAGATATTTGAGTGAAAAATATTTTGCCAGTGCTGAATTTGAGCTAAGATTTTTCCCTTGCAACTTTTAAGATAACGCTAGAAGAGCAGTAAATAGTTTTGATTATGCTTTTGAGTTTGGGGGGTTTTGCCCCTTTTCAGTCTCTATCTTGGTCTCCAGTCGGAAGCCAGCAGTCTAGCAGCAGCTCACCTCATTAAGGGTTAGGAATGCTGTCTTCTGACTGGCTCCTATGATTTCCTGCAGCAGCAGGGGTTAATTTGAGCTAATGTATTTGATACAATTTAAGTCTGTCTGATCTGGTTGAGATGTGGCACAAGTGAAACTTCTTCACTTTCTAATCACTTGCAAGTTGAGCGCCCTTGCTGTTCTCTACCTGACTGCTTCAAATGTAACGAATGAATATTAATGAAAAGTTCTAATTAATTTAGACTATGGAATGCGTTTGATCATTAGATTATATCTTTGAAAAACTGAAGTTAGAACAATGGGAAAGAATTCTGTGCTGAAACTTGATCCTAAATTTATGTATATTAGCTTTGTTTCTTATTACATTAGAAGATCATTAGGTTTCATAGAAAATGTATTCTGCAGTAGAACGGTGTTTTTGTAAAGGATTTACTGAGAAGTATCAACAAAGTTCCTTTCTGCTAAAATTAAAATTAGTTTTATTGCAACTGTTAATGCTCAGCTGCAGTTGCTTTTTAAAGAGAAAAAAGATGTGATGAATTTATAACCATATTAAAAAGGTGGTTTATAATTTCTATGGTAAATGAAATGTAGCTTCACACAAAAGGAAAGGAAAGGAAAATACTGACTTTGTGCCAGTTCCTACCATCTTTATTCACAAGGTCTTATACCTTATTCCACATTAAATCTCTAGCAGAGAGACTTGGACTACTTGCCTAGAAAAGCAATTACCTTTATAAAAGAAGATGTCAGAGGCTTTTCTTAAATAAACATGAATAATCCTTCCACAGTTCAGAAAGCTGAACATACAGGTACCATCTTATCCTGGCATAACAGTTAGTTAAAAAGACCCTTTTTCATTCACCATTTCAAAGGGCTGGATTAAGCTGCAGTTATTTTCATATTTCTTACTCTTTATTCCTGGATTTAATTCATAGGTAAGTAATAGGTATTACAACAATTTAGGATGAACTTTCTAATTTTTGCATGAACAGATCAGTTAAATAGTCTTTTCAAATAAGATAAGCTTTTGCAATTACTGTTGCAATTAAAGTTTAATGAAAGCAGCTGGACTTTTTTGGATAATTTTCAGTGCAGGCATTTTGTTCCAATCAAAAATAATATTTATATTTGGTGGACAGTAAAAAGAAACTAGGTAAAACCACAATAGGTTATATTCTAGGTGAAGTGGTACTTCATGTGCATCCTGTTTCTGGTTTGGCAAAATCTGACAGACTTTCATATCCTATTAATCAAGTTATTTTCATTGTCTTTTATTGATTCATCTCAACTATCAATGAAGATTTTCATATTATGCAGAGGAGGATCCAAAACAAAGCCCTTATTCTTCCAACTATGATATTTTTAATTTATTACTTTCTCCTAAAGGAAAGAGAAAGATTAAATGGCGAGATTTTAAACCTCTTGTATTTTTGTAGTTCTGCACTATGACAAAGAGGAAATAAGGCACAGTTCCCAGAATTTCACCAAGTATCCTATTCTCCGTATCATGATATATTGTCTTTAGATAATGGGATTGTCTCGACTGAACTCAATTGGCCAAATATACACTGGAGCAATTTCTTTTTTAAAAAAGAAACTGGCTGACCCATGCAGATCCCAGGGTTCTGCAAAAGGATGTTGCAAACACAAGAAAGCAACGGCTAGGACACAGCTTGCAATATAAATAATCCAATCATACATACAGGTGTCTTGCCATAGCTGGGAAATCTCATTCCCCAGTCTCATTAGAAATTGTGTTGAGGAGAGAGAAACAGTTTTGCCAGGTTCCTTAAGACTTTATCCTGTTTCCCTCAAGGCTTAAGGTCTGCCAGGCACAAATCTCAATTCACTGCTAGGCACCAACTGTGTATAGCATCATCACTGAGCACCTTTGCAGATTTGGCCATGCCTAGGAGGACGACAGCATTACAAACTAGTGGGCAACCTGCCATAGCCACTTGGGTTAATCCTGCTTGGCTTATAAACAATGACTTTGTTGTCACCAGCCTGGCCTGATGTGAGCTCAGGGTGAGAGTCCAAGTCACAGAAAGAAGGCCAGGATGGGTACGCTTACTGACAGGAGAGCTATCAACTTTATGTATTCCTGAACACCTAAATCTTAAAAGGAGCTAAACCTTCTTTGTGGAACTCTCCTTTTATTTTCTTTATGAATTCGTGTCTTAACTTCCTCAGCAGATTTTAAATTTCTAGGTAGCCTGATACCTGATCTTTAAACACAAGAAAAAATATGTGTATTTTTGGTATTATCAATTTCTTCAGTATGAGACTTCAGAAGGTCATCTTCCTTGTACTGGAGCTTTATGCTTCCCATCTCGAGGTGCCTTGTTACCTGAATCCCCTCTTCTCTCCTATCCTGTTCTGCCTGCCCTTTATCCCTTTAGATGTAAAGGAGGACCTCAGTGTCCTGTACAACACTCTGAAAATTCATGAAGTATTAGAAAGTGTTTTCATTAAAATCACAGCTATGGTCTTTGAATGTGCTGTCCTACACTCCGGTCTGCAAATACTTCAGGTGAGCATCAGTAAATAAGGAATCAGAAAAAAGGAGACATCACAATCAAATTTAATTTTTAGTGGAAAAACTCCTGCCTCCTGGGTCAGTATGTCAAGTGAGCTTGTTTTCAGTCATATCTTAATCAAGATGTACATCCAAAAGGATTTTAAAATACCCTAATGCTCCCCAAATATGAACTGGCTGGCTTGGGTAATGTGATGAGTTACATAGATGAATAGGTGCAGAAGGCTTTGACCCAGTTATACTGACCCATAGTGTTCTCCGTGAATACTGTACTGTCACATACTGCTCGTTCTTCTTTTCATTTACTATTTCTTTGCTAACTGAAAAGGAAAATGCATCCATTTATTCCCAACAGCAGCTGTTATGGGTTTTTGGGTTTTTTTGAATCACTATATTTGACCACAAAGTCCCTGAAGGCACAATACTCACCACAGTTCATTGTTGGGGTAGGCTTCAATGCATTAGCCTCAGAGGCCTCCACAAGCTGTAGCCTGTTTCTGATGACGATTACCTGGACCCGAAACTTTCTTTCAGATAGTGCTGAGGCCAGAATGGATAGTCCTTTACTTGTCCTAAGACTGACTGTCATGCTTAGGCTCTGGTGTCTGCACCAGCAGCAGGGCTGCTCCCTAAAGCTCAGCAAGACAAGGGTGGCTGCAACACTGCACGGGCAAGCAGAGCAGTGACGGCAAGAGGTCTTACTGGTAGTCGAGACAGGACTAGGCACTAAGGCCTGAAGGCATCAGCTTGAGCTTAAATGGAGCCTCTGGACGAGAAGGTTGAAGACCCTAGGTGAGGCTGGCCCTTAGAGCACTGACTTCTGGAAGCCAATGAGCTTTTTAAGGCGACTCACTACCTGTTGCTATTGCTCCTCTTATTCACATTTGAGTTCAGAGTTGGCACTTATGTCTGACAGAAGCAGGAGAGAAAAAATACTTTAAAGGCAACTACTCTTTAACTCAGAAGAGGGAGACAAAATCCCTTAAGCGAAGAACTTCTTGCCTGGGTCAGAGTGGACTAAATTCAGCTGTTTTTAAAAGAGCATACACCAGGGCTGTTTTTGAAATAACGTATGTTGAGTGGTTTGTGTTAGGCCATTAGTCAGCCAAGCTGGGCTGGACACCCACTGAAATGGGTCTCATAACCTGAATATCACTGTGGTTTTACTGTGTCAGGGTATTGTGGAGAACATGCTAATCTGAAGCATTTTTCCTTTGTGCCACTATCAAGGCTATTGAAGCTGATTGTATCTAGCTGCCAAACCTGAACTCTGTCCCCAGCAGTAGCTGGTGTAACTGCTTATGCCCCCCTGAGCAAGTACGTTGCAGGATATGGGTGCAACCCCCCAAAACCACAGAATGGGTGCTTAATGCCTGTTAACTGTTGGCCAACCTTTCTGCTGTCTGGTATAATAGAGCACGTGCTTTGTGACCCTTGTCTTGCGAGTCACCTGCCAGGGCCTAGGCACACTCAGTGTGCTGGAGACTCCCCTGTAGCAGCTGCAGTCTCCGTCTGAGCATCTGTCGTTGACTCCACTGAGAAGGAATGTTGACAGAGCTGCCACTGAAGAGCTGCCCATGCAGAAATATGCCTTGTAGTCCTACGCCTCTGCCCAGGAAAAACCTAACCCAGTGCCCACTCCATTATCTACATGTAGCTCTGGATTCTACATGTCCCATTAAGCAGTTGTCCTAGGCAGTCCATTAGGCTACTCCTCAGAAAATATTCCCCTTCAGAGGTCATAGTCAGCTGTTTTATCCTCGTGCCTATTAACTTGGCTCAACACCCAAGGTGCTGTGGGAACAGTCATTCCCTTTCTGCCAGCCATTCTTTTCAAATTAAAAACACTAATCAGACTGTTTTTTTTCCTGCCTTTAACTGATGCTTTCTTGCACAGGATTTAAATTCTTGTTTTGGCTAAACAGGCCAAAAGCAAACCCTCCAGGAGCTGGAACTGAATTCTCCATCATCCCTCCCACTCTGTAATCCAGTAAATATGGGTTTTGCCATCCCTAGCACAAAGTCAGAGGCTTAGTGGAGAGCTGGCAGCGCAGGGTCTCGGGACAGGTCTGGCCCTGCTTTGGCAGGAGCTGGTTTTAGCTGTGGCAGCAGTTGCCTGATGGCCACGTGCCTGTGGCCTCCCTGCACCAGCTTCACTTTGGGAGCACCTGGGGGCTGGTACCCCTGTGCGGTAACTGTAGGACAAACAGCCCCTCTCCAGTGCTGGGGAGGGCAGTGTGTGTGTGGCTCCCAAAATTTAACTGTGGAGCAGGGAGAAGGAGACAGGCTGTGGTAAGAAATGTGTAATAGCCCCAAGCAGATCCCAAGACTGAGGAAGAAGAGACCCCTGCTGTGAAAGTTGCAGTGCTCTCTGCAGATACCTCAGGAAGAAGACACAGAAGAGAACTGAAAGGATGAGCATAGTCCCAGGGAAAAGCAGTAGTTTTTTTTTTACACTGTTAAAACATTAAGTGGGGTAATAACATCTTCCATGTAACCTCCTCCATTACAGCATGTCCAGCTGCAGCATCTGGGGACATAGATGGTGGCATTCTGTTGAGACAGAGAAGGGCTGGCACTAGAGCAGGTTCTTAATGCGTCCTGGTTTTGCTTGTCAGGACCATCCTTAACTGGAGAGGGATGAACTTCCAGCTTGATCAATACCTCTCAGTCCTCCCAGGTCTGTTGAATCAAATGCCACAACCTGGCTTTCAGATGTGGTATTTTTGCCTTGGCGCATTGGGTTCCCCTTTTTTGCATATGTTATGAGATTCAAAACTATCTGCAATTAGGCTGAATGGCAGCATCCAAGCTGTGTTTGCATGGTTACAAAAATTCCACAGATTTTAAACAATGGTGCAATCTGTTGATTTGTAACAAAATAGATTTTAAGTATACCACTAAATGGATTCAGAAGTTCTAGTTTTTCTCATAGATAGCAAATGTGATCTGCCATGTATCTCTTCTCCTGGCTTTAGCCTGCAAAACAGGCCAAAATTTTTACTGTTTAAAATTTGCCTGAGAAGAACATATGAGCTTTTTTAAAATTGATAGACTTCATTATTTAAGTCATTGCTGTCATAGCTATCATAATACTACCACAAGTAGATTTTCTCCTTCTTTCCTCTTACCTCTATGTCCTTTGTTGTCTTGAGGGTAAATTGGATGAGTAGCTGCAGTGTCTCTCTAAGTTAAAGCCGTTCCAGCAGGAATGTGATCTTTATGCCAGCAGTCCGGCAGCAGTTTGTTTTGTTTTCTCAAAGTACAATTTCAAGTCACCTGTATCATAGGTTTGTTGGGGTGACATGAAATATCATCTATTCAGGAGGAAATTGTTAGTGTCTTTGTTGATTATGAACTCCAATTACTATTTTAGTAATGTTTTCCCAAGAGCTACTTCACCATTGCCTGGATTTTTTCCTGAGTTAATCCGCTGAAAAAAAAGCTGTTCTAATTGCTTTAACATTTCAACAGTCTATGCAATGAATCCTTTTTAAAAGTTCATTCAAATTTATAATTATTGCCACTTCAAGCAACATTCTCTGTTTTGTGCATTTACAATGAGGAAATGCCGTAAGTGCTGATAATAGTGTTAACCCTTACACCATATTCGAACTTTGGCAGAAAAGTCAGGTGGGAGAACAGTCAATTCCAGCATTTAGTATTTTTTGTTTGTTTTTTTTCTTGGTTTTGGCAGCCAGACTAGTCACTATAGATACTAACTGGTATTTGCTGTTAAGTTGACCTTCTCTCTGCAATCATACAGGACTCCTGTCTAAAAAAATCAGTCTTACAGTCTAGCTTTATAACTAGATTTTATTTATCCTTCAGTATGCTGCTGTGGTGAAGTAAAATACACATTGACCTTTTTAGTGATGTAAATAGGGAATTTGTTGTATGTAAGACCCTACCAAGACAAAGGCAGTTTTATTGTGTGCTACCATAGCAATTATTTCAGCCAAGGAGCAAGAAATAAGAAGAGTAATGTGAGCCTTAATGTTACCTACTTGACCATATAATACAGAGATATGATAATCAGCAGCAGTATTGAATGTCATGTTTTCTTCAATGTTCCATAATTTTTTTCAGTATGAACTAGATGTTAATTATGAACAATGTTAGTCTGCTCTCATCTTCTGTCTACATATCACTGAATGCCTGAAATTCTATCTACTAAAATGCAAGCAAATAAACAATTGGCCCTTACCAGGAGAAAAAAGAAGATATTACGTTACTCTTCCATCCTTCCATTTCCTAGCAACAGTGTCGTCAAGTTATATTTTGTCCATTCAGATATGAATAAGCCAAGCTTCTCTCTTGTCCTAGTCTAATTCAGTTTCATTCTTTCATTTGTTTGTTTATTGTAATTGATTTGTTGACAATTTCAGCAGATGTTGTTATGGGACTGTGTCCTTATGAGTCTAACTTTTACAAAAGATGTGGAGTGAGATTTATGAGACTGAAATAATCATGCTGGTTTAGCTATACTGAATAATATATTTTTCTTTAGTTTTTGCTTTAACAATGAAATAACAGCTTTCAGCGGGATTTTCAACCCAGTCTTCACAACAAAAATTTAGTAGTTTTATTAGATTTTTTTATACATATATATTGATGATCATTACTGTGAATGTTACACAGGTCATCTCCGATACTTTGTAATATGTTGAATTTCTATAAGGATAAAGGTCTGTTCCATTCAACTAATTTAGTGTGAGAACAAAAATGTACTTTCTACTGTTTTTCCCTCAATGAAATGGAAGGAAGCTGAATTAACAATATCTTTTTTAAGAAATCTTTGTTGAAACAGAATAAGATGTAAGAGGTCTAAAAGGAAAGCTGGCTTGCTGTACAACAATCTTTTTAAAGGGTCTTGGTTGGAGTAGGGAGCAGCTGTACTTAAAGGCCTTTCATTTTGTGCATATTTAGTGGGTGGGCAGGCATGATTTATGAGGAAAATGCCTGTAATGTGAATGTGTCAGCCTTGACATGCTGAGAAGAGTGAGGAGGGAGACCCTGAAGAGCAGAAGTACATTAGTCTAAGAGGTACTTTAAAAGATTTTGCTTTGGATTATTCTACACATGGGTTTTCACACTCTTTTACCGTTTTAAGGATAAAATATTTCACAAATAAGATAACAGACAGAAATTGTCTAAATATTTTCCAGAAGTTTCATTCATAGATAGCATACTTTGCTCTTTTGGTACAGTCAGATATAGAAAATGGTGTGTCAGTGGCACAGCTGCTGGCTTTATTACTCAACACTTGATGGACTTAGCTTTGTATTCTTGCTTTCAAGTTCAAAATGAAGCTGATTTTAGCTTGGCAGTCACAAATATAAAGGAAACAAAAGACAAATAAAAACCTGCTATGGGTGAAGTGTCTTAAGCTTCAAGAAAAAATGTTTCAGCTTGATACATACACATGTGGGAGCCTCTCTTCATGCTGCATTCACTCTAAATATATGTTAAAACTCTCCTTTTGTGTATTGATACTTGCTGAAGTACTGCATGACAAAGGTCAGAACAGGTACTGTCTCTGTGCTCCCGAATTAACTCAAATGTCACTTGACTGAGAAAGATAATACTGGAAAATACCTTCTACAGAGAGTGGGTATGCAGTTTTGAGGAAGCAAATCATTAAGAAAAAATTAAGTTATTGAAATGTGTATTAATGGAGGTAAACTCCATCAAGTGCTTGTTGCATTTTAGGTTGTCTGATAAGAGCATTTCACATATTTTTCTGACTATCAGCATTACATGCTGGATGGAATTTTGCTATAGTATGTCACTGTTAATTCTCAAATCCACTAGTATTGTAACAAATAAAGGACATGGGTGTCCTAGTGGACACAAAATGGTACATAAATCAGAAATGTGCCCTTGTGGCAAAGACAGCAAATGTTATCTAGGGCTGCATTAGGCAAAGTGTTACTTAGCAGGTCAAGTCAGGTTATCCTTCCCTCTGGTGAGGTGACACCTGGAGCCCTGGGTCCCGTTCAGGGCTCTCCAGTATGAGACAAATGTGAACATACAGAGCCCAGAGAAGGGCCACCAAGGCAGTTAAAAGAGCACATGAGGAGAGGCTGGGGGAGCCGGGACTGTTCAGCCTGGAGAAGAGAAGGCTCATGGGGAATCTGATCCACATGTACAAATACCTGAAAGGAGAGTGCAAAGAGGAGGGAGTCGGGTTCTTTTCAATGGTGGCCAGTGACAAGGCCAGAGGCAGTGGACACAGTCTGAAACACAGGAGGGGCCATCTGAACATCAGGAAACACTTTTTTTTACTGTGAGCAAGACCAAGCACTGGCATAGGTTACCCAGAGAGGCTGTGAAATCTACATCCCTGGAAACGTTCACAAGCTGCCTGGACAACCAGCTGTAGATGTCCCTACTTGTGTAGGGGTGTTGGACCAGGTATCCTGCAGAGGTCTATGCCAACCTCAGCCCTTCTGTAATCCTGCGAAGATACCCATTGTGCATTTTTGAGGCCTATGTCTGATCTATTTAGGCATCTTAACTTCTTGCACTGTCATAAATATTTACTCTTTTTTTTTTTTTACAATTTAAGCAGCTGACATTGTAAGCACATGAGCAAAATCATAAAATGTGTTGTGAACTAACAAACAGTCATGATGTGTCATGAACTCCCAACAGGAAAGAACGTCTGACTGATGAAACTATTTGAAGCCAGCCCTTTCATTGGCCCACCTGTTCTACTAGTGTCCTGCTAGCTGGAGGTAGAGAGTAATTTTCTTGTAACAAAGAGAATTACTGGGAGACCTCAAAAGGTGTGCTACAAGATAGCATGCTGTCTCTAGATAGCTATTTTAGTCACTTGACAGAGTGGCATAATCAAAAGATTATGCAGTAACAGCAAGACTGTTGATGCATGTGCACTGCCACCGCTTACTTTATGCTCTTGATAAACGATCGAGTAGGACAGCCTACAGGGCCAGTGTGCACAGTGCAGCAGGATGCCCAGATCTAGTGATGTGGATTGAGGACAGAACTTTTGAGCTTTCATGCGTGCTGTTAGAGACTTCTTTTTGCACATGTGACTGTTGCTTCTTTTCTCCCATCTGCAGAATAGAGTATTTTCATCCCACTCTGTTGCAAGGAAGTAGGAAAGTAGAAGGAGTTTCAAAGAGGAGAGTTAACAGGACAGTGTTAAATCTAAGACAGGCGAGAGCACAATCTATTTGGTTTTTTATCTGAGTAATCTCACTGATGTCAGAGAGCCAAATTCCTTTTCTAATCTAGGAAGCGAAATCCTGGGAGGTGAAAAACCTCTGCAGTTTAGGTTTGAAGATTTGATTTAAAATCTATCTGACCATGATTTCTCAACGGTGGCATAATGCATTAAATCAAAGTAAAGCAGCTGAACATGTGACTTTATTTTCTGTTCTGAGTACTCAGCAACTCTCACTGAAGTTAAGAGGAAATGTGCAAAGTTGGGGTTTTTTTTTCTTTTTTTCTGCTGTTGTTTTAAATGAGGTTACTTAAACAGCTGCCTCAAGTATGGATTTAAGAAGCTAATGTTGGTTATCTTGGCTTTTCAGAATACTGAAAAATTTAAGAAGGGCTTCCATTATATGGGGAAGTCATAATGTGCCTTCTCTGAAGTCTTCATCCATAAATAAACTCTTGTAAGCAGGACTTAATATTAATATCAAATGAATAGTGTCTGCAGCTACAGCAGGTATCTGAACGGCAAAGAGTGGCACTAATGGGTATAATTCTAAGCTCATTAAAATCAGTGGAAGAAAAAAGTATATATTTTTATTAAGTTATATATTTTAGCTAGAGCTTTACAGGTGCATATATGCATTGAATAATTCTAAAATTAGATATCTAACAACAGTGTTAAAGCACATTTTAACCATTACAATATGCATCTGAAAAGTCAGACTTATAAATAGAGATGAAAAGAAAATTTCATTAAAATGATAGAATAGCCTTAGCATGTAGGGCCTGACTATTGTATCTATGCAGGCTTGTGCAAATAACAAGGATCCCAGGGGTAGACTCTAATGCCACAAGAGACTTTTGTCTTCCAAGTTCACCAGCAAAAACCCCAATGGATGCAGAAGCCGCCTGTTCAATGCCCAGGTCTCCTGTGACTACAGAAGTAATGAACACCGGGGTGTGAATTCCATTGGGATTGTGCAGAAAGTGCAGCCTTATGTGCTGCTTCCCCAGACATTGTGGAGGAGGTGGGGAGGGGAGAAGCTGCCTTTCCGACTGCGGCCCCCCCATTAACCTCCAGATTGTTTTGTTGCAGCTGTGCTGAAATGTATTCCATACACCAGCTGTCAGCCTAATGTAACTTGAAATGGGCTGCTGTAATAAACCATTATCAAAGCACTTGAGGAGAATGTGAGCCTTGACCTTATCTAGATAATTATCTAAGAGAGTGCACAGAGTGATCCCTTTAATTGGTGTTGTCATCCTTTACAGCCATGCTAGAATGTGCTGGTTTGGGCAGTTACCCATTCCTAGGGTGTTCTCATACTTTTAATACAAATGTCTCAAATATAGTTCTGTAGCTTTTGCTATAGAGGCGAATCTCAGAGGATTGCTAAATGCATTTTATTGGTAGCATTTTAAAAAAAAAGCTGTTATTTAAATTATGTGTTAAATTAACTTCATTCTGTTATTGCTGATTAGTAATCTTTTAAATTGTGTTATATAAGAAATCCCTGAAGAAGATCACAAGGTTAGGTGATGGTCAGCAGGCTGTTCAAATGCAGGTCTTCTTGGTCAAGACAAGTTTTCCAGCCCGTGATGACCCACTGGCATTGTGTGAAGCAAGGGGCTCAGCAATTCTGTGACACAAATGTGCACATTTTCTTAGCACACAGAACAAAATCTTTTTTGCAAAGGATGGATTAGTAGAATTCAGCAGTACTTTTATAACAATTTGTTTCCTCGGGATCAGTAAATGGGGACAGAGAAAAGGACCCAAACATTTTCTCATTGAGTTATTTAAGAGCTTTGAACAACTTTGGATTTTATTTACTAAGAAGGCACTTTGTGAGAATCTATAGGTTCAGACATGGGAGCTAGTTTTTAAGTCATTCTTTACTTCTGTTATATCTCTCAGGTGGTTTCCATTGCAAATTCATCCAGTGGGGAAGACGGTGGCACTCCTTAAGTAGCAAAATACATTATAAGTTCCTATTGCAGGAACTCATATTTTTTTGAACCCTGAAAACATGTGTTAGTCTTCTAAATATCGTTAATTGTAATTCAGGTAGAATGTAACTGAAACTTAATTACAAATCCAGTTTATCATCTCTGAAAGAGATACCCCATGATCTTTATTGCTGTTATGTTTCTGGTCCATAACTGGTTCTGAAATGTCAGATTTGTGAAAGCAAAATCTGTGCTTTTAATAATTAGTGTATTTTTTACTGAATTATTATGGTACTGAATAATATTTAATTTTCTACCTTACCAAGAAGCCCTGCTGTATGTAGATTGTACACTTGGACTTCTGGCCTTGTATATCTTTTAAAATAAGGTGCCCAGAAGAAAATGAATCCCTGTTCTCATTACAGATTCTTATGATATTTTTTTCCATGCTCCAGGCAATTTTTTTCTTAATATATTACAAAAATACACTGATCATTCCTTTATGCTGGCAAATTTATGCCAACTTAAGTTACTTTTAGTCGGTTAGTATATTTTCTTAATGAATTATTTAATCCACTATATTAATACACTAAAATACTAGCAGTTTTTCACTTGCACACAATGAGAGATTTTGGATGTGAATAGTGACTCATATTTCAGATTCTGAGAAGAATGGAAACTGAATGCATTGCAGATTTGTAAAAATGTTTGTAAGTAATGAAGACCTTGGATTTTTTTTTTGATGCATGTAAATGAGAATACAATGCAAAGATTGTCATTATTTCAACAAAATAAAGTTTACAATATAGCAAACAAACCCATTGTGCCAATGCTGTAAAAATAAAGTAACTGTATGAGTGAGTAGTTATGTAGGTCAACTCAGATGCTCTCCATATTCATTGTGACAGTTATTGAAGTAGCTGGAGGCAGAATGGTTACTGATACACTATACTGTATTTAGAGTTTTAGGTGGTATGGCATCAAAAGCAAGACCAATGAGAGCACTTAAAAGGATATTGGTGATACAGTGGTTGAATTTCATCCTGAAAGAAGAGATAATGATTCTCATGGATTTTGGTGCTGAGACACAATTGACAGGGCAGTAGGTATTGTACAAGTTCCTTATGTGATTCTTTCTTTTTCATTATTGCTGCTATGACACTTAATTTCTGTTCTCCAGTTCTGCACACATCACTACTTAAGGGAGTACGTAAGGAGAAGTACATAAAAAATGGTTAGCTACTCAGATAATACTGTTACAGAAATGATTTAACCCCACATAAATCATAGAATCATAGAATGATTTCGACTGGAAAGGACCTTAAAGATCACCCAGTTCCAACTGCCCTGCCATGGGCAGGGACACATCCCACTAGTTCAGGTTGCTCAAAGTCCCATCCAACCTCGCCTTGAGCACCTCCAGAATGGGGTATCCACAGCTTCCCTGGGCAACCTGTTCCAGTGCCTCACCACCTTCATAGTTAAAAATTTCTTCCTAATATCTAATCCAAATCTCCCGTCTTTCAGTTTAAAACTATTACCCCTCGTTATCCCTGCACTCCTTGATAAAGAGCCCCTCTCCAGCTTTCCTGGAGCCCCCTTTAAATACTGGAAGACCGCTCTAAGGTTTCCCCAGAGCCTTCTCTTCTGTAGGCTGAACAACCCCAACCATGATCCTAAACTTCCCTTCTTACATTGCTTAGACAATCAAGTAGGAACATTGTCATGCTAGGTACTGAGTGGTCAGAAGGCAGTGAAAGAGTTCTCATCCCATCTTGAACAGTTTACTGGTCACACAGTTAATTAGCATGAGGGGTGCACCAAGCAAGAGTAATAGAAGAAATATTGTTGAACATCTGTGATCCTATTTTATTTGTGTGGGGAAAGGCAAGCACTGAGAGGGAGAGAGATGATGATAGAACAGGAAAAACACAGGGTGATGAAAGTGTACAGTACAGTGAAGGACAGTCAGGGCAGATGTGGTCTGGCTACTACTTTACTTAGTATTTGGCTTTTTTCATGCAGTTTACTCTGGGGAAAAAGAGGGGAGGGAGTTACAAGAATTGTAGAGATTTTTACTGGACTGTATTTCTATCTAATGGAAAATATTCATTTTTTTAACACAGCACTTATAGAGGAATAAATTCATTTGAGAAATTGAGTCAATTTTTTTTAGCAGAGGCCACAGTTTCAGGAGTATTAAATAATATATACTGTTACAAGCAGAACTGGGATATTCTCAGAACTACTTCTTGTGTGGAAATAAATATTGTAGCTTAGAAACATATACATAGACCCCTGAAATTAGTGCAGATCTTCTCGCTTCACATCAAGTCTGATGCCTGGGCAGACAAGTTTCTCATCCCTGCAGATTTCTATCTCCTTAAGTAGTCCAGTAGGGTTGAAAGGTTGCTTGGGAATATTGTAAATAAAGGGCACGCAGCAAGACCTTTCAGCTGGTGTTCATAGTTAAAGGTGAGAAAAGGGTAAGTTTCATTATGACTGATTAAGTTTGGAATTGAACTATGCTTGCAACTTAATAGCAGTTATCAGCAGTCAAGATGGATTATAAATAGTATATTCTATTAGCAGTATTTTAGAAGACCATGTTCTTTACTATAACTCTTTATGGCTGCTTGTTTGAGAACTGCCTTCATTTTTACAGAAATGAGGAAAAACATTTCATCTGTACTGTCATGCAACAAATAGGAGTGGCAGCTTTACCAAGATCTGTATTTCATGATCATGGCTCTATCCCCAGTGTAGGTAGTTGTGGTAATGGAGCTTGAAACTTTTGCACAAGGTGCGGGTCTAATTCCCCAAAAGTAAAATCCAAACTGGTTTTTCTTTTGTATCAGTTATTAGTTATGCCTCCTTAATCTTGCAGCTCTCCTGATGTTCACAAGCTTTCTGTTCCAAGATACAAGCAAGATTTAATTTCACATTTTTAACAGCAAGTAGGTAAGATTTTTAAACACACTTGAATAAAATTGGTACTCTTTGCTAATTCTTATTAGAGGATTAAACTATAAGCATTTTATGAAGTTCTTCTTTATTTTTTATCAAGTTATTTTTAATTGGCAGAAGAAAAAAATTAGAGGAACTCAAAACAGAGCAAAGTGCCATTATTCAGAAGCTTCCAACCAGGAAGTTATTTGTCTACTTTGAATATAAAAAACCCCAAGTACTCCACATTATACAGACAGTATGCTGGGCAACCTGTTTTGTTTTGTTTCTGTTTTTCTGGGTCCTTTAATAAAAAATTCACCCAAAACATACTTCAGTTTCTTGGGTCATCGTTCTCTACACTGTGAGGATTTTGAGGGAAAAGAGGAAAGGTGCTATGTGTTCTTCCTCTTCCTTTTCCTTCCTGCTTTGTCTGTGAAAACTGGCAAAATTGGCATTGCTGATACAGCTTGGTTTCATAAGATCCGTAAGAGGGTGAAAATCTGCCTGCGTGCAACAGGGAAGTGAAGAGGCTATTGAAGAATGAACCAACAAAAGCCTTGTTATTTAAAGATACTTCTTTTGGTTTTATTGAAAAAAAGGCCATTGTTTTTCATATTTATCCTGGGCAAAGGTAACCAGATATCTCATAGTAGTACGTTCCATTATACAGAGTTGCGTAAGCTGTTTTTATCTTACCTTTTACCCTGCTGTGATAAAAATCGCTTCCCTTCCATCTCTCATCTTACATCTAGTCCCAGTGGTCCATGTACTGTCCTGGGAGGATGAAAGAGAAATAACTTTGGTTCTGAATAAGCAGTGTGACCTGACTAGCCTCAGATGGCTAAGGATAAGGGAACAGAGTAGTTCAAGAAGGAGAATTGCAATTGCAGTGGCTGAGTGACAAGGATGAAACTAGAAAGCTCTGTGCTTCTTGTCAGGAGGAGAGAGGAAGCCGTGCTGGAGCTTCAAGAAGCAAATGGAGATGTTGGAAAAGACTAGGAAGGAAACTGATTTACCATAGAAGGGAAACAACTTCAAGTACGTTGATGTTGAATTGGAATGATGTTAGGCCTATTTATATTCTGACAAGGAGAACCTGAATTGTTTTGTTTAATAATAGTAGATGGCAGTCCCATTGAAATATTCTATTTAGAAAGTAGCAGTTGTCTCATAGAAAACACATGGCACATGTAGAGGTATTAAAAACTGTGTGAGTGAGATAATGGTGAGCTAGTTTTAAAGTGATATAAACCAATAAGTATTATAAATAATAACTTGTTATTGCTTGCTATAGTGTTATTTCCTATTTGAAGCATATACCATATTACTTTTTCACTTCAGTCACAGTGCTTCTTTTGTATTCTAGCTTAATATATTGTTAACAGGTCATATAAATCTCTTGAATTAAAATATATTTGTACAACAATTTGTTTTAATTACAAAACACCACGTTCTATTTAACTGTAGGTTTAATGAATGGCTATTTAATTAAGGGCTTTAAATCAGGTAATCAGTTTGCATCACTGGGCAACAAGTAATCAGTTTATAACATGCAGTTGAACAGTTAAAAGGAACAATAAGCAAACCTTTCCCTGCTAGAGTTTATTGGCTAATTAAATAATCTGGACTCTCAGGTATGTATAAAACAGGGAATAGATGGTAGGTAGGAAGGATGACAGAAGAGGGTACTTGACAGGGCTTGATGAAGCCATGAAAATGTTGGTAGAGGCTTCTCATACAATTCACTATGTAAACTCTACCAATTCACTGTGTACAATATGCCACAAAGAATGTGTTACACCTTTACCGATCTTGGGCAAATAACTCTAATAATGAGACATTAAAGTTATTTAGTGTTGGCTGTGATCTAAACGAACACATCAATTAATGTTTCTTTTTTGTGATAATATTAAACTCCTTCTTTTCTTTTCCACTGTTTTGCTTTCCTTTCTAGTTCTATCATATCTTAAATGTTTTCTGGTTGAATGAAATTGATTACGTATTTCCATGAAAAACTTTCTGTTTACGTCAGTACCTTTCAGAACACATGGAATAATTGAGTATAATCACATCCTAAGGATGATACACCTTCAAAAGGTGCCAAGTGAGGTAATAAAGGCTTTTTAATCTACTTCGTCCTCCTACACAATTGTATCGTTATAAACAACTGTCTTCACATGTGTTCTTGTTGTCATCCATTTAGATTTTGATGTAACAGATTATAAGCATAAAGGGGGCCATTCTGATAATCCATGATGCATTTTGTGCGACTTAAGATTTCAGGCAACTAGGTACAACTTCAAAATGGGTATTTCTTTATATCAGCCTAACAATGCCTGCACAAAATACTGCATCTTTACAGTATGCTGAGTGAGTAAATTGCTTTTCAGCTTTTATAGCTGTTATAGATTGGGTCTTATGTCTTGACTTTCTGCTCAGGTTACAATATCCGTTTTAACACAGTCAGTGGCTATTTGAGGGAACTATAAAAATGAGAAGGAATCACGCTTAGATGTAATTTGCAAACAACTGCAATTTTAATTCTGCTTATTAAGAGCCCAACAGCATCTGTAATAGAAAAAAAAATACCAGTGTTCGTAACACTTTTTACTGTCTTACTGGACCAACAGTTTGCAGTGAGGACTCCCCAAAGATGGCACAAAAGTAAATATTATAGGAAGTGCACAGGAAAAGTATAGCTCTAGAATCTGTGATTGTGTAGAAGCAGTACTCAATGAATTTCTCAGTATTTTTATAGTGTTACAGTGTTCTTATTAATTTTTGTTAGAAATATTTTTAATACTTCATCTGACCTCAGCTGAACATAGAAATTGGGATCTGGACTCAGGAGATATTTGGCCTAAATGGCTTAAATTTCGTCTTTGTAGTCTGTTGTTTTTTTGACAATCCCAGCAGTGAGTTGTACCATCTCAACGCTCTCAGTTCCTACATATGCACCTGCAGAAGATGTAGGGCTGTAATGTTGTCTCAGATGTTCTTCCTTTCCCCAGCTGCATCCTGGTTCTCCTGATACATTAGCAAAACCTTTCTGGGGTAAAACAAAGGGGTTCTGAATTATGTGGGAGATGGTTCTGGCACTCTCATGTTTCTTTATGGCTTTCTTAACCCTACTCCATGCAATTAAATACTGTGAGATGTGCTGGGAAGCAGCATCAGCTTTGAGGCAGTGTGGCCATTGGTGTCTGTGATTAGTACGTATGTCACTATATTTTTGATTTTTTTTTTATAAAGCTTGCAATGCCAAATGGTAGGATCAGCATCATAAATAATATTATTTTACTTTCCGTCTTCAACTCCAAATATAATAACCAAGCAAAATCCAGTCAGTAGAAACTGCACAGAGGAATCTGTCCAAGCATTATTCAGCTTCTTAAGTTAAAGTAACATGACATTATATTAGATGTAGGGAGAGGTCAGGCTGAGGCTAGAACAGGACGCTCGAAATTAGTACAGAGATGGAAAGTCCATATTACGAGTTTTCCCATTAAGTCTCAGGTAAAGTGGAAGACAAAGTATTAAGGAAATATAATGCGTGCAATAAAAAGTGCTAAAATTTTACAAGGTAACTTTCATTTCTAAGTTTATACGTTGAGTTGCGAAATAACAAGCACAGTGTAACAGTGCAAAAAATGAATGAATGAAAAAATGTTAAGGCTGAAAAAATTTGCACAAAACTATGTGAAGCCTTAATAAAATGAAAATATCTGTTTGGTATGATGTTTTAAGTATATTCTTAAAGTAATCTTTCAGCTATCCTTCTTCTAAAAGGTACGACTGAAGCTGTTTTCCATTGCAAATGTTAGTGTCATTAACCATGTGTAGCATAGTGCTAACTGAATGATGCCAGAGGTACATAATAATGAAATTATATGTTGCCCCCTCCTGAGGGATTAGATTGCTAATGATGTTTTTGGTGTGATATGAGCTGATGAAGGCCAGAGGCCCTGGTTCAGCATAGAAATTATCTCTGCTTCACTCATTCTTATGAAAATGCTTTTTACTATGTGGAAATCATGAAAATTTAGAATTATGTGCTTGTGAGAATAATTCATAGAATTCTTAAAATTCTTCATTTTTGCAGTTTCCTTAGTTCTTTACTACAACCTCAGTCTTTGCTTTCATTCATAACTTGAACAGAAAACATTGTGCAAAACATGTAACAAGGTGAATGGGCATTTGCCAAAGCCCTGGTACCTGGAGCTCACCTTTTCAGATGAACAGGTTTGTGTGTATAGATTGTTCACAAGAGGTTCAGATAGCTCCTGAAATAAAAAAGAGGACAAGGTTGAGGCATAAATATTTAAATATATTTTGTGCTTGGCAAATTTTTGACATTGCACACCTGCTGTAGCTTTTCCAAGCATTTCATCTCTTCTGACAGCATGGATCTTGTAAATATGGAGAAACTGTATTTTAGTGTTTGTTTTGAGGGAGTGAGAGAGCACTCATGGTTGTTGAGGCCAGGCCATGAGAGGGAAAGGAGGGAAGAATGGAAAGCTTATTTTTTTTCAGGAAATACTGTCTTCAGAGTACGTTTCTCTTTTGATATTGGCTTGGATTCTGTTTTCACACACACAAACTTTCCTTTCTTACTATTGATTTCATATGATTGGACTTAAAGCAATGAAGTTCTCTGTGCAAGAGACTGACACACAAGTGATTTTTAATTCTTTGCCATCCTTCCCCCTGAGGCTAAGTCTCAAGTACCTACCATTGATGGGTTTAATACTCTAGAAAAAACTTTGTTCCTCTATCAAATAGCAGGTTGTCTAACATTTGGGTTTTAGAAACCTTCCACCAAACAAATTCAAAATGCACTGGGTGGCAGTGCCATTTGGGTCAAGTGCTGATGTGAAACCTACACTGTATAAGGCTATTCCAGTGCTAAAGCCACAACACTTTCTTCTAAAAATTAAATATTTTGTCTCTGAACAGATGCAGCCTGACATGGCATGTGTAATACTCCTATAGTACTATTCTTTGTACCTCAGCCGTTTTAAAAATAATAAATGTACTGTACCATAATTATTTTGAGAGTGTTTAATGAAGTTGAAAACAAAGTCTGCTACTTCAATGGCAGTATTGCCTTTTTCTTCTTAACTGACATTTTATAATTTAATTCCAAATTGCTTCTTATTGAAAGAATGAAAGTTTTAATTGTTCTTTTGCAACTGAAAGGATATTCGTAACTCTTTCTAGCCATAATACCTAATTGTTGAACTGTGCAGGTACATGACTGGCACGAGTAGTATTGACTGCAGCAATGAAACTATTAAACTATATGTTAGCCTTCTAATACCTGTAGTAGGGATTGGTGTCATGGGCATTTGTTCGTTTGGAGAGTAAACAAGTAGTTTAGATAACAGGGCAAAAAGTGCATTCTCTTTATCTTCTACACAGCAGTTTAGTCCTAACTTCTCTCATATTGCAGCAGTCTTACATAAAGGACTCTACAGTGCATCTGTATTTTTCACATAGTTCGTTAAAAATATATGAAATAATGGTAGAATTGAAAGGAAATGTCATTGTTTAATCTTGTACTTTAAATTTTCTTGTTTAAATTGCATGTATTCTTCTTAATTATGCTCCAAGCTGATGCACAGTTAGTATTGTTATTTTTATCTTTATATAGTTTTAATTTTGTATATTACTTTTGGGTTTTTTTAGCTTATAAATGTGACTCTAGCCTGTTTCAGTTTTCAGAAAAAAAGGGTGGTTTTTTCATGGATAGGCATGGCCTAGTGTTCTGAATTTATTGCCATTTCTAAAGTGTATTTTTCCAGGAAAGAATTAGTGTGGTTAGATCTACAGTCAGATAAATAATATTCATACATTTGCTCTAAATCTACAATTGCATACATATTATGAGGCCATGTAATACTGTCAACTTTTAAAGAGAGCTCTTTATTGACTTTTAATAGGTATCGCCATTATCTACTTTATGAGTTTAATCATAGTGGGTTTGTCAAAATAAAATGCCTTCACATATGACTTATGGCACACAGTAATTTTTTTTGTCTCTAGGGTATTTAATTTGACTAAATCAAAGCATCTTTTGTTTAGAGGAAATTATGAAGGTGTTTGAGTCTTCTGTCTCCAGTGATATAGCAGCAGAGGACAAAACGTATGAGCCACAAACAAGAGTTCTCTGAATGTTCCTTGACATAGTAACTTTTCCAAATTAGACACTTATTTGTATGCGTGGAGGTTCTTTGTTTTATGCAAAATCCTGAACTGAAAAATTACTTGAGACTTTTAGGTGTAACTTATGTGAATTAGTTATCTTAATTAAAAAGAAGAAATACTGTGTAGTAGCTCTCTAGTTTTCCATGTGAACTTCAGACAATTTTAGATTTAAGAGAAGAAAAAGCATAGTTGTCCTTGCTTTAGCCTCCTGCAGGAAAATAATTAGAGAGACGTTTGTAATGGAGACAAGAAAAGCTATGAGAGACAGGGAAAAGAAACCAGAAGAGGCAGAGTGAAAAAAAATAGCTTCAAAATGTTAGGTTGCAGAGAGTCAAAAACAAAGCAAACAAATGCTTTCTTTAGATAGCTTTGTGTTCAGTATTAGATACTTTGTACCTCTGGTTCATGAACAGTACCAGCTGTCATCAAGAGACAAAACTCCCCTGAAATGGCTTTGTCCCTTCAGAATGACTGAGATTTACTCATTCATGTTCTTCTCCATGGTGTTTCATAGTCTTTGGCATCAGGTTCCAAAAATGTTTCAAAGCCCATGGTGGACGCCATAAAATGATGTTGCTTGTGAATTGGTGAATCATTTCAGGAGTACAGCTGACATCTAAGATGGTGTTCCCAGGTTGTCATCCTGTTCAGTGAAAGAATACCCATGAGCAAGGCAACAAGCCCACTTCCATGAGCACTTGCTCATGATTCCTGCAATAATGCTAACAGCCAGTATCCCACAGGCTGCAGGAGCCGGGGAAATAGCCTCGCTGGGCTCCACGCTCTCCTTATTCACTGCTTTTGATTATGTTCCCACAGGCTAAGTAATTTGTTTTAGGCTTATGAAGAAGTGTGAATTAATCTCCAGGCTGACTTTTTTTCCTGCTACTTACTGCTAAACAGCTGGCAAAAGACTTTTCTTTTAACTGAACCATTCCTCATTTTCTCATTGTCTTGAGTAATACGAAGGAGCAGAAACATAGACATGATCATCAGTTATGATCGTCGTATATTTACATCTGCTAGAAATTTGAGATGCTTGAGATGTCTGTTCATTTTGCTCAGTATGAGAGTATTATTCATTAAAAACCCACAACTTTTTGATAATTCTTTTGGTATGTCTTGCTGTATTAATGTAGAACATTGTATTTTGAGGTGATTGTCATATATGCCTGCTAGAAAGATGTACTATCTGCAGATTAAGTATATAATATTCTGTAAGTTCTAAGATGAATTGATTTCTAGGTATCCTTTGCAAAAAGATTTCTTTTCAAGTATGGCAAATGTAATTTAAATGGGTGCAACACTTCTGCTTGTATATTTAATCCTGGGATGCATATGGCAGCTATGCATGCATACCGGTATTGCATAAACATTTACCTGTTTCAGACCTTTCAAAATGTGCAAGTCTCACTTCTTTCCATGATGATTTATTCTGGGCTTAAACGTTTATTTGCATTGATTTTCATTGCTGAAAAAAGTAAAGGCCAAGTTGTGTGCTGTCTAAGCCATGTGGGTCTGTTAGAATGAGTTCTTCTTTTGTTCTCCAAAACAGCTTGAGATGCCATGTATGAGGTATGCCTGCACGTATCATAGCAGAATTGCGCTCTCTAATTTATGGGAATGCAACCCAGTCCATAAGTGGAAGAAAACAGCATGTGCCAGTTTATTTTTTTATTTTTAGTTTGGAAATGTGCAGTAGGCATTCTTTGAAGGAAATTTAAGAAGTAATTTCCCCCAAAACATGCAAACTATGTCTCAGGATTCTTTTAGGCAGATATAATTGCTTTTCTTCATGTAGAAACCCCCTGTTCTCTGTTGCACCTTCAGTAACTTCCTAGTTGTGAGAAATTCTGTTGTGCCATTAGCAAAGCGCAAAAGGCAGCTTCATTTATAGTAATTGGGCTCTATTAACCATTCTGTGAATGCACTCAAAAGCCAACCCTTTTCCTCTGGAGGCCAAGGGAAGGAGATGGTCTTCCCTGAGGTATGGCTATAGTCAGATATTTTATGGATATTTCGAGAGGTGTGAGTTAGGGAGGATCTTAGTCATTCTTTTTGTGAACGTATACAGTCAGAAATGGTTCTCACTAGGTTGAGTAGCTTTTCCCAGTAAGACATACTGGGAAATGTGTGGCTACCTTTTCCAGCACCTATTTTGAACATTGGTCAGTTTGAGCTCTTATGTGGGTCAACATAATGTAACTTCACATTTTTTTGTTTATAGAGATAACATGATCTTGAATATCAAAATAAGTTCTTGGGCAGAATGGTCTTAGTTATCATTAGGTAGTTTCCACTAATATTTTCTACAGTGAGTTGGCTTAGTTTACTGATAGCTATAAACACATCATGTGACTGCAACTACTCAAAAGCTTGGGAACACGTTTTGAATTTAACACTCACAAGCAAGGTATAAAGCCTGACAGACGGCTCAGCATGGGTCAGGGCACAAGCACAAGCAGCAGCTCCTGCTAAATGTATTGCCAAAAAAAAAAAAAGGAGACAATAAATTTGCATCTCTGTGTGGCAAGAGGCAGCAACCAAAATCTCAAGAGATTTGTGAAGGTGGAGAAGAAAACGGTGTGGTGAAGCGTTCTGTGCACAGGAAAATAATTATTCACTAGGTCAAAGTTACACATGGCTGACTGGGCAGGTAAAGGAGAGGTGAAGGATACTGTAGGCAGTGATAAGTAATGTTGCCTTTCAAAAATAAGAGATGCTGTAGGACTCCACCCTGCTTGGGGTGAAAGCTGCCCTGTCCAAGCTGTCAGCACGCTCTCCGTTCTCCCTGAGCAGCCCCAGGCCTGCTGCTCCCTGATGGTTGTGGGGGTCAGCACTGGGTGCCCCAGGCAGAGCTGAAATGGAGCCCCTTAGCCCATGGGCAGGTGTGGGGTGTCCCTAGTGCACAGGCACCGCAGCCTGTTGGTGTCACGGGGGAAATGGTAGGTCTGGCCTCTGAGCTGAATTGAGGTGATTGGGTGTTTTGAGGCCATGGGTTTTTTTGCCCTGTGCCATATTTTGAAGTTTAAAGAGGCAATTAGAAAGCAAATTGTATTTTTAAAAGTGCTGCTGTTGTTCATGCTTACTAAACTATGAGCTGCTAACAATATAGTTTCTAATAGTGTGTACAGAAAGGGCATTTTTAATCCCCAAAATATTGTTGGGTTTGTTTGAAGGACTGGCAGAGAGAATAGCGTGTTTGCAGAGGGTTGCTGGGATTTTTGTGTTGTTTCTTAAGGGAACTGGACTTAGCCCAAAGAGAAAGGTGAGAAAAGTAAAAGGGGAGGAAAAGGTTAAGGGAGAGATTGAGGAGAGAAGAAGAAAAAGAGAGAGCTTCGCAGTGAAGACAGTATGAAAAGGATATTATCTAAATGTAGCATTGGTAAGTAAGTTATTAAAAGTGAAAGTAGTTGACTGAAGAATGTTAGCATAAGTTATTTAATTGGTCTGTTAATCACTGACCAAGGTGCTTTCTCTCAGTGTGCATAATGCTGTTTCTTGGGGTTTTTTTCAGTAAATATTTTTTTTAAAAAATGCTCTGCAGATAGAATTCGAGGCCTTGAATATATGCTGTGATAGTATGTGAGCGTACTTCCATATCTTTGTGTTCTACAAAATCATAATATTCTTAATAAAACTTACGAAGCAGGTACACTGTGTGCTTTTTGGAGGAAAGAAAAAAAAAAACTAAACCATCATTCTTTATCTGATTGAAAGCCTAAACTAAAATCCCAGTAGCCAAGCATTTATGATTATCCTAAAGAATTCTCTGAAACAGATTTATATGTGCCTGATGTGAATGGTGTAGCTAGTGAAGGTTAATGTTCCTGTTACCCCAAAAGGAATGGTGGTTGCAGTCATTAACGTGTGCCTCTCTCTGGGTTTTTTGTTACTATTAAAGACTCAAATGCCTTTCTGAACATCAAGTTCACTCCCTGTGTTTTATCTGTTCTCCTTTTCTCCCTCCACTTCTACAACACCTCTGTTCAGGTTAACGTGTTTTCATTTGTGGCAATCATTCATCAGTTTATTCTGAGAACTTCCACAGTCAATACAGAATTCCATTAAATCTATGTAACAGGTTAATCTCAACTAATAATTACTCATTAATCTTGCTGGAAATACACATTTTCTTCAGCCTATTGTCAAGTCAGAAGCCTGAGAAAAAGGCTAAGTATTTAGTCTGTTTTGTAAAGTTTGTTAATGACAAATTCTGGCTGACAGATTGAAAAATTAGGTCCACTGTGTTGGGGTGCATTCACTCTAAAAGAGTGATTAACTACATGCCAAGCTGTCAAAGAAATTTTGCATGAAAAAAGAGAAGTTGTTAACATTATGTCTGTGCCCAATGATTTTATAATGTCTTTTAAATATGCATGGGAAAAAAAACCCAGCAGTATACAACCATTTCCAAAAAATGTAGTCTCGGAACTATCAAAACAGAAGCCTGAAACAGCTTTTTAACTCTCTCACAGACTCCCTCACCTTTTCACCCGTAACTTTGACTTTAAAAACACTCCTATTTTCCCTTTAAAATTTTAGTTACATCTCCTTGTTAATTGAATTGAACAAAGACTTTGACTTTCCTGAAGAGCTCCTCCTCATTCTTGGCTTCCCATCAAACCAAGTCTGCATCCTGGGAGACTCTTTTCCAGTGCAGCTGGATTTGCTGAGATAGGTAGGTCATAGCCTAGAATGATTTAGAATTCCCACACTTGCTAAACAATTCAATCTATTTTATGGCTATTTGCTTAATATCCCATTTCTGCAGAGTTAGTAAAGTGTCTGACAAAAGATCAAATTGATTGTACAGCTTCTCTCTGTCAAACTTAACTTCTGCTGCTTCCTGGTGCTTCTCTCAGTATATTTGCACTTCTGATTGATTTTCGTAATTCAAAAATAGACACAAAAAGTCTTTTCTAATGAAAAGCATGATTGTCAATATTCTCCACTCCCTCTATGGATTTCTGTTATGTTTTTATTTTGATTACCTACTCCTGACCATTTTATAGTCTGGTTTGCTTGAAAACCCAAATATTTCTTCCCTGTACAAAATGCCACATTTGATTTCATGTTCTATATTGCACCATGCTCTTTGGCAAAAGGCATAATTTCATTTTCAAGATATTTTGGGGAGCAGATAGAAGCCTCTTGTTACCAGACCAGTAGAGTATTTTCATATTCAGAAAGAGGAGGAAAATAACCTGTTGTTAGGAGCAAGTCTTCATTTTCCTGGTCAGAGATGAATTCCCAGATAAAAGGATATGTTTCTTCTTGCCTTGTGACACAAAGTCAGACTTAAAAAGCCTTCTACTTGTTTAAAGTAACTCAGAGGCTGAAGAAGTGACACTATGTGAGACTGTATATGACATACAACACTGCTGTGTACTTGTTCTGTGGATTCAAAGTACTTATTTGGTTCTTAAACTCTTTTTATTTTGATAGAAAACCCATCATAATATTTGACTGCTACAAAGCTTCAACATCATAGATTTTGAACTTTACCTGATGTTTGTACGCATCATACAAGATATAACAAGTGAAATTGAGTTACAGACATTGTTTTATATTGTGGTGATAAATTATTTCTGTCACTGATTGCCACACCAGCAGTGGAGTACATGTAGCTGTACTAACACATCTTCACATTCATTTTGTTAGTTGCAATGTTGATTTTATCTTTTGCTGACATACCAATTTTTTTCCCTTGGACTTAGTTTGATAGTAAATAAAGCAACTTTGAGCATTCCTTTATTCAAAAAATAATTTGTAATTTAAAGAATCATTATATTTGAAGGGAAGATAGCACACATTACCTAATCCTCTAAGATTTTATATAACTGATCACATAGTCTCATTAATTTGGTTTTCCATGGTTCTGTATCACCAGTATGACAAGCAAGCTGTTGAGGTGAGGTGTAATATGAATCCACTTGTGACAGAAGCACCTGCCCTCCTTTTATTCCTTACTGTTGTGCAGAGTGCTGTTCCCCTAGAACAGCAGATCTAACAACAGGGTTTCCTCTGCTAGTGCAGAAGATCTTTCCTTACATGGGTACCATGCACTCCATTTTTGTCAAATTTTCAGCATAATAGTAGTAGTTAGAAAAAAAAAAGATCTTTCACTGCCTATGTTGTGATGCTTCTTTTTCTGTTTCTCTAATGTTGTGAGCTAGCATTATGTGACAGAAGAATGTGAAATGAGACTTTGAACCAGCATGGATGATCGTGTTTTGGTTTATCAGGAAATCTTTGCTAGCAACTTTGTGATGTGAAAAGGAAGTAAGTTGATAGTCTTCATTCTTACCCTGATGCATTGTATTCAGCATCGCTGGGCATATAGTGGATTTTTCTGATGCAGTGAACAGGCAACTGATTTATTCTGGAAGACTTAACCAGCAGTCATGCCTGTCAGTGCATTGACTTTCTTCTGGTTTAACTACAGCAGTTCAAGATAAAATATGGTTAAGAAATTACAAACTTCAAACTAGTCTTATTTGTGCTTAGAGTGACAGCCATAAATGCACCTGGATTGTAGAAACAGAATATCCCTTTAGGGGGGGAATTTCTCCAATTTCTCATATTTTTACTGTGTTGGTCTACAGCTAAGATTTGAAAACAATAGGAGGAAAAAATTTCCTTAGTTTCATGGCTTCTGTTCCCTCTTTCCATACTTGCATTAAAGCTTTTAAATAACAAAAAGTGCTAAATTATATAGAATGCCATTGACCGTTGAGCTCTGCCTATGGTATGAGTTTCCTGAGATCAAGGTTATCTATCAGGCCTCGTGGTTCTGATGGTGACTAAATCAACAACAGAAAAAACTATTTGGAATAGCTTACTTACTTTTTGCCTTTTACAAGCTACCCCACTTCTCCTTCTTTAATAAAGTGCTTAGAGCAGCTTCCTGTAACAAGTCTCTGCACAGACCAGGTGATGTTGCAGACATCTGTGTTCTCTTCATGAATCTGGCATTATCTAAAGCTTTCCTGTTTAGGAACAGTTTCCAATGACATTAGCAGAGTTTATCCAACGTGGATTTGCTTCTATTTTGTTAGCATTCATAGATGGATGAGAAAGTGAATGTGTGAATGGTCCCTTTTGGAGGGACCAAGAGTAATTCTAAATTCAGACTGGAAAGAAAAATAGGAGATAAAATTCCCCAAGGCTGGGGGGGGGACAAAAATATAATCCCATTTACTTTCTATTAATACATCAAAATATGGATAGCAGCAAAAATAGCTATTCTGTATGATCTAAAAATCAAGGGTACTCAGAAATTAGGTGACAGCCAAGTCAATTACCAAGAATAAAGCTAGCATTGTGTGTGTGATATGAAGTGATTCTAGCGCCTGTGCATTTACGAGTCTATCCATAGCTCTGTCATTGTCAGACTCCTGCAGGTTTCATTGTGGCAGGTGCTTGCCATTCCCACTACCCTCCTTTAAGGGTCTGCTGGTCATTTCCATCAGTATGAGAGGTATTTATGAACCCTATAAAAGGGACTGCTTGTCAGTGTAGGAATGATAAAACATATTGCCTCCAGATAACCAATTCTGAAAATGAAGCTGGCTGAAGGTAATAGGAAAGTGTTTTCATATTGGAAATGGACACGTTAGTATACCTGTCTCATAGCAAAATCGTAAGATATTTCATACTGCTTTGAAAAATACCAGCACAAAAAAGAAATTGAAAAGAATTCTCAGGTATCTCAAGCACAGGCTCCACATTAGAAAAAGAGGTGAAAGGGAAAAAGCTGTTATACATATAAATGTAAATTTTGGCAAAAGGCAAAACTCTTTTCCTTTTTGTTCAGCATCCACCTGTACTTTTGATGTTCGACTTCATCATACTGCCCCAGCAGATTGCACTTCCAGATTTGATTGTTGTGAAGGATAACCTTTCTTTCAAAACAGAAATCACAACATGCAGTTTCTTAAACTATGTAGGTATTAGAATTCTGATAAGAAACTCTCAATGGACTTTTAAAAATGCAAGTATTTGTTTTCAAAAATTTTCTGAGCAGTGTATCCAGAAAATCCTTTTGTAACTCAGAGAAACCATCACTACCCCAAGTAGTTGGGATTTAAGTATAATACTTCATAAGTGTTAGCTCTTCATGGTAATTTAGTTGACCTAAATCTGTTCCTACTGGAATCAGAGTGAGTCTTATTTCTGGTTTCCAGGAAGGCTTGGAAGTAACAACCCTTTTCAGGTGATTTTGTTTTCTTCTGTCTGACTTAAAGTGGCTCACATTCTGCAAAATTCTTCAAAGACTCTTGTGGCCTGTAGTATTTTTGAAAGAATTCTTCTATTCATTAGTATTGCAAAACACAGAGAGCAAGAGTTGGTGGAAATAAGTGCTATATAGTACTGTCTATTCAGACTCTGAGAAAAGCTTTCTTAATTTATTATGCAAGATCAAAATTCCCTGTTGAAACTATTAACCTGTGCCAAGTATGTCATGGAAGAGAAACTGTATGGATCATTAAAGTGACCATGCACAGTATTGCACAAACTCTTACTTGTTCTTAGGGTGGTCATCACCATGGGGTTACAAAATTAAGAAAGAAACATGAGTAAAACACAATAAGAGATTGTGACACAGGCCTGAGTTTCTGGAAAACATTTGAAAATCTGAGATTTTGCAGTACTTGCTGTGCTATTTCATGGCAACTTTAAGGTCACAAACCAGAAAATGTTAGTAGAGAAAAGGGGAAATTCTGAAGTGATCCCTGTCTGCAAATGCATAGATTGTCAGGCAGAGGAACACCTTAATGTGCCCTAGAAAGGGTTTGGTAGGAAAAAAACACCACAACCCAGTACAGAAACTGCTACCAAATTAGTCCAGTAAATATTTGTGTGACTTTAAATTAAATAATCTTATTTCTGCCTTGTACAGCAGTTTATCCCATACTTGCATCTTGTTGGCTTACTAGACAGGTTGGGGAAAGCACAAGCCAACCCTTACCTATGGCCTTAGAATGACTGCCTTGAAATGTCCACAGATTAATCTCCTGTGAAAAACATAAATATTTGAGTATTGATGTTTTTCATTTGAATTCTAAAGAATCCACCTTATCACCACACTCTTGATGTTTGGAGATGTTTAAAATTATCTTTGAAGAATCAGTGTGAAAAGGATGAGAATGTGCATTTGTGTAGATTAAAGTGAGAGTGAGGATGTTAGCATAAAACTGCCTAATTGTGATTCAGAGAGAACCATTCACATGCTGCATAAGCAATAGAACAGTCCTCCACCTAATCACCTTTCTCAGTATACCAACTTAAAGGCAGTTTCCTTGAATAAGTATTACTGGCAAGCCTAAAATATGTTATAGGACTTCCTTCTGCTTCTGCCTTTCCAGACTCTCAAAGTGCGCACAGGTTTGTACAATAAGTCAAAGATCAACAGAGCACTTAAGGATTTGACCAGTTTTAACTATACAGGATTTGTTGTGATTAAGAAAAAGTACATGCTTTAACAACAGGAAGAATACATGGGTATGGAATGAAAACAGTTTTCTTCCACTTCCATCAATCAGCTTTATGAGATAGTATCCCTTTATATAAAGATAGCAATCTGTACAAATGTCAAATTATTGAACAACTCTTTCATGAATATGTGGCAATTTATTTTAATACCAATCATTGATCTTGCAATGAGAGTTTTATTGTTAGGTTAAATTTCTCCATTACATCTATTACAAAACTGTGTGTGTTGTGCACTGCTGCAATAGATGTAATGCCGTTATAGTACCTGTTTTCTTATTTCCTAAGACAGTGATGCATATTAGCACATTGAGGTAAAACAGGATGGCCATTCACAGTATTTCAGTGAAAGAGAACGTGCTCAGACTGCTGTGTAATTAATTACCCCTTGGAGATATTATTTCATGTGGAGTAGATTTTCATCTATTAAATTGCCATTTATTTGTGACCTTTAATTTATCATAAACAATCTTCTTTCTACATCCTAGGCAGCAATGGAGAACAACAATAAACGTAAGCATCGCTCCCCTTAAATGACATTTACAGCTTGGCAGAGTTACAAGGAAGCTAGTAGGTTTGCCATTCAGGTTCCCCTTTATTTTAACAATAAGAGCTTTAATAAAAAAGGGGTTTACAACATAATTTTCCATCCACTGCTCCCAGCAACATTTTACCTCCTTGATATTTTACAAATACAGTTAACTGTTGGGCTTTCCCCTCCCAGAAGTTCCTGGGAGAAGTAGCCAATTGCATCCTATTTTTTATTATTGCATTTGCCTCAGTGTTTCGAAGAAGTTCTAATTCTAAACCTCTGGACCTGCTTAGCTGCTTTCTGTTTCTTCCCTCTGTCCTCTTTTTTGCGGGGAGCTGAGGGCAACCCCTGTGCTTACATCTGCCCCAGGGAGTGTGGGTAAGCCCAGGGAAAGTTGGCAGAAGGCAAGTCAGCATTTTTTTTTCCTTGAGACCTTGAAACGTCGCTTTGCCTTCCTCAGTGCGTGTAGTATGTCCTATAAAATCAAGCAAAACTGACCTCGGCTCCACTGTGACATTTTGAGGGAAGACTACTGGAATGTGCACTGAAATTTTATGACTCCCAATCCGTAACGATGAATGTTAATGATAGCAGATGTTAGATATGTGGTCATTGTGGTTCAGAAAAAAGGGACAGCTCTTTGTCAGTACAAAGAAGCCATTTCTTCATGATCTGGATTGACTACAGAATTTAAGGAAAAAGCTAGGATACAACCCTCTAAGAGCAGTCCTTTGGTCTTTTACCTAAATGTTGGCATCAAATAATGAAGACTGTGTGCTCTGACTTTTTTAAAAAAAATAAAAATGGGTGTAACAGGGCCTGCTTCTGACCCTAGTAGTGTTTGGGCTCACCCTGACCTGCACAGTCGAAGAGGGAGGATCTTTTGGCACCTGGACAGCAAATCGGAGGCTGACATATGTTCCAGGGTAAATGCAAATGCAGCATTTATTTTAGACACAGACAAGATACCCGTGTGCACTCTGAGTCACAACTTCTCAAAGCTGCAAAAACCAGATCCTGTTTTGTTCAGATTGCAGTCCAATACCCTGAACAGAGCCAAGGTTGCTAAACACAGCTCAGATTCAATCAGATACTCTGTAGTGCCAAGGGGATAAAGAAGGTACGGTAAAATAAGTCAGCAAAGGAAAGATAAAGTAGTGGGGAAAAAAGAAAAAAGAGTCATCACTCCAGTGGGGCACGGTAGTTCCTCTAGAAAACATGTTCCATCTGGCAGCAACTCCTCCAGCTGCAATTCTTCAGGAACACATAGTCTGGTAGTTCTTCAGGGCAGTCCTTCCTCAGGCTGATTCCATTAGGGTGGTGGGTGATGCACTGTGCGCCTTGGCAGGCCCTTTTTGCATGGAAAGTCCGCGCTCCATTAGCATGTGATGGGTGGTCTCGCTGTGAAAGTTCTTGAATCAGGGCATGTGCAGAAGCTCCTTCGAGAAGGTTCTGGAACTAGGGCTGAGGGCCCCAGGGTCACTGGCAGTTCAGCACACCCTTGCCAGGATAACCTTTGCCTGAAAGGTTTGGGTGTGGATGTGTAGTTAGGTGGCGGGGCAGCACCTGCTGCTGCACCTCCTTGCCCCGCTGTGCAGCCCAGGGCAGGGGAAGAGTGGTGCCACCTGTTCCTTTGCCTCACCACCCTCACTGGAAAAAAATACTTCCCAATATCTAATCTGAATCTCCCCTCTTTCAGTTTTAAAGTGTTTCCCCCTAGCCTGTCCCTGCACTCACTGATAAGGAGCTTCTCCCCAGCTTTCTACAGGCCCCCTTTAAGCACTGGAAGGCCACTGTAAGGTCTCCCCAGAGCCTTCTCTTCTCCAGGCTGAACAACCCCAACTCTCTCAGCTTGTCCTCATATGGGAGGTGCTCCAGCCCTCTGATCATCTTTGTGGCCCTCCTCTGGACTCCCTCTAACAGATGCATGTCCTTCCTGAGATGAGGACTCCAGACCTGAGCACAGTACTCCAGGTGAGGTCTCCTAAGAGCGGAACAGATAAGGAGAATCACCTCCCTTGACTTGCTGGCCTCACTTCTTCTGATGCAGTCCAGAGTACAGTTGGCTCTCTGGGCTGTGAGTGCACATTGCTGGCTCGTGTTGAGCTTCTACTCTACCAAATAACAATAGTAGTAATAATATCTTCTCCCAAGTGACAGGGGACAGGACAAGAGGGAATGGCCTCAAGCTCCGCTAGGGGAGATTTAGGCTGGAAGTTCGGAAAAAAATTTTCACGGAAAGGGTCATTGGGCACTGGCAGAGGCTGCCCAGGGAGGTGGTTCATTCACTTTCCCTGGAGGTGTTTAAGGCACAGGTGGATGAGGTGCTGAGGGGCATGGGTTAGTGTTTGATAGGAATGGTTGGATTCGATGATCTGGTGGGTCTCTTCCAACCTGGCGATTCTATGATTCTATAATAATAATGACAACAACATGAAAAAAAAGAGGAAGAAATGGAAGAAGAGGAAGAAGAAGAGGAAGAAAACGAAGAAGAAAAAGAGGAAGAAAAAGAGGAGGAGGAGAAGGAATCCCCAAATACAGTATTTTGTGTTAGGAGAGACTGATAAGCGAAGGAACATGTGTTTTAATTAATCCGTTGTGAAGTTAAGCTACGCTGGAATTCTGTACTAGCATATCGACTTCTGCTCTCCATTAGCAGCTGTAAGTAGCGACGCGCACGTAAGGAGATGGGCTTCGAGGCATGTTCAGACGCCAGCCACTCGTTCCCCGCGTGTCGGCAGGACCCGGGTGGGGCCGGGGGCATCTTCCCCGGGCGCTGCTCCTGCCGGCCGGGCCGCATTCCAGCCGCTGCCCGTTCCCCTCGGCTCCGCGTCGCGTCCTGCCCTCCCGGGGGCGATGGGCGGCGGGAGGGGGCGGCGCTGGGATGCCGGAGGAATGAGAGCGGTGATGGGGGGGGGGGGGCTGGACCCGCGGTTGCCATGGAGACCTTTGTGCCCGGCGGAGCGCGCCTCCATCCCCCAATCCATCCATCCATCCATCCCGGCCGGTGCCTGCCCGCATCCCCCCGGCGAAGGGGACCGGGGCGGCGATGGTTGTTGTTGAAAGGCTTTGCGGGCGCTCAGAACGGCCGGCAGCGCTCCTCGCTTCCCCAAGTTTCTTTTTGTAAGCGGTTAAAAGCAAAGGAACGAAAAAAACAACCCAACCCCAGAGGAGCGGACCCGCTTGAGCTGCTGCTGCTGCTGCGAAGAGGGCAAGGCAGCTGGGTGCTCAGGAGACTTCCCGGAGCCAGTGGTGAAGTGATTAAGGAGATTAATTTAAGAAGTGGGCGACAAAGGTAAAGAGTTAACGACGGATCAGTTGTTCGGGGCTGGTTTCTAACGCGTTTGCTAGAGGTGAAATGAGTGGTTTCGTGGGAAGGTGCATAACTTGGGCTAAACGTCGCTTCTGAATGTCTTAAAAATGCTGGGATTTTTTTTTTTTTTTTTTTGGCCTGAGAACGCTTTCAGTCTCATTACACGAAGGTGTAGAAGTAGTACAATGGGTTTTCAAGTCCACGTGAAACTCTAGTCTGGTAGGTTTTCGTTGTGTGTGTGGTTTTTTTTAACGTAGTTCTTGCTCAGTTGTTTTTTTTAAAGCACACAAAGAGAAGTGGGTATCTTAAAAGTCCACTAAAGCCAAGAAGGAAATGCTAATCTTTAGAGGTGTCTGGTTTTCCCAAAACATTTCGTGCCCTTGCTCAGCCTCGCAGTGACTGTAGGTTTTCTTGTTTCAGCTTGTCTAAAGCAAAGTTTTAAGAAAATCAGTAATTCCATTGAGATAAAATAATTTAACAGGCTAAACTTTCTTCTACAAAACCCGTGTTTTTGTAGATGCATACTTCGAGCTTATAAACCTGTTGCTTTGTGCGTTTACCTTACAGAATCTTCTCAATAAATGCTGTGTACCCAACCTTAGTGACTGATATCTCTTAACTTGTAGACTTAAATACTGGAGAATGGGATTTACATTTTTTATAATTATGTTTAACCTTTAAATCTTTAGAAAGCTTTTTCAGGTAGGCATTTGTGTAGATGGGTTAGCTAATTTGAAAGTCATTACAGAAGATTAGCGAAAATAATGCATGGTTATGACCTCTTAGTTTCATCTGGTGCTGCTCAAGTCCCAGGGAAATGTGACTGACTGATCAAGGGATTAAATAAATTAATTTCCTGTTAAAGTCAGTTATGTGCAAAAGGCCTTTTCTGACACAGCTCTGTGTCCTTGTTAAAGTAACAGTTTATTTACTAGTTTGATCTTTCGGCTGAATTAAAATGAAATCTCCCACGTGTAAAAACAACCCTTTTTGCCTAGTGTTTCTTACAACACCGAAATAAATGTGTATAGGACAGATTGGTTTTACGACTTGTTCCTGATTCAAGACTCCGCAGGAGTATATTGTTGTGGATTAATACTGTTTACTAGAAGATTGCATTTGTCAGATTAAATGAGTAAGTATGTACCCTCCAAAAGTCCATAATGAGTAAATCATGCAGTTCTGAGATAATTCTCTTACTGTTAATTTTTCTTTAGTTAAATTTGGAATAAAAAGATTTTTCACTATCAAGCTAGTAAAACTGCTCAGTCGTAAACTGGGGGCTGGTTCTCTTGCTTTCACTTTGAAAGACTATTCCAGAGTATTTAGTATAAAAAATCTTAATTCATAAGTTGTGATCCATAATACAACAATTGCTTTGAGATCAGGAACTAATTTTATAGCAAAAAAAAAAGGTTTAGTAAAAATAGTTCAATCTTTGACTGGCTTTCAGTAGTCTAAAACCTTTGCCTATTTGATCCAAGTTTGTTCCTAGTTAATCAAGTTAACTAATTTGTGTCATTAAATCGAATTTTATGAGACTGCTTAGCTCGTTCTGTGACATTTTTGAGTTGACTGTGGTGTCTCAATGCGCGCTCATTTCTGCGGATTCTTTCTGTAGCTTTTTAATTGCATAGAATTTATTTTCAGTGGCTTCTGAAATGAAACATCCAAAAACTTGTTACTTCCATCTTTTCCCCCTCTAAGATGCTCTGCTTAAAGACCCCAGTTAGTCTTTACTGTGGGAAAAACATTCAAGTGACTCAGAAGCAGTTAGGAAGGGACTTGGGAAGCCCATGGTGACAGAGCAGTACCTGAAGTTGTTTTAGCAGTTAATTCAAGTCTCTTTTTCTGAAGTCCTCTGAGTCAGGTGTAGAAATAAAAATTCAGTGAAGTCCTTAATAGAGTGTGCTCTCGGTGGAACCTCCTGCGGCTGATAAATATTTCAGGAAGCTGAAAGTTAGTGATACATTTTAAATGCACTGCTAAGCTGAGATACTTCATGGTCCTTTGCATACACATTTGCATTATTCACTTGTGCTGTGCAGGTAGATAATGGGCCAAGTATTACTCCACTGATTTCTGAGTAACTGAATTAATTCAGCCATACGCATACATCTTGATTTTTGGAAGTTGGAGGCAAAGTTGGCATTACTTCAGTGATTTTATTATACAGGTAAAAGTCATTTATGTACAAACTAATGATGTTCAGTAGCTTAGGCATTCTTTCATTAAAATAATTGTAAGCAGAAGGAGTAATTTTTTCTTCTCTTTCTGAATAAAAGAAGTGTTCGGTCTTCTGGTTGCTTAATCTTAAAGTGACTGACATAAAAATAGGATAAAACAGCTTTCTAAGTTTAGTAAAAATTAATTTTAAAAACTTACTAAAGAACAAAGTCTCACAACAATTTTTGTAGCATGGTACTTGCTTAAAGTAGAAACTCTTTCTCCATGTTTTAAGCAGCCTTCCACACAATGGGCCCGTGATACTAACACAGGCTACATTTGTGTATGTGCACATATACAAATACATATTTGTACAAATTGTACAAGTATCTGTACTTTAAATACATCGGGAACTTGCTTAAACCTATGGGGAGGGGCAGAGGTAACAGAAGATGGTAAACTTTGACCTAAAGGCATGAACTACAGTTAAAATGCTGACACTGGGCAGGGTGTTCTGACAGGAGAGTATATAATAGATCTGACAGAACCTGCTATCCATGCATTGAAATCTGGTACATGCAAGTGGTTGTTGTTTTGGTTTGGGGTTTTTTTGAGGGGTGCTTGTCTTAATTTTATTTATATTTTCAGTAGAGATTAGAGTTGTAGGAGATAATTGAGATAATTTTAATGAGAAATTTGAAAGATTTCTGTTTGAAATCCAGAGAAAACTCTTAGCATGGGATTCATGCTGTTACTAATAGTTTCTACCAGAGGTCAAGTCCTTTGTATGATATTCCTGGAATGTTGGTTCCATTAATTGGCTTCTCAAAAAGGTAACTTGACAAAAGCAGGAACTTGTTCCTCCAGGCTTAGAAGGTGGCTGCAGAATTGTGATTCTCTCTGTCAAATCTTGAGTGCTACCAAACTGGACAGTTTTAAGGGTCCAGAAGAAAAAATACCTGGAAACACAACTACATGGCAGTCGAGGTAAGGTTCTCCTTAACACACCCTGTGTCTGACACTTTCTAATGACAGTGTGTATGGCTGAGTTGTTCAGCAAAGGTCCTTGATTTTGTGGCAGTGTGGTGGAGCACATCAGAGCTTGGGAGCTGATACAAAAAATGCCTTTACATTTAATATGTTACTTGGGAATTAGTGCAGTCGCATATAGTTTGTATTAAAATCGATTCTAAAAGTTTGAGTTTTTTCTAGTTGATCTGAAACCTGTTGAAGCCAAACTTTCACAGCTTTAGAAATTGTTAGAGAAGATAGGAGTTGGGAAACTTTTCTCTGCTGAGCCTGGGAGGGCTGTAAAAGTCTATTGAGACTGCAGTAGACGTACATTGACAGCTTCTGCCTAAAACAGGCAAGAGAAATAGTATCTGCTTGAACTGTTGAGTTACACATAAAATAATTTGATGATCAACAGGCACTCAGGCAGATGTTATCGTGTCTTTTGGTTTTTGTTTTCTATTTGTTTTGTTTTGGTTTTTTTTCCCTAGTTGTGGCCTCAATTTTCTAGGTAGTGCTGAATAATGATAATTTTTGCTTAAAGGAAAACTTGCTGTCCCAGTTTAGCCCCACCCCGACCGGGACAGAAGCTAAATTGGGCAGCTTAGTCCCAGACCCCACCCAGGAAAGGGAAAAGGTAAACTGGGGAGGGAGAGAGAGACTTATGGGTTGGAAAATAACACTGAATAGCTTTAATGCAACAACAATAATAAAAGGAAGATAATAAAATTAATAAGAAAATTTAAAAAACTGTATACAGTTATAGAAACCCGATTCTAACTGCCTCGATAACCATACATCACCCCTGATGCTGCAGGAGGGTGTCAGATTGGACTTAGTGGCAAGTGGCAGCTGGACTGGGGAACGTGTGGATGGGTTCACGGGCAGATAGACAGGGGAGGTCCCTCCTGAACATCTGCCATCTGTAAGCTTTATACAGAATATGACCTGTATGGCACGGAATACTTCCTTGGCCAGATTTGACCTGTCTTGTATGCTGGTCCTAGCAGCTATGACCCTTTGCTCCACCAGCTCTGAGATGGCCTTTATTTACACAGGAATAGGTGGGAGCGGTGGCCTTTCTGGACACCAATGGCCCATTACCTTGGTGATAACTATCAGGCTTAGGTGAAAAGTCAGAGACTGTGGCTTTAGCCCAAACCAGAACACCTTCATTCTTCTAAATAGCATTATCACTGAATGTGGGTGCACCATGTGTTAAGGTATTTTGATTGTGTAATGAAGAAATTAATACTGATTGCATGGACTGTGGCTTGAAGATGGTGTTGGCTGCCGTGATGAGAAAAAAGGTATACCTGAGTGCTTGTCCAGCCTGCAGAGCAGCCCAGCAGACTGTATAGGAAGGAACAGCACCTTCATCATGGCTTTAATTGTGCAGTTACTCACTTTTATTTTGTGAAACCACTACACAGTTGCTGTTGGTGGTAAATCTGAAGTCTCTGACGGTTGAGTTAGCTTCTGCTGCTTAACTTTTCACTGATTTTTGAGTGAATTTATTGGTCAACTATTTCAACAGTATCAGGCAGTTCTATTTTGAACAACTCTTTTGCTTGTTTGCTTTCATGTGTTTTCAACTCTTTCAACTCTTAAGTGCCAGAATTTATGAACGTGCAGTATGGATGTGCCAAAACCTGATACAAATTCTCTTGCATAGAGGATTAAGATCAATCCATCATCATATTAGAGGGGTATGTTGGCTGAAGTGTAGATAATAACATAAAAAAGAAGAGGTGATATTACACACTTGTAGGTTTTTGCTGTTAGTTTTATGGCTTATCTTCAGAAAGGTCAATACTTTATCACTTGGCCCGGTCTACCATGAACGTTCTAATGCTTTTATCTTTTAGACTATCAGAGCTGTTAGTTCTCACAAGCTGGCCTTTAAGCAACAGAAAAGTCTGCCTGTTGCTAGAAACCTGTAACTTGGTAAACAAACAAACAATAACGTTCTTCTCCTGCAAGAGATGATTAATTGTCAATAAATAAAGACAAAGAATTCAAATAAGAGATCTGTAGGCAGACATTTTAAACACACAAACAAAAAAAAAAAGCAGAAAAGCAACAAACACTTCTGCAATTCTTTTCCCTTTTTTCTTTTTTCCCTTTTTTCCTTTTTCCTTTTTCCCTTTTTCCTTTTCTCTGTCATGTGTCTGTCCTGCCCTGATTTCAGATTAGATCGCCTTTACTTCCACAGCTGACTCTCTCAGATGGCTTGGGATGTGCTAAAAATTTAATAGCTAAATTTCAGATTGAGAGTCAAGCACAGAAAATGATCAGTGTCAGCCTTCTGTGAGGAGCAAGTTTTCATCTTTGTACCTGGGCTGTGTTGCTTTTATACAGCTCACTCTGCACAGTGGTTCAATTTATTATTCGTTGTTTATCTTTCCGTGGCATCGAAACCCATTATCTCTACACAGCCCTATACTACTAAGCTATGATTCTCTTTAAATAATCTCCTTCCTAACTGATATTCAAGTAAAAGACAGAGTCCTTCAGAAAAGCTGCTGTCAGCCCAGTCCCTGCCACTAGCCTGGGAGGGAACCATCCCTCAGCTCTCATGAAATCCAGTGCCATTAGCGAGGAAAATTTGTGGCTGCTGATTCAAAGAACATATTTTTAGTGATCTGCCTTTAGTATTTTCTCTTCTTTCCCTAATCAAATAAAGGATATGCAGTAAAAGCTCGAGGAGGTTCTCAGATGATTTAAAATGAGATCTCATGATCTACTGATATTAGTGGAACTTGGCTGACTTAGAGGAGGTGGGTCTGTGTTGAGTCGATTTATGGTACTCTTGTAGTCGTAGAAGAGAGTTACTTCAACTTCCAGAACTCACAGGTTTCATTGTGCTTTTGATTAAATGAAGTTACACACCTGCTTTAATTAACTGCAGACATAGTAAACTAAACCACATACTGGCGTATCTTGTGGAAGAGGTGAAACATCACCAGCTTTGTCTATGTAAATTGTGTTTGAAATAATTCATTCAGAATGATGTGATTAAAAGAGGGAAAAAAAATCATATATGAACTGTGAAAGCCCTTGGGCTTTCGTAAATAAATACTGAAATGTTTTAACTCATTCCACAGCATCCTGACTGTGTTTGTTCCCTTCTAAACAGTCAGGAGGTTAGACATTACACTGGAAAGGCATGCACTCAACATTCATATAGCTTCAAAGCCTGAAATATTTTTCATTTAATTTTTGACAAGCACAGATGTCTAGAAAGTAATTTCCAGTAAATGATGTTGTGATGTTAGGATTAGATTAATAGCTTGCTTTCCCCAAACTATTAATTGGACAAATATATAGAAAAGAATTTAGAGCAGTTTTATTTTAACATAATTATTCACATACAAGATTAATACTACATATGAGTATTGAGTAATCCTTTCATTAATCATATTTCTTTCTTTGTAAATTTTTTCTGCCTCAGTTCACTTTAAGCCTATATGCTCTGGTGCTGCAATGTTAGTAATTTTCATCAGAAACAGCAGACCTTCTGTAAGAGACATTGTGTATTCACTATAAAATATGACATATGGTGAAATTGTAGTTATAGAGGTGGGAATTGTCTTCAGCAATAACATAATGGAAGATATGGATTTCTCATCCATTTTTGTCATTGGACTTCAGCTTTAGATGTTTCTCACATCCACTTTTAGGAGAGATCAGAATGTACCTTCAGTCTCCCTTTACTGCAGGTAGCTGCATTTATTGAAATGCTGGCAGTCCATGGAGAGTTTTTTGTTTCTTTTAAAGACCATTCCTTTAATTTTGTTTCCTAGTAGAAGTAACTACTTTTTTAGCTTTTCAGCTATAATTTTGCTATTCCTGTAGTTACCCAATGTATTTGTATTTCTAATAAGTACTTAGTGTTAAGAAAAGTTTCTTTTTTTTTTTTTTTTAAGTTTACCTGCAAGGGGACTTTTCAAGCACCACTGCCTACTTAAATAAGCTTCTGCAGTTGTTTAAAAGTACATGTGTATACATAGGGAGAGTATAGAATTGCATAAGCAGTGGTATCAAAATTAGTTGTCCTTTTAAATAGGAATTGTATCTAGAACACGTATAATACTTTCCCAGTGTTCATTGCGCAAGGTGCCCATCCAAAGAATGACATTTTACACAATAATACTCCTAACAGACTGTTATTTTCACAGTACCTTTTACTTTCACAATTAGTATTTTCTTTGTGTTTAAGAGTAATTTAAAGTACATCTTTAAATTAGTGTTAAATGATTGTTATAAACTTCTGTAACATATAATAAATAAGTTCTTTCAGATATTGTAGGATCTGAGTGGCACATTGTGTAAAAAAGGTTTTGGTACGTTTAGGACTTGCTGTGAATCAGACATGCATTCATTTGTCCCATGGAGTCAAGCTGTCACTTGCTGTTGGCCGAGTAGGCCAGATCTTCATTTGCTTTGTACCGGTGGCTGTGTCGGAGGCCTAAAGATAAGTCAGGCCTTCTGGGAGAGAGGGAGAGGAGGAAGGAATGCACAAATTCTTTCTTAAAATGTGCAGGGGGTACTTTTTTTATTTGGACATCTAGATCAGAGATCGTTATAGAATGACCAGCTTGGAAAAGTCCTCTTGGATCATTGAATCCAGCCATTCCTATCTGCCACTAAACTGTGTCTCTGAGCACCTCGTCTGCCTGTCTTTTAAACGCCTCCAGGGATGGTGACTCAACCACCTACCTGGGCAGCCTGTTCCAGTGCCCAATGACCCTTTGGTGAAAAATTTTTTTCTGAACCTCCCCTGTCATAGCTTGAGGCCATTCCCCCTTGTCCTGTCCCCTGTCACTTGGGAGAAGAGGCCAGCACCCTCCTCTCCACAACCTCCTTTTAGGTAGTTATAGAGAGCAATGAGGTCTCTCCTCAGCCTCCTCTTCTCCAGCCTAAACAACCCCAGCTCCATCAGCTGCTCCTCATAAGGCCTGTTCTCCAGCCCCTTCACCAGCTTTGTTGCTCTTCTCTAGACTCGCTCCAGAGCCTCAACATCCTTCTTGTGGTGAGGGGCCCAGAACTGAACACAATATTCGAGGAGCGGTCTCACCCATGACGAGTACAGAGGGAGAATAACCTTTCTGGACCTGCTGTCCATGATGTTTCTGATGCAGGCGAAGATGCCGTTGGCCTTCTTGGCCACTTGGTCCTTCCAACTCAAAAGGAAAAGCTGCTCTCATTTTAATGGAGTAGTAAAGATATATAGGCAGTCTCAAGTGAAAGCAGAAGCAAGGTAAGTTACAGATCCATCACACATTGACTGAGACCCAAAGCACCTTTCCGGTGTTCTTGAATGCATTTCAATAGTAGGTTTCTCTAAAATAGAATGATTCAGCAGACTTTGGAAAGGTTAATCTTTTTCCTCTGGACTGTGGTAATACGCTATTAAGAGGATTACCTGAAATATGACCTAAAAGTTACAGGATTTTCTTTCATAAATAAACTGTTGTGATAATACCTTCCTGAAACTTTTAATCCTTCACTGTTAGGCTATCATGTCAGGATTTTTAAAATTTGTCAGTTTATTCATATGTCAGTGATGACTTGTGTACCAGAACTAGATCATTGCTTCAGAGCACATGTATTACTTGTGCCAGTTTCTCGCTTTGTGGGAAAAAAAACCAAAACAAAACCAAATCACCTGTGCTAATATTCCAGACACACCAGTAGACTTCTAAGTATATGAGTATGTATTTATTCTCTTGGCATCTGGAAAGACATCTCAGCCTCTGAGATGCAATGGGAAATTGTGAATGAGCTTGTTGATGCTTAAGAGAAACAAATTGGGAATAACTGGCTATGGCTTTTGTTTGTCATCCATTTTCCTGCCGGTGCTGCGTGGAGATACACATGGTCATGTTTCATAAGATAAGCTGCTTACTTAGTAGCCAGCAAAATTCTACATATTTTGTACTGTAAGCTGTTGTTATGAGGTGTAGACAAGCAAGCTTCAAAGCAGCTACCCATCACTTGCAAGTGCTCACAACAGCAGAGGACAGCGATGGTCCGCATAGAGTGCAACTTGAGACAATTTCAGTTAGTAACTTGATGTTTAAGAACAAGTCTAGTAAGTTTGTTTGTATGGTGTAGCATCTGAGCTAAAAAATTTTGACATCCCCGACTTGAGTTTGCACTTCTGCGCTTTTCTAGAAGAAACACACAACTCCAAAAGCATCTTCAGTACTCTAGTTAGTCTGCTAAGCAGTGGGCAGGGAGATCTAGTCCTTGGTGTGCTGACTGGCTTCTTCCAGCATAGCGTATGTAAGTTAGGGTTCAGTAAAAGCATATTAAGGATACTAGGAGAGCGTGCTGAAGAGGATGCTGTATGAATTTTTGCATTTGTTCTCAAGCAGTTTCAGCATATGCAGCCAGTGTTTTGGTTCAAAAATATGGAACCGGCAGGGAAATGGTCGATTGTTGTCATAATCGATAATAAGGATGGCAAGTTGAATAAGGAATATGTGTCCAATATGCCATGCAAGCACAAACTTATCCATAGGGCAGCTGTCAAAATCAAAATCATATTAGGGTTGTTGTAAGCGTTCTTGCATTTAAAGTGTTTCAGACCATTGAGGAAGTATCAGGCAGTCAGGAGGGTATCTGTTCCGGCAGGCTGGAGGGTGGCTTTGCTTCCTCTGGGTCTCCTGACTCCTGAGAGTTGTCTTCTGTGGCTTATGCAGCTTTCAGAAATGTAACATTTCTGTGATGTTACTGTCTTTGTTTGGGATTTTTTTACCAGGAATAAAGCTTCTTGCACTGGGAGTGACTAAGTATTATAATAATTCCAGCAGAGCTGCACCACTTTCTTTGTTATCTTAAACTTCTGCTCTGTGTTTGCTCCAGCCATCCTGTCCTGTTGTGGATGAGGCTTGCTAAGTTCTCAAAGGCTGCTCTGACTTTGGGATGTCATTCTTTTATCTGGCATCGTGTTTTGAACCATGTGGTATGTTTTTCATTAGGAATTGCACAAGGTGATCTAAAAGCAGAAGGTATTTTCTAACTTAATTCTAAGTTGTGTTATAGTTATTGAAGTGTATATAAACTACCCGTGTGGCTGTGGTAAATGCAGTACTAGAGATAAGTGGACTCGCTTGCTCCTAAACAGAAATGCACACACAAATAGTACCTGCATTCACCGGAGTGAGCGAGGTTTTATTTTTCCTGTTCATGCATGCATATTGAAGTGGTCTTTGTATATTTCTGATTTGAGAACTTTTTCCAAACAAAGTATGATTGATTGATTGATTATTGATTGATTATGGCAGCTGGTATTGAATCTCATTGTTAGTGGGCTGATATCAATCAGTGCTTTGAATGCTGAAAACCTCCTATGACATTATTTGACTGTTCGTAGCCTTTACCCTGCTTCTTTCTGTAGTGCGTTCAGAAATCATGGGACTACAGTATGGCTTCAACTTTAAACATCTGGCAGCAGTAACCTTAACTGTTCCAGTAATCTTACTAAGATAACCGTAACCTTAACTAGAGTTAACCTAAGTTAGCCTTAACCCTAATTAATTCTTATTTTTAGCTTGTTGGTATCAGTGTTACGCTACCTTATAATGAAAATGAGCTTTAATAAATGTAAAGACAAGGTGTACAGGTGCTGGTTTCTGGAAATAACCTCCTTCTGCTAATAAAGCATACAGTAGGGATGGCTGTGGCATGGCTGCATCATAGAGCAGACCAAGAAACTGTCTGTGTGCCTGGCTTTTACCACCAGATAGATTCTGGATACCTGTTTGGACAAACTAAAAGGCTTAATGGTTAAACCTTTTGTCCTGCCAGGGCCTCTTGGCCCTATCTTTACATTTCTGTGACAGGAAATAGACTTAACCTAAGTTTAAGTTAATCAGTAAAATCAGTGGAATTCCTGTTTAGACATAGGGACGGTCACCAAACTCTAAAACAACCTGTGCAAGTTTCTGTCTTTCCTTTCTTGAGACTTTTATTTTTAATGTTAATGGAATGCTGAAAAATAATAATTAGCCATTTGGTTTTCGGGGGGAGAAAACAGTTGCAGATTTGAGACAGTCAGCATAGAGACTTTCCAAATGACTTTGAATTGTTTTTTTTCTGAGTGACAGAGTTTATTTATTGAAAAAAATGCTGCTTCATCTAAAAATGAGAATACTTTGGAAGGTAATTTGTGAAAATGAAATCCATACGTTGTAAAGGAATTGGAAGTGTTTGTGGGAATGAGAGCCTAATCATTGTTTGCCAGCACTGACTCTATTACTTTAGGACACCTTTCTTTCATGACAGAATATTTTTTACATATTATAGAATTAATATTCATTATATTTTTTTTCATTCACCTTGTTCCTATCTCACTTGAGTTTTTGAAATACACACCGGTAAGGCACAGCATAAAGGTGTGAAACGGTACTTTTTAAAACTAGTATTGATTTGTTTTCTCATTCATTTTGAATTAGGTTGAAAACTAATTTTTTTTAAAAAAAATCATTTTGCCCCCATTTACCAAAACATCTGCAGCGTTCAGGAACAGCTTGTTGGCTGAGCTCAACAGCAGGCGAAGCTGTAGTCGATCAGTTCTGCCCTCTTCAGCAAGTGTAATACCAGTTGATGGAAATTACAATACATGGTTACAGGGGACATGTGGATAATGTGTCCAGATGATAGCAACATCAACAGAGCACAGAAAAAACACATGGGCAGATGTTTGGCTTATTCTATCTACATGGATACATGTACTTAAATTCACTCTAATGGAGTTTATTTACTGTCACATCATGGTTTGCTCTGTTGCAGAGGAGGATTTTATGGTAGGCTGCTAATCTTACAAAAGACTCCACCTGTTGCAGCAGCCATATTTTGCAGGTTTTTTGACCTTTTTCAGTAATCTTTCTTTCCAAACATATTTGACTTTTAGGTTTGTCTACAGTGGGATGAATTGCTTTGTGGTTTTGGAATGTAGAAGGTTATTCTTACAGTGAGACTGGATACTTCAGACCTTCACAGGCATAAAGAAGATAAATGACACACTTTTCAAACTTCACTCTTAAACAGAAATCCTCTAGATTGATCTAACTGAATTGTTTTTACTTTTGATTTTGGTTTTCTACTGTTTGTGCCAGGAGTGTAGTCAATTCTGAAATTACTGAAATAGACCTTTGACTAAGCTTATTCAAAAGAATGTTAAAATACATCAATAATTATTTAAAAAATATTTAGCCAGATTTTTAAATTATAAGTCATTGTTCTTAGGTCCATTTATGTACAAATAAAAGTGATGATGAATCCCTGCTACCCTGTTATCAGAAAGTACTGTAGTCAGTATGCAAATATGGCAAGAGCATCTCATGTCTGTTACCCACTCCAGTTTTTTTTCTCTTCATTTGCACCACTAGAGTCATTATGGCTTGCAAATTTAGATTCAGTGTTTTGTAAGATTAATTTAAAAAAAAATCACACTGTGATTTTGAAGCTGATGTGAGCATTTGAAGGGGTTTTATCTGTTATTAATTTAATGCGGCATGAAATGAACATCTGAATCAAACAGCAAAATTTTAGTAAATAAAAGCCAGTATCTATTATGAGTCCTTGTTATTCCATATACATAGTAATATTTTCAAAGTGTAATTTTTATTTCTAGGGCTGCTTGAAATGTTTCCCCCTGTTTTTCAACAGGGCATTGTGGGTTGATGTTTGTAATTAGATCATTTGCATACAGTGATTGTCATTAAAAAGTCAGCATTTTCAGTAGTTACAATATCACGTTATTAGAGCTATCCAAAGCTTTCCTGTTTCTAAATGCTTAAAATTAAAATTTAGGTCACATAGTCATCATCATACTAACCAGTATTTTCAGTGTTATTTCTCACATGGCTCCTTCTCAGGTTCAAGTTTGTTTCACCATAAATCGTTTTGTAGTCTCCATTTTGGTGGAATTCTAATATAATGTATTGTTTTAGGTAAATAATAGTTGTGAGATATTTGCCTGAAGTCCTCTGTCCAGAGCCGCGTGTACTCAGTTGCGACTGAGATACCTGTCATCCTCTTTTCACGAGGAACAGGCAGATGAATGTGTTGCCAAATACACCCAGAGTGGCTGTGTGCATAAAACTGTTTGTAAACTCCCAAGCAGTTACAAAGCCTGTGCCACTGGATTGAGAGATATGCTCTGTAAATACAGGAAAGGAGACTAAATCCTAAAAATATTGTTATCCACTTCATCACGCCTTCAGGAAGTTCTTCTCCCCTTTGTCCAGTCCTGACAATAATCAAGGCGCAAAACTTTGTACTAAAATTAGAGTTGATTTTCCAGACTTACTCTTAGCCGCAGAGGCTGTTTCTGGTAGTACTGAATCTGAAAGGACTCCCTACTCCTCTCCTGTGTCAAATGTGAACTGAAGAACAAAAGATAGAGACTGTTTGCAGTGTGGAGACACAAAGCTGCTAAAGGGAAGGGAGCTGATTTATAAGCATTAAGTTTGCAAAGTCCTTCCCTCTAAGTGGTATTACCCTGTTGTGGAGGGGTTTGTTCTTCCAAAAAAAAGATGTGGAAAGTGGTTAGAGATACTTTATATTCCATTGATGCTGTCAAAAACATCCCAAACATTGTTGCAAGGTCTCTGCCCACTTCTCATGAATGTATTCAAGGGAGGGAATGCTGTTTTTCTTTCTGTCTCTCCCTTTCTGACTTTGCTCGCAATGGATGTGAGCCAGATAAATGTCTCTTGGTCAATGCAGTCTTTTGTTTGAGGAAATGAAGTAGAGTAGAGTGCCTACAGTCAGTGTATCCCATTAATTTATTTCTTTCATTCTAATTCAAGTGACTTTGCTTTTGGAAAAGATACACATTTTGCCAGCAATGTAATAGGAAAATAACAGTCTTTACCAAATAGAAATTGGGCTTTAAGAGTGGGAAAGTAACATAATAATAAGAAAGCTTCAGTAGAGGTGAAATTTGGCTTAAAATCCTGACATGAGTACACTAAATATGTACTCTTCCTTTTTAAGCGAAAGAGTAAATTGCTTATAAATTTCCAGCACTTGCTCAGTCATCAGTTTGATATCATGTTTTGCTTGTCAAGTGCTTGAGTAATCTAAAATACACAAGGAATAGACAACAGAAAAGGCCTAGAAAATTAAGTAGCCTTTCTTCTTTACTTACAGTTTAGCATTGCAAATGTTGCTGGTGCTTGTGAATTCCAAGCTGCTGAGGCACACCCTCGAAAGGGTCTGAATGAAAGCCGCCAGGCTTGTTCAGGAAGAATGCTTCTCAGGACTGGATCCAGTGCAACTTCTCAGGTAGAATAGGGAGAGTTAGAGTTCTGCATGAGACAGGCTGTTATTGAAATTGGACAGTAGCCATGAGCAGAGAGGAATGAACCTTGCAAGATAAGACAAGCTTGACCATCCACGATTAATTCAGAATATAAAATAATACACTCCCATGTATTTTTTCTTAAAATTAGACATCCTATCCATTCCTAGCCCTCAAGCACTCAAGGAAAAAGTTTTTCACGCTGCTCAGAATGGGAAAATTCTTAGAAATTTTGTCTTCTGCTGTGGAGGTGCTCTGGGAAGGAGAGTAATTTTAATGGCACAGAAAGTTACCTAGTGTACTGCGTGCATGACAACTGTCTAGTCATTTTTTTCTTCTTCTGGGGTGTCGTGTATGCCTCGGTAACCTTGGTAATGTCACTTGCAGACAGGGCTATGCCCCTTAATCCCAGGCACTGGGATTAAGGGGCACTTGCTGGCCACCCAGCCAGCAAGCAGCTTTGCAGAAAAGGGCCTGGGGATCCCGGTGGAGCCAGCAATATGCTCTTGTGGCAAAGGAGAGCGGCATCCTGGGCTGCCTTAGGAGGAGTGTTACCAGCAGGTCTGGGGAGGTGATCCTTACCCTCTGCTTGGCACTGGTGAGGTGACACCACCTGGAGCCCTGGGTCCAGTTTTTGACTTCTCAGTTCAAGACAGTTGTGGGCATATTGGAAGGTGTCTAGTAAAGGGCTGCTAAGTTGGTGAAGAGACTGAAGGACCTCTCCTATAAGGAAAGACTTAGAGAGCTGGGACTGTTCAACCTGGAGAAGACAATACTAAGGAGGTATCTGACATGTCTATAGGTATCTGAGCAGGGTGTGTAAAGAAGGGGGTGCCAGGCTCTTCTCAGTGGTGCCCAGTGACAAGACCAGACACAGTGGGCACTAGCTGAAATTCAGGAGACTCTATCTGAACATCAGGAAACACTTTCTCACTGCAAGGGTGACTGAGCACTGGCGTAGGTCACCCAGAGATGTTGTGGATTCTCCTTGAAGATATTCAGAAGCTACCTGGACAACTAGTGGTAGGTGGTCCTGCTTGAGCAGGGGCATTGGATGAGGTGATCTCTAAGTTGATGATCTGTCAACCTCAACCTGTGATCCTGTGAAGATGCCTGCTGTGCGTGCTGAGGGCCTGTGTGTGGTGCTGGTATATTGCATCATGTTTAGTTAGCAGGTTGGGATTTGGAAGTGGCTGGAGTAATCTGGCATCTTGGCTATGTTGTGCAAGCGTAGATTGCAGTCTCAGATTCTCTTTAAGCTAACCAAGATCATTCAGAAGTGTTGCATTTAATCTTGTTTCTGTTTCTGAGACATTTGGCTGTGGAAATCATATGGCTTTGACAAAATAACCAGGACCAACGCACACATTAATTGTCCTGAGATGCTAAAAAATCCATTTAAGACTTTGGTACCATAGGTTTGGTGTTGGTATTTGTGAAGTAAAAATTACATCCTGTTGTTTTTGTTCAATTCAGAGTAAGTGTACATCTCTACTTCTCCTTAACCGAGGAACAGCCAGAAATCTGTCTGCTACAAAATGGTATCAGAGGGCCTGAGAGGAGAGGAGAGCCAGGCACGTACTGGCCATCACAGATCTCCTTCTGCTTACCTGAACAAGTGGGCACTCGAGCCACCATATCACATGTGTTTGAGTCACAGCAGCTCTCATCGGGCACAAAGGGAGGTTTCCACACTGCATGGTGCTGCCCATATATTCAAACCTTCCCAGGCTGTGCAGTCAGCTTTGCTCCTGTACAGGATTCGCAGAACACCTTTGTCCAGGGAGCTGAGAGGGAACTTTACTGGGGTGGTGGTTTTCTTAGCCTCCCTCACTGATTGGTTTGGAGTGGTTTTCCTGGTGCTGCCATGGAAACGGTACTTGCAGTCACTGAAAAGGGAATGTGTGTAGCATTCAGCCGCTGCCAGGTGTGGGGAGGAGAGAGCCTGCATTTTACCCAGTCCAAGTTCCCACTGTGGGGAGAGATGGTGGATTTAAGATGGGGGCTCAGGGAAGAATAGAAATGGCTCAAACCCACAGCTTGGAAGTTACGGCTGGAAATCAGTTCAAACCCCTTTTCTGCCACTAAATTAGCTTGAAGTACAAAGTTTAGAATTCAGTATGCTCTTCCTTGGCTTTATTAACTTGTCTTTCCTTTTCAAAACTGTCATATCATGAACTGGTCTGTTCTGAAAAAAGGAATTGGAGCTCCTGCCTCCTTGTTTGTGCTCAGCGCCTGGGGCTTTAGCAATGTGTACTATATATGCTAGGTCTTAAAATCATTCAGGTTGACAATGCTGCCAGAAGTTTCCCGCATTCATCACATAGGGGTAGATGCAGTTTCGATAGCTGTGTTTTTCTGTAATAAAGACTTGAATATCAGATGACTTCCACAGTAGTGCCAATGAAATATTCTGATTGCAGTTATGGAACAAGTTGATTCATTTATTCTTTCAACCCCCACCCCTCTCCTTCAATGAAAATAACAATGATTTATATGGCACTCTCATTTTATAGTTGTATCAAAGCAGTAGCTCTGATATCCCTGCTGTTAGGAACATTGCTGTAGAGATGCTTCTGTCCTTTTAAATATACTGACAGTTTCCTGAACAACATTTTGCTGGTAGCTGACTAGTCTTTGAATTGAAATCTGTCCTGTAATCGTAGAAGCAGCACCATTATTTTAGTGAAGCTTAGTAATCCTGCAGTGCAGGAAGTGTCAGTTTGTATGCTTGATCTCCCAGAGCCATAACCACAAATCCAGTCCAGTATGTTAATTCTTTTGTTCCACAGATTGTTTTACTTAGAATTAATAGTGCAAATCTGGGAATCTTTTGTTTATTTGAAAACTTGATAGCAAAACTGTTGTGTGTTTTATTGGAAGAATGGCCCAGATTCTCAATCTGGATGTCTTATGGATGAAAATCTGTTTATATAAAAACCTGGATTCATAATTTTTACTGGTTTCTATTTTGTGGTGATAAATGTGTGTCTCACGAATAAGAATGGCCATTGTTGGTGAGACAACTTGTCTCCACCAATGACCATAAATGTATATGAAGGAGGAATAAGAACAGGACAAGAATATATGATACAGTCTCCTAATACTTAAAAGCCACCTGTTCTCAGATTTCCATAACCCGATGAAGCTATTATGTGAATAATAACCATCAAAAATATGCCTGTTACATAAAGAACCATCTTTTTTTCATCTGTTTTCAAGTCTGGCTCTTATATACTTCATTTGATATATTCTGCTTCTTGTTTTGAAAAGCTAGTGATTATGCCATGTGGGATTTTGTGGACCTTTACCATGTCCTCCCTAAGCTGTCTATGTTAGAGACTAAAGATTCCCAACTTTGTTGTTCTTTGTGTAGAACCCATTTCACACCTTTGATCATCCTTGTAACCTTTCTTTCTATACTTTAAGTTCTGCCACATAATTTCAGACTTGGATAGAGCAGAAATTCTCACAGTTTTCAAGATGTTAGCACACTATGAATTTATTCAGTGATTTAAGACTGTTGGTGCTTGTGTCCTGGTAGGAAAGCTCATGGTCAAACGGCAGGGACTTGACACTCCTGTGGCAGCCCACAGGGCTGTTTGTAGGACTGCAGATTCATTGACCAGCCAGAGCTCCTGTTGGGGCAGGGGGATATGGCCATTTGGTGAAGGCCTGATACCCCTCGCTGGGCTGAGCAGGGTGGGGACTTAATCTGTGGGTCTTCTTGCCTAATGGACCGTGGAGCTGGCAGGTGTAGGACCTGCAGGCAGAGCTCAGCAGGTTGTGCTGCAGCAGGGGGGATGAGCAGGAAACTAATAGGATGTCAGCAGCAATACTGCGGGGAGAAGGGACAAGGCATTGGTGTGCAGACAGCAGAAGACCAGAAGTAAGCTTAAACAAAGAAGTAATAGCAGTTCAGAACAGGGCACCCTGGAAGTTGGTGACCTATGACAGCAAGGCAACAGCTCTTCTTTCATCTGAAAAATAGTAATCTAAAGAACAGATACAGAGTCCTGGGAATAAAATGGAAGATGAACATGTTACAGTGGAAGAGACAACCAAGCCAACAGCTCAACAGGTCTAAATTGCTAAGGAGAAGTAGTACTGAGTATTAGAAGCAGGAGACTCCTTTCTGTGGTAAACTGAAGGCATGTTTCTGCTAACCTGACACAAAGTCACATGATGCCTGGAACAGAATACAGCCCAAATCCTGCACAGATTGTCAGCCAAGACTCATCGAGTCCAAGGACTTGATACTCTTCTGTGTGGGCACCAAAGATACTGCAAAGTGTGATCTGGAAAAAAAACCCACATTAATCAGGACTGCAAGGTCCTTCAGATTATAGTAAATGAGACAGGTGCTCAGGTCGTTCTCTTCTCAGCCTGGCTAGGGAAGAATGCAAGCAAAATACCCATCTTTTAGTTTGACACCTAGCTGTGTAGCTGGTATCACTGTCAGTCTTTCTTTTTCTGTGTTCAAAGGACTATGATCTACTGAGTGGAGAAGAGATCCACTTTTCAAAGAAGTGCAAGGATGCCCTTTGCCAATAAACTTGGAAACAAGGGAATGGACTTTAAATGAAGGTTGAGGGAAAATGGGGAGAATTAAGGAGGGGACAAAGTGAAAGCATGGGTGGAACAGGGGCATAGGAGAGGCTACTACACTCCCCTCAGATGAGGAGCAGACAGCACATCATCTCAAGTGCCTGTGCACCAACCCTCAAGCTCTGGGGAGAAAATAGAAGAAATGAAGTTCCTTATACAGTCACACAGTTACAATGTCATTGGGATTACAGTAACTCGGTGGGAAATCTGACATGACAGCAGTCCTGCATTGGACAATTAGGATTATAAGGAAAGGCAGAAAGCATAGAAGAGGAAAAAGTATTGTGTTCTGTGTAAAAGAACAGTTTTAATGAACAGAGGCGAAATGTGGTCTGTAGAGTGCTTTGGGGTCTAAATCAGAGCCTCTGAGAGAGACTTCATGATGACTGCTGCAGTCAGGGAAAAAAGTTGAAGGAAGCCTTCTTCAGTCACCTCCAAAAGGCCTCAGGCGTGTGGGCCCTAATTATCAGAAGAGTATTCATCCACTATGATATTTACTGGGAAGGTGACACAGTGGTGCATGAGCAATCTGGGAGATTTTCAGTGTGCGTTGAGGACAGCTTCCTAGTGGAGTCTGTGGATGAGCAAACCAGGAACAGTGCTTTTCTGGACTTTTTCTGGACTTAATTTTAACTGCAGCACTGTTTGGAGCATCTGGAAGAGTGTAGAGGCCAAGGGGTTTGAGGAGGACAAGTTATAAATTAAAGACCTGGCTTCAGAAGAGCGGATTTCTATTCACTTGGAGAATTGTTAGCGGGGATCCAGCAGGGGGATGCATCTGTCTTGGAAGGCAAAGAAGCTCAGGAATTTTGAGATATTTCTTAAGACAGCTGCTTCTTGAAGCACAAGAGCAGTTTATCCCTCTGAGCAGGAGAAGGAGCAGGCATAAAAAGAATTCATCTGGATAACACTGAGCTACTAAGAGCTCAAATGAAAAAAAAACACCCAGCACAAGAACAGTGCAAAATGGGGCAAACTCCCAAAGAGGAATATAGGAATACTGCTTCCTTGTGCAGAGATGCAATTAGGAAGGCAAAAGCTCAGCTGGAGCTCAAACTAGCAAGAGAGAACAGGAATGACATAAAAGTTCCTGCAGGTATGTTAGTGGGAAGCAGAAGTAAAAGAGAGATGTAGAGCTGCTGCTGAATAGAGCCAACAAATTCATAAAAAAGGCGCAGAAATAGATGAGGTACTTGACCTGCCTTCACAGGTCATGCCAAGCCCCAAAACTCTATCTCAAGTAGCAAAAACGAAGCAAGTGGCAAATTACTGATAGTAGAGAAGGGTCAAGTGAGGGGACCATCTGTACAAACTGGACAGGTACAACTCCTTTGTGATCTGATTGGATGTAAGTGAGCGTGCTGAGAGATTTGGCTGGTACCATCACAAAACTATTCCGTAACACCTTTTAAGGGGCATGGAAATAAAGGGAAATTCAATATATCTCGAAAAGAACAAATATTACGGCCACCCACAAATAAAGATGGAAAGGTAGATCCAGGAAACTACAGACCAGTCAGCCTTATATTTCTAGGAAGAAGTGTGCAGCTTGTGGAAGCATTTCCAGGTAGCTGAAGGACCCATAAAGTTAGTATCAGTTTTGCTCCGTGAGGATCACCTTCTAGTTACCTACAAGGAATTTCATTTCCTGTTCTGTGTCCTGCTATTTCAAGCTGTAAAAACATTCTTCTGGAATTCTTTATTGTTGCTTTTCAGCCTTGCTATCCTGCATAGTTTTGTATTGTTGCCAAACTTGGTCATCGTGTTGTTCATTCCTTGCTGCAAGTCATTTTTGTATGTATTATGCAGCATGGAACACAGAACCAGAACTTCACTGGTGCATACCTTCAGCTATGAATGTTTGCCACTTATTTTTAGTCTTGACCACCTATTTAAGAAAGTTCTTATCTATACAGAAATCTTCTGGATAAGTAGTTCATGTTTGTGTTGCTCTCTGGTACTTCTGTTTCATGTTACACACTCCACTAATTTGCCTGATATGACTGTCTGTCTTGCTGCTCTGTAGTCTTACAGATCTCTGGAAATAGTCACAGGCACTACTTTAAGCTACGTACTTTTCAGTTCCTTCAGAACTCTTGAACAAATGCCATTTGATCTTCCAATTTGTTACTATTTGTTTTGTCAATTTGTTTCCAGACCTGGTCTAGGGTCACTTCAGTTTCAAGCAGATCCTCTGATAAGGCTCCCTCAGTGAGTTCTTAGGATGGGAATTGCCCATGAAATATCAAAAACCTCTCTGAAGGATTCATTTAGTTCCTCTTCAATGAACCCTTTTATATCCTGATCACCCAGTGGCTCTACAGACTCTCCAAGCAGCTTTTTGCTCCTGATGGATTTGAAGAAGGATTTGTTGCTAGCTTCGATGGCTTTGGCTGTTTGTCCCTTAGAACCATATTGTGCTGTCTTGTGTTTTTATGTTTAAACTGCCAGTATTTATAGTGTTTTATTATATTAATTTGAAGATGATTTCAGCTTTCAGAAGAGAGTGTTTGTTTCTAGTGACTTCCTTCACCTTATCATTTAACTGTGCTGACTTCTTTTTGTTACAATTTAAGCTTTCCTTAACACACTACATTGGCCCTATGTTTCCACTACAGGGGCATCAAGCAATTTGCATGCTATTGATGAGGACTTAACTCTTAGCTTTAAACAAAATTTTCATTTTTTTCTGTTGCATATTTTCTCTTTTTTATTATTTGCCTCATAACTGCCACATTTTCTGCCTTCTGTAGGGATGTCAGATCTGAACACTGAATGATCACTTAAAGAGTGGCTTCTCAGCTGCAAGGTGTCAAACTGTCTTTTGTGCATTACCTGAGACCATTATAAGAACTGCATTTTCTCTTGTAGGCATCCTAATCATGTCTATTTGAAATGTCTTTCTGTTGCTTCTTTGTTGGACCATAGAAGCTACAAGGGTGGTTGGAGACTCCCAGAACTCCTGCATCTTGTACCCTTCTTTCAAAATTTCTCTGTCTCAATGGACAGACGGCTGCCAACTCCACAATGTCAATCCATGTGTCATAGAAATGTAGAATCATAGAATGGTTTTAGTTGGAAGGGGCCATGAAGGACACCCAGTCCAAACTGCTGCAGTAGGCAGAGACATCTTCAACTAGATCAGGTTGCTTAGAGCTCCATCCAACCTGACCTTGGATGTTCCCAGGGTTGGGGCATCTGCCACCTCTCTGGGCAATCTGTTCCAGTGTTTCACCACTCTCATAAAAAAAAAAAAATCTTCCTAATATGTAGTCAAAACTTCTCCTCTTCTATTTTAAAACCATTACCTCTTGTCCTACTGCTACAGGCCCTGATAAAAAGTTAATCTCCATCTTTCTTATGACCCCCTTTTAAGTGTTAAAAGGCTGCAATAAGGTCTCACAGAGCCTTCTCTTCTCCAAGCTAAATACCGCTAATTCTCTCAGGCTTTCGTCACAGGGGAGGTGTTCCAGGTCTTTGATCATTCTGGTGGCCCACCTCTGGACCTGCTCCAACAGGTCCGTGTCTTTCCTGTGCTGAGGGCTCAAGAACTGGATGCAGTATTCCATGTCAACCCATACAAGTTCTTTTTATTCAATGAGACTGTGTATTTTACTTGATTCTAAGCTCCTTCCCTATCTTTGTCTGTACTACAGATGTTATCATGAACTGCATGTTCCTTATCTATTTGTTTTCAAACAGGTAATTTTTAGACTGTAATTTCATTATTGAAATCTTTTTAGTTTATTCAAAAGATGAGCTATTCATACCAGAAATTAGGAGAGTAAGATCATAATGATAGTTCTTAAAACCAACATTTTTATTACTAATTGCTTTTCTTTTTCATAAGGAACAATATAAATCTGCGGGGATTTTCCTTAATCTGTGGTATTTCTGCAGGGTAGCCAGAAAAGGAATGAATTGCCTAATTATTTTACTAGTTCTTTTCTTTGTAATAAAATATTTAACAAGAGGAGAACAATTCAAAAGCATAGTTTGGGCTATCAAAGTTAACTGCTGCTGCCACAGAGTCATCTGTGAAAGAACATGAAAATCTGAAAGGTTTGCAGTCTTTGAGTTCAACCTTTTTTAGCCCATGATGTTTGAAAGCGTGTTTTTTTCCTTAATAACAGTAGAAATAAATTAATTATTTGACTAATCAATGTACTGTCTGCCAGAATACTAGATTTTTTGTTTGTTTAGAAACATCCCTGTATTTGCGCTAAGTTTTCTTACAGTTTTATTACAGTCCTCTATTTATTTGAATGTCCATCCACATACAGTACATGTAGCAAACTAAGTCTTGCAAGTATGTATGAAAATCAAGCTTCTGTGTTGTAAGGTAAGAAAAAACAAAATGCTCCAAGTCTTAATTGCATGCAGTAGGTTGCTCTTATAAAAAAAAAAAAAGCAAGTTCATCTTGCATTGTTAGACATTAGATAATTTTTGAATCCCCTACTAACATACTAATGACTAGCTCCCTAATAGCTACTCATGGCAATATTCAGATCTAGTATCCTAATTAATTCAGAGACTGAAGGATAATTGCAAATTACGGAGTCTGTTCTTGGATATGCTGCACTGACAGACTATGTATGGATTGAGAAATCAGTCTTTTATACAAGGCAAGGAAAATCAAAAGAGAAAATCGTTCATCAGAATTTCTCCAATGGAAACAGGAGAAAACGAAGGGACTAAATGTGTCTTAATCTCTTACACCAGTCTGGACAAGTGTAAAGCTAAAGATATATAACACTGGCTCTCCAGCTGTACACAATGCCTAGGAAGATGTATATCTTCAAAACTCTAGAAGGGAGAACTGGTTTATAGACATATAAATAGGGAACTGGAGGAGCTGAATGCTGGAGAAGACTTGAGGTCTCTAAACATGTACATAGACTGCACTAGAAGGGTTGTGTGGTATTGGTATCCACATAGGTTGGTGTGTTTACTGACACCTTTGTAGCTATTGCTAGCATCTTGACATAATACTTACCAGACCACAGATCAGACTAGAGAATTCTGAAAGGGAGACTAGAAGCTGAGTATGTTGTCAGACTCAAGAAAGGCTTTCTTAGTGCTTTGATGTCTGGAACAGTTTTAGAAATTTCACATTTTGAAGCCACGTTGTTTCATTTTCTTAGCTTTTCACATGTCTTTAAACCATACGAATAATTTTTACATCCTAATAAGGCATCTTCAAGCTGCAACAGGACTATGTTGCACTTCTCAGAAGAAAATGACCCTACAGGTATGTGTTGGAAAATCGAGGTAAAAGGCATCAGTCCACAGATCTGTCTGACATACTATATTTACTGAACATAAGTTGAGTTCCAAAAACTGCTGCTGTAAGTGGAATGACCCTTTTCCACTTAGATGTAGTAAATCTTTGTACCTGAACAACTGAGAAGTAGATGAGAAATACAATCTCGGGCCAGTGGAACACTGAAGAATTGGGATGTTACTAAAGTCGAGCTCCATCTCTCACTGTTCTTGAAGAAGACCCACCATCTCTGAGGTTTTGCTTTGCTCCCACGTTGAGCTTACAGTTAATAAGACCTAAAGCAAGTCAAAACTAGTGAGTTAGAAAGTCAGTTTATCTCCTTAGACTGCAGCTGTGGAATGAGGAGAAGCGTAGGTATGAGATTAGAAAGCTTTTAGTAGTTTTAATCCTGTCCTAACACTCCTAGGCTTTTACTTAGACTTTATTACTTTGGAGACTAAAGTAGTTTGCATGTGTGGTAGTAGAATAGCACAATCATGGTGGATGATAAACCATTAGGAGTGTTGGCAAGGGATGCAAGAACTAGTGAGAAGGAGGAGAAAGAAGTGAGCTAAAAGGCTGAAGCTGAATACGAATCAGGGAGAGGAAAAAATGGTATTAAGAAGGACCAGGCAACTGGTAATAGGAAAATGGAGATAATGTGAAGAATTTTGGTGATTGTGCTGGAGAAGGAATAATACAATTTCCCTAGGAATATAAGTCCAGGCAATTGGACAGTGTGCTTTCACAGAGTAAGGGTTGGCTGTAACTCAGAGAGGAATAGAGTAGTGTGCCTGGAGAGCTGAAACGTGCAATTGAATGTAATTGTGACCTCACTTGTATCAGGGTCTTAAATAGAAAATAAAATAGGGTCTGATTTGTATAGAAGTTGTTAAAGGCATGAAAGGGACTTCTTTGAATTAATCTTACATGACAAAGAAGGAATAGTTCATTTTTAAGCACCAAAATCAGCCAGACTAGTTTTAACCTGTAAATAATCCATATGCATAGTAGTCCAGATGCCATGCTAATCTCTTTTAAAGAAGCATGGAATTGCTAAAATTCTCAGAGTAGGTGAAGGAAAGAGCTAGAGAAATACAGATTCAGGCTGATAAAATACTGGCGCTTACATCGAGTGCAACACATCTTTATGAATGTCTTAAACATGATAATGATAAAGAGAGTTTGATAGCTGCTCATCTCTAATCCATAATACAGCTAAAGGCTTTAAGACGTGGAAAAACTCCAGGAATCATCAGTTCTAGGATCGTGTCAAAAATAGGTTAAAAGTGACCTTTGCTAATCTACTCCAGGCAGACTTAATGTCAGTCTTAGATCAGATGTGCAGCTGACTTCCAAAATGTTCAAGAATGGAGATTCTACATCCTACCTGGGCAACCTGTTCCACTGTTTAACCACCCTGGCTGTGTTGTTTGGTTTTGGGGCTTGGTTTGTTTTTTTTCTTTTGTTTGTTTGTTTGTTTTGTGGGTTTTCTCCTTGTATACACTCACAGTTTACCTCATTGCAACTTGTGACTGTTACCTTTGTCCATTTGCTGTATACCTTTGACAAGAGCCTGGTTATGTCTTCACCTGTTAAGAAGTAAAAATCAGCAATTAGATCCTCTCTATATCTCTTCTCCTTGCTAAACAAGCCACATTCTTCAGCTGCTTCTTGTACAAAATGTGGGTTGATTTTGTAATCATCTTCATGGCCCTCTGTCTTACTTCAAAATCGTGTCATGTCCCTTGTCCTGGTGGCCCAAACCCAGGCACTGTACTCAAGATGCAGCTTCAGGAGTACCATATTAAAGAGAATAATTACTTCCTTATTCTGCTAGTTTCTTTCTTGCTAGTACAGTGAAATAAGCGTTTGGCCATCATTGCGACAGGAATGCACTGCGGAGTTGCAACTTGTTGTCCACTAGACTCCCAGGTCCTTTCTGTGGAGATGCTCTACTGTTACATGGAGGATTACGTTCTCCATGCAGGGCAGTTCATTTTTCTCTCTTTACTTCATGACACTATCATTGGCCTTTTCTTCCAACGTGTTACGTTTACTCTGAACAGTAGTCCTACCCTCAAATCTATGAGTTGCTTCCTTCAAGCTGGTGTTACCTGGAGACTCTCAGTTCCGTATGGATGCAGTCATAGCTATTATTAACAACTTGACTTGTTTCTTTTTTTATCTTGGTGTTTTGGTTTTGTTTTTTGTTGGCCTCCACCGAGATCCTACGATAACATATCCACTGCTGGACTTCTGAATTTGCCACCTCTCTGTTCATCTGATTATTACCTTGTTTTAAGCTTTTTCACTCACATCCATATTATGCAGTAAAAGAGAAGAATGAAACAATCCAGTGAAAAAGGATGAGAACAGTACAAGTGAAAACATAGTCCACCAATTTAAAAATTAGAGCAGCTGGAACAACCGAACAGTATGTTCTAAAGCCCAATTTTGAAGCTTCTGAATGTCCAGTGTCAGATGGATAGAGGCATTGCTAGTAATGTTTTTATCCTGCTTGAAACCATCAAGATGTTCCGTTTTCCTTCTGGTGGTAGGATGGGCTGTCAGGTTTGGTTTGTGTCTGTTGCTGTGCTTAGATTTCCGCCTAGATTTTACTGTTTTCCTCAGGAAGTATGTGCCCCAATTTTAGTTGCTCATGTGTATCTGGTATGATAGGTTAAAAAAAATTTGTTGCCAACACCACTCTAAGTAACAGCATTTAATTAAAGTTGATAGATGTGCAGTGTATGGAATTATGTATGATGCCATGGGATGTGCATAGCAATATGCACGTACTACTTGTGACATTAATTGAGGTACAATTTTTCTTATTTAATATGTTACAAGGAGATAGAGGGAATGTTGTGTGTTTCTACAGACTATGTACTTTAGGAAGCTCTTTGATACTAAGATACTTCTGTGAAAGACTTCAGTCCAGGAGTGGATTTATTTGTTTGTGTAGCTGTAATCAGACTTTCTCTGTTTATCTCACCAGGGATTCTCAGCCTTACCTCAGTGCTGTTATTTGTCTGTATTTGAAGATTCAAATGATCATCTGTGTGGCAATTTATTTTTTGAATAGCATATTTACAGTCAAGAGCTAAATGGTTTTCCTCCTAATATTACGACCTTAAGATTGTTGGGCATTCAATGAATACACAAGGCCAAAATTTAGATTTTTTTTTTTTATAGCAACTGCTTTTTTTCTGTCTCTACTGATTTTTCTGTGTCTTTTACTCAGCATCAATACACATCTTGTCATTTATATTTTTGAAGTAATCCTTCAGTCCTTTCACAGAGTAAAATGAGATCAGCTCTGAATATCAGCCAGATTTCTTTTGACCTGTTTCACACCTCCCTCCCTGCCCCCGCCAACATTCAAATCATAGAATCACAGTATGGGTCAATATAGACCACCCAGCAAATGCAAAGCATAAAAATATCCAAATACTCTCTTACTGGGGGTGCCCTGAGCTCAGGAGTTCGTAACCTGTCCAAAGGCTGTGGAGTTTTCCATCAGACTTATTCAGTTTCTGGACCACTGGGAAACATATGACCTGACTCAAGTCTTATTTAATGCTTGAAGTCTTGGTGGCTGTAGAGGGCAGATACAATGTGACGATGTGACACTCATACTGAAAAGGAAAATACGACCATTTGCCATCTATCGAATAATGAATATTTTTACAAAAAAAAAAAATCATAGTAGTGGACAAATAATACTTTAAAACTTAAATTGCTTCAGACCCTAACAGATACTCTTTATCACTTCAGAACAATTTGATAAAGTTAACAAGAAGTTTCTCTCTTTCCAAGCAACTCTCTTTAGCGATTTCTCTGCATTACTGTGATCATTATCTTTCATCTTTCTGTTTGCTTCCCACACCATTTCTGGTGCTAAGAACTATCAGACTAGTTATTTCACTCTGCAGTGCCTTTGCACATGCACTTGCTTTGGCATCTTTGCCCTTTGTAGCACAAGCCAGGAGGCTGGACTTGATGTGGCTTTACTTAAAATAATGTTGATGTTGGAGTGTAGTTTCTGCAGTTTTCCACAACATATTTGATTAATCAGTAGGTAGAAATTTGATTTCAATTTTAATATTCCGATTAGCTTGATTCAGATAAATAGTAGAAGGTTTTGAAGATAACATAATGTGTCATGAACTGATGAAAATGAGTGTAAACAGAACAAATAAGACAAATGACGAAGTCAGGTTCAGTGATTATTTTTGTGAAATATGAGCAACTATTATTTCTATTTTCTGTTCACTTGCACTGCAACAGCTGCTTGAAATCTAAACATATGAACTTATTCAAATATTAGTCACTCTTATTGCTTCCTGAACAAAGAGAGAAGTAAGCTTATTAATTTGTTTTCTGCAAAGATTCTTGATATGGAGGGATAACAGACTCCTGACTCTTATTTGAATTCATGTTTTCTTCTTTCATTCCAAAAGCAGCCCTGTGGACCTGCACCTTTGTCATCACATGAGGGAATATCTAACAAAGTTGTTTGTTAAATTTAATGTGGAGAATAATTCTGAGCGAATGATTGCTTGACACTGCTCTTTCACTTATCTTCCCACCTTCCTCCCCATCTCCTTCCTTCCATCCCTGACTTCTGATAGCACCTGGCAGAAGGCAATTAAGTGGGAAGTAGCAACAGTTAAATCAAGCTTGTAATGAAGCTACTGCTCACCTATTCTAGCCATTTTCATGTGTTGTAAAATCAAGATTATTCTTTTCTTAAGTTTCCAGCACATCTCTGCTTTCTGCTTGAGGTGAAATTTATACACAACTGTTCTCTTCCAGTCATCTCTGCAGGGCAGGACTTAAATAACGTGGGCAGTGAAACCAGAAGAGATCAGTTTATGCATCCTAAGAAGAGCGGAGTTCCTCAATTATCCTGAGAGAGAGAGAGAAGAGAGGCTGAGTCATAAAGTATGCTGTGACATGAAAAAGGGAATGCAGAAGAGAACAGAATGGAGTATATAGGAAATAAAGATAAATGACAGAGTCAAGAGTAGAAAAGTATATTGTGTAGGCAAAGTAAACTTCACTTCTAAACTATTTTGATGAAATAGATTTGGGGCTTTTCTTCATTTAGTTGACTTGGGATAGGTGGACAGGATGGAGCTGGAGAGGGATTGGTTGCACACCTACTAGAGTAAAAGGGCACAATGAGCCGTATTTGTCTCTAGGAAAAGAGACATAAAGCATGGACAGTCACATACATTACTTCCCAAGTCCTTCATTCTTATGTTTACTTAGTAATACTACAAGTACAGTTGCACTTTCCTTACTACAAGGTGCCTTCTGATAGGCCATGGCAAAGATCATGTCTGACTTGCCTCACTTGCGATGGAAGGAAGTGAAGATGCTGGATGAAAGGTATCAAAATGCTTGATGCCAATCATCAAAATATGCATCGATGTGATTGTCGTGATAGAAACCAGTAACCTGAAAAATGCACTGGAATGGAATAGCTGTAAAAGCTTTTGCTTTTACTTTGAAACTAAACAATAATGCTGTAGTTGGTTTTGGTTGGTATTTTATACTATCAAAATTTCTCAGCACTTGTGCTTTGATGGAAGTATGCTGGCATAGCAAACACATTGCCACTTAGATTTTACATTCTTCAAAAGTTCAGTAATATTTTTCACAGAATCACAGAATCAGTAAGTTGGAAAAGACCCACGGGATCATCGAGTCCAACCATTTCTATCAAACACAAAACCATGCCCCTCAGCACCTCATCCACCTATCTTTTAAATATCTTCAGGGATGGTGACTCAACCACCTCCCTGGGCAGACTGTTCCAGTGCCCAATGACCCTGTCCATGAAAAAATTTTTCCTGATGTCAAGCCTGAACCTCCCCTGGCACAGCTTGAGGCCATTCCCTCTTGTCTTGTCCCCTGTCACTTGAGAGAAGTGGCCAGGTCCCTTCTCTCCACCACCTCCTTTCAGGTAGTTGTAGAGAGCAATAAGGTCTCCCCTCAGCCTCCTCTTCTCAAGACTAAACAGCCCCAGTTCCCTCAGTCGCTCCTCATAAGACTTGTTCTCCAGCCCCTTCACCAGCTTCGTTGCTCTTCTCTGGACTCGCTCCAGAGCCACAACATCCTTCTTGTGGTGAGGGACCCAGAACTGAACACAGGATTCGAGGTGCGGTCTCACCAGTGCTGAGTACAGAGGGAGAAGAACCTCCCTGGACCTGCTGGTCACACCCTTCCTGATACAAGCCAGGCTTCCATTGGCCTTCTTGGCCACCTGGGCACACTGCTGGCTCATGCTCAGTCGCTGTCAACCAACACCCCCAGGTCCTTCTCCTCCTGGCAGCTTTCCAGCCAGGCTTCTCCTAGTCTGTAGCTGCACAGGGTTGTTGTGCCCCAAGTGCAGGACCCGGCATTTGGCCTTGTTAAACCTCATGCCATTGGACTCAGCCCAGTGCTCCAGCCTGTTCAGATCCCTTTGCAGAGCCTCCCGACCCTCCAGCAGATCCACACTAACACCCAGCTTAGTGCCATCCTGAGACTTGCTAAGGATGCACTCGATGCCTTCATCCAGGTCCTTGATAAAGACATTGAACAGGGCTGGACTCTGAACAGTCCCCTGCATAGGACTGTTTGTTACAGTCCTTCCTGTAGTGAGTGTATTCTTTTGTGTGAACAAGGCCAGAATTTGAATAATAACTCCTGGAAAGTTGTCAACTGTTTCTTCAGCTTTTCAGACAGTTGATTCTAGTAGCTGGTAGAAAAAATGCTCTATATGAAGCAGGCATATCTTACATAAGTGATTATAGTTAGGTGATTTCTAATAATCCTATCTGCAAAGAACAATGACAAAGACATTTGAGTACTACAAAAACATGCACAGAATATTATTAACCATGATTACTGATGCACTATTAACATTCAGTGAACAGTGGTGTTTTACTCTACATCAGTCTTGAATCTTATTCTTGTCCTCTATGTAGTCTTAATTGGAGTAAGGAATGTGGATTTAAGTAGGCTTTGTTTTGACTGTCAGTAGCCATTTAAGTATACACTGGCTATTTCATGCTATACATAACCTGTGTGGAGTTTCCCCCCTTACTCATAGAGGAGGACAAAAGTTATTACTTCCCAATAACGAGAGTAACAAAGGGGAATAATCCAGCTGATTTACACAGAACAACCACCAGACATTTCCTTCTTCCATTTCAGTCATAGTTTACCTCATTTCAGTGATTTGAAAATTTAATGCCTTCATATATCTTTGGCTTGTTGGTTGGAGATTTTAGGTAACAGATAGAGTGAAGACTTTTGTATCCTTCCCTCTATCACTAATATTTCTTCTTTTTTTCAAATACCAAGTTTTCAGCGGCTCTTGGTGGACCCAAGTCATGACCCAAGTAATTTCCACTGCTGTTTTTCTGCTAGGCAAGACATTACAGGGGAGTTATTCAAGGGACTCTCTCCCATATATCTGTATTATGGTGATATCTTTTTTAAAGTAAAGAGGGGAAAAGATAATAGGTGCCTTTGTGTGGACATAGAAATGATGCAGCAAGTGAATTCTCAAAATAGTTCTCCTTCAGCTTTTGAAAAACTTGAAGAAAAGGGTCAAGAGAGTTGTTTCTATTTACCTGTGGAAACAGTTTAAATGTTACTTAACACCAAAGTGAAAGGACACCAACATTTGGCAGATTTACAACAAACATAATTACCTTAGGGTGTTTCAATTTTGTATTTGATAAAACTTCTGCTACTGTAGGAGGGAAATGTAGCTCTTTAAGGAATAGTGGGGATTATACTTGAATTGGTTTTGCTTCTCTTTTTTTTCTTTTAATTAAAAAATATACTCTTGTCTATTAAACTAAAAACTCTTTAGAAGTATATTTATAAGCTCTGTGGATAGATCTTATCTGGTGGGACTGCTTTGGCTTTCATGATAGAATAAAAGGAAATACATTCAATTAGTGGCAGGATTTTTAACATTGTTTTTTGTAAAAAACTACTCCAGTTTCCCTTTTGCACATCATTAAATGCAGATATTAAACTGTCTTCACTCCATAACAACACATTTTCAATTTACGTTATTTCACAGGTGTGTACCAGGATGGTTGACTTTGAGTATAAGAGCTTTCGTCACTACGTGTTCATCTGCGGAACTTTGCATCTTTTTTAAGTAACACAAATTGTTCTCATCTGAGGTCATACTCAGATCAGTTTTTTAATAACACATTTGAATGCTACGAAGAGGTCTACATGAGCTATGAATGCTTTTCATGTAGGCCTAAATTATTTAACGTGTTTGGAAATTCCATTCCTGATAAACTGGCTCATTCAACAACATATTTCATTAAAGTGAATGAAGGAACGAGTAGGTGTTACCAGAAATAATTGCACTGCATAAGCTGGTATACTAAAATTTCTTGAACAAATTATAATTTTATTATAATTAATTCTTAAAAGAAGTCAAAACAAATGGTTTCTTTTTTTTTTTTCAGGAACTGCAGTTTGAGAGACTGACTCGAGAACTTGAAGCTGAACGTCAGATTGTAGCTAGCCAGCTGGAGAGATGTAAGCTTGGATCAGAAACTGGAAGCATGAGCAGCATTAGGTAATGTATGAGTTGTTAATGTCTTTGTGATGTAATGAATTTTGTTGCTGTTCCAAATTATCACTCAGAACAAGATTGATCATCATCTTGTAAAAAGTTACACATCAGGGAGCATGAGATTTCAGTAGAGTTGGAAAATTTCCATTTGGATTTGCTTTTTAAAATGAAAAATTCAAGAGGCAGCTTAGTTTCATGCAATTTGGTATCTATGTTTTCCAGTAACGAAATAGTAGTCACATTTGGAATTCATTCATTTGCTGTATTCTGAATGGATTAGGAGCAACATTACTAATTCCACTACCAATACAGCTATAATTCTCAGCCAGAGCTTTTTAGCTTTATATTTGCAGAGATGTATTAATAAAGTTTTATTATAATTTCATCATTCAAGATATTAAAAGTTTTAGAAATAATTACTTAAAATTGCTGACCTGACATTGAAATGTAAGGGTAAGATATGAGTCAGTCTCTTTTTTTTAAATGTAGGTTTTCTTCAGTTTAAGAAATTGTTCTGTTTATGGAGTCAGAAGAATTTTTCACAAATTCAGCAGAAGCTGTATGTGAAGTTGATTTTACCAAACATTCTTAATAAACCTAGTGAGAATTAACTCCCTTAGATAAAATCTTGCTTTATTCTATATAATCTTCCCCACCAACTAATCTTATACTAGCATTAGAGAAATTATATTACTTAGAATTATTTAAGCACTGAATAGGTAATATTTGGCAATACAGTGCAGTTCTGGATTTACACCTGAAGTGCACTCCCCAAGCACTTTAAAATTTAAGTATGATATGATTGCATTTCAAAAAAGCTATCTGAACTGTGTTTGAATAATACTGTTATTTTAGGATTATTCCAGCCAGTGATACGGAGGTTGGGAAATTTCTTGTTTGAAAGGAAATGATTTCTTGGTGAACTTATTTCTTACTGATAAAGTTATACTTTTGAATCATCAGTTGTATCAGTGTCACTCAGCTGTTTCTTAAGAGACTCCAGTTATTTAAGAAGTTTAATATTTTGACTGCTAATCTCTCTGTGGAATGAATAATATCTCTGTGGAATTCTCCTGAAATGGCTGAGGAGATTTCATGCAAACTTATGATATCTGTGATTTTCCACAGAAATTCTTTATGTGTGTTTAAATTAAAAACATTTTAAGAAATACTTGAAATACTATTGTCCACAAGATAACATTGAAAGCTTACAATTACATAGCTCTTCTTTTTTAAAATCACTTGGCAAGTGATTTAAAAAGGAAATCAATAATAAACTAATTTTCTTTTTTGTTTGGTCTTTATTTCTCCCATACATATTATATGAGCTTTAATTTTCTGCTAGTTTTAAGAATACTAAGTCATTATGGGAGAGGGTTGAATGAGCAGGAATATAAAGTGAAGTCAAGTATCAGTCTGGCAGCTGTGCTGACTTTTCAGTGCTCATTCAGATTTGAGAATGCTCCTTTGACACACAGTAGAGTGAGACAGAGTCTTCGAAAATAAAGATTTATTGGAATAGTATGTGTTAAGAAAGGAAGTTATCTAACTTATTATAGTCTGTAGGACTCTGTGGGGGCTGAAGAGGCTTGCTTCAAAATACTTTTTTATCATAGGCAGGACCCCCTGTGAAGCTGAGCTTTTTAGACAGACTTGCTTTAAAACAAGGTGATTAATTTCATGGCAAATAGGAGATGTTTTTTAAAAAAAAAATCTTACTGATACAGAGCAATTTGAAAAATCTGCCATCTTCATATTATTCAGCTACTGAATAATTAATTGCTTTAAGTGTGCTTTTCCGGTAGAATATAAACTAAAATCACAATTTATAGCTGTTATTACTAAGCTTTTATTAGTAAAGAGCTTTCTGAAACGATCTTGAAATCAATTGCATCTATTTTAAATACCATTGTTATTCAAAGTGAAATCCTACTAGAATTCTCCAGTACAGATGAATGTACATCCTTCACTGATGTTACTGTTGTCTGATGACACCTAGGTTTATTATTCAGGTACTTTTCCTTATCAAGGAATATTCAAACTGGACATTGTAGTCAGCAAATTTTACTGTTGGGAAGCTAGATTTTTTTCCTTCCAATTTAAAATAATTCACTGAAATTGTCTAAAAGGCATTTTTCTTGTTGATGTTTGTTACCTGTGGATGTTAAGAACGAAATATCTAGAACTAGTACATGGAGCAGCTATTCTGTATTTGCAATTTCAGTTGGGTTAAAACAGCTTGCAGTGGTGTTTTCTGCTATATTTTGATCTACCGTCTTACAAATACTGCAGGTACACATAAAAATTACTTACAGTGCCTTTCATTGTGGAGATAGCAGGAAAATCGATCTCTGCCTTACCTGCTCGGGACAGTAGTTTTGTGGAGTCTTCTTTTGTGTCTTCCCAAGAACTTTTGGTAACAGGTTCTTGGCAATGAATCAAAGGGAGAATCAATGGCTTCCAAGAAAGCCGAATAAAATGCTCAGGCCAATGAAGTAGGACAAAACTTGGGGAACTCTTCCATGCCGCAGTGTTTCCCTGTTGGCAAACTGTGAGCAGTTCATTACACAGCCTGCTGAGTATTAAAATTTCATCTTGCATTGCATAAGGAGCCTGGTCATGTTCTATACTGCTCTATCCCTGTGGCTGAGCTGCTTATTCCTTCTGGGCCAGATCCATCATTCTGTCACTCCTTTTTGTATGGAGGGCAATTAGATGCCTGCATATCTTTGAGGTCTTCAATGTCTGATCATTTTAAGCACAAATTAATGTATACAAATTTCTGAATTTCCCATGGCCGCATCATATAGATCCTCAGAACAGAAGCTGATGAAATTCAGAGTGGGTTTTTTTTTTCCTTCCAGAGATGAAAATAAGATCTCCAAGGCACTTTGAAGACTCAGATAGATGTTTTCCTTTTTCTTTTGAAAGAATTCAAAGAAAATTGTGCCACAGAATTGAAAGACTGAACAAGCAAGAAAATAAATTGCATGCATATATGTGTAGCTTATATGGAAGGAGTATGTTTACAGAAATACCTTTTCGACTTCTTTGAAGAACTGTAGATAATTGTTAGTAAATTCTTCAAACTTTAATATAAGTTTCTGTTTTGTATTCTTTATCACTGTTCTATGCGAGCAACTTAATTGAGTGTAGCCAGTAGATCAAAGTGAATGATTCCTTCTTTCTATCTGAAATTCATGAGGCTACATCCTGAGTACCCTATCCAGTTTGGGGCTCCTCAGTATGAGAAAGACATTAGCATGCTGGAGCAAGTTCAGTGCGGGATTGGAGAAAGTTGGAGGCTAGACAGCAAATGTTGAAATGTTGAAGAAACTGAGGGAACACAGGGTTTTAGCTATAAGAAGAGAATGGTCAGGAGGGGTCTTTCTTCTGTCTACAACCAGGTGATGGGAGGATGTAAAGAAGACACTCTTCCCAGATGTGCATTTTGGTAGGCTGAGAGGGGACAAACACAGGTTGGAACATAGTAAATACTGACTAGATATAGGGAATATACTTTTTCACCATAAGTTTGGTTAAACACTAGAACAGTTTGAACTGAGAGGTTCTAGAGTTTTCATCCTTGGAGATGTTCAAAAGCTGCTTGGACATGGTCCTGGACAACTGGTGGTAGTTTGTCCTGCATGGGCAGGGGGATTGGACCAGGTGATCTCCAGAGAACCCGACCAACCTCAGCCATCCTTAGAGATACTATAATCATGACTGTACAAGGCCCTAAAAAAAGTTACCTAGTTGGACCTCATTTGATCTGAGGTCTGACTAAGCAACCTCCAGGGCTCCCCACCTAAATATTTCTGGTTTTATTATTATTTTCACATAAATACTGGGGAAAAAATAGTTGTATAAGAATTCTGTATATTTTTTCAATGTGAAATTCTTCAAATATTTCAGGAAAAAACTCCTTCCTTAATCTATACTGATGAATGTATGGTTTGGTTTTGCCTGTGAATGTAGATATTAAGAAAAACAAAGTTGAAAATATGTGGGCTCTAGAGCGTTGGCTCTAGACAAAATATGAGCCAAAAGAAAATGTTACAATTCTATTATATTATGAAAGCAGAACAGTTGTTTTTTTGCAAAGAGTTTGATCAGCAGTCACATTCAGAAAATGAAGCAACTTTCAATGTAAAATTTATACTCCAACATTATTTGAAAACTTCTGCTCACATTGTGGTTCTTCCTAAACTCAGCTTTTTTTCAGTTAAAAGTTAAACTTTTTCACATTGCTTTGGTTACAGTAATGTCTCCATAGACTCCTGGGATACTTCTAAGTTTAAAACAAAAATTAAAAAAACCCAACTTTTCATTAAATGGAAAGTAGAAAGTTAAGTCTTAAAAAATAATACAGAATTATTTAGGAGCAGAAATAAAAAGATCAATGTTTTATCATTACTTAAGAAGATGCCCAGTGTGATTTTTCTGCTTGCTTTTTTAAACATTAGCCAATAGCTTGATTTTAATAGTCACCACATTCAAGAAATGTAATCAGATTTTTTAAAGTGGTGCTCTTTAAGAACGCTGGCATTTCACCAGTGGACAAAGATTTTAACAAATCTTTTGATGTCAAACGCTGCAGCTCAAAACTTTATCTCATTCTGCAATGTATGTTTGCTCAGTAGTTTAAAAGCTGAAGAAGCTTAAAGTTTTGTCACACCCAGTTGCTCGTCTTTCTGGTGGATTGTGTGAAACTTAAGTTGTGCTTCAATGCTTTTGTCAACTGACTTAATAAAGAAGTTGAACTGAAATAAAATTAGAAATGGGAGTAAAACAGGCAGATTTCTGAAAATGCTCCTCCCACATTCTGCAAGTCTGTTGCACTGGACCTTTTGATATTCTTTTGTCTCACTTGATTCATTTCTTTACTGTGTCTTATTTGATGGCATTTCCATTTAAAAAACCCTGAATAGGTATATAATTTATGTTGGGTCTTCAGTAGGAAAACTGAAATGAATGGTAGGCTATGCAAAAAATGATGTTTTGGGATAACACTAGTTTAGCTTCATTGAGGAGGAATATTTTGTCAATGCTAAGCATGGTACTATCTGATATTTTTCCAGATCTCATGAAGATTAATCATGTGTTATTTGGCCTGTGGTACAAAAGAATATCATGGTGAAAACATGTTGTAGTTTTCAAGGTAACAGAGAGATTAAAAACACAGTTTTTACTAGGAAGCCAGCTTTCAGGTCAAGTAATCATTCAATTTTGGTTATAATGTTACTTAACCAGCATGAGAATGAAATGACCTGGAAGGAAACATTCAGTTACATCAAAATTTTGGGAAAATGTGTGTGTTTGTTATACCATACTGTTTCCCTTGAATTCTTTGCATTATTTGGTTTATTTGCTACCTGTAAAAGGCATAGCTTTAAAAAAAAAAACAGAAACAACAAAAAAACCCACCCTCCAAAACAAAACAAATGGGATTTTCTTAGAAAAAGTTGTTGAGAAGGTGTTTTTGCTACATTCAAAGTCCTTAAGGAGTTTATTTGGACAGTCTTTGAAGAAAAGAAACTGAAGCGGCCTTTGTTAAACCACAGTTAAGAATGAACAGTGTGGTTTGAATGCTTGGCCACTTTATTAAAGTGGTTCTTTTTTCCCATGTCAGTATTCAACCTATGGCTTATAGAAGTCATTTAGGGATTTTCTTCCCCCAAACCATTCAAATATTCCAATAATCTTACTTACTTATCACAAAAATAATTGGTGACATACTTGGTGTTTGGTTCCTAGATGACGGATGGTGGTCACTGTGCTGATGCATGTCTGCTAGGTAACAGCCAGAACCCAGCACTCCTGAATTTCAGGCTACTAATTTATATGCCTTAACACAGCATTTAGGCACTTCTGAAATCTTTGCTTAGAAATAAGGAATTTTATCAAGTACAGTAAGTTGCCTAGAAGCGGAACAGATAGATTCTACTTGTTGTGACAGCTATTACAATGTATAAAGCCTAACTTATTACACCAGTTTGCTGACTCCATGTGTACCATCTCATGTAAGAGTGTTCAGGTCAGAGAATATGTTTTAGAAGTTAGATAAAGTGATCTGGTAAGGGCTGAGGTTATTATAGTCAATGTTCCTGTTTCACCTGGTACTTGGCTATTGTTTGATCTTTTGGCTGTGAGATGTAGAGACCTGAAGGGTGATCATCTCTGTATCCTCTTAGGCTTGGTCAATAAATGAAAAAGTAAGAAAATGAGATAAAGTACAAAGTTGTACAACTTTTTTGTATTTCCATCAGTGTAACATTTGTGGGGGCTTTGTGCTGGTTCTTCATGATGAGGCACATCAAGAAAACAGATTAATCCTGTTGATTCTCTTCAGGGAACTGACTGGTTTCACAGTTTTGCAGCAGATAAGCTTCTGTTGTTGAAAGGCAAATTTCCAGCACATGTCCAAGTCATCAGGTCTGGTGTGACATTCTTTTTTACAGTACATTTCTATCCTTTACAATAGTATTATCAGTCGTATCATTCCAAGATAAGATATGTCTCTGAAGGCACCAACTCCAAGAAATATTTTAAAACACCCCCTCCACAGATGCTCTCCCTCTTCCTCTGCTTGCCAAATACCCTCCAGAGATATCCGCTCCGTGAGAGCAGTAACACAGTAATGTTCAACATTGCCAAACTCTTAACACTAGCATGTTTATGAAACTAAGGTATCGTATTTTATTTTAATCTCGTCAAAGTTATTGTAGAGAAGCTGTGACAACAATGATACAGATACTTTTCTCTCTTGCGCCTTAAGAAGGTGTCTTAGAGGCTGAAAGCCTTACCTAGGACTGCCAGGTGTCACTTAGGCTCTCTCTTAGTTAGATCAAGCCTTTCATTATTTCTTCTGTTTCACAGATACCAGAAAAAAAAAGAAAGAAAAAAAAACCAACACAAAATAAGCAGAATGATGACAACAGAAAAAAAGAGCAGATACTTTACATACCAACATTTACTGATATGTAAGGCAATGAAGACAGTACTCAGTAGTGTATTCTCTACCTTAGTGCACTTCTGGTATGATTTTAAGATATCTGAAAACTCTTTCCAATTATTGCATTCATAATTTAAATGTTATTGCAAGCCTGACACTCGAATATTGTGCTAGTTTGAAAAAAACATGGAAACACTGATCTTATGAAATATATTGGTTTTAATATAAAACTTTATTATGTCTTACAGAGTGAGGTCTTGTGTTCAGTCTGCTTTTGACAAGTCATTTGTTGAAAAATTAGAGCAATACAATTTGCCATTAAGGACAGATAAGTACTGTAATAGATTGCCTAAGGAGACCATAAAAAATACTGTTTGAAGCTTAAGGACATGTAGAATATTTATCAAGAATGGAACACAAGTGACAAGACTATTTCTCTAGAGCCCTTCTAGCTCTCCTTTTTATGATACCTTTCTGGCCTCTGCTTTAACAATTTGATAACTTTTCTTTTTGTCCCCATCCTTACTTATCAGATATTGAAATGTTTTTGAACCTTGAGGAAGACAAGAATGAGGATAATGCTGAGGGAACGTGCCTTGCTGTTATAAAGTTCTTGAATTTAGAGTGTTTTCAGGAAAGTTTGATAAAATTTGTCCAGGAAAGTTCATTTTTTTGCTTACTGCTTTAGGGTTGAAGGTACTGTGGTGCCATTTATGTAATGCCTTAGAAATAGCTAGAACAGAGTCTTGAACATGGTGACTATTTAATGACCTATGGGAAGTAGGGTATCCAAGGTACTTCAGGTAGTCAGTTCTGAGAAATCTTGGACAGAGATTGTCATAGCATATGTCAATAATGTTGCCTGCTGGTTTGTATTAACCAAAATTTCAGGTCTTCCTTATTTTGTCGAGCTGTGCCTTCTGGTTTGGACAGTTCCTTCTCAAGATGCAGATACTGAGATTTTGAAGGGAATTTCAACTAATCATCATGATCGTTGTTATTTTTAGATTTCCACCAGAAGGCTTTACTGTTCACAGAGGAACTAAACTTACTTTTCCACAGAGTTAAAGAGATAAATACCCATTTTCCTACAATGTCCGTTGCTATCTGCCTAATTTGGTGTACAATGGGACAGTACTGGAGCTGAGAGGAAAGTCTCTGAAGTCCCATCATTCCCTCTGTGTTTTCAGAGTAACGAGGAGTCCTTTTGAGTCCTATGGCAAGAGGTCAAGAAGCAGACCTCCAGATGCATTAAGCATCCCAGTTACATGCGTGTGAGGGGGAAGAAGTGAGGAGAAACCAGTGTTCAAAAGAGAGATAATGCATTTGGAAGGACCTAGATGCACTCTATAAGGTAAAGATTTGTATTTGAAGGTCACAAACCAGAATCAGAGAGATAGAGAAATGAAGACTGGATGGAGCAGGATGAGGTAAGTAAAACAGGGGCAGAGTCTAGAAAAAAGCAAGGCAGAAGTCAGGAAACTATATTATGCCCTACTTGCAGTTGGGGGACAAAAGACAGAAGTTGAAGATACTCATTTTTGCTGACTACCTAGTCTGAGATACCTAGGACTAATTGCTGAAAGTAGAGATCTTAACTGGCTTCATTTGCTGCTATGAGTAATCATCACATCTGTCACATCTGTAGGTCAGACTCTTTCCAACAACGGAATTAAGCAGCAGAAGTTGATACAATTCAGTTGTTGTAAGCAGACAACCATTTCTTTTCTTGATGCACATTTTGCAAATTATGAAACTGCATCAGTCCTATTGACAGCAGCATCCCTCCACACAAACATGTTTTATCCCTGGAACTGTTTAGAAAGGAAATGATCATGAAACAGAAATTGTGTAACAGTGCATTTGTGCAAGGAGTAAGTTATAATGCAGCCAGCTGAAGACTTCCTAGAACTACAGCCAAACCTATTTTCTTTTGGGTTTGGTCCACAGCTGAAGACAAAGCTTATCTTGTGCTGTTCTGGAGGTAAAAAAATGCAACTTTATGTTTAGTTTCAAAGAAATATTGCAGTGAGTAGTTTCTTTCCCTTCACCACCCCTACCTGTTGCTTCTCACCATCTGAGCTTGTGTGGGTGACCTTGATACCTTTCTTCTTTTCCATTGCATAAGTTTATATTCTGCTAAACTCGCTAAATACTGTAATTTGCCAAAATAAAGCGCTTACCTCCTGCTCATAGCGTTTTCATGCTTTGGCAAGTCCTGATCACCTTGCACCAAGTGCAGATATGGGAACAGTTACTAATGCTTCCTGCTAAAACCTCATCGAAGCTAGTTTATCTGACCCTAGCAAATTACTGTATTACTCTTGCATTAAAATGACTTTGTCTGGGGTCTTGGTTTTAATAAAGCATAGAGGTTTTCCCATGCAATCTCTTAAGAAAGTGGATATTTTCAATAAAAATGGAAGTCATAGATTCTGTGCAATCATAGCTTTACACTCATCTCAATAGTAGTGATTTCTGCTGTCACATTAAAAGTGGATTCTGATCTATCTTGATACAAAATAATTCTATTTTATTCAGCTATAGAGTTAGATACAGGAAATTTTGGACTTACTAATTAATTTTGAAAATATTTGGATTTAGTATTTTTCCAGTCTTTTCCCCCTTACTTTAGAAATTAACAGTGCTAATATCTTTAATTCTTTAGTGATCTGTTCTTGTCTAGGTGTAATAATGTGCACAGATATGGTTCCTGCTTTTCCTTTGTGTTGTCTGTTTATGTTTCTGAGGGACTGACGTAAACATCATAATGGTGCTGTTAACAACTGTGACCGCTTCCTAGCAGAAAATGAGCTATTAATTTCTTTATACTTGAGTATATCAAGTACCAGGATTGCACAGGAAGTATTACTTATATATTCAGTTTAATTCCAGGAATGGCATGAATGAACACAGCTCTGTTTCCATGGCCATCTTGTAATTCAATAGCAACATGCTTTGAATGGCTAATGTTTTATGCTTTCTAGGCATGTTGCCACTTCAGCAGTTAAGGAAGATTTTATAGATTTTATAAATTAAACTTAGAGGGGCTCTTAAATCCCTTGTGCTTTCAGCTTATAGTAGATGTTACTACTCAGTTGCTACTAATAGTGAATAAATACTCTGCCTCCTCCTGGCTTTCACCTACCCCTTTTATTTTCACCTTGTTCCTCCACACTGCTCATTTGCACAAAAAAAAATTAAAAAAAAAAGAATCTTGTGCACCAGCTCTCTACTTCTTCACTCTCTATAGGGCAACAACTCCCAAGTCCCCAGGTACAGAAAAGGAAGGTACAGTACAACTTTTACATTTGTATCTTCTCTGTTATCTTGAAACAAATAGATCAAGATTAAATGTTGTATGTTATTTTCATTTAAATCTTCTTTCTTCATTTTATTTTAAAGATCTTTACCATAAATGTTATAACGCAGGTGACTGTGAATACAGCAATAGGATTAGCATCAAGCTGAGTACAGTATGAAGTTTGCCTCATTTCAAATATCCTCTGAAAGCTACCTTAAAGGTTCCCAACATAGGTACTGATTTTTTTTTTTTTTTACTATATTCATGAATGGCTAACAGAAGCCAGTGACTACTATGAAATGAATGTCTTTAGTTTACATAAAAATACTGTCTTCAAAGCTTTTCAGAAAAAAAGAAAAATATATAGGTCCCCAGTATTGGGTAGAAACGTTCTGTGTTCCATGGGGACTTCAGCTAACTTCACAGCAGTGGCATTCCTTCCCTCAAAAATCAGACATCAGTTTGAAGAGGACTAACTTCCTAGCAGGTTCTGTAGTTTCTGGCTAGGGTTTCTGCACCATCCTGCATGCTGGGTTAGAGCAGTGCTCTCCACATTTTTTTGATTGTGTACTGCTATCAGTAAAACATTTGCATGCACCTGCAATATATGGATATTTATTTATTTGTAGATTTTGTATCTGTACTACTGTACGAATATATTCTGCACCTTATAAAACTTAAACAAAACCAGAAATTAAAAAAGAATGAGATAAAAATGAAATAAACACTGGTTTTTATTTTCATTTATGTATTAATGGCATAGAAATATTTCCTTCCTGCATTTCAGTTACTTGTCTTGCACAACGCCTGGCGTATGTGCATCCCATTTTGGAGTCCGCTGGGATTGAGGACTACTAGTCTCACACAGTAATAGCTTTTCTACTGAGGTATCTGACTGAAACCTGATAGAAGCAACCCTGTTTTATGTCAAGCCTTGCAAGAAAGGAGTCAGACAGCAGTGTGGGCAAGTTACCTTTACTAGCTGAAGCAAGGAAGCTGTAGGGCCATGAAGGATAACACTGGCAGATGGGAGTTCCACCCTTAACTAGGCCATCTGAAGTCTGTGTTTTTCCTTTCATGGTACTTGACACTGTAGAGAGAATGCAGCAGGAACAGTCACACAGAAGTTTTAGTGTTCTTCTTTTCCTCTTTCTGTCATGGCTGGCTCTCCCCAGTCTCCCTCTCTAAAAGAGAGACTTAGTTAATATTTATTTTTTGGCTCAGGTTTATGGGTGTACTGAATAAAACATGCACAGGTATCTTCACAGTTAGTGTTGCACCTGGCATTTAACTCCTGCTGTTTATATGATCTTGCCCTCCAAAACCAAGTGGTTGCCTGTGCTGGAATGCCTTCCCTGCTGTAAGCTGAGGCATATATAGTTGGGATGGAATATATGTTACATTTTCTGATGTGTGTTTATGCTCAAACCCAGTTTGTAAGTACCGTTTGAATCTAAATACATTTCAACCACTTCAACCTAATACAGTAAGAGCGTTTCAAGAACATCAGTCTGGAAGCATTAGTCAATACTATTAGTCACTGTTAGTCAAAACACTAGGCTAGTAGATATAGAACATTACAAGAATTTTTTATTACAGTCATATGACTGATCCAATTATAGTCACTACTTTGTAGTTCAGCTATCCAGTCTTCCCCTTCCAGTTGATTAGCAGAAAACTCTGGCAGATCTTTGGGAGTTCGTGGCCAAATAACTTGTCAATAAAGTGTAGTGCATGTAAATTGATAAACGTAACTGTTAGGAGGAAATAATCATTGCAAGTTGCTGATGAAAACAGAAGATATTATTAGTAATTTGAAGTAATCATCACCTCCACTTTATATCTTAGTCTGCTGTTGATTCACTTTCCCTGGAGGTGTTTAAGGCACAGGTGGACGAGATGCTGAGGAGCATAGTTTAGTGTTTGATAGGAATGGTTGGACTCGATGATCCGGTGAGTCTCTTCTAACCTGGTTATTCTATGATTCTAAATATATTACATCACAATATATTGTGTTTTCCTTCTTAGGGATATGTAAATGTCAAGGCATAAGTAACTTAGTGTATGAAAAGCTTTTGCAAAAAGCTTTCTAATTTTCTGTCCAGTCCATGTAAATCCTGTTGAAGAAATGAGCAAAATACATACCTTATCCACACCTAATGGTGTTTATAAATCTGGTCTTGAAAAGGGATGTGGAGCTTATGCAGTAAATTATAGCAGTCAGTCTGAAACAAGTTCTATAGCAGCATTTATGTTTCCCAGATTTTTTTCTGATTTAAAAAAAAAAAAAGTTAACTGTTGAAAGAGTAGTATTTTTATTATTGAGTATTCTTCTCATCCACCTTTTCTCCTTTCCTTTCCTCTTGACTTCCCTCCCTCTAGTGTTTTCGATTAATGCTTTAATTGAGAAGGCAATAGCATCTACATTTGATGATTTGATGTTTAAGACTCTTCAATGCCTTCACCTTCCTTGAGTCTCTATTTTTGACACTTATCAGAAGTTACAGAAATAGCAAACAGTTGTGTGTTACTCTTCTTAACAGCATAAGGTTCTGATTATGCTACAACTCAAATTGTCTTGATTCTAAACTGTTTTTAAATCCACGTAAATGTTGCAACAGCCAACTTCGCTAATGAAATTGTAGCCTTAGCACTTCTGAAATGGAGAATTAACCAAAAACTTTTTTCATGTGTTCTGCCGGGTTTTTTTTACATCAGTTTCCACTTAACTCACTTATCTTTTGTCTTTGTTGATCCAAATTGCAGAGAAAGGGGCAAAATAAAATAACATCTGCTATTGCCTCTGAATGTATCTTAATGACCCAGAAAATACACAATTCTTTCAATATTAATCTCTCTTTCTGCAGTGAGGCATTGATATGTTGTTTTATTCCTTTGCAATGAATTTAGATGACAGTTTATATTCAGCTTAAAAAAAAGATCCCAACAACAGAAAGTGATATTGATGCACTTACAATAAATGCCCTTGTTCATATTATTAAGAGAATCTGTGAATGAACCCTATAACATCAACAATGTTTAAATAAGTGTGATCTGTATTCCTTCATGAGTAAAAGTTAAAGACAGCTCTGTTAGAGCATATAATATAACCCTTATCAGGTTTTAATTATTTAAAGCATTTGCTGAAAAATATAAGCTATGGATGACTTTTTTTTTAAAATAATGTAGGATATACACAGTGAAGAGATTGTAGCTAGTCATTTGGAGAGATATTGTGGTTAATGTACAGCTTTCTGCATTAGTGCTGACTTTAGTGAAAAACAGTACTACATTTACCTGGGTGTTATAACAAAGCATGTAATTCTTTTGGAGTGCAACCAGCCTAGAATACATTTTTTTGGATCTACTACGTTTTTTACTTTATCCTGTTATAATTTAAAGCTATATTTAGTGATGGTAAGCAGTAATAATGGTAAATATTCTTAATCTAATCCAATGTTAAAAATAGGATTTTAAACATTTATTTTGCATTTCTAATTCAGATTTTACAGGAATAAGGATTATCTGATGTTACTATGGCTGTTCACTGTTCAAGTGCCTTGAATTTAGCTTGTGAAATATAATAGTGTCTTAAATCAAAGAAACTATAAGAAGCATTTCTTGTTTAGTGAGTGGTGTAGGATGGAGTCTAACAAAGCAGATTAGTAGTTGGATCAGGATTGGTTACGCTAAGACAGACAGTAACTGAAATGATCTTGGGTTTGAGCGGTGCCTTCCTGCCCCAGTGCTGCATGAGCTGGTCATATTGACATATTCTTGAATAACAAACCCCCAGCAGATATCCACCACCTTTAGTTCTGCAATTTTGTTTCTTATTCAACATAGTTGATGATCTAAAGAAGGAGAAATTATAACTAATTTACAATACACATTTTTTAATAAAACATGACTTGATAGTCTTAATATAATTCTATAGCCTTTTAGCAATCTAAGATTTTCTTCCTTGTTTTTTTTGTAATGTTTCAGTTCTTATTTACCTTGTCATATTTATAGCTGTTACTTCTATCCCTCATTTTGTCTTTTATTGGTACTGGAAAGATCTTTTGGTAAGCAATGACCTGTTACATATGAGTCAATGGTTTTGCCGTCCTGTAATGTCTGATGAAGTACATAATTTATTTTACCGTACTGATGTCACATTAATGAGTTCCAAGACCCAAGGGTCCTCAATTGCTTACCAGTTAACCTTCTCTGAAAAATGATATGTCTCTAAAAGAACTGGGGGCTGTGTGTGTGTATGTTGAACGTCTCTCAGCTGATCTAGGAATAGATACGGGACTTTTCCACTCTGCTGTCTTCGATTAAATCAGAACCCCCTTCTCACTTTCTCATTTGGCTTAAGGAGGTATCTTATTCCTTGATTCTGCAGGAATAATATTCTGCAGGAATAATAATTTTGTGGTGAGGAAAAATATGTACATTGTCTCCATCGAATAATGGTTCCCTGATCAGAATCTGTGGCTGCAAGACTCAAGTAGAGAAGTTTGGAAAAGATAATGCTTTCATAGGCACTTGCAGTCTGGGCAAATGAAGTACTTCCATGAAGGTCTGTCAGAAATATTACATGCTATATAGCTTGATAATAGCGATAAATAAAATATTATATGCAGACACATGCACTTGCTGCAGCTGAGGTTTTATCCATTTCAATGAAATGTGCTTACTTTCCTTCCTTAGGATCTTTTGAATTGCTTGGTTTGAAAGTATTGTACCAATGTTTCTCAAGTTTACAATTAATCTATTACAAAAATTAAATCGTTAAGTCCATTTCAGCTGATGTTTAATTTTACTGCAGCCAAATCTCGAAGAGGAATCCTGTAGAAAGTGACTTGTAAGAAGGCAGGAGGGCTTTTAATGAAAGATACAAATCCTGCAGCTGATCTTTAATTCAGTGCCCTCTCATTAATTTCAATGGTATTGCTTCAGTAAAGAACTTAGAAAATGACCTTTAATTTTGCCTATTTAAATTGCTAGTTGAGCTGTTTTATCATCCTTATGGAAAAGATCTGTGGAAGTGAAAATAAAGATACTAAATGTATGGTTAAAAGTACATTTTGTAGATATGCTTCTCTATTGATTTTCCCAAACTTGGCAATATCTGCTTTGACTTGCCATTGTTAGAGGTTAATCTCAAAAAACCCTTCACCTTACAGCATTGGTTTGACATTGGTCCTTCTTGTAAGGTGAAATTGTGAGGGAATACAGGGGTTTGGGGAAGGCCGATACAATCACAGCTAATTTTAAACGATCTGTATGAGATTACAAGTTCTCTTTTGTGGAACTTCAGCCCTGAAAATCTGTAGGAATAAGATTTTGAGGAGTTTCAAGGCAGAAATTCAAGGTCATTTTCTGTTAGACCATTTTTATATCAGCAAGGTGAAATCTTAATTGCTTTCCATAACACAATTTATACAGAGATGGATATTGAAATCTTACTTCTCTGTTGAATTGTTGTGCATCTTTCTAAGGGGACGGGGCCTATTTGTTGTACCCCATAGAGACAAGTGGATTTCCCTCTTCCATTTCTTTTGTTGGATTGTCCTCAATGCAGGGAAGCGGAAAAAAACCCAAATTATCACCTTTATTTGCATGGTGAAAGGGAAGATTTCAGGGACTGAGTGAAGCATTCAGTGCAGCCAAGGCATCCATTCACTTCTGTGGCATCAATTCTCTGCCGAGATTGTCATACTGTGATACTTCCTTTATTTTCAAGTAGGAGACTTTCTAAAACTGGGATCTTTCAGGTCTATGGGCTTGTATACTGATAACATCAAGTTTGGTGGGAAAGATTCACCATCAACTACTGCTCAGAAAAGCTTGGCCTGTGCTGTTTGAGCAGAAAACTTGTAATGAAAGAAATGGGGAGGGAGGGAAGGGCCAGTGAATGTGGAATAAAATTTCTTTACTTATTTAACAGGACACTATGCACAATCAATGTGACTTTTCTTATCTCTCCCACTGTCATCTTGATTGCCTTTTGGTAGCACCAGGGAGCAAAGCTATTAACATGAAGAAAAAAAGATTCAAATACAGGACAAAAAGAGAAATTCACTATCTAGAATGGCATTGCTTACTTTTTGAACTGAGATCAAAATGACTTCAAGTGCCAGTATTGACTGCATTGGGTTTTTTAAATAATGCTGATGCTTATAAAAAAGAAATACAAGGAAAAACAAGATTAAAGCAAATACACTACATTATTAGAAGTTATAGTGACCATAGGGATTTCAGAGTATTACTATAAGAAATGTCTTGCTGCTCAAATTTAATCTGTTTCAGTGTTGCAGCATATGATTTTTTTCATATTTCAGCTATGTGCATAAACTGTAGAATAATTACTAAAGGAAATAATATTTTGAGATTTTGAATATGTCACTAAGAAAAGTTAGAAAAAGCGTAAGTATTCCAAATAATTTATAACTATTTAAGGTAATGCTCAGTTACACTCAAAGCTATGTAGTTTGGATACTATGAATCATTCCACTTATGAAATATTACATTTCAACTGTCTTCTTGATTAAAATATACAATCTTTACTTTTTCTTTTTTATATTTAAGGGGCTATAATAAAATACCTTCTATGTGGAACTCGTTTTTATTCACTAATAAGTGAATTTGCGTGTAGTCTTGCAGAATACTCTGCTCTTGAAATCCTAGGTCCTGTGACAATTTAGAGAGAAAACTGAGTTTCTACCCTGTAGAGTCTGAACACACCAAGAGTAACTGCAGGCTGTGTGCTGATATGATTTGGTGATCAGATTAGCCACTTAGAGGTGTTTGCAGTAATTTATTTACCCTGCAGGGTCACTGTGTCTCATTGCACTTGTCCTGCAGCTCTCCAGACATGGAGACCTAGATGTCTGGTTGTAGCTCCATCACTGTTCCTTTTACCAAGTTTCTTTCGAATGAAGACATATAAGGTCACAAAGCACGCTCTTATCTCATTGTAACCAGTAGTTTGATTGCAGTCAATCTCAACAGTTAGGGAACACTCCTGGGCCCACGGACCTCTGATTCTTTTGTTTCTGTTGTTTTATGGGCCTCTGTGACTGTTCTTAAGTGTTAAAAAGGTGTTTCACCCTAAAAGTACTAAAATCTTTCCTGACTTCAAACTTTAAGAACACCAACTGTTCTTTTTGGTTCTTATTTCACTTATGAATTTTTGTTCTCATCTGTGTTTTGCACTTGAAATTGTAAGCTATGCTTGTTCTTATATCATGATAAAAAAATATTAGTTATTGTACTATAGCAAGGCAGCAGTTATCACTCCCTTGTACACAGGTTAACTGTGTCTAATGTCTAATGTCATTTCCATTTCATTACCCTACACAGTGCAATTTAAGTTACCTATGGTAATATTTTTGTCTGCTGCCAACATAGTATTGGTAAGGCATTCAGGGGCCAGAGGTAATAAATGAAGAGTGTGGATATCCTTGCCTCAACCTACTAGATGAATTTGCACAGCGGTGCACTAGTAATGCTTAAGTCTCTAGAAAACTTCCCATGTCTATCCTGTCGACTAGCCTTCAACCAGAAAATGTATGACGTTGAGACCAAATATCAGTGTCCCAAGGGCATAGAGCCATTTTGTAGGTGTACTTGTTTTCAGCCCTTTCTCTTGGATGGACATTGAATGTCCATTGTAAGTAGCCCTGTCACAAGTCCTGTGTATGGCTTTGTCATCTGGATGGAACTTGGACATATGTTACAGGTAACTTGCCTCCTGGGTGGACCTCTTGGACATGCACTGTAGGTTGACTTCAGTCAACTTCCCCAGCTCATGACTGAAGACCCTAGATGGACCCTGGATTGAATGTTTCACTGCTCTGGAAGTCGTTGTCAGACTCTGTTACCACTGCCCTAGTCTGCTTAGTTCCTTGGCTGAAGTGAGGAGCCTTGGCACTGCGATGTGAGACACAGAGCAGACCAAAGAAGGTGTCCCTGAATGTTTCTCCACAAAGGTGTTCTGAGGGGTTCAGCAATGCTGCAAAGTTCATCCTCCCTGAGGACTCTCCCATGTGGTGATCTTGGGTCTGAGGTTGCAGGTATCAAAATGGGCTTAGGATCTCTGAAATAGAGACATGCCTGTTCTTCTACCCCAAAAGTCTGGTGGTTGTTTAGGGTCTTTAAAGATCAAGGCTTTTATCTTCATGAAGAGAATGCAGCACCTTTTCAGCTCACACATTGCGGCATAGTATGAGAAGCACTACAGAGCAGCTCCAAGCCATTTAAAGAGCTTTTTGATTGGCATATGAGTGTTTAGGGAGTTTCTGGAAGTACCTCAGGAACAATTTTTTCAGCTAAGTATCTTTATAAAATAATCTAGTTCACGTGTACCATAGCTATTCTGCAAACCAAACCAATGTTGAATATGGGCAGTACTTCAAAATCGTACTACGATTTCAGACTGAAAGGGTAATGAAGATGTCAATGAGGGCGAGAGTTTGTATTTTGCTTAGGTTGGACTAGCAACTGCCACTGAAAGGAGTAATAGCGCTCTCATTCTCCCATCACTTTTTGTGTGCCCTTACTTCTTCTTTTTCTGAGTTTGACTTGTCGTAGTGAACCTTCCCTGCTTGGAGGGAAAGCTAACTCATGAAAACTGTTGAGTTTTCCCTCAGATTAGCAAGCTGAAGGAGTGGTGTTGCACAATCACTAAATTTAACACACGGTAGGAAGGAGAAAGCAGATTCACCCTCTAGCCTCTGCCTACTGTTAGATTGCATTAAGTATAATGTGAAACTACACCCTAAAAGAGAAGCATGTACATTTATTCAGAGAATATTACAACTGTTGATACTGGTTGAAAATTCACAAAGCTGCAGATTTGCTGTTTGAAAAATGTAATGGAATTCCCCAAATCATTCAGGGTGTTGTTTGTTTTTTTGTTTGTTTTTTTTTTTTCCCCAGCAGATAATACACATTTTCAGGTGTCTTGTAAAGGTCTTTCCTGACAAATGAGCACACACTGCATATGTATTCAGCTGTCCTCATTTTATTTGTTGACCTTCTTAGAAGAGTAGAAGAATTTCAGAATGTAATAGCAAACTGCTGTATATAAGTATGATAATCATAGACAGATAGAGTAGCAAATGCACCATTCAGTTTATGCTTCTTCTATTGGTCTTTCCAAAAATTTTTAGATCAGTTTTAGTATGAGATCATTTTTCTTACCAATTTTAATTTGTTTTTGTTTTTATCTATACTTAGAAGATGGTAAAAAAATTAATTGTACATAGATAAATCTACCTATGCTTTACAAAATCACATTCTTTACTTTATTTTCAATCCACTTGTCTTTTCCTAAGGAAAAAGAACTGCTTAAAATACCATATTAAAATACTGTTCAGTCTATGATTGAATCTGAGTCTCCTGGTGGAGCTACTCTCACCTCACTTTAAAATAAATACACCAAAAGGCAAAAGAATATTCCCTTAATATACATTTTGTTGGAAATAAGGTTATCTAATTAGAGCATGTTAGTTCTGGAAATTGGGAAGTCTCAGTGCTAGTGTATAGGCAGATTTCAGTTGAAGTTCTGAACTCAAATCTGCCCTTTGTATTCATGTACTGTATGTTGTTTCTTTCTGCTTGGACACTAGCAGCTTTCAGAGATTTTTCTGGGTTGAACAGATACCATGCAACCCCTCTGGGCTCCTAAGGGTTTGTTCTCCCTGCCTCCACATCCCCCTGCGAGATTTCTCTGCAGTGTGGCTGAGGTCTGCTTTCTGCTCTGATTAGAGCCTCCCCCCTCTGCATTTCTCCCTCTCTGCCTCACCCTGGGAGCCCTTCCTCCTCCCTTTTTATAATTGCTCTGAATCGATGAGTGTAGCAGCCAGGAAAGATAGATAGCTAACCACACACACTTTTAGGGACAGTAGCACATAATGTTTTCAAATCATGCTCAGCTGGACAGTGCAGCCAACACACTGTTAGAACATTCAAGAAAGAAATAGATACCAAGTAAGATCCTTTGGCCTTAGTTATATCCTGCAGCTGCGGAGAGCTTATAGCTAGGACAGTCCAGGCTTAGTACTAGATTTACGCCAAATGACTGTAATTAAATGCTTGGACAATTTAATATAGTTGAGTTTTATTATATCCATTATATTAAATATTATTTAGGAAAGTGAAATATGATAAACAAGTCTGGCTTCTTGGCTGGTGTGATATTTCCATGGGTACCATTCACGAAACCAAAACGTTTTTTTCTCAAGGGGCGAATACTCATGTGAATATATCCAGCAAGGTTGCAACAGTTTATATTAAAGTATAGTAGTTTCTGTGATGGAGCTTTACACAGGAATTAACAAGGCAGTACTTCTGAGGAGTACTTAAGGATTGTCCTAAAACAGGCTTTAGAGTCATTGTATTTTTAAATTACAGAAACAAATTCCCTTTATGTGGTCATCATTTGCAAAGCATTTGTATATGTAGCATTTTATCACAAGATAAATTTTGCCTCAAGGAGGCACTTATATCTGTCTGTGAGTGGTGTCCCCTGCTCCTCATCCCTGGTGCTGTCATCATTCTGCCTAGGATCCCCGAAGAACTTGTCTGTCCTTGTAGTGTCAGCTAACACTACTCTGAGGGTCTCTTCTAGTTGCACTTCTGAGTTTTCATTCAACTGAAAAGGCATCATAAGCATGGCAGAAGAAAGAATTAAGAATAGTGCAAGAAGAAATTTACCCAACGTGCCTCTCTGCATCTTTCTTCCTGTTGTGAGAAATGAATGCTGGAACCCAACTTATGTCACTGATGAGGCACTGAGCACCCCATGGCAGCCTTCTCATTTTCCAGAACTTGGGCAACGGAAAGCATCATTTGGCCTCTAAACCCATGTGGGTGATTCCTCTTTGTTCATGCCTTTGTGTGTGTGCGTGTATATACTGTGGACATAGAATGGGTTTGTCTCAGAACTGCTTGCTACTCTGGTCCCAAAGCTCCTATACACCTTTCTACAGCTTACTTCTGAATCTCTCTCATGCATATTAGCAGTTTTTCCTAAACCAAGTGAAAAAAGAGCTGAGTATGAACAATTAAAACTGAGCTAGCTATCATTTTTCTTATTTTAGTCGGTACAGAATTATACATGTTCCTGCATTACAGTATAAATCATTATCATCATTAACGTCATCCCTAATAGGCAATTTCAGTGCTTTCAATCTGCTTCTTTCTAGTTTTTTTGCTCTGAGCTTTGTCTGCCCCTCAGTAGAAAGCTGTAGTTATGAGATCCCAAGGTTTTTTACTTCATTGTAGAGAACAACACAGCTGAATGTGTATATGTAAATGTTAATGTTTGCATATAAGTGCTGCAGCTACCTAATTATCCTTATTGAAGTCATTTTATCACAACATTAATGAAAACAATCACTTTTGTCAATAATCCTACATATATCCCAGAATATATGTTGATAGAAACAAACAAAATCTTTAATTAAGTAAAGCTGAGACCATTATTTCAAGTGAAAAAAAAAAATGGTCCATTCAAACCCTGACAGCTCATATTTGTCATGGTACTGTAGCTAACAATCGCAGCCAAATAGTACAGCGTGTCAGAGGGCTGATGTCATTGAAGAGGTAAGTGCTGTGTAAAAGGAGTGGACGCGGTGGGAAGTTACAATACTTGGGCATGGTTTAGTCTTTGGTAGGAATGGTTGGGCTCGATGATCCAATGGGTCTCTTCCAACCTGGTTATTCTATGATTCCACGATGTGTTCAGTTTGGCTGGCATACCTGTTATAGGGAAGAGAGCAGAAGCATGAGCATTCCCAGAGATACAGGAACCAGCTCCAAGGAGAAGTTTCCAAAGCAGTTCTTAACCATACAGTATTGTTGAAATTGTCTAATAAAGAACTAAATAGAGGGTCCTGAATGCCTAACAGTCTTGTGGGACCTTTGATGAGGGCCTGTAGTCCAGGTGTCCTATTCTTGTTCTTCTTGATTTCTGCACTTGTATTTTAAAAAACTTCGGCACTTTGTTCTGTTTCTCAGGGTTACCTTTCAAAGAAGAGTTTTGAAGTGCAGAACAAATTTATCTCAAAGTGTGCTCTCTACTGTGTTAGCTGCTCTGTGCAGTGTCTGGTATGGGTTTTTTTAGGGACTCCTGGGGACTGATACACTGTGACAGGCTTGATCTAGTGGGAGGTGTCCCTGCCCATGGCAGGGGAATTGGAACTGAATAATCTGTAAGGTCCTTTACAACCCAAACAATCCTATGATTCTAAGTAAAATATAAAAATAAATAAACAGGTTGTATTACGCTAGATATTCTCAAAAAGTTCATAATCATCTCGTATATCTCTGTGAAGCACACAAACATCTCCACTGCTGTACGCTTGCAGTAATACATTTTGTTGTGTCTTGTGAAAGCACCTGTAAGTTACCGTATAATGTAAAGTGATATTTCACCTGTGCTTTTGTTATATTTTGGGTATACTTAATAGAAGACAGTTTAAATTGGTATTTAATATGTGACTATAGCCTCCTGCTGCTTTCTTACTAGGAGTTGAAGAATTTATCAGCAACAATAATAGATGAGGATGAAGCCAAAATTCATAATGAGAGAGACCAGTTTTGTGTTGGTGCTATAGTGCCAGGCATATTTTGGTTCTGCTGTATTAAATGACTGGTAAAAGTAGTAGTAGTGTTGTTTAATGTTGGAACAGTGAAAGAAGTACTTAATTTAGGTACATTTTGGTTATCTTTCAGAAAATATTAATTTGTTAACCCAGTCATCAATTTAATTTATTGGTAAACAGAGCTCAAAAACTGTGGCTCAGTATCCACTAGTATTTTAGGTTCTATGTGAAAATAATGAGTAATTTAAGTGTCACTGATGGAGAAAAAGATCATTGCTGTGCCTTTCGGGAAGAAATCCTAGTACATGTACAGATTTCTTCTGATCATTTGATTATTTTCAAGGATGCTGGTTGTGGCACAGTTAAGTGATTCAGGGGTAATGGCTCAGACACAATACTTAACTCTCCAAAGAGGACATGTACCTTGCACAAACTAGCTTTTTTCCTGTCTAGGTCTTTCTGCTCTGGGTATAGAAAGCACAGCCAGGCTCTGAAACTGCAGAAAAAATGTTCCTATTGAGCTTTAATGGAAATACCAAGATTGGGGGAAGGGACCAAGAAAGGTAAAGAGGAGGGAAATACTTCAAATTATAAGTAAAAATCTATTGTGGCAATGTTTAAAGGCATTCCATTTTGCTGAACTGCTCTCCCAAGTGCTTGAATTGTTTGCATTTTGGGGGCTGAGGGGCCACCTTTCCTGAGTGACTGCTTTGCCTTTGTTCTGAGCTAGCCAAGCCTTCACCTTTTTTCCCTGAGCATAGAATCACCAGTCACAGTGGGGGTGGATTTCTCCGTGCTGTGTTTCACTGTACTTACTGTTATTAACAGTGGTGGCAGAGGAGCCACAGCCCGTTCTGTGCAGAGAGTGCTAGAAGCAGCCCACAAAATCAGCTCAGCAGCTGTCTCCAGGGCTCTGCACCTGCAGCTCTGACTGGTTCTTTTTACCCAAAGTAGGCTAAGAGGTGTATCTAATGGGCTTAAATAATGTGTTCCAGTGGAAAAGCATGAAGGACAATTAGTTGGCCCATGTTTTCTCTGACTTCACCCTTCTTTTGTCAAGCCACGGTCCTAAGAACTTTTGAATTCCTACCATCAGTGTGGGGGATATAAGTTTTGATGCCTATGTTGAGTAGCAGGTTTTGATGTATGGTGTTATGTGAAGTTGTGAACTAACAGAAGGAAGAGAAGAATGTATTCTGTTATCTTGTATGGGGCAACTTTAAAACTGGCAACTCACAAAGAGTCATAAAATGCAAATTTGTCAAATTGTTCACTTTTCAAATGCCAGTGTCAGGATATGGGTTATAATCTGCAGTAAACATCAGATACTGTGCAGCACTGGGTGTGCTCAGTTGATTATGAAGAGCTCACTGCCTCTAGATACTCTTTATCTGACAGAATTGTTTCTCTATAAAGGATTTTGGAGGCTCTCTTCATCTGTGTATCGTGTGTTGCAGTATATTACTCGTTTCCATGTCAGAATTAATGTATTATCTCAGTGTTAAATTTTGCTCAGGATGGAGGAAATCTTGTATGGTTTTCTTGTGTGTATGACTTTGCTTTTGATGTCATTCAGATGGTGATGCTGTAATTCACCGGCTATGTTCAACTGCTGTTTAACTGGCCCAGTACTAAAATTTGATCCCCAGAAGACTTCCTTTGTGATCAGGCTACTCAGAGGCACTGGCAGTCTGCTCCTGTCATGCGGGATCATCCCACACCACGAACAGTTGTGGGGAGCCAGGTTTCTTTTTTGCTCAATGTCAAGCTGAAGGAGTATAAATTCTGCTTTTGAAATTACTGTTTGAGAGGTTTTACTTTGCTGCTCTGCCAGCATCTCTTACAAAGGCTACAGTGTTAGAGTACAAAACAGTATTTCTTACCACTTAACAGGATGCTCTTGGATTCTTTTTCCAACTCAGCAGGGCTCTCACATGGTGCCAGACCTTTATTTTCTGGGTATCCGGTCTGTACTCCCAGTTCCAACGTTACTGTCAGCCCCATCAAGGGACGTCTGCACCCTTAGGGGTGGGGAGCTGGGGTCAGAGTGTGCTAACTAGCCCAGTGGAGCAGGACACTCACCATCCTGCAGGACCCAAGCTCGGGCTCCAACCTGCAAAACCCAAGCAGGGCAGGTCTGGAGACAAGATCGGGGTTCAGAGAAGGGTTGAGGTCACACAAGGTTCAGTGAAGAGGTCAGACAAGTTTGTGATGATGCAGCAGGTCTGAGGTGAAGCCAGAAACAAAAGTTGTGATCAAGGTGGGCCCAGAGACAGTAACCCGGGTCAGCTAGAGTCCAGTGGTCACCAGGCAAGATCACAGTGATGAGTAGGTTCCCAGGGCAGACTGGGAAGTTTGTGTGGGTCTTAGTCAGTGAGGTACGTGGCCAGACACAGATGCACGCAGGGCAGCTGCAGCGTAGCTCAGGTGCGAGTCGTGCATGACAGCCTCAGCTCAACAGCCATTCCTGTGCAAAAGGAGGGCAGCCACTGAGTCTTCTTTCAGCTATCTCTTGAAAAGCTCCTCAAGGCTAGCCAGGGCGTCTCAGAGCTGGCTTTTGCTGCACAAGGCTGGACTAGAATGCATTGCAGTCCCAACAATCAGTGGAAAGTCTGAACTCTGCGTCCTGTATAATGATAATTCGAAAATAAGGTCTTTTTATTGATGTTTAACCAAGAACATATTGCTGGTACACCTCCAAAGACAATCTGCTGAGATATTTTCCATAGCACATGAAATGGGTGAAGAACTAATTTTTGTTTAAAAAAAACAACAGCAGTATAAGATGTATGTATTCCTGGTTGTCCATACTATTTACCCACAGATATATGACTTTTAACCCCTGCTCTGTACAGTCTCAGAGGCAGACCATATGTCTCGATTAGTGACAAGGCAGACATGAAACTGTTTCAGAGACTGCCATTTGATGTCAAGTACCTGTAGGGAAGGTAGCTTATTCCTGCCACAGGGCACATCTAAAGGAGATATTTTTAAGATCTTCAGAACCCTGAATATGCTTTTATCAGCGAAGGTTTATCTTTTGTTCTTACCAAAAATCACTATCCATAGACCACCCCTCCCTCTTCTGCCACAGGGAAGGCAGTAGGTAGGGGATGGTACAAGGCAAGCCAGGTGATCTCTGTGGGATGCCTCTGTTAATCACTTTCCTGACTTGTGGAGGTCAAGTCAACTCATGAAAGCTCAGGTTAAGACAGGGACTCCTCCCCTCTCTTTATTTACACTCCACAGAGCCTCCAACAATGAATTTTCTGTAAACCATTAACAACACCTCAAATATTGAATTTACTGGATCTGGCAGAGATGCTGACCTTAGGATTAGCACAAGTGACATCATCCATTCATGTGGTCTGGAACAGAATACCAAAGGCATAAATGGGATAAATGAAGGCTCCTTACATTTTCATTTTTTTTAGGACTAACCCTCTAAGTCCAACCCTGTAGAAGTAAATTTTATGCAGCAGCAAAAACTGTTCAGGGAGATTCTCCAAGGAAGCATCTTGTGTGCACTTAGAGAGCAGAGCAAGTTGACTACGATGCCGTGTGCTGCTGTGGGTAAGCTGCACCTCCCATGCCATTCCTTCTGCACACTAGCATTGGGAACAGCTTCCCGCTTGATAACTGGGAAGGGCTTCCCGTTTTATGACTGAGAAGCATAGGGGTAAATTTCCCTGCTAGAGTGGGCTTATCTGCCTGCTTCGATGGGTTTATGCTCTCAGTTCCTCCTACCTGATGATTTTTGGGGTCCTGGGTGTATTTCAGTGGGCAGACTTTCGAAGGTGAACCCATATCTCTCCTGGCACTTGCTGACAAGCGGGACTTGCCTCCAGGACGTAATGGAATAGATATTTAGTCATGTTTTTGTGGACCTCATTACTTGAATTGAGGCAGTGTTTTATGTAAGGCCTGTGCAAAGCTTTCTTTACATAATGGGGACATTCGGCAGGGAGTCTGCAGGGAATTGCTGGGGTGTTTTTCCGCTTCAAAATTTTTCTGGCATTCACTACAGCTAAAGCCACCAGCTGCTATTAAAGCTTAGTTTTCTTCTTTTTTTTCCCTCTGCTTCTGTTTCTCTGCAATTAAATAATTACCTTAATGAGATATTTCCAGTTATTCTGATAATGTCTCGGGACACTGGAACTTCAGTGATCAATGGGAACTCTGGCAGGTGTTGGGATCTGTTTACCGTAACAGCAGCCCTTCTATCGTGCAGAAAGGTAATGAGGAACAGCCAAGAGCAGCACAGACCAGCAATACAGCACAAAGCAGTTCAGTAAAACACAAAGTCCTTTAAATCCAAGCAGTCTGTATGTTTAGTGAAGACACACAAGGGGTGTCTCAGTCATTTTTGTTCATTTGTTTTTATTTATTTGTTTTTCTGACTAGATAAGTGAGGTAATAGAAAAGAGTGAGTAGGAAAAACTGGAGTTTGTTTCATGGTAAGGAAAATAATTTCAAGATATTTGTATAATACAATTTACTATGATACTCAGGTTAATGCATACTTGTTCGGGAATAAAAGTTGGATTTTTTCTTCCCAGAGGAAAAACAGGGCATGAAGAAAACCTATTTGTAGCTGTAAAATTGTTGTCTAGGTACTTGTTCTGAGTTGTACATGGTTTGCATGCCGAGTTAAAACATTTTTTTGCTGCATGAGTGGTTATTTTAACTGTGCTACTTATGTACACTTTGAAGGTTTTATTTTGAAATGGTGAGTGTATTCAAGCAATGCTGCGAAATTCCAGGATTATTACAGTTAATACAGAATGTTTTTTTTTACTTTAATTTCTGAAAGCAGTGTTTTAGCAGTTTAAGAGTCGTTAAGTGTTATGCAGCCTCAATTATTTTTGGAAAAAAATTCTACAGAACCTGGAAGTGTTAGGACACTCAAATCATTCATAGAAATCATAGTTTATTGCCAAGAATAATGGACCTGAAATGCATATACAGAATAAAGTCTGTCTAACAAAGACGTGGTACCACCCCAATACTCCAGCTTCTCTTTTTTTAAGAACCCACCAGCCCATCTTTGCATTTGCAACTTCCTAGAGGGAAAGGCATTAATCCAAAAATTATGTGGTAGCTGTTTTGGAAATCATGCATCAGAACAGAACCTTGGTTTTACTGAACTTATCTTGCTTTTAAAAGATGTACATTGTAGGAGATTGTGGCAAGGTTTCAAGTGAGATGAATAAGCCATGTCTTATTCCTTAAAATGAGGTCCCCCCAAAAGACTAAAAAGGCTTTTAAATGCAGAAGGGGGGGTGGGAGGATAGAAGAAAACCTCAAATACAGCCCTCAAATACAGAAAACTCCAAGTGAGTGTCATGGTGCAGTGAATTAGCCCTTCTGGACTTCCTTATGCTGGCTAGTGACCTTGAGTTGTAAGGAACAGTGAACATTTCTCTCCCTTGCCGTGGCTTTCTGCATTTCCCTTCCATTCACTCCTGCTGCTCCAGGATCCCACTGGCTATCCCTGTTCCCCCACACTTCACATCCCACCGTGGCCAGCTGCCCCACTGCTCATTCATTCTTTCCGCAGCATCCCTGGCTGTCCCAGTGGGGAGGCGCAGCCTCCAGCCCTCAGCCCCAGCTCCTCTGCAGGCTCTGTCAGGTGGCTCCATGCGCCCCTGAGAGTTCAAGCCTCGCGGACGTATATGATGACAGTTTTCCCCAACAGCCGCTGAATTACTTGGCATGCAGCTGCTTGTTGCTTTCCAGCAATTGCTAAATCACAGTTCAGGCTGAAGCACAACAAAGCTGCCCTTGACTTCAGGAATAACAGGCTGCTGCCTTAATTATTCTTGAATTTAAAGACCCACTGTTAGCAGTAGACAATCAAAGAGAAGAACATTTTAGTACTACTCATGATATGGGTTTGCCGGTAACTGGCACTTTATAAAGCTGCTTTTTCTTCATTTCAACAGCTACCCTAATTTTTTGTGTAATTTCACACTGCTTTTCTGGAGACAATATATAAGGGAGGAAAATTCCTAATTCCAAGCACAGGATTAAGGGAGGTTTTCCTCAGCAGCTCAGAGCCACTCCAACAGCTTTTCTCAGTGTCTGCCCTATCCATAGTGTTCCACCACATCTGCTAATAAGGGTCTGTGCGATGCAGAAACTTGCTGGTGCAGGGAAGTGAGAAAAGGCACCCTGTGCTAAAGACTTGCTCGAGTGATTCTTTAAAGCGTCTCACCATACTGGGCAGCAATGGCTGTTGGGACTGCAGCTTGGTGGGTTTTTCTCTAAAAAGCTGGCATTGACATTACATTGTGAATCTGTTGTACTTCTTCACCAGTTTAGTAAGATGAATTTGTCGTGTATTTATCCAGTAAAGAATTAGTAGAAGTACTTACAAGTTGCTTATCTTTTTAGCTTAGCTAATTTCCCCCACTCCCCCATTACTTTAAAGTTTGTCTATGAACAAAGCAACCATTTTGTATGCAGATTCTTAAATTGTTAGTCTGGCAGTGTTCTGTGAAATCCCTAAATAAGTAGAGAAAATTATTATCTATTGCTAACAAGCTTCATACTTGAACAGTCATTTTGAAAAATAAAGTACAAGCCCTTTAATCCTAAGGTTTTCCTGCTATCCTGCTCTCTTCCAGTACTCTTCATTCCCCAAACATTTTAAAACCAGAAATTAACGTGCCTAAAAGATATTTTTCTTTTAATTCTGACATGTGATTAGATTTAAATATTATTGCATATCAAAAGAAAGTAAGCATTGGTAAACTGTTTCAGCAAAAATTGAATATTTGTCACAGAAGTAATTTTAAGCATGTGTTTTTTAAAACTGCACTGCACACTTGCAATCTCTGCATGTTTTCTTTGTTTCTGTTCTCACTTACCGACTGTGTGTCTAGATCCTGATGGTAATTGGACTGTGTGTCCAGTTTTTTACACATTCTGAAAAAGAAATTATTTAGCTCATCAAAATAATATATGATTTGTTGCTCTCTTTTGGATTGATGTTTAAAGAAAACATTTTCACCCCTGCCTCCAGCTTTACAAAATATATTGTGATTCCCATCAGTGGCATTTAAACTCTGAAATATTCAGGGTGACATGTGTTGCCATTACCCCTGGTAACACTAGGAGACAAAGCATAAAATTAATTGTGTTGGCTGTTTTATTAAAAAAAGGAGAATAAAACCAAGTAGAAGACTGTAAGAATCATGTGTCTAAAAATTAGTTTCCGAAATTTCCAGAAATGTTTTTCTGTGCTAAAGTAGGGCATTACATGTGTAAAATCTTGAGTAGAAGAGTAGACTTTAAAAACAGAGTAAAAATCAATGGCTCCTTTTCACATTCAGTCTGTGGAGTCTTGCTGAAGATAAGGTAATGCCAGCTTGAACAAAAAGAAGATACAGGAGAAGGTTTTCATAATTCTTACTGAGTTGAAGAGAAATCACATGTAGCAGCATATTTGAAACCGATCTAGAAATTATGTGTTTAGCATTTTTTTATTTCCTTTTTTTCTTCTCTCCCCCTCCCCAAGCCATTTGCTGTTGTGTAAGGAACATTTCTCCAGTGCAATTAAGTCTAGATTTTATCCTATATCTAGATCTTTTGAGGAGTGGCCAAGTAGAAACTAAGATGCCAGTGCATTCCCTGAAGATAACAACTATATTTAAAAACTCTGATCTTAGATTTTATGAAGGGATTTCTGAAACTAGCCCAGGAAAAAGTGGGATAGAAATATGCAGAAGAAATTAACCTTTCCCCCACTGTACACACAAATTTTGAAGCCCTTGGGCTTTGAACTTAATAGCCTGGATTTCTAGGCCACTTTTATCCAGTTTTGTCTCCTTGTCCTGCTTTATTAACAAAGCAGGTCTTGTCTTTCTCCGAACTGGCCACTTCATCTTCTAAGGTGACAGCAATGGCAAATAGTTCCTGAGCTGAATGTTTGCACTTCAGTGACCAAATTTGGAAAGGTGCAGCAAACTATTTGATGCTGCTTTTCTTTGAACAAATGGATATCTATGATAATGTCTCTTAAATACTCATTATTAACCCTTTATTAGGTTGCAAACTCTTAACATTCAAATATATTATATGGGAATTAATGTAAATGTGAAGACATAGTGCAACTTAAAGGAGAGAAAAAATGTTTCACTATGTATCTTAATTAAAGGTTGGAAGCATTTAAGTTTGCTAGTCTTTTTGCAATGTTTTTTACCTAAGCTGTCTTTGCATACTCTCTTTAACTTGATGATTAAGAAGATTTTAGTGTTTATTTGGAAAACTGTGGTCAAATGATAATTCTGTTCCTTTCAAAGTGCACATTTTACTTGATTTTGTGCTTCAGTGAGTTGAGCCTATCAACTCTTTTTATCAGGAGGAGACCACACACGTATCCACAGTACAAAAAATCTAGTCAATACTGTACACACATGGTGGGGCCAAAGCTTTTCAGAAGCACTCTGGATGTATAATAGGTCCAAAGCATGTTAAAATATCTTGTGCAAATAACCACTTCATCCTGTCACGTATGTTGCTATACCATGTTTTGTTCAGCAGGATCAGAACTTACGTATGCAGGAAAAGAAAAAACATGAAGAAGAAAACTAAAAAATAAGAGGGTTTTGTGTTGTTGTTAAAGATATGAGCAGGAAAAATTACAAGGAAAATGTGATAGAATTTGCTCAGCTTTTAAAGAATTTCCATTTAAAAAATATTTCTAATTGTATTTATCTTTTATTTTATTGCCTCTTTAAGGCTGTGTAAATATCCATCTGTTTAATTTTGCCAGTAGTAATTGTCATCAGTTTGGACATCTAGTCCATCTCATTCTCATATAGTTGGAACTATAGATGATCTTTAAAGGTCCCTTCCATTGCAAACCATTCTATTATTCTACAACATTAGGAAAATACCTTTAACTGAATAACAGCTTGGCAGATGACAAGGGATGCAGTTATGCATATTGTAGATTATGTTAGTTGCTTGTAATTGTTCTGACTTGAGAGAAAAAAAAGGAGTTTACTAAAATTGTCCATTTCTGAAGGACAAATGTTTGAGTAGTAATATGTGTCTGTATGTCATGCTTAAATAAATAGTTAAAATATTTATTGATGTCTACTTGAATTATATGTTGAGAGTTTGCACTGAGAAAGCTGAGTGGCTACAATGTAGCAACAGAAAAGGTGTAAAATTATGCTTCCTATATCTGTTTCTTTTGGCATGACAGTAAGATGATAAAATGAATTTGAGTAACTTCCAAAGTTAGAGAACTTGAGATGCATCTACAAAGAAGAAAGAAATAGAAATATGCAAGTATAGAGAATGCTTTTAGTTTTGGCAGACTTTTCTTTCTGTAAAGATTAGCTGCTGCTCGTTTTACTTTTACAATCAGTGATTGACAAGAAACATTTCGGAAATGTTGATGTAAGAAAAGGAGTTGGATTTAATCCTTTCTCTAATTCAAGAGAGGAACAGGAAGGCCTCAACACTCAATTCAAGATAAGAGTTAATAGCATTTGTTTCAAGTTAAGGGCATTTTTGAGTGCTATTTCTGTACTGAAATCTTCCTGTTTTAACCCTGCAGTTGCAATCAAACAAAAGTTGAAATTCTTTCAGTCATCACTCTTGAGGCTACAGCTGACAAGTAAAATTGTGATCTTCAGCCACATGCCTCGAGAGGAATGGCCAATTTATTTGCCCATTTTGGCTTGCAGAACTTTAATGGATTTCAGAATGAGAATTTTAAAATCGGAGGGGGGGGTGTTGGTTGTTTTTTGGTTTGGTTTGGGTTTTTTTCAATAATAACCAAATTTGAGAACACTTTCTGACTGTGAGTTCTTGGGAGAGGGAAAGCGTAAAGTGTAAGTGTGAACTGTGATGGGAGACATGAGTTTAGATTGAGGAGAAAACGGAAAACCTTACATTTCTGAGAAATCAGCTATAGTAAATTTCACGCATGAATCTTTGACTTCAGTTTATCATTATTCTCTGTACGCAGAGGTTCCGCTACCATGAGCGATATTTAGTTTTTGTGATCTTACTTACTGTGTAATCGCATTTTGTGGTTTTTGCTGGCTTGTAAATGCTGTTAATGGAGGACATTACAAAACTCAGTCATGTTTCAACAGGCACTCTGCCTGTCAAACTGACAAATTAGCCCCTGGAAATTGCATGTAAGTCCATGGATTTCACTGAAATTATAGCTGTCTGACAGTAGTGAATCTGGGACACTGTTCCAAACCACTGAAATATTGACATGAAATGTGTTGATGGCTATTGAGTCTATAGCCTACAAGTAAGTCCGTCAGACAGGGAGTTATCGTGACCTCTTTAGGAATCCTATCCTGGATCAGTTAATCAAAACTTCATCGCTGATGTGTGTGTGCACAACTTGAAGCTCCAGTCTGGCACGATTATTATTTGAAAAACACCCATTGTATGACAAACATGTTCCTTTTGAGGATTTGAGGGACACCAGTAACAAACAAGACTGGTTATCCAGTGCAGACCCTTAAGTTATCACAAATTTTTAAAAACTATGAAGAGCACACAAGGAAAGTGGGTGAAACCTTTTATTATCCTGTTGCTTCATTATTTTTTCTTTTCCGTTGTTCTGTCAGTATCACAATAAAAATTAGGCTTTTCTAGAGGACCTAAATGAGTGAAACATAAGTGAACATTAGATATCTATTCTATATCTCAGTTGAAATTCTGAAATACTAAAATAGTGTAGCAGGGAGTAGAGGAAGATACAGAAAAATGATGGAAATGTTTCAAGGAATTTGAAATGCTTGGAAACTTAAACTGACAGTCATGACTCATGGTAGTCTGAGATAGAGTTGTCTTTCATTAGATCTTCTGTAGATTGTGCTGAACTGAAACTGTCTTAATCATGACGACTGTTATGAACTGCTTGGGAAACTTAATTTCTACCAGCTTTTTTCTTGAATGTGTATAATTCCCTTCCCCATAAGTGATTTTCGTATTTCTAACGTCTTGGGTTTACTGAAAATTGTCTCTTGTCTTCTAGTAAAATCCCAGTTTGTATGCAGATGCTGTGCTGCAGGGCACACAGTTAAATATCAGAATATACAGTAGTTAATTTATTCCTTCTGTTAAAGTCAGAAGTTTATTCCTCCCTAAAAATGTGATTTAGTAGCCGTTCCTGCTTTCCCAAATGTCAAATCTTATCTTGATTTATCAATGTATTTAGTTAGTGCTTGTGTACAAAACTTGCATTCGAATGCACTGAATTATTTTCTTCAAAACACGAAGGTATCATTGCTGTTGTGGCTCAGATGAAGTTTACGCGGTTTCTAGTGTATGTGTATTGTGAATAGTTTACCTTGCAAATGAAAATGTCTTATATACACCATAGTGCATACTGTAATGTGGACATTGCCTGACATCTTTATTTAACATCAGTCTGAAGGGACAGAAAAACTAGCAGTAGAAAAATTCTTTACCTTCAATAAATGAAACAAAATTACATTCATTGGTGATAAAAAGCAATTGAGAATACATCAGCTAGTACGATAAATACCTAAAGGGTGTGGGAGGGCAGGTTTGGTGTAGGACTGGACAAAATGTCTAAAGTGTCTGGTTTTCCTTTACTGGTTTTACAAGTTGGAATGAGCTTTGCAATTTCACTTCAGTTTTCCGATTATAAATTTGTAGTTCAGTGTGGGCCTTGGTGAGTACTTGGCTTTTTTCTTCTTTTTTTCCTTTTTTTGCAGGGTGAGGCAGGATGTCTGTAGATAAAACAATTGTTTGTTACAACAGTAGGATACTGTCTAATTATTGCTCACAAGATATAGAAGGATAGAGTCTTAGTTTGTGATTAAATTTGTGTGTAGCTGAGAGCACTGAGCCAAATAAATGCTTTTCCTAGTTACCCTAAAAGGTGAGAGCATATTCTCTGCCTCACACACGCACACACGTGTGCAACAAAGCTGGTGAAGGGACTGGAGAGCAAGTCTTATGAAGAGCGACTGAGAGAGCTGGGGTTGTTTAGCCTGGAGAAGAGGAGGCTGAGGGGAGACCTTATTACTCTCTACAACTACCTGAAGGGAGGTTGTGGAGAGGTGGGTGTTGGCCTCTTCTCCCAAGTGACAGGGGACAGGACGAGAGGGAATGGCCTCAAGCTCCGCCAGGGGAGATTTAGGCTGGACATTAGGAAAAAATTCTTCATGGAAAGGGTGGTTAGGCATTGGAACAGGCTGCCCAGGGAGGTGGTTGACTCACTGTCCCTGGAGGTGTTTAAGGTGAGGGTGGATGAGGTACTTAGGAGCATGGTTTAGGGATTGGTGGGAATGGTTGGACTCGATGATCCATTGGGTCTCTTCCAACCTGGTCATTCTGTGATTCTGTGATTCATCCACACTCGCCATTGTGCCATGTGCATGAATGAAATGGAAATATAGAGCAAACATTAAAAATATGGAGAAGAAGAAAGAGAATATGATATAAAATCAGAAAGAAGGGTTGTAGAAATATGGGAGAAAAAATTATGACTAATGAAAACAAGAACTAAAATTGGATATACAAAGTATGGTAGGCAAGTGAAGAAAAACTACAAAAATCAAGAAATTAATCTTCTGATTATGATTTTCAAAGAGGTCTTGAAAAGGTTATCAGTTCCTGTTGGTTTTAAAGAAGATTACAGGCCTAAATACTTTAAAGCTCATTTGAGTCTAGAGATTTTAATGTATCATCTTAGATGCAAGTCATTCTCTCATTAGAAAAAAATAAAAATAGTTGTACAAATATGAAGTCTTAAATGTAAAATAAGAATTTCTGAGAGTGCAAATAACATTAAAGTAAATTATAAATAAAATCATATGGTAGAAGGAAAGGATATAAAAGAGAAGGAAAAGATTTCACTTCTAAGGAAAAATTTAGACATTAAGAGGTAGAGGTTTAAAGAAATAAATAAGTTGCTTGCTACCAAATATATTGTTAGCAAATACTAAATCTACAGCCCAACAAATATGTATTTGCTTTTATCTGCTTTTAATGGACACACATTAATTACCCTAACTGGACATAACTAAGTTTTCCATTTAGCTAGAAGTTTGTGAAATATCACTGCTTTACTGCTTTAAGTATTGTGTTTAATAAAAGAGTAGGTAATATTGAGGAAAGTTTTATACTGTAATAAAATACTGTATCCTGATGTATGTCTGTATTTTCACCCACACAGTGTGAAAGTTTTTTAAATTTCAGAAGTCACATCCAGCTGTTAGTTTTCATTATCGTAGTTTCATAGAATGGCTTTGTTTGGAAGAGACTCTTTTAAAGGTTGTCTAGTCCAACGCCCCTGCCGTAAGCTGGAACATCTTCAACCAGATCAGGTTTGCCAGACCCCTGTCCAACCTGACCTTGAATGTTTCCAGGGATGGGACATCTACCACCAATCTGGGCAACCTGTTCCGGTGTTTCACCACTGTTATTGTAAAAAATTTCTTCCTTATGTCTAGCCTAAATCTAGGCTCTTTTAGTTTAAAACCATTACCTGTTATCACAACAGGCCCTGCTAAAAGGTTTGTCCCCATCTTTCTTATAAGCCTTTTTTAAGTATTGAAAGGCTGCAATAATGTTTGAGCCTGGAGCCTTCAAGAGAAGCTCCAGGCTGGGCATCCCTAACTCTCTCAGTCTTTCTTCATAGGCGAGGTGTTGCATCTCTCTGATCATTTTTGTGCCCCTCCTCTGGGCTTCCTCCAATGGGTCCATGTCTTTCCTGTGCTGAGAGTGCCAGAGCTGGACACAATACCCCAGGTTGGGTCTCACCAGAGTGTAGTAGAGGGACAGAATCACCCCCATCAAGCTGCTGGCTACGCTTCTTTTCATAGAATCACTAGGTTGGAAAAAACCTTGTGGATCATCAAGCCCTACTATACCTGTCAACTACTAAATCGTATTCCTAAGCACTTATTTTGCCTGTCTGGGATGGTGACTCAGCCACCTCCCTGGGCAGTGTGTTCCAGTGCCTGATAAACCTTTCCATGAAGAAGTTTTTCCTAATGTCCAATTGAACCTCCCCTGGCATAGCTTGAGGGCATTCCCTCTTGTCCTGTCACCTGTCACTTGGGAGAAGAGACCAACACCAACCTCTCTACGGCCTCCTTTCAGGTAGTTTAGTCAGTGATAACGTCTCTCCTCAGCCTCCTCTGGGCTAAACAACCCCAGCTCCCTCAGCCGCTCCTCATAAGGCTTGTTCTCCAGCCTCATCACCAGTTTTGTCGCTCTTCTCTGGACACACTCCAGAGCCTCAGTGTCTGTCTTGTAATGAGAGGCCCAAAACTGAACACTGGTGTGGGCTCTCCAGTGTTGAGTACAGGGGCACAATCACTTCCTTGGTCCTGCTGGCCACATCGTGTCTGATACCAGCCAAGATGCCATTGGCCTTCTTGGCCACCTGGGCACACTGCTGGCTCATGTTCAGTCGCTGTCAACCAACACCCCCAGGTCCTTCTCCTCCAGGCAGCTTTCCAGCCAGGCTTCTCCTAGTCTGTAGCTGCACAGGGTGGTTGTGCCCCAAGTGCAGGACTCGGCATTTGGCCTTGTTAAACCTCATGCCGTTGGTCTCAGCCCAGCAGTCCAGCATGTTCAGATCCCTTTGCAGAGCCTCCCGACCCTCCAGCAGATCCACACTTCCTCCCAACTTGGTGTCATCAGCAAACTTGCTAAGGGAGCACTAAATGCCTTCATCTAGGTCGTTGATAAAGACATTAAACAGGACTGGACCCAGGACTGAGCCCTGGGGAACCCCACTTGTCACTGGCCTCCAGCTGGATTTAACTCTGTTTCCCACCACCCTCTGGGCCCAGCCATCCAACCAGTTTTTCACCCAGTAGAGTGTGCACCCATCCAGGCCAGAGGCCGACAGTTTCCGAAGCAGAATGCTGTGAGAAACTGTATCAAAGGCTTTACTAAAGTCCAGGAAGATACATCCACAGCCTTTCCCTCATCCAAGAGTCTAGTCAGTTGGTCATAGAAGGTGATGAGATTACTCTGGCAAGCCCTGCCTTTCATGAACCTGTGTTGACTGGGCCTGATCACCCGGTTCTCTTGCATGTGCTTCTTAATAGCACTCAGGATCACCCGCTCCATGACTTTCCCCGGTACCGAGGTCAGGCTGACAGGCCTGTAGTTCCCCGGATCCTCCCTCCGTCCAAGTGTTGCAGACAACACTCAGTCTGGTGTTGTCTGCAAATGTGCCGAGCTCACTGTCTGTGTTGTTTGTGAAGATATTACACAGTACTGGTCCCAGTATGGATGCCTGAGGGACACTGCTCATCACTGATCTACAGTTGTTTTTGGTGCTGTAGACCACTGCTCTGAATGGGACTATCTAACCAACTCTTTACCCATCAAACAGTCCATTCATCACTGTTATAGCAAGACATAGTCTCATCTCCTACAGTATATTGTGTTAACAGTGAATTGCTTCCACTTTTTATGTCTTTGGTTTAAATCCAAACCATTAGTGTGAGTGAAAATTATATCTAACTGCCTGTTTAGTGGAACATAATATAGTGTATAACAGAATTTTAAATAAGTTAACTCTGAGGAAAGAGTGCTGCACAAGCTCCCTCTTCTGCTACTAATGTTTTCCATGGAAGCTACTCCAGGAATTTGCTGCTGCACTTTTGAAATAGCTGCTCTAAAACACACATGATGGTACAAGATATTTCAGCTGATTTAAATAGAAATCTCTCAGAGAAGTGGCATATTGTGTATCTCAGTATGAAATTTAAATAATTGCCTTTATCCACCATGCTTTAGCAAATCCTTCAAAAGATGTGCTGGCTTGTTTATCAGTTGCAATTGTAGCAGGGATGGTTAATGTTCCATAGTCACAAAATATAAGTCACTTTAAAGTGAGTGACTAGTGTTTAATTGAGGATGTGTACAACTATAAGTACAGACTGAAGAAATCACATAAGCTCTGTGCATTCCTGGAAATGTATCAGAACTAAATGCTTAATTAACATAAAACACCTTGAAAGTCTCTTATCTTTGCTAATCCTTCTTCATCTCAGCTTATCTTCTCAGGAGATTCACATCACTTTTTTAAGGTACCTTTGTAGTAAGAAAATAATATTCTGATGTTTATACATGAGAAATTAAAGACAAATGTGTAGTGCATAGGTCATTCACAGTATCTTAGATTGTCGTCTGGTAAATGTTTTTCTGTCAGGGTGTCATATATTCATTTTATGATGCTTCTTTTGAACAAGGACATAGGGTGAAATGATGTGTATCTTAAAACTAGGCAAAGCAGATAGGCGTATAAAAGTCTGCCCAACCCAGCCTGTGGCTGTCATTAATAACTAAGTAATTTGGCAAATGAGTGTTGAATACTTCAGTCTTCCATATATATTTTCCTGATGAGGGCAGAACAAGGAGGAAAAGAAGGATGGTGAAAATTAATTTCTATATTGTGGCTATCAGTTGATAACTCTTCTTAATGATATCTGTTATTGGAATTGTGGATTTAAAGTGCAACTGAAGTTTGATGTCCTGTGATCCAGACTGGTATGGTTTTTTTTGGTTTTATGGAGTTTGCATGATACGTTCAAATGCTTTATCAAAGAGTTAATGGAACTTTAAATACTACATAATTACTCACTTATGTCAACTGGTGTCATACAAGTAATTGATCTTTATGCCCCCTAAATATCGGTAGTAAGCCTAGAGGAAGTGAATGTTTGCAGCTGTAATTTGTATTTGCCAATGTAGCATCTGAAAAGAAGTCAGGACATTGAGCTGTTATTAAAAATGCAAATGAATTCTTATCTTTTCCAAACACTTGATAGTGGATGAGCTGTGATAAGACTGGCTCTTTGCTACACGGTGCATAAATCTGCAAGCTATGTCAATGTGAGATGGTTGTTGTAGAATCATTTAGGCTGATGCAAGCGGTATTGCAATTCCCCAAACCTGGACCTCTATTAAGCTGTATACTCTCTCAGCAGAACTGTCTAGGTCTTTCATGTATTGCTAAACATAATTTCATTCACTGAAATTATTTCTGAGGTGGATGTTATCTCAAGGTCAGTTTATGCCTAATAAACAGCAGAAGCATCTGACATGATCCAGAATGATGTCTAAGTAGTAAGGGGTAAGTTGCTACTAATGAATTTTGTAAGAATGCTTTAGCATAAATAGAAATGGAAGTGTTTTTTAAAGAAAGCTGTTTCATTATAGGTCCACTATAGATAATTGTATATGTGCCCTTTAGAGTTTTAGAAAAGACTGAAGATTTATGTAATTATGATACATTTTAAAGACATGCAGGATGTAATAGTTCCTGGCACAGTGCACAGTGCATATCTATTATGAAACCTTTCCTCTGCATAGGTTAGTGTGTAATAATGTTAATGTTTAGTTGCATCTAGGAAACCATACCAGTCTGAAGAATCTTTCAACCCTTTCTGGTTAGTGGCTATTTCAGAATTTTATTTCTCCATTGATTATGTGGTTAGTCTAGTGATAGATCTGACACATCAGACAGCCATAGTTCAACTGCTGTGGGATTTTTTATTGTATTTTGAATTACATATTGCTTCAGGTCTCATCTTTCACTTAGTATTGTCATGGTGGAACAGTCTCTTTTAAAGAAATTATAACTTCAGAGTCTTCAAACTGTTCCTTAGCTTCTGATGGGACAGCCTCTCACTGTAGGCATCTTGCACTTGAACTGTGTGTAAAGTGACCAGTTGACTTTCCAGTTCCCCAGCAAAAAACAACTATTCTTTGTGTCACCTTGTCTATCAGTTCATATCCTACATTAATACTGTTAGAAGTAGAATAAGACAACTGTAGAGTAAAACCAGTGAAAATGCATAAGTATGTTACAATCATTGCCACATCCACGGCCAGTGCTTTACTCTGTCTTGTACGATGGAGGCACATGTTTCAGTAAAGAGAGCCTCAGTCACATTCCTGAAAAAGTTTTCTGTTTGCTCCTTTGAGGTTTTCTACTTTGGCTTCCAGCTAACAGCCTCACCTGAGACAGGCTCAAATGTTTTTTCTGAAGTGGTCCTAGGAGAAAATAAGCCATGGAGCAACTATCAAAGAGGACTGCTACTGCTACCTACTGCTTCCAAGTAAACTTGGAAAGTTTACTTTTATCCTTATCACAGCTATGGATAATGTAAGTTCTTAAGCTTAAATCTCATCCTTAAAGATGGTGAACTCGTCTGTAAAAGGTTCCTAACACTGCAACATGCCTCCTAGATGTTCTAGGAAAGCAAATTGACATCAGATGGTACATTACAATGTGTTATCACTAGAAATAAAAGAAAACAACATCTTTTTCTAACAGGCTCTTTAATTTTGGAATTCCTAAGAGCACATCTTAATTTTCAACTTCATTATAGCTGGGGAACTCATTTGTGGGTAATACAGAGAAGGGGATGGGGTAAATAATTCAAAATGTAGCACTGCGTATTAGCCTGCCTGTGAAAGAAAGTGACAGAATATTGATAGATTTTCCTTTTCTATAGATGTCTCCACAGCAACAGATTTCTTTTTAAGGAAACTCTTTTGAAACAGTTAGGAAGAACTTACAAGGACCAACACAAAAAAACCACCCTGAGACTGTGCCTGTAACTCCTTTTATTTAACAAAATAAGAAAATCACCTATGATCACCTTCAAAATAGATCCCTTCTGAGCTGACACGCAGCTTCATATGATGCTGCCAACATTCAAATCAATTCCACAGATCCTTTTCTGAAAGGCTGGTGAGGATCTCCATCATTTTTGCTTTCACATCTTCTGTTGACAAAAAATGGGTTCCTTTGAGCACTGACTTGATCTTTGAGATCTCTTCACCGTAAGCATCAGTCAATAATTGAAAAGTTTGCATTGCAGATTTATTCAGTTTCACAAGAAACTTGATGTTAACTCTCTGTTTTGGTCTTGGACACCGATGTTTTCCAACCAAGGGTAAGAAAATGTTTCTATTTGAACACGTGGTCACTCATACTGAGTGAAGGGATTAAATTGAGCCTTATCTCTACGTGACAGGTTAGAACACGTTCTATAACCATCTCATTGTCTCTTCCCTCCCATTCTTGGTTCCTGAGCTATCAGGTTAGTCTCAGGGTTGTTTTAGTTTTTTGTTTTTTTTTTTTTTGTATTGGACCTTGTACTCCCTGGCTTCATTAGAGCCATGATGCTTGGAGGATGCAAGGACTCCAGAGCCTGCCTGTGGACGTGGGGTGTACAGAATAGCCAAAGAGCTGTGATGAATCCTAGAAGCCATGCTGGGTTTCTAAAATAGGAAATTTTTTAATTTAAGGTGAGAAATTGGTTTCACTAAGGAGGTTTTTCTGAGGATAACATTCTCCATCTTCTTTCATATGTGTTAATAATTTCAACAGCTAAGCCATTATTACTGGCCACTTCATGGATAATAAAAGGACTGTAGTCTTTAAACCTTTAAACTCAAAGCTATTGACGTCTTTGTATAGGAAGAACAATATTCCCTCTGAGCTTATAGAGGACAAAACCATCATTAAATGAACATTATAAATTGTGCCAGGCAGTCTTAGTTTAAGTACAAGATGAGAAAACGATGAATGTATATTAGCAAAGAGCAGTGAGGTAGTACCTTTTGTGAACAAAAGGGCAGTAAAAGAGATACTGCTTTTTTCCTCCCAGTCAACAGTTTTGCCCTCAACCTGTATTTTATCTTTCTATTAAATAAATAAATGTGAATCTGTAGTTTCTGAAACTGCCCTTTGAATTAGAGGCTGTCCCCATTTTTCTAAGTAAAACCAGGAAATAATATCAGTATTATTCCCAAGAAAATCCCTAACAATGATACATTAATGAAAAATGAGATTCAGTGAAAGTATGAAGTAATAATTACTGTCACATATTCCCATATTGCAGCCTTGGCAAGCCAAGTGTTGGTACTGAAAAAAAATGACAGTATTAGATCGCAGGTGAAGGTTGCTTCCCTTTGGCACACTGTCCCACCCATAAAATGAGCATCCATGAGTGAAGCCTTGAGAAACCTTTTCTGAAGAATTCTAGGGCACATTTCAGTATTGCTTCCATTGATTTTCAGGAAAGGAGAACCCGCTATCAGGACTCTAGAGCATTATATTTCTCTACCTATTCACATTTATGGATTTGGTGACATGGGAATATTTTCCTTTCTAATGTTTCAGTAACAAGAAAGATGCCTTTATAGGATCATTATTATTCAGATATCTAACATTGTATGAGTGGTCAGCAACTGGGCAAATTCTACCATCTGGTATATTTTTTATTTTAAAGAAAGTAACAACAGTAGGACACTAAAAATTCCATATTATGACCATCAGTTATGATACTGACTGTATATCACCACACTGACGACAGTGGCGATGTCCAGGTTAGTTATTTCTGGATTACTGTTGGTTTCATCAGATAAACTATTAGGGTTAGATAGGGTAACTAAAGCAATACTAGACAAGAGCATTGCCAGAGACTGGTACTCTTATAAAAAAACTCAGTTATATAGATCATATACATTTGGAATGTCAATAGTACGTAAAACACTGTCATGATTACCATTCCTTATACTATAGCGTCTGTCTGCAAAAAAGTGATTAATTTATGACCCAAATGTTACTATAGTTATTATAATGCCCTGGAAAGCTACAAAAATAACTGTCATACAGAAATGATGCTTTACAGCTTGGAGAATGTCTTCATATGTTTTGATGGTTACATATTGTCATTAACTCCCTATAGTTAATACAGGATGCTTGCTTTTGGTACTATGACACTGATGCATATTATATGTAAATGATCCTTCTGCCTAATTGATATCACAGAGTAGCTGAGTGGAAGGGACCTCTCAAGCAGAGCCACCTAGAACTACTTGCCCATAACCATGACCAGATGACTTTTGAGTATCTCCGAGGATGGAGACACCACCGCCTCCCTGGCAAACTGTGCCACTGCTTGGTCACCTTCACAGTAAAAAAAAAGTGTCTCATGATGTTCAGAGGGAACCTCCTATGTTTCAGTTTGTCCCATTGGCTCTTTCTCTGTCATGGGCACCTCTGAAAGGTGCCTGGCTCCATCTTCTTTGTACCCTCCCTTCAGGTATTTATAGACATTAATAAGATTCCCCTTGACCTTTTTCCTGGCTGAACATTCCCAGCTGTTACGTCTGATGATTTACGTACTACAATACTATACCATTTTGGTGGCACTTGTTAACTTTAAATGCTTATTTTCAATGCAAATAGTGCTTGAATTAGATGATGAAATATTGCAACAAGCATTTAATATCACAAAAAGCATTACTCATGGTTTCTATTTAAATTATTTTAAAAAGTTCTCCTAACCAACATTTTTGAACTGAGTAGAAAACCTGGTTATGTGTTCTTCTTAATGGTCACCTAGAAGTATATCTGTATATAACACAACATAACATAACATCTTCCCCAGTTTATCTGTTTCTCTTGTCATGTTTGTGACTAGTCAAAATAATCTGAACAAGGGTCACTTACCATTTTTATTTATCATTTAGTTCAATAACATTTAGAAAGTAGATGCAGAATAGTATCTCCTTCTACTGGTTCTTGATTCCATTGTGTCACAGCTTAGCCCCAGCCGAGCCCAAACAGCAGCTAAAACTGAGCTCAAACCACGACACATTGCAGCTTCTCAGGTTTTAAATAGTTGACCAAACCGGATTTAAGGATCCTGTGTAATTTCAGACTTGTCAGGTCAAAATCTCAGCTTAGTAGGTGGGTGTATTCATTAGTGCCTTAAGTATGATTTTCTTCCTGTAAAGGCAACCTTTGTTTACATCCACATAGATAAAAAAGCTGAAATCTTGAAAGAAAAAAGATAAATTACTGTGTACCAATTACAATGCCTGAATGTATCAATACTGATGAAAAATAAAACCCAGAATTTCCTTATATTGAGATAAAGAGTTATAATAAGTTAAGTTTGGACAGTGTACTGAAAGTTTAGGGTTTGTTTCCTTGCAGCTCAGTATCAGAGCATTTCTCTTCTGCTCCTTTGGTACCTGACATATTAATTGCTAGCCTGTGTTTGCAGCTACAGTCAGAATGTTTTAGTTTAATCGATAGCGGATTTTAAATTCTCTTAGTCATGATGGAATGGGTCCCTTCTCTATTTAGGCTTCTGTGTTTTCCCCTTTTCTTCCCTTACTGCATACAGATGGGCTGTATGCAGTACTACCAAGTGCTTACCTGTGTAACATATATCCAAATCTAAAGGCAGCTGAAGAGTCATGAGTTATCCATGCAGAAACAAAGCAGTAGTAAGCTGTGACAGAGTCGTATTATAAATTGTGATTTGTTTCTTGGCTGTCATGCTACATCAGATAATTGATAATCTGATGCCTCTCCCATCCTGCACCTCCACCCTAGGTTAAAAAGAACGGAGATGCTGAATAGCTGTAGCTGCTGTAAAAAAACGCTAGACGTGGGTACTCAATGGGACGAATATGTTTCATTATTACCTTTCCACCCTGTACTCCATTTAATCATTTGTGACAGTTGTCCTTTATGTCCTGCAGTTCTTCCAATTTTGCACGCAGTTTAAGTCCTACATCTGAAACGGAATAAAATCTGACAGTACAGGCTGGGGCTTCTTGGGTAGGAAGCAGCTCAGGAGATGGAAAGTGGGACATGAACCAGCCAGCAGTGACAGAATGAAAGGCAGTGGACAAAGCTGCAACTTAGGCAATTCTGTTTAGATATCAGGACATCTTTTGTTTGCACTGCAACAGTGGTTAAGCACAGGAACAGCTGCACAGTTTGTTTGTGGAATCTCCATCCTCAGAGATACCGACTCCTCACCAGAATGCGATCCTGAGCAACCTGATCTAATTGGACCTGCTGTGAGCAGAAAGTTGCTCTAAATGATCTCCAGAGGTCCTTTCCAATCTTAATTTCTGTGTAGTTCCATGATATGCAAGGATGAGCCCCACAAAGGTAACAGCAAGTAGTTAATGAAGCACCTCTATGATCTCCTACTATAGGAGTAGAAGAAAAATGCTCTGGTACTGAGCTGCATGGAAACAAACCTTAATGAAGTATTGTTGAAGTTGGAGTAACAAAAAATATATTTATTTTTTTATATATAGATTTCTATATGAAGATATCAGATGATACATTTTTCATAATGTGCTTTTTAATTTTGGGACTTACACTAGTTGTATGCCTAGTGAATTTGCTCTTGAAAACATTTTAACCAGGTTTTTAGGTCAGATCAGTGACTGACTCACGTCAGAGAGGCCTGAATTAAAGGATGAAAATACTAAACAAGGGAGTTGTATATACAAGTTCTGTTTCTTTGGTGTGTCTTAGAAAGTCATTTAGACAAGAGAATTTAAGGTGTCTTAAAACTTTGTATACATGCAAAAGCTTAGGTGAATAGGGCACCATCAGTAAGCATTTATTTTAAGAATATTTGGAGTGGTAATCTGTAAGAGAGGCAGAATGCATGTTTCTGTTGCACATTTATTTATTTATTTATTTATTTATTTAATTCTTCCTGTGGAGGGAAATATAATACAACCCTTGTTGGCATATTGGCAGGGTGAAATCTAGAAGGAAAGGGAAGACAGTGCTCTGATTCTGGCAGTTCATTGGAAAGTTGCCTTTTGGAATCTGCCAGAAGGACAGGACCCAAAATCTGTGCAGTCTTGATCAAATTGATTTTCATTCCTCTGATGTAATAGGGCAACAATAGTGCTTATACATTCTTGTATATATAAGTAAACCTGCATATACACTTTTTTTTACATTTAAATGTAAAACACATATATTATCCTAAGTTAAAATCTGGAGTCCTGGCAGAAATCTTCCCTGCAGGACTCATATGCGTTTAGGCTCAGAATTTAACAGATAACTTCCTAAATGTTCTCTGAGATGTTTCCCTTCTGTTGACTCCAAGTGTGGTCTTTTTTGGTGAAGTAAAATTACCCCAAAGCCAAGAAGCAAGAGGGGAAAAAAACAGCACTCTGTGTCTCGTATATGGCCGATAGGGAGACTTGAGCATAATCTGTAGCCCTCATTACTGAGATATTCACATGTTAACCTTTTATATCCTGTAGTTTGGACATTGCTGAACAAAGTCATGTTGTGACAGTCATTTCTGCAGGTTTGTTTGTTTGGGTTTTTTTTAATAAATGTAGCAAATACAGTATGTGTTTACTGCAGCCAAAACCAGCCAAGAGATGGCAGCACTGCTTTTAAATTTTGTGTGTGCATGCTGCACTAGGTGGTACAGCTGTCAATGATACTATTGAACTTCTCCCTTCGTTCCTGGTACACACTTTCACCATTTAGTGAATAGGTCTTTCTTAACAAAAGTCCTATGGAAACTTGCAGCCTTGCTGATAATGGAAATAGTCTTTTACCACTGCAAATTTGCGTAATGCTGTATCATCTCTGCAGCAGGAAAAGCCTAGCAGACATGGGTACTCTTGTGAATATTTAAATGCCACAGGGCTGCTTTGGTCAGTGTGACTGAGCAATCTAGCTTTATCATTTACTTTGCTGCCCTGCATTTATTTCTATTCCATTTTTACTGCATAAAACATTTTGTTCCTCACCAGGCAAGGTGGTTTAGAATATAGGACACTGAACTTTCTGTGTCTAGTGGTTTCTTTACCAGTATTTTAAATGCCTTCTACCTCTCTGAAGTGAACGTTAATTACTTCAGTTTAATCAAAAGGAAACCACAAGGGGACGGAGCCATCGAAGAATTATTAGCATTGTCAAGAGATTTTTAGCGTTTTCAGTAATCATCCATAGGCTGTGTAAAATCACTTTGTTTCTTACACTGCAATGGTCAAGTTATATCACGAGGCATACACAAAGACTCAAAAATTTTAAATGATGTAATTTTCTCTTCATACTGCAATTTGAAGTTATTCTTTTAACAAGTGGTAGACATCTGCAAAGAATGACAGAATAAAACGGAGATAATTCAAGCTGCAAGTTAAGTATTTGAATATTAAATGAAAAAGTTTGTGATAGCCTGAGGTTTGATATTTTTCATATGTTAGCATTTTGTGTTTTGTATTTAAAGAGGTCAATAACTAAAAGAGGGTAGATTCAGGCTAGATGTAAGAAAGATTTTGTTTTCCAATGAGGGTGATGGAATACTGAAACAGGTTTCCCAGAGAGGTGGTAGAAGCCCCGTCCCTGGAAACATTCAAGGTCAGATTGGGCAAGGCTCTAAGCAACCTGATCTGTTTGAAAGTGTCCCTGATTGCTGCAGGGGAACTTGACTAGATGACCTTTAAAGGTCACTTCCAACCCAAACGAGTCTGTGATTCTATATATATAGTGTCAATGTCAAAATTTCTTATTACTGATTCCATCCTGTGGAAAAGCAAGAATACATCGTTTGAACCTCTTAGAATCAACATCTATTTCTAGCAAACTGACTTTCAGATCACCTCTTACTGTCATTTAGCAAGAAAAAAACCCAACTAATATACTGCTTTGTCTTTGATTTTGGAAGATTGTGATTAATTTTTTACTGCTTTCACTCTTAACAGGATAGACTACATAAAACTTCTGAATCTGAGTGACATTATGAGAACTGCATATCTGTGTACATCTAAACATTCAGAAAGAAAGATGAAAGTTCATGGCCCTGAACTTTTTTTTGACATTATATAATAAACTACCTTGCTGTGTCTCTACTAAGAAATTAGTATTGTCATGAGAAAATGTGCTTCTTTATGGCATTATTGATCTTTCGGTGCTCACCTAACTTGGTCTTATAGTAGTGCTGCTGAGTGGAATAGACCATCATTATTTTAAAATAAGCGCTTAAGTTTTTTTTGTTACGTGGGAAAAATATAAACCTAATGATTAGCTATATTTAGAACTAGTCATGTTACTTCAGCATTTCTCTTTGCAGCTGCTCTCATCAGGCAGCTCCTATGGTCAAATTTGCCAAACTGCACACCGGTAATTTTAAATAGTCAGCGGAAGCCATTTCTTCAGGTGCAGAAATGGTCATGCCAGTAAGTCTTCCGCACAAAGATAAAGGTATTTAGGAGATTATGTGCTGGAATGATCACACAGGACCAGGGACTATATGGGAAGTGAGAATTCAGCAGAACCATTTGGGGGTCTTGCTCAAACCAGTCAAGACACCGCTGGAGGCATACTTAGAATCATAGAATCACCAGGTTGGAAAAGATCCATTGGGTTATCGAGTCCAACCGTTCCTATCAAACACTAAACCATGCCCCTCAGCACCTCATCCACCCGTCCCTATAACACCTCTAGGGAAGGTGACTCAACCACCTCCCTGGGCAGCCTGTTCCAGTGCCCAGTGACCCTTTCCGTGAAAAATTTTTTTCCTAATGTCCAGCCTGAACCTCCCCTGGTGGAGCTTGAGGCCATTCCCTCTCGTCCTGTCCCCTGTCACTTGGGAGAAGAGCCCAGCACCCTCCTCTCCACAACCTCCTTTCAGGTAGTTATAGAGAGCAATGAGGTCTCCTCTCATCCTCCTCTTCTCCAGGCTAAACAACCCCTGCTCTTGCAGAGGAGGATCTTGTTGCCACTCAGATCTGGATCTCTCATGTGAGTGTTACTCAAGGCAAACCATCTAAATTAATAAGTTTTTTGGGGGGTTGTTAAATAACGGTTCGCTATTGTCTGTGCCTTACAGTGTAACAAGGTATTTTCATTGACAGACTATAAAGGGTCGTATTGCCCGTGAGCTGCTTCTTGCAGGCTTGGCTTTGCATGGAATCCAGCAAAAAGTCAGTGAGTTAGAGCTGGTATCAAACTTAGAAGTTACAGGGCAGCTGGGGGCACCGGGACAGGCCCAGGCACCGGGCACCTCCCTGGGGCCAGGGACAGGCCCAGGGCTCGGCAGGACTCAGCTGACAGCCCTGGAGCACTGACATGGGATCCTGGACCATGGGCAGGGTAGGAGGATGTCCTGGAGGAGACTGGGTGTGGATAGCAAGTCGTTTTGTGGATTTGACACGTCTGGGCAGTCCATAAATTGACCAGACATGATAACAGAAGGCTTTATTACCAGAATCTAGTTGGGAAAAACAAGTCCCAGCTGCAAGCAGATATTACAGACATTAGACATTCTCAAAAACTGAAGCAAAAGGCTTCGTTATGCAACTGATATTCATAAGTGACGACACTGAAGGGTTACAGTGGCTTAACACTTCTGTGGGTATGTCTGCAGTGTTCAGTGGAGTAAAATCACAGTACGGAGGAAGGACGCCAACTGATGTAAGCAACTCTTTATTTCCTTATTCACCACCTTCTGAGTTTTCTGTGTTCAAAAAGGCCAAAATCTGCAAAACAGAATTGTTTGCAGCTGGGCTAAAAAGATATCTTTTCCTTCAGTTTCCACTTGACGTCTCCCTTCCCTGTTTTGCTAGTGGGAGGGTGCTGTCATTAATGAAGTGGAAGCTGCAGGAGAATTTGAACCTTCTGGAGGAGTTCACAGTCCAGATGTTCACAGATGAAGACAAGTGAGAGAACACTAGAAGATGTTTACTGAAATGGTGGTTAACAGGCCTGTCTACAAGCAAGGTCAGGGACAGAGATAGTAATTCTGTTAGTGACTGTGCTTGAAATGTGTCCAGACTATACAGGAACAAAAGCTTTGTGACAGCAATACTGATTTTAAATTCACCACGAAGCCTAAGAGCTTTCCAGAGCTTCACTAAATTGAAAATGGCTTCTCAGTTTCTCTGTAAACTTCGGAGTTCAAAGGATTCCACTATTAATAATATGGGTCTCGATATAAACCAAATCAGTGAAAATTATAATAATACCTAAGGTCTCAACCATTTTTTAATTAATTTTGTATTCATAATAGGTTCATCCACTATTGCTAACTAAGCAGAAAATTCAGCCACTTTTAATAAATAAGTGTGTATTTAAGCAACTTAATTGGCAAATGACCGGAAACAATGCCCTGAAAGCATAAAATTGATCAAATCAAGATTGGTGAAAGGTGCAACTAAATAGTTTGTGTTTGCTGGTGGAAAAGTAACTAGTGAAATAAATTCCTGAGTAATCTTTAATGAGACTTCAAGATTGTCCAACAAACCAATAAAGTCCTTCACAACAAGGATGTGCAGTCACGCAGTAAAGGAATTTAAATAGCATTGCAAAAAGTATTCCAAGTGTAACAGTAAAAGTTAACTCAAGAATTTAACTCAGTTTTGAATTAATAAGAAAGCATTCTTTTAACAGAACATCTGCAAATTTAAATGCAGATTAAGAAAACTAAAATTCTAATGAGTAAATTTGCATTATAAATACTGCAGTGCAAAGTTTTTAGTATTGTAAACTTTTTAGCCACTTTATAGGTAGTGTGATTCAATTCTAATATTCATACTCCTTGCCCCCAAAAATTATGAAACCCTACAAACTTATATATGAGTGAAATATTTACCTTTTTCATTTTCCTCTGTCTGATATGAACTGATGAAGGAATGTTAAATACAGCATATGAAAGCAATTAGTCAAAAGGAGAGATTTAAAGTGTGAACTTTCCAGCCTTAAAAACGTCTTTTGATTTGCCTTAGTATTCAGAGAAGTAGTTTGAAAATAAGTTATAAAATATTAGGTCAGTTGAAAACAACCCCACACTTTCTCTCCCTGTGTAAATAACAAGCTGAATACAGAGGAAAATACTGGATACAGTGGCAGTCTAACAGTCTTGAAGAACACAGTTGAAAAGACACATTGTAGAGAACCCCTATATGGGATATGCTTCTGAAGAACAAGCAATAAGTTTGATAGATTTTGCTTAAAGACAGTTTCACGCGGCAGAGATTTTTATTAATATGCTTAAGAAAATCTCAGATGAGAAAAGATGGATCTTACTTTAGTTGCTGCAGAGTTAGAACAGACTGAGTCACCAACATTTGCTGCTATGCTGATTGAGAAAGTACTGCCTCTGTAATGCTGCTAGTGCCTCGAGGTGTTTTATCTGACGCCAGGGAATTGCTTGCAAGGACACATATGCATGGGAGACAGAATGAGGGAAAGTTGTGACACCTCATCAACATCCCACTGTGTGAGCTTCCCAAGTGGGATACAATTAAGTTTTGGATGCTAAGTGCTTACAACTCGTTGGCAGGCTGCGCAGTTATATCAAGCAGTAGACTTTAGGCTAGATGAAGTAACTTAAAGAATGAATTATTGACAGCTGTGTGTTTGATATATGTTTATTGATGCATACTTGAATTTAATTTTTTAATACATATGGGCATATTGTAGAGTAGGCGATGAGAAAGGGATCCTAGAAGGGGCTAAAAGCAACTAATACAGAACTAGAGCTAAGCAGCTCTCTATTGGTTGCCTTGGTATTAGGAGATAATCAATGTCATTGACTTCCAGACAGCCCTTCAAAATTTGTGCGGTTTTGGTAAAATAGAAATCCAGTTAAGTTTTATTTCATAATCAAAAGAAGGACCCAAGTCCAGACTTCACAAGTCCTGCATTTTGTAAACGGAAGATGAAAACCTATCGTTTTAAGAAGGGTGTCTTCATCAAAGCAAACATAATGAAGCTTCAGCAAAATTGGTAATGCAAACCCTTCATATACAAGTAAAATGAATTAAATTCTAAAATAATGATCCTTTCCAAGTGGTCTGAATCATAGCATGAAGTTGAGGGAACTGGCGGATGTGCTGGCCAAACCCCTTTCCATCATCTTCCAGCGGTCTTGGATGACTGGGGAGGTTCCGCTGGACTGGAGGCTGGCTGATGTCGTGCCCATCTATAAGAAGGGGCGCAGGGAGGATCCGGGGAACTACAGGCCTGTCAGCCTGACCTCGGTACCGGGGAAAGTCATGGAGCGGGTGATCTTGAGTGCTATCATGAAGCACATGCAAGAGAACCGGGTGATCAGGCCCAGTCAACACGGGTTCACAAAAGGCAGCTCTTGCCAAACTAACCTGATCACCTTCTATGACCAAGTGACTAGACTCTTGGACGAGGGAAAGGCTGTGGATGTATCTTCCTGGACTTCAGTAAAGCCTTTGATACAGTTTCTCACAGCATTCTGCTTCGGAAACTGTCGGCCTCTGGCCTGGATGGGCGCACACTCTCCTGGGTGAAAAACTGGTTGAATGACCAGGCCCAGAGAGTGGTGGGAAATGGAGTTAAATCCAGCTGGAGGCCAGTGACAAGTGGGGTTCCCCAGGGCTCAGTCCTGGGTCCAGTCCTGTTTAATGTCTTTATCAATGACCTGGATGAAGGCATTAAGTCCTCCCTTAGCAAGTTTGCAGATGACACCAAGCTGGGAGGAAGTGTGGATCTGCTGGATGGTTGGGAGGCTCTGCAAAGGGATCTGAACAGGCTGGACTGCTGGGCTGAGACCAATGGCATGAGGTTTAACACGGCCAAATGCCGGGTCCTGCACTTGGGGCACAACAACCCTAAGCAGAGCTACAGACTAGGAGAAACCTGGCTGGAAAGCTGCCAGGAGGAGAAGGATCTGGGGGTGTTGGTTGACAACCGACTGAACATGAGCCAGCAGTGTGCCCATGTGGCCAAAAAGGCCAATGGCATCTTGGCTTGTATCAGGAACAGTGTGACCAGCAGGTCCAGGGAGGTTATTCTCCCCCTGTACTCGGCACTGGTGAGACCGCACCTCGAGTACTGTGTTCAGTTCTGGGCCCCTCACCACAAGAAGGATGTTGAGGCTCTGGAGGGAGTCCAGAGAAGGGCAACAAAGCTGGTGAAGGGGCTGGAGAACAGGCCTTATGAGGAGCGACTGAGAGAGCTGGGGTTGTTCAGCCTGGAGAAGAGGAGGCTGAGGGGAGACCTTATTACTCTCTACAACTACCTGAAGGGAGGTTGTGGAGAGGAGGGTGCTGGCCTCTTCTCCCAAGTGACAGGGGACAGGACGAGAGGGAATGGCCTCAAGCTCCACCAGGGGAGATTTAGGCTTGAGATTAGGAAGAAATTCTTCATGGAGAGGGTGGTTAGGCATTGGAACGGTCTGCCCAGGGAGGTGGTTGAGTCACCATCCCTGGAGGTGTTTAAGGTTAGGGTGGATGAGGTGCTTAGGGGCATGATTTAGGGATTGGTGGGAATGGTTGGACTCGACGATCCAGTGGGTCTCTTCCAACCTGGTCATTCTGTGATTCTGTGAAGTTCATGCATGAGAAAAACTACTGTATTCAAATATTAGGCCACACAACAAATCTGTGTTTGGCTTCCATCTTAGAAAGTGTATTTACCCAGATTATGTGGGCTGCATATAAAAAGTAGGTTCACCATGGGGAGCAAAAATCCTCCTTCAGGCTTTTTTATGTCAGTAACAATAACCTCAGGTTTGCAGTTGTCTGAATGGTTACATTTATAATTTGTTATTTAGATTCTCTGGTTTTCTCTAGCTGGCTTAGCAGGTGACCTCAGATTTAAATTCTCTGGAGCAGGGACCATACATTTATATGTGCATGAACAGTGGGAATTTGATCTTGGCTGGAGCTGCAGGCTATGACTGCGATGTAAATGTCAGATCATAATAGAATGAGCTCAGGCAATTTCTCTCAGAAATAAAACTTGCTGCTTTCAAATGTCACTAGGCTAAAGAAACTCCAGTATAAACTAGTGCTAAAGTCAGTGGAAAATACGTTTATCCACAATGTAGTTCAATATGAGTTATTTAATTGTAAGGCATATTAAAATTTTATTAATCCTGTTACATTGGATTCTTCACATTTGCAGGACTATGCCATTTCAGGTGGAAAAGCTTAATGAATGCCTATGGAATTGCCACATTTTCTTTTTGTTTCTTGGGCACTCTGGAGATTTTGGCCAGGCATATGCTAAAATTAATTAAATAAATAGATAGGTAGATAAATAAATAAATAAAACATCAACATCTCTGAACATCATCTTATGCGTTGAATCAAACGTAGTATGTACTCTAGAGAAGTCAAGTTCACAAGTGTCTTCTACGTTGTCAGTGGGATTTCTTATTCATTCTTCCCTCATTGCAAGTTTAGAAGGAAGTATGTCGCCCTTAAGAGGAACAACTGTGAGTTGGAAGGATTTTATCAGCTATTTAAACTCTTTAGAGCTACTTACCAAAAATCTATAATAGCTACGGTGAAAGTTGAATACAAAATATAAATTTTAGTAGTTGATCTCAGTGAGTGACTGGAGAGAACTCTATATACTCGCACTTTTCTTGCAGGCAGCATTTTACTTCTGGACTATCCCTTTCCTTTTAAGGCAATTTAATTTGTTGCTGTTGTTGGAAGGAGATACCATCCCCTTTCTTGTAACTACAGGGCTTGTTTAAAGAACAAAGTTAAGGATTTAAATGTAAATTATATTAGAACTATGAAGAGAAAATTGTATGTGATATAACAAAGATAAATTATGTATTTGATTTTGTACACCTTAATCGTTTTGTTTTCTGTAATATGTATATAGCCACTCTCCATATGATGTTCCATGAAGGGTTAATGTTTGAATTTAATAGCAAATTAGCTACAAAGAAATTAGTTCTTGTTAATTTGGAGTCACGGATACAAAGCCCATTTATCTCAGTTAAATACCTGCCATGATTAAAGGGGAGTAACTAAAATAAAAATCTAGGAAGTTACAAAATCTTACAGGACACAAAAGAAAAGATCTGCTATGATTTTCTCATCTTTAGGCACACTGTGGCATATTTTGAAAAGTTTTGTCACCATTAAAAGTACTTCAGTAACCATTCCTGTTGCTCACTACAGTTATAAGCTGGATGCTAAGGCAAGAGTCCATAGGTGCATATCCTAATACAATTTGTTCCATACATCTTTGTGAGGAAAGGGGAAAGTTAACAGGAGGAAGGACATTGCCATGATAAAGCTTTTATGTAGTTCTGTCTGCTTCTTCCTCACTTACAAAAGACTTTGTCCCAATAGCTTTGAATTAAGTCTGTGTGGCATGAGATGTCTTGCATCTATTTTGATTCAGCTATGAAACCTTAACTGAATGCATTTTCTCGGTGTGCTATCTAGCAGTGTTTTCCTGGCGTATTTGTCATTGAATGTAAATTGTAGAATTGTGATCGAGCTGGAAAACACATGTTGCACACGTAGTATACAAACATGCATATTATTATTGCCAAGTTATGTAGATCTCAGCTGCTCTCAGATAAGAGCAACAAAGCTGGTGAGGGTGCTGGAGAGCAAGGCTTATAAGGAGCTGCTGAGAGAGCTGGGGTTGTTTAGCCTGGAGAAGAGGAGGCTGAGAGGAGACCTCATTGCTCTCTATAACTACCTGAAAGGAGGTTGTAGAGAGGAGGGTGCTGGCCTCTTCTCCCAAGTGACAGGGGACAGGACAAGAGGGAATGGCCTCAAGCTCCACCAGGGAAGGTTTAGGCTGAACATTAGGAAAAAAATTTCCATGGATGGGGTCATTGGGCAGAGGCTGCCCAGGGAGGTGATTGAGTCACCTTCCCTGGAGGTGTTTAAGGGACGGATGGATGAGGTGCTAAGGTGCATGGTTTAGTGTTTGATAGGAATGGTTGGACTCGATGATCTGGTGGGTCTTTTCCAACCTAGTGATTCTATGATTCTATATAAACATGTAAGCCATGCCTAAGGCAGACTGAAAATGGTTACTGAAATTCTACCATCCATCTAGGAGTGAACTGGAATGAGGCCTTAGCTGCATCTGAAGGCCTCTGAACATTTTCCAAGAACTTTAAATGCTGAAGCCTGTAACCACGCTTCACCTCCGAGAGTTTCCTTAGGCAATCTGACCAAAAGAGCTGCCTTGCTGGTGTACATACTAGTGTGAAGTTGCACTGTATAATGCTGCTTGTCTCACTGCAGTGTTTCCATTCTCTTGCTACCTCGGAAAAAGGACAGAAAAGGAAAATGGAAGAAACAGATCTCGCATAGCTGGGTTTAGTCTGTGAAAAGGAAATTTCTTCCTGATCCCATATTGCTTTAGATGATGAGTTGTCTGATGGTGTGATAGCCACTTTTTGATTTGACATAATTGAGCTGGAGGAGTGGAGCTCAGGGGAGTATTGTTGATTTGTTCACTATGGAAATAAAATAGGCTACTCTCAAATGAGACTGCATAATCTAATTTAACTTTACTAAGGAAAGTTCACTGGTGGCCGTCTAAAGGACAGTGTCCTTCACTGAGGATATGTGGGAAATCCTACTGATTGTAATAGTTTCTGGGACAAATAATACAAGATGGTGATTTGACTGAAGTAATTTCTAACTTCAGTCAATTTAGTACTAGTATAGTTGCTTGTCAGATGATCTGATACTGTTAGTCACTTCCTTCGAGTATTCCAGTATCTTAAATCTATTTGTAAACCGAGCAACAAATGTTCCTTCTCTTTTGATTCATCAGGCTATTTACCATAGATAAAAAAGGAGGCAAGACATGCTACTCAAATATTTTTCCCTTTTGGCAAGTATATCACAGTATACAGTAGTTGTAATCATGATCAGTGATATATCAATCACTAATGATCAGTAATTGTAATCATGTTTAGTGATGTACTTAGTTCTCAAAAGAAAATGTTACTTGTCAGAAAATTAGACACAAGTATTCTTATTTCTGTAAACATGTGGAGTGCATGCACCCCCTCCAGCTTCCCTCAAAATGAATCGATTTCATCCTTAACCTACTTCAAAATTAGTTCTGGAACTTGAACAATTTGCAGTAAGTTTTTTCTTGAGTTTTTCATTGGTTTTTGCATATCCAAATGTGATGTAGTCGTAAACCTTGAATTGCTGACTAGCATTAGTACCTCTCCCAAATCAATTAGAATGGAACACCCCACATCGCTTAGAATTTTACTATTCAAATTCAATTCTAAGGGCTGAAAAGTCAAATAATGTGAAGACCACCTAAGATCTCTGGTATACTTGTGTTCTAATATGAATGCTCTGTCAGTGAAATCACCTGGTCAACAGCTGAAGTTCTCTTGGCAATTTTAACACTCATTTAGTGAGAGTGCTACCAGGAACATGAAAGGTTCTGTGAAGAAAAAGGTGGTGGTGGTGTAGGACTCAAAGAAGGGGCTTGCGTGCCATCTGTAATGTGTGTTCTAATAAATCACATGTCGACCTAAAGTGTGTCATGAATGCAGAAAAGCATACATACATTGTTATTGAATCTGAACGGCTTAGAGGATGAGGTTTAGGTCAAAGTTTGTCATAGAAGCTGATCTCCTTATGGTTTTCAGTGTGAATCTTCGTGTCTCTTACATATCGTAATAAACAACTACAAGGCGTATACACTCAGTTTAGATACGGTTTCTTAAGCTTCCTGGAGTACTTCGGTTTTCCATCCATGTTTATGTGCTACATTGTATTTATCTAGGTTCATAATTTGGTACACAATAACAGTAAGATATCTCCGTAAGTCATTTTCTTCTTACACCCAAAGATTCTGACGTTGCAGAATGCAGTGTTCATCTGAGCAGTGCCTTAAAAAGGCTGTAAAACCCCAATGCTCCTTTCTCCCCCCTTCTGTAATTACGAGCACGTTTTTCAAATTGATGTTACCTTGTCTAGAGCTTAAGCATGATCTGAATTTCACTGATTGTAAGCTGACCCCTGTGGCCTCATGTTTCATACATGCGCTTCCAACAGTTATTCTCCAAGCCACATTTCTTGCAGCTTTTTTGCATGCGCAGCTTGTGTTCTTTTCCTTACTATTATTTCCAAGGCTGCGATTCATGTTAATACTGTGATTGAAATGTCAAGCTAATTATCTATGAGACTAGGTAATAGTTTGGAAAAGAAGAGAGGAAAATGGTTACACCACAACAAAAGAGCTGACGGCTCTGTGGTTTGCCAACTCCACTTTGCTGAAATGAGTAGCATTCTTTCGCTGTTTGAGAGAATCATTGATGTGTGTCAGTAAAATGCTTAAAGGAAGATGTTTCTGGTTCCTAACCATTCTGGTTCCCTTCTGTGAGCAGGGGTATGTTTACAACCAGGGTAGTAGTCTCTGTTCCAGAAAAGACAAAAGTGGTTAGAAGTGAACACTGCATATTCATGTTCATGCCTGTAGATGTCCCTTGTGTTAGCAGAAAAGACCATAGCACAGCTAACATTACAAAATCTGCGCTGCCAGATGTTTGTCCAGTTGCAAGTTACTTGGCCTCTCTAATAAAAATACCGTCCTGGGTTTAAGGTGCAGTTGTCACCTATTTAGGGAAATGTCTTTGAATAAGCCAAGAAACTAGAGGTTTGGATCTGCTGTGCCTGGTTGCTATCCTTTTATAGCCAAACGAGATGTGCCCTATCATGTCCTATTTTCTGCTTCTTAAGTCCAAGGACAGCAAGTGATGTCTGAATAAATATATAAAGTAGTTTTGGGGGAACAGTGGCTTTCCAGAAGGTACAAGAATGCTAGTCTGCTGTCCCGTTAGAAGGGACAGGAACAAAAGCCTTGCTGATAAATATCAAGCAAACTTTCTATCTGTGGCCTTATAGTTAGAAACATTTTTTTTTTTTAAATAACCCTTTCTCTTTTGTGTCTGGCAAGTTGGCAAGCTTATTTAGTGAGGTGAATCAAGTCAGAATGATTTGAATATTAATGCAAGCCGGTTTAAACAACCCTGCTCCATAGTCCTATAAATACAGCTGTATCTTAATCATAGATATTATTAGAGAAAAATATGCTTTTTTTCTCATTTCCATATGACACTTAATTTTAACTTTAAAATTATCTAAAATGCTTTTATTGATTTATTGTTTAGTAAAGTACATTTTTCAGGTGTTGAAAATAACATCGGAAGTTCTGTCTTATATATACAGTATTGGACCACTGTCTTACATCATTCTCTTTTTGAAATTGCTGATATTCAGGATGGTCCAATCAGATCCCAAGACAATGAAAATGTTTAACTATAAAGGCAACTAATAAAATGACTACATCAGCATAGTGATCTTGATTTCCAGAAAATTTGGTACAACAGTTTTGAATGAATTACAAATGTGAGGCTGACAGAGGTGTAAGGCTTTCAAGACAGGGAACCATCTATGGAAGTATGTTGGAAAGTAAATCTCAAGTTCAGTCAGGGGATAGAGGGTAAGATGCTTATTGGTAGATTTTTGCTTTTTATATTACAGGACTGATTTTTTTCCCCAGCCCTTAAATACAAAAAGACGTAAAATTGATCCTCTGAAGTGAAGTTGTTTTCTACAGTTAAAAATAGGTGTAAATTACAGCTGGGTGATTTTTCTGATTACCTAAACAAAAGAAACCCCCAAAATTTATTCTGCCAAGTCACTTGGAAGTTATTGATACAGTCTAATATTTTTTTTACTTCTCTCTTTCTAAATGGAAGTGCCACCTTTAATCAGAGCAACTGAGTCTTAGTATAAATACCTTTTAGTAGTTACTAGGTAGGCACTGGTTCGTAATCTTAACTTTGCTATGTGTTTATCTAAGAGACCACAGATAATAGCAACTTCTAATTTTTTATAACAAACACAGAAGTGACAGCAGCAGTAGTAATTGCTTTATGGTTTTGTATGACTTCACACTGAAGTAATACCATGGAGCATCCTTTTGACAGAAATAGTATAATATTCATCAGGTGAATGCATAGTATAAAGCACTAAAAATTTATTTTATACATTCAACTATCTGTAATCACAAATAGTTGCAACAAGAGATTTCAAAGTTCAGAGCACCTTGTAATTCTGTGTTTCAAGTGCAGGACCTTTGGATATTTGTGTGCTGAAAGCTAAAATCACTGTGCATCTTATTTAGGCATTTATGCTTTAGAAAGAAACAAATTCTTCAGTCTTCTTACAGTTGCCAAAGTTTCTAAGGTTTTAAATATAAGTAACATTGCTACCATATTAGAAAACCAGAGTGATACAGTGTCCAACTTAAAAGAATTAGATAGAAAAGTAATCTGTTGTCCAAAATGTACGTAATAATACAGAAATACTGTTTTGGCATAATCGAGGCAAATGCACTGGCTCTTCCCAAAGTTTCCTTTAACATAAATCAGATGACTGGACTTGTGATGTCTAAACACTGCGTTCACACAGAATCTTAAAAACAATAAGCAGCTGATACAAGAACTGGTGTCACAGTGGTAGAACACACAAGTTTGAGACAAAATCTATAATTCCTGATTGTATGGTAGCCAGGAAGGTAAGTGTAATGTTGAATAACTTGTAGTATAAGGCAAAACAAAATCTTTGATTCATTTTCCATTTTGCTTCTCGAAAAACTGCTAAGGGATAATCTGTTTGTTTTGTTCTGCCCAGCTGTCATGGACTTACCTGTCTTGTTTTCCTGTGTTGAAAATTTGTGCACATATCTCTTCTGACATCTATTAGCTGATGGTCAAAACCTACAGCTTTGATAAAATCTTTCAGGATGAGTGAAATTTTACTTAGGTAAAAAAAGAGTTTTGACTTAAAGATTTGTCATGAAATGCTTGAAGGATGATAAAACAGATTCTCTGTAACTCTTAATGTCCAGAAAAATAGTGTCAAGAGAAGTTGTTACACTGAGGCCCTGTAGCAAGATATTTTTAAGGCCATCATCATTATCTTAATAATAACAACAATAACAGTAATAACCTTTTGGACAATTTTTGGAACATTCACAGTTTCTAATGTGTTTAGACTTGATTGCAACTCATGTTTATGTTGGTACCTTTTAATTTTGTTTATGTAAGGGTCTGTAAGCTCTTCTCTGGCATTTGTGGTTAGGACTGATAGATCCTTAGAGCAGTGGAGTTAGAGGATGCCTCTCTTAAACATCTGCCATGTGTCCTTGGTTATGTCTGGAGGGTTTTTTGAGTGTGCTGAGCCCTAGAGAGTATAAGTGTTGGTTACTATGGACATAACTTGCCTTTAATTTACTATGGCTGTGAGCTAAACTACATGAGATTAAGAGCTTCTCAGTGTGATCTGAAACAGTCAGCATACTGAATGAGGCATCACCTGAATTCACAGTGTATTTGAACACAGCTGTACACATCTAGTTGAGTTTTAGATCCATCACTGCAAGCTTCAGGAAGTCAATTCTGTCTATCTGAGGCATGCTGGCCTAAATTTTTCCTGTATATTAAAAAATGTGCCAGCGATTTTCCACACATCTCAAAAAAGCCACCAGAAACGGCATTCGATGTTTGACGTAGAGAATATATAGGAGGCAAGTTCAATTCATTTCCCCAGACTGCTGGGAAAAAATTCTAATGATCAGACACAGAAATTATTTTTCCTGAGGTTTATTTTTATGCTTTCTGTGATGGTTGTTCTACCATACGCAGAACTGAAGATTCATTGGAGTGGAAAGGGGTCAAGGAACATTATTCTGACAGCTGGGGAGGTACCTGTATTCCCATCTGTACTTCCAGTTTTCTGTACTGTGGTTTCAGGGACTGAGACATCAACGTTTAAAATAAAAAGCTTTTTTCTTTTATGCCTTTTTCTTTTTTTCTTTCCTTGTGGCCAACCCCATATTTTCTAAAAGTGAAATTTTATTTGAGTGAACAAACATATTAATATAAATAGAAAGATCTCTTAATTGTCACTGCTTTGATCCTAGGTAAATAAAAACAGTGGGTCTTTTGTTACGGGAAGATGAGAATATGTTTTGTGTAACTGAAATTGCTAGAGGCGACTGCCTCCCTGAAGGCTGTTCAACAAGAATGGCACAGTGAGGTGAAAGTTGCCAGCCTCCAGCCACGGTGCCTTCAAGTAAAGGGATTCTTCTCAACTCGGGATGATGCCTCTCACAGAATTTGAAGTAGTTTACGGTGCAAAATATTCATATCCTATAACAGCTCTTTGGATTTAGCCATGTTACCAAATATGGTGATTGCTTTAAAGTAACTGGCTTTTTTTTCAGAAGTTGGTATTTTTTCTTGTGACCATCAGCCAGGGATCCATGGATGCAGGCTTTCCTGCACATCAGTGCTCTTGTGGTGGTGGCAAGACACAAAATGTCAAACTTCAGTACTTCTGTTTTGAGAATATTCTCTAAGGGGCATTTGTGGCCCTTGATGGGGGAGGTAGGGGAAAGGTAACTAGATAAACGCAACTTTTAATGAAGTCCAGGACAGCAGAGAGCTCTGTTTGTTACCCACAAATATACCTAGCTTTGCATGGGTTGTAAGCATACATTAACCAAGAAGATAATTTAGTTACTCAAAAGAGCAGATCTTGAGTGAGGATAAGGCTGATGACGAGAAATAGTTATTTGCTTCTTCCTCCAGCTTTTTCTAAAAGAGAACAAACTGGGAAGTTAGTAGTTACTCTCACAGAAAGAACATCACGCATAAGAATGCTCATGTGACAGCACACAAATCTCTAGCATGAAAAAGAAAATCAAAGCCTGTAAAATATTAGCATTCAAGCCAGATGTCATAAGATTAATTATCCCTAAGAATCCTGTTGTTAAGGTTTTACAAGCCAAGTCTACAGTTTTTGCACAGTTAACAGCTCTAGTTCAGTGCTTTCGGTCTAGTGGTTACACAGGGTTAGCCTGATCCTACAGAAGACAATCACACATTCCAAATAAAAGACCAAATGCCTTGAAGTAGATCACTTGGAGATAAACAGTATTAAAATGGAAGCACATCTGCCAAGTATCAGCTGTCAAAGCCCTGCAGCTATCTGAAACCAATCAAGTGTTAGAATAATACGTTGTAGTGCACTTCATCTTTAAGTCTTTGTAATCATCCAGCCAATTTCACGAACTACATGGAAGAGCATACGTATGTGTTTGTGATTATAATAATGCTCTAAGTGAAATCAGAAATAAGGAACAGACACTTAATCTGCAGCTCTGAATCTTGGCACCTTTTTTACCATTATTTCCTGATTTCCTGTTAATTCATAATGTCCTAGAGCAGCTAAAAACTTTTATTAATTCTGTATCTAGCAGAGAATTACAAAAACTTGATGTAAGTACTCTAAATTTCTTACGCAAGTACATACAAGGCTTAAATGATTCCAACATATGCATTGTTGCACTTTTGTCCCTTAAAAATGTTTGTATAAGGCTCTTTGTGGAGGGATAGGACAAGCAGTTGGCTAAGGTCAAAGTCTAATTTTCAGCTTATCCAGTTGTCAGCTCAGATATCTGCTGTATTTTGGAGAGGGGGGTAACGAGGCTGCAGAAGATGACTTCCTTGTATTCCATCATGGTCACTGAATAAAGCTTAAAACATTCTGATGGTTAGAGAAAAGGCTGATAATGAGAACTGGTAAACTCTCAGAAAGAACTGGAAGACATTCTATGTGATATAAGAAAAGTCACTTCATGGTGCCTCTTTTTTGTCCTTTCTCACCTCTTCCCTCCTCCTTCATCCATCATGATATCATTTTGATACTTTATAGAGCAGAAACTTTTCTTATAAACTAGATCTAGCTTGTTTGGGCATTTGTAGAGCACTGGGCACTACGCTGTACAAACTAATTGCCTTATGCTACCAGAGACCAAGTTTCAGGCTGTTGGATTTTCAAGTGGAGCAAATTTCTGGTGGGGTAGCGGAGATACAGGGGGGAAGTTGAATTTGAAGTTTTGGCCATGTCCATGGGAACATTGTAGATGTAACTAAAGTTCAAGAATTTACTTATACTAAGTATCAGTGGCTGAAATTGTATCAGCCTTTCTCTTTGGTTTTCTAATTTTTAGCATATTGTGTGCATGGATAGACTGTTTCGTCCAGTAGGCAGATGTGCATTGGGTGCAATCTTTAAAAGTTTCACAGACAGAAATGACCTTAATGGCCTCACCTTCCATCAGGGGAGATTCAGATTAAGTATCGGGAAAAAAATTCTTAACTGAAAGCATTATCAGGCACTGGAACAGGCTGCCCAGGGAAGTGGTTGAGTCACCATCCCTGGAGCTGTTTAAATGGTGGGTAAATGAGGTGCCCAGGGATATGGTTTAGTAGTGGACAGGTACAGTTGGACTCGATCTCAAAGGTCTTTTCCAACCAAATAATTCTATGAGTCTATGACCCATTAAGTGGTTGGATCTGACATTCACTTGTCTTAAGTCATTTAATTTCAGTCAGACTATATGTATTTGAGTAGCATGTATTTACTCAGTGTAATTTTCAGAGAAATACAAACTCTTGGTTTATAGACTTTAAGGGATGGAGAGTCTATTATTGAACTTGGTAGTTTGTAACTCCAGTGGTTAGCTACCATCATGAATATTTATGCCAAATTTTCAGAAGAAGAGGTTGGTACTGTAATGTCTTTCTGTTATACTTTCCGTGCAAGAGGAAAACCCTAAGTGTCTTGACTGGGATAAATAGTTTCATATATATTGTAATCAGACAACCTCTTGGTCTCCTTGATTAACTGATCAAACTAAGCCTTTTAATCATACAGGTCATACAGAGGCATTTCATCAGTTTAATTGTATTATTTTTCACTTCCTTCTTCAGTCCTTTCAATGACCCCTTTTGAATTTGATTTCTGTAAGCAATATTTAAATATCAAGAGTATTTCTGAAAGCCTTCTGCCAAAATAGAAATTTTTGTCCAGTATTTTATGTTCTGTTTTTACATCCAAAGTTTTTATATTATCTCTTCCCTCCACAGCCTATCATTCTCAACTAGTAAGGTGTTTAACCATGGCACCTAAAATCCTCATTCACTGTTTTTCCAGAGTACATTCTCTACTCTGACTGAAAAACCTGAATTACATTTTTTTAGATAATTACTCTTTTAGCTTTAATGAAACACATATATATCTAGAAAAGCAATCACAATCAGTCTTTCTACTTGTTCCCCACATATGTAATAATTTTGCCAATTCCAGTCATCAGCAAGCTTCGTAAAGTCATAATGCTTAGTTCCAGCTCATCATTGAAAATAATGTTAGCTGTCCCGAAAACTATTCCCATTTGCTACGGACGATGTGAGCCATTGCTTGACATGTGCTTTGGTTCTGCCCCATCCTAGTTTTAAAGTGAAAATATTAATCAAAATGGCATTGTGGAACAGTATCTATTGTTACTTTTAAAACCTGAAACTTTATATCTAAGAAGGCAATCAAATAAGTTTTATAACACTTATTCTAGGTAAAGCCATATTGACTGATTTTGGGACCAGCTCTAGCTGGTCAGAGCAAAAAGAAGATATTTTATTAGGCTCATCAGTAGTTTCAGCAAATAGAAGAATAATAAGGTAAACTAAAGCAAAAACTGTTTAAATCTTTCGTCTTGTTCTGATCTGTGTATTCAGTGTGAGCAGAGCACAGACATCTTCGTCTGCTCGTTTTTCTCCTTGCTCTTGTTGTATAACCCCGCAACAGAATTTCAACTTCAACAGCTGTTAATCATGATTTACTTCAAAAATTATGCTTAGAATAGTATAATTTTTTCCCAGAAATTGTTAAAGCAATTTTCAGCATGAACCAAGAGACAGCATAATAACTATACTACCAATGATGCGATCAAAGTAGCTACATAGTCTGAAGCCTGATGAGGTGGGGAGAAACTTACAGTACTTTGTTGAGTTGTACCATTAACTTGTTCTTTATTTTAGAGTCCAAATATACATGGAATGGACAAAACATGAATTGGAATGTAGTTTTTGTTGAGGTTGTGGTTTGTAGAATATTATGTGCTAAGTAAACATGCAGTCATTATGTCTCCAGTTGTTCAGTGCTTTTACCAAGATGCAGCCTTAAATATTAGTTACCAATTAGGCTGTATGGTATAAATTTCATTGTAAAACTTAGCATTTTCTAAGTGTAAGAGATTAACATTGAGGTTTTTTTCTAAAATTCATTGAGACAGCAGAGTTTTGTAATCAGCATTTGAGATCATGGACAGATGAAGTGGTACTGGAATTGCTGTAACTGCCTTTTATATGCTTTCTAAGATGTGGCTTTTTTATCCAACGTAAATAATTCACCATTCTTTTTAAAAGATCTCAGAATAAATTGATGAGTTAATTGAATAAAGGTTGTCCCGTATAAAATTTTCCTGTTTCAATTAAAAACTTCAATCATATCTTTGCTATTTCTCAAACTATATTGTCTATATTGTGTGTTAGATGCTCACATTTGAATCAGAGCAGTGTCAAGATTGATTTTTAGCTGAAACAAATCTGTTTCTGTAGCTTGCAATACACCTGCAGGAGGGCACAATGTTAATAATGTTCATGATGGCATCTGTCCACTTCTGAGAGAAAGGAGACCAGCTTCCTTTTTTTTCCCATTTTGTTTTAACCTCATAGTATTAAGAAACCATATTTCCTATACTATGTGTGACAAAGGAGCAAAAAAAGGGCAAAGGGCCTGAGGGTCAGTTGTAAAGGGGTTGCAGAACCAAGCAGACTCTTCTTACTTGACAACCCTGTTTGGTTCAGCTAAGGAGATGTAGGTAGGAGCCATATGGCTTGGATTGCCACGCAGTGTAAAATTTGAGGATTAAAGGGCACAAGAACTTCTCTGGAAGGGTGCTAGTAGGGTGCCTGATCCTCTCCAAAGAGTAAATACAAAGATTTGCATATTTTTACCAAGTCTGGTAAGTGATTATTTAATTTGACATTGAGAGGAACAGTTCTTACAGTAATTTATAATAAAACCAAGACTTTTTTGTTTTCATTTTGCAAGGAAATTGTTTCTTCCATCATCTCATAAAGTAGCATTGCAATTTTGCCAGTTTAACAGGATAAGATACCATTCCTTTTTGTTCATGTGAAATTGTCCAAAATATGTAAGGAACTGGGAGCATGTGATAATGCTAGTGTCAATGTCGTAGCTGTTGCAAAAATACAATATGAAAATTGAAGTATTTGTGCATGCATATAGTTGGCATTGGTGGGAACTCTACATGTAATCACTTTTCTTTTTCCTGATGAATGTGCTCGTAAGGAAAGAACAATACAGCATCTCAGCACTTTTCAATACCCAGTGTTGATTAGCCTGATTAAGTTACATTGTACTCACAATAAGCAACTTAAAAATACATAATATTCATAGATATGAACAGGAGAAAACAGCCTTTTCATCCAAACATCATGGCTCTTGCCCTTCAGTATGTGCTTGCTGTTAGCTGGTCAACAAATGGCCTTTTGCATTTGTAACACAGAATGTAGTTTCTTTTATATGCCAATTTTCTGCCTTTTGTGAGTAAGACATACAGTAGTAATATATCTCACCATTCCTTAGCTTTAAGGAAACATTTGAGAACGCTGGCAGAGCTTGGCTCTTTGGCTCTGCTCCACTGCAGAGTACAGCTCATTGCTTCTCCTATGAGTTTCTTTCCCCTAGCCGATAGGGGACTTCAGGATTCCAACTCCATCCAATATTGCCTGCTGAAACATTTAATTCGAGTATAAATTTCTTAGCTTAATTTTTTAATACAGGAAGTCAAATCCAAGAAGAAGGAGTTCTGTAGAGCTGAATGTGAGTTCCGTGCAGCAAATAAAATATGATAGTTTCATCTAATATGTATGTTACAGTTTGGGTGTTTTCCAGTTGGATCTTTAGAAACCCTACATAGTAAGTAATGCTATCCAAAAACTATTTTTTAATTTTAAAAAGTCTTTCAAACTATGTATATTCTCAACCTGATTATAGAGTTTTAATTTTTTTAGCCAAAATTCTCTTTGGCCTCTTTATAACAATCGTGCCATAAAATGTCTTCAAATATTTTTTAAATAATAATAACCAATTTTAGTAGTTAGTATCTGTAGATCTCTGTGGGGAAAGCCCTTTTTTTTTTTTTACTGTCAAGTTAACTCATGAGGCACTTATCCCATCCTTATTGGTTTTTTTCTAGCAGTATTGCCAGCATCATTACTAAGCATTCATGTACAACTTTGTGTGCACTGTCATAATGATTTGAAAATATTTTGCAAATGAGAGAAACTCAGTATTTGCATCTTCGGTGCCTTTATCCTGACTTTGGATAGATGTCTTTCTACCAGTGCTACTTATTATGTACCACTCGGATTTCGGCCTCTGTTATTTGATTCAGCTTCAAAACTGGAAATTTCAATATATAGGGTTTTGCTCTTATTTGGCTCTGATTTGGTGTCTTGTAATAGAAACAGAGAACATCTCCAGGCCTGTCTTGTGCTGAACTAAAATTGATAAACAAGGTATCTATCTTTAATTATTATTCTTTTCATCCGTGGAGAAGCAGAACTAAAACTGCCCTCTCACTTCTAATGCGTGGACCAGCAAGCTGAGGAGGCAGCCTTTTCAATTTGGATTCTGATTTAGGCAATAAAATGAGATCCTTATCTTAACATCTGCCTGTGCCTTGCTGAGTGCACTACAAGAGCATAGGTATAAAAAAAACCAGGTAGTTTTAGGGAAGGAGTAATCATGTGAGGTCTTTATTCAGTTCTGAGATTTAGAAACCAGTAATGGAATATTTTCATTGTGTTAAATGATAAGCAACTTTGTCTCAAAGCTGTAAATTCTTTATTTTTTATATTGATATAACTCAGATGCAAAAGATGCTGTTTAGAAGCAGCTACTGTTCAGATGAGAAAGGAGTGCTGATGCTGTAATTTTCATGAAAGAAAAGGCTTGTAATACTAAAAATATCAGGTGATGATTATTAACTTAAGTCAACATTTGCAGAGAAATTTGACAAGGTTTTTGCTTTCTGTGCATATCTGATTTGAACATATTATTTTTAATACATCACAAAAATCTGTAATTTAAAAATATTTTGCTGTATAGGGATCAGAATCATCACCATCTTTTCTATTTTTTTACTTTTTAGAGTAGAAAATGGAGACCATCTGTTTATTAATTTTCTCCCCAAGTTCCAACTGTAATTGTTTTGTAGTATCACATAGCTTCATGTTGAAGCAATCCAGTTGTATGAAATATTTTTTTACACGTCTCAAGGGAATGCAAAAGTATCTTTCCCCACTCATTCTGGACTGAATGTTAACCTGTAGGTCATGGCTTAAATATTTTTCTTGCTTGGCTGAGGTGCATCCATGGTTATACAAAAGGTCTTTCTTCTCTGTTTTTTGTTAAAATCTCAATTTAAATATTTGCAGAATGCAGTTAGTGCAAAATTGACATTTATCACAAGACTGTTCTTGAAATATAAGATTTACTGAGCAATTTAGATGTGGGAGGACTCCATCTTTCATCCTGGATGCATGATGTTCTGAAAATAGAAATGGTATTTCCGATGCTTGCTTATGATCCAGCTAAGTTGATATATGCTGGCAAGTTTTTTGGGGGAGCTGAAAACATGTCTTATTTTCAGGATATCTTCTTAGCTTGAAATTGTTACAGAAAAAATCTTGCCAGAGCATACACACCACACTGAAAGTCACACTCACTCCACCTGAGACTTCTGTGATCTCTTCTTTCTGGTGACCAATGATAGGACCCAAGGGAATGGCAGGAAGATGTGCCGGGGAGGTTTGATTTGGATATTAGGAAAAGGTTTTTCACTCAGAGGAAGCACTGAAACAGGCTCCCCAGGGAAGCAGTCATAGTGCCAAGCCTGACAATATGCAAGAAGCATTTGGACAACACCCTCAGACACATGTTGTGAATGATGGATTTGTCCTATGCAGGGACAGGAGTTGGATTCAGTGATCCTTGAGGATCCCTTCCAATTCAGGATGTTCTATGATTCTATTATTCAGCTGCTAGGACCAAGGTTCATATGTAGTGAATGGCTCCAGTGAACCAATGGGTGCCCCTTTTGACTCTCTTATCCACTCACTCATTCACTCTCTTCCCTTCTTTTGAGTTCCTTGTCTTGGTTCCACCCTAGGTTTCCCGGGGCAATGTCTCTGATACAAACTACTTCAGGCTCACTTTTTGATGGTACAGCATCAGGTTACAGCTGGAGGAAGGTGCCTCTAGAGCAATCTGGAGTGGAATCTGAACAATAAAAATCCCTGGGCAATTATACCCTTACAGTCTAAGTTCCTGCCCCCCCATTTGCTCTTTACAAGGTGTCAACACAGCAGTTGGTCCCGTGATGCTTTACGGTTTGATGTCTTTTGGTTCTTAATTAGATTCCTCCCTTGTCTCTAGGCAGGCCATCTCTTATCTTTAGGGACTGCAACTGGTGGAGCTTCCTTATCTTCTGGCTTGAACAGACACTGAGGCCCCTTCTTTTGTGTAACTCAGAAGAGTTTCATTGTATCTAGGTGAAAGTTCACAGCTTGGGACCTCAGGCGTTACAAATTCATGGACTAATGATAAGCAAATTCTGCTGTGTCAATGCTTCTCTGCTGTTTTGGGAGGCTTCATCTGTAGTTTTACAGCCTAATGCTAAGAAACTAACTCTAAAAGGCTGGATTCCTGGATTATTTTAGACTAATACGATTAATATTCTTTTAGAGATACCAAATCTCCCTGTCTTCCAGCTGAGAGTTGAGTGATGTGCAATAACCCTTTTGAGTTTGGAAACTCAAAACAACCTGAGTTCCAGGAAAGTCTGTTTCTCTTGATTACGACACCAAACAGCAAGGCAGCAGGCAGAAGGGATGGGACTTAATGGTGGAAAAATATAGTAGCTAAGATGAAAACTAAGCAAAATCTGGGCTTTTTTGAATGTCTAGCTTTGCATAAGGAAGCACATGAATTTGGATAAGAGCAGCTTAGTGATAGGTTAATAAAATGCTTAGAGTTACAAAACAATACATACTTATTAATCAGCGTTTAACAATTGTATGCTTATTAAGGACATTACCCTTCTTTTAAAAGAAGATATACCATTGTATTTATAGCAAAGTTAGTGTCTTATTTCAGAAGGGCTTATAAGAGTAACTTAAATGGCATTTTTTTTTGTATGCAACTGTAGTGTTGGATTAAAATGAAGCTCTGTGTGGTTAAGTAGTTGGAGAGTGCCGTACTTCCGTCAATGACATCCCTGTATTCTAATGGCAAGTGGAGTATTAACTCCTTATGATGTATAGCTACATACATATGTTGGCAGGAACAAATAACAGTTAAGAAGTTTCAGGCAGGGAAAAATGGCATCAGTGGAATTTGCAAACTTTGCAGACTACTCAAATGAGTAGTGGGGAACTGCACTTCTTCATGGCATGCTGAGGGGCACATGCTGGGGAACCAAGAACTGAAACAGGCTTGATTGTCAAAGACTGCTACTGTCAGGGGCACTGTTAGGATAAGTTTAGTTGTGACACCAGTACCTTTCAATTCTAATTTAGCTTTTACTTCGGTGCCTGTAGAGGAGAGCTGAAGTAGTGAAATTTATAGAAAGGACAAGGCATTCTTGATATCTAATTTTTAGCCTTCATTTCTGCTTTGCACCTAATAAGAAGTCAGCTAGGAAAGCTCAGCTTTTCCACAATAGCTGCATTGATTAAGTGCAGAATGTAAAGTTTCTTAGTTTCCATAAATTAAAGCTGATGATCTTTTGGAGGTTTTCATTAATTTATTTACTCTTGGTTTGCACTTTTCACTATAGCTGGGGTTACATTCTGTTTCAGAACATCTGGTCTTGGTAATTGTTTTAGAGTAATCAGGTAATCTAGAAACTGCCACTTCCTTTGTGTTTGTTTGCAAAACACAACGTGATACAAGAGCATCTCAATATGCTCCAGTTTTTTTGAATTCTGGTGTAAATTGACCAAATGATTGATGTTGGAAGGCATCCCTGGCGGTGTCTGCTCCAACCTCTCAGCTCAGGGTCAAGTAGAGTAGGTTGCCCAAAGTTATGCCCAGCGAGGCTGGATGATAGAAGCTCCACAACCTCTCAGGCAAACTTGTTCTAGAGTACTCACTGTAAAAATGTTCCTCATGTTTAAGTAGATTTTCCTGCATTATAATATGTGCTTATTGTCTCCTGTCCTCTCACTTACTGCCACTGAGAAGAGCCTGGCTTTGTCTTCTTTGCTCCCGGTCAGTAGGTGTTTATACACATTTATGAGATCCCCCTGGTCTCTCTCTTCTTAAAGCCTTCCCAGCTCTCTCAGCCTTTCTTCATGTGGCAAAGAGTCTGCCTTTTACCACAAGGGCATGCTGCTGGCTTATGTTCCGCTTACTGTCCAACAGGACCACCAAGTCTGTCTCTGCAAAGCTGTTTTCTAGCTGATTAGCCCCTCCAGCCTGTGCATGGGCTTGTTCCTCCCTAAGCATTGAATGTGGTACACCTCTTGTTGAACTTACAAGGTTCTTCCTAGCCCATTTCTTCAGTCTGTTGACGTCCCTCTGAATGGCAGCACAAGCCTTTGGTCTCTCAACCACTTCGTATGATTTTGCATCACCTGTAAACTTGCTGAGACTACACTCTGTCCTGACACCTGTGTAATTACATTATGATGGTCAGAATGCTTATCTCTGATATTAAACCTGGTGTTTTCATCCAGGTGCCTTTCACTTAATTGATGAGGAGAAGAGATAAATGTTAGGAGATAGATGTGCTGCGCAAAAAAACTAAAGGGTGCTTTTTCATTTCCTGACAAGGAGGACCAGAACAGTGGTTTGTATCTAAAAGGTCCAACTGGTTCCAATTTGGATCTAAAGGACTTTGAAACTTATGTAAGTAGGACTTGCAGATGCAAGGCCTCATTGTGACATCATTTTGAGCACCAAATTTATCAGTTTTGGATCTAGCTCCCTGAAAAGGAAACAATCTTGAGCATGTGTTTCTTGCTTTCACTTTATGCCCCTTCTACTTCACACATCTAACCTCTCTTAAATTTACTAGTATCTGTATTTGATTCTGAAATGAACTACGTAGATCATTGTGTTTAAAAGTTTCTATATGCATTGGTTTAGGGAAATTTTAGGAAATACATCTTGAAATTAGCAGCTGCTGTGCTTAAAATGTATCCTACTTATACTTAATGAACAGTAAAAGCCTATTAAATAACCATCTTCTTGGAGACGTGTTACTATTGTCAAGACTATTCATTTATTGTTTATTTGTTAAATAGGCTCTATTTAATTGTTCCTGTAGTTTGATTCAAGCTAGGAAGGCCTTGGCCATAACTGTACTGACAACTATGGATCTAATAATCTATTTGTATAAAAATCAGAGTATTACTCACAACCTTAAAGCTGGAAATTGATAAATTGGTAGAATAGAATTTAAAATTGGAAGCCAGAGCAAGAGAGGAAAAAAAAACGTTTAGGGATGAAATATTTATAAGTTTAAATTAATTTTATATATGATTCACTCTGTGATGTGTGCAGTGATGGTAAATTCAGGAATAACTAAAACCCACCACCCCTCTTAGCTGCTGATTGGGCTGTATTCTAGCGTCATAGGATTATTCAGACATTTTTCCTCTGTAAATATTTGTAGAATTTGCTGCAAAGATTTGGCCAATTTATAGAGAAAGTAGTTCTATGTTAGGTTTAATAGCCCACAGCTTCCATAACAAAAGCGTGTGGCTGTCAGGTATACCTATTGTTGGTACATCTGGTGTGAATTGGACCAGCGAGGTATGCTGACCCTTGCCTAGTTTATTTGCCTCAGAAGCTGAGAGGAGCCACTGTGATAAAGCCCCTTTCAAAGGCTGATGTGTCTGCCTTCCTTCTGTCCTGTTTCTAATCACGTGTGTCTCTGGTGGCCCTGCTGCTGTCTGCCAGGCACCGATAGCCCGTGTCACAGCTGTATTTGCCATCTTGAATCTGTACTTATCTCCTGTGTGGACCTTGGACCTATGTTGTAGGCAGTTTGTATTTAGTTCTGCATCTGCCCCTGTCCCATGGATGGACTTCGGACCATGCTGCAGCCTGTCTCTGGCCCTGGTTGCTGCTGCTTGTGGCTGTGCAGCCTGCCTTGCCAGGGCTGTGGGCAGAGCCTGGTGCCAGCATCCTGCCCTTCTCACTCAGCTGGGTGCTGGTCGGTCAGGGCACGACCTGTGCTGTGGTCACCCTTCACTCATTGCTTCTCTTCACTGAGAGAGGAGCCCACTCTTGCAATTCTCCAGCACAGCTCTTTTCTGGAAGCTGTAACAGAATGCTGCCACAGAGAAGCTATGACACTTTTTCTGCTGGGCTTCTAGTGGAAAACAGGGACCTCTCCATTTTGTTTGATTCAAGCTTAATTTTCCTGTGTTGTAGGCATATGTATAAACCCAAAATAGTCACCTACTTCCATCTACCTTTACAATATGCTGTCAGCAAGGACATACGATAAAGCCTTATCAGAATTAATTGTCTCTGCTATGTAGTAACTCTTTTCCCACATAATACAGAGGTGGTTATGTGACAAGTAACAGTGTATGCTGCAGAAAGATCTTTCCTTTGAAAGATGTTTGCATAATTTATGATTTTGATTCTGTTCTGATGCCGTAAGTTAAGATGCAGGGCCATATAATGTACATTGCACTGGAGAAATAAGGAATCCGAAAACTGGGAGGTTCGTGCCAGGGAAAATGCAAAATAGGATCAGTGCAGTAAGGGGATATGGAGAGAAAGAAAAGTGAAATCAGGGCTGATGTAATCCTCATCATGACAGGGCATGGCTTTCTACAGACTCAATTTGAAGTGGTCATTGCTTTCTTGAAATAATAGGGCAGATGTCACAAAATCGCTTGTGTAAACAGATAAGCTTGAGCCCTGTGGAAGAAAGTGGAAACTACACAATAGGTCTGCGGTCAGCAGTCCCCATGAAGTCTAGTTTGCCATAGACAGTATGTCAGGTGCCCTGTAGCGAGTAATGATTTGGAAGGAATGATTTGTATTTGTTTTGGGTTTTGGTTTTTTTTATTTATACAGAAGTCTTAGATTATTCTTTGTTCTCATATAAACTTATAAAAGTCTTGAAGGAAAAAAAACGGAAGGCAGTCATCTGCTGTCAGATAGCCATACACTTCAGATAACTTCTCATTTGTTCTTGTCATGTTGTTGTTCTGCAACCACGAGAAAGGTTGTGCTATCTGTCAGATGCACACCTTGTGTCAGAGCTCTAAAAAGTGAATTGCAGTGCAGGTAGGCTGCTTGTTGAGTTTCAGTTGCATTTCAGGTGATATCACGTATGTCTTGTTACCCCCTGCCAAAGGGGAAATTGGAACAACCCTTCCCATTCAAATACTTCATCAAAACTGTAGTTCAGCCCTGAGAATGTGGTATCATGGTCTGCTGTTTCTCCTGTCCCAGTGATTCCATGTTACAGTTCCACAGTTCAGGAGTAAAAATAGGGGTTACGTTTTCTTTCTTCTTTTCCTCTCTGAAATGCAGCTTCAGACTGGATTTTAAGCACGGCCAAGTTTCTTAAATGTAAAGGTCCTAGTTAGCAGGACAAGAGTGGTTTATGCTGAACACAGTGTACAAGCCAGAACAAGTTACCTTCTTTTTCCAAGCTATGTTGGCTCTGAGTTTACAGAAGTTAAATTTATGAGTCTAATAAAAGTACTGACATGCTCAAAACATATATGCTTCAAATATTTGGAATCAAGTTACTTAATAAATCACTATTTTTAATGTAATTTTTTCTGGGTAACCTCATAGTAATATCACCCTCTTCAGTTCCTAATGATCCAAAATCCAAAGTCCCTAAGAAGAAATGAAAGGATCCATTAATAGTTTGAGATAAATGTGTTTGTTTATTAACCAGATACAAAGTGTTTGGGGTGCTAGAGGGCTTGGTCTTGTCACAATTTCTTTTAAGGCTTTTTTCTAATAGGGGGAAAAAAAAGGTAGATGATGGGAGCAGGAGTTATTAGTTCTAAAAAACAAACAAACAAACAAACAAAATTAAAAAAACCTGAACAGCTCCTGCTAACAGTTTTCAGAAAGATAGCATTTCTAGCATGGGTGCAATTAGCAGCATAATTACAGTTCTGACAGATGATGCTCTTCTTTGGGGTTACAGTGGACAGGAATGAACAAGGCAGTCAAGCCACCAGTTTTACAAAGCCTGTAGGATAAGCGTGTCCAGAGAAGGGCAAGGAAGCTGGTGAAGGGGATGGAGAACAAGTTTTAGGAGAAGTGCCTGAGGGAACTAGGACTGAATCACAGAATAACCAGGTTGGAAGAGACCCACTGGATCGTCGAGTCCAACCATTCCCACCAATCCTTAAATCATGCTCCTAAGTACCTCATCCACCCTAACCTTAAACACCTCCAGGGACGGTGACTCAACCACCTCCCTTGGCAGACCGTTCCAATGCCTAACCACCCTCTCCATGAGGAATGTTTTCCTAATTTCAAGCCTAAATCTCCCCTGGTGGAGCTTGAGGCCATTCCCTCTCGTCCTGTCCCCTGTCACTTGGCAGAAGAGGCCAGCACCCTCCTCTCCACAACCTCCCTTCAGGTTGTAGAGAGTAATAAGGTCTCCCCTCAGCCTCCTCTTCTCCAGGCTGAACAACCTCAGCTCTCTCAGCCGCTCCTCGTAAGATTTGTTCTCCAGCCCCTTCACCAGCTTTGTTGCTCTTCTCTGGACTCGCTCCAGAGCCTCAGCATCCCTCTTGTGGTGAGGGGACTGTTTAGCCTGGAGTAAAGGAGGCTGAGGGGAGACCTTATTAATATCTACAACTACCTGAAAAGAGGCTGTAGAGAGGTGAGTGTTGGTCTTTTCTCCCACGTGATAGGTGATAAGACAAGAGGAGATGGCTTCAAGTTGCACCAGGGGTGGTTCAGATTAGACATTAGGAAAAATTTCTTCACCAAAAGGGTTATCAGGCACTGACAGAGGCTGCCCAGGGAGATGGTTGAGTCATCATCCCCAGAGGTATGTAAAAGATAGGTAGATAAAGTTCTCAGGGTTATGGTTTAGCAGTGGACAAAGTTTTGATGATATGCAAGGTCTTTTCCAAACAAATGATTCTATGATTCAATTCTGTAATTCTCATGTAGATCTACTGAGAAATCTTGACATTCTTCCCTAGTACTGATGATGTGCTAACCCATGTGTTTGGGTGTTTCTGGATTCCCTCTGGCACCAGGGTCACCTTGACCTGATAGGAGGCAGGTGAGGGTGGTGGCAGCCATGCTGAGGTTGTATCTTCTCACAGTGTCCCTGGCTCTGTGATCGTCAACTGCCTGGCACTAACCTGGCACGCAGAGTCAGTCTGTGGTGGAGTTGTACTTGTGTTCTTGTACAGGCTACACTTTTTTTTAATTATACTTTGATTGTTCAAAGAGCTTCTGCTATTATAAAGCAGACTTTGTAGTGCACGTGAGTCTTGAGTAGACAAGTTTGTACTTGTGATATGGAAAAATTAGAGGTGTTTTGAGCTTACAGTGCTGCAGAGGAACATGTTTTTAAATCTAATCTGTCAGGAGTGAAAACAATGACTTAACGAAAAAAATAAGATAGACAACTTCTATCCATGATTAGTGCACCATCTAAATTTTACATGCAATTTGCCTAATAGTATTTATTTCTGAATACAATGCTTTATAAATATCGACAAGATACTGACATTATGGTAATTAAATTGTTAACTTTTGTAAGTAAGTATGTTGAAGAATCACTTCATTATGTTTATAAATGCTGAATTTTGTTTCAGGCTCTTAAAAATATGTGTATTCAATTTAATGACTCATATGAAGAGATAAAATTCTGATGTACTCAAATAGTTCAATCCCATGTCTGCCTATGTACCTATGTGTGTGTATATATACACATATATGTGTAGATGAAGAGCTGCTTTCTCTGAGACTAAATTATTTTAATAATTCAATTTTTTAATATATAATTAAAACTTAACTTGTATTTGTTGTCTTGGAAGATGAGAATACACTGCAATGTACAGATGTAATGTATGCATATACCAACGTGCTTATGGAAACAGCTGTGTTCCCAATATATCCTTGTGTCTATTCTTTCTCTGCTGTCCTGTGGTTTTTTGGATTTTTTTTTCTCTTTCAATTACAGGCAATATTTCCATGCTGAATGAAAAATTAATGATTATACTGAACCAAATAATGTTTTGACTTAACTGTTTTACACACATAGGAGTAATTATATTAAATCTTGGTTTCCTCAATGTCTCTCAATTTGACTATCCATATTATTGACAGTATATTTTGAAGTAGCTTATTGAAGTTATTTATGAGTAATAGAAGTTGTATTGCTATTATAAATTGTATTTTATAGATGGCCATAGTGTATTTGCAGAATTCCTGCTTTCTTTTAACAACCTAATCAAAATCCTTTTCCTCTTTTTGTACATTATGGGAGGAAAAGAAAAGGGAAAAAAGGTACTTGTCCAGGAGAAGGAATGCAATTTTCAGTCTTGGTTTGCTAAAAATATTGAATCTGAGTTGTGGTAAGATGAGGCTGGAATAAACCTAAGGAACAAAACGTCCAGTCTTACATCATATTAGAAGACTGCTTTAATACATTTCAGGTACTCATCTTGCCTTGTCTTCAAACTGTCTGAATTAATCAGACATGCTCCTGTGGAAAAGTATATTCCAGGATCACCTCTAGACTGACTTTAGAGTAATTCTGTGTCATCTCCTTCTCACTCAGCTTCACTTCAACACCACTAATAGTCTCTCGTCTGGCCATTTTACACCCAGTGTTCAAATCGTTCTGTTTCACACTTCAGTTTTTTAAGCTCTTAACTTGGCAGTGTCTTCCAATAATGAGTTAAACGCCTGATGGAATTCCAGATATATTAGATCTGTGGTTTCTTTTATTTATACTTTGAGAGAAATTTACCATTTTATGAGCTGTGTGAAACCTTAGAAAAATCACATGAATTTATTTCTTTTGCTGCTGACCATTACAATTCTAAGTATTAGCGAGGATTTAACTTTAGAAGTCAGCCTAGTCTTGAGTTGTGCTTGGTTTAATTTCTTTCTCCTTTCCCGTACAATACTGAGTATTGTCTGTGATTATCATAGTTATTTCAGTTTTGGATGGGAGTCTATATAGCTTATCATGGGACACAGAGTATATACTATGTTGTTTGAATTCTACTTCCCATGATCCCTCTGTAGAATATTATTTTTGTTGAAAACAGGCCTCTATATTGATCACTTTTATTTCATCTCCATCCTGACTGCAATGTTGTCCTGTATTCCAGTTATTTTGTGCTGAACTGTATTTTATTATAGTTTTGCATGGTCTAAATTGTTTGACCTCTAGGGATTGTTGTAATTTTTTTTTTTAATCAGTAGGTCTTGTCATGTTTTTAATAGACTTTTTCCTTGTTCATTATGTTCTTCAGAACTGAAAACATTTTGATCTGGATACAATTTTTAACATTTTAAGAGTGGCAATGCCCCCCAACAGTGCTTGTAGAACCTGCATTTAGCAGGAGTTTGAAGTAGGTAATTAGGAGTAAAAGTCTCTCTCTGCTTTCAACACTGACTGTCTTGCTTCAAGCTAACTTGCAAATACTGTTCCTCTTCCAAAGGGCCACAAAGCCAAACTGCTTTCTTAATTGTTTTCAACTCTGAGCTTTAGCATTCCTATACTATGAGAAATTTCTTTTGTCAAGTCTATAACAGATATTATATAATTTGTAGGTAAGGAGAAAACAAAAAATCAGTGATTCTCTTCGTATTAGCTCCATTTTGCCAGTGAAAACAGACTTAGTGTTTTGATTGGACTATTTCTGAGACGCATTGAACAAGTAATGTGAGTTTCTCAATTTTACAAGCAGCTTTTTTTAGATTAAGAAATGTAAAGAAGTTGGAGAGTTAGCTAAATGGTGGGATAACTCAGTTGAGAACCCCACAACGTTTCATTTAGTGTAATTAGAGAAAAGAAAGCTAAAATAAAGGCAAAGCTGGTAACTTTAATTTTATGTGTATGTGATATTTCTGATGATGAAACTTGTTATTAGGATGGGCACAGAGGGAAAAGTATTACTTTATGGCATGAGCTGTTAGTGAAAATTAAGCATATTCTGTATATACCAGCCACGGGGAAGAAAGAATTTTAATGAATTGTTTTAAACAAGTGATGTTGAGGCATCCTGGAGAGGGATTTGTGTAGGTAGCCGACAACCTAATTTTCCTACGGTTCCGGAACCTTTTCTCCAAAACAAAGGATTTGTAAAAAATTATATCTGTCCAATTTAAAGCTCGCCAAGTTATTTGAGGTCTGTGTTTTATTTCCCTTGTCTGCTTTTTCAGCAAAGTCAGCAAAGAAAATTAATATTTTTATTTAACGTAACACAGTTTAGCATTTTTCTGCATAATTATACAGACTTTTCAGAGAGTTCTAGATGGCCCTTTGAGCAGAATGAAGATCAGTGACCTATCATAGCATTTTAAACTATTAAGACTTTTCTAATGTTAAATTCTTTAAGGACTGCGATAGATAGCCTTTGGTTTTATCAAGCAAGCCATCTCAGCACTTCATTTCTTCTGCTGAGAGGCTTGAGATATAAGTTTATATATTACAAGTGATAAAAGCATAGCACTGAGCCTCTTGAGTTTTTTTGGATGCACCGTGAGAACCTCTGATATTTGTGAAGTCACTTCTGCAGTATATCGGGGCCATTTTGCTTTGGAAAATTTTGTGATAATTAAGTAACAAGTAGCTTTCACTACTGGTCCTATTTACTCCCCACTTCAGTCTCCCCGAAAGATGGGGGGTTTACAGCTTAAAGGAGCAATAATGTGGAAATTTGAAGGCATTTGTTTTTCATGAATATTAGTGAGATTGCCCAAAACAGGAGTGAGAGAGCTGAAATATGACAAGGTTTAGGAAACAAATCTGCCACTCAGCTCCAGGAAAATCAACTGCATGATAAGAGGTACAGACAAAGAATTTAGTACTTTCAATATGCAGAGAGTGAACAATAGATCGATTATGGAAAAGCCAAACAGAAGAAAGCAGTTGTGAGCACAACATCTGAGACTGACTTAGCACCTGTCTTTTGGTTTTATCTGATTTTCAGTCAAACTCTTACTATTAATGTGGCCTGTCATTATTTATGTGGCTGGCAGACCTTAAGGTACAAATTGGTGCCTGCAGGATCAGGAAATCACATTGTCAAAGTTCTCTTGCAATGTTTTAACTCAGTATTAGAATGTGTAAATTATGTACATCTACTAAGACAAAAAGATTCTATATTTAACTGTCTTGTGAAACTTCATGTGCTGGATATAGTGTGTGTCTAAGTAGGAAGGTGATTTCATCCTTTTGTTAACAAAACAAAATTTCAGAGGATCATTTCTGTTCTACAGTAACTTTCACAGCATTTTATATTGTAATATTCTGCTAGGAATAAAAGTGATTCAAAATATTATTGCTCTTAGTATTACTAGTGTGATGTCTGGAAGATAATTGCTTCAAGCTTCTACAAAGATAACCTTCTATTCTTAAGGAATATTCTTTTTAATGCCTACATATAATTTTTAAAAATAGAATTATAATATATTCCTTACATCTGTTATTACCAAATGTCTGACTTATGAGCCTGTTTTTACATGCTTCGTGTTTCCTGTGTTGTAAATCTTCAGTCACTCTTAGGCAATGAATAACAGAACAAATACTATTTTCTTAGAGAACTGATTCTCATTTTCACCTCTGAGACTTAGTGATGGAAAAAGCCAGAATAAAAAGAATGTGTGCTTAGAACAAATCTCCAAATCTGCTCGAAGGTTACACTTTTTTTGTCAGCTTGCATTAATATAATTTTAGTCATTTTCAGTAATGAATGTGTGATTAAAGGTTATCCATACAGCTAAATAGCTGTTATTACCTTGTGCCATTTTAGTTACTTGGATAATTTGTCAACTCTGTATACAAACAAGACTGTTTATGAATAAGAATTTTCATTCCCTTGGTTAAAATCATAAATCAATAGCAGTTGTTCAGGGGTTTATCCAGCTGCTTGTCACCAACCTAAAAGGCCAAATTATCTTTACATTCATCCAACATTTTAGATCAGAAAGTGGTTCTCTGCTACCTTTACATTCATCCACTGAATTGTAAAGTATCATCATTGCTTACATACATCACTCTCAGTACTGACTGCTTCTAGAAAAACTGAATTTCTCTATTGCTCAGTGTTTCTGATGATGTCAAGTATTAATTTATGCAGTTGTATGTGTACTGCATCATGTAAAAATCTCCAAATTGCCAGGATCACAGATGAAGATTATTTCCAGTGCAGAACTGGAGGGACCATCCTGGGATGTAGTCCAGTTCCTTGAAGCTGAAACTAACATCAGCTTTTTCTAATAAACTTATCAAATAGCCTTCTAACAGCATATGTAAGTTTGCCCTCTCAACTCCAATTGGGTGGGGAAACCTGCTTTAGTACTTTTTTACACTTAGTGCAAAAATTTCAAGTGCCAATTGAACCCATTTGTTCTTGTTCCAACTGTGTGCTTCCTCTGACTATTTCTTTTTCTCCTGTCATTTAGCCTTGCTATGTTATAAAAACCAATTGTGGTCCCTGCTCAGACTTGTCTCCTCTAAGCTCACCAAACTCTTCTAACTTTATCAGTTTTTATTTTCTCTATTAAAAACTGAGTAGTAAGGAAACAAGTTCTGAACAGAGAATACTGAAAGAATCTCTCAAATGCATCCCTACAGTGTAATGTCCAGAACAGGACGTGGAAGTTAGCCCAGCTTTAAGTGCAAGCTGGACCAAATTAATACCCAAAGGTTATTACAGCCTAAATTATTCTGTGATTATTCCTCTTTCTTCTCAACAGAAAATAATTTGTTGAACATAGCAGTGAAACCTGCTCTCTTTAATGTACACATCAAATTGTTTACTTAATCATCCCTTAAAAAGGATCAACAAAATATATCCTGCACCCTGCAGAATCTGCGCCCATTTGACAGCATTGGTTCATGTCTACACACGCGGTGAAGAAATAAAAGAAAACATGTAAGGTAGAGAGGACTACCACGTAGTCTGTTCAGTGTCAAAATTCAGACCACATATTAACTTTAAGAATATTTTTTGTTAGTTACGAGGAACTTCTCACCACTGCATCGGCACAGTAGGAGTTTGCTCCTGATCCAAGCAGCTAATTACATGCATAAGTTGTGGGCCAGAGCATAGCAAAGTGATAAGATAAGGAAAAAGGAGAAACATCTGGGCTCTGTGTTTCCTTCTGTAAGAGGGGAGAAGGAATGGGCAGGAAAGAAAGTTGTTCATGTGGAAAGTGGTGAAGAGCCCTGAAAGGGTAGGTTTTTTGGAAGGAGATGAGTAAAGCTAATGTGAGGAGGCTGTAGGGAAGAGGAGCTGGGAAGGGCTGTGATGTGTGATTTCACACACTGACATGCTCCATGTGTGCTGGGAGTTTCTTTCTGGCTTCTGTCTGCATCATTTCCTAAAAGAAATATTGAACTGTAAATGAATCATCCCTCAAAACCTATAGAAGATCACCTTCTTATTAGTTATCAAGGACAACGCAAAACAAATATTGTAGCTGAAATAGTCATGTGGAAGTGTGGTCATACTTAAAATAATTTACCTGAAACAGTAGTCAGCATAAAGCACTCAGCTTGATCTGCATATTAATGATTATGTCTTGTGCAGAAAGAGTATCCTTGTGCAGTTTTTCTGTAATGAGAAGATGAGGAGCTTCATTGTATTAGTGGTGTTTTACCTGCTAGTAGTTAGTTATCCCAAGAAAAAATACTGCAATATCTTCATGGACAGGAATTTTATTTCTATTGCATTGTATTTCTTTAGAAATTGATGTTCTGGTACCAAAGACCAGAACCAAATAGATCCCGAAAAAAAATGTGTTATAATGTTTATTTTTAGGTGTCTGTCTCAGTGCATCTTTGATTTGCGTTGGGTTCCTATGGTGCTCATCCAATGCATAGGGAACTGTGAGCCTCAGAACAGGATTGATCTCAACTTATTGAGTATTTCTTATGCCGCATCAAAATACCGGGTATGATGTTTAAGGTACCTTACATGGAATTCAGTCTCACCTCTGGATCTTCAGTATCTTTTTCTGTTCCACTGGGAAACTGTCTTTCCTCTTGTAGGTATTACTGTCTTACATCCTTTCTCTGAAGCCGTCTTTCAAAACTTGAGGCAAAGAGAATGTAGCCGTGGTAGCAACACTTACAGTGGAGTTCCTTAATTAAAATACTGTGCTATTTTCTGTACAGGATTAAGGTTTCATAGGAAAGACAGGGAATAGTCTGATGGTTACTCTCAACTTGGATACTGCTTTGATTTCTCACATGTGAATGAAGCAGAATTATATCTAGTTCTATCACATTGTTCACAAGTGCTTTAATAACTAAATTTTTGATGTAAGAGGGAGGAGGGAAAGCATAAACTAGACCTCATTTTATCTTTCAAGGCGTTGTGTTGTTTTCTTAGAATTATGACAACCATTACCGCTGCATTTTTTGTGCTATGTTATCTATAAAGTATGCTTGAAGCGTACAGCTTTACAGATACTGATAGCTTGTGTTGTAGTTTAGGCACTAAGCTGCTCATTTGCCCCAAGGCATGGATGATTCTACCTCTCCTCTGTTGCATTACTCTAATTTGCAAATTGGAAATTGCAAATTGAAAATTGCAAATTAGAGAATTCTGACCACTGAAGTTCCTTCAAAATATTTTAGATGCTTGGATCAGATCCAGATATCACCACTGGGGCTGAAGAAATATGATTGTGCACTACTATCTAAACTATTAAGCTGGGGAGAAGTAGCAACATTTAAAATTGATGGGAGGCTGAGGAGCAACCTCATTGCTCTCTACATCTTCCTGAAGAGCGGAAGTGGAGAGGAAGATGCTGATCTCTTCTTCCTGGGATTGTACCAGAACATGTGGGGATGATTCAAAGCTCTGCTAGCGGGGGTTTAGACTGGACCCGTGGAAGCATTTCTTTACTCAGAGGGTGATCAGACAGTGGAACAGAGAGGTGGTTGACGCCCCAAGCATGTCAGTCTCTAAGAGACACTCGGACAATGACTTTAACAACATGCTCTGGATGATCGTTGCGGGTTCCTTACAACTAAATAGTCCCTATTCCATTCCGTTTCATTCCGTTCTGTTCTTGCTCTGTTGGAAGTGACCTTTTTTTTCTCAAATAAGAATAGGTTTGAAGCCAACAGGAAGAACTAACAATATTACCTTAGGAGAAATTCAGTTTTGAGCTAATTCCTTCTTTTTTTAAGCTATCATCTATTTTCTTAATTAATTAATAAAAGGAAATTGCACAATTAAGTCATTTGGATTTATTTTAACTTCTCTAAATAAGAATGAAAGAATGGTTGTATGATTCAGAGTTAAGGTCTCTCTAGCCCAGCATCCTGTGTGGGATACCAGGAGCCTGAAACGGACACCGAGGGAAGAGTTTGATAGCCCTATTCATAACAGGGCAATCATACAATATGTGTTTCCTGAATGCTGTTATTGCTTCAAAGTTAAATAATATGTAACAAGTATCTGCATATGTTGCCCTGCAAATGCTTTTCCTTTGACTAGTGGAGCTTCATAGGCTTTCACTGTGAAAGGCTTCTCTGTCTTCACTGTCACAGCAGTAACTGTAGAGCTGAAACTAAAGGAAATTGGCTGTTATTGTGAGCTAATTACCAAGCGTTTTGTTTCTAGGTGGCTAAGTTCTATAAAAACTTAAGTAAATGATTTTTGGGGGTTGGTACCCTGTGAAATAAATTCAGTAAAACAAAACCAAACAATTAATTAAATTGATACTCTTGTTAACTGTTTCAGGAGTGATGGTCAAAAACTACAGGGAAACAGACTGTACTGTGCTCTCTCCATTAAAGAGCAGCCTTTGCTGCCCACTTTGCAAGCACCTGAGCAGCACAGTATGTGGAAGGTGAGATTGCTGCTGCCTTTCTGTGCACACTGCTGTACTTTAATAGTGCTCTCAGCAGTGTAGTACATTGAAGCTTAAATCACATGTAAATAAGAAGAAATAGAATAGTTATTATTAAGCAGAATCCATATAGGAAGATTGGATATAAATAGGACTGGAGAAATTAAAAAGTAGCTTTTAAAGGAAAATCACATCTGGTAACTTCTGCAAGTGTTAAATGCGGAGGAAAGAATTAATCTCGGGACCTTTTTTATTTTTTTTTTTAAATGTGGCTGTGAATATTACCCTGCATCATTGGAAAGAAGTACAAAACATTCATAGCATAGCCACAAAATTGGATTGATTTTCTAAAACCTAGGGAATAACAATAATTTGTCTGGGGAAATAAATATTCAGTTCTCTTTCCCTGTAGGAACTTGTAGCAAAGTATTTCTAATAGGTGGGAATTAACCACCTAAATGATTTCCTGGCATCTACGGCTAAGAACTCTGTAATGATTTAAAAGTCAATTTGAAATTCATATGGTACAAAAGAGCAGGCCTCAGTAAGATATGTGTGGGTTTGTGGGGGGCATTGTTTCTTTGTTTTGTTCGTTGTTTGGGGCTTTTTTTTTACATTTTCCAGGATTGTTTTAGGGGATTGGATTAGGACTCCTTGATATGGTAGCCAGGTTCCTACCACAGCTGACTAATAAATTGTGATTAAATATTTGAGAGAGATCACCATGTCACATCTATATGGTGACTACCACAGTCAGAGATTTTGTCATAATTTTAAATTGGGCGGCAAAAAAATTGAACTTAGGGGCTGATCTTTCCTATGATAATTTATTCAGGAGTTAGTGTTTTTTTCACAGGATTATTTCGTGTAAAATTTATTCTTAGAGTTTTGTTCAGGTGTTTTGGTTTTTTTCCCACAGAGAGTTGATACTAAAGATTGTTTACTATTTTGCAGGTAACCTGAAGTGTACTGCTGATTTAAATTCCACTTCTCCTTCTCTTTAGATGTAATATTAGTTTCTCAACCTCCTTGCTTTTTGTGAAATGCTTCTGAATCTTTTTTCTTCCACTTTCCACAACCAGAATAGCAATTTAAAAATCAGTGAGACGGTATCTGCCTGTAATTATATACAGCGATCTTTGTTTGGCTCCATTGCAGAAATAATTGAAAAGATCATGTGCTGATAAAACTCCTTGTAAAAATCCTTTCATAACTGTTTTATAGTAGAGTTAGATATAATTTCATTAATTCTTTAGAAAACAATAAAATATAGCTACAGCAGTTTCTCTGAAAATGAGTGACAACTGTAAGCAGAATGACCTCATGCAAAGAAAAGGCAGTTGAACATTTCTTGGATAATTAAAGGAATACAAAAGTGTTAGTTTGCCCTTGCAGCCTGTATGATAAATCAAGAGGTGTGCCAAAAAGAGGGAATAAAAAAAGACCTGCAACCCTTCCCAGTAAGAACTGGGCACTGGTGAGGCCGCACCTCAAATACTGTGTTCAGTTTTGGGCCCCTCACCCAAAGACATGGAGGTCCTGGCTGGAGAACAAGTCTTAGGAGGAGCGGCTGAGGGAACTGGGTTTGTTTAATGTAGAGAAGAGGAGGCTGAGGGGAGACCTTGTCACTGTCTACAGCTGCCTGAAAGAGGGTTGTAGAGAGGTGGGTGTTGGTCTCTTCTCCCAAGTGATAGGTGATAGGATGAGAGGGAATGTCATCAAGTTGCACAAGGGGAAGTTCAGATTGGACAGCAACCACTGGCAGAGGCTGCCCAGGGACGTGGTTGAGTCACCCTCCTTGGAGGAATTTAGAAGACAGGTAGATGAAGTGCTTAGGGATATGATTTACCAGTGGACAGGTACGGTTGGACTTGATGATCTCAAAGGTCCTTTCCAAACTAGTGATTCTGTGATTCTCTGTTCCCCAAAACGAGCCCCCTGCAGCATGCCATGCTCATTTGCCTTTCGTTCTCTTGCATGTAAGGTCACACATAGAACGTTTCTTTCTACTTCAGTGCTTTTATTACATGCGTGCAGAAATGGGAACATGTGAGTTCAGCTGGAATCAAGATGACTACTTTGTAGATATTTACTTTGCTCATTCTTGCCTAGGGATGTAAAGCAACTTTTACTGGGATATTTACGTGCATAGATGGTTATTAAAGGCAAAATTCTAGGAACAGTGTAATGCATCCTTATAGAAGATAGATTCATTAACTTCAAGGTGAACTAAACATATGATAGTTTTCTTTTATGTTTGGTTGGGGATTTTTTTTTTTGTTCGTTTGTTTTTAGCATTATCTTTTCATTATTAAATTATTCTGCTTCTGTGGGATTTTCCTGAAATAAATCCTATTTTCCAAAGATAATTTAAGTATAGAAGAATCAAAGTTTTCAATAGTTGAATGGTACAACAATTCTTTTTCTCACTCAAATAGAATTAAGTAGAACTGTTGCCTTATTTATACTAGAACATTTGAAGTAGACGTAGAATGCAATGACTACTGATAGTGAGAGAACAATACAGCCAATAAATGATCATTATTCTTTTGGGTTTGCATGAAGGGGGGTAATTGTTACACCTGCCTGAGTTCTCAGCTCATTAATATTTTATGTAACTATTTTCTAATAATATACCAATCTAATTCTGGTTAAAACCTGCCTCCTCAAACAGTAAGTTTAATGCTGTTTTCCTTAGTTCAGAACTTCTTAGTATTTTATTGCTCAACTTCCTCAGTCAAAGTCAAAAAAGTTTACCAACTTCTATAATGTGGCATAGTAACATGCAGAAAAGGGGCTGATAATGAATTAAAAACCTTTTCTTCAGAAAAACTATAAAGGAGAAAGCTTTATTCTACTGAACATGCTGAAGAATTTATTAGGGGGAATAATTCTGTTAAATTTTTTTTTTTTTTTTTGTCTTTTCATGTATTTGATATGAGTCAGTTGTACTGATCATTTGTGAAGCTGGAAAACACCTAAAAGAAATACGCAACAAAAGAAACATTTTATTCACTTGAGCAGATTTGGCACAGTTGTGTGACAGCCTAAAGGCTCCCTGCACAGACACGTCTGGTTCCTTCAGTCAGGAATCAGGCCAAAAGCAGGAAAAGTTCATTTTTGGAAAAGAAAAAAAAGTTTATGTCTAAAAAAAAAAAAAAGCAGAGTATCTAAATTTAAACTATGCAGTATTCTAATAAGATTTTTCTAGGGAAACTCTTTAAGTGTTTGCTGCGAAACTGAGGCATCATTTTTAAACCAAAAAATAAAAGCTGTAATATGCAACTATATTGGACTATTCAAAAGCTAAAGAACATGGATATAGCTAGGGAAAACAGCATTCTTTTCATAGCAGAATATATTGATATCCTTGTAGGAGCAAATGCACTTTTTATTTATAATCATAGAATCATTTAGGTTGCAAAGGACCGTTAAGATCATCAAGTCCAACCATAAGCCTAATGCCGCCAAGTTAACCACTAAATCGTTTCCCTAAGCATGACATCAACATGCATTTTAAATACCTCCAGGGATGGTGGCTTCCCCGGGCAGCCTGTTCCATATTCCATATGTTGAAAAATAAGGTAGTATTAGGATAAAAATTTTGATCATGAATCTGTTACCTTGACTGTAAAAGTTACAGTAGTTATTAAAAGACCATTATAGTAATTGTGAGGAGAAGCCAAAATATAGTCAAAATTTATTGCAATTCTTTTTTAGAGTTTCTCATCTATGATATCTTAAGGTGAATACATTAAAATATTTCCGTGGAAGTCAAACTAGTAATATTAGGCATCACTATTAATCAGCCACTAGTTATTCTTGTAATAATAGCTGTATTACATCACTAATGAACTTCTACATTTAATACAAATTTACTGCTTAAAAAGGGCTAAGCTGGAGTTCCTGGAAGTGATAATTCACTCTGTATGCACAGGCTTGATTTCCTTTTCTCACTGATTTGGGTGAGGTGGCTTTTATATCAGCGTGTTCTTGCCAGCAACATCTAGTAATTCATTCAGCCAACAAAAATGCCACCTGAGGTGCTACATTTTTTTCTGTCTCTTGAGGTGGTATCTATCACAAAGAAATCTGGATACTGGAAGAACGACTGTATAGTGGGAAGTAATACATTGCTTTCCATGCATTATATGGATGATATGAAGTCTAGAAAGGAAGAGTGCTCTCAAGTCTTGGTATCTCAGCTGAAGCTGTATTGGTTTAGTGATTCTGAAAATTAGGTAAAAGCAATTTCAATTTGAAAAAGTAATATTTTAAAAAGAGCCACTGTCCCTAGTCACCACCCACTAGGGGTCCATTTGAAAAGGTAATTTAAATTAAAGTCATTCCTTACAGTTCTGCACTTTGCCATTATTATTTGCCAGAGGACTCTGGCTATGTTTATCTTCAATATTATTAACTTCAGTGGGCTTGACTGGAAGCATTTGAGCATTTGAGTGTCTAATCAAAGGTCTAGCTTCTTAATCTATGAAGTCTCCCTACAGCAGGTCAATGTAAATCACAGATGGTACATATCTGGTAATTGATGTATAGACTTGAATTTGTCAGGTTAAAACTTTTCATGCCAGCTAGTAATTAGAAATTGCACTTTTAAAATTATTTATATGTAAATTGGGCAATTATCCTTCTTTTAACAATTTCAAATCTGTTAAATAAACAACCCAATTTCTATTCTTGTAAGAAGAAATCTCCAAAAAGAAGCATTTCTTTTCATTTACATTATTGTTGTTCAGAACATAGATATTAGGAGCTCTACTCACATATTCATAAGAGAGCCAGAATCTGTTGGGAAAAGGGAAGACAATTCAAGTCTTAAACCCCATTTACTCATTAAGAGGAGCATTTATTCTCAACATCAGAAAAATGTAAATTTATAGTATGAAAAGTTGAAATGATTTTTAATTTTTTTTTTAACCAATGGATGCGACGGATAATTTTGTTCTCCTGTATAAATATCCTGTAAAAATGTACAGAAAAATGTTTTAATTTTGAATATAATAATCAGTTGACTGTTATCAAATGGTTATTGAGTAACTTCAATCCATTTTGTGTTCTGGGCATGCAAGGAAGACCTATATTGAGGCGTAAACAGGTCATGCCTTGGAGAAAAGTCTACTCATTACCTAATTGAATGTATCATTCATTTTATCATTTTTTTGAATGTATCATTCATTTCATAGGAAGAAAACCTACCTAACTCAGCCTCTAGTGTGCATGTTCATTATTTTAAAATTAAGTGCTTGTACACAGAAGCACAAACTCGTCTAAATTTACTCTCTTGTGTAGGCCAGTTGAATTAACTTAGCTGCACATTTGAATAATATAAAAATGCACATAATGATCAGTAGAACCAGGAATCATATTTCTAATTTCTTTTAGAAATCACATGTAACTGTTCAATTGAGAAAGCAATTTATAATTTTATCTGTAACAATGGAAAATCAGACAAATAGAGGGACCAAAAAAATTGCAAAACTTTAAGTTTTTTGCTTTGAAATAGTGTGACTTATATATGAAGACTGAGAGCACAGTTTCTATATGTAGTTTTAAATTACTTAAGAAGTGAAGATGCTTCCCTCCTTCTGAATGAATGCTATGGAAGTCATTCATTTAAATATGTAAAATAACACTGGATATATTCTAAGTATGTTTTTTTTCTTAAGTCTTTTCTTTTAATCTTAAATCAGTTCCTTCAGAATAGATTTAGATCTGAATATTGATGGCACACTACTGAATCATTTCATAAAAATTACTCTTTTTTTCTGTTTTCAGTTCAACAGAAGAGCAGTTTCACTGGCAAACACAAGGTAATGTACTTACCTACTTATATGTATTACACTTTTTCTCTCCTCAAATGATCATATTTCTTGAAGAAGATGGAGAGGAAAGCAACATTTACTTCTGCAATATTTTATTTACTTTGCCAGTGTGTGAAAACACTACATAAAACCTGGCAAGATTTGGCAAAAGTTGTTAGGGTTGACAAAAGGAACACTGAGACTAACACAGAGTTTTGAGAGTGGGGCACTGCTAAACATGTCTTTTTAAGATTAACTTTATAAGATAAACTTTTAAAGATAAAATCTGAACTTTCTTATTTTGCTTTTATTGACCCAAGACCACACTTTCAAAGGATGGCATTGTTTTCAATGTGGCCAGCCTCCTCTGAATGTGTGATCTTGGTGTATACTTCATTCCTTCATCAGCTGTGGATGCTTAGTCACATGTAACTGGTTTTGCCTTTCTTTTACATTTATATGTTGTTAATTTTATTACAGATGGTCAGAAGGACATAGAAGATGAGCTCACCACTGGTCTGGAGCTGGTGGACTCCTGTATTAGATCACTGCAGGAATCAGGGATACTCGATCCACAGGACTATTCGGCCAGTGAAAGTAAGTTTCTAGAAATGTGTTTTCTAGAACCTAGACACGTGCTTTAAAACTGAATGGATAACTTATAGAGTTTTTCTTGATTATTTTCTGATGTTGGCAGAAGACAATCTAGGTGTAAGCAGGCAGATTGTCTCCTTGCATTTGCAGGTTAATTTTTGGGTTTGTTTGTAATGGAGAGAATCTCACTGATAGTTTGTGGGTGAAAAAACAAATGTGGAATATATTTCAAGGAAGATATTTTGTAATTGCAGTATTGCTATACTGTACTATAAAGTCACGTCACAAGACTTCAGCATCATGACTACAAAAGTAAATTTCAAACAGCACTTTTGCAGTGTGCAAAAGTAATAAAATGAAAGGTAGTGTGGGGTTGTGAGTAATCCTGATGTCTGTTTGTAACCCTTGGCCAGGTAGCTGGTACATGTGGAATCATAGAATGGTTTGGGTTGGAAGGGACCTTGAAAAGTCAACTAGTCAAACTCCCCTGCAGTGAGCAGGGATATCTTCAGCATAATCAGGTTGCTCAGACCCCTGTCTAACCTGACCTTAAATATTTCCAGGGATGGGGCTTCTACCACCCCACTGGGCAACCTGTTCCAGTGTTTCACCACCCTCATTGTAAAAAATTCGTTCCTTGTATCTAGTCTGAATCTATGCTTTTTCAGTTAAAAAACATTACCCTTTGTCCTGTCACAACAGGCTCTGCTAAAAGTTTGTCCCCATCTTTCTTAAAAGCCCTCTTTAAGTATTGAAAGGCTGCAATAAGGTTTCCTCAGAAAATGTTTCCTTCTTAATCCTTAAGACTAAAATTTTCAGATGGATAAACAGGCAGAATTAAAGGTGAAGCAGAGAATGGCAGCTGTAGTAAGAAAGCTGAAGTCTTTTCTCAGAGGCTGGTTCACTGGTCGTCTAGCAGCCATTCAGGTTGCAGAATTGTGCAGTGTACAGACAGATTCTCTGCTAGGTCATCACCTGAAATGTGGTCATCAAGTGGTGAAAGGGAGGTGTAGCAAATTGAGTGCAGAATTTTAATTTGTCGGAATATTTTTTATGCTTTTAAAACACAATTTGCAATAAAATTGAAAGCTGACAAGCCTCGGGCTACAAAAAAATTCACTTTTCATGTGCATGAGATTTCTGGGCCCACATTGTCACTAACACTTTTGTTAAGATGTTGCTTGATCTGAACAGAATCTGTGTAATGAACATCTATTAAGATATTGCTTGGTCTGAAAAAAACTGGGAAAAACACGGAAACAATGTGGGCCTTTATATCTGACCTTGGTTTTTCTTCATTTAAGGGTGAAAAGAAACAGATTAAATGACTAGCATAATAATGATGGTCTTCGCAATGTGGTTCAATAGAAAAATAAAACTGGGTAGATGGCAATAGAGGAGACTAGGGGCGAGAAGGGGCTTGCCTGTATGGGAAACTGGTAGGAACTGACTGAAGAGATGGAAACTAAGAACAAATGTTAGGGAAAGATGAAGACTGTACATGTAAAGAAATCAAGGTATGTGAAGACAACTAGTATGAAAGCAAATTTCTGTTGAGTATCACAAAAGAAGATAAGACAAATAGGAATGTAGAGAATAACAAACAGGCAAATTGAAAATGGTGATGAAGAAGAGGAACAATTAAGATGGATTGTGTAAGGGACAAGCAGAGGAGGAACTGAGTTTTGTTGAAGCTGGAAGTCTAGTCAGAAAACTGAAAGTTGAATTTGCTTGGTTCAATGGTTTGTTCATGGGATTGGGAGTTAGGTGCAAAGATAGAGAACAACAGTGAGATGAGAATGATATTTGAGAAAGGAAATAGTGGTAGAGTTATGGACAGGACAATAGCTGTCCCTAAGAAATTAGGTTTGGAGAGAACAGGCTTGCGCTCACAAGGAAGCAGGCTTCCCCACAGAGCTGCAAGCTTGATATTCATCATTGTCAGGAAATATTTGTGAAGCCTTTTGTCACAGTGCCTCATACTCCTCTGCTCCAGGCCTACCTCGTAATGAAACTAGATTGCTATTTGCCATTTATGGTTTTAATTAAGAGTCAGTTGTATATGCCAAAGCTAACATTTGCAGCTCTGCTGATCACTCATAAATGCAATTAGAATGTCATATACTGGATTTTCTTTTCTTTTGGGGGTCTTTTTTCAATTCAGAGTAAAATATCACAAACGCATGAGACAGTTAAAACGTTACTATGTTTGCAAAGTCGAAAGTACCAAAGTCAAGACTGTCTGTAATTTGAATTTCTTATGACTGCCTTATAAAACAATTATCATGCCATATTTTGTACATTTTCTGTGCATGTGTCATTTACCTCAAACCTAAGGCTCAGATTGTACAGTACACTAGAGCGAGATTTCATCTAGGACACACTGACTTCTCTAAGCAATGAGTAGAGCACACGTACTAAATTAAAACAAAAATCTCATAGTGACAATTCAGCTTTGCACTTAAAATTTAGTTGTATCCTTCCTATGTGTCCTCAAGTTCTAATGTTATAGTTGTGAAATCATTCAGGGCACCTTCTGATACCTAGTTTTAGGTGTTCCCAGTAGTTTGCAAGTGTGCTGAGGACAAACAGATGTAACTGGACACAGCGGAAGCATAGTCTCAGCTATATGAAGCATGATATAAAAGGAAGATTAAAACTCACTCTGAAGTGCCTGACACTCAGCATTTGTATTGCATAGACACTTTCATTTTTAATTCACAGAATCACAGAATAACCAGGTTGGAAGAGACCCACTGGATCGTCGAGTCCAACCATTCCCACCAATCTCTAAACCATGCCCCTAAGTACCTCATCCACCCTCACCTTAAACACCTCCAGGGACAGTGACTCAACCACCTCCCTTGGCAGACTGTTCCAATGCCTAACCAGCCTCTCCGTGAAGAATTTTTTCCTAATCTCAAGCCTAAATCTCCCCTGGTGGAGCTTGAGGCCATTCCCTCTCGTCCTGTCCCCTGTCACTTGAGAGAAGAGGCCAGCACCCTCCTTTCCACAACCTCCCTTCAGGTAGTTGTAGAGAGCAATGAGGTCTCCTCTCAGCCTCCTCTTCTCCAGGCTGAGCAACCCCAGCTCTCTCAGCCGCTCCTCATAAGGCCTGTTCTCCAGCCCCTTCACCAGCTTCGTTGCTCTTCTCTGGACTCGCTCCAGAGCCTCAACATCCTTCTTGTGGTGAGGGGCCCAGAACTGAACACAGGATTCGAGGAGCGGTCTCACCAGTGCCAAGTACAGAGGGAGAAGAACCTCCCTGGACCTGCTGGTCACGCCGTTTCTGATACAAGCCAGGATGCCACTGGCCTTCTTGGCCACCTGGGCACACTGCTGGCTCATGCTCAGTCGCTGTCAACCAACACCCCCAGGTCCTTCTCCTCCAGGCAGCTTTCCAGCCAGGCTTCTCCTAGTCTGTAGCTGCACAGGGTTGTTGTGCCCCAAGTGCAGGACCCGGCATTTGGCCTTGTTAAACCTCATGCCGTTGGTCTCAGCCCAGCAGTCCAGCCTGTTCAGATCCCTTTGCAGAGCCTCCCTGCCCTCCAGCAGATCCCAGATCCACACTTCCTCCCAGCTTGGTGTCATCTGCAAACTTGCTAAGGGAGCACTCAATGCCTTCATCCAGGTCGTTGATAAAGACATTAAACAGGACTGGACCCAGGACTGAGCCCTGGGGAACCCCATTTGTAACTGGCCTCCAGCTGGATTTAACTCCATTTCCCACCACCCTCTGGGCCTGGTCATTCAACCAGTTTTTCACCCCGGAGAGTGTGCGCCTGTCCAGGCCAGAGGCCGACAGTTTCCGAAGCAGAATGCTGTGAGAAACTGTATCAAAGGCTTTACTGAAGTCCAGGAAGATACATCCACAGCCTTTCCCTCATCCAAGAGTTTAGTCACTCGGTCAATTCCTTTATCTCCAAATAGGAAATGAGATGTACTTAAAGGTCTTACTTCACAGGTATTCCAAAAAGTCATTATTTGTGATGTATATAAAGTAAATGTTGAATTTCATAGAATAATCCACCAAAGTGTTGGTTTTTTTCCCTTGGTATTGGACATTTTTCAATGAAGGCCTGAGGTCATGCAGTAAAGAATGTGGCACCTACAAAACATTGAATAGTTTTTCATTGTGTGCACTGGCTGTGAGAGAAGGAAGGAGGGGGAAGAGTGATTATCCAAAAGACACAACTTAGTCTGTCATTTCGTAACTTTTCAGCTCTTAACTTTACAATTTTAGTTATGTTTACTTCTGCAATTTGACTGCCTAGCTGTATTTAAAGTAGCAAGGCTCACTCTGAGGACAGCATTTCCAGTCTGCCTTGGCAGTTGTAGTCTAGTTGAGACAGATTTTTTAAATCATCATATTAAGTAGAGCATGTCTGCCCAGGGACCGCAGCTTCTTCTTCTGAGCTGCGTGTGTCTGTCTAACTAGTTAATCTGTCAGTAGCTCTGCCTTGTAGAGGATTAGCATGTCTGTAGTCAGAATCTTTACGATTCAGTTTCATGCACTCTGAGTTTCTCAGAATTAGTTTTAAAAAGTCATCACATAGCAGGCGGCTGTTATAATACTCTAAATCCCAAACATCACTTCACATGTGCTATTCCTTTAGTAGCAAATAAAAGCCATGAAAAAAAGGCTAATGGGACAAGTCACATGAAAGGGGCTTACACAGGAGGGTTCTGTATTGCTAATAGAGATGCTCACTAATTAGCTTGACTGTGAATCAGCAAATAAAAATAATATAAATATATAAAGCCTTCATTAATTTGGTGAAATGCAAGCAGAGTGATCACTGTTTTTAAAGTAATTATTAGCAGACAAAGACGGGCAGATTCATAAGTGCTGTGTGCTCTCATACAAGTTTCTGTGGTTGGACTGACCCTGGGACAAGGTTATATGCATCTATGGGGAGCTGGCTCACTGTTGCCCATCTCTTTCTTCCATCCTAAGTCAGTACAAATTGATTTCCTAAAGCCATGTGCTTCCAGTTACAAGTGAACGAAGAAAAAGTAAGGAAACTTCTAGAATTATGCAAGAAGCTGCAGCTGAGTAAAGACTTGAACCTGTATCTTTGTGGTCCAGTGCCCTGTACTAAGATGCTATAGATCTCTCACCACTGCGTCACTCTAGTTTACATCAGACATGATCTGACAGTTTTTGTGGAGTCAGAGGGGAGTTCAGCCTGTCGTAAGTGTTTGTGGGGGTGTCACCAGCAGGACAACAGCCATCCTTACATACACGTTCCCTTAGGCTGGGCAGGCACAGGCTGCTGCTTGTATGTGGATCCCTCAGTGTCACTGTGAGGGCACTCAATCTATCCTCCTTCCTGCTGTGCATTGCTCTTACACCCATCGTGGCAGCCTGGAGCTGACTGCAGAGCTGGCTGCTCCTGTCTGAAACCACTTCTTCCCTCCACCATTATGTCTTCCTAATGGGAATTCAAAAAAAATGCTTTTGCACAAGATAAATATCTGTCACTTTGAATAGGATCAAGGGAAGACCAAACATGTTAGAGCCACACTAGTCACGTATATGACACTGGAGACAAATCATGAGAGAGGGATGTAAAAGCACAGTAAGGTTGAGACCTGAATTCACTGGGGAAGGAAACACGCAAGGGAGTGAGATAATACTATGGGTGTTTCAGATAGTCACAAAACACAGGAGTACTGAGTAGTGACTGTAGCTCAGGAAAGGTATTTTCACAGCAGAATTGATTAATTTAGTGGGAAAAAGCATGTGAAAAAGAAAACATTTTGAGAGAGCTGAGTATCTGTTGTGGAGACCAAAAATTAGTATTTCAGAGTAGAAAGCTTGGAAAGTTGGGTCATGAAGGAAACAAGACACTTTTTTTCTCCCCTTCCCACCACTGCATCACCATCTCAAAATCACACAACTACTTCAGGTTTGTTCCTTTTATTACCTAGTCAGCATACTTATTTTTGTTTTGTTTTGTGTTATTTTCAGCTTTTTTCCCCCATTGCTTTGAACTGAAAAGGTAGGAAGCTTCATGGAGGGAAGGAGATTAGACACAGATATACAGCTCTCCGAGTGAAGAAAGGTGATTGCTGAGGATGTTTGTCATTAAGGCTTAATAAGGTCACAGTCTGGTCTGCAGATGAGTGGGAAAGGTCCTGATGGTCTGCCTGAGGCCCCCAGTGTCCTTCTTTTGTAACACAGAGAAACTGGAGGCCTCTGAGCAATCATTAAGGACCAAACTACATTTTCCTGCCAAAGTTTGTATATTTGCATTTTACATATGGGTTGTGTAAGAGTGAGGTAGATGTGGAACAAGTGGAATACACTGAACCTGTATTTTCTACCCTCCTACTAGTTCCTTTGTACTCCTGTCCCTGTGGGTCATGAACGTGCCGCATCAGAGGACTGCCATAATACTAGCATCAATATTAATTCTGAGATAATTAGCTGAAGCTCATTGAATCCTTACAGACTACATTGAAGACTATGGTTCACTTAATGCGACTGAATTTGACGAATCCTTACAGGCTACAGGGGTGAAGACAGGCAATACTTACTCCCTCTATCATGGCATTAGAAAAATGAAGGTTAAACATACTGCTGAGATTAATGAGCAAATCTATTGGCACCTTCTTCCTAACGTAAACCACAGTCTCTAATGTCTCCTAATACAGAAGTCCCTAATTTTGGATTAAGGCATCTATACTTAAATCTTTTATGTGATTTCCTTTGCTTCAGTCTCCACAAAATGAACGTAAGACCAGTCTTAAAAGGATTATGGGACAGATTTATGAAGCTTTTGGTGTTTAAGTTTCTCACTTAAACGGAACTGTTTCACGTTTTTCACTTGCTTAGTCACTTCATGTGGCAACCCTCCTTCTTTGCTCTCTAAATCAATATCATCAACTGCAGCCACAGAGTTCTTGTTGACATGGATCAGAAAACCTCTTGGGTCAGTCTTAAAATTGTCTGATATTTTTTTAATGTGACATTTTAAATTTCAATTTAAAAATTGGTGGTTTATATTGGATTTGCAGTTTCTCCTACCTGACCTTGCCAGTATTCCAGACGATTTTTTTCCCCAAAATTTTCTGAATATATTTTTATTTATATCTGTAACCCTGTTGTCTTGGTGTTCAGTAATAATAATTACAGTATTCAGCTTGCTGATAAGGGAATAAATACAATGTATATTAAATAACACTCTTCTTGGCTAATGCCATTTCAAAGTGCATTTCACTGGGGCTACATCTTGACAGAAATGCAGGCAGTTAAAATGTCTTTCTAGGGAAGAAGAAGCATGGCTAACCACTGAGGACTCAATCCCACAAGATATTGTATGTTCCAGTTACTTGAAACTGTTTGTCCAAAATGCAGCACAAATGGGTAGTAGTACCATGTAGTTGTTGATCTTTTTTTTCCTCTAAAGAATGATTTCTGCTGCAAGAACATATTATTTTTATCACATGAAATTATATATAAATGTTATATTAGGCAGATAGGGTTTTCACTTAAATAACTTGTCTAATTCTGAGGCTAAAAAGATGGGCTAAGCTCTTATTTTATTATCTTAATTCAGTTGTTTCAGCAATTTTTTACAATGACAGATCCTCCTTACTCAGTGTGAAAGCAGATGTCCCAGTTTGAAAGAGCGCTCCTTGTTCAACCTTTATTATTTTCATCCTTTATCAGCTGCTTTATTCATAAATACTGAAAATGGATTGAAACAAAAAGGCTTTATTTACACAATGAATGTGTAAAAGGATGTGTGTTTATCTGTTTTCTATCCCATAGCTCTTGCTTTGTGAAATTGCCACCTGTCAGATGGCTGACATGCTCAATAAGATGAAATTTGGCATCAGTGGACCTGACAATTTGTTGATAGATGAAGTTATTTCCATTTCATTATCTGCTCTGAGAGCTAGGGCAATCCAGCTGAGTCATTCTTTGTGCACACAAAGGATGTGTTCTGGTGGGATCTCGTGGTAAACATACACACAAGTAGAAATCGTGTGCTTTTTGAGTACATTTTAGAAATGAAAAACACCTAGGAAGCGTGTGTGCCCCTCTTTCATTTTAGGATTGAAGTCTTGGGAGTAGGAATGGCAGAAGTGCACAACATGGGTCATGACACCTTTCTTTCTGCTGCATTGATGCAAACCTGGAAGTTATCTGACTCAACAGTTCTTAGCTCTGGACAAATCTTTTATGGTATGAGGTCTGAGGAAACTTTAATTTATTCATTAAACTGCTGCCAGTTGTAATATATTCAGGGTAAATATTTATGGTTGAGTATTTTGGATGCCTCTCCCTATTCCATCCACCTCTTCTAATACGAGCCTTTTCAATATCTTGGCTTCACAACTTTGGGGACTTACAGTCATCTTTGCCAAAACTGTAACAGGGTAAGTCTTTTGTTAAAGGGTAGTCTTACACTTAAATGTTGTATGTTCTCACAGAGAAGGTTGTACAGAAATTGTCTAAACTCGGGGTCAAGGTCAGTCTTCTGAAGTAGTTGTTAAATACTTAGGTTTCTGAGAAATGGGGATAAGATGATGTTTCCTTTATCCACCTCCCCCTTCTGTCCCCAGTCACCCTAAGTGTGAGCATGAAATAATTATTATGTTGTTTATCATTTTAATATCACTGGCTGGTAGCAAACACTTGAGACCTGCTTGCAGGGGCACTCCTCAGCAGGAGATTAATGTCTTTACAAAATAGCTGAACATGTGAAGTTTCTGTAGATTAATTGCTAAACCACACTAAGACACTAAGATTTGATAATAATGAAGCAGGCTCTAGAACTGACCTGAAAGACACGTCTTACATCTCAGCATCAATGTTTACAGCCAGTACTTCCTCAGGAAATGCTCCATCAGCACTGAGCATCCTGAGCTTGTATTATTTTCATCCTGTGTCAGAGGCAGAGTTCAAAGGTATTGAGAATAGCATCAGATGAAAAGATGTTGTTCAAACACTGTCATTCACTGCTAGGTTGCCTCTCCTCTTATAATGGTTACAGGCGAGTAAGGGCCAGGTAGAACAGGCACATCTTTCTTGTTGATGTACCACATCCTATGAAATCCGTGTCAGTCTTCTCACTTTAAGAGCATAAGAGAAATTTTCCTTTTCAGTCCCTTCCGCTATACAGGCAGGAGGAGACCACTGCAAAGAGTCAAACTTAAGAGTGCAGCCACAGTATGGGCTCTCATCAATGGAATTCTAGGCAGGCTTTGTTACCAGCTACACCAGCTATATAGTCCACATGGGGTTTCTGACTGCCGCTTTGGTCCAGCTGATCTTGTCCTGCTTTGGTTTGCTTCCTGTCTTCAAGTTAATATTTGGTTGGTAAAGGCTGATGGAGCCATTGCCGTTCAGGGAGGAAGCTTCTGCTTTCCCTGATTCCTCAGGGTTGGAACAAGAGCTGCTGTGGGCACCGTCCTGTGCTGGAATTCAGTCGTTTCAATTCTTCTGTGGCCCTTCTGTAGACTAGTAGGGTGCCTAGGCGGTTTATGGGAGAAGGTGCTGGAAACTACTGCAGAAATACCATTCAAAACATGATGGTCCAGTAGTGCCCATACGTCATCGTTGGACCTAAACTGCTACAGGCTGCATCTCCTCATGAATCTCCAGCCAGAGACACTCATGCCATCTTAATACCTCTCTTTAGCCTCTCATTTCCTGTGTTCTCTCACCTTTTCTTGCTGTCCCATCTTTCCCTGATTAAACCTCACATCTGTAGCTTCCCTTGTTGTTTCAATTCCATCTTTTCTTTTTCCAGCTTCTTTATGTTTTGTGTTCTCATGCATCGTGAAATACAGCCTCAGCGTTTCCTCCCCAAAACAGATGATGATTCATACTCAGAGGCAAAAAAAAAAAGAAACATTTTCTGTTTAGAAGTAGCCTTGCAGTCATCACTTTTTACACGATTACTTAACTTCAGACCAATTCACAGAATCACACAGAATCACAGAATAACCAGGTTGGAAGAGACCCACTGGATCATCACAGAATCATATAATCATAGAATAACCAGGTTGGAAGAGACCCACCGGATCATCGAGTCCAACCACTCGTATAAAACACTAAACCATGCCCCTTAGCATCTCATCCACCTATGTCTCAGACACCTCCAGGGAAAGTGACTCAACCACCTCCCTGGGCAGCCTGTTCCAGTGCCCAATGACCCTTTCTCTGAAAAATTTTTTCCTAATGTCCAGCCTAAACCTCCCCTGGCGGAGCTTGTGGCCATTCCCTCTCGTCCTGTCCCCTGTCACTTGGGAGAAGAGGCCAGCTCCCTCCTCTCTACAACCTCCTTTCAGGTAGTTATAGAGAGCAATGAGGTCACCTCTCAGCCCATCTGGCCCCATAGACTTGTGGGTTTCTAGTCAGGCTAGGAGGGCTCTGACCACCTCCTCTTGGACCATGGGAGCCTCAGTTTGCTCCTCTAGCTCCGGGGTTTGTACAGAAAGGGAACAACTTTCTTTACAATTAAAGACTGAGGCAAAGAAGGCATTAAGTACCTCAGCCTTTTCCTCATCCCCTGTCACTGTTGCTCTTTCTGCGTACAACAGGGACTGTATGGTCTCCCTAGTCCTCCTTTTATTATTTATATATTTATGGAAAGATTTTTTGTTATCTTTCACCGACTTTGCCAATTTGATTTCTAGTTGAGCCTTAGCCCTTCTGATTTTTGTTCTATACAATCTCACTTCCCTCCTGTAGTCCACCCAAGAGGCCTTTGTCCTCTTCCAGAGCCCATAAACATTCCTCTTCTTCTTGATATCACCCAAGATCTCCCTGTTCAACCAAGCTGGTTTTTTCCCCTGCCGGCTTTTTTTTCGTGAACATGGTTATGGCTTTCTCCTGAGCCTCTAGGATCTCCTTTCTGAAGAGCTCCCAGCCCTCATGGGCTCCCTTGCCCTTAAGCACTGTCTCCCATGAGACTTTGCCAACCAGCCTTCTGAAGAGTTCAAAGTCTGCCCTCTGGAAATTTAATGCCACTGTCCTGCTAACCACCCTCTTCACTTCGCCTAGAACAGAAAACTCTATCATCTCATGATCGCTTAGTCCTAGGCGTCCTCTTACTGCCACATCCCCCACAAGGCCTTCTCTGTTTACAATCAGCAGGTCCAGGAGGGCACCTTCCCTTGTTGGTTCATTCACCAGCTGTGCAAGGAAGTTGTCTTCCACACACTCCAGGAACCTCCTAGACTGCTGCCTTTCTGCTCTATTGTACTTCCAGCAGATATCAGGAAGATTGAAGTCTCCCACAAGAACGAGAGGCACTGATCTAGAGATAAACTCCAGCTGTTTATAGAAGAGCTCGTCAGCTGCTTCTCCTTGGCTGGGTGGCCTGTAACAGGCTCCCATCACAAAATCTACCTTCTTATGGGCTCCTCTGATTCTAATCCACAGGCACTCAATCTCCTCATCGCCACAATCCATCTCAACAGAGTCCAAGTCCTCCCTTACAAAGAGGCCTACCCCGCCTCCTCTCCTTCCCTTCCTATCCTGCCTGAAGAGTTTGTACCACGCCATATCTGTGCTCCAGTTATATGAGTCATCCCACCATGTTTCCGTGATGGCAATGACATCATAGGCTCCTTGCCCTACAACAGCTTCCAGCTCTTCCTTCTTATTACCCATGCTGCGTGCATTGGTGTAAATGCACTTCAGTTGAGCTGCTGATCCTTCAGCCCTCTTAGAGGGAACAGAGTTCCTTCCCAATTGCCTGGTAACTGGAGTAGCTAGCGCCAGAGTGCCCGTATCTCCCTTACTACCCCCAGGTGTGTTCACCCCCACTTTCTGTGTTTCGAGTCCAACCATTCCTATCAAACACTAAACCATGCCCCTCACACCTTGTCCACCCATGCCTTAAACACCCCCAGGGAAGGTGACTCAACCACCTCCATGAGCAGCCTGTTCCAGTGCCCAGTGACCCTTTCTGTGAAAATTTTTTTCCTAATGTCCAGCCTAAATCTCCCCTGGCGGAGCTTGAGACCATTCCCTCTTGTCCTGTCCCCTGTCACTTGGGAGAACAGGCCATTACCCTCCTCTCTACAACCTCCTTTCCGGTAGTTGTAGAGAGCAATGAGGTCTCCTCTCAGCCTCCTCTTCTCCAGGCTAAACAACCCCAGCTCTCTCAGCCGCTCCTCATAAGGCCTGTTCTCCAGGCCCTTCACCAGCTTTGTTGCTCTTCTCTGGACTCGCTCCAGAGCCTCAACATCCTTCTTGTGGTGAGGGGCCCAGAACTGAACACAGGATCCCAGGAGTGGTCTCACCAGTGCCGAGTACAGAAGGAGAATAACCTCCCTGGACCTGCTGGTCACGCCGTTTCTGATACAAGCCAGGATGCCACTGGCCTTCTTGGCCACCTGGGCACACTGCTGGCTCATGCTCAGTCGCTGTCAACCAACAGCCCCAGGTCCTTCTCCTCCAGGCAGCTTTCTAGACAGGCTTCTCCTAGGCTATAGCTGCACAGGGTTGTTGTGCCCCAAGTGCAGGACCCGGCATTTGGCCGTGTTCAACCTCATGCCATTGGACACAGCCCAGCGGTCCAGCCTGTTCAGATCCCTTTGCAGAGCCTCCCGACCCTCCAGCAGATCCACACTAACACCCAGCCTAGTGTTATTCGTAAACTTGCTAAGGGTGCACTCGATGCCTTCATCCAGGTCCTTGATAAAGACATTGAACAGGGTTGGACCCAGCACTGAGCCCTGGGGAACCCCACTTGTCACTGGCCTCCAGCTGGATTTAACTCCATTTCCCACCACTCTCTGGGCCCGGCCATCCAGCCAGTTTTCCACCCAGGAGAGTGTGCGCCTGTCCAGGCCAGAGGCTGACAGTTTCCGTAGCAGAATGCTGTGAGAAACTGTGTCAAAGGCTTTACTGAAGTTGAGGAAGATACATCCACAGCCTTTCCCTCATCCGATACCCTTTGCCATAGAAGGCGATCAGGTTAGTTTGGCAAGACCTGCCTTTTGTGAGCCCGTGTTGACTGGGCCTGATCACCTGGTTCTCTTGCATGTGCTTCATGATAGCACTCAAGATCATTTGTTCCATGACTTTCCCTGGCACTGAGGTCAGACTGACAGGCCTGTAGTTCCCTGGATCCTCCCTGCGACCCCTCTCAGGTTGCTCATTGCTGTTTTATGTTTGGAGTCCAAAAGAAACACTATAACAATATTGCAACTAAGTAATTTCTCAGTTCCCTCCATTTCTGTGCAGCTGCCTATAGGCTATATTTTTATTTTGATGTTCTGTTACCTGCAGTATGGTTCTTAGAGTTTCCTTATTTCTGGTTATGTCTACGTGATGAAATGTGCTTTTATGTATAAATTCCATACTGATATCACAAAATTACTTTATATCTCTGGAGTTGCTTGTCTGGTGATGAATCCAGTTTTGGTATCTGGTGTCATTTCGTGCCGTGCAACTGACTTAAAATCCTTGCCTAAAGAAAATAACCCCTCAATCCAGCTTTATTAATATAGTATGAAAATGTGAATGTCAAATTAACACAGGAGCAGTAGAGCAGATAAAATACACAGGAGGAGGAAAGGGGAAGAATGGAAAGGTGAGAGTCAAGACCAGGAATGCAGGAACAATTAGTAGCAACATGAGAGATGGAAAGGAGGTAGTGATCAGCTTGTTAGCCTGTGGCAAACACAAATCCTGCGCAGGCGACCAGGTGTTCCCTCATCCACTGCAGGAAGCAGTTACTGAAACTCATTAGAAAATGACAGTGACTTATGGTAGCATCTGTAGGAGCAGAACAAAGAAAGACCTTTGGCATCCAAACCTACAACGCAAAAGAACATCAGTAAATATTGTGTCTGTAGTACAGGCCAGGAAACAAATGCACCCACATCCTCTCAACAGACTGACAAACCACTCGCCCTACTCCTGCCTTAGTGGCATGCCAGCACCTGCATGCTTGGCACAGTTAGAAGTGCCAAGAGCTGCATTGTTCTGGGATCTGCCGGTGCCAGCTTGTGAGCATAAGCAGCATGTAGATGCTGCCTCAGAAAAAGAGGCAGTTGGTTTGTTAGCCTGGGTAAAATTATTTTGGCAGATATGGTTTTGGGTTTGACTTCTTTTGTGTTGCATGCAGTTTACGTAGCTCTCAGTAAAGCTGGATCTTTGTGCCTTCTACAGTAACGCAGAGTAGGGAGTTGCCTCCATTGTTTTCCATTCTGGCCTTATAGGTGGATAAGTGCAATTTCTGAGTACAACATGAGGATAAAGCGCACATCCGTGGACACAAAGAGAAAGCAGAAGTAAAAAGGCATGTTTTTTGTTGTATGACAGAGGAGTTCTGGGCAGATGAAAAAGATTGTCATAACATTTTGACCTGTTTGACTTACTTCTTAATTGACTTCTGAAGCAGCGCTAGATGTGTTCTGAACTGGCTCGCCTCAGAGACCAAATAGCCATTTTCATTTGTGGACAGAAAAGATTCGAGATTTAAGCTTGTCAAAGGTCAGAAAAAAATGGGAGTTCTGCTTCCCACAAGAAGGGAAAACCTGTTCTGTGCTATTAGTTAAATTCATCAAACAACATAAAAGTATAATAGATCTACTTTTGTACTACATCCATGTCTCTGTGTGTAGTTTTATATTCTTTATGATCAGAAGCTGGTAGGCACTATTTTTTTTAATTAGTATTATTTTTCAGCAGTCTTATTTAGGTCTACCAAAAGAGGTTTGTCTGAGTTTTTGATTCCTGATAATGCATTCAGCTTCCATATGAGTCATAGTTGCATGATGTCTATAGCCGTCTGATTTTATTTCCTAGAAATAAAAAGGGAACACATTAGTTTAATACTATCAATAGCAGCTTTAGGCTGTGCTAGGCATGGAGGGTGTCTACAAACACTTGACATTCACAGTTAGTCTTCAAAGGTATAAAACATTTTGAAAAAATAGGATTTAGTCAAGCAAAATATGTTCTTGGTTTAGTTGGCTTTTTTTTTCTGTAAATAAAGCACACACTCCATTTTAAATGTAGTTATTCTTTGCAAAATGGAAGACTGATAATGAAAACAATTACAAAACCCCATTTATTTATGTCAAAAGTCAGTGTTTCCTGAATGGAATATGACAGTTCCTTATGAGTTGGAGCTTGGTGTCTGTGTTGCTGCATATAGTGCATCGTCCTGCATGCAAATTTTTTCTTGTGATCACATTCAGAAATGCTTCTAATCCCAGTTCAGGTACTGTTCTCCTGTGGTTCCACAGTGTCATTTTTTAATAGATGCAAACTTCTGTTACAGTGAAGTATTGTGTGACTTCTGCCACTCCTGCTACTGCATACAGTCTGCAGGGTTTCACCGATTTCACATCATCACCACTGGCATGACACTATCAAGACACTTTTTTATATTTTTTTTTATATATTTTTTGTGTAATTCACACTGTGTCTGCCTTAGACAACTGAGAGAGGCTTCTCATGGAGGTGTAACAAGTGCTAGCAGAAGTTTAACCTATGAAAGAGCTCCAGATCTTCTTTAGATATCCCTAGATGAAAGGTCAGAGGATATTAAATTTCCTCTCTGTGTCCACTGTAGTGCAGAAATGTGATTTAATAGTTATGCTTTGCTGCCCGTCTTATTCCTTTGGTATTTGTATCTATTGCTCCTTTAAAGCACAACATCCTAATGACCAATGATAAATTATCTCTTTCAGAGACTATCTGATTTCGATATCTGCAGAGTTTAGCAAGCGCTTTCATAAAATATGATTGATCTTCTACAAAAGAAGTTGTTTAATCTTGGTATCATTTAAAATTTTGCATTGGTAGGTTATCCTTGTTTTTAATTTAAATTTAGGATAGCTTTTTCTATTAAAAAAATAAAAAGGCAAAGGCAACTTCTCTATTCTAATCCCAAATATGTATAACTGCCCTTGCTTGGTGCATGTCTCTAGGTTTTGTTCTCTAGCATCTTCAGTTAATTTCTTTCATTAGTATGAAACTCCATATTTTTTACTCCTGGCAAACTTTTACACATGCTGCTTATGAAAGAAGACCTGGCTGTATTACACTTCATACAAACACCTGGAGTAATGCTGTGTGTGGTCAGTAATGAAAACAAAATATACACTAAGTAAATAACACCGGGGTTACCCTGTTACTTCAGGGTTGCTTAGGCTTTGCAATGCTGCTTTGTTGCATTTGCAACACTTCCTATCTTCAAGAACACTTTGATATAAACTCACTGGAAATTCTATTACTTCTGTAGTACAGCATCTACAAATTTTTGCTATAGAATTTATTTATCCCTAATGAAATTCTTACCTGCTGAATACTTCCTTACTAAGCTCAGCTATTGAAGAACGACTTATTTCTCTGATTTTCTTCCTGTCCCTCACAGGTGCAAAAGTAGCAGATTTTTAAACACTGGGCAATATATTATGAGTGCCAAAGTTGTGAAACATGATTCTACCAAACACCAAGAGGAGATCACGTTTTCCATTCTGTACTTCTAGATTAATTGCATGTGGATTCCTCTTATTTGGAGGCACTTCCTTAGCATTCTGCAGTAGTTGGAAACCTGGTAGTGTCAGGAAACCTGTCTGAACTAGACATTGGTGCTAGCCCCTCCTCATCCCCCCTTTCCCAACCCTGGAATTTTAAAATGACCATTAAAAAAAAACTTGTAGTATTAAAAAAATGAACCATTTACTCTCAGGGTGGGATGCAGGCATTATGTTTTTGTCTTTGCACTTCACATCCTATGGTTTTCTCATTCTGAACCTTTACGATTCTTAACTATCCTTTTGAGTAGTGATCTGTTATTTCAAATCGCAGCCAATGTTTTTTCCTTCTACAACAAAGGCAGGATTTTTATCTTCTGTAAAAGTCATAAGATAATCAGCATGTAATGAAGCTATTTTCTATTCCCAGGTTACTTATGGCTTGAAATAAAGTGTTCATCTTTCATTCCTATAGTAATTAGGTCAGAAAGAGAATTAAAAGGGATCTCCTTTTATTGTTCACTTACGTAATGGTATCAGCCTAGTTTTTTTATCATTTCTCCAGATACATGTAATTTATAGAATTCTTGGATGAAAACAAACTTATTCTATGTTTCCAAATGCATTCCACAAAATCCTGTTTTCCTGTACCTTAGAATAGCTTCTGTAGCAACATTAAAGCCTTTTTTTCTGTATTTGTAGGTAGCCTTCTGAATGTTGGTAGAGCATGGTATTGCATATAAATTACTTTCTTTGTAAAACAAGTTTGTTTTCAGTGTAGTCATTTAAGACTTGCTGCCTCTCACCTAAAGAGATGTGTTTGTTTCATAACAAGGAAGCTGCTTGAGATTTAGCATGTGAAGTATTAGCATTTAATTCTTCGTTTTAAGTATGTGTTTGCTTCCCCTTCCTTTTTTTCTTCATTACTAGGATATGGAATACCTTTGTTATATTGCAGCCTTGGGATTTTTTTCTTGCTATATAAAGGTACTGATATCTTTAATATTTAATGTCTCCTAGGAGGTAGATCTGGAAATATTTTCCTAGTGCTGTTCTAGTACTAGGCAATGCCTATTACAATTGATGTATTATGTATAGTATTAGATCTTTTTTAATCATCCACTCCTTTGCAAAACTAGGCAACAAATACAACCCAGCTTTGGGAGTGGTTTGCAACTACTTACCATGAATACAAGGCAGTTAAATAAACAAACAAAAAAAGTAGGTTGTAGGGTAGGGATCAATATTGCACTAATCTAAATGACCTGAGAGGCAGAAGAAACAGTAAGCGATGACTTTCTGTTGTTTGAAATCCTTAATTAGGCATATACTAACAGTTAGGAGGTAGTTCCTCTCACTGGGATGTGAGGCACCTCAACCTATTAACTCTGTAAATGAACGTTTAAAGGACATTAAAGGAGTTTTGCTAGTGTTTTCTTTCAACTGTTACTCAAATGAGCAAAGCAGGTTGAAGAATGTGTGAAGTGATTAATTACACTAATTAAAAACACTTTATTTACACTTACTCCATAATTTATCATTACTACTACTGTCAGTTGATCGAAGGTGAGTGGTTTTTATAATTGTTAAAGGAGCTAATTAAATGTTCGCTTGAGCATGTTTTGGTCTGTTTCCTTTCTCAATTAGAACCGACATTGCAATGGATGACTGACCAAGTGGAAATGTCTAACACAATAGCACTGCCCGCTTTACTGCTTACTTGGTGAAGGAAACATGTCCCAGTAAACCAACTGACTTTAAATCTGAAGAAGAGAAAAAAATCCTTCTCCTTTCACTTGCATGATGGTTTTGTGAAAAAATAAGTAACAAGCAAGCAATGATCTCATGGGGGCTGACTAGGTATATGTTTTTGTAGCACGTAGTGTAATTATTTTAGTCAATGCAGAAGTAATTATTGCATAGGTTTAGAATACTGAAATAATCATGCCTTTATCTTGTAATAGTATAGTACTGTATGTAACTTGTCATTATATGTAATTACCTGATAATTGAACTAGGAGATAATGTACTATTGACTGTTTGTTCCATGATAACTTCTGCTCCATAATGTAATATTTTAGTCCTGATTCGTAATTCAACCTTTTTTTTTCTTTTTTTCACTTTTGAAGAATGACCATAGTATTGCTATAGTATTATCTTCGATTGTTACATATTGTGAACTTAAAAGTTGTGATCTATTCCTTGAGATATGCAGTCTAAGGATCAGGAAACCGAAGTCCCTTTTTGTGTGTTTGACTGGCAGGCACTAGGGATAGGCTGTATATTGATATCCATGCAGGGCACAATTCTTTGGTCTCTTTTGAGTTCCTCCTTTATAAGTATCCCACATTCATCTGGCTATTTAGCTTTCTGAGCCAGCAAAATTTTATTTCTATAAAATATAAAAAATCTCCAAGTTTAAAATGCAGTTAATCTACAGATTTCTACTACTCAGGCTGTCCTGTAGGTAACAATATATCATAATGCTTACTAATTGTACTTAATTCTTTCAGAATTTACATCATGAGCTTGTTTATAAATAGTCAATCATGCTGTAGTGCTATTAAAAATAGCAAAATTTGATAGGATATGCTGCTTCACCCCACCACCTCTAATCAGTGCAAGGGTACTGGACCAGTCTCTCAGCAGTCCACATAATTTCTCAGCACTTAGACAACTGCTTAACTTCTGACACTGTTAAGCTCCTTAAAGCTCAAATTACCAGTGGGTTTCTTATGTGAGATACTTTTCTGCTTATGACCTCTTTAGAATATGATTCGGGTAAGCTTTGCTACTGCGTAATCACCAGACAAGGCCCTGCCCTCCAGGGGAAGGAGGAAAATATGTCATGACTCTATTGTCTTTTCCATTACTGATGGTGCTGGTGCAATTTTTTATATCTCTCACTGAAGCTCCCATAGGCTTTAATGACTATTACTGAATCAAAATGTTGGTAGTGTGCTCTTTCACTTAATTTGGGCATTGTGCCGTCCAGACTGAGACTGTGGATGACAGTGCAGCTGAGCACCCAGCTTCTCTTGGGGTTTGCTTCCAAGTGAGTCAGGAAAGGAAAGCTACATGCTGTACTCTTGGAGTTTGGCAATGCCAGGAAGCAATGAACCCCCTCTTGTTGCAGAACAACTAACGGAAAGAATAATAGAATCATAAAATGGGTTGGGGCGGAAGAGACTGTGAAGTTCATCTAGTCCAATTCCCCTGCAATTAGCAGGAACATCATCAATTAGATCAAGTTGCTCAGAGCCCCATTAGATCAAGTTGCTCAGAGCCCCATCTACCCTGACCTTGAATTTTTCCAGAAATATGCTTTTAAAATTTGGAGCATTGGTACTGACACAGTTGGCCTGATAAAGATTTCTGATAATATAGGCACTCTTTTACCAGCATTGTATTTATTAAAAATTACTTATATTCATATGTTCAGTTGGTACATTTTCTCTGTTAGCACGCACTACTTTAGAACCCTTAGAATATCTCAAAAACTGATTTGCCTCCTACTAAATCAGCGAGCATATTCCAATGGATTTTAATGCAGTAGCTCTAGCCCTTGGCAGTTTCTGAGCATGCAAAAATGGACATTTTGGACCATTGTTCAATGTATAAGTCGGATTGTTCTGACGAAATGTAGGTAGACAGTTGCACAAGTAATGTATTTTTTTATGCTGAGGAACAGGAAATTATTTAAAAGCAAAAACATATTTTTTGACACAACAGAAAGCTTCTTTTATCTTGTTTTAAGTATGGTACAAAGCGTAGTTTAAAAAAAAAGCAAATCTAACGGATGGCCTAAATAGAGAAATATGGTAAAATAAATGATATTGGTGGGATTTTATTGTTAGTTTGTTTGGTTTGTTTTTTTGGTTTTTTTTTACTTACTGGTCTCTAATATCTTTTCACTTATTGCATATGAACTGGAGTAATTACTAATTAGACGTTTATGTGTATTTGTTCTGTGCTTGTAACTATTTTTTTGTTGCCTAAGCAAACACTGGTAGAGCTAGAACATTATGTGTAGGTACAGAGAAGTATCCTAGTATTCTGCTGTTCTGAAATATAAAACATTTCTGCAGGCAAACATTCAGTGTTCAAGAATATATATATATATATAAGCAGTAATTCAAAATGAAAGTTCTGGGCTGTGATCTCTTTTTTTGCTTGGTTGTTTTGGAGGGTTTTTTTGACTCTGAATGTTGGAAGAAGGAAGAGGAGAGATCAGAAAGGATAGGCAAAAGATTTTCTTTCCAAAGAAAATATTGCCTTTAAAAATAAAAGGACAAATGCTTTCATAATTTCTATTTTTTTCCTCATTTTTGACCCAGCCATGGATGATAATAGTAACCTGGATTCTTTGTGTTTCTTGGTTTCCCGTAATCAACTGTTACTGTGATGTTCTTGAATTAATGATAATGTCATCATTTAAGACCACTCACTTCCTTGGTTTGGTTTTAAATAGCTGCAGTGCACCTCACTGCAGCATGGGACATTGTGTTGTTATTCAGAAAGAACAAGAGCAGCCTATGAGCAGCAGCCAGTGCAATATTTCAACCCTCACAGGCGAGGAGCACAGTAATAGTCCCAATGTGATGGGGCTCACTCTGCAGCTTTTGCCTTGTACTTCTCTCAGCTCCTTGACATCCCCCTTGCCAGAAACAGGTAGATATTGTGGAAGCTCTCTTTCTGTTGTGGCTTGTGATGGCGTCTATAACTCTCCAGTTTACATTTATGGCAAAATGCAACGTACCAAACGCCATGAATCAGCTTGTCCAGTGTAATGCTAGGCTATAGTTATTTTGTCAAATGCAGTTTGGGCAGAAGGTCGTGAGTGGGCTTTGGTTCTGCTCCCCTTAGTGTTGGGACTCATAGCAGAAGTGAGTACTGAAGTGCATCTGCTCCTTGTCTCTGTTCTGCTTCAAGTAAATGGTGTCAGATACTCTTAGGTGCTCAGAATCTCTTAAACTTTTGAAAGAGAAAAATAATAGCCTATAACATAACTGCCAGTAAGAGGAGTGGGTAACAGAAACTAATCAAATTAAAATTAACTAATTAAAAGGGCTTCACAAGAAGAGGGTGACTCCTTTGCTTTCACTCTGCTGTGCCTGACAACATCTGGATCTGCAGACTCCAAAGGAAACTCGTAACTCACAGAATCACTAGGTTGGAAACGACCCACTGGATCACCGAGTCTAGCCATTCCTACCAGTCACTAAACCATGCCCCTCAGCACTTCATCCACCCATCTTTTAAACACCTCCAGGGACAGTGACTCAACCACCTCCCTGGGCAGCCTGTTCCAGTGCCCAGTCACCCTGTCCGTGAAAAATTTTTTCCTGATGACAAGCCTGAACCTCCCCTGGTGCAGCTTGAGGCCATTCCCTCTCATCCTGTTCCCTGTCACTTCTGAGAGGAGGCCAGCTTCCTTCTCTCCACAACCTCCTTTCAGGTAGTTATAGAGAGCAATGAGATCTCCCCTCAGCCTCCTCCATGCTAAACACCCCCAGCTCTCTCAGTCGCTCCTCATAAGGCCTGTTCTCCAGCACCTTCACCAGCTTCATTGCCCTTCTCTGGACTCGCTCCAGAGCCTCAACATCCTTCTTGTGGTGAGGGGCCCAGAACTGAACACAGGATTCGAGGTGCGGTCTCACCAGTGCCGAGTACAGAGGGAGAATAACCTCCCTGGACCTGCTGGTCACGCCGTTTCTGATACAGACCAAGATGCCATTGGCCTTCTTGGCTACCTGGGCACACTGCTGGCTCATGTTCAGTCACTGTCAACCAACACCCCCAGGTTCTTCTCCTCCAGGCAGCTTTCCAGCCAGGCTTCTCCTAGTCTATAGCTGCACAGGATTGTTGTGCCCCAAGTGCAGGGCCCGGCATTTGGCCTTGTTAAACCTCATGCCATTGGACTCTGCCCAGCGGTCCAGCCTGTTCAGGTCCCTCCCAACCCTCCAGCAGATCCACACTTCTACCCAGCTTAGTATCGTCCACAAACATGATAAGGGTGCACTCGATGCCTTCATCCAGGTCGTTGATAAAGATACTGAATAGGGCTGGACCCAGCACTGAGCCCTGGGGAACACCATGACTCACTTAAAATAAAGAATTTTCAGCTGCCTTAACTCGTCTGAAAACAAATGAAAAATAGTTATATCTACACCAACACAACAGAGTTTAATTTTTTGCAAAGAAGAGAGAGTAGTTCGTTGTCAAGAGCCATCAGCATATAGGATTACACAAGCAAACCACTTTCTTCTGTGCTGGGTAAGCTGCAGGCTCTTCAGAAGGTTTGCTTTTACCTTCAGATTGAAATCTCAAGAATCTTAATGAGAAAAGCTATCCATCTTTTCCCTATCAGACAAGACAGGACTGCTTGCAGTACCTAAACCCTAAGAAAGGAACTTGTGCTTTTTCAAGATCATGCTGATTGATCTCCAGTGTATCTTGTAGTCTGTGTGCTTGGTTTAGTGTTATTTATTTACAGGTGAGCAGCCACAACTCTGTTCTATGTTTGCTTCAGAAATGTAGGCTTATTTTAAATTTAAATATCTCTCTGGCAGGTTCTCTTGAACGACTCTAGCTAGTTTATTGAAACGTATCTATTTTTTAATTGTTCATTACTGCTTGTTAAGGTACAAAATAAAACCTGCTGTACAGTAGTTAGTGAAAAACAATGTACTTCAAACTTTTCCCTAAAATTGTTTTTTTTGCAAACTGTGGCCAGAGCGGTGCAGAGAACCAATGTATGTGACTGTAGCTGGCTGTGTAAATCCCCTAGCAAGCCACAGTAATATGAAAGGAACACTTGAAAGCCAGATGCAATGAAAATTTAAACATATTGAGTTCATAGCATGTGATAGTTTAATCATTATTTAAGCTTTAGAAATGTCACAGCATAATTACTTTCAGAATGAGTACAAACACTTTCATGCACAAAAATTGCTTTCTTTCTGCAACTTTTTCCTCTCCTGGGAAAGGTGTACTTTTGTGAATTTCTGAACTTAAATCATGTCACTTGATCACAGGCAAATTCCCAGTGAAAATTCTGAATCAAAAAGATTAAAATAAAGTCTACAGGTGTATTTTAAAACTAAGTCTGTATTTTCTTTATGCTCTTGAAAAAAAAAACCTGTGAAAATATTTCTTTCATTAAGGAATAAAACTTGCAACAAAACCAATTAAATGGAAAATGCTTAGTAAACCCTGTTTGCAGAGTCTGGGAATGGAAAGAAACCAAATGGTGGATTTATAAACAACCATGCAGGATTAAATTAATCTCTCCTATGCATGTGATACATTTTTAATAACCTTGCAGCATACTTGTAAGGAAAATAAAAGAACTAGAACTTTTCAGATTTGTTCTATATCTGCAATAATCTGATGAATGCAATTGACTTTGCAGTATAAATGGTGTTGATATGTAAAATAGTGTCATAATTACAGTCTACACTTTGATGCAAACCCTTCCATTTTACACAGCCTACTATGATCTGTTTGTAATATGAACAGTTCAGATTGGATTTTGGAAAATGTCAGTTATAATGGTTCTGCCATTTCAGAGAAACAAGCTGGGGAAAAAATACTCTCTATGTTAATTTGGAGGTGGGTGTTGTTTGCACTTTTTCTAAGTGGAAATCTCTTTGGAGCAGTTGTCGCTCCTCGTAACAAAGACTTAAAGAATACAAAATTTGGCCTTTGTATCAGGAATATATTGAGAGTTATTTATGGTAAAAATAATTGGAATTTTGATATTGTGAGTCTTTTTCAAACTCATATTTTTGCATGTTCTTTAGGAGCAAAACCAACATAGCCATTTCATATCCCTTAAGGTTTGTGTCCTATGCTCTGATGAGCTTCTTAGTGCTAAATGGAAGATGAATCCATCTCACTATGAAGCCACTGAATGTGCTATAGATCATAGCTGTTGGGTCGAACGTAGACTTCTTTTGTAACTCATGCAATGACCCAGTCATAACCCTCTTCTTTTCTCTCCTCTTGTATTTCACTTGTTTTGCTCAGACACCATGGAAGAGCGCGCTAGATTACTGAAAATTAGAAGAAACTAAAATCATTGAAGGTATAGGGAAGGATTAGGTGGGTATTCATTAATCGCCTCCCTCGACCTGCTGGCCATACTTCTTCTGATGCAGAAGAAGCGTGGCCAGCAGGTCGAGGGAGGTGATTCTTCCCCTCTATTCCTCTCTTGTGAGACCTCATCTAGAGTATCGTGCCCAGTTCTTGAATCCTCAGCATAAGAAGGATATAGAGCTGTTGGAACAGGTCCAGAGGAGGGCTACAAAGATGATCAGAAAGCAGATTTAGGCTAGACATAAGGAAGAATTTCTTCACCATAAGACTAGTGAGGCACTGGCACGGGTTGCCCAGAGAAGCTGTGGCTGCCCCATCCCTGGAGGTGTTCAAGTCCAGGCTGGATGGGGCCTTGGGTAACCTGATCTAGTGGGATATCCCTGCCCATGGCAGGGGCAATGGAACTAGATGATCTTTAAGGTCCCTTCCAACCTGAACTATTCTGTGATTCTAATGTAGCTTTTTCTGTATGTAGACAGAATGAGTTTGCCATTAAAAGTGGAAATCTGAAACACTCAATATTTTTTCCCTGTCTGGTATATGCTTTTGGAGCAAAAACTGGGGAATTTGCTATGTGTATATGATAAGCTAAATCACTTGTACATGAGCTTAATGAATATTAGAACATGTGTGAGTTTCACAGAACAAATAAATAACTGTGGGAAATGTCACTCTTGATGCTCCCAACAGGCCCTTCAATTTGGCAGCCCCAATTTAGCTTGGTGCCTGCACTTGGCTCTCCTGCCGTGCAGCGCTATGATGGGGAAGATAAGATAAGCTGACAAAAGAGTCATCAAAGATTCACTGCGATCAAGGCGAGTCCTACATGATGAGAGGAGCTATTAATATTTTAGAGGCTGCAATCCATCCCTACAGGCACCAAAGTATTACATCACCATGTATACACTATACAGTGGCTATAATCAATACATCTAATGTGCTGGGGGCCCAGGGAGGGACAAGTTAGCATTCTCCACACAGAAGGACTGGATATAATTAAGTGAAATAAAAAAGGCTTATCCTTAGGGAAACCCTCATCAACTATTCTGAGCTGAAAACCAAGAGTTCTTTATCAAATAGCATGGTTGGATTTGTTTAGGCTTCAAATTTCTTCACCAGTTAAAAACATGTGGGTTTTTTGCCAAGAAAGCAGTGTGGTCTGTAGCTGGGACACCATAATAATGATGACTGAGTGGTAAAAAGGGAATTTAATGTGTGTGACTTATTACTGAAATGCCAGACTGTGAAAAGCTGAAGCCACAGACATCTGATAATTTTGAAGCACCTTCCGAAAGATAACACAGGTGTGCTCCTTCACTGAGACTTTCTGACAGCTCCCAAATCCTGTCCCTGCAGGGCCCAGCCTCCTCTCCCAGAGTGCGCTCCAGCTCAATTCCAAGCCTGAAGGGTCCTTCCAGTACTCAGCCAGCTACCACAGCAACCAGACCCTCGCCCTTGGTGAAACTGCAACTGCCCAGCTCCCAACCCGCAGCAGTCAGGCCAGAGGTGCCATCCAGAGCTACAGCCAGGTACGTGTCCTAAGCAGCCTGGGTCTCTTGTACCTGAAATTATGTGGGGTAGCTCCAAGGAGACAGGTGTTCGGTGCCTGCCGGTGCACGAATGTCTGCCTTTACTTTCTGTCTTCTTCACTGCAGTTGAAACAGGGTGGAGTTACCACCTTGATTTTTGTAAATCTAAAGTGGGTTGACTTGCATAGTAATAAAATAATCTCATTTAAAAGGAGATTTACATACCAGGTTTACCTGCTTGATCGTGTATTTATTTTGGTGATAGCATGTTTAGGCATCTAAGTGTGGAAATTTTGTTGACTGTGCTGATTAGGAGCCCTAAATAAGGTCTAGGACCTCCCTGCATTGGTATCAGGATACTACTGAGAGCAGTTAAGTGACAACAAACAAAAACAAAGCCAAGCTGACGCCAGTTGTGAAACCTGCATGGGGTACTGTGTACTGTGCATCACTTGGTGCCATGGCCTAATCCCAGATACAAGGATCATTTTTTGCCTTTTCTGCCCCATACTGTAAGACAAGCAGTTTATCAGACAGGCATCTTTAGGTTTCAAACATTTTGAAAGATGGTTTCATATACCCATGAAAACTTCATCAATTTCTGGTCTTGTCTAAATGGTCCCCCCTGGCCGTACACATAACCCTCTCACCTTCTGTGCAACATCAGAGCTTCTCACTGGGAAGTTAAGCTTCAGTTTAGACAAGAATTTCTAGAAGTGCTCAGGCTTCTGTACATAAATAAAGTCTGAGTAGGTTTTGTTGGTCAGCTCAGGTTATTTTCTTTGTTTAAATGTTAACCGCAGCAGCAAAGCAGACCATCTCAGTATGACATTGAGACGCTTTATATTTTGGGATGCCGTAGAATTTAGTAGTATTTTGAATTTCAAAGCCTTAAATTGCTAAGAGATTTCAAGTATTACATAGTCATTGCACAGCTTGTGGGATATTCTATTCTCTCAGTTCGTTCAGAAAAGCTCCCTATCCTCTAAGACTGAAAAATGAAATAAAGCACAGTTAAATTTCATTTCAAATTGGGTAGGTACTTTTTTTTTGTCTTCTATAAAGGGTTTCAAATGAGCCTGTGTAGTGGTAAGGCCTCAGGGGTTTTCTCTGTTTACGAAAGAAGACCTCCCTGATGTTCTTTGGGATTAGAGCCAGCAGGCAAGCAGGATTCCAGCTAGAAAGAAAAAGGAGGCTATAATATCCAGTTGTAGCCTGGGCAGATGTCATCAGGAGTTGTGCTTTCTGAAAAGTATCGTACCCTGAGGCCTGAAAGGGTGTGATGCATTCTTCAAAGAGGCTAGAAAAAGTAAGATGAAGGAAGAGGAACAGGTTGACAGCAACACAACCAAACAAAAAGGAACAGGCAGGAAGGGAAAGTGTACAGTTGTTTAGAGGTTAGAAGAAGTGATAGCCATAATACAAATTTAATTATACTCATTTTATTATCTTCATCATAGAAAAGGATTAATTTATGAAGGGGGGAAAGAATAATGATCTAAATTTTTTCATTGAAATTACACTGAACAGCCATTGCTTAGATCTGAAAAGCTCTCTTGAACCATCTGCTTCACAGAGAACTGTTTACCTTCAGAAAGGCAACTCTTAAGTTAGTAAGGCAAGCTTTCCTAACCTTTTTTTTAAGTGGTATGAGAGGGCAGAAAACAGGTTTTCTTCCTGTGCTCCTCTAGATTCTATGGTAGATGTTCCCGTGCAAAAGTAACTCACATAACATAATTATTCTTCACACCATCATCCTGCAAAAAGATGCTTGACACGTTCTGGTCAATTAAAATACATCTTGAAAATATTAACAAATGGCCATATAAACTATGAACGAGTACCATAAAAAAGCATCTAAAGGAGGTTTTAAGAGTGGTAAACAAAAAGTGAAAGAATCAAAAGTTAACATTAAAAAGTTCTGAATATGACCACTGCTGATCCCACAATGAAGGAGAAAAGTCAATCCTTAGAATTGTTGTGCTATCCCTACTATAATTAAAATAAGCCTCAGGAGTCAAAATCATAGAATCATAGAATAGTTTGGGTTGGAAGGGACCTTAAAGATCATCTAGTTCAGACCGTGATAATTTCAATAAAACAAATATTTGTGTGCAAGGAATATAGCTGTCTCTGAACATGAGTGATAGTCCAAATGTGTGGAAGAAATATGTACATAGTCCCAACGCCAGATGTGACAGCAAGAACAATTTCTGAAAATGCAATTGTATAAAAAAGAGAAACTAATTAGTCTTGGGACTTCCTGTATAGTGCTGCAAAGAGCAATCTAACGTTTTTGTCAATTAGGAGGACTTCATTATAGATCATACAGTTTTTTCACCACTTTGAGTACTTTAAAACACGAAATGTTTTATGTTCTAAATGATACTGGAGCAGGGATTCTCAGTAACAACTGCTCCTATGGCAGGGAATTACTCTGTTTCTCCAGTGAAAACAGCTTTTCAGACATGCTGTCCAGATCCCGATATATCAATCAAGGTTATTTTTGAAGAATCAGCAATATTGACTCTTGTACTTGACTAAGTTTCTCTTAGTACAAAAAACCAGCAGATTTTGCAGATGAGTAACTCAAAAATTAATCCTCTATTTGGACAATGTAGTTCATGAGCAACTGATTTACTGTGTTTACTGTTGTCTTGAGAATGGTCAGTTTACATTGTAAATATCATAGGAATATAAAGGATAGCATGTACTACAAATAGTGGTTTTCCTTGTGCGCTACCTTGCGTTTGCAAGGAGAGGGGAAAGGAAGTGAAACTAGCTAATGTTTCTGGATCAAGACTTCTTTAGCTTTCAGTGCTCCTGTAGTCTTCTCAAGGGCTGAGGCAGCAACCGACGTAAATCCCTACCGCATATTATCCTGTGCTCCTGAAGCTTCTGGACTGAACAAGCCTGCAAGGAATTTGAAAACCCTTAAACCCAAAAAGCAGATGTAAAATAAAGGTAGTTTAAAAAAGAAAAGCATTGAAAAAGTGATTTAACAGTTAACTTTTTAACTTCTGTCCTTTTTCCTCTAAACAAGTCATAAGTTTCTCATGGGTTGGACAATCTCACTAGTCCTATTTAGAGTATTAGCAAATGAGTACGGGAATGTATTCACTTGTAAAGCAAAACCTGTATGCTGGCCTTTCTCAGTTGGTCTCCTGGCTCTTCCTGCCATCAGTTGTTATCTGTGCCACAAGGTGACAGGATGCTTAATAATCTACCCAGACAAAATCTAAAATAAGGAGTTCACTTCTGGTAGGATGTGGCAGATGATGATGTGTTTAAAACTGGATTCCGAATATGAGCATGAGAATTTTTCTGTCATTAAAGGAAGCTGATGAAATCTTAAGGCAGATTACTTTTATTACAAAAATCACAGAGAGCAATTCACTAGTGTAGCCTATGACAGTGAAGAAGTGATCTGCATAATGCTGGTTTGATCCTACAATAGGTAATGATCACTGCTTTCATTGCTGCTTTAAAACTAGAGATTAACCACCTCTGAACATTCTGAAAGGTCCTTTCAGCTCTGTTGTGGCTGTAGAAGATTATGATGGTATTATCTACATTCATCTGTACGGATGACCTTTGAGATTAGGATCAGGAAGGCCGACAAGTTTTCCTAATAGTGTTGGGGTATATTTTGCAAACACAGTATAGCAGTGACATTGTGCTGCTCAGGACCTTGGTGATAAGTGATAGAACAGGCTACACTTGAGGGATCCAGAGGTACAGGCTGGCATCTGTTACATGTTAGTGCATTTGAATATCTTTTTATTTATGTCAGGAACTTAGAAATGACAGTAAAGCAGTCCTGCAGAAGAAAGACCCTTCCACAGATGCTGCCCAGACACTGAAGTCCACATTGCAAAGACTAAAAAAATGTTAGGCATTTTCAATACCCTCTTCTGCCCTTTGTAGAACAGTGTTGATAGAGGAATTGGACCAGAGCAGAGTGATACCTCGCATGGAGCCTTATGGAAGGTTCTTTGGTCAGACAGGAAAAAAACCTCAATAGATGGGCAAGCCTTCCAGTCACTGAAAGGGCACAGAATATCACCAAGATTGTGAAACAGAGCTGGACCTTTAAAAGACCACTTGTGTCTCTTGAAAATCCGAGTAAGGCTGATCAAGTTTGCTGCCTAAATTGGCAACAACCACCAGTATTTGAGAAGCTTGGAGGGATGTCTTCCACACCACTTGAGCATCCGATTGGAAATATCCTTAGACTGAAAGGAAAGGGTCTTCTGATAAGAAACAGTGTACTCCACCTAACTGGTTTTGTATTCATTGAATATGACCTTGTTTAAGGTCTTAAGGACCAAGTTAATGTTCCAGAGAGCAAAACAAGCTGAAACTAAAAATGCTTGTGGATATAAGTTGATACATATCTAAGACAGACATGCACTCTTACTCAAATGTAATGTACCTTTTCAGTTTCTTCTGTTATCTGTCAGAGGAGTATGCAGGACATTGAGCACAAATTATCATTTCCTAAGGGTAACTGGTACCATGATTCAAATCTTCCAGTACTTTTCTGGAAATTGTATCATTATCTCATTTCAAATAAAATGACTAAGAAGCCTTTTCCATTCTTAGTTAGTTCTGTTTCTAAGACTCAGGTAGCTGTATTGACAGAAGTTCTGTTCCTTAGCCCCTGTGAATTATTAAGCACAGATGCACAAAATATACCAGCTTTTGGGGTTGTGTTTTGGCACACTGAAGAAGAAAAGAGTTTGAATGAGATTTTAGATATTATACCGAATAGACCTGCTGCAACTGCTAACCTATCCATAATGGTCATCTTGTTCTCTGAGACTTTTGCTATTCAGGTTTTGCTGGTCTTGCGCACTGTTTTTCCCTCTGGGAGCAATCTCCGAGAATCGACATGCTGCTGTTTTGATAATTAGAAGCTGACCCCAAAGTGCTGTTGAAGCTGTCTAGTCATCCAGATTTTTGTAATTCCTTGGCTATTAAAAAATATAAGCAGAATAAGTAATTCAGCACAGGTATTTGCCCCTCTCAATTCCATTTCATAAAAAGAAATCAGTGTTTCATTTAACCTGTTAAGGTTCCAATTCAAATTGTAAAAAAAAAAAAAAGCCAATGTCCTGAAATTTAGTGCATTAAATGCATGAATTATGGCAGGCAGACATTACTTACACCACTATAAACCTAGCTGGACACCCTAGGTAAAATTCTTTTTAGAGCTCTGCAGGTCTCTTTTTATGTCAGTAGAGCATGATCTTTCTAGTAAGATTAAATGGGAAAGGAAATATTTTCATAGCTTTATTAATGTTCTCATGCTTTTTCATACATTTTTACTACAAAAAAGTGATATATCAGAATCCATATATTGAATCCAAATAAGCAAATCAAGCTTCTTTTCTTCAGGAGGCCAGAAAAAAAAAGATAAATCACAGTGTCTTAGCTACTTATAGGGCTGTAGTAAGAAAGTCCTTGAGTTTTGCTCACACCTATGTGATAGACTGATGTAGGAGGATATAACAACTGGGAAGCAAACTCACTCCCATTAGTTTAGACACAGTTTCGTTATCAGGTTGACAACCATAATGGATAAATGGAAAAATAAGGGAAGAGTACTATTGTGCTTCATTCTTCCATACGAAGTTCAGTGTCACATAGGAGGATGAACAATGACATGTGTGTATACTTGTCCTCAGCAACAGCCAGGAAGAAACACAGGGAGAAATTAAAACCCAGTTTGCCTCTGAAAACAGGAGTAAAGAACATGACTGTACACTTGGCCCTTTGAAAAAAACCCTGAAGAATCTCACAATAAATTTAAGACAGGTCTGAGATGAGTCACATCCTAGAAAATACTGCATAATAATGTTTTCATTGCAATCTGTTCCTCCAAAAGTTCTCTCCTTCACACAGAGCAAATGCTTAGCTTTTTAGGAAGTGCTACACAACGCATTTTTAATTAAGCATTTAATTCTTGTGTCCCACCACTACACCTTCTTCCCTAAACCAGAAAATCACAAAGGGTTTTTTTTCTTTTTGAATCAGTACTTGCAGAACGCCTGCAGCTTTATATAGATTTATTAGGAATATGGGATAATATTGGTTTACTCAAAATTAATTACTCTAAATCCTTGACACATCAAGCAGTGTAGGGGTAGATTAGAAAAATAAATTCTTTATACACGTTGACAGTTCTTGCCTAAAATCATTACAACTGTCTAGATTACCAGTGCATTGCAGAAGACACTGGTAACATTGCAGAAGACTGTATTGTGGAACAGTGCTGAATATTACGAAATATAATAGTATTATGCCACTTTACAGTCCAAAAAGATACATTTATTAACATATTTCAGTTGATAACATAGCTGGTTCAAACAACTTTCCTCATGTGCAAAACATGCTTTGTCCATGTTGTCCTAAATCTTGCCGGCCTGTTTCTGTTTTGAAAAAGTTGTTACTATACAGTTTAAACCTTGAAAATTAAAATTGTACTCCTGTCAAACACATTATTTGACAGTCAGTTGCAGATTAGCCTTTCTTTCCAATTTAAAGCAGAGATGGTAAGTAGCTCAGCACGAAAGCTTTAGAAGTTCATTGATGTTACCAGAGTCTGCCTTCTTGTTTTTTGTTAGGAGTCTTTCAAATGAGCAACTTGAGCTGCTGGGCCATTTATGAAAATTTCAAGATTCTCGGTGCTGTGGTGTCTGGAACTCACAGCCACAATCAGAACAGTCCAAGTCAGCAGCTAGCAAGCTACTTACACCTGTGATCCTCTTGCCCACCCAGGACTTACCATACAGAACAGCTGGAGGAACAGTTTGCATTACATTGATGGCTAAGACCATTGCTCTTTGGCGTTGAAAACCTGAAGCCACAGAGGTTTGGGTTTGGCCTCCCTTGAGATGCCTGGGCACTAGGAGTGCTGGCAGCTTCTGTGCTACGAATAACTGGGAGCAAAGCACCAGGAGCAGCTCCCCCTAAGCTTGCTCCTTATCCGTATCTAGAAAAATGGATACTCTTGCCCCAAGATGCAAAGCATCCAAGATAAGGGGCAGGGCTCTAAAAGTTAAAAAAAGGAAAGGACAGAAAAAATTTCAGAGGACTTAAATGGGATGAAATACACATTACTGGCATTTTGAACCTCATCTGTTCTTTGCTCTTGATGAGTTCTTTTATCTTGTCCTCAGTTGCTGACCAATCCCTTATTGGATATCCTAGTGAGAGTCATTCAGGTTTCACAGCATGAACATGGTGCTTTTGTTTACTTTTTTTTTTTCCTCCCCTGTAGTAGGCCACTAAAAAACACATTGCTATTTAAATGTCAAAAACCACTGCTGCTGGCATTTACCACACCTCTCTAAACTGAGTCACAAAATTCATTATTCCCATTTTAAAGGTTTTTTTCACTAAGGAAATCAGTAGCTGGGAGGTGTGTGTGTTTGGGCGGAGCACTGGTCACACTGATCCAAACTGCACTGTCGACTCCTGGGAGCTGGAGCACTTTGTAAGGTTTAAAGTAAATCCCCTGAATAGCCAAGAGAAAAAAAAATAGTATCTGAAACAAGAGCATGTCTCTCAACAGAGCGCGACACTCTCACTCACTTTGGGGTGCAGCTGTTATAGAGGTTTAATGTGACCAGATTCACAGGTTTGGGTCAGAAGGAACCTTAAGGATCATCCAATTCCAACTCCCGCCCCCCCATAGAAGGGGAAGCCGCCTGTGTGTAAGGGTGAGCTCCATCCTTCACTGCTCCAGAAGCAGCTCGGGCACATGACTGTGATTTCCAAGAGGCAGCATCTGCCGAGGATTTTCACTTGCTGCCTCCTCTCTCCCCAGTTACTGGGATTCCCGGGAGTTCAGCCTCTCCCTTCTAAGCAAGGTGGGCAGGGGTTGATCTATTTGAACCTGGGGTAGAGGCGTGGATGCTTTTTTGGAGCAAGAGACCCCACCAGCCAGGTGCAGCTTCACCCCGACGGGAAGTTTTTACTGAAAAACACTTACTATCCTTAATAAATTATATATGTGGCTCTAACATGCTTTCTAAGATATATAAAATATTAATATAAGGGAAAATAACTTAGGCAGGATTTAAAAGTAATGCACATTCATGCACTCTTCTGTATTCAAGATTAAAAAAAACCCTTGTAAGATATTATTAAGTTTTTATATGCAAGTATTTCTCTTCTACTCTAAACAAAGTCCAACTCCACAGCAGTATATACTTTGATTTATTTCATAATGATAGCAGTAAGAAAAATACCATTTCCTTTGGAAGAGTTGGAAAAATGTTAACTGTTCCCTTTTTTGCTTTTTTTTACTTTTTCTGATTTTTCTTCTTTTACTTTACTTTTCAATTTTTTACTTCTTTACCTTCTTACTTTTTATTTTTACTTTATTTTTACCTTTTTACTTTTTTTACTTTTTACTTTATTTACTTCTTTACCTTTTTTACTTTTTATTTTTTACTTTTACTTTATTCTTTATTTTTTACCTCTTTTACTTTTCACTTTTTACTTTACCTTTTTTACTTTATTTTTTACTTTACTTTTTTACTTTTTTACATTTTATCTTTTTACTGTTTACTTTTATACTTCTTTACCCTTCTTACTTTATTTTACTTTTTACTTTATTTTTTACTTTTACCTTCTTTTACTTTTTTACCCCTTTTTACTTTTTTTTACTTCTTTTTTTCATGTTTTACTTTTTAATGTTTTTTTACTTTATTTTTTACTTTATTTTTTACTTTTATTTTTTACTTTTTCTTTATTTTTACTTTTTTCTTTTTTTTTTTACTTTTTTTATAATTTTTTTACTTTTACCTTTTTACTTTTTGCTTTTTTACTTTCCTTTTTTTTTTTTTTTTTTTACGTTACTTTTCTTTTTTCCCTCCTGCTGAGCTGTCCGTTCCCCAGAATAGTTAGTCCTCCAGATTCCCAGCAGCCCGACCCCCGATTCCCAGCGGCGCGGCCGGGGGGAGCTCCCCGGCACGTTAAAGAGGCGCAGGACACGCTGATGCGAGAGGAGGCACCGAAGCTGCCCGCACGTTGCGGTTTCGGTGACCGAACCGATCTTAAGCCGGCGTAAAATAATTAAAGGAAAGAAAGAGTCGTGCTGCGGGCCGGTTTCCCGAGAGGCCGGCGCCGCCGTAGCCTTCCCGAGGCTCCCAGCCGTTCCTGCGGAGCTTGGGGTTCCCTGGGGAGCCGGGGGGCGGGCCCGGCCGAGCCCCGCGGGCCGTTCCCCGCGGGTGACTGTGTGATTCTGTGCTTCCAGGGCCCGGGGGGCCGCGGCTCCCACCCGGGCGCCCCGGACGCGCCGCCCGCCGCCCCGCAGCCGCGGGAGCCCTTCGCGCCCAGCCACGGCAGCGCCTTCCACCTGCCGGAGCCGCCGCACGCCGCCGCCGCGCTCTTCTACGCCAGCTCCACGCTGCCGGCGCCGCGGGGCAGCTCCCCGCTGCCCGCCCAGCCCGGCGGCTCCCCCGCCAAGCTGCCGCGGGCCGGCTCCGCCGCCGAGGGCGCCGCCTACGCCGCCGCGCAGCGCCTCTCCTCCCCGAAGCAGTCCCCCAGCCGCCTGGCCAAGTCCTACAGCACCAGCTCGCCCGTCGGCATCGTCGCCTCCTCGGCGGGACCGTCGCCGTCCCCGATCCGAGTGACCTCCCCGCCCACCGTCCAGTCTAACATTTCCTCCTCTCCTATCCACCAGTTAAGCTCCACCATCGGCACTTACGCCACCCTGTCGCCTACCAAGCGGCTGGTTCACGCTGCCGATCAGTACAGCAAGCACTCCCAGGAGCTGTACGCCACCGCCACCCTGCAGAGACCCGGCTCCCTCGCAGGTAAAAGCGCGGCCGGGGCCGCGGGAGCGGGGGGAGCGCGGAGGAGGAGGCGCGGGGCCGGCGGGATGCGCGGAGCTGGGAGGGATGCGCGGCCATGGGAGGGATGCGCGGAGCTGGGAGGGATGCGCGGTGATGGGAGGGATGCGTGGAGCCGGTGGAATACCCGGAGCTGGTGAGATGCGCGGAGCTGGGAGGGATGCGCGGAGCCGGTGAGATGCGCGGAGCCAGGAGGGATGCGCGGAGCCGCCGCGCCGGCGGAGGGCAGAGAGGTTCTATGGGGAGGGAAAGGCGGCTCCGGCGAGCCCCGGGTGGCAGCGGCCTCTCCCGGGAGGGCGCTGCGCTGGCACGGGTGGTGGCCGAGGAGGAGATGGGCAGAGCCAGGTGGGTTTGGCAGCAAATGGATTCGGGGAGGGTTGCGGTTTCTGTTCCGGTGAGTGTGGAGAGAGGCGGGCTGCCTGCCTCCTTCTTTGAGAAAGTACCTCACTTCTCCTGGCTCACGCCATCCTCCCCGTGCCGCGCAGGTGTGCTCTGTGTCGGGGGCTCTGGGTGCTGAGCTCCTTGCTCTTGCCCATGGTTCGGGTGCAGAGCGCGTTACTATGGTGAATCCCCCTCTCTGCCACGATCAAAACCATGAGCGTTTGCAGAGGATCGCTTTCCCCTGGGTTTACTGGCGGTTCTGGGGTATTTGACAAGTTTTGGGGTTACACAGCAGAAACTCCCGGTGTACCGAGTTGTGCGGAGTAATAGGTAGCAGTTATTTGGCTGTGAGTGCTCCTTGGAGAACAGGCTGTTACAGCTCATTTAATGTCTCTGCAACCGCAGACTTTGAGCAGATCCTAGAAGTGAGACGCTAGTGCGCTGTTCTCTCAACCATCTCTCTGCTAAACTGAGCATCCTTCAGGGGTGGGTTTTTGTGTTCTTAAAATTTCCCATTTCATTGCTATAGTAACAGCTGCTATGCTCATATGTTCTCTTGTGTGACATAAATAGATTTGAAGATAAATGGGATGCATAAAGAGGTTTGGCCGTGTTTATCAGGCAGGTACACAAGTTTCTTGCTGGAGTTAAAGCCTCTTCTCTTCCCCCTTTCTCCACTCACCCACCCTACCTCTCCTGCTCTACAAGTTGTTGGCATCCTATTTAGTTCCTCTGTGTCTAAATATAGAGCTTAAATTAGCTGATAATATAATGCTAATGTATCTCCTTGTCAGAACTATTTGATGGGGGTTTTATCCTATTTAATGGGTGGGGTTTTGAAAACTTTTGTTTATGCAATACTGGTTTTGAAGTTCAGAATGTTTAAAGAGATAGCAATCGCTAGATGATTGAGATCTGAGGACACATAACATCAATCCTGTTGTCAAACATTCAGTCTCAAATTACAAACTGTTCTATTTAGTGCTTATATTAGTGTAACTTCACACTGGTGTAGTCCAACGCACTGTTGGCTGCAGGTATTAAATGTTGCCTTCCTAGAGTGCATTGGAAATGTAGAATTGCTACAGGTTTTGTACTTTAGGGAATTGTGCAGTGTCATGCTATAAAAAGAGTTGTTTGAGCCTAAAAAGGCATGGAGAGAACCATTAGTGTCAAAGGAACAATTTTTTAATTCTATTTTTTTCAGTGAACTGCCAATATTTCCCTGGTTTTTCTTTACCTTTGTCCTAGGATAGAAGACTTTGCCTAGGGAAGATTCTAACAGGCACAGGCTGTGTTACTTTTCACATTTGAATTTGTATTGTACTGGAGTTTCGGGGTTTTTTTAAGATGTCATCTTTTATAGCAGCATTAAACTTGTTATGATGGCTTAGTCAAAACTTGTTCTGTAGGACATACAGCCCATCAGAGTGATTCAAGGGCTACAGTGTTTGGGAAACTTTCCCCTTAGCTAGGCTCAAATTGCAACGTGGATTAGGACTTCTTTGGGCCTTTTGGACAATTTTAAGTTGTAAGGCATTCCTAATGAGGTTTTCTACTTTGATTTGACTAAAAGTTAACAAACTAGCTTTCATTTTCTTTGATTGCTTTCAAGGAAAGTTTTTTGGTAAGACTTCTGCATCTTGAGTAATGCAGGTTACGTCCCTCCCTGCCTCTTTTCAGGACCCACTGAGAAGAGTTGCTTATCATTATTCATGGGTCAGGTGAAAGAACTGTTTATAAATGTATGCATTTAGGAAATGGTTGGTGTATTCTTGTGTGGATTTTATTGAGGTTTTTGAACATAGTAGTAAGTTGTAAAAATAGGTAAATCTGCACTAACTTTTCCAAGTGTTGTGCCATTCAGAGCAAGCATAACAAGCTGCTGAGCTACTGTCTCATAGGGACTTACTTCTAAGTATGCTAAGAATTTCACTGTCTTAATAACAAATGAATAGGTCGAATAAGTATTAGTTGACAGACATGCAGAGATAACATTACTACTTAAAAAAAAAAAATCAAAGTGGAAGCAACACTGTATTAGTATTAGTAAATACTACATTTTTTCCACTGTGGTAATATGCCTTTCAAGTAGTCCTTGAAAGGAGCTCTATCACATTACCCATTCTTTTGTACGAGTTTCCTATTGTGTGTTTCCACCAGTTCTTTTCCATTACCATTCTGTGGCATTTTCCTCATGGCCTTCTTGCCATAGCGGAGTTACACATTTGCTAGGGGTGTTAAATGCCCGATTAATCTTCTGGGCTTTCACTGGATCCACTGAAGTCAATGGTCTACATGGAGGCTTAAAATTAACATACGCTTTAAAGTTAGCAGGATCAGATGTTTTGGATACTACTTAACGTAATCTTCAGGTTTTTTTCTATAGGCATTTTTGCTTGTAACAGGTTTGGTGTTTGGGCTTTAGGTATATTACATTATTGCAGGAATTTTCCAGTCATTGTATTAGAAATCAAGCCCATTGAGAAGGAGAGCAAGTGATTGTGTGTTGAAAAGCTAATATTCATTAAATGAGATTTTTGCTTCTTGTCCATTATATCCGAAGATTTTTTTTTTTTTAATTATTTTGAGAGGAGAGGAGGAGGAGTGAAGAATACTTGTCATATTGCACTGATTAATGGTTTGCCTGCTGTGATTAATGTGAAGTTGCATTGGTATGTATGTGTCATCACAGGGATGATGTTTCTCAAAGTAATCTTTTTCCATCTCTGGGAAGAAAACACAACTATTTGTAGTAATTACCCAAGATACAAATGATGTCTGTTTTAGTTTTTTTTTGCATAATATTAGAAATTTGTACTGGAGCTGTCTAGTTCATGAATATTACTGGCTCTCAGTGTGCTAAACAAATGGAATGATACCAGTACCAGGGTTAGATTAAAAAGAAGACGACCTTTTAAAAAAAGACAAGACCTTTTTTAAAAACTGTAATTGAAACTGCACAATACAAAGAACAAACACACATTGCCCCAGGCTGAATCTGTGTTACACTTAATTGAAGAGATGGAAGTATTTATATTAATTTCCTACAAACTCAATTATGAAACAACTTGAAGTTATAAAAATGACAATTGTTAGACTGCATCCTGAATTTAGAGAGAGACATGCAACAGCATGCAGTGACTCAGTTTTAACCGAGTAACCTTAGAAACATCTTCAGAAATGGGTTTTAGCCTATTTATTCTTGAACTGTTACCATTGCCAAGCATGTGCGTGTGTGTGGGTATGTGTGTATAGAGTGGCTCTTGAGAACGTACGCTTGCCATGTTTATTCTTAGTCTAGCTGCTTCATTGCTATGAGCTGCAGTTACAGTTGTGGAAGTCGCTTTCGTTTTGGAGAGCTGTTCCAAAGCATACTTGATTGTCTGTTTTAATCAGCGATCTGAATTCAGAAAGCACGGTTTGTAAATACCTTCTTGCAGCTTCTACCCCTGGATGGAGCCACAGAGTGCTGCTGAGAGGCAAATTTGTCAAACCAGCCCATTTTTCCTGAAAAGTGGAGTGTGTGGGATGGCAGGCAGCAGAAACATGGGGGAGACCCTTTCAGGAGGCAGGTGATTGCACAGGTGTCCACTATTCATGGTCCTTGGAGGTATCTCCTGCTGGCCAGAACTAGATAGACTAAACGAATAGTGGGTTTGCTTAGGAGCGAAGGGGGAGGAGGTGCCGCAAAAGTGTTGTTGAAGTACTTTGTGCCTCTTGTTATGTGAAAGAGGAGCAGCTCTGGTGTTGCAGAGCCGTTCCTGCCTCGTCATCCAGGCTTAGGGAAGACTAGGGGCACATAAGAGGAGAGCAAATAATTTTCATTTCAGAACACTAAAAAAGAAAATAAATATGCTTGTAGAATCCATCGTGCTCTGACGGCTACACTGTCGGGTTAGGCCTAAGAAATAAGTGTTGGTGTGATTCACTTTGCAGTCATGGCATGTTCCACTGAAACAAGAGCTGCAGCTTTCTCTGTCAGCCCTGGTGCCGCTGCTGAAAACTTCAGAGCTCAGCCTCATGTTTGCAAACAGAATCTTCTTTCAGATCCCTGAAAAATCAAAAAGAAAAGTAATCGTCCTTTCTGAGGGAAGGACCGTTTGTATACATCTATAGTATTAATAGTAAAATAACATTAGTTTATGAAAATGTGGCATGAGTTAATGTATGAAATATGCTTTACACTCTTTATTGAGCAAAGAATTCTATGTTTCATCAGGCCTTACCTGGTTCCTTCTGCTCCTTTGTCTGTTTTGTCTCGCTCTTCACCCTCTTTGCTCGGGACCTTCCTTTGCCCTTTCTCCTTCTGTGTGCCTTTCATTGCATATGACATGTTGAGCTCTGATTTCCTGTTGAGATTTATGGCACCACTGCTATCTCATGGTGAGTGTTGGCATGCTTTAGCATTTCATTGTGCAATCATATAGGCACAGATCAAGTCAGTTTACGTGACTGTATATGGGATAAGTGATATACATTACTATCAGCATGAATTTAGGTTTCTTTTCAGTTGCATGAAAGTATTGGATCATCTACATATCACTGGTTTATTGATATCTTTGCAAAAAATTATCTGGTGTTCCAATAAATCCAGTAAATCACACTCTATGGTGTGTTTGTGCTGGAATGGGCTGCATTACTGCTTGTTGAGGATATGTGTATTGGCCCCCTTCTCTTAGAAGAATTAGATAGTATTAAAATCAATGTTAGTCCTAACGTATGTTAAAGTTGGCCTCTTTGAGGGATCTAAACTTTGTGCACGTGAAGTATTCGTAGACTGCATCAAACTCAAATGCCCACCAACGTCCGCAAGTGCAGACAAGACTTGACCACATGCATCATCATTTAACTTGTGGACAGGGCATTATGGATGAGGAAGGTGCAAGCGAAGTGTTAATTCAAAGCCAAAGTGGATCTAAATCACCCTAGAATTAAAAGTTCTCTGGGCCTTAAAATCCTCACCTGAGACACAGGACTGAGCTAATAAAACAGTCTAGGTGTGATGTGCAGTTGTGCTTCCTTTGACAAATAAGGAAGGAAAATTTTGGGGTTTTTGGGGGCTTTAAAGGTAAGCCATGGGACTTGGACTATTGATATGATTGATCATAACAAAAAGGACACTCAGTTATTTCCCTTAACTATTTTTCTTGTATTTTAATAGAATCTTGTGAGTGTTTCCATAGAGGGAACAAAATAGCCTCATTAATTTTAACCAAAATAGTTTTCTATAGATTTTTTCTAAGGCTTTTGTTTTGTTTTTATTAGCTAGAAAATTCCTTTATCCGTCTGTCAGAGCCTTTAGACATGAGAACATTGTTAATGCCCTTTTGTTCTGGGACAGACAGTGCAGTCCTAGGGTTTTCTTTCTCCTTCTACACTGTATTTGTTTTGAGACTTCTTTCAGACAGGAAAACAAAACAAAAGTTCATAGAATCATAGAACAGTTTGAGTTGGAAGAGACCTTAAAGATATCTAGTTCAACCCCAGTAATACTTCAGATGTTAATCAGAGACTTAAAATTTGGCATCTTTCTGATACTAAGTAATTTGTTTCCACGTTGTAACCTGGAGGTTAGAAGCGCTGATGTTGGTTTTGGAGCTGATGCAAATGCACAACTCGATGTTCACTTTGCTTTTATTTGCTGACAGTGCTGCTTCCACCTATTCCTTCAGCAATAATTATGTTATTAATTGTTATAACTGAAACAGTTACAATAGTATTCAATTCCAACTTGGACAAGGTATCTAAAATGAACAATCTACAGAAGTGAAGCAGAAGGAATGAGAAGGGTATCTTTGAAATATCTTCTTATTGCTAAGATTTTTGTTTGTATGTCTTTCAGATACATAAAATTAATTTGCTCACAGGAGAGCGATAGTTGACAAAGAGCCAAACAGGGAGGCCCCATGTATGTGGATATGTCTTTGAACTAATGAACTTGAGCTGTCACCTCCCCTATGAGCAAACAAATATGTCTCAGGTGGTATTCTGTTCTCACACCGACCATCGCCTTTGCCTTTGCGTCGTCTTCTTGATATGGGAAATCATTTAACTTATTTTCCCAACAGTGTTTCAGACGAATGAGAAACCAAATAATATTGCAAAATAATAAGCCCTTAGGCAAAGAAAACCAGTCTAGGGCATTGCTGAGAATGGATCTAGCTGGTATAAAGCCACAAGTAGCTTAACTGAATGACTGTGGGTAACTGAAAGGCAGTGAGTGGTTGTTTCTGTGCTTTTAGGTGAATGAAACATCAAAGATGCTTCTTAGCAGCACTCAAACCTTTGCTGTCGCTCATAACCACACAAGCTTGCATGCAGTTCCTGGCCTCTGGGCCTGAACTTCAGCAGGCCAGGAATCAAATGCAAGCCACTGGAAGGAATTCCTCAAGCATCAGAGTGGAGTTTTAAAAGTCTGTGTCTATATATATCCACTGAAAAGAAGTATGGGAAGGAGATGAAGTAGAAATTGGCAAAAAAATAGCAGAGAGAATCCGTATCTGTAGCAGAAAAACGCATAATCCAAGGATCTGTAAATCTTCTGTCCATTTTTCTTGGCTGCTGAATTACCACAAAATCTATGAAGAGCAGTGTTTTAGAAAACTAACTTTTTGGAACTTTTGTTTAGAGCATTGGAAGTATATTAGTGAGTGTGGGCACTCAGTCGCCTTTTCTTACTTAGGTTACTCTGTACTTTTGGTATGTGAGATTATAGGAAGCAAGTGGGGCCTCATGGAATATGAAAAGTCTCAACTTTTGTGTCTTGAGGACACACTGGAGAGGCTGAGTTCTGTCTGTGCCTGTTACCACCGCTTTGGCCCTCTGGTCTGAATTGTGTCCTCTTCAGTTGCCAGGAGCATGATTCTGGCTTCTCCCAGAAGTCTTGCCTTGGACTCACTTGTTCAGAAGAGAAGAGAGTGTCATTGCATGGGATGGGGAGTACTAGGCAAGGGAAATGTCCCTTTCAACTCAAAGTTCCGATGCTCAGGCTGTTGTGGCATCAGTGGTGATACTTGCTTGTGCTGTGTGATCTCAATTGACATCTGACTGTGTTTGTCACACTTGTGTACTGGGCCAAGAGGGCACACGTGGAAACTGTAGTTTCTTCAGGGTCGAAAACCCCGTTGTAAGGCATTATCTGATAGCCTCTAAATGTTACACAAGTCTGAAGAAATAATGACATGAATCTTTAGTTCCTTCTGCTCTCCAGGTATTTAAAGGAAGCGAGAGCATGCCCTTAATTTTTACTGTTGTGGAAAACTTCATCCTTTCCAATTGGTATGGCACACAAACTGTTTGTTGTAGATGAAGTAACTGAGGTCTAGAAAGTCAGTATACTATTGGTCAATCATGTAAACATCCATTTGTTGGGATATTTAATAGCTTTTTGGTTATTGTGTGTACACACTGGCTTTAATGCAGTGCAGGTGTCTCTGATCAAAAGTGAAGCGATTAGCTATGACAAGAAAATTACAGACTGGGGAGCTGAGGAAGGCTGCTTTTATTTAAGGAAAAAATTCGGGTGGAGGGGTGCCCATGGCTGCCCAGGTTAAAGTGCAGAGTGCTCACAGGTGAAATACCTTAGCTGTCAGTCGTGGCTGCCAGAAACTTCACCGGACCAAATTCTCTCCGTGAGCAATCATGGGAGATAAATGAGGCCATTTTACTGTAATAATAGGGTCAAACTTAAAGATCACCTAGGTATGGACCCAGAACAGACAGAATACTTTTTGTTTTTAGTAGAAGTGATATTACAGAGGGCAGAGATTGTCTGATGATAGTGAATTCATGGAATTATATATTATCATAAATGGGTAGAAGCAGAAGTCAGGATTTAATATGCTGAAATGAGAAGGACGAAGTGATGACTAATCTTACTATTATAAGGCATAGCTTACGAAGTTACCAGTAGATGACATAGATTTTCAATAACTACATCAAGTTGCAATTTGTAGCATGGAAGTGAAGAACAGGAAAGTGCTGCATAAGTTTGAATGCAGGTAGTCTTAAATCTTTGGCAACCCTCACTTTTCAGAGAAAAATTTTGCATATGCTTTTCTGTATTTATTTCTACAGTGTATGTCTCTATCTTGCCTTACAACCTTTTACCCTCCCCTTCCAACCCAGGTGCAAACCATCCCTTATATCAAATAGCCAGCTGTGCTGCTCTCGGGCACTAAAACCTTTTGATCAGAGGACTAAAGCTCTCCCTGGGTTCAAAGAGGGGAGTAAGGGTAGAGAATGAGCTGTGGCCCTCTGATGCTGGAGCAGATTTCTTGAGACTGAAGAGCAAAAGGTCTCCTCTCCATGAGGTCTTTCTGCTCCTGCGCCTTCCTTGAGCATCTTGGTTTAGTAAGGACGCAGTTGTATTTATATTTGCTTGCCAAAAGGTGCTATAAGGTCCTCAAAATCTTTGTGTCAAAGTCCTGGGAGCATGAGCCACAAAAGAGGGTGAGTTGTGCTCTTACAGATATTTGGGGGTATAGGGAAGAAAGAAGGTGGAGGGGGATAAGAAGACAGCCCATTGCCTTCTTGAGGCTATTATGCCCTGAAGAAAGGGATGATGGAATAAAAGAAAAATAGTAGACCAGATAATAACAGTGCTTTTCTGAACATTACAACAAAAGCTGATAGAAAGGGTAATGCAAGATACGAAGGTGGTAAATGGTTAAAAGGATAATTTGCAACAGGAGTTCAGCAAAACCTGATTGTGCTGGAATAACCAGCTTTCTGACCTTTTCTTAGATTATATCTGATGTCTTTCTATTTACGATCAGGGCTCTGAGGACTCATTTTCTGTAGTGCCACTTGGGAAATGTTTAGTTAAGCTAGAGAAGATGGATATTCTTGCAAGAGTATGGTTGGGAAAGGACCTGGACAAAGGAACATTGTCAGTTTGTCATTTTGAAAATCAAATTAATGGAAAGGAAGGATGCTACTAATAAAGTCTCACAAGGAGAACTCTGTTTCGTCTACTTGAAACATACTTTTTCATGTTGTTATCTTGGCACAAAACCCTGAAATATGCTAAGGAAACTTTGATAGTGGAGTATTAGGAGGCCTTTATGAAGAAAGGAAGATAAATCCTGTGTAGAAAGAGTTTCACAGATCAGAGGGAAAGAATAGAATTGGAGCTGAGCTAATAACACACCTAATAACTTGTTACAAATTGGAGATCTTTGGCTGAAAGCAATAGTAGGAAAAGACCTGGATGAACCTGCTTGACTGCAGTACTTCTCAGTCACCTATATTAGGAACATAATAGAATATTTCATGGCCTAATCATATAATAGCAAAATTGTGAGTGTTAGGGATGGTTAGGAATTCATCTGGGGAACTCAATACAAGTGTGACCCGCTGTGGGCAAGAGACTTTTTCTAGCCCTCTTCTCTTCTGAACTGATCTCTCTGGATGATGAAGAAATTAAGCTGCCTGTCATACACAGACCTGACTTAGTGCGTTTCCTTCCTCAGTTAACAGAGAAAAGGCTGCTAGCTTGCATAGCACCTACTGGTAAATAAACATTATGCATCAAGACTGCTGAATCTTAGTAGGAATAAATAATTTGATGAAGGATTTGCCAACCTTTTTTTCAAAACCAAGATCAGTGAAGTCCTTGGCAGCCTTTAGGGTAGTAGTATCTGACCAAGGAGGGAATGAAGGCAAAAGGTATCATCAGTGGCTTGTTTTCATCTGTGGGATCTGCTCTTAGGGCTTTGACTAACCAACCGTGATGTATTTGGCTTGTATGGAAGATCTTTGTGAAATAATGCTTTTCAGTTTTCCCCTCAAAGAAATGTAACTGATAGCCACATTGAAGGTAGAGTGACTCTTGAGCCATAATTGAACTGTGTCTGGTCTCTGACCAAGCTTCAGAATTTTCAAGGTTTATTTATCAAAACTTTGCAGTTCTTTCAATCCGAAGTTGCAATTCTTGTCTAGATCACATCATCCTTATGTGTATTGCACCTCGAGTTGCTTTTCACAAGAATCTGAAGGCACTGCTAAACATAACTGAGAAGTCTTCTCCAGAGTGATCTCATTTGTGTCCTGCCTTGCTTAAGATCTTGTTTTCCATGTCTGGGAATTTAAGGATTAACTTGTCTTAGCTGAGAATTTCTTTTTCTCTGTAGTTTATCAAGGTTGTGATGGGTTGTACATCACTGCACTTCTGCAGTAGGTTTCAGACTCCTTGTGTAAAATCAGGCTTGAAGCAAATGTCTCCAGCCAGCTGTATGATCATGGTGTTGGTTTCACAGGTGAAGCATTCGTTTGACATGCAAATTATGTCAGTTTGCATTTATGAATAACCAGGAACTAATTGTGGGACAGTTCAGAATCCCAAGTGTTTGTCACCTTTGGGCTAACATGCATCTCATCTTTCTAATTGAAAGCGCTGTTAAAACACTTCTTGAAGGTGAACCCTCCCAGTGGTTTATTGCAAACTACTGTAAACACATTTCTTATGTTTCTTACCTTAGTTCTGCTTTCCTTTTGCTGATAACCTATTGTCACCATTTGTCATGGCCATTGCATTTTAGCATACTTGAGTTTTCTCTGTGCTTGAGTGACAAGACTCTTTCAGCTTATGGTTCTTTCCTTGCCATGCTTTTGAGGGATAATTTGAGTTTGTGAGATTAACGGCACAGCACAAAGTTGGTTGTACTGGTTTTGTTTAATTTCTTTTTTTTTTTTGGTCTCTTTTTGTGCTTTAAATAAGTTGAAAAAAATCTGTAGCCATCCATTTCTGGTTTTTGCTTGTTGCTTATTATAGAAGGATTTATGTATCTTATTTTTCTGAGGGTTTAGAAGTTCTATACTAAGTGTTTACTATTGTGTGATCACTTTATTAGTAAGCATAATGAATTAAAAGAGAAAACTTAAATTCATGAGACTATCATCTGTACGGTAACTCCAGCATAAACTTTGCTGGCATCCTTAAGTTCCTCATCATCTCAATGTTAGCAGCATTCCTTTTCTTTGTCTCTACATTCAGAATTTCTTTTATTTCTCTTATATGGAATAGGCCTGTTAGAATTGCTCTAGATTATAATGATTTTAATAATGGGAGATTGCATTAAGTGTTTTAGCAGAGGTCTCAGTATATAGTAATGGGAATAACCTGAAACCAAGCTTGAATGATATGATGACAATGTGTTGAACGAAAAGCCATAATTGTAAAAGATAATTGCTAGTCTAAACTTTCGAACAGGCATAGCTAAATTTTTAGTTAGATCATATTCGAGTTGATTTTGTATACATTTAATAGAAGCTCCATGTTTTTGATCTCATACTTTAAATGCAGTGAGTCTCAAATGGATAATGAAAACTTGTTGAGTAATATAGTGTGTTACAGACTATCCAAAGAGATACTCCCTTTCTTGAGTGTCGTGTTGAAAGACAGACAGAGATAATACCCTGCCCCCAGCTCCTTTTCCCTGGAATGTCACAGACTCACACCTTGGGTCTTGGTGAATGCTAGAAACCAGGGATTTCAAGCAAATGCTCACGGAGGATAAGAAAGCTACTAGGAGGAGAGTGTTTAATATGCTGTCAAAGATGACTTTACATAAAAGAACAAATGCTATCTGGTACTTTTCTCCATTCTCTTGAAATGCAAGATTGAGTACAAAGTGTTACAGATAAAATTTGCACAAGTTAATAATGTTCACATCTAATAATGTGCAATTTCATTGTAAAAGGAATTACAAAAGAGAAGTTGCAAATGCTCTTCTGTGAGAAAACCTCAGATATGAAGTCTTAGATTTCTGCTGCACGTGTTGGAGACTGGGACGTATGTTTGCAAGAGAAGCACGTGCAATATTCATCATAAATTCATACTTTTTAAAGGATGCACCTTGGGCAGTGTGCTTTGAGACTATCTGTTTGCCTTTTCCCGGTTAGAAGGGAAACAACCTGTTGGAACCGTGAACACCCAGAAATGGCAGTGCAATTACATTAAAAAAATCAGGTTACCCAGCAAAAAACAGTTGAGGAATACTGTAGTTGGACAGACTTGACACTTCATTACCCGAGTGAGTTTTGTTTTCTTGTGTTTCCCTTCCCATGGGGTTGCGCAGTGACTGTTTTCCTTTTTGGAACCACTGTTCCACGACGCGTGTTCCTTAACAAATTTTCCATTTCAGTCCTGAGACTTTTGCTTCTAGTTGAATTTAATCTCTAGATATTCTTTTTGTTCCCTGTGTGGGGAGGATTCTTACCTCCTCCCCCTGCACCAGAGCTGCTGCAAACACTTGTTCTGTTTAAGGCTGAGTGAGCTGATGCTCAGTTTGGGGGAAGGGTTGTGAGATGCTGGGTATTTTAGACACTGTATTTTTCCACAATGTTAAACACAATCAGAAAGTGAAATTTTCACTGGTGGGTATCAGTGGAATGGTGCCTGATTTGTTTCATAGGAGGCAACACTGCTTTTTAGCATATTACTGGAACTGGCCTGTAGCCCTACAAAGATGTTTAGTCTGCACTGCTGCTTAGTACGTAGAAACAGGGTGTGCTAGTCTTGGCTCTGTGTGGGTTTGTGTCTCATGGAGAAAGGAAGACCCAGCTTTAGGGAATTATTAACACACTGTTCTTCCTTTTGATTTGCAATCCTATCAGAGAAGCATTAACTGTAGGCTTTCATGGATTGCCCCATAGAGGTTTTGGGGTTTTTTTCTGGATACTTACTTTTGAGATATGTTTTGCCAAATGCACTAATATTTCTGTTCCTTTACTTGCTGAGCTGAATGTGTTGCTGCAGCACGCGCATTGGGGTAAAGCCCATCGTACAACAAAAGCTTTTGCACTTAAAAATTTGGAATAATAAAGTTTTATCTTTTCCAAGATAAAGATGTTCAGCAAAACTTCAAAGAATATCTGTTCTGCTACAAAGGCTTGATATGATTTTCAATGGTTGTGAAGCCGCGGCGAACTATCCAAACAGCATGCGTGTGGCTGCTTGGTGTTGTTGCTTAGTAACGTCATCCTATTGTGGAGGCATTCAGCCTTCAGTCAAAGTGGTTAGTGAGCAGGAAAGTTATAAATGGTGATTTGTATCACTGTACAAATGTTCCTGAATGTTCCTGTTTGTGCATGGGACTTTTTTCCCCTTTTGGTAAAATTGGCAGGGTTGAGGGGAAGAGAAAAGGTAGAGATTAAGAGGGGAGGGGTGATAATACCTAATGTGAATATTCAGTTAATAGTTTAAAAAAAAAATTAGAAATTTAATCCCTCACTTTCTGCCTTGCTGAGTGCATGTTGTTGCTGTGTGGTAGTGATAGGATTGGGGGAGTTTTTGTTTTTTCGTTCTTTCTCTAGTGACAGTTCCCTAGATCAGAAATGAAAAGGGAATTATCTCCCTGAACTTGTCAGTCACATTTAATCTGCTCTTTCTTTCTGGCTATCTTTACCTCTTATCCCTTTGCTCACAGTCACACTTCTCTTCTTCCAATAACAATTTGGTTTTGATAAAATGTTTTAAGCAGGTGAATGCTTTTCAACAGAATGAGGACAGTAGCAGGAAAAAAGAAAATGCTTGTGAGGAAACACAAATTTATGATGTGAGGTTTTTCTGCTTTTCCTAGGTCTGTAGAATTAAAAAAATGGGTAAAATTCTTTGCAGTCAAGACACGTGGCATGACTAAAAACGCAGACAAGAAAATATTTTTAGGTTTATTTTTCTTTTAGATATACATAACAACTAATTTCAGTATTTGCTTAAAAACTAGTTTAAATGGGATGAAATTTACCCGTATACATTTTATAATACACAGTAAGCTTTATCCAATGATTTTTAAAGCTTATTTTGGGCCTTTTTATTACACTTTAAAAAGCGTAATCCATTTTTCCCTCCCCTATCTTTATTTTTAGCACTGATATGAAAAGTGCGAAGCCTAGGTCAGAGGCTGGGTTTGCAGTGTCCCTTAAGCAGCCAAAGCCAATCTTGTTTTGAGGAGACTTTCCTAAGATACTTAATCTGGTTAATGGACAAATTATGTCTGGTAAATTCCACAGTGTTAGCCAAACTGCTGAATGTGACAGTATCCCGACAGTGAAACTGCAGTGGAAGTTTACAAGAAATACTCCAGGTCATTCATCTTATTACACTTTCATCTTTTAAATAGAAAACCTGAGGAAAAGCAGTTTTAAGATACTGGCAAATGAAGCAAGTGTGTTCTTTCAGTTTGGGGAGTTTGTATTGTAGCACATACTTGTTTTGTGGTGGTCTCTGATAGTATGGACCAGGGATGCCGAAGTAGCACATACACGTTATTCCAAGTTTGATGTGTGTTGAAGGCATCATGCGTAATCAGTTAATTCAATGATGGTATTATTTGTACAAATTATACTGAGTCACAAACGTAATAGTATAGTGAGAAGGGAAAAAAGTACAGAGACAAAAATTAATTTAATTTTGAACTAATTTTTGTTAATCTTTCATTTCAGTATTAGGGGAAAGAGAAACTTTAGACTCAAGTTAGTACACGAGCACACACACGTGTACAACATGTTAGTGTGCAAAACCTAAACAGGTGAGAAAGCTGTGTTTAATAGAAATCTAAACTAAATTAAAAGGAATTCACTCCAGATTGTGCTTTAGTTGGTGCAGGTCGTTGGTATGCTAAGGGCACGAGCTGACATACCCAAGGTGTGCATTAGCTGGTGCTGCCATCTGGCCTGTCGTGTCTTACTGGTTAATTTAACCATCTGTCACGTCTTGACAATTTGCCTTTGCTTTCAGTATTTCAGGTAGATATGTTTTCTTGTCTTTGGTCCCGTACTTTTCGTCACACAGTGCTGACATATTTCCATTAGTTGAGATTTATTAGTTGTATTTATAGTAACATTTGCTGTAGATCATATTGTCCTTTTCCAAGCTTGTGAGGAGAAGATGCATATATTCAGACAACCATTTTGGAGGTGCATCTGCATAAATTTCTGGCAAAAAGGGTCAGTATCAAAACTCTAGCTATGAATGTTTGACTTTTCTCCTCCACTTCTCCCCTTGTTCACTTCTAATACTGTACTTGGGTTCGTGTCAGCTTCTTTACTATGTAAAGTAAACCAGTTTACTGTATGTAAAGTAAGTTTCATTACACATGAGTTCAGAGTAAAAATCCCACTATTCATATCCTCTTTCTCACATGTTGCTTTTTGAGAATTACAGTGATTCTATGACCTGATGTACTGTATAATTTTTTATATTTTTAATCTTTTTTTTAATAAGGGCAGTGGCATTTCGGGGCAAGCATCTACAAGCAGTTCACATCAAAAAGATTTTTTAGCCCTGATGTGCCATTTAAACCAAAAATTTCTTTCAGTCCTCTGACAAGTATCCAACATACAAAAATTGCGGTGTTTCTTTTGGTTTCTGTGTCTGCAGTCTCTTACCTCACTGATGAGCTTTCTATGATTTTATCATCATGTAAAGTCATTTTTTGTAGGTTGTTGTTTCCTTGTTTTTTTTTTTTTCCAAGGAAACCCCTTCTAATCTAAGGAAAACTCAGTGCAAATTATGTTAGCGATGTTGTAATTATATTTGAAATTAAAAATCTATGCAGCCAGCTGTGAATGGTCAGTCCTCTTTGTTAAAAAAATCAAATATTCTGAGTGCAATGTATTGTAGTGCGTTCAGAGACAGAGTATGATATTTCAAGCCCCAGGTAGCCAGAGATACACTGTGTGTTGAAATGTGTGGGGTTGCGACCAAGTTAAGTTAAATGGTGTAAACACATTGCTGATAAATGGTAATACAATGGCCACTGAGCATCATCCTCAGCTCATGTCACATTAATGATATTCCTGTGTCTTTGACATAAGGAAATTGCTTAATGGGACTCTTGATGAATATATTTTGTGATGGACAATTTCTAAATGAGGTCTGAAAGGTTTATCTAGTCAGATCTCAATGTTTTCCTTCATGTTGAGATGTTCACTTGCACATTTTGTGTTTCCAATGGGCTCTTAAATCCTGGAGAAGAGGACAGTACCATATGCTCTTGCCATTAGAGATGTTTAGAGAGTATCATGAATTCATAAGGCTTTTTCTTATGGCTGCAGTAAGGCAGGAGGACTGATTGCAAAGGCTGTTACAAGGGGCATGAATAAAAATTGTTCAGGTCTTATTAAGGTGTATGCAAATGCCTGTGTATCCATTCATTTGAATAGTTTGAATATCCTTAGTTGCTTGAAATGAAGAATGTTGCCAGTATAATGGTATACTTTATTGACCTAAACTGTCAGATTAGCCGTGTCGTTTGAATGTGTCAGTTTGTATTTATTTCCATGACAGCCCACGCAAGCTCTGAAGAGCAGTTATGGATTATTTTATGTATTTTTCTTATTTTACACTTGTCTGATTACAGTATTTTGCTTCCTGTGTAAAGTAAGACTTTGTGAAAAAAGAACATTTTCCTAGGAAATAACTGTTTCCCTGTGTTACTGAGGAATATACCTGAATAATTTGGAAACCTTTAGCTAGTAGGAGTCTTTTTAACTGTAAAGAGTGGAGATTGTCTTTTTGATCCAGTAAGTGGGACTGCCCTCTTCGCGACTTATCACTGTTGCCCCTCTTGAATGTGGGAGGAGAGCAAAAAGTTGTGGGCAGATTGTATCATCATCTGGTAAAACTGCTGGCCAGTTCTGTTATCAGTTTTGCCCTGATCCACCTGTCTGGGGGTTCACGTGATACCCTGGCTGGAGCCTGACCAGTCTACTTTTACAAGCTCCAAAGAAAGTGGAATGGCCACTCTTCTGTAACTCTGTTGAGTTTCAGTCTTAACTTGGACACTTCAGAAGGCAGAGGAAACTCTTTTCTGTATGCTTTGTTCTGACAGTTAATCAGTTTCTGTTTAAAAAAAAAAAAAAGTTCCCTACTTTGACATCCCATTCCTCCTTGCTTCACTTTTGATGCCTCTTCCTGCTCTTTTAGAGCTTTTAGTCTTCTCCACACTTTCTGCTGTGTTGCATTTCCAGCATTGCTCCTAAATAGTGATTTAGCTCTTCTCTGTGGTTTTGGATTTTGGTTTTATTTTGTTAATCTAGAAGGGAGAAAAAAACACTCCTTCAGAGCCGTGGTCATAAGAGTTCTATGTCTACTTTGATACATCATCCATAATTAATGGCTTGCAGAACTGTAAAATTAATAGTGATTTGTCTTTCAGCTTGTACGTAAACCTATCTTGGGTGGGCTTGATGCTTTATACTTACTTCTCAAAGGGAAAGAAGTCATTGCTGTTAAGGATGAGTAGCCCAGGGAGGGGAGAGGAATGTAGTGGGGTGAAGGGATGGTGGCTGATTAAGGTCTGTACAAAGGCAGTTTGGAGTGAGCTCTGGGTTCAGTTTAAGAAGCCACTTCTGTGGAGGAGCTTCTTTGAATGCAAGAATGCTAATGGGCTTTGGTAATCCAATGTTTTATTGCTTCCTAGTAGTGTATTGATTGCTGCTGACTGTTTTGACCTTGTTGCTTTTCTAACCTCTCTGAGCTTTAGACTGCGTTAATGCAAGAGTGTTTTGAAGCGGATGATACAAATCAGCTTCCAGCTTCAAGTAGTAAAGGATGCAGCTATTTGCTGCTAACGCAGGGCGCAGGCAGGAGGCATGTTATACCTACCTCTTTCTTAGTGGCATCAATTCTTCTAGTTCATGGTCTTTGCTGTGATCGATTATGGTATCAGTAGCAGCAGAACATGGTGGAAGGCCTGAGTATTTAGAGATGTGCAGATAACTGCTGGGATGCAGTTATTTGAAATCTATAACATTCCCCACACTCCTGCCTCTTTTTTTTAAAAAAAAAGTATATACAAAACATCTACAAGTCTTCTATTGACTTCAGGTGTAATTACATGTTAATTTTCCTGCAAGTTATCTGTGTGAGCTTTACTAGATATGGTATAGCACTGGCAACAAAGATAGCTGTTGGTATTACAGGTATTGGTTAGTCAATTTTAATATTTAAATAAAGCATGTGAGAAAAAAATGTTGCTCCTAATTGAGACTTGAATAAATCAATATGTGTAACAATTGTAAGAGCAATAGAAAAGAGATTGTAACTGAAAACAGAACTTGCTGTTCCAGTTTTTGAAATACCATCTTAATAGAAATATTAAAAATCATAGTGGTATTCCATCCACCTGGCATGTACAGGATGACCAGACTGTCAGGCCAGGTCAGCAAGGGTTTAGGAAAGGCAGGACCTCCTTAACTAACCTGATCTTCTTCTATGACAAGGTGAGCCTTGTTTCCTTGTGGTGACATAAATCCTGTGGATGTCTCCCTAGACTTTAATAAAACCTTTGACACAAGGTTCATGGCTTTGACTGGTGTACTTTTTTCTGGCTAAAAAACTTTCTGGGTGGCCAAGCCCAGAGAGTTGTGGTGAACAGAGTTAAATCCAATTGGCTTCCAGTCACAAGTGGCTTTCTGCAGGGTTCAGTGTTGAAGCCAATTCTGTTTAATATCTTTACCAATGATCTGGCTGAGGGGATTGAGTGTTCCCTCAGTCACCTTGCAGATAACACTAAGCTGGACAGGAACGTTGATCTGCGCCAGGGCAGGAAGGCTCTGCAGTGGGATCTAGACAGGTTGGATTGATGGGCCAAGGCTAACTGCATGCAGTTCAGCAAGGCTTAAGTGTGAGCCAGCGCTGTGCCCAGGTGGCTGAGAAGGCCAACAGCATCTTGGCTTGTACCAGAAATGGCTTGGCCAGCAGGAGTAGGAAAGTGATTGTGTCACTGTACTCGATGCTGGTGAAACCCCTTGAATGCAGTGTTCAGGAAAACCTATTGGTTCAAAGAGCATTGTTCATTAGTAACTGGACAAAAAAGCTGCAGGGCCTGTAATTCTTTATTCCATAGCAAGTATGATTTGTTGGTGCTCTGTTGAACCTCTGGAATGTTGTCCTCAATTTTCCTATTTATTTTTTTTCTTTCTGAATAGAACCTTTATTCAGAAAGAAAAAAAAATAAATAGGAAAATTGAAATGCATTCTTTTCCTCTAGACAGTTTGTATTAAAGTTGCAGTAACTTTGTGTCTGTGTATCTCTCTCATTTCTGTCTTACCTTGCTATCACACATTACTTTAGATCTGTGCTTTGCATTTTAAAATATTTAGTGGTTTTGTATTCAGCAAAACCACTGCCGACACGATGAATGTGGGAGAGTTTTTCAGCAAGCATGGCTGCACCATTTCTCCGAGTAGCACAAGCTAAGCTAGCAGAACATCGCTGACGCCCAGGATTTTAACTTCACGGGACTTTTAGCAAGGGATGTTACAGTTATATCTTTGATTGCTTTTCTAAACATTTAAATAGAATGTTACCACATTGTGATACAGACCTAACCTTTGTTGAATGTTGCTTGCTTGCTTGCTTGGTTCTTGCCTTCAAAGTGTGTAATGTTTGCATGGCTTCCCTGTGACTCCCCTTGGGAATCTTGCAAATAGACCACGGAGCTGAAGTGCCTAGGTGGCAAAGTGATTCAAGTGACAAATGTAATCACAGCTGGAAATATGAGGGCCTCCTTTCTACAATATCATGGTAGAAAATAATGCTTTCATGGTAGAATAATAAAATAATTTAATGCAATTCCAGTTGATTTTTTTTAAAAAAGAGCTGCACCCTCTAAAATAGTTTTTTCAGAATACGTTTAATTTATTCATCCTCAAATGATTTAAGATGAAAAAGTCTTAGCAATAAGATTTTTTTTTTAACTGTTGAAAACAAAACATTGATGGGGCACAACTGTTCTGTTGCACTCCCGTGAAGCAGCAAAAAGATTAGCTTTCATGCAACTACCTCTTTTCATCAGCTTTACCTTGTTTCGTTTGTATGTCTTAAGATTTGGATATAACATGTGAATTTAGTTCTGACTTTTTCTCCCTCTTCTCCCACCTTCCTTATTCTTCTGTGGACCTCTTTGTAGTAAGGCATTCCTGGACCTCACAGCTTGTTTTTACTAATATTATTAATATTATTTTCCTCGTTTAAGAAGAGATATTTATCTCTCCAAAATATGTAGTTCCCTTGAAAGAAATACAGTAGTGGAGTAGATGCAGGCAGCTAGGTAATGCAACTGAAGTGATTACCTGGAGCTTTTCTGCCCTTGCATGTTGGTTTAATTAGTATGTTGAAAAAAATTATTACCTTGATTTGGGGGTTTTGGGGTTTGGGTTTTTTTTGTGTTGAAGCACTGCTTTCAAGTAAACTTTAAGTAAAGTAGTTCCTTTATTTGTCTTTGTTGTTCTCTCTCTCAAATGTCTCTTAAATCTGTTTACAGCTGGGTCTCGGGCATCTTACAGCAGCCAACACAGTCACCTTGGCTCCGAGTTAAGGGCACTGCAGTCTCCAGAACACCATATAGATCCTATTTACGAAGACAGAGTTTATCAGAAGCCCCCTATGAGGAGTCTCAGCCAGAGTCAGGGGGACCCTCTGCAAACAGCACACACAGGCACATATCGCACTAGTACAGGTAGGTGGATGTAACTTGCATGATTGTCTTTCGATGAGATATACCTTATTCTTCAGTACTAATAATTCTTTTCTTTCCGATATGCTAAACAAAACATATTATGTGCATGCCAGTCAGACGAATTATCTTGTGCGGATGACAGCTATCAATATAACCCCAAAGCATGTATGAAACATAGAAATACTTAATATTGTGTAATGTACAGTAGGTTAAGCTAATTTGGGGAGGGAGCTTACTCATAAGGAGAGAGAATATTTTTTATTAATGATGTGTGCTGTCTTTAAGAAAAATCTGTTGTCCCTAAAGAAATTGCTATGCTTGCAAAGATATTTTCTGTAGTTCAAAGGGTCTGCAAGTTTCCTTCCACATGAACCTAAAGGTTTGTTCACTCGCTTTCAAAGCGAGTCAGATGGAAATGTTCTTTCTTGTTTCTGCAGCAGAGGTACAGTTAGGTATATGTACACAGACATTAAATTGAACTGTGGCATAGAGAAAAGCTGGTTAGCATCATTGATTTATCCATCAATAATAATAATAATAATGGTTGTCCATGAAAAGCATTGGTGCACAAGTCCTACTTTCAGAATATCCTCTCAACCAAATGAAATCACAGCTGTATGTTAGAACCCACAAATAGATCCCAAATCAACAGGGATATTTCTGGTATTTAATGCAGAAAATAATTGGAGTACGTAAATGCTATAGCCAAAATAGCCTAAAGCAGATGTAGAAAGAACTTGCCTTAGGAATTATAAGTATTTCTGGTGTTTTATCTTTGCTCTGTTGATGAAAGAGAGAAGATTATGTCCATTCTCACATCATTCCCAGTTTCATTAAGAAAAAAAATAGGTGTCCTTTTTGGAATAAGATACTTCACTTTCTTTTGAAACTTTTTAAAACCTATTTCTCCAAGGGCAAGGCTAGCAGGTTTTGCATGTCCAAATTTTCTGTTGTTTTACATAAGCTTGAGTGTTCAGGATAAAATCCTTAATAGAAAGTTTTTCCACAGCATTCTCTAGGTAAATACCTGTAACAGCTTTATGCTTTTTGAAAAACACCATTAAAACATTTCCTTCCTGTTAAAGAAACCGTGTTAGTATGTTTTGTGTAGAGTCACACGTATGAGAAAAGGTTGCAATTCTTTTAACAAGGGACATAAGACCTCTGCGTAAAACACTGAGCCGTGGAAGCAGTGATAGGGATTGAAGCAGTTGTTTATACTGAACTTTAAGCCTCATGTTACGCATGTGGCTGCCTTGTATTTCCTATATGATATTCTCCTTCCAAGTCACGCTCTGAAGAGTTTCTTGTTTTGCTTGCAAAATATCCCTTGGTTCTCCGTGCTGGAGGAGCAGATTGTCTTGCAACTGTAATCTTCACAGCACCTTTGCAAGGAAGGAAGCCCTGTCAACATAGATCACGATTATAGTGAATGAAACTGGGACACAGAATGTTAGTGGGTGATACCTGAAGACAGATCTTTCAGGAGGCAAGAGGTAAAGCTAAGAAAAAACTATGCAGATTTGGATAGCAGAAATGAGCCCTGTGAAGGTGACTCTTGTTTTACTGTTTGGGATATGGGTTTGAACGCTCCTCCAGACTCATTATGAAGAATGACCCCAACAGTCTAACTTGGTGTTGGGTTGAGCCTCTCTGCTTTCCACTTCTACCCTCATCATCAGAGTCAGGGGAAATAAAAGCAGGGTGGATGAGTGCCAGGTCAATTATTCTGTTCTCCATCAATAGCTGTTAACTGTGGATGCTGTCAGCCTTTCACACAACTATTCTGAAGAGCTGTCAGCACTCAAGGGGGAATTTTGGGCTGGATTAGATCAGCTCTCTGACTCCTCCTGCCTCTACTACAAATGCCCCTAGGAACATATCCCTTCTAGTGGAAACCATACAAATTTTCTTGTATTAGCAGAAAGGAGGGGAAGGTGTTCAACTGAAGTTTGGATAATGTGACTTTTATTTCTTCTTTGAGTTGTCTTAAGTGGTTTTTATTATTGGACTGAATAGCTATTTGTCTTGACTTTTTGGTGTGAGATATCAGGGGTGCAGATTGCTCTGTGCTCCCTGAAGGTATGTGCCAAGGCCTCATGGCCTGCATCTCCTGTGTGCTTGAATAGCACTGGGGAGGCAGGAGATAGGGCTTTTAGACTTAATTGTGCTGCATTGTCGATGATAGCTCACACTCTGTTGTCTGTTGCAACAGTACCTTTAATCATGATGATGCTTTACCACATCTAATGGAAAAAAAAAAAAGGGAAGGCAAACTTAGTCTAAGGACTTTATCCAATGCCTGGATTTTTGATTTTTTTTTTTCCCCTTTACAGCCAATACTGCCCATAAGAAAGAAAAATTATGCTAGTTATATTTGGAAAGCATTTACTTTTGTAATTTTTTTTTTAAAGAGAACATTCTCCTTGAATTTGAAAATTTCCCTTAACTTGGAAGATCAAGTGACTCACAGAATGGAAATTTTTTTCTTTAATATAGGCTTCACCTTGTTCTCTTTTGTGAGCTCTTAAATACCTATTACTTTCAGGAATGTTTACACAACTAAGGATAAAACCCACTCAGAGTTTTTCATCCTCTAGTTCAATCAACATTCACTGAACAGAATTCAATAAGCTAAAATTTCTCTGCGGGGTGAATAAATTCATTTTGTGCTTTTTACTCACTGTTTTGGGGGAAAACATTTAAAAAACAAAACAAAAAAAAAAACCCAAACCAAATCTTCTGTGTTTTCTTTGTATTGATTGAAATATATAATGATACAGCTTCTTATTGCAGAAGGTACAAAATAGTAGGAGCTTACAGAACATCTTCCTTACTTGTATAATCTTAGGTAGAGGCAGGATGAATTCTTCATCACTTTGTGGTTTAAATTATGACCAGTTGTGTTACTGTCAAGCTGTCTAAGCTAAAAATAATCTTTCAAAGTTGACAGCAGTAGCTGCATAGGCTTTTTTGGTCTGTAGCTTTTACTTGACAATCCCTTTCAGTCTTCCAAGGGTAATGCCTTCTCTTATATAAAAAGTACCAACCCAAACTTTTGTCCTAAAAGTAGCAATAAACAAGAAATACTACTTATGAAATGGGAATGTGTTTGGAGGGAGTACTTGGACATAATACAAGTAACAAATTAATATACTTACTGAATAGCAACTTATAACTTGCATTTGTAACCTAACAAAATAATAGTAATAATTCTTGTCCAGGCAGGTGCATTACCTGTTTTTCTTAAACTCAAAAGCCTTGCATTATTAATTTAAACTATAAGTTTAAATAGAGATAAGCTTATTTGATGGGATGTTTACACGAACACCACTGGAATTTGAAGAGGGTTGTTACCTAAGAGGGGGTAAGGATTGCATTTTGGCCAGAATGAAACACAGAGCCAATTGTTCTCTTATTTGCAAAACTAGAAGTTTAGACTAGGGATTTAGTCCTTAATTATGGACATTTGTTCACAATAAACATGAAACAAGTCAAAGTGGCTGAAGTACCACTATTTAGTAAGCATAGGATTTCTGTAGCTGCCTTGAGGAGAAAGCAGCCTTGCTGCTCAGGTTCTGGGTTGTCTGTGCCAATCGGCAGTGGAGGAGCCTGCTCTGGCAGCAGTGGGGTCTGTGGGATCATCTCCCATCAACTTCTGGAGGCTGGCAGCGCTCTGGAAGTTTGTAATGACACTTGATTTCATTGTGGTACCTTGGTGAAAGAGAAGAGCCCTCTCTAAAAAGTTTGTGATTTCCAGATGAAGTTACTAAAACCTTTGAATGAATGCTGTCCCCAGTGGTTTGGGAGACAGGGATAGTAGATGGGAGGGCTGTGCTTATTCTGAACACTCCACAAACTGGGGCTTTATCATCTGAAATAAAATCTATTGGTTAAAAGCAAGACTGATTCTGATAACTATGGATCTCAAAACCTTGAGAGCGCTTGTGCTTTTAAAGTCCTCACTGGTTTTGGGGGCTGTGGGCAAATATGAATCGGCGATTACACCATTGAAGTGAACCTGTCATCTTCAGCTCTGTGAAAGATGTATGCATCTCACTAGCAACAAGGGAACCTTGAAGGAAGCTAAAGGATTGCCTCGGGATGTGCAGCCAGAGGACAGTCTCTGCTTCTGGCCCTTGAAAGTCACCATGGGGAAAGCCTCATGATGCAGCTCTGTCATATGAGGTTCAGCAGCTTTGTATGGTTATGTGACCAGCTGGCACTAGATTTGAGTCCTAGGTGCATGGAGCTCAGGTGCCTCCTTGATGAAGTTGGGACATGCTAGAAAGGCACTGTGAGGACCCTTCTGTCTGAAAAGGATTAAGAAGAGTAGGATCTGTGGTCAATGTTGTTGGAATTAAAAAGAGGGTCCTGGAACGAAAGCTTTATTTGAAAGGAGGTTGAATTGTGGAAGGATAAACAGTCAAAGTTTTTGTTGCCTCTGAAGAGTGGCTTTGAGTGAGACTTGAAGTTTACCAAATATGCTTTTACAGTGGATTATGTGTCAGGGAGCATGTGTAGGGCAGAGGCATTCCTGCAGATCTTCTGGGGCTAACTCCAAAGCTGCCTGATGTCACTGTGTGTGCTGATGGTTGCCAAGCTGCCCTCCAGCTGCACTGGTGGCAGCCTCTCCTTAATGCCAGATCTCCCTGAGGTTCCTCCCACCAGTGCTTGGGTGGTTCCATCAGTGCATTGCTCCTACAGCTGTGTGTTACCAAAAGCTGTGCTGCCTCAGGCTGCACTGCCTCCTGGGTGATACAGTAGAGAGTGCTGATCAAAGAGAAGAGGCCTGTGAAGTTCCTGATGGCAGATGCAAACCAGAAGTGTGGCTCTTTGCAAGCTGGGTTTCCCAGCAGAAGGAAAGTGCTGTCAGGAAAGCTATGGAGAGACTGATGGGGTTCTTTTCCAGAGAAAAGCATTATCTGTTGCTCCTGACTGTGGTTTCTGTTCGAGTACTTGCCAGTGGCAGGGGAAGCTCTGAATTTCATTCTTCTGGGATGCAGCTCAGGAAAAGCTGCTGAAGCTGAGAAATGCTGTTATGTTTCTGGATAGATGCTGCTGTCCTCTTCTCCACCTGCCTTCCTGCTCCTGCAGGGTTCTTCATGTGCTGAAGACGAAGTCCAGCTGCAGGCCAGTTACAAGTGGGGTTCCCCAGGGCTCAGTGCTGGGTCCAGCTCTGTTCAGTGTCTTTACCAATGACCTGGATGAAGGCATCGAGTGCAACCTTAGCAAGTTTGCAGATGACACTAAGCTGGGTGGAAGTGTCTATCTGCTGGAGGGTCGGGAGGCTCTGCAAAGGGATCTGAACAGGCTGGACCGCTGGGCTGAGTCCAACGGCATGAGGTTTAACAAGGCCAAATGCCGAGTCCCGCACTTGGGGCACAACAACCCTGTGCAGCTACAGACTAGGAGAAGCCTGTCTAGAAAGCTGCCTAGAGGAGAGGGACCTGGGGGTGTTGGTTGACAGCGACTGAACATGAGCCAGCAGTGTGCCCAGGTGGCCAAGGCGGCCAGTGGCATCCTGGCTTGTATCAGAAACGGCGTGACCAGCAGGTCCAGGGAGGTTATTCTCCCTCTGTACTCGGCACTGGTGAGACCGCTCCTCGAATCCTGTGTTCAGTTCTGGGCCCCTCACCACAAGAAGGATGTTGAGGCTCTGGAGCGAGTCCAGAGAAGAGCAACGAAGCTGGTGAAGGGGATAGAGAACAGGCCTTATGAGGAGCGACTGAGAGAGCTGGGGTTGTTTAGCTTGGAGAAGAGGAGGCTGAGGGGAGACCTTATTGCTCTCTACAACTACCTGAAAGGAGGTTGTAGAGGGGAGGGTAATGGCCTGTTCTCCCAAATGACAGAGGACAGGACAAGAGGGAATGGCCTCAAGCTGTGCTAGGGGAGGTTCAAGCTTGACATCAGGAAAAACTTTTCACGGACAGGGTTATTGGGCACTGGAACAGGCTGCCCAGGAAGGTGGTTGCGTCACCTTCCCTGGAAGTGTTTAAAAGACAGGTGGATGAGGCACTGAGGGGCATGATTTAGTTATTGATGGGAATGGTTAGACTTGATGATCCAGTGGGTCTTTTCCAACCTAGTGATTCTGTGAAAGGAGTCTGTACCAATGGATTCCTTATGTGAAGTACTGATCCTAGTTATGTCTTTCTCCTGTAGAAGTGTGTCATGCTTTTGTGGGGTAGGGGCAGCATTTGCTTCCAGAGTCCAGTCATTCTTCATGGATTAGATGGGCTGCTGGAGTGATGAGAAGAGGACCCAGGTGGCTATGTCAATGTCTGCTGCTTTGCTGCTGCTACATGGCCCAGACTTATGCTGTCCTGAAGGTTAAGCACTGTCTAAGTGAAGAAGGGCAGTCCTTCAGTGCCCTATTGACTCCTGTTCTGGGTGCCAAGCTCATGTGCCATTCACCCATGCTCCCTGGGGCTCCCTTCCTGTAGGAGAGGCAGCCGCACTCCCAACCCATTTGAACTTCCATTTCTTTGACAACGTAGAGAGAAGTCTGTCATTGTGGAGTTGTTGCTGGAAAGCTGCACCACCGCCAGCTCCTTGCCTTCGCCCTGCCTTCCCTCTGCTGCTGGTACTGTGGGGCAGAGCTCTGCCTTGCTCTCAGAGTGCTGCTCTGCTGTCAGATGACTGCATGGACAGCAAGAGAGGCAGCGATTTGTGGGAGCTGTAGCTGCTGAGTAGGTGTGAGTCGATATTTTTTTGCAATTGAGCATTTTACAGTAAGTATAGAAAAGTATGGGCTGCTTAATGCTGCTTGTAAATACCCAAGTACTTCATTTGCTCTGTGTTTTTTTATGGTGGCCCAACTTAGGCTTGATTCTCAGTATTTTGTCCTGATTACGATGGATACATAAGTTGATCTAAAGTACATCATCTTCACAAGACTAAATATTTATCTCCGTGTGTAATAAAACATTGGATATATTTGATGTTTTTAAAAGTCATTCTTTCAAGGTGAAGACTTATTCACATTGTGAGGCAGTTTTCTAATACTTGAAAAACTGGCTGTGTGAAGAAAGTTAAACACTGGTATCCTATAAAATAATTTACTCTATTTTCCATAATAATTAAGTCTATTTTACTACAGTCTTGTGGCATCACAAATTGATAATGTATTTTCTATGTTTGCTTTTACAGATAAACTTGTTCTTTAACTGGTTTTAACTTAAATTTTAACCTTTTTAAGGTGTTGCCTTTTTTTTTTTTTAGTGGTTACAAAGTAGTTTATAACAGTATTCAGATGATCTCTGAAACAAACGAGAGAATGGTTTTAAAAAAATTTTGTTCAAAGAGATACCTTTTTGATATTCATTTACAATACCTTATAGCAAACAGTCCCTTTTTAAATTCTCTTTGGCTGTTTTAAATTGCTGAAGTTAATTATGATTTAAACATGCTGAAAAAATATAGAATACTAACGCAGCATTCTTATGTTGAAATGAGACTATGTAAAAATGACCTTGTGGGACTCCAATTTTAATGTCACGGTGAATTCCATAGAGATGGCTTGGTTCACGGCTTTCTACACCTGTGAGGCACACAAGCTGTAGGAATCAGACTCTAGGCCTTGCACATCACCAGTGACAGGTTCCACAGGACAATTTATATCCCAGTTGCCCACACCTATCTCCTCTGTTCTCAGGTTGTGAGTGTTGCTTCCTAGCATGGAATTGGAATGTAGCTAGCTTGACATATCGCTCATAATTCAATAGACTTCAAATTAATGAGTAGAAGGAATTTTAAGAGATTTAGAGGAAAAAAATTATTGGGCGGTTAGGTGTTTTCACATTCTTACAGTGAGCATTGATGAGTAAATTGGTATAGTTTTACTATGCTTTCAGAGCAGCATCTAGCTATTAATGCAAAACTGTGTGTTCTGTGCTCATTCCTGTATTACAAGTATTTCATTTGAAAGTAAAAAGGGAATCTCGGTTTCAAAAGTATTTTTTTTTAATTTAGCTTTAAAGTGGTCACTTCAGGCAAAAATGAGGAGCAACAGAAAAATCAGCTTTGACTTGCCGTGTTTGGATTAAAACCTTTTTCTTTTATACTGCTTCTCAAATGTTAGTGTCCAGGTGTAAAATGCAATACACTAGAAATACCAATTGCTTCCTTCTGCTTGGTTTGTGTTTTTTCTTCTGGTTAGGGGATGGGTTTGTTTTTGTTTTTTGTTTTGTCACAAGCTGATGTGCTATGCAGAGGCATACTGTGATGCCACAGATGCAGATTAATTGAGGATCATGCTGGTAAATCACACAGCATGGAGTTCTGGCTATAGGACATAATGTTTTCAAGGAAATTAAAAAGAAAAATTATTCCTACTACTGCTTCTCTATTAGTTTGGTAATGGTGTGATAATAGACCTGTATTCCTAACTGACATCCGCTTGATAACGTTGCTTTGGGAGAGAGAATTACAGGAAACAACTGGGGAACAAATCTTCAGTACAAAGTAAATTGAGCACAAAATACCTTGGTAATATGCATAGTGAATAACAAATCACCTTGAAGCAATGCAAAGTTATAATCCCATTTCATTTGACAGGTTGGGGATGTCTGATATAGCCTTATCTGTGTTATGTTCTTAAGTGTTTTTAAGTGGTTTTGGGGTTGGATTTTTTTTCTTCAAAGGTACAGTGGCATCTCCTCTGAGAAAGAATATTGATTTTATCTATTAGAATTTTGACAGGAGTGTAACAAAAGACATTGCTTTCAACTTGAGTGGTGACCAGTGGTCACTGTAAAGCTGTAGGCAAGAACAGTAAGAGAGGGAGGGAAGTGGAAGGGGATGAAAACCCCACAGAACCACCTTTGTAATCTGTGAGTAATATCACCCTTGTAGAGGAGAGGCATTTCTCCAAATAAGATATTTGTAGCTTCTAATTACTGAGCCCGTGGCTGGGTTCTGTAGAAGTATTGTACCCATCTGAAGACAGCCCAGATTTCACCATTGCTCTATATGGAAACCTTTTTAAATGGTCAGTATCCAGAGCCTCCTCCAGCCTTCAGAGGCTTATGGCTTGTCTTATGTATTTTCTAGTTCTATTCTCCTTTTTAAATAGGAGGATGACTTAGAGCCTGTATAAATGCTTCTCGGATGTCCATTGACTTTTGCCACCTACTGAAGGAGAAATGTGATTATAAAATCTTGGATCAGGGAAGTACATACCTTGTAAATCTCATCTGCCATTACTGAGAAAATACAATGTCTACTCTGTCTGTTTTATTTATCATGTATTTACTGTACACATGCAGTGTCAGGTTAAAGCCTGGTCACATTAGACTTTTGTGATGCAGGATTATGTCCGTTCTCTTTTATTTACTTGAGTAATGTGTAGAAATACAGGGTTGTCATTAATGAAATAAGAAGCCATTCAGACAGCTTTCATAAATCTCCTTCTTGCAAATCTTTACTGAATAAAACCACAATGCTGTGCCTGATGTAACTATCCAGTAATGCCTTCAAGACTACTAATGCTTTTGTTAAGAAGGTGATGCTTTCTGCAGTATTGTATTTAGAGGCACTCTTAAAAACCGCAAGCCCTTTTTTTTAAACTCAAGATTACATCTACTGTCTACTTTTAGAGGTAGTCACTTCCTTTGTCATAATTTCAGCAGTTTACCTGTAGGGTTGGAGTTGGTACGAGTACAGAAAGTATTCAAAGATGTTAGTTTTTACTATAATGGGTCTGGCAACTTTCAAGCTTTCATTTGCAGAAACTAGGTTAGTGTTTAAGATGTACATGTCGTGTGATCTGGCACTGGAAAACAAAAAAAAAACCAAACCAACCCTCTCTATTCCATAGTGGAAACTATTAATTAAAACAGCCGAATTTCTGTAAGGTATTCTAAAAAATAACACCTAGTAGTGATTTTATTATTGAGGATTATAGTGAACTAAATAGGGAGAAGTTAAAATCTGAAGGAGACAACATCCATGTACTTGATAGCTGTAGCATGATGCTGTGCAGGCTGTTAATCTGTTATTGTCTCATAATATTTAGACTTTTTTAGTAATAACTGTGACTGTCGTCCAGGTGTTTTCTTTTATTTTGGCCAGCTGGACAGGGAGCTTTTAACAAAGGCACTTCAAGGAAAGGTAAATTTGGAGAGGAAAAAAGCATAGTTGCATTAGGCTGGTCTGTGCACATTATTATGGTCTGTGTGGTTGTGCTGTGATTTGGATTTTATAATGGTTATGGTCATTATGTCCCATGTGCACAAAGTGAAACTGTGTAGCACTGCAAAGATGAGGAAAGGGACACGTATGTCTTGCATACTGCCATTGGTCAGGGTTGCATTTTACCGCCAGTGAGGAAACTGGCATCATGAATTTTACTATGTCAAATTCTGAAAGGGCAGTTGCTTTTAAAGACCTTAGCAGTTGTTACTTTCTCTGTTTAAATGCGCATGTAACAAATGAATTAAACAGGATGTTTTCCTTTGATTGAAGGATGCAACTCAGAGGGACAAGAGACAATCTGAGAAAAGATCTTGGCATAACATCTTTAGCAGCCAAAGCTGGTATCAGATTATCACAGATTGTGGACATACCATATTTTTTGTGCAGAGCAGCATCACTGAAACATGCTAGAAGCCCAATCTGAGGATGGAAGTTGCATGTATTAGTGGAGATCAAAACCTAACAGCCTTAAAATGCAGTCTCTTCCTGGATATGGAAAGGATTGTTATATTTTTTGTAATACTGAAAACTTTAAAAACTTGACTCCTGCCCTGTTAGGAAGGAGGGTTAGGAAAGAAGGAAGGGAAGGAAGGAAGTTACTCCTGCCTTCGGTCAGAGAGTTTATAATCGGAAATAACTGAAAATATGTAATTGCTTGCAGGATGGTAATATCTGCCTAAAACCTTGCTGTCCCCTCAGACTAGGTGGATTTCAAAATAATGCTTTAGCTGTATAGAATTTCGGTGTACAGGCTATATTACTGTGATGGACACCCCCTATACTTAGGAACCTGATGGTGAAGAATGACTAGCAGGAAGGATGTAGAATTTGAGAAAGTTTTTGAGAAGGTTTTGGGGATGTGAGTTTGAGCACAGCAGTGAAGTCTTGTAACGGACCTGGCTGTGGAAGAGGCTTTATTCAAGTTTTGACTTCCAAGTTTCAGTGGAGTTGCATCAAGCACAGCTGCAAATAAATGTTAATCAGAACTCATTCAGCTCGATCACCATACCTATTGAACTGAAATACAAATGTCTAAGATATAAACTATGTCACCATTGCTGCTTACTGAGTTACTTGTTTACCTATTTCTTCATTAAAATTTGTTGTAGAGGTGCAAATATTCTTATAGATTACCTTATTCATAAGGTATGTTTTTGCTTCCATTGCTAACCCTGATGGAACTAGGTGATTTCTGATTGATACCAGCTAATCACATACTTGAAAACAATTACTGGTAAAAAAATAGCAAGTCTAAAATGGTGATTAAAAAAATTATTCCATATGCTGAATGTTAAGCAATGGCAGTGACATGCCTACCCTCAGTGGAACTGTTCAATAAAAGAAAAAAAATTATGTACTTCAAGCAACAAAAATAAGTCTGAAAAGGAAACTCGGACATAAACATTGTGAGAATGTGCAAACTGAAATGGAACAGTACAGACAAAACGAGCCTTCCAAGTGACGAGATATTGGCTGCTCTGTAAAAAGAGAAAGAGCTCTAAAACCAAGGAAGCAGTATTTTCTTTCAACAGTTCTTTCTGCATTATGGAAAAAACATCAGTTTCTAAGCAAAGGAATGATCAGCCTTATTGTGTAACAGTGTCAAATCTAAAGAATGCTCTTGGAAAATCAGAATGAAAGGCTACATCAGTTCCGCAGCAACTTCACTTCTACAAAAAAATACATAGTAAAGCTCCCAAGCTACTAGGATTTCCATGGTCTTGATATCTGCATAAGGTCATGCAAGCCTTCAGTTTGGATGTTTAAAGTACAAAATTCGTTGTGTGTATGTACTTTGAACAGAGGATATGATAGCGCCTTCATAAAATCTTAACTATCTTAGAGGTATTTGCTGCTATCGACTACAGGGAGTGAGTCTGCATCCCCCTTTCAGTAAATATTTTCAGGTTCCCTTAGCCATACATTTCTCTGAAATCTTACACTTAAAATGTGGAAAAGTGCTACTACAGGTAACTGCTAAGCAGATTTATTATTATTATTTTTTTGTATTATCTTACATCCTGAACAGTGTTAATCTTGACTGCTTGTGCTCGTTACTTTGGATTGTCAATTTGCTTCTAGTCCAATCATAATCTGTTAAATTTATATTGCAAAAAAGCAGGTGCATGCTTTGCAATAGTCACTTAACATTTAGAGACAGAGTGTTTGTATACCCCAAACTTGATGAATTTTTTTTCCCAGTTGACAGAGAATGCACTGCAGTGTGTTAAATAGGAAAAGTGTCATGTTTTATAAGTCTTCTTGTGTATTTGCTACCAACAGAAATCCCTGCATTTGTATCATTTATGAACTTATGGAGGGATCCATAAGTTACTGGGATCCAATTTGCAACTTCCATGTGAGAGTCAACTGCAGGTGCAAATCAGTGGAAAAAAAAAAAAAGTTAAGAATTGTGAAATCTGTATGAAAGGCACAAGGAGAAGGTTAGCACAGGAACTGAATGTCTCATATAGAATAATAAGAGGAAACTTTTACAAGGTAATATCCACAAGTCAAACAGCAGCATCAGCCAAGTAATTCTCAGCAAGAAGGTGTAACAAGATAAGTCTAGTAAATGAGTTTATCCTTTCTGAAGGTCTAATCCTACACATGTTAACTGGGCAAAATGCCCTCTGACTTCTAGAAAGTCTAAATTTTTTTACCAGTTCTTATGTGAATTTGGTCTCCCCAGGATACTTAGGTAGGGAGAAAGTAGTATCCCTGCCTAAATCAATGTGGATTTGTTTCTGGGGTTTTGTTAGTTTTTTCTAGAGATGTCAAAGATTTGAAAATCAGATGCAGACTGTGCAAGTGAATTTCTAAATTCAATATCTCTTTATGAGTCTGGAACCACATTTAGAGATACACCTTAATTTTCAGCATTAATATAGAAGTTGTGGTATTGTTCTTGATGCTATGCAAAGCTGTAGAAAATTATAGAGGCTGGCTTTTCTATATGCTATTTCTGCAACTGAAAGAACCTTAATTGGAGCATACATCAAGTCTTTGGAGGGTTTTCAGTATAGTTAACAGGGTTTTCATAATTTCCATTCTCTTTGGCAGCACTTTGTAAGAAATTATTACATGCATGTGTGAGTTTTCTAGGGGTGTGATTTTGGTGCTGCAGTAGTGAATGTTGTAGTATTTTTAAAGTACTAATCAGAATGCTGAATTAAAACAAGATCTTAAAACAAATCTTCAGGTGACAAACTGAAATCTCTTCCCTGACGCTGTAATTCTTGATTTGCAGTTCTTTTAAATGCTCAATGAAACCCCTTTCTCAACCCCAAATTAAAATTCTCCTCCTCAAGCACGGTTCTTTGATATATATTGAAGTTTAAAATTTCATGAAGGTATAGCGATTTATTGGCCTCCCACTGAGCCTGTTATTTGCTTTACCCAGTCTCTGCTGGCCGCAGCAGGGAGCGGATGCTGTGACCTCGCCACCCGTATGAGCCAGCTTTAGTGCTGCAGGATGTGCTTTGTGCAAGCCCCTCGGACATGCAGGGGGGTGCTTGGAAGGGGCAGCCAGGAGCCAGTCGCCCTCTCCCCATTCCTTTGCGAGGCCACTGGGCTAAGCAGTCCTGAGGAGGAGCCACAGGTAGGCTCACCAGTACAAAGGAAGCTGGACAGAACTTGACTTATGTGACATCAGTCATTGAATTTCCATGTAAGGTTTTAAAAAGTGTGGGCAGGAGTCCCTATTCAACGTGGCCCTTTCGTGGGTTGTCCCTTAGGTAAAGCTGGATAGAGGAGACAAAAGGTTTTGAGGCTTTCATTTCTTTGATTTTAATCTTGATCTGTTTGTCAGTTTGGAGGCTGTTGAAGACCAGAAGCAGGTCTAGTTTTGTGGACGTGTTTCTTTTTCCGTGTGGATGTGTTTTTCTTTGTGAATCAGCGTGATTTAAAGGTGTGCACAAAACTAGACCTGTTTCTTCACAGACTGGTCATGACTTCTGGTTTTACTTTCACACAGAGGCAGAATGGGGTCTGCTGTCAACCCGGGGCAACAATATGACTTAGCCATGACCTTGCTTCAACTAAGTGGCATGCCAGGAAGGCTGGGCTGGTAACTGGTGCTGGGAGAAGGGAAAGCAGCCCAATTCTCCAGAAAGAACGCTTCTGTTACTGCCTCTCATCCCTCTCTTCCCTTTCTAGGGCATCCCCCCCAACCCACCTCAAAATTGTATTGTGCCTTACTTACTCTGAGCTGATTGTGATTGAGGTACAGCTGGCTTGAATTTGAGAGGAGCAAAGTCAAATGCAGAAGTTAGAAAGTTGGAGGAAGGGGTAAATGTCTTCAATTTAAAAACATGTAAAAAGGTTTCATGACCATCTGCAAGCGTAACTGGTACATTAACACTTCCTGGTCCATGACGAGTGTGTGCCTTCTGGGTGTGTCTGTGAAGTTTTCCTGTTGCTAGATGAGGCAAATGAACTTGAGAATTTATTTGTTTCACTAGATATTTCACTATGGCTTTGCTGTTTTAATAGCTGAACAGGTGGGCTATCTCAATAGATGTGAACTTTGCTGTAGCCTAAAGAGCCACACTTCAGTCAGGAAGTCAAGAGGATTTGTTTAAGCAAGAGTCATATAGGAGATGGCTTTGCTTCAGTTTTACATTTGTTTGTATAAAAATGTCTGCTAAAGCTTAACACTTTTACAGTCCGTGAAGGTGGCTGTAGTCAATTTTGATGTAGAAGTCATTTGAAAGTGATAACTGCTCAGGCTTTTTTGATTTTCTTTTAATTGATCTGGCTAACAAAGTATTTGTATTAAATGAATTCATAGATTCGTTTCATTCTCGTATTCTGACTATAGCACTTCTGTGTTCATTGTGATAAAATTCAAAAGGAAGTGACAGACTCCTAAGAAGATAATTTGAGAAATGAATCAGAGTGACTCAAAAAGCATGTAGGTGTTAGGGCGACAGCTAGCTTCAGTCATATAAATACTTATTTTGATAACAAGACAGAAGAGAAAATGGAAAGAAAAGTTTTCAAAGAATTCAAAAACAAATATGATTTCCATTGAACTGTCTTGTGAAGAAGAGGAAGGGAAACAGTGGTATATTTTGCAAATGAATCTACATTACAATGGAGTTCTTGTTTTCAGCAGTATTTGTGATGCAGGGGTTTTAGCAATTCCCCATATAATGTGTCAAAAGCTGGCAGCGTATTCTACATCATAACAGTGTTTAAGAGTATGCTATGTCAGTATGCAATTACATTCTTGCTTTTGCACTTGAAAATATTTCCAGTATTTTCTTTTAAATGTTTGGTTTTTACTCTCTTTCTCACAAGGTACCAAATTTTGGGTTTGAAATGTGTGTATTTTCTGTTAAAATATGGTGTTTTCCTTGTCTTCCTAACACTGAATCTAGCACGATTTGTGCATGAGATGTTTCAGTATACTAATACTGTTATTGTGTTTTAACTGATGCAATTTTAAAAAAAGGTCTGTATTTATCTTATTGCCTCATTTCTTAAGGAAATTTATACTAGCAATTAAAAGTGAAACTTGTAAAGTATTGTTATATATGTAAGTTAACATAACCATTGAATCATAAACTGATTTGAGTTGGAAGGGAACTGCTAGATAGAGTTGCTCAAAGCCTCCTCCAGCCTGGCCTTGAACACTCCCAGTGATGAGGCGATAGATAGATGAGTGATTTCACTTATCTATGTTTGTAGCAAAATTTTATGAGATAATACTTGGTACTGAAAAATTAAATACTTCAGAACCATAAGAAAAAATATGAAAATAAGGTAAAAATGTAATGTAACTTCAAAATTTTCAGGTGTTTTGTAACTTTGACAAGTACTACATCAGACAAAGCGGCTACAATACTATTTAAAGCTCCACTGTATTTAATATGCTGACAGTCTGAGATAAAATGCTTGAAATCCCTTTCATGATTATATAACATATTAAAAATATTTATTTTCTTAAAATGTAAATGTGTGTGTTAACGAGAAGTGACTGGGAAATCTATTATGAAAATTTGTCTCCTGAATATGTGGTTTTGCCTGTTAATTTGATGCAGCCAAAAATAGTCCTGCACCTGGGCCCATTACTCTTGGTGAAAGTATTCATGTTTTCTTAGGATAGGGAAACAAGAACCACCATGGGTTCATGTGCCAATTCAAATAGTCTGATCTTCCTTCTAAGCAGATCCAATATTTAATTTGTATTTGTTTCCAGGCCAAAGATCATGTCGATATTGCTCCTCTAGCCCTTACAGTGACAGCCAGTTTTCCAGTAACTGGACTTTGGTTGAAAAATATCGTGTTTCATAGAAACATAAAGAAGACTGAATCTCCAGCACACGATGCTGTAACAGAAAGATAATGGGCTACAAGAGATATTAATAAGATTTTTTGAGTCGTAAAAGCATTAAGTCACTTTAAATCTATTGGTTAAGCTGCTCAAAACTAGTAATGCATTAATCTTGAGCTGTGGTGTGTGAGCACAGCCATTGTTGGTGTGCATTAAGACATCTCCATGATCACCTTGTGCTTAGCTCTTTTTCAGACTTGACGGTAGCAGCCCCCTAATTCTTAGTTAAGGTGAAATATGCAGAATATCTGTTAACAAAGAGTGCACAGCAACTCTTGGTAGCAGATGTCTGATTTTACCTGCTTTATGAATGGTTGTGGCTATTTCTTCTGCCATAGAACCAAACATCCCAGTTTGCAGTCTTGAACCTGGTTTAACCCTCCTTCTGCTGGTAGGTCTGACAGACTTCCACCCCTATAAGGACTGCAAAAGCCTCACCTGGTGGTGGTTGTGAACCTTAGCATGATTAGTCCCATGCTGCTTCTATACTTTCTTTATTTCAAATTAGTCCAGTTAAAACCCCAGGTGAAAAGCACTGCTTACAGTCTGTTGAACTGGTCTAAAGTTGTTCTAGCCCAGAAGAGGCATGTCATTTAGAAATTCATTTGACGGTTGTTTACTTCAATGGTTTTGAAAATGACAATGTTGTTTGTTTTGTTCTGTTTTTTTCTCATTCTTTTTGAACCCCTGTTTTATGTGTGTGGTTTTTTTTTTTCCTCTGCCTAGACCTGGTTAACCATTTCTGTGAACAGGTCCTCAATTTTTTACTTTGTCCCTACTTTCCTGTCGTAGCCCCATCTTCCCCTGGTGTCGACTCCGTACCCTTACAGCGCACAGGCAGTCAACACGGCACACAGAACGCAACAGCGACCTTCCAGAGGGCCAGCTATGCAGCCGGCCCAGCCTCCAATTACGCAGACCCCTACCGACAGCTGCAGTATTGTCCTTCTGTTGAATCACCATACAGCAAATCTGGGCCAGCCATCCCACCCGAAGGGACCTTGGCTAGGTCACCTTCCATTGATAGCATTCAGAAAGATCCCAGGTGGGTGAAACTTTCATTGTCTACTATTTCTTGCTTGTGCAGAGGTTTGTAATTGTGGTTTGCTTTGTATGTTTCTACTGTCGAATATCAAGAAAACCCAAACCCCATTTTTCTATACAAAAGATTTTGTTTGCGTAATAGCTTTGTCCTTATGCTTTGCCTTGGAAGGCTCTCATGAGCTCTTCTGTGAAACAAAATGGTAGGTGTGGTCTTGAGTACGTGTGTATGTAGCCTGCTTTCCATAATGCCACCCCTTAAAAGGTTCTGAAAAGTAATTTTCTCTGAAAATGGGAGATATAGTATTACTATTTTAACTCGCTAACCATTGTGGATTGAATTTTCAGGTTGCTGCTTGGGCAGAAGTTGTTACAGTTGTCGGTTTGTCTGCAGTTAACTTTCATAAATCTACAGAAAAGGGTATTCTGGTATTGGGCAGTGAGATTGAACGATGTGGAAGCAACACATAATCAAGCTCGTTGTTCACCCTGAGTGTTGTGCAGGCTTTGAGTGCCAGTATGTGGTAGCAGAATGCGTGTACTGTGCATGTTTTTTAAATATAGAGCACAACTTTAAATGTTGCTTTGCGGCATGATCATCTTCATATACCTAGGGAAACTGCAAAAAGGAAACTTTGTAGCCAGGCATAACCTGAGGAGGCATATGGATTAGAGAGAGTAAGTTTTCTGACAAATGATTTGACTTTCATGACAAAAGCAGTGAAAATACTGACTGTAATCCTTAATTCACTTGGTGATTTTGTTCACTTTTCTGGTGGAAAAGAAAGCAAGTCTCTTTGCTAACTTAAGTTAAAGCTTGTTGAAAGTTTTAATTTTTACAAAGTTTTTCTATGGGAGATGCTGTGATTTATTGTATTTATTTTTGCCACGTGTAAATTAATACTAGGAGAGCCCAGAAATTTGCCCCCAACAAAAATGCTGGAGATGTTTAAGAAACAATTTGAAAAGACTGCTTTTCAGGCATTAAAACCCCAATATTCACAACGTGATCTCTTGACTTGTTTAGCATTATAGCAGTTATCTCTGTCTTTCCAAGAAGGAGCACGACAGCAGCTAAATGTTGTGGCATATTAGAAAAATCACTGCTTACTGCTACTTCAGCCATTACAAAGTTTTACTTGTTGAGAAAACCTCCATCTCCAACCTTTTTTTCCCCTTAGTTTTTAGTATTGCTTTAGAAATTTGAAAAAATATAACATGAATTTCTTCCATTTTTCCTCCTGTCCCAGAACTAACACTGGTACTGAGAGGGAAAGGGTCTTTTTCTGCGACCTTGGTATTTTGATGCATTTGTGTTCCAGAGTATAAAAGCCTGTGAAGGGGAAAAAAAAAAAAAAAAAGCTTTTCTTTTTAATTGTCTTCTGTTAAACTGTAAAGAAAATTACATTAGGAGTGTGCTAATGCAGAGGAGAAATTACTGTAATCCATATGAAATGTTCTTGGCAGAAGCATGATGATGCTGAAAGCACTATTCCCTGTAGACAGAAAAGAACTATTTACAGTATCTCTACAGGTCCTAGGCAAAATATCTTTCTAAGAAAAGTTTATCTCTGTTTAGATGCTCTTCTGACACTTCACAGCTGTTACTCAGATGCTATATAGGATATGTGCTTGTTGAAGATTTCCTCTTGCAGATTTTGATTTGCTTCCTTTTTAGTTCTTTCTCTTGTGAAGCTGTTTGTACTTTCATGAGTATTGATTTCTGTAGATTAAGTAGGAGCAAGGAGGTATCTAGTTATAAAATGAACTTACATTCTTTAGAAGGGGTCATTGAATATTATTACTAATTACAATTAGCTGGATTTTAATTTTTCACAAAATGGCTTCTGTAAAAGAGGTTTACATTACTGTTGATCTCAGTCATTTGATCCATAGATTGTGTGTGGCATCTCTTACTTCATATTGCTACCCTTACTTTTGATTCAAACAATTCTTATAAAGCAATGTAAAAAAGAATACCTAATGAGATTATGCCTTAGTCCACAGAAGCTATAGTCCACCTAGACTTCCATCTGAAGTCCCAGAAAAGTGGCTGGCAGGCACTGATGTAGTTGACAGTGTTTTTCCATTGTTTTTACCATGTAGTTTGGATTACTAATTTTCCAGTTCTACATATGTGTTCTGAGCTGACGTTTGGCAATCAAATTTTAGCTCAATATCTGTTCTGCATCATCCAACTGTCATAAAATACAGTTTAATGTTTGTTAACTTAAAGTTTAGTACGAAAATTAGTTTTAAAAAGTGTCAAGATATTTATTATCCAGTTTGTGGTAGGGGATAATTTTTAATTGATACAGGTAGACTGTTAGCAGATATGAGCTTGCAAAACATGTAGTAAAATCTGTACGCATCTATACTGGCAGAAAGTCTGAGGCCTTGCTATTTAAAAAGGAAATAAGTGCCTTATCACTTGTTAGAAATAAAACAACTTGTGCTTATGGAGAATGGAAAAGTTGGATATTGAAGATAATTTACAGATTGATTCTCCTGAGCATTCTTTCACGTTTACTTCATATTAAAAAAAAAGGAAGAGAAACATACAGTAGGGCTGTGATATGAGCTGTTGTATGCCGTAACCTCTTATATGAAAAGGTGGCATAGGGAGGGAGGGAAAGAATACAGTATTTATTTTCTAATTGTCTTGCTTTTGGTTCCTAGTGAACTGAGAGAAGTCGTGAGTATTTTGAATTATCAGAAATACATTTTCACGTGATATTTTCTAGCCTGCTTTCATTTAAGAAAGATTGATCTGTCTCTTGCCACCAACAAGTTATCTAAGGTTTGTCCATACCTAGACTTCAGGGAAATGGGGAAGCCCTAGAAACAGAAATGCTGGTATCCAGTTTGCAGACTGCGTGCCTTCCAGTATTTACTCCAAAACATGAAGCTGACAAATGTGTGTAAATTACTTGATTATTGAGTTTTTAACTTACTAAGAAACCATGTATGAGTACTGCTGCTGATACATCACACTTGCTACATAAGAAATTAAAAACTTAAAACTTTCAGATCCTTCTGTTAAATATACACCAATGAAGATTTGCAGTAGTGGTAGTTTCACTTGTTTATGGAATCGGTGTGTCTTATTTGATGAGTTGAGTCAATGTTTCCTTCATTCTTTTGTGACTTTTCTTCTCTTCTTACTTGTTGTTATTACACATCTGTATGCACACATCATCTCCTGCAAAGAAACTGGTAAGAAGCTGAGTTAACAACAAGAATATTATGGTAAATACACTCCATTAAGGCTATCAAAATGAATTTCAGAGTTCAACTGTCCTTTTTTCATATTGCATTGCATTATATTAACCTACATTTACATTTATGGTATCCCCTTTCCCAGGATTTGCATTTCAGAACCTTTGGAATTATTTATCCAGCAGAAACAGGGTGATTTGCTGAATTAAGCTGTAAAGGGCTCACTCATCATTACAGAGCAGACTGAAGAACCAAACAACACAGACATGCACACACCCTTAAAAGAAAACCACCTAGCAGTAGAATCATGTTGCGACTTCACAAGTAAAACAAAATTTCTTAAACGAGCTATTTTGTAGTGGTTCTCACCTTTAGAACTGTCTGGATAAAGGTCAGCATAGAGACAAGAGTTTGTCAGGTATTGCATGATTTTACTGTAATACTCTGAGACGTTTCTGCTCTGTTCTGTGCTTTCAGAGTCAGCTTTCCATTTCATTACCTCTGCTGGCCTTAATTTCCTCCTGAGCAGAAGATGACGAAAGTGTCTGTCTATCTTCTGAACTTTTAAATTGGCTTTCCTTCCACTTCTGAAAGGAAATAAATTAGATTAGAACAGTGTGGACTTCCAGTTTCAAAACTCATCTTGGGTTTGTTTAGGGTGTTGGATTTTTTGTTTGGTTTGTTTTTGCAAAAATATGCTCTGTTTTCAGAATGCAAGCTAGAGAGCTTTTTTTTTTTCTCTGTGGGAAGAGTGATAGAGGTGAAATAAACTGGTTAAATTTCTGTGTTCCAGTAAAACTGCTTATGAGATTAGCACACAGAGTTTAGAACACAGCCTGTTAAAAGGTAAATGTTTCTGCAGGAGTCTTCACCATGTATTTAATCTTGCCTTGTTCCAAGGGTTGTCTCAGTGTTAATAGCATTAAGTCTACTGTAAATCTGAATAGCAGCCAGGCAGTCAAACAGTGTAGTGAGGTAAGAAAATAACAGTGTAAACCTGCATATGTGGGAGGTAGGACATCTTTGTGGGAACATGTCTGGTAGCTTCTTTGGGAAGGGTTGTCACCTTCAGAAAGAAACTTCTGATGGAGGGGAAAGCCTTGCTGTGACTACAGTACAGCTGGTGGCAACGCTGTGCAGCATTGCTGTGGTCAGTCTTGAGATGTGGACTTGGCTTTTCTGAATCTAGTGGGGTGTTGGTGGGTCTCTAGCATAGAATCATAGAATGGTTTCGGTTGGAAGTGACGTTAAAGATCGTCTAGTTCAAACCCCCCTGCTATGGGCAGGAACACTTTATGTAACTCTCTAACCCAAGATGTAGAAGATTAAAGTTATTTTTTGGTCTGAATGAAATAGAATAGGATTTGGAGATGTACCTCCAAGCTTTTATATAACGTAATGTGTGATAGGCAGCTCTCTTTTTCATTCAGTGTTTTTCAGAGGTTGCTCTTACCTGAGATCAGGTGTAAAGTGGGAGATAATTCTCCAAAGGTGGGGGGTTTGAAGTCATGGGAAACATATTCTTGTGGATCTGTGCACATAAATGTTTGGCAGAGGAGTTTTACATCCAGAAGTAAATGGTGCGATGTCCTAGGTCCTACTAATATAGTTGCTAGGATCTTTTTGCATCAAGTTTACATCGGTAAGACCCCTTATAGGGGTAGAAGCAAGCAGATGTTCTTTCAGTGTGCTCATTTTGTAGTTCTCTGTTGAAGTATATCTTCTGTTCAGTAATGAAATACCTGGGGTTTTTTTCCTACGTAAAAATTGCACAGTCTCTCAGGCTTTAATGTGTTCTATTCTGACTGTGAAAATCAAACCCTGAAGGGAAATAAAATTGAAGAGTCTAAACAACATAAAAATATGCCCTGTTCAAGAATAGAAAGTCCAAAGTAAATTACAATTCCTCATACAGATACCTTCTACATAAGAGGCATTAATTTTTACTTAAATGTATAGAACAGCTTTGAGAAAACATACCAAATACAACAAAATAGACAGGAATCTGTTTCCCCTTCCTGCTGTAGGTAACTAAGGGCGATGCCTGCTTCCTCAAAATAGGTGGAGTCCATGGACTATCTGTTAATTTGGGATTTTAGGAGACTGACATGGGTAGAATCTTTGTCTGGGAAAGACCTTCCTAGAGAATGCCCAGTTCCAGCTTCAGCATGGCAAAATAAATGAGCATCTAACTGGTCCAGGCAAGTGTCAACTTGTGGTAAAGCAGAGAAGTGGTATCCAGAACTTGAAGAACTTTTTGTATGAGAATGTGAACACATTCCTGTATGTGCCAACGGCTTATGTCTTTCCACTCTTTACTTTGGGATGGTTTATAAATGAATGGCTGAGGAGGCGCTGGATATAGGTAGTCATTTCACAGTGCAGCAACTGCAATTCAGTAGGCACAGACACATCATCTGCATTTACTATTCGTTTCTCGCTGGTATTTGCCCCATGTCATTTAGCAACATCCTTTCTCTGGGAAATGCTTGTAAAAAACCAAACGAACAAAAAAAACCAAACGAAAACCAAAAAACTAAAGTATACTCTAAAGGAATAAAGTGTCTGTGCTTTTAGCTCATGAAGCACTAGTACTCGCTTTCCTCTGTGACAAGTAGCATTTTATTGAGAGTGCAGGAGGCCACTCCATTTTGTTGCCATCCAGTCTTTAAGGAAATCTGATCCTGTCGTTAACAAATCTGCCCTACTGTAATCACAGAATATTTCAGTTTCAGTATCTCATAGTAACGTGGACATGCTGGCTTATGTATTTTGAACAATACATCCGCCTAGAACTGCTTACAGTTCCTAAACCATCAAGAGAGTAGAACGGGTTATATGTAGCTGTTTTATTTGGTAGGTTATTTATGCAGTATGCAGGGTATAATTTTGAGAGATGATACCTTTTCTCTTGTTTTGATCTGAAAGTTTTTTTCTTATAATCCTCTACCTCCACCAGAAGGTAATTCCTTTCCATTATGCTGGAGGGAGAGAAGTGAAATGACACTTACATACTTGCACTGACACTGCGTATACAGTAGGACCGAGGCCAGGCCTCCCCATAGTGTTGGTATGTGTATATCTAATAATTGGGAACTGGGGAGACCAGTGTCACCTTTTTGGACAATTCCCATTCCCCCCAGTAGTGATGGTCTGACACTTGAGAACAGCAACAAAGCTCTTTCCACTGTTTCTTAATCTGTTGTGTGTTTTAATGGCTAAATTCATCCAGAAAGACGCAAGTGGACAGTGTACCATCCATAGCTCACTTCTGATTCCTGAATGGCATAACTGAGCTTCTAATGACGAATATACATCTCGATGCAGTTTCTGCCACTGTTTGCCACACAGTTTGCTCGGTATCCTATGGCTCATTTGCAAACTTTGACAGATGCAGAATCTGCATGGTTTCTTTCTGTGATGACAGACTGCAAGAGCCAGGAAACATTGTAAGTATACTTTCCAACCAGACATTAAAAACATGGGGAAGAACCATGCTTTCAGGTTTTACTGGGCTCACGTAAGCTGTTATGATCTCCTGGCAAGACAAACTACATAAGAAGCTTCTCAGTAGTAACTCTTGGACATCTCATCAGCCAAATGGATAGTAATGATCTTTATGCTTTACAGGGATGTTGAGAGTAAGTTAAATTTGTAAAGTGCTTTTGAAGTTCAAAGGATAATCTTGCTTTTACTTTCATGGGAAATGTGATTGGAGGAAGGGAAAGGTATTAGGAGGAGGAGATGAATGAGAAAAACTTTGAAGCAGCTGACTAAAATCAGGACACATTCTCAAATTTTCTCATTTAAAAAAGCAACTAAAATTCATCCTCAACTCCGAGCTGTAAATTGCTGTGCAGAGGTTGTTAGTTTTTGAAGCTAGATTTCAGTGTGGTATTGCACAACTATTTTATAAGCAGGAAACAAAAGCCAACTAACTGTACAAAATGTGTTATTGGCAGCACAAGACATTTCTGTAAGAGACCACTGTCAAGAGTTTGCTTAAATAATGTTTCTAACGTAGAGTCTAGCTAACCATTGTTAAGGGGAGGAACAATTAACATATTTTATTAGTTTCTAGCTTTTATAAATTAAGAATCTGACTTTGAGAACCCAAGCTCCATGTAGATGAAATATATTGGACAGGAATAAACTGATCTCTGCCAGCAAAACCTGATGTGAAGTCCAGAGCTTAGTCTTCCATCCTTGGGTGTATCACTATTATCGCTATTCCTTTGATGGTTTCTACCACCTTCACTTAAATCTTTCCTTCTTGTCTCAATCCACTACTCCACTCCAGGAGCTCGATGAACAAGTGAGGCTTGGAGATGCATCATAGTTCTTGGCATTAAGCAAGTGGTTTCCTAGGAAGCAAGAGTCACCACTGATCCCATAGAAATCCTGCAGCCATTTTTGCCAAGGAAACTCTTAGACTTTAGACTTCTGTGAAATATTTATTCTTTTTGTTTGTTCGGGGTTTTTTTTTTTTTTTTCTAAGCCAGTGCAGCAACAGCAGGATCATTTGCTTTTTAGCTTGTCACCCACCTCTGATAATTTGGGGTCATGTTTATCTATCCATGCAATGAAGTGGAGGGATCTGGACAGCTGAAGACTTGGAAAGAAATGGAAAGATTTTTGTAGCCCAAAGGAGGACACAGTGAAATCTGTTTCCTTGACGTAGGAAAGATAAAAGTATTGAGGAGAGGCTGTGCAAACTCTGTCCTGAGGTAAAAGAAGTGATTTGCTTCAGGAAGTGAGCAAAAGCTATAAATTTCTAGAAGAAAATATTTTAATTCAGGTCTTTACTCTTTAACAATAATTAAAATGGACTTGATAGTCTCCTTGTTCCATACGAGGATGTGATGTATTTTGTTCAAATATAACACTTCAAATAGGAGGGTGATTTTTTTTTTTTTGTTATACTGTTTGATGCTAGTTTTTTTGTTTTTTTTTTCTTCCACCTACCTGAGTTTGAGCATATGGAATGGAAAAACTTAATCTGAAAGTGTGACCCTAGTAGCTGATTAGGCTAGACAAAACTGTTAGAGTGTGTGTGTTGGTAGAAGTGAAGGAAGGAATACAATGCAGGTGTAATGCAGTTTCTTAGTAAATGTGGCACCCTTGTCTTCCACTTAGTGTCATGTTTCTCTGTTAGGTGCTCTCAGAAGTTGTGCTGATCAGTCAGCCTCACTTGTTTCGGCTCCTACTACTAGTATGAGAAGGGGTCCCTTGTTTTGACTCCTCAGAGTCCCAGAGAGATTCAGAAACTAAATTTTATGGAGCTAGTGTTTATGTGATTGTCTTCCCCTTAAAATATTTAGGCTCTATGATTTCTCTCAAACTCCTGCAAATGAATGCAGTGTTTGCAGTCCCATAGTCCTGGTTATCTCCTTAGGGAAACATCAATATGATTTCTGCATGGAACTTCAGTACACGACTAAAAATTCAGCCAGGTTATTTCTGCAAGAGTTTTGCAACATGAGGTTCTCCTATTCTTGATTTATAGATAGTTGAAGTGCAAAGTATCATGTGACCCTCACACATCAGACAATTTGTGGCAGAGTGAAGAGCTGACCTTAAATCATCTGAGTCAGAACAATGACAAAAAAATAAAGGCCTTTTCTATTTCCTTAACATGTCTCAAAAAAGAGGAAGAAACATTTTCCAGTGGTGGATTTCCCTGGCCTAAGGCCGAGAATGGTATGTAAGATGTTAGATATAATGTTCATGATCTGGGATTGTCCCACCAGCAAGTTAATGATATGGGTGGAACATTACCACAATCCTTTTCCTAGGCTGCAAGGTGACATGGGGGCAGCCTGTGACCACAGTGGCCGTTGATGTACTTCTGAGGGGAACTGTCTGTGGGACTGATGGTGCAGGGAAATGGTGCTGACTGGAGACCTGCTGATCCCATGCCCCTTGTAATAAGGGCAGAGCGATGCCCTGTGTGCAGCTGGGGATTGCTAGACGTGGGTGGTAACAGGTTGGGACGCTCGCTCAGCAGCAGGAGAGGCTGAAGCTGCTGCTCTATTGTAAGGCTTGACATCGGGAAAAAAATTTTCACAGAAAGGATCATTGGGCCCTGGCAGAGGCTGCCCAGGGAGGTGGTTGAATCACCTTCCCTGGAGGTGTTTAAAAGACAGATGGATGAGGTGCTGAGGGCCATGGTTTAGTGATTGATAGGAATGGTTGGACTCGATGATCCGGTGGGTCTTTACCAACCTAGTGATTCTGTAAGGAGGACCTGAGGGAACCATGGCAGTGAGGCCCCACCTGCTAGGCCTCCGGGCAGACAGTGAGCCTGGAGCTGTCTATGGCGTTTTGTATTTCTGAGAAGTTGATACCTTCCTGTTAACTGAATTATTACTGCCATTCCCTTTCTTGCTCAGTACTTCGAGCTACATATTTCTGGAATATGAGTGTGCAGCTAGTTACCGGCTTACAGTGAGATGGTATCCGGCCCTACTCTCGAGGAATGTTTTGCTGTTAATAAAGTTTACTTCAGTTGAAAACATAAAATACTTGTACTGTTTTAGTCAGTTTTAATTAATAACCAATGATTCACAGGTAGATGCAACCTCTGTTGTTTGGTGATGCAAACCTGTAATTATGTAGGTGTTCATGTCGCCATACATAAATTTATGGTCTTGAATGGCCTTGAAATGGATACATTTTTTTTCTTCCCTGCAAGATGTTGGCTTTTTGTAAGGGGTTACCCTTTTTATACCTTATTTAAGTATTTAGTATAGTTCTGTGATTCCTTCCAATACCTTTTAATAGAGAAGACTTGACATTTTTCTGCATCGAAGTAGTTGCCAAATGTCTTGTAAAGCTCTGACTGCACACAAATTGGTGCACAGAGAATTCTTTAGATATTCTGATGTTAGATAGCTTTTTCAGGAGAAAGTGGGAAAAGGGGGTTGATTTCTCCTGTGGTTTTATCATCGAAGCTAAGAATGGAGTTGGCCATGGGGAGCCAGATTGCAGCACCTCCATTTAGGCAAAGCTTTTCTCTCATGTACATAAAAATTCTTTTAAATACATAAAATCTTCTCTGTGGGATGACATTTTCTTTGCATAGACTTCTCTAGAGGATGTTTTTACATTTGTCAGCAGCTACATTTTTTTCTTTTTTAATAAAATTTTATCCTAAACTATAAAGGTTTTATCTGCCACCGCTAAGGGATAACAGATCTTGTCAGCCGCTGCATTTGCTGTGGCTTGGCTCCAGCAGCCATCTGTTACCTTTCTGCTTCAACACAATTTACACACCAAAATTTCCCCTCCTAAAAGGAAAAAGGAGACAAGTGCTGCATAAAAGCTTCCTTCACAAGTATGTAATATTATGGATGTTACTTCAGTAGAACAGGGGTCCAGTTCTTGGGTTTGATAAAGACTATAGAGTAGTTTGGTTGTGTGGAAGGAGGAAGTCTTTTCACAGGGGGAGCTTCCTAAATGAAATTTCCTCATCAACAAAAGTGCATGTGTGACTTTCAGAGAGAAATTCAAGGACTGATGTCTGAAAATACTGGCTGAGCGCCTTTCCACCTTTTCTTTTCCAATTATGGGTTCTCAGTGATTGGGTTTTCAAGTCACCTAGGTAGACATAGTTCCATTGAGGAGCCTGTTTGCCACTCCTATATGCCTGTAATCGCATCGGTTGTACACGTGGGTACAGTGAGATTGAGCCTAATATTTCCTAATCCTCAGCAGGTTTATTACTAGGCCAGATTTACCTCATAATGATAAAGCAAACAGCTTCTCAGAATAACTTGAAATGTGAATGCAGAAGTCTTATTCTTTTTCTGTTACATATTCATTGACATAAAGCTGTCTGAGACTGAACATCGTTCTTCTTTTGTTATTTTAAAATATGATCAGGATTTGGCTTAGATTTTGCTTTTTAGTCATGTTAAACATGACTTACAGAATCACAGAATAACCAGGTTGGAAGAGACCCACCGGATCGTCGAGTCCAGCCATTCCCACCAACCCCTAAATCATGCCCCTAAGTACCTCATCCACCCTCACCTTAAACACCTCCAGGGACGGTGACTCAACCACCTCCCTGGGCAGACTGTTCCATTGCCTAACCACCCTTTCCTTTGACTTAGTTTCACTCAGTTTCATTGAGGTGTTTGTATTGCGGGGCTTGGGGGATGGTGGCTGTTTTTTAATTAGCAGTAAGAATGGGATAGGAGTCATCAGCATCCCAACTATTTTTCAGGAATCTGTGATTAGGAAAAAATCTGTATTTCATTGCTAACATGAAGGAAAAAAAAAAAAACCGGTTTTGGTGCAGGGAAGAACTGATGGGTCTGTTTTCCTTCCAAAGAATGTTTGAGAGGGAAAAAAAAATCAAGGGTACAATCTGTCAGCCTTTCTAAAATTTATTTGAGAGCTTATTTATATTTCCTCTATACAATTATGAATAAAATAGATGGTGGAGGTATGATAGAGCTGGTAGGTGACGGCTGGGCCATGCAGAACAGTGAAGGTAGCTTGTCACACTTGTGCTGATAATTTCAGTGAGGCCTGAAAGGTAATGAAATGAACAAAATGGTTTTCAGAAAGATTTTAAAATAAGCTGATTATGACCTCACTTCTCTTAACATTTTAAACTTTTTTGGAAAATGGAATTCTCTGCATGTGGTATTGATTTACTTCCTTGGTATCACAGGCTTCTTGGGAAAGCTAATTTCATGGTGTTTCTGGTTGTGCTGAACATAAGCAACGTAAGCTAAATCTTGCAGTTTTCTCAAATAGGAAATTCCATTTTAGAATACCAGTTCCATTGGAAATGTAACTTTGAACGGAATAAATTCAATAATGCAAAGAAACTTCTAAATGGAAAATTGACAGTGAGTCTCGATCAACAGTGGTTAAAAGGCAAATTTTGGGTTTCTGGAACTTGTTAGTTTCCACAGGAAAACTAAGAAGATAAGTCTTTTATATGATACTTTATTAGAGTAAGATGAAAACTAGAGAATTTGAGAATTTTAATGGCAGTATTTTGACATTCTTTGTTTGTTTTCAGTACAGGCAGAGACTGGGGTTTTACCAATACATTTTTCTCCACTTTGTGAAACTGCGTGTGTGTGGGAAAATGTCTAAAAGCCACCGTTGTCAAGTTCACAAAACATGCGCAAAGAGGAACACGGAGAGAACTTTCTCAGACTGTTTCCTCTATAATTCTCATGTAGTCTCCCTATGCGTGTACACTGTTAAATGCAACAGCTGAGTCTCAGCCTTTTCACGGCATCTAGAAGTAGTTCAGAGTTTGGGTTTTGGGGTTTTTTTTCCTACTTTCAGACAGGTAAAACGGCTTGATTCAAACAAAAAAATAATGTTTCTTGAATAATCATTGTCTATTAAAATAACTCATTCAAATGTTAAAATGTCAATGTAACAATTATTTTCTACTGCCAACATCTATGTAGAGCATGGATTCTATTTCCATCTGGACGTTCTGGATTCAGCATTAATATTTTAATTAAACCTCTAGAGAAACATGTTTTAGATTTTTCTAGTGAGACTGAAGTTTGAGCCCATATCTCAATGTTAAAAAAGAAAAGCAAATAAACTTTTAGTAGAGCAAGCAGAAGTTTTCATATGCTGGCATTTGGTTTTGTTTAGTAACTTCAGAAAAATAATAACACTCTATTGAAATAAAAGATGAGAAAAACAATAGAAACTAAACAGAGTAAATGTACCTTTTGAGTTTTCTGGTAATTCAAAAAACGACCAAGTGCTTAGAAAACTCAGAGGGAAGTGGAGTGCCTGCTTTCAGTTGAGTGTTATAGTATTATTGTAAAAAAAAAAAAAAAAGTGATTCTGACTCTTTTTTTCTATTGCCTAAGGGAAAGAACATTTTTGGAAAGAACACTTGCTTCCTTGCTCTTCCCCAGACCCATGTAAAATTTAGGCTTTGTAATACTGAATTCTCTTAGGATCCTCTTGAGAAGCAGACTGGTCTGAAAATGTAAGTATATCTCTCAATATATACAGTTGATAGTGATAATGATGCAACTCCTGCAAGAAGATGCCACATAGAATGAAGGCTGTGAAAAGTGCTTGGTGAATTACTGGCCTGCATTACTTTTTAATATGTAAAACAGGTAAAAACATGGATTTTTGCTGCTGTTTCTGCACGTCTTGCTGGTGTTAAATGGTCCAGTGATTTCGTTTTGCTGTACTTGTTACAATTACATAAAATTTCACGTTTTTTTCAAAAAAGCTCGTGTTCAGTTGAAGTGAAATGCAGAAGATGAGCCGATGAAGAATAAGGGAAAGCAGAAAGGAAGGTGGGGTTAAAACCAAAAGCAGCTGTATTATTTAATTGCGTCAATAGATTTACTTCTCTGAATCAGTTAAAATCTTTAATCTTCACAGCAAATCATTAATGGTATTCCCAGACTGCTTTTGATGTAGTCATGTTTCACTGGATAGTGTGTCTCAGTAGAAAACCCAAGGATAAAGGAAGGGGATGGTTTCTTTCTGGATAGGTCAGCTTTGAAATTCTGTAGGAAGGATGCTGTGTTAAAATGGCAAAAATTTTTTGGAAGATGTGGACAATTACGTGCTCAAGGTTGGTGTTAAAAATTGCTTTTCAAAGTGTTCAGTAAAGGGCAGAATTCTTAAGGACCTTGGACATCTATGAAAATGTAGCCAACTACTCTACAATCTCTTGCTGAAATCTTGTAAAAATAAAAATGTTGTGAAAGCTGGGTTGCCGGAGTAACAAAAACACCACAGGCAAACAATCTGAATGCTCAAGTAATAAGTCTAGTTAACTAGCTTGAGGGTGTAGAGGAATCTGTTTTCTTCACCACTCCACACTTAGCATTTGCTACGCTTGGTTTGCTATTAATATATGTATATAAACACACATGTAAATATATAGAGGTGTATAAACCCATGTGTAAATATATGGAGGTGTATATATGTTTGTATATAGTACTAAGTATTTTGATGTCAAATGCCAGGGAAAGTCATGGAACACCAATCCTGAGTGCTGTCATGAAGCACATACAAGAGAACCGGATGATCAGGCCCAGTCAACACGGGTTTACAAAAGGCAGGTCTTACCAAACTAACCTGATCGCCTTCTATGACAAAGTGACTAGACTCTTGGACGAGGGAAAGGCTGTGGATGTATCTTCCTCAACTTCAGTAAAGCCTTTGACACAGTTTCTCACAGCATTCTGCTATGGAAACTGTCAGCCTCTGGCCTGGACAGGCACACACTCTCCTGGGTGGAAAACTGGTTGGATGGCCGGGCCCAGAGAATGGTGGGAAATGGTGTTAAATCCAGCTGGAGGCCAGTGACAAGTGGGGTTCCCCAGGGCTCAGTGCTGGGTCCAGCCCTGTTCAATGTCTTTATCAATGACCTGGATGAAGGCATCGAGTGCAACCTTAGCAAGTTTGCAGATGACACTAAGCTGGGTGGAAGTGTCTATCTGCTGGAGGGTCGGGAGGCTCTGCAAAGGGACCTGAACAGGCTGGACTGCTGGGCAGAGTCCAATGGCATGAGGTTTAACAAGGCCAAATGCCGGGTCCTGCACTTGGGGCACAACAACCCTGTGCAGCTACAGACTAGGAGAAGCCTGGCTGGAAAGCTGCCAGGAGGAGAAGGACCTGGGGGTGTTGGTTGACAGCGACTGAACATGAGCCAGCAGTGTGCCCAGGTGGCCAAGGCGGCCAGTGGCATCATGGCTTGTATCAGAAACCGCATGGCCAGCAGGTCCAGGGAGGTTATTCTCCCTCTGTACTTGGCACTGGTGAGACCGCTCCTTGAATCCTGTGTTCAGTTCTGGGCCCCTCACCACAAGAAGGATGTTGTGGCTCTGGAGCGAGTCCAGAGAAGAGCAACAAAGCTGGTGAAGGGGCTGGAGAACAGGCCTTATGAGGAGCGACTGAGAGAGCTGGGGTTGTTTAGCCTGGAGAAGAGGAGGCTGAGAGGAGACCTCATTGCTCTCTACAACTACCTGAAGGGAGGTTGTGGAGAGGAGGGAGCTGGCCTCTTCTCCCAAGTGACAGGGGACAGGATGAGAGGGAACGGCCTCAAGCTGCGCCAGCGGAGGTTCAGACTTGACATCAGGAAAAAATTTTTCACGGACAGGGTTACTGGGCACTGGAACAGGCTGCCCAGGGAGGTGGTTGATTCAGCTTCCCTGGAGGTGTTTAAGGCACGGGTGGATGAGGTGCTCAGGGACATGGTTTAGCAGTTGATGGGAATGTTTGAACTCGATCCAGTGGGGCCTTTCCAACCTTGTGATTCTAAGTAGAGCTGTGAGGTTGAGCACATGTTGGGCCCTGAGTATCTCAAAACCAGAACCGCCGAGCACAGGATTTTCTGCACTGCCAGGAAGCTGGAAGACCTTGTGTGTCTACCCAGCCTACCACCTCTATACAGCCTGTAAGAATTTCTGTCTTGGTGCATATAGTATAAATATACGTATGTACACAAAATGTGTGTATATGTGTGGTATGTTTACGTTGTACAGGTATGGTCTCCATAATCCATGTATATGTGGCATGGAGCTGTGTGCTGTTAGGATGTGTGTGTAGGTGGGGATACAGGGCACAGAAGCAGGGTGTGATTTTGTTCAGAGGCTGCCAGATTACTTTTTCTAAGAAACAATGTAATAGGTCCACTTTGACTGGAGTCTTCTCACCAATACAGCTGGCTGCTGCTGAAGCTTCTTGTGCTGATGGTGATAAGCACTTGGCTTATGTAGATTGCAGCTCCTCCAGTACTTTTCACACAGAAGCCTCATTTACAAAGGATATAGTCTTTTCAGTGTCATCTTCAGGAAATATATAGTTGTATGTCATTTTTCCTGCTTCAGGTAGAGCCATTGCCCATATCCATGTATAGTCTTTGCATTGATCAGTCCAAAGTATCTTCTCTGTCTGTTTTGAAATGATGAGCTCAGGAGCCACAAATTGTAAATACCCAAAATACAATTGCAGCAGCTAGTTTTATTGGTGACACTGGGATTTACTTGTTTATAAAGTGGAAACTGCAGTATCATTTCAATTTGATTGTATTTGCGATATCTTTTGCTGACAGATGTCTCGATGAATGGAGGTGTTAATTTTCAGTGTTTTAGTGAACAGACACGTTAGAGAATTATTGGGTTTTCCATGGTTTCAAATACAGAGGAAGTATGAATGCTTTGTTTAAAACAAATAAAAGTAATCTGAGTATTTAAAAAAGAATAGATTTATTGCCCTGGTTCCCCATTGTTGAGTAGTTGTAGCTTAATACTCCACCTTGGACACTACATACAGTAACACAAATCTAGTTCAGTGATCAACCAGACAGGCACATGCTGCACCAAATGACTTCTGCACACATATCATATGAAGAACCGAAATATGTGATAGAGAATTGTAATTCTGAAGTGACAAGGATTCTTCTGACTTGGTTTCTGTCAGATAATATATCTAAGGAAGCCTGGCATCTTACTAGGGGTATGATATTTGGGAGTTCCACACCAGTAAAGCAAATGTATAATATTAAAATTCTCTTTGCTTCATGACCAAGTTTATGATAAGAAGGAGAATAGCTTTCCAGTTCAAAAGAGGACAGGGAGTAAATAGGTTTTTGGTTTAGTCCTAGATAATGTGCTTGCTAGGAGGTGTTCCTCTTCTTGGAAGACCTATGAGTGAAACATGAGCTTGCCTAAACTTTAAAGAGTATTAATGTTTGTGACTTTTTTCTAAAGAGAAGTAATGCTGCATATATGTATTTACTACATATTTCACATACATGTGACTAAATCCTTCCTTGTTCAAATAAGTTTATTGTGTAGGATAGAGAAGCTGCTAATTTTGAAATCAGTTCTAATTGTTGGATGATATGATACTATTTTATTTTGGCTTTGTTTTTATGTTTGAATTGAGCAGGACTGGAGGTGTTGTTTGTTTGTTTAAGGACAATTATGCCTCATTAGGGTTTTAATTTTTTTTTTAGGGTTAAAATACCTTTTGCCAAGGAGTTGTAGAGTGATTTAAAATGATTGCATTTTGCATCACATACAAAGATACTTCCTTCTTTTGGGTTGGAAGCAGACTCCCAACTTGCTTAATGGAGAATTACATTTTATAGCCTGTTAGAGAACACTACTCTCCATGGAAGCTTGAGAAATTAGAGGAAGTAATAAAAGTAAATTTTCTGGTTTAACTGGGTAACGCTGAGGAATCTCAAACCCCTGCAATAATACAAATATAATAAGAGTCAAATGAAGAATTCCCCTTGTGTGTTACTCCACCTACAAGCCAAAGACTTTAGTCTCTAACTTCTTATACTAGATATTTTCTTCCCGACACTTTAATGAGATGTAGTTGAGTGGTCTTTAACAAAGGACTAAAAATACGTAGGGGAGAGATAGATAAAAAAACCCAGTATGAATTAAAATGGTCAGAAGATTGACATGCAAATGTTTCTACTAAATTTGTCAAAGGGAAAAATGGAAAAATGCTTAAGAGCTACAATAGAGTAGACTGGGATGTGAACTCCAAGAGCAATATTTCTAATTGTGACTTGGCTTCCTGCTGTTTTCATCCTTAGAGGTATTTCTGCCTCTTGGGTTTCTGGATGCCTCAAATTTGAAGACCTGTTGAGTATGGAAGTTTTGGTCTAACATTATTTGAACTGTAGCGTGCATGTGTCCTGACAAATAACTCTTCCTTGGAGTGGCAATTGGTGTCTGCCTTCATTTCCCCCGTCTTCTTATTTCTAAAGCCTTTAGTAATGTACTGTGTGCCAGGGTGCACAGCCATCTCTTCAGCCATGGTTTTCAAAGTCTCTGCTTTTAGTGGGAATTCTGTCTCTTTACTTCAATCATGCAACTTTCTTATCCCCTCACGTAGCAGGATGCAAAATTTTGGGGATAACTACTAACTTTTCTGATGAAAGAGGAGGAATTCAGAGCAGAATTTCATTATGGCTTGTAAAGTGTGGTGAGTAGCAAGGACACTGAAACTGAACTCTTGCTTTCATGAAAGTAAGGCTGGAAGAGGCAGTGTGATGGTACTTCAGCTGTGAAGTGTAAGGCTTTAGTGCCTTACTTAGAATGACTCATATGGCAAATTACAAATTAAATTTAGTAGTTTGAGAGAGATACATGGTCATACTCCTTGCTGTTCTACACATAGTATAGTTATGGAATATCCAACGTCAGTCCCCAGCTTGTTTATTATTTGAATTTTCCTTACTGGCAGTTTTCTAGCTGGCAGAGCCTGAAGTTTTCAGGAGCAGGTCTAACAGGGACAACCATGTTGGAGTTGGTAGAAGAAGCTGTAAGTGTTGACAGTACGTTGCTGCTGAGAAATTATTTATGGATTAGTTATCAGTATAAGCCCTTTGTGTACATCAGACTTCTGAGCAACAGCACTGGAAATAATGTCTGTATTTCCTTTATCAAAGTTACTGGATGTATATTATATAATTAAGAAACTTATCCTCACTTCACCTTAGAGTTTAGCGGGTGTAAGCATATTAAACTGGTGACTAAAAGGCACACGAAACCTCATTGTAACATGATTGGTGCTTGTTTAATAGTTAGAACGTTTTTTTTTTCACATTGGATTACTTTGTCTTTGAGGTAGCTGGGAGCGCTTAGGAAAGATGCTTTGTTTTTTTTTCTTTTTACCTTCCTACCTGCTATATTGTATGCTGTATGGAGGATTGGGAGAGGGGAAAGTGGGGATCAAGAGTCTTCTGTCATGGAAAGCTAATGAATATTTTGACAATTAAGGCTGACCTAAAAGCAATGACTTGATGTTGCAATTACTTGCTTTAGGTTATATCAAGTTGACCATCTCAGTAAATCTGGAAGTTCAGCAGAAGAATTGTACGCTTAGAATTAACCATAAACAAGAAATGATGCACACTTGTTGAGGAGTGTTATGTTTCTCATTGCAACTGAAGATGATACAAACCCATCAATTGTTGAAGTATTGCATTGTTGAATGTTTGCTCTTTTAAAGTTATTTTAATGTGTTCTGAGATTAATTGTCTTTGCATTTCCACTCTGAATTTACAAAATAATTTAAGTATCCTAAATTATTTCAACCAAATTTCAATTTGTTCTATATTTTGTCTTTTGATATGGTTGAAGAAGCACATAGATGCATTTGGTAAGGAATTTGCCCTTCTACAGCTTTTTATGATTAAAGGTGTCATACAGTTGCATTTCAGTCTTTGTGTTTTGAAATATCAAGTGCTTTCAAATACATGAGTACAGGGGAGGTTTAGCAGAATTTGAGTGTAGTGTGTATCTGAGGAGTATCTGGAGTGTAAAATCCAAAGAAGAGGAGATTTTCTTCTACACAAGTGGGTTTACTGTAGAATTTCAACTTTGCTGATTGTTTTGGTGACAGTTAACACTTATCTGTGAAGCAGTAGCTACTAACTTGACAAGATATTCCATCCACTGACTGTCGGCCAAAGTTTTGTTTCCAGTATAGTAAATAAAACATGATAGGCAAAAGGGGGAGAAAAACCTGAAATCATTAGAGTTCCTGGCAGTTATGTGTTCAAAACCTGATTGGGGTGGGAGGGAAGAGTGATGTAGTAACAAAGCACGTTTGAAATGTCTGTCTTTGGAGGAAAAGTTACTTGCTGCTTGCAATCACTTACATGAGTAATTCTTTGATTTCAAGATGATCATACTGATCTAAAAGTTTTGTGAGGATCATGAGTATTCCGGGTGGCAGAGGTACGAATAAGCTACTTAATCAGAATCAGAGTTTCTTTTTGTTTTACATGTTGCTGAGGTATACATAACCTTTGCTAGTAAGTCCCTATTGGAGCAACTTGTATTAGGTGAAATTAATGACTTTAAGTTGGTTCATACCAATGTATTTAAATGAAGTTAATTTACCCAGCTTATTTAAAGGAGATTAGATTGTATAAATGCCTGAGTATTTCACAGGTCTTGTGCAAAAAGGTCTCCATTTTATTTACAAAATCTACCTTTTATGTTTGAACACTTGATTGTGACTCTTCTTTAAAAGAAAGTATAGCATCTGATTCATAAGAAATGATCTCAAATTTGCTGGTTCAGAGATGTAAAACAGAATGGAAATGATTTTCAACACCTCTTTAAGTTCCTAGTGTTGATGCCACCTTTCTCTAAAGGTAAGCATACAGTACTGTTACTGTTGCGCAGGCAGCACAGTATAATAGAAACCCAAGCCCTGCAGCCTGGCTTTTGATAATGTGAAGAACCAAGACTGTTCTGCAAAGCACTCTAAAAAGGAAGGCTATCAATTGCTGTCTCAGTGGGTAGGAGACAAGAGTATAGCTGAAAGCCAGCTTGAATTGTCAGCGTAAACTCTAGCTTGTACATACTCTAAAATTACTGAATTCTCCAATGAAAATTGTCACTATGTGTCAAGAAAATCCATTTGCTGTATGTGAAAGAAAAGCAGTATTTGAATGCATAACTGTTTATAGAGCATATTCCTTTTGATGTGTGTTTTTTATCAACCTTACTTTCCACTGTCATCTCCAGCAGAAGACTGATTGTACTAAGGGAAATTACACATGTATGTGTGCATGTATGTACTTAACCTAAATTCCAAGAAAGGATGTGATGGAAGGGAATTACAGAGAAGTAGGAGGAGATAAAGGAGATGTGTGGCCCCTCTTGTCTCTTGTTAGTATTGTCTGATGCAGAACTCTGCCTGTGTCATGTCACAGGTTGACTCATTACACTGCTGTGCAGCAGCCCCAGCCATATATTGATCCAGTTTGCCTCATAAAAAACCAGTCATGATTTAGTGTGTAATAGTTTTTGTTTGGGAGTTTTCCTGTCTCAACCTTACCCATGAAACAAAGGGGTTCTTTTCTGATTGTTACACACACTAATTCTTGATACAGGCTGCAGTTTATTTCCAGTACTTTGAGATAAGTCACGTTTTTTGCATGATCCTTTTCATGTGTTCTTGCTAGGTATTCTACAGCCGTGCTTGCAAAGCTGTGATCCATTTTGTTTTATTCGGGCACAGTGATATTTACCTATTCTTCTTAATCCCTTATCTACTAATTGAAAAATTCCTTGGAGATTTCCTGAGGTAGTGTTATCTTGACTCATTGTAGCAGATAGTAAATCATATTATTTCATACTTCTCGTTCATGTACAGAACTTTACTAGGGATATACCTCAGAATGAACTTGTCCTGTAGTTGTTGACAGTGATTTAAGAAGTGGGATAAGATGTTGACCTGGGGAGTTTACTTCAGTTGTTGAAAGTGCCTTCTTAAAGACTTTTGCTTTGTTTTTTTGTGTGTGTTTGCCCTGTTTATTTTTTATATTACTTGACAGAGTTTTATTATAAACTGTGTCTGCTTGGCTTTATGGTGGTTAAATACCTGCTTTATGTTTCAGTAGTGAGAACAGAGGATAGGAATATTGTGTTTTCTACAAGTGAATTGTGAGTAGCCTTCCTAATTGTGATTGTATTCTTCAGCCATACATGATTATAAGATCATCTGGTGAGAAAGCAGCTGTACTGCATATGAAATCTTGTTTCCCAGTTTCCACAAAAAACCTGTTGGGTTCATGTTATATATGTGTCATTTTGGCCAGGTTAAAAGCAGACACACAATTAGTCTGTTGCTACTGAAAAAAATTCTATGCGAGAAAAGGCTGAACACTGTGATTTGAATTTTTGAAAGCGGTTTTAGTTGTGTTCCTGTTACAAGTTCTGATGTTTTAAGGACATTTTCTATAAAGGATGGGAATATAATCTCATTTGAAAAGTAGCCACCACAACACTTAAGGTGTTTGTTATATAGTGTGTTACAAACTATCCATGAGAGCTGTAGTATGCTAATTTCTTCTGATACCCACATCTCTCTCCATATGTTGAGAAAGATGAACTAGACTTCATATCAAAAAAAGCTTTGGCTTACTTTTTCAGATTTATAGTTGGCTTCAGATTACTAAAGTGAAGATCCTGTGGGATTCTAGAGTTTATGTTGAGCAACTGTTCTGTCTGGGGTTTTAGGTGATAAAACAACATACTCACTTTTTTTAAACACTGTTGTAGTCTGGAGTGCTGTGCAAGATCCATTCTCTGGGGGCTTCTCTATCATTTATCTTACATTCTCCCACCACAGCATGTTTTGTGCCCTGCTTACAGATTTTGCTTATGTAAAATCCAAAAGGGAAAATGATTTGTGTTGATTCTGAGTGTTTTGTACCTTATGTAGGTTAAAGTAGTTCATAAGCTTCCAAAATCTTAATTATTTTTGCTACACTAAACAACGTGGAGAGACATCAATCTTCAAGACTTTTAGTCTTCTTGGGAAGCTTGTTGACTGTGGGGCCTCTTGTCTGTTTACCTTCTCTACCTTCTTCAGCAAGCGGACAGGTAACGTGGAGCAGCCTTTGCCCCCGACGGAGACTAATTCCAGGGTGTGATCAGAAATCTATCTCCCTGTATTTATCGACCACTTTGCTAGGCAGAAAGGCATATATTAGAGTCGGGAGGGTAAAGGTTAAAAGGTTTGAACTGCTGGATAGGATTTTATTGTGATGGTTAATCTAAATCGGGCGCTGGCAGAGGCTGCCCAGGGTGGGGGTTGAGTCACCTTCCCTGGAGGTGTTTAAGGCACGGGTGGATGAGGTGCTGTGGGACATGGTTTAGTGTTTGATAGGAATGGTTGGACTCGATGATCCGGTGGGTCTCTTCCGACCTGGTTATTCTATGATTCTATTACAAGATGTTACTAGGGAATGCTTTTTAAGATAACTTCAGTTTTTCTAATTCATTATTTTTCAGACTTTTATGTCTAGATTGCCTGTCTTGATTGTGTCATTTAATAACAATGTGAGTGATCTAAAAGATCTTGGCCACAGAAACCATTTTGTTGTAAGGAGAGGAAATAGCTATAGCGCTAGGGGCTGAAGGGTTACTCTGACAATAATGGCAGAGGGAGGTCAGTCCTGATGCAAATGAAACTGCCTGTAAGTCAGCACCACCTGGTTTGTTTGCATGGGGACACAGTAAAGTCCAGATGTCCTGAGGGCTCTGAGCTACACTGTATTGTTGCACCCCTTAGTCACAGTTGAAATACATGCCTGCTACGCTGCCTGTCACTCAGCTTCGACTGACATAATTATTTAATCTCCAGACTTGAATTTGGGTGTCTAATGTGGAAATAAGGTGACGTATCTCTCTGACTTTTTACAAAGGCTATTCGCTGAGAAGGAACAAGTGTAGCTGTTTGGTTGCCTCAAGCTGAACTACTACACTGAGATCTCCTTTTCTAGGACATCCTTTCCTGCTTGATGAGTGGCTCTGAAGAATATTAATGGATCTGTCAGACGAGCTACTCTGTGAGATTCCGGAATCTGAAGTAGAAAAGTTTTGCTACAATCACTCCTCAGTTTGTATATACTCTGCTCAGAGAAGACGATGTTGAGAGTTCATCATTACTTCAGTGCTGTGTAAGTCTCCTGAGATAGCTGCTGAAGAGCGAGTCAGTGAATTTCGTCTCAGAGCTTTGCTAAGCAATCTCATCACTGACCAGACATTTACTCAGACCAGCGACAAAACATCTTTTGAAGTACATCACGCTTTTCAGCAAAAAAAAAAAAAAGGACTTCTAGCAAAACTGCATATGTAGGCAGTGATAGAGTGACACAGTAGATGACACCTTGCTGGAAAATCCTTCTCTGGAGGACCTTCAGGATGGCGTGTTACTCTCTTTATTCTCTGATTCTCATTCAGATAATAAAAGCAGTCACTCTGAGAGTACTTAAAAATCTCTGAGAAAATAAAATGGATTATTAAAAAAGAGTCTGATTTTCTGATGTCTGTCAGGTTTGGAAGAGAGAAGAGGCATGAAAAGTGGTAGAATATCTATCCTAAGATATTAATTCCATTTGTAAATATATATCTTTGTTTTCCTTGATGAAAGTGACCACTTAGTTTTTGAAACATAATTCTGTTTGCCACACATCCTGAAGATGTTTTTATCTCTAAAATTGCAATTATCTTAGAGATATACAGAAGGTTTCGCTAGATGAAATAGAAGAGTAGAAAAGTGGCATGATAAGATCTTCTGTCCAAAGTCCGAAACAGTCCACCTGTTATCAGAAATGAGGCCATCAGTAAAGGGAAAAGCCTAGTCAGGAAATGCTGGACGTTGCAACTTGTTGAAGCCTAGATTTGTTAAATGAAGAAAAATAAAAGAAATAAGTACCTCAAAGCTACCATATTTTCTTCAAGTCTGTTTTTCCACAGCCATAGTACCTGTTGGCTTTTTCAGTTCAGGCCAACAGTGATAGTTGAACTACACGTAAAGTTTTTGTATGAAGGCAAATGCTCTTGGGCTTTTATAGCATAGTGTAGGAAAGGTATCACTGATTAAAGAGGAAATTATTTAGCAGTGCATGACAGGTGAGCCTGTACTTGCAGGCTAATAATCTGAAACAAAGGTCACATCAACAGCTACCTTAGATGTCTAAATGCCCAACTTCTGAATGTCAGGTGTATCTTATGCAAAGGAGGTGTCTCAGCTTATTTTCTGCACCAAAGCTACCATACGACTTTTTTATTCATCTCTAGAATATGAGAAATACTAGTTTCCCTTTATGGAGATCTCCCCTTAGCTGATAGAAAGGTAAAAGATGAGCTACTAGGAAAATGTGCAGGTACTCAAGCGCATGTACACCTGTAAGGAGGTGGGTGGGTGTGTATTCTTGAGGTATTAAGTGTGCATCTCTTCAGAAGGATTTACTGACATACATCACCGTGCTTGCCTGGTTGTGAAGTTTGCTTGGGGTATGCTCACTGTAGGCCAATCCTCAGTGAAAGGTGGGAAACTGGCTTAGGACTTCTTCCGTCTTGGAGGGAGAAAATAAAGATATGTGGCCCAGCTACATGGTCCTAAGAATAAGTCTGAATTGCCTGAGATGTTTGCAAGACTGTTGAGGTGGACTGAAAATGAGAATCTTGGACAACTAATGTGACCAGTGTTTGGACTAGTTGTCAACAGGTACTGTGGACACTTCTAAAAAATGGCATTTGGTTTTATGCAGGTAATTTCTTTTGATTAATAGTTTTTACACCATGTAAAAATTTGCATTAATAGCTTGTGTTTTAAAAAGTGGTTGTATTGAGCTTGCATGGCAAGGTTTTGGTAATGGGGGGCAGGGTTATAGTGGTGGCTTCTGTGAGAAGCTGCTAGAAGTTTCCCCTGGTTCCAGTGGAGCCAACACACCATCTCCAAGACAGACCGTTCTGGAGCAGGTTTGCTGGCAGGATTTGTGACCCCACACTGGAGCAGTCTGTTCCTGAAGGACTGCACCCCATGGAAAGGACCCAAGCTAGGGCAGTTTGTGAAGAGATACGGCCTGTGGGAATGACTCACGTTAGAGAAGTTCATGGAGGGCTGTCTCCTGTGGGAGGGACCCCATGGTGGAATAGGGGAAGAGTGTGCGGAGTCCTCCCCTGAGGTGGAAGGACTGGCAGAGATAACATGTAATGAACCGATTGCATCTCCCTTTCTCTGTCCCCCTGCGCCACTGCGGGGAGGAAGTTGAGAAAATTGGGAGTAATGTTAAGCACAGGAAGAAGGAAGGGGTGGGAGGAGGGTGTTTCAAGATTTGGGTTTATTTCTCATTACCGTACTCTCATTTGATTGGTAATAAATTTTGCTTGTGATGGTAATTGTTCCGTATCCTTATACACCTTTTGTAAAATTTTCACTCCCCTGTCCAGCTGAGGACAGGGAGTGATAGACTGACCTTGGTGGGCACCTAGTGTCCAGCCAGGGTCAACCCACCACAATGGGTTGATATTTTGTTACTCTTTCTTTACCTTTCACCAGGACTACTTTCCTACAGGCATTTGTTTTGACTGTCAAAAGTTATAACTATAGTCAAGAAAAACCGTCATCCTTGGCTTTGAATGTTACTAATTTACGTTGAATTCACTTTGATTTGATGTTGTTAAAATCATCTGCTACTTAAAAGCTGACAAAGGATCCAACTTAGAGACCCTTTTTAAGACAAGATACTCCTCTAACTAGATCTGAAAAGTGCACAATTAAATATTGTGCTAACTTCATGAAATTGCTTACTGTTGCAGATCTTGTGTGCGTCCTTTTTCATTTAACAAAGTTTGTCTTCATTAGGTTTGAAATGTGCACATGCTGTAGGATTTACCTTTATCATAGGGTGCTTAAGAACTGCTGTGAAATAACACAAAATCCAAAGCAGTATTGTTAAAGTGAATATGTGTCCATTTGTTACAGAGTGGCTGCTTACATTACATTTTTTTATACTGCTGCTAAACATACAAGAAAGACTTAACGTTTTTTCTCCTCCACTCAAATAGCTGATAACTTCTATCTGTGGTTTTAAATGGGGTCTGTACACTTGAAGCATTCTGAAAGAGAAAACAGTGTAACATCAGAATTACAATTCTAAGTTAGATCAAAGGTCTAGTGAGCCTTGTGTCCTCTCTGATGGAGGGCAGCACTAAGATGCCTGGAGAAGAGGACAGAGCAAGTCTGCTATTATTACACAAAATGCTTTTGCAGTCCCCACCAAGTATCATAAGTCATGAACTTGGCAGCTTTACAGTCAGTACTTCTTTGTGGACTTGTAATTCCTGAACATGCCTAATCCCTCTTTGAAGACATGTAAGCTTTAGCGTTCATCAATTGGCAAGGAGTTTTTCAGCTTATATGCAACTTCTGTGAAAATTTCTTTGGAAACTTCTACTTGATAGTTTCATTTGATGTTCCTTAGTTGTTCTACTAAGCACAGCTATAAAAAGGGTCCATAATTCCCCTTTTCCATGCCACTTGTAATTGTGTAGTTCTCTACCACGTATCCTGTAACTCATGACTTTGTAGATTGAGGCATTCCTCATGTATTTAGTGGTACATACTATGAAAGCTGTTCCTTCACTTGTAGTGCTCCCTTCCAGCCTTCTCTGTTTTTGTTATTTACTTCACATTTTGTGACAAGGGGATTAGAAACATGCATACATTCAAGATACAGGTATACCATAGAAATGTATGTTAATATAGTGATGGTGACTCCTTTGTCTTTTATTGTTTTCCTAATAATTCACATTGATTTCACAGGTGTTTCAGAGGATTGAGCTGATACTTTCTAATAACTCTGTTAAAATAAAAGCTTTTTTTGCTTGTGGGAGGAAAAGTTATACACTCCTTGGCTCATCCAAAAGATTCCAGTGGCTTGTGTGGTTGCAAATGCTCATTAATTTATTTCTTTTAGAATAATTTCTAAGAATTTGGCCAGATTTTTGCAGGCCTGTGGTTCCCCATGGATCCCCCACAACATTGTTATTTTTTGAATTGCGTTACTTATCCACCTCCCAGTTACTTAATACAATATATTTTTAAGCAGAAGATTCCATGCTCTAGCTAGCAGTTATCTTCTTTCGTTCTCGTGTTCTTCTGCTGTTGTGTTTTGCTGTTGTCCTCGACCTCCAAAGACCATGTAATCTAACCCCCCTGCGACAAGCAGAGACATCTTTAATCAGATAACGTTGCTCAGAGCCCCATCCAACCTGACTTTGAATGTTTCCAGGGATGGAGCGTGTACCCCCTCTCTAGGCAACCTCTGCCAGTCCTTCACCACGCTCATTGTAAAAAAAACCTCTTTCCTGATTTGTTACACTTGGGGATCAAGAGCTCTTGTGCTCTGTGGAAAACGTCCTTAAACATCTGCCAGCTCTCTTCTGCTCCCTTGTTCCTGAGGGCAGTTACCTGGGGGTCTTATTGACTTGCTCCTTGAAGAAGTTGACCTGGCACTTTGGTGGTTCTGTTTTATCCAGTTCTGGCCCCTTCTCTGTGGTGTTGAATTTGAGACCATTTTCTTAATGAGTTCTTTTGAAAGAACTTGTTAAACTTCCCCACAGCGAACACAAAAATAACGAATATGTGCAGTTCCCTTGTTCTCACCTTATTTTTATACCTTGCATTTTGCATATATATTCCTCAGGAGTGTTTTCAGCTCTTTGTTTGCTTGAAAAAGCATTTATCATTGCCTTTTATATGTTCTGATAGTTGTTCTTGAGCTACTGTTTTTGTCACTGATTTGGCCTGCCTTGCTTTCTACGTTTGACCTGTTTGTATTTTCTTTTTCTCGCTTGAACACAATTCCAAGTTTTCTGATATCTGCTTTCTTAATCTCTAATAATCCCCTTTTCCGTGCTGTTTAGCTGTGATAATTTCTTTTTCATTTATGTTCATTTACCTCTTTTGGATTGTTCATGTGAAAGATGGGGAATATTATATTGTGTTTACCATCTGTAAATAACTAGAGTATAAGTTTCTTTTTATATGCTATATTTACTTGGCCTTTTAATAGATTTATAGAATTTCTAGGCCTCTTTTCTGTGTCTGTAGGATACATTCTTATATTAGGTGCCCATTTATAGAACAATGTTCTGGTTTTAAACAGTTAAGTTAATTAGTGGCAGTGGATTGTGTTGGGGTGAGTATTCCTCACATAGAACATCTGTTGACATCAGAATTATTTTATATTAGGCTTTTTAAAAATTATATCCTCATGGAGTTAAAGAAACAGGACTGTAAAGTGACCTGTCTGGTGTCGTGGGTCTTTCTGTTATAAGTTACAGGCATGTGAAGCGAAAGATCACTGGAAGCAGTCAATGTGGATTTACTTAGGATAAATCACACCTAACCAGCCTGGTTTGCATCTCTGATAAACTGACTAGACATGAGGATGGGAGAATAGTGGTGCCTGTCATTTATTTTGACTATAGCAAAACTTTCAAATTGTCTCCCTAAGTATTTTATCTATGTTTAGCCACTGCTGTCTGATTGGGCTGAGAGCTCGATGGGTAGAAAGCTGGCTTTATGGTCAGGTTCAGAGAGTAGTGATTAAAGGATGCGCTATACCTGAAGGCCAGTGCCAAGTGGAATATCCTGGGACCTGTTGTGCTTAATATCTTTATCAATAACCTTACAGAAGTAATAGAGAATGCTCTACTCAAATTTGCATGTGACACCAAATAAGGGTGACCTGTTGATAACTCTTCGGGGCAGGGCTATCACCCAGAGAGACTTAGACAGGCTATGGGAATGGCTCAGCAGAGGAACCTTAGGAAAGTTAAGGAGGACAGATGCCAAGTCCTGCATCTGGCAAAGAATAAGCCCATACAATGACTCAGGCTGATGTTGGCCTGGCAGGGAGCTGCTCTGCATCAAGAGACCTGGGACCTTGGCAGGCACAAGCTGGGCATGAGCCAGCAGTGTGCCCTGGCTGCAGGGACTGCCAGCAGTGCCCTGGGCTGTGGTAACAGGGGCACAGCCAGGACATCAAAGGGGAAGATTATACTCCTCTACCCAGGACGTGTTTGGCTGCATGTAATTTACTGTGTCAAATTTTGCACACACCCTCCATGCAATTCAGGAGAGACATTAACATACTGGAGCAGAGTAAGCGGAGCGGGCAGGGTGTGAGAAGATGGTCAAGGTGCTAAGACCTGTATCCTATGAAGAGAGCCTGAGAGACTGGGGTTTATTAGGAGGCTTTGAGCAGGGGAGGAGATGTAATGATGGCTTACCAGTGATTAAGAGGATGTTATTGAGAAGAGTTTTCACAGTGGTGCATGGTGGAAGGACAAGGGAGAGGCAAAGGGTGAAACAGGAGAGGTGCATAGGAATGCACCTGATATAGGAATAACTTCTTTACTGCAAAGGGGACTTAAGCAGTGGAACAGATTGCCTGGAGAGATACTGCAGTTTCCATCCTTGGAGAGGTATTCAAGACAGGTCAGATTCAAGACTGAGATAACCTGATCTGAAGCTCACTCTGGTTTGAATAGGAGGTGGGACTGGATGATCTTCTGATGTCACTTCAAACCTCAATTTTTTGATGACTTTGGTTACACATTAATCTAAGGGTGATTCGAATCATTCTTGTCAGCTGCTTGACTGAACTGATGTAGTTCAGAAAAGAGTTACGAGGATTTGGGGGTTTTTTTGTGTGTGTGTATGTATAAAGAATTGGAGACATAAAAGTTTTTAGAGCGTCTAGGAGAGAAAGCATTGTTGATGATGTGAAATACAGAGCAGTTAGTTATGGGTACTGCAGTCCTTTGCCAGAGTATAGTTACTAATTTACTGTTCCAGGACCGAAGGCCTTGTTGGTATTACATGGAGTACTCAAAAGCAGGGTAGATTTTTCTTAAAAAGGAGAATGAGGAGGGAAGCTAGGGACAAACACAGTATCAAGCAGTGATCAGTGTGCCAAGAGTTCAGACTCTGAGTGCTGATAGCTGTCTCTTTGTCCCTGTACAGTTGCTTGTTCTATCTTTATTCTTCATGAAAACATTCAATTCCTCTCTGGATCACCATCCACAATTTTCTAGTACTCTTTAAATAGTTTCTCTATTCCCTGTTTATATCCATTGTTTTTCTAATTAGCTGCAGCTTCAACCAGTTTAAATTTCAGATTAATTTTTACTTACCTGGCCACAATCTGAACCCAATTCATTACTGTTTATTACTATTCTGTGTTAGGAAAGTTGGCATGGGAAGACAAGTAGTCCCTTAAATGAAGTCAAATCTGATACTTTTCAGTGCTTCCTATGGAAGAAAAATTCTTCCCCCTCTTTCTAAGGCTTTAATGGGATTTGATAAGACTTACTAGCTTTTAAACTCAATTCAAACATATAGAATTCGTAATACACCTGCTAAGAAAAGAAGTAAAGCTAACACAAGTGCTGGTGCATATGAACAGAATTGTTTCTCTGCTTGACTAAAGGTTGTTCAGCACTTTCTCCCTAATGCATGTGTTCATTTAGGCTGGTTTTCTTATGTTTCTGTGCATCACAAGTAATGTTAAATATATCCATCAGTCTAAGATCTCAATTTAAAAATATTGCTAGGACACAGTACTGAAAATGAAATTAAAGGTATTATAACAACCTGGACGTAATGCAGACAAACTCTTAATTTGTGAAACATTTAAGAATGAAAAGTATTTAAATCACATGCGCTTTCACAATGATAGATTAAAGAAACTTCCATTGTTAAACTAGATTGAAGATTATTAACTAAACCCTGCTGACAGGCTTCTCATATGACAGTGAATGAGCTCAGCATAATCTCATTTTAAGAGAGCATTTAGACCTAAGTTTGTACATGCTCTTTCTCTTCTTGTGTGTAATTGATGCGCACATACTTACTGGCTTTGCGAACAGAAAGCAGTATGTTTACAACCTGGATCCATGTACTTGGCTCCAGTTAACATACATGTTCCTTTCATGTAGGGGGAAAGATTAGAGTGTAGTCTCAGCAAGCGTGGAGATGACATCAAGCCGAGTGGTGCAGTTGTCACACCAGAAGCATGGGATGTCATCCAGGGGGATCTGACCAAGCTGGAGAAGTGGGCTTGTGTGAACCTCATGAGGTTTAAAAACACCAAGTGTGAGGTCCTACACCTGGGTCAGGGCATTCTGCAGTTTCAGTACAGGATGGGGGATGACATGATTGAGAGCAGCCTTGTGGAGAAGGACTGGAGGGTGCTGATTGAGGAGAAGCTTGACATGAGCTGGCAGTGTGCTCTTGCAGCCCAGAAGGCCAAACATATCCTGGGCAATATAAAAAGAAGCGTGGTCAGCAGGTCAAGGGAGGTGATTCTGCCCCCTCTACTTCACTCCTGTCAGAACCCACTTGGAGTACTGTGCCCAGTTCTAGAATCCCCAATGTAAGAAGGACATGGAACTGTTGGAACGTGTCCAGAGGAGGGCTACAAGGATGAACAGAAGGCTGGAGCACCTCTGCTATGGGGAGAGGCTGATAGAGTTTGGGTTGTTCAGCCTAGAAAAGAGAAGGCTCTGGGGAGACCTTACAGCTGCCTTGCATTGTCTGAAAGGGGCCTACAAGAAAGCTGGAGAGGGACTGTTTACAAAGGCTTTAAATCAGAAGGGGGAGGACTTACCTAAAGCACTAGGAAGAAATTCTTCATGATGAAGGTGGTGATACACTGGAACGTGTTTCCCAGGGAAGTTGTGGATGCCCCATCTCTGGAGGTGTTCCGGACCAGGTTGGATGGGGCCTTGAGCAGCAGGGTCTGGTGTGAGGTGTCCCTGCCCATGGCAAGGGAGTTGGAACTAGGTGAACTTTAAGGTCCCTTCCAACCCAAACCATTCTGTGATTCTCTGAAAGAGCTTAAGACCCCTGTTATAATAATGATATAAGATGCGATTCTTAGATATTCAATTTTTGAAAGCTAAGAAAATATGCAAACTTTTAAATTAGAATGGTGGTTTTCAGCACTTTACTCATGTTCACCACCAAGAAATGTCCTTTGTAGGTAACAAAAGATGAATTTTTTCCTTTGCAAGATAGTAGATAGCTTTAGATTTTCTTCCTTAAAGAGAAACAATGAAAATAGTAAGAGCTTAAATAGTTTATCATAACTGGACACTAATTGTCCATTAAAACAGGGAGGTTTGTAGGGAGTAGGGAACAATGATACTCAAATGAGGAAACAGAGAGACAGCAACACTCCGATGCTCACCTGTTTTCTGGCAGGAGACTTGAGTTAGTGACCTTCAGAAGCCTCAGTTCCTTGGCTTTTTGAGAGGCCAGTCAAGGTTTAATCAGGTACTGCTGCACCAGGAGGCCATATTAAGGCATGACTGCAGAGAAACGTTACCTTAATCGCTACTATGAATTTTACTTGGGCTACTATTGTATTGTGTCTTTTCCTGACTCGGTTGGTGGCTAAGGAAAACCCTTTTCCATACCTTCTGGAAGAATAGAGGAAGCAAGAAAAAGCTCTATTTGACAGAGAAGATGTTAGACTATAAGCAAAGAGTCTTATAGATAATTTTACAGGGGATGTTAAGAGGGCCACATACTATAAATTGTGTAGGTATGACAGGAGATCTCAAAACTGATATAATTGGGAGCAATTTAGCTGTCTGTAAAATTTGTTTACAGTTGCCATCCAAACCATCTGTTCTCTTTCCTTGTGTTGTAGTTAGTTGGGGTAGATGATATTCTGTGATAGGTGAAAGGTTTTTTGAAGTACGGTATATGTCTCTGCATATACATTTATAGCGTACATCTTACAATGAGGCCTAGATCCCATCAGTGCTATTTGGGGATGCCACTGTAGTAACAGGGTTATATTACATGCTCTTGATGCTGTGTTTGCAAAGCATTTTCATTTACAGTCATTACGTAAATGTAAGTTGCCTCCTTTCCCCATCTGGTTGTTTGCATACAGGCTATGGCATGCCTATCAATGAGATGATTTTTGTTATTATCTTTTTAAAAGGCTTATCTTTGGAGGGGAAGAATTTTGTGACAGCGAGTCATAAGTGCCCATTGACAAGTATTGCCACCAGCCTGTGGATTTCCTGGGTATGCAACTCTGCTCTAGCACTTAAGCTGATGGATAATTGACAGTAATAGTGTTATGATCGATGCTTACTTGCTGGCTGGGGTATGGATATTGCTATTTAATGTCAAGAAACACAGATGCTTTCTAGGTAGACAAGTAGTATTAGAAGCCTAGAATACATGTTCAGTTCCAGAAATTATGTTGCAGCGTGCCTCAGGGTAATGGACAGGAAAACACACAAGATTTGACTGGGTCTGGTTTCTGAGCTACCCTCTGATCCATAAACTTGGTGTCCCCAGATTGTGTATGGGAGACTGGAGGAAGCTTTTCTCCCCACTATCTTAGAGGGAACTTTACCATGCAGACCTACTGCTCTGGCACCTCTAACAGGGACCAGAGGGTAACCAAAAAAAGTGTGGAAAATCAGCTGTTGTTTTTGATAATGAAAGGTAAATTCTATTCTGTCAGGCATTAACATCAGTTGAAAAAGCAAAATCTTCATTCAGACCCGCAGAATCAAGTTTATCTGAGACTTTATACACCATTATGAATGTCTTTATTTGACTGCAGTTTTTATCAGAATTCTTTAGTCTCACATGTACCCATGACCAATTTATTTGTGGGCCCCTTCCAAGTGTGTACCTAATAGTTTATGATAGCTATTTCACAACATAGTGTTCACTTAAGAATAGCTGTATCTTCTAATTGCATTTTTACAGAGTGTTAGGGGTTTGACATCTGTGAAGCAGTGTGTTCAGTCTGCATATGTTGGTCGCAGTTTTCCTTGAATATGAAGAACGTGACTATGGAATACATAATACCTAGTCTGAGGTTACATGGTTCCCTCTAAACAAAATAACAAGCAAAACATTTCTTCCAGCCTTAATAACTACTTGCTGTGGTGTTTAATCTTGAGAAGCCAACCCAACAGGATTTTGTTGTCCAACCTAAGTGACTCTTCATGTGTTGGATGTAACAGAAATCCCAGCAGCTGTGACAAGCACTTAAAAGAAAGATGTGATGAACATTTCTGGAGTTTGTTAGGTATGTATCTAGAATCTCAGTATGTGGTTTTCCTTAGTAATGGATGGGTAGTTCTATTTGTAATTGTTTGACTATGACGCAGTCTTAGTCTGATTGTGGAGCTAAATTGCAGCAAGTTTCAAAAGCTAGTGTATGGATTTGGTGTCAAAAAGCATTTCTTTCCTCATAGAGGGTTTGGGATGCCCACCATTTGTGGATTTTGGTAGTTATTAATCCCCTGTTAAATAACTTGTATTTAGAAGAACACCACCAAATGAATTTAGTGTATGAATCCTAATGGCACTTTAAAAGAAAGAATCAAATGCAACACTCAGGATAGGTTTTTGCATATTAGCAAAGTAAAAAGATACGAAAATGCCACAGAGTTTGACGACTTTGCTCCCTGTAATAGGTAATACTGAAGGAAGTTGTATAAAGTTATGTATGCGCATATATATATATAAGCATAGGTATGTATAGTCGTGTGTCTGTCTTTTAACATATATGCAATATATATAATTATATATATTATATATGCCCTTTCCCAGAAGGACTGATGCTGTTAAGTTAGTATTCACACTTGGTGTTGCTATCCTTTCACTGATGTTCTGCTTTACCATTTCTAGTTGTTGATTCTGAAATACTAATGGTGTTAAGAGATTAGAAGAAAAAAGGCAACCAAATTTTCATTAAAGTAGACTTTTGGCAACTAAATGTACAGAACTGCAAATCCTCAATAACCTTTTTTATCTCTAGGGAGCAAACCATGTAAGGCCAGTATTAAAAAGTACTTGTTATCGTAGCTAGCTGACAGTTCCAGACCTCTTTTTCAGATAGTGTCGTTTCATAATTCACATCCTATTCCAGTGCCACAATAGTTGATGGTGGAGAGGGTCACGTAGTTGGGACAGAAAAAATTGTCCATGGTTTAGGAAAACTATTTTGGATTGTTTCTTACAACATGGGCCAGAGGTTAGAGAGAAAAAAATGTCGAGATTAACTTAAAGTGTACTATTGTAATATCTCACCATACTTGACATGTTCAGAGCACTTTGGTAACTTCCATTACTTTCTAAGTGTCTGACATAGAAAGCATCTCAGTATTTTGTAAGTATTTCTCTGTCATGTGAAACTTCTGAATAACCTGATTCCATGGGGAAAAAAAGAACAACAACAAACAGTAATCTGTTTACATAGTTTATTTGTTTTAATATTTAATGTGCATTATGAGTGTCAAGAATCAACTACTTATGATAATTCATTATGGAAAGATAATTAATTTTAAATTTTTTTGTGTCCTGGATGTTTGTAGTAGTACTGGTCAAATAAAAAAATTAATAGAAATTTTGCCATAATTTGAAATAAAATTTTTACTTTGGTATCTTTTCATTATTTTTTCACAAACATCATACACTTTGGTTGTTTTGTAAGTACTTCAATAATTAAATATTCCTAATGATAGATAAGCATCTTTTACATCTTGTTTTTCTTTATCTGAGAATAGGCAAATATTAAGCAATGCTATTTTTTTTCAATAGGCCAGAGAATCCTTAAGAGAGGAGTCCTTGTTATGACTGAAGGATCTTTTAAACTATTTAATGTTTTCATTTGCTCCTATAGCCCTATCGACAAAATCACCTTAGTGTTATGAGTGATTGCAATTACACAAAGCTTCTGACTAGCTTTCATGCATTAAGTTAGGTAATATAATTGATATGTTAAAATAATTTGCAATATGAAGAAGCTGTTTGTATTGCTTAGTCTGTTGCTTAATTATAAAAAGAAATTGAAATTAAATCTTTGCCCGTTCAATCATCATCAGATGACAGAATTGAATTGGTGAAATCATCATCCTTGGAAATATCCAAAACTCAGCTGGATAAGGTCCTAGGAGCCTAGTCTAACTAGACCTACTTTGAGTGGGGCTTAGACTAAATGACTTGCTGAGGCTTTCTCCAGCTTAAGTCTTCTGTGTTTCTGTGACTGTTCCCCAATTTCATATTGTCCACAAATTTGATGGGAGTACATTTTATTTTCCTCTTTGTCTTTAACAAATATTACAGAGGATAGGTCCCAGACTAGACTCCTAGGAAATTACAGTTGTAATGAACTTGAGTACAAATTGAGACCCCTTAGGTAGACAACATCCTAATTTGAATACAAGGATACAATGGGACACTGTCTCAAATCACTGTGGATGATATTCATGGCACTCTTCATCCACAGATCTAGTATTTCATTACAGAAGGTAATGATGTTGCCAAACATGATTACCCTTGGCTTGTTATTCCCAGTAAACTAATTCATGTATCTCAAAGTGGCTTTCAAGCTGATTTACGCCATGATTTTTCCAGGTGCTTACTAGCTTGGTTTGTCATCTTGCCACTTTCTAAATACCAGTGCATTAATTATTTTTCTCCAGCTATTGAGGACCTCAGCTAGTCTCCATGCCATGACAAAGAGCAACCTTTGAATGTTATCAGTGCTCTCAACACCATCACATGCATCCTCTCCAGTCCTATGGGCTTGAATAGGTGTAAATTTGTCAAGTAATCCCTGAATTAATCCTCCTCTTCTACTGACAGTTTCTCTACTCCTTGAGCCCTTGTTCCAGACACAGAACCCTGGGCGTCCTTGTTGGTGAAGACTAATGCAGAGAACACTTTGGGTACTTCGATCTTATCTGTGCCTGGGATTACTAATTTAGCCATAAGCTTGCATTTCCCTGGTTCATTCTTTTACTCTTAATACAGGAATAGGAGCTGTTCTCATTGTCTTTGATATTGCTTGCACATCTCGGCTTATGCTCGCCTTTAACTTTCCTTACAGCATCCATACATGTCCACGCAATATTTCCGTGTTCCTCATTCCATACCCTCTCCTCACATCCATCTCGCTTACCTGCCCTTGTTAAACTGGAGCTCAGTGGTGAATTTCTCAACCTTTCTTGTCACATGAACATAAAGAATCTTGGCTTGTAGTCTACTCGGTGTTAAAATTTGAGGGTTTTTTCCCAGTTATTGCAACCGTTGTCCTGTGACAAAAGCTGAGGGTAAAATGCAAACAACGAAACAGTTGATTCGCCTTCATTCTCTTTGTTTATATTACTTTCACAAGTAAATAAGTATTAATAAGGACATACATCTGGAATATTTTAGGAGCTTGAACCAGGTTTCCAGTGATAACTGAATCTGATCTGTGTTTTGTTTCTTTCTGTAAAATTCATGCTGTTGTACTGAAAAATTGGAGGCTCTTTCAATAATATTCTTCAAACATGAGAAAAATATGGCTTGTCTAGAAAGAAATTAGAGATGATGTAGTCTGAGTGTGTCTCTGTAGTCTTTGATGCTGCTTGAATTCACAGTAGCTGAAATAAAGTCTTGGTCGCAGAGTGGGGAAAAAAAAAAGCCAAACATTGTTTAAAAATAAAAGATAAGGCAGCAATGTGGGAAAGACAGCAAAGCATATGGTGCCAGGAGACTGGGAACAGTCTCACTCTCTGTTCTTCATTATTAATTTGAAAAGAACACAAGCATATGCTAACTTTAGTTTTATATTTTGTTCTTCATAGATGGAATCTTATAGATTGAAGAATCTTGTAGTTACCAGTCAGAAAGGAGGACAATGTGATTAAGCACATTTTTTGATATGGTAAAAAAAAAAAAAACAAACCAGCAAAACATAAGAAACAAAATATTATTTGACTTGGAATCATAGAATCCCAGGGTTGGAAAAGACCTTTGAGATTGTCAAATCCAACTGTACCTGTCAACTACTAAATCATATACCTAAGCATTTCATCTACCTATCTTTTAAATACCTCCAGGGATGGTGACTCAGCCACCTCCCACAGGGCAGCTGGTTCCAGTGCTTGATAACCCTTTCAGTGAAGAAATGTTTTGTGATGTCCAATCTGAACCTCCTCTGGTGCAACTTGAAGCCAGCACCTCTCATCCTGTCACCTATCACTTGGGCAAAGAGACCAACACATACCTCTCCACAACCTCCTTTCAGGTTATTGTAGACAGTGATAAGATCTCCCCTTGGCCTTCTCTTCTCCAGGCTAAACAACCCCAGTTCCCTCAGCTCTTAACAAGAGCTCCTTGTTAAGACTTATTCTCTACCCCCGCCACCAGCTTTGTTGCACTTCTCTGGACTCGCTACAGCTTGTCTTGCATGTGCTGTGTGGTGGTATTCAAGATGACCTGTTCCATGATCTTCCCTGGCACTGGGGTCTGACAGGCCCGTAGTTTCCTGGATCCTCCCTCTGACCCTTCCTGTAAATGGCTGTAACGTCATCCAGCTTCCAGTCCAGTGGAACTTCCCCAGTCAGCTAGGACTGCTGGAGGATGATGGAAAGGGGTTTGGCAAGTGCCTCCGCCAGCTCTCTTACTATCCTCAAGTGGATCTCATCCGGCCCCGTAGACTTGTGAACATCTAATTGGCCGAGCAGATCTTTAATCGTTTCTTCATGAATCATGGGAGCTTTGTTCTGCTCTTCCTCCCTGTCTTCTGGCTCATGAGGCTGAATACCCAGAGAACATCTTACAAGTTACAAACAAATGTTTTTAGAGGGAAAAAAGCCAAATAGGAAATAGTAGTAGTAGAAGAGACCCAAGGGATTCTTTTTCTGCGGCTACAGGATGGATCATGGATGAGGTGAGAAGGAACTGCCCTTTCCTGCAAAGATGTGTTGTTATTTCGCAGGAGGGGCAGAACAGGTCATATGGGGATTCAAAGAAGACTATTAGACTCTGTAACAGTTTACAGTGAACACAGACTTTCTGCTTTTAGTGATTTGTAATGTTAATAATCACTTCCTCTGCACTTACACAAATCCAAGTTCAAGGGCTGTGCTAAAACTTCGCAGGGATAAAAGAAAATCAGTGTATGGCTTAAGCTGTTACTGCTGTAAGGATGTTCTGGAAAGTTAGGAGCATGGTTTAAGTATTCTGGAGTCTTAAGCAGAACAGAGGCTACAGGCAGCCATCGAATTTGGCCATTTTGCTATGTTAAAGTGGCATCCGAACCTGTTTAAAAACATGAGCAACAGTTAACAGCAAAAGAGAAAAATAAGTCAACGCTGGAGTTCAGCGGCATGAAGTTAGCTACCACTGCATCTGGAGATACTTTCCAGCAGTCCAGAATGCCAAGTATGTTTCTTGCATTGATATTTTTTCAGGCATCAAGTACTTGCCTGCCAGCACTATACTGAATGATTCTGGCCGGTAAACAGAGTACAGAATTTCCCTTACGTCTCCTCTCTGGGAAGTGCTATATTGCAGCAACACATATCTTTGTGCCTAATAATATGCCTTTCTTCCTTATTACTTCCATTCCGTGTGGAACAGTGGTTTGGGTTTTATCTTTCCAAAAAGTAAATAGAAAAGTGAATCAGTGACCAAATAGAGTAATTTCAGAGCTTAAACTCTGTGATCTACTTTCCTCACCTGTGTTCTCATCTCTTTCTTTTAAAACTTTTCTTCAAACGATCAGTAGATATAAAAACCAGAAAATAATTAAATAATGACCTCTGCTGCTTTTGGGGTTATGCTTGACATTTTCTTGATATTTGCTAGCGTATTGTGCTGGTTTTGTTCCCTGTAGCATCTTAAAGCCTTGCTTCTGTAACATATATTGAACAAGCACTTCTTAGCATTTAGCAACTAATGTAAGCTTAATATTTAATAAGTATGGATTCATTAACTGAGAAATTAATAATAGATATACATTCAGAAAATGAAGATATAATGATATTTTGATACCAAATTGTTCTTGTATTTTAAATGAATCCTACAGGAAAGTTCCAACAGCCATTACTTGCTGTGTTTCTGTTACAATTTCTTCTGAGGATTATTTTTTTTTTAAAGAAATAAGCCGGACAGTTTTTTCTGTAGTATATGTAACATAGTATTTCTATTAGTTGCTTCTTATAGTGATTGCTTTAGAATAATAATTGTGCGCTTAAATTATTTTAATTCACAGTGTATACAGTTACAGATTCAGGAGTGTGTATCTAGGAAAACACCTTTTGCTTCCAGATTAGATAATACATTTATGATGTGGTTTTACTTCCACTGCACATGACCTTTGTATTGCTTGAAATCAAGGATCTGCTGTTTGAGGAACTGTTGCTTGGCATCTGAAAACATCTTTCTGATTGTATCTAAGTGACAGTAATACACAAACAAGTTGGAAAATGTTCTTAAAAGAATCTAGCAACATAGTAATTAAATGAAATTGATCAGCTGGTTTAACAATATGTAAATAATTACTGAAAAGGCAAGCTTCGTGTGCATTTTTTTAATGAGGGTAAATGTGGGTGGTTTTACTTTTTTGAGGTTTGCTTTTAAAAATTCCTTTTCTGCTGTGAGATCGAGAAGTTTACCTCAGATGTGCTAACTTTTAGTTTCACGTTTTGACTTTATCTGTAATCTCTTTGATTACGTCTCAAAAGGCAATGGTTCCTCAAGCCAGAAGCTCTGGCACTATGCAAATGTTAAAATATCAGTAAGACTGTTTGCCTTTTAGAATGAAAAATTCCAGGCAGTCCAAAGAATATTAGGGACCTGGTGTTCTCTCTAGTATTGTTACGTATGAATTTCTCTTTCTCTGTTTTCCCTGAAGTAACTAAGAGTCTCCTCTTCACATTTTCAGTGGTTAGACATCAAATCACATCAGCCTGATTCAAGAGGAAAGGAATAGTGAGAGTTCAAGAAATGGTACAATTTAGAATTGCCTCTTCGATTTCTACACAATGTGATTTACTTGGGGTAAAAAGAAATTTATTAATGTACTATATATATAGGAAGTCTTGAAAATAGAGTAGAGCTCAGATTCAGTTGTTTACATGTGTATTTTGTTTCCATGAACTTCACAGGGTAGACTAAATACAGAAGACCAAGTGCAACTCCTATCAAACGGGTCAAAATCAGATAAATCAGAGAGGCTTATGTGCTTAAGAAATGTGTGCCAGTTCTGTACTGGATGTTCAGATATTATCCAATTTAATACAGCTGCAGTACATGAGATTTCACATTTGAAGATGGCACTTGATGATGCCACTCTTTTTTCTTACTCTGAATTGAGATTGGTGAACATCAACCTGATAGAGGTAGCATCAGTGCTGGAAATCCACAAAAAAAAAAAAAAAAGCCCAGTAATTTGTCTGGAATTTCGGCTAGCTGCCTAGTTGTAATCATAAAAGTTCAATGGCTTGTTCAGTAATGAAGAGGGTATGGGGCCTTTTTTAAATACAAGGTATGGAAAGGGAGTTCAGCTGGGATTAATATATAATCTGAGTGTACTTTGGAAGCATACATTTGAATTTCACAAAGAATGTGGCTGTAATTTCAGTAAAAAGAAGTTACTAGAGAATTGAAAAAGTAGCTAAAATATTGTGATGATTAATAGTTATTCATCATGGTCAGGAGGCATTTATTTCAGCCTGCCTTTTTCTTAATTATATTCACTGATTAATGCGTACCAGTCGTCTCATTTTGTAGTACATATTCAGTCACCAGCTAGAATAAGCTTAATTAAAGTTTTTAAGAAGTGTCCTAAGCTTCTTTTTTAGACAGTTTCAGATGGATTTAGATGCTCATTTTTGGCCATAAGACTCTTGAGAAATAAGAGATTTTTTTGACCATTGAACTGTTTAGGGTCATGCAAGTCACACAAAATCTCTGACAGGAAAACTCCTTAACTGGCTTATCTCTTTGGAGTTTCTTGATATTCTTTTCTCCCACTTGTCCCTTTCCCTTTGTAAACAGTCTCTGTCTTAATCTCACAAAAGGAACAAATACTGAGCTAGTTCCAAAGCCTATCCTGGCCTTACACTGAAATAATTACATGCTTTTTCTGAGCATTTGGGGATTTTGTTAGGTAGTTGTTGAGTTCTAGTTCAGATGTGACTTAATTCTTAGAATCACAGAATTAGTAAACTTAGACGTCTTTTCCAAACTTACCAAGTCTATCCAACCATCAGCCCAAAAGCAACATGCATACTAAAATCAAATCCGAAGTGCCACGTCTACATGGGTTTTGAATGCCTCCAGAGAAGGAGACCACCACTTCCCTGGGCAGCTTCACAGAATCACAGAATAACCGGGTTGGAAGAGACTCACTGGATCGTCGAGTCCAACCATTCCCACCAATCCCTAAACCATGCCCCTAAGTACCTCATCCACCATCACCTTAAACACCTCCAGGGACAGTGACTCAACCACCTCCCTGGGCAGACTGTTCCAATGCCTAACCACCCTCTCCGGGAAGAATTTTTTCCTAATCTCAAGCCTAAATCTCCCCTGGCGGAGCTTGAGGCCATTGCTACTCGTCCTGCCCCATGTCACTTGAGAGAAGAGGCCAGCACCCTCCTCTCCACAACCTCCTTTCAGGTAGTTGTAGAGAGTAATAAGGTCTCCCCTCAGCCTCCTCTTCTCCAGGCTAAACAACTCCAGCTCTCTCAGTCGTTCCTCATAAGATTTGTTCTCCAGCACCTTCACCAGCTTCGTTGCTCTTCTGGACTCGCTCCAGAGCCTCAACATCCTTCTTGTGGTGAGGGACCCAGAACTGAACACAGGATTCAAGGTGCGGTCTCACCAGTGCCAAGTACAGAGGGAGAATAACCTCCCTGGACCTGCTGGTCACGCCGTTTCTGATCCAAGCCAAGATGCCACTGGCCTTCTTGGCCACCTGGGCACACTGCTGGCTCATGTTCAGTCGCTGTCAACCAACACCCCCAGGTCCTTCTCCTCCTGGCAGCTTTCCAGCCAGGCTTCTCCTAGTCTGTAGCTGCACAGGGTTGTTGTGCCCCAAGTGCAGGACCCGGCATTTGGCTGTGTTAAACCTCATGCCATTGGACTCTGCCCAGCAGTCCAGCCTGTTCAGGTCCCTTTGCAGAGCCTCCCTACCCTCCAGCAGATCCACACTTCCACCCAGATTAGTGTCATCTGCAAACTTGCTAAGGGAGGACTCAATGCCTTCATCCAGGTCATTGATAAAGACATTGAACAGGACTGGACCCAGGACTGAGCCCTGGGGAACCCCACTTGTCACCGGCCTCCAGCTGGATTTAACTCCATTTCCCACCATTCTCTGGGCCCAGCCATCCAACCAGTTTTCCACCCAGGTGAGTGTGCGCCTGTCCAGGCCAGAGGCTGACAGTTTCTGTAGCAGAATGCTGTGAGAAACTGTATCAAAGGCTTTACTGAGGTCCAGGAAGATACATCCACAGCCTTTCCCTCATCCAAGAGTTTAGTCACTCAGTTATAGAAGGTGATCAGGTGAGTTTGGCAAGACCTGCCTTTTGTGAACCCGTGTTGACTGGGCCTGATCACCCGGTTCTCTTGCAAGTGCTTCTTGATAGCACTCAAGATCACCTGCTCCATGACTTTCACCGATACCAAGGTCAGACTGATAGGCCTGTAGTTCCCCGGATCCTCCTTGTGCCCCTTCTTATAGATGGGCCCCTTCTTATAGCTTGTTCCAAAGCTTCACCACTCTTTCAGTAAAGAAATTTTTTCTACTACCTAATCTGAACCTCCCCTGCCGTAGCTTTAAGGCATTTCCTCTCATCCTATCGCTAGTAACTTGGGAGAAGAGACCAACACCCTCCTCACTACATCCTCCTTTCAGGTTGTGGTAGAGGGCTCCCTTACTCCTCTAGATTAAACCACCCCAATTCCCTCAGCTGATTCTCATAACACTTGTGGTCCAGACCCTTTGTGAACATTGCTGCCCTTCTCTGGACATGCTCCATCCCCTCAATGACCTTCTGATACTGAGGGGCCCAAACTGAACAAAGAACTTTAGATGAGGCCTCATCAGTGTTGAATATAGGGACACGATCATTTCCCTACTCCTGGTGTCTGTAACATTTCTCATACAAGCCAGGATGCTCTTGGCCTTCCTGGGCATCTGAGCGTAGTGCTGGCTCATGTTCAGGTGGCTGTATACCAGCAACCCCATGGCATTCTTTTTGTTGTTGATATATTTGTAGAAACATTTTTGTTATCTTTCACAGAATTGGCCAGTCTAAGTTCTAGTTGGGCTTTAGCCCTTCTGATTTTCTCTCTGCATGATCTCAAGTCATCTTTGTAGTTCTCCCAAGATGCCTGCCCCTTCTTCTAAAGCTCATGTACTTTCCTCTTTCTCCTAGGATCAACCCAAAGCTCTCTGCTCAGTCAAGCTGATTTTCTTCCCTGCTGGCTCTTTTTCAGGCACATGGGGATGTCCTGCTTTTGCACCATAAGGTTTTTCTTCTTAAAGAGCATCCACCTCTCTTGGGTTCCTTTGCTCTTTAGGACTGCCTCCCATGGAAGTTTATCAGCCAGCTTTCTGAACAGACCGAAGTCTGCCCTCTGGAAGTCCAAGGTTTTGCTGCACCCCCTCCTTATTTCTCCTAGAACTGAAAATTCTCTGATCTTGCAGTCACTATGCCCCAGGTGTTCTCCAACTGGCACAAGGCCTTCTCAGTTCACAAACAACAGGTCCAGCGTGGTGCCTTCCTTAGTCAGCTCACTTACCAGTTGTGTCAGGAGGTTGTCTTCCGCACACTCTAGGAACCTCCTAGACTGTTTCCTCTCTCTGTATTATACTTCTAGTGTACGTCTGGTTAGTTGAAGTCTCCCACATGGACAAGGGCTAGCAATCATGAGACTTCTCCCAGTTGCTTGCAGAATAACTCATGAGCCTTTTCTTCCTTGCTGGGTGGTCTATAGCAGACTCCCACCACAGTATCTACCTTATTGGACACTCCACTGATGTTTACCCGTAGATACTTAACCCTGTCATCACCAACATTAAGCTCAAGCCTATTATAACACTCTCTAACACAGAGGGCTACCTCACTGCCTCTCCTTCCTCACCCATCCTACCTGAAGAGTTTATAGCCAACCATAGCAGCACTCCAGTTAGGTGAATTGTCCCACCATGTTTCCATGATGGCAATTACATTGTAGTTTTCTTGCCCTACAGAGATTTTCATTGACTTTGTACATTGGAAAAGCAATTTAATTAATACTCCATTACTCTTATCCTTTGTTTTTGTGCAGATGGTTCTGCCATTACTGAGTCATCTCATGTATTCAATGCAATCAGTGCTTTAGATGACCCACACTTGGGACAGATTTTACTATTTTATCTGCCTGTAGGTAGAATCACATCATTTCACTATGCCTGTTGAGCTGATGATATAAGTCCTCTCTCGAATCCTCCTTTATTCTTAAACTTCACTAGCTTGTTTAATTTTTAGATGAACACATTTCAAAGACCTCAGAAGCACTACTTGAAAATTAACTTTTCTCATCTTTTTAGCTCCTTTTTTACCTTTCCTCAAACTGCTTTTGATCGGTGATTTGTTCTGCCATAGTCCTTTCTTTATGGTGTCCTAAGGGGGCATTCATAATGCATTAAATATCTTAGCTAGCCTTTTTATGAAGACCATCTTTTTGTTCTTCTATAGTTCCCGTCTCTTAAGTTTAACAGGGGGCAGGTGTTAGTATAGGAGGAGTGTAACAGACACCTTCTCATTGGAGCTCTACCTTTGTTTTTGTATCTGGTGTAGCAGTGGTTCTTTAAGATGGTTTCTACATCACGGTGATTCTTCTGAGTGACAAATTTTCAGATGCTACCAAAATGCACCTGAATTTAAACTTCCGTTTATCTTCTCAGCTTGCTTCAATTTAAGTTTCCAACAGCTCTCCTCACTCTATGCTAGAACTTACTTTGCTCCAGCAAGGACTTTTTGCCTGTTTCTATGTTTGTATTTTCAGCTGCATCTTCCTTCCCTCCTTCCTGCCATACCTAGTGCTTTCCTGACTGAGTTTCTGTCCTTGATCTTACTCAAAATGTTCAGAGATAAGAACAAATTTTTGTTCATGCAAGAGAGACTAAAAAAAACTATGTCAGTATTTTAAGTTGCACAAAGTATTATATCCTCATAATGTATTTCAAACTGCCGCAGGGAAAAAAAACAGGTTCTGTGTTGTTTTGAAAATAGGAAGAGCATTAAAAGATACACCATGGACAAAGCAGAATTTCTCACAGTTTTTATTTCAATTTTAATGAGCAGTTTACTGGGGGAATTGCACTAGGGAGTTTCTTGTTTTTAAAGCATCAATTATAAAACACACAAGGTCACAGCTCCCTGAGTGTTAGGAAATCAGACCAAAACCAGCTACATTTTCTGATCAGGAATCAGTTATACAGAAGGGATAGTCGAGTCACAATTTCAGGTCGTCTTGACATCCGTATCCATTGATCTACAGTCACTCATTTTTGAGGGTATTCTTGGAATTGACAAGGCTTTGGTGGGCCTGCCTTCTTTAAAGCATGTCTGAACTTTCTCAGTAGTTATCTCCTATAACCTCGCCTGAACTCTGAGACCAAGATTCTTAAATAAGTTGTTATCAAGCACACCAGGTTGTTGACTGGACCATGCAAACATGCATCTATCCCATATAAGCTCTTTGGTGTCTGTTGCTCCCAGAAACTGTGATCTCAGCCTCACTGCAGTAAATAGCTTTAACCACTTAGGATCACAGGAGCAGAAGTCTGTCAACATCGACACAAATAAGCAAAATGAATGTGTGCTCTTACCATACCAAGAAACTCCAAGTTTAGTAAAAGCATTTTTGAGGGTTAATTCTGCAACTGGCTTGAAGCATCCTAAGCTGTGAATAGCCCTTATGGTCCTTAGCTTTCATCTCTATATTTTTTTTCCTGTTACTGTAGCTGCATGTCTGTGTTTGGTTGCAGTATGTTAGTACATTATTGTGTTTTCTTTTGCCCAGAATAGATAACCTGTGTTTTCAAAGATATTTTGTGTCAGAATGAGTTTTTAGATAAGGAATGATACATAGTTGCTGAACATTGAATGATTCAGCAATGTTCCACCAGAACAGACTTTGACATATAGATGTGTAAATTACATGAATTTTTCCAATACACGAGACATAAAACATTGATTCATTTGCTTATTCCTATTTTATCTTGCTATATTTATTCATTTGTAGCCTGGATGTCTTCCTAAAGGACTGTTTCAAACTTTAATTACAAATTTCCAGCAATCATAAATCTTCTGTCACTATTGTTTCATTATAATTGTTTGTTTGTACTACAGAAAAACTGAATGCACATCTATAATTTTGGTGTTCTGTAGCCTCTGAATCCTTTGTCTGGCAATTTTAATAATTTAGTAATGTGTTGGAGGTTTTATATATTTATATGAAGTCTGTTAGGATTTAGTTTTGCATTTCATACTGTGCCTCATGAAACATGACTCAAATTCACGTATTTTCAGTCTGAATGTTGTCATCTATTCTGAGGGTTTGTTGAAAGGTTTTGAATTAGGCATGATTATTAAAGCTTGTGTTGTAGGTTGTGGAAAAATATTTCTTTTTAAAAAAGAAGAATCTCTTTATCTTGTCATTCTAAATGAGATGTTCTTAGTAACAAAGTGGAAGAGAGTGAGGAAGCATAGCAATGAAAGCCATACCCAATTCTGTTTTGGAAGCCTTCCTTGCAGTACCTCAGGATAAGGCTAGAGACATATGAAAGAACTGCAAGTATCCATAAGTAAAAATAGTCACATTTATGTACAGTTGGATAATGTGCATGAAAAAGAACATAAAGAAGTAAGGATAGTGGATGGCAAAACAGATGTATGAAAGGTACAATATTTGAGCTACAGTAGCTTGCAAGGCATTTTTTCTGTGGTGAAATGCAAAAAAAAAGCATCACTTGAAAGATAAACAGGCTAACATGCAAGAAAATCTTCTGCAGAATTAGTCAGAAGATGGACAGGTACCCACTCTGCATTAAATTCAGCACAGGCAAGCCAGAGCTAATTAAAATTTTCTGTATGGATTGCTATTTGCAAGAATTTTGCTATTCCTTTGGGTATGCAGAGTGTAATTGTTTTCCAGCTCATCTGAGAAACGTTTGTTGAAAAAATGTAAATAATTGTGTTTATCTAAATCAAATTTTTACTCTTCATTGAAGAAGCAAATTGCAAAATCTGAAAATAATGGTGACGCAGATCACATAAACATTTGTTGCTGTTAAAAAAGGATTTTATGAAGTTTCTTATTAACTTAAAATTAATATTAAAATACATAATTGGAATTACTTCTATAATTTGACTTCTCGAGATCCAGTTTATGGCGTTTTTTCAATGAAAAGATGAAAGCAGCAAACAAAGACAAAGTTCAGTGCATTAGAAGCGAGCTCTCGGTGAACAGAGACAAGCAATACATTAGAAAGGAATTACATTCCACAAGTGCTGTGTGCTTGCCTAGCTCCATACTGAGACTGTAGCTAAAACTCAGATACTTTCTTTCTTTGTTCTAGAAACTACTGTAATGTCTAGCTTGTGCTTCTGTTCTTTGAGCTAGTTCTTTTTTCATGCTGTTAATCTAAATTATACTTGCTGTCAGGAAAGAATCTGCTTCTTACTAAGAAAACAAGATTTGCCACGACTTACATACTGGATGTGATCTGTGTCCGCATAACTCTGAGGATATTGAAGAACTTGGAATGCTGCAAGTGCTATATCTGACTTACACCTTTTTTTTCCTCAACCCTATAATATTTACATATTTTATGTGAAGAAGCACAAGATAGGACTGGTATGCACTGAGCCATAAATGAAACGTGTTCTCAAATCTGGAAATCAGTTCCCTAGTCCCATTTCCAGTATTTACAAAGTATTTATCAACTCATCAATGAAGTTCCAAACGGAAGATGTGTTCTTCTTTCAATTTTTTTAAAACATTTTTTACATCTCTAATAATTATTCCAGATTTTTTACATCTCTAATAATTTCCAGATTTTTTACATCTCTAATAATGATTCCAAATTCCTATTCATTCATATGCTTGGGTTTATAAAAAATGTCCAGGTTTCTTTTGCTACTTAAGAGCTGCTCTGCCATTCAGCCATATGTCCATGAGGAACAATAAACACTACAGGTTTAGTGTTCTTCCATAGCTCCGTCACTGCCTGGAAGCCAGTTCCTTCAGTTCTTAATGGCATAAAAGTATATGCCAGTTCTCAATCCGTAGACAGTTCTTTAACAGGGAAAATATCATTTGTGACCAGTTAAAATGGTACAAATTTCTGGAGTCTGATGTCCTGAAATCAAGGTAGGCAAAGCTTAGAAATGGCAAGAGCTTATGTGTTGTGGGAGAAAAACATAATAAAGCAGTTCAGTGAGAACACCCTTGGTATAGCACAGCTCATACAGACTTTGCCAATAGCCAGTTCAGCCTGTGAATCACAATGTTTGTTACGCTACAAGAAGATTTATTTCTTCCTGAATTTCCCTGCCAGCACAGCCATTACCATCAAAGCATCTGAAGAGCAAGTTAAAAGTTTTCACTTTCTCTCCTTCTTCTTTTTGAGGGAGGGGGAAATGAAGGTATCATAAGGGGGGAACAAATACTGAATAGGAATAGCGAGTTACTAGGACTAGGTAATGTTCATTATCAAGAGTAGCAAGTGCACCCAGAAACAAAATAGCCAAACTGTAGACTATAGCATGATGATCTTTTCCTCTTTTAGCCCCTATAAACTGTCTAATGTGTTGCCTCAAATGAGCCTCAAAGTAGATCTAAGCAGCTCACATTTGCATCAATCTGATAGAAATGTAATGAAAAAAATTGTGATGCCACATCAAAACCGGATGAAATTCTTTTGGGGTAAATGCAAATCGATGTATGGGGACAAAATTCTGACTTCAAATACATGGTGATGCGTTTTAAGCTGTTACGAAGCAAAACCAAGGATCTTGTAGTGATAAGAGGTCATTCCATTAAAACAGCTGTTTGGTGGTCAGTAACAACACTAAATAGAAGTTGATGATTGGAAGCAGTGGCTGAGATGAGCCAACCGCTATCCCAAACAAAGCTTTTCTTGCTTTCTAACATATAACTTTGCATGGCATTTTTGACAACTTTTATTTAACTTAACAGGTTCTTTAGCATTTCAGATGGTTAGTCCTAAATTGCCTCCCAGATTTATCAACATCATCTCCTGCCTGTTGCAGGTCTGTTTCTCTTCATCAGACCTTCCAATGCTATACTGCAAACTGCCAAAGAATGCACAGAGATCTTAGTTCTGCTGAAGTAACGAGGTTCTTCAGGCCAAAACCCTTGATGAAAACCATTTCATCACTTTGAATATAATGTGGGTTAATATTATCACCATTTGGAAGTAAAATAAGCAGTGGATTCATTTAAATATTTCATATTGGTTTTAAATACATATATAAAATGTGATTTTACACCGTACATCAGGAGAATCAGTAAGTGCCTGTTATCCTCTGCTGTCTTCAAAACTATGCGCCTTAGTGTGTTGTGCAGTAAAAGATTTTAGTCTACATGCAATACTTGACAAAAGTCTTCTTAAAATCTAATCCAGCAGTAAGCCGTGTTTTTTTTTTTACACGAGAATCTTCCTATTCATAAAGTTGGGCCTTTATTATTAAATTGAATCATCGAAACTAACATCATCCTGTCCTTTCTTCTGTGGAAGTGTGTTAGTCCTTAACTGTCTGTCATCTGAGCTTTTGCTTTGAGTCATAAGTTATGTTAGCAAGTGTGTTCCAAGTAGCCTTGCAGACCATATCTGTGGTTCTCCACAATCAACTGCCGTTTTCCATACTGCCTCAAAAGTGGTAGTCTAACTTAACACATTCAATTTATAAACAAGTAGAATGACCCAACTGTATGATCCACAGCAGTGTTTGAGGTTCAGAAATGTAGAGTAAGACTGAAGGTTTTAGAAAAATCTAGGTAAAATGTACATTTGTACAATGAAAATGCTGCCAAAAAATATGAAGCTCTACTAGAAAATCTAAATACTCATTCATGCTGTTTGTGGTAAAGATAGATTTTGATTTCTTCACACTCCAGAGCAGCAAAAGAAATCCATTAGTACACAGATTCTCACAGTCATTGACTGTGTGGGAAGATACAGATGGGGATTTTTGTTTCATTGCAACAATATCGCTAACAGCAGGAGCCAAAACATACTATGTCATGTCAACCTGAAACAAATAAGGATTTAAGAATCTAATAAAGTTGAGATTGCTCAGTAGTGCAGTTTGCTAACAGAATGTCATTGTGCACAAATGGTGCCTTCAGAGTTGGGTAGCTCTGGCACTTAAAATACGCACATTTCCTCACTGAGCTGCAATGCCAGCAGCTACCCCACTGCGGGTTTTGGTGTGATGCGCTGCTTCCAAATTTTTCTTGGCACTGGATGGTGAAAGAGCTGTATGGCCAAACAATTGAACTGAATTTAAATTCCATTAAGAAAAATACCTTGTAACCTGTCAAAAACTTAAAAATCTGCTTAGATCAGTGGTTACCTTTCTTTGATGCACAGAATTGCACTGTTTCAAATAAAAATATATTGAAATAATCTGTGCTGTACTAAATGAATTTTTTGAAATATCAATATTTTCTTTCTTAATAAATAAGATATTATTTGTATCAATTTTGTGTATTATTTCTATTATAGTGAAAAAGAAGCCAAATAGGTAGTGGGCCGACTTCTCATTTTATTGCCAAGAAATGTGAATATTTGCATTTTTGCTTCATACATTGCCAGGCCTAAGAAACATTTAAGAGCTAAATAGCTCCCTATACAAGTGTCTTAAACTTCATTTGAATTTGTGACCATAATCATGTATGTACAGTTTGAAAGAACAATTTGAAGACAGAGATGTTAATGGTATAGCCCATCCCTCTTGTTTTACTGATAAAAAAGAAAACTCATTCAAATATGTGTTGTATTAATGATAAGACAGTCAATGTAACTCCAAATTCAGAATAGTCTATAATAAATACTGCAGTTGTGAAGAGCATGGTATCCTTCCAAAAATTGCCTGTAGTCAGCTCAATTGTTTTGTGAAGCAGCTTTCTTGTTCACAAATGTCAACAGAGCACATTAGAATGCTTTGCAGGGAAACAGCTCTTATGTGTGATGGTAGTATAAGCTTGGCCTCCTTCCTGTTGCGAATATATGTTTTTAACTGCTATGTTTGAAAATGTGAATGTTGTTCTATGTATGTTAGTTTTTTCATCCACTTCAGAGGATTCTGTTCTTGAATTAGCTTAAAAAGCGTTTTGTAGAATCATCATAGGATCATAGAATGACTTGAATTGGAAGGGACATTAAAGATCATCCAATCAAGCCCCTGTTATGAGTAGGGACGCCTTCTGCTAGTTCAGTTGCTCAAAGCCTCATGCAGCCTGGCCTTGAACACCTCCAGGGATGGAGCAGCCACGACTGTTTTGGGCAGTTTTTTCCAGTGTCTCACCAACCTCGCATTCAAAAATTTCTTCCTATTATCTAATGTAAATCTCCCCTCTTTCAGCTTAAAACCGTTATCCCTTGTCCTATCACTGCACTCCCTGATAAAGAGTCCCTCCCCAGCTTTCCTGTAGGTCCCTTTAAGTACTGGAAAGGTACTAGAAGGTTTTCCTGGAGTTTTCTCCAAGCTGAATATCCATATGAGTGTAATACATAAACTAAAATATTTTTCCAACTATTGTTTCCATATAATAGAGAAGGCATGTTAGGTATATGTTAGAAAAATGTTAGAGTCCAGTTGGTGCAGAAGGACATCTTTTGGTTTTGTTTTTGTTTTTCATTTGTTGCATGTGTACAGGTTTGTGCTTTTCTAAAGCTAATTGATGGTAAAGCTGGTGGATGCTGTATTTTTTTTTCCTTATTTCTGTGCCTGACTAGACAGCTGGACCTCATTATCTTCTAGTTTACTGATATTTCCACGAAATTTAGCACTATTAATTGTCAGTTTCGATCTGTTTAGAAAGATTTTAGAAAGCAAAGAATAAAGTGTCTGTAACTTGTAACTTTATTTAAGGAAGAAGAAAGCTCATCTCTGTGTCTTTCACATCCTTTACTGAAATAAAGGCAGTAGCAGAATGTCTGTATACAAAGTGGATATTCTGTATAAAGACAAAAAGCTAGAATATAGGGTTATGATGAAATGCAGAAATCCTAGTGGTTAACTGAAGAAAACTTCTAGCAGTACACATTTTCCAGGCTGACTGCACATTTTAGTGCTCCCTGGGGATTCTTTATGGCATCTCTTTCTTTTGTCTTAGGAGTTGCTGGTACTACCTTGGCATCCTCGGCATGTACTGGCAGAAAGCTGTCCCAGGACTGCAGTATTCTGCACCTCAGTGGATCTTATGAAGTTAAAATCTGATAATTCCCTGCTGTGCTAGAGCTAGAGGAGAGCATCCTCCCAGTGGTAGACAACAGTCTTAGAGCATATAACTATATAGGTACTTTTGGTTTAGTTCCAGGAAGGGGAAATATTTTGGGTATTTTGCCTGTTTGTATATGCCCATGTTCTGAAATGGGAATTCTGGTATCAACAGAAATTGAAGGCCAGCTTTCCCTGAATACAGCTTAAACTAAGTCTTTGCAGAAATGAAGTCATTCTTTATTTTCTCTCTGTAGTCCTTTGACTAGTCTTTATCTTCCAGCTCTGCCAAATGGATCTCATATTTCACAGGAAACTATAAGGGTTTTAAAGCCATATCAATATCATTGTCGCTCAGTTGTGTGCTGGATGGTGTCACCCTCTTCTGATGTCCCATTTGAGTTTCAGTGACAGTGAGCATTGAAACATCATTATGCAGTATGGTTCAAAACAGATCACAAGAAAGTATTCATAATTATTCCTTAGTTCTCTGCCTCCATTACAGCTCTGGGAAGTGTTTGAATTCTCAAGGATTTTTAATTTCTAGGATTTCATTACAAACTTTCAAAAAGCCTCAAGATTTTTACATAACTCTAGAAAAACTCTGAAGGTTTTGGTATGGAGGAAGAGATGTGACATTCTGCTGCATTGTTGGTTTAACATAGTGATGGATGCCATGCTTTTCCTCCCTTCCTACCTCCCTTCCTCCCTACCTCCCTCCCTCCCTCCCTCCCTCCCTCATTCATGTTGATTTTGATGGTTCACAAATGTTGTACCTTTTTGACCCAAAAAGAAATCAGTGCCACTAGTAGCATTCTCCAGAAATGTAAGCTTCTTACCTAGTTATAGTGGATGGTGAAAGTGTTGATATGGAAGATGGTGTGAGTAGTGCTTAGATGTTTCCTAGTTTATAAACCATTGAGACAGCTGAATAGATGACAATAAAGTCTGATAGGTATTGATAAGTCTGGTGAGTCATGTCAGATACGTAAAAGGTTCTACTGTTTGTACAACTGAGACCTGTTCGAGATTTGACAGAGTATGAATTGACAGTACGTGAAGTAAAACCCAACTTTTCAGGCAAATGAGTCTTCCTTTTGACATCTTAGTATCGATGAGTCATTCCCATAGCACGTGAAAAAGCAAGGGCAAGTTTAACTTGCTAAGAGAGTTGTGAAACCTCCCCAAGCGTTCAGCCAAGAAAGGCATTCCTGTATTTTATTGACTACTTGATGACAAGTGTCATTTTGTTAATCTCTATCCTCTGTGAGTGTTTGTAGTTGACTATCTTGTAGCTGCATAGGCTGGCATTATATTTCATAAACTGTGGGATTTTTTTAAGCCTCTCTTTCTCTGTGTATGTATGTATTGTGTATATATTCTCCAGTCAGCATCAGGACTGGGATACAAAGAGCCAATTCCAAGGAAATTCCATTTTTAGGGCAACAGGAAAATACCAGACAACATAAATGAAAAACAGAATCTTTTAGGCATATGAAACAAATTGCCTTTCACTAACCTTCTCTCATTTTCTTCTTACACAGTGCTTGCTCAACAAATTGTTGTAAATAATCTGCCTCCTGATGGTTCCTTTTGTCTTAGATCTTCACCCATGTTAAAACCAGCCAGTGACTACTCTGCATCTCTGTGGCAGCACTGGCAATATTTTGCCCCAGAGTTAGTGATTTTTACAGCAAGCTCAAAAAATCTTTCAGGAGAACCTTTCAGAAGTGTGTTTTTTTATAGGTAGCAAACCAGATGTGTAGGGAAATGAAATGACATGGAAAAGATAATACATTTATGCCTCCTATTTCCTTGTCTCTTGCTGTGCTTACTGTGCATGATCTCTGCCTGACCTACAGGGATTTTTTTCTTTCTTTAATTCATTGACTTTGTGGCTCTGAGTATATTGCTTTAGTTTTATCTCATGTCTCCAAGTCATAACTCTTTATCTGCTGACTCAAAGCTGCAGGACTGAAGGCTGAAGCTGATTTCTTTCTTCTCAGCGCTCTGGTGCTCTGGAAAGAGAAATTAGCAGATCTAAGTAGCTGTCAAGGAGAAAGAACAAGACAAACCAAGATTTTCAAAATTAGCTAGTAATTTTAGATGCTCTAATTTTGGGTGCACAGTTTGACAAAGGAGACTCATTTACAGCCAGGCCTCTGTAATTTGGAAGCCAAAATCATTAGCTTGTTTTGATAATTCCAGCTACCTTAGTATTTTTTTAGATAACCTGATTTTAAACAGGTAGCTAAAATGAAATTGTATTACAAAAGATACTTAAAGTCTCATGGAAATTATGGCTAATTTTATTGCTTGGGTATTCTGGTCTTAACTATAACAAAAAAAAATTAACCTTCTTGAAAAGTTTATTACTTACTTGGCTTCTGGAAAAGTAGATTTGAATTTCTGATGCGTTTAACTCCATCTCAAAAGATGACTTTAAACAAAAGGTTCAGCTGCTGGTGGCTCCATATTGCAAACTGATGGGAGCTGCAAAGCTGTGGCCGCAAGCAGACGTGGCTGGTGCTGGTTTGGAACAGGCAATGAGGTGCCTAACCTAGTAGCATTCTTAGCAACCCTGGGCTAAAAGGCTGAGCAGGGTTTGCAGGTAGGGAACTAGTTGGCCATGGCCTCGCTGCCTCTCTCCCTGCATCTGCCAGGGGTAGGGGGGCTGCCTTAAAATCAGATTACATTAAGGGAAAAGGCAGAATGAGCAGCTTCCTGGGGCATCTTCTTCAATTTTCCTTATCTTTCTGAAACCTCTTGAACTGGCTGCATTTCTGTAGTCTGGAGACAGTAGTTGATGCATCATTTATATGTCTGAATAAAAATAAAAAATACCTTATAATCTCATTTATGATGCATTTCCTTTTCTTAAATTCTTGTCAGGCAGAGTTTGTCTGATTGTATGTATTCCTAAGTAAGCAGTAAGTTCAAATAAGTATTGATTATTTGTTTTTCTCCAAGAACTGATTTATCAGTTTCCATTGCTCTGAATTTCTGTTGAATTTTTAGGACATCTCCTCACACGTTACCCTTTAGCAGTGGGAGTCAGTGATTGATTAATATGCAGAGATCATTTTCGTCCTGGTCCTGCTTAATAGTGCTAACCTCAAAATGAAAAGTTAATTAGAGCGAGTAAAGTTCTTAAGAGTGCCTGTGTGATTTAAAAGCTGAAGTCTACATTTTCGGGAGCATCATAGGCATTTTGGAAACCTGATTAAATTAAAATCCTTTATGAGGTTACATGAAATAGAACTTTGGTTTTAAATCACCTTGGTGATTTTGGAAATTTCACTCAGTGTCTTTCATCGTCTCACACAATAAATGGTAATCCTTCACAGGTGAAATGAACTTTATACCATTTGTAACTGTGGAAGAGTGCAAGGACATCATTACTAACAGAATGCACTTAGTCAAAGTCCTTCACAGAACCCTTGAGCACTTCAGAGAACAGTTCATTTTAAACTGCACTTCAGAGAACAGTTCATTTTAAACTACCAGTATTTAGAAACAGTTAGATGAAGACAGAAGTAAGTGTTTTTTTCATTTTAGTTCAGTGTCAGGAGAGATTTGTGGCTGTTTGGGTTATGGCAGAGGTTACATTTCATAGTCCAGATATACATATCTGATGCACACTGGTAACCTCAGGCAGGAGAACAACAAGATGAGTCTGAGTTGCTGAGCACAGCACTACTCAAATATGGTTGCCCACATAGCTCCACATACACATTGTCCACACTGGTCCACAGAAAACTAGTTTGGTGCTGTCAGCCCAAGTACCATCACCCTGCCCAGGAAAAAGAAAAGGGGAAATAAGAGGAAAAAAGACTTGCAGGTTGGAAACTAAAACAGCTTTAATGAAATAATAATTATAATGAAGAAAATACCATTATTAAGAAAATAAGTAAATATATACAAATATCTGAAATAGTGTCCCCTCTCCCTTTGATAACTGTACATCACCACAGATGCTGCAGAACAGACATAGGGGAAAAGGTCCTGGGCTAGGAGAGAGCTGGACTCAGGAACTGGATTCAGGAATGCACTAATCTGGTATAAGGAGCAAAAAAGAAAGATTAGGTCCTCACCGGATGCTGGCCATTAAAGAAGAGAGATTGACCTTCATGATCCCTCTGGTTTATTCTGACTATGACATATAAGGGATGGAATACTCTGTTGTTCAGTTTGGGGTCACCTGTTCTGTCCACGTCTCCCTGCAGATGCAGCCTTCCTCTTTGATGTATGGCATTCCCCCAGATCAAGGATGGCCTTGGTATAAGTGTAAGCAGTGGCCTTTCTGCACACCAATGTCCTATCTTATTATTTCTAGCGAGAAACACTGTCTGAGTAAAACATAGAATCATAGAACAGTTAGGGTTGGAAGGGACCTTAAAGATCATCTAGTTCCAACGCCCTGTGCCATGGGCAGGGACACCTCCCACTAGATCAGGCTGCCCAAGGCCCCATCCAGCCAGACCTTGAACACCTCCAGGGATGGGCCATCCATAACTTCCCTTGGCAACCTGTTCTAGTGTCTCACCACTCTAATAGTGAAGAAATTCTTCCTAATGTCTAGTCTAAATCTGCCGTTCTCCAGTTTATACCCATTCCCCCTTGTCTTATCACCACGAGCCTTTATGAATAGTCCCCCTCCAGCTTTCTTGTAGTCTCCTTTCAGATACTGGAAGGTCGCTATAAGTTCTTCTCAGAGCCTTCTCTTCTCCAGGCTGAACAAGCCAAACTCTCTCAGCCTGTCCTCATATGGAAGGTGCTCTAGCTCTCTGATCATCTTTATAGCCCTCCTCTGGACCCGTTTCAACAGTTCCATATCCTTCTATGCTGAGGATTCCAGAACTGGACACAGTTCGAGAATGCAGTTAGCTTTCAGAAAATGAAGTTACACAGACAAGACTTAGCTGAAGTTAGGAAATGTATTCTACTTCAGCTCAAACCAGAACAGAGGCCTAATTACTATTAACTGGGAATATTATTGCTAAATCCTCACCAGCAAACCAAAGACTAAACAAGTCAGGAGACTCATCTGTCTTTTCACCTACAGTGAGTGACTCTCATCAGTGGGAACTGACTGCTGACACTTAAATTAGTGTAAGAGCTAGATACAAGACCACATGTGTTTTCTTTTTGAAGGAAACTAATCCACTGAATGGGATAATGAGTAATCTGCTGACTGCCCTTGGTGAGGGGGATGAGATGAGTGATGGGATGAAGGAGTTGCAGAGGACATGGACTACTTCTAATGAAGTGGCTGAGACACATCTCGAGCCCTTTAGGTGTTTTGCTTATCTTCTGCAAAAGTACCTTCAGATGCTTGTGATAGTATTGATTTTTAATTCTGTTTTACATATACTATCCTGATAATATAATAGGTGTTTAATGCAGCTCTGCCCGCCTCCCCTTTTTCTACTTGTCTGGAATATCCTTGGTATTTAAGACAAACCCTTATGTCAGCTTCTTTATTAAAGAATGTGCTGTGGAAATTATGCTAATTAAGCTGGAGTGTAATTATGGGCTAGAAAGATTATTTCACAGTAAGAACTGAATTGTTTTAGATAAATGTGCATTAACGTAATAGTGTGCAGCTAATTAGTTTTGCTATTTACTCATAGAAGTTTAAAAAAAAAAGAAGATATAATCAGTTATACAAAAGCCTGAGAAATGAATATATTGCAAAGCCAACGAGAGGCATACTCTGAATCTCTTTTTTAATTACTTTTTGCTGGAATTTTGTTTCGTTATTCTGAAATTACAGTGGGCACAAGTAGCTATTTAACTTTATTTCTAATTAAAATATGTATCATACAAGTAAAATGTATGGTTGCTGGTTTGACAGTTACATATCTATAGTTCATACTAAAGTGATTATGATGTCATCATGTCTTGTGCTCTCCTGAAAAGGTAAAATACTTTTATGTCAGCAAATGAAGGTAAAGACTTTATTTACTGTGCATATCTAACTTTTTTTTTTCATTAAATTTGTGTTCAGTATGTTTTAAGAGAGGAAGGACCTAAGCACTTATACACTGAACACAAATATACCAAATAACAGTCATAATACTGTGGGTGCAAAGTTATGGTAAAGTACTGAAAACCAAAAAAAACCCTAAATTACTTTATTTTCCAAGTTCTGTCTGAACCTGTGTCTGAAAGACTGAAAGCTTTCAGGAGTTTGCCAACAAGTATGTAATTTTGTATGGTCAAAATATACCTGTTTGCTGTACTTATCAGATATCCACAAATGTGAAAAGAAGGCTGCAAAACATTCTTCTTAAGGTAAACTAGTATCAACTTCTGGGAAAATCTCATAGAGCCATGTGATTTATGCATGTAAATTCATATGTAGAAATTCTTTATAAGCCACCTGTGAGCATAATGTTTTTTTTTCCCCTGGACTTTGGAGTAAAAGAGACTCCAATGCGAGTTAAAGTAGTGATTAAAAAGTGCAATGTCAAACTGAAGCGTGATGTCCTGTAAACTTCATGGGTGATGTCGCCTACAGAGCTTGTGGTATCATCACCTTTCCTTACGCTCAAATAAAAAAAAACATGGGAGAGAGACATATTTTTGTGAAACGGAGAAAAATAATTTCAATGGTCTATGCAGTGAAGTTTCTTCTAATAAATAAATTATGCTAGATACAATATCCTCTACTGCAAAACAGTTCCATGGCTTTCCCACGCTGAGTTTTGATGAAACTGGATATCAATTTCATTTTTATCAGGTTATATCAAGAACACAAGCTCTTATGTGAATTCATATTTGCCATTGGAAAACAAACTTACGAAGTTTATACAACCATTTGTAAATTTCAAGCAAATATTGACACAGACCTAAAAAATCTCACTTTTCCCATTCCTGGCCCTCCCTTGTACAAACAACACACCTGAAAATTCTGTGAACTTTGTTGTGTTTGAACTTGACTTTGACATCTGCAGCAGCAGTTTGAAATGTGTATTTCAAAATCATACAAATTTATCCTAAGGGGACCAAAACTGTAAAATTACTAATTTATAAGAAACATATTTATTCTGCTTGCAGACATCAATGGCTATTAAAAAAGGAAAGGGGGGGAAAAAAAATCAAAGTTTTCTTCTGCATTATGTATGACAGTTGTTCACTGCCAGCTTAGACATAGAGCTCTTGTGTCTGTTCTATACAAGCATGCTTATGTCTTGGGTAAAGGAGATTATGCTGTCCAGACTTGCTCTGAGTGTATCTTGGGAAGGAGAGGGAAGTATATAATCGGTTGTCAGAATGGATTCAGTGTCTCTGAAAGAGGGTTAATAGAGATGACTGGAACCACTTGTTATGATTTTCACCTCTCCAGCAAATAAACCCACTATTCATTTTTGGGAGCATTTTAGAGCAAAACCTAATTTCTTAAGTGCTAATCTAGTCAAAAGTGAATAGATACATTTAAGTTACACATGCCACATGAATTGTACATACTACAGAATCAATGCTGAAGTTTTTAACCACAGTTAAACTACTTTGACTTAGAAACGTATCAGAAATCATTTTATAAACAACTCTGATATCAGTTGCTTAGTTACATCTGACCACGATCTTAGGTCAGTTTCTGAAATCTGAAGCAGTCATTTATGTTAGAGCTATAGGCTGTAAATACCAGATGTTTTTATAGGTGAAGCCAGTGCTGCCAGCCGCATGTATAGAGATGGTTTCAAAGTCAGAGGGAGTGGATTGTTCTTGTAGCTTAAATAAGGAAATTGTGGGCGAGGGGGAGGGAGAAGGTTACTCAAAGTCTGATAATGCATTAGCTCTGAGCTGGAGAAAAAGTGCAATTCACAGTCTGTACTTCTTGAATTTGGCAGAGTATGCAGGGTATCATGCACAAGATAAATTCTTTGATCAGTGAATGTAATGGGCACTGGAATTCAGTATATCAGAAGAAAAATCCCACCCAGAACGTGTTGCATGGAAATACAACTATACAACTATAATACTATACAACTAACTCACCCTTCTTCTTTAGGTAGCTACACAGGCTGAGGAAAGATTTTTGATAGGTTGAGGCATATATTTTTCCCTCAATATATTCTAGTGTCTAAGACCTCTTTAAGGTATTGATTCTGATTTCTAAATGGCAGATCCTTGGCAGTATTTCTTTCATTCATTAATAAAGGCAATTGCCCTGAATCAATAGCGTGATTATTTTCTTCAGTGGATTTATTAGAAACACACAGTGTTTTACAGTTCAGCTGGAAATGTTTCTTCAGCAGAGCTGTGCAGAAGAGTCAGCAGACATTTTTTTTGTAAAGGATGCAAAAGTCATGTCCCAGTCGTTACCTGATAGGATGGCAACTATGAGAGGAGATGGTTTTCCTCATTCAAAGGATGTTTTTCTGAGTTTTATTTTACTGAGGTTGAACAATCAAATATACATATGAGAAGTCTATTTTATATTTATTTAAAATCTACAACCTAATTCTACCATAAACTGAGCATCATCCATGTAAATATTTTTCTCTGATTTGGGTTTTGTAGTGTGGTTTTTTGGTTTTTTTTTGGTAGGACACACTGTTCTTGGTCTGTTTTGTTGATGACAGGTAAGGGTTATGAACTTCAATGATACTGTAATGGTAGCACTAGTAGTACTTTCTGGTACTTTCTCTTAGTCTTACCTGTATATTGACCTTGTCATTCTTCTGCTGGTTTTTTGTGTCATTGCGGAGTCTCCAGGTTATCCTGTGGCCCAGACAGAAAACAAAACCATTATCATGCAAGATACCAAGCTAGAAACCATCCTTTCTACTTTTAATCCTCACTGCTACTGTAGAAGTACAGTTTTATTTGCTGATTTAGTACAGTGAAAGGGGGATACAGTTCAGGTTTGGTGGTGCTTTGAATAGAAAAGAACACTAATGAAACACCCTGTTAGAATCATAGAATGATTTGAGTTTGAAAGGACCTTAAAGATCATCTAGTTCCAACTCCTCTGCCATGGACTGGGACTGTTAGAAACAGGAGCAGTAAAAAAGTGTGTGTGTGAAAAATATGTGTGTGAAAAATCTCAATTTTTCAATTTATAAACAGAAACTATTAGCTTTAGCAATATATGTGCAGCATACATGCCAAATAGCAGGAGACTTGTAGTCGGAAATTGTCTTTGATAGCCCAGAAGGTCTTTTCTTGTCCTGCACTCCTCTCAAATACAGTCCTGATACTCTGCATCTTTAAATTTGTAAACCTTTTGCAGTCAGCTGGCAATGAACCAGTGTATTTGTTACAGAGAGTTGAAAACTAGGGCTGATGATTTTAACTTTTGCCCAGTTTTTTGTGGTTTTTTTTCCTCCCCTGTGAGGGGCATGTGTGCACTGTCTCTCTTTATCCATACTTGACATGAAGATGATATCTCTGTACTCCATTAGGAGAGTTCCCTAGAACTTCTAACATACTTCAAAGTAAATAATAGGCATGTGATGGGAAGTAGTAATACTATTTGAGTGTCACTATTCGTCACTGGTGGATATTTTTCCTTCCATCCAACACATTTCCATTCAAGCAATTTTTTAACAATTCACAGAATCACTAGGTTGGAAAAGACCTCCAGGATCATTCAGTCCAACCATCCCAATCAGCCACTAAACCATGTCCCTCAGCACCTCATCCACCCATCTTTTAAATACCTCCAGGGAGGGTGACTCAACCACCTCCCTGGGCAGCCTGTTCCAGTGCCTAATGACCCTTTCCATGAGAAGTTTTTTTCTAATGTCCAGCCTGAACCTCCCCTGGTGGAACTTGGGGCCATTTCCTCTCGTCCTGTCCCCTGTCACTTGGGAGAAGAGCCCAGCTCCCTCCTCACTACAACCTCCCCTCAGGTAGCTGTAGAGAGCAATAAGGTCTCCCCTCAGCCTCCTCTTCTCAAGGCTAAACACCCCCAGCTCTCTCAGCCGCTCCTCATAAGGCCTGTTCTCCAGCCCCTTCACCAGATTCGTTGCTCTTCTCTGGACTCGCTCCAGAGCCTCAACATCCTTCTTGTGGTGAGGGGCCCAGAACTGAACACAGTACTCGAGGTGCGGTCTCACCAGTGCCGAGTACAGAGGGAGAATAACTTCCCTGGACCTGCTGGTCACGCCGTTTCTGATACAGGCCAAGATGCCATTGGCCTTCTTGGCCACCTGGGCACACTGCTGGCTCATGTTCAGTCGCTGTCAACCAACAGCCCCAGGTCCCTCTCCTCCAGGCAGCTTTCCAGCCAGGCTTCTCCTAGTCTGTAGCTGCACAGGGTGGTTGTGCCCCAAGTGCAGGACCCGGCATTTGGCCTTGTTAAACCTCATGCCGTTGGACTCTGCCCAGCGGTCCAGCCTGTTCAGGTCCCTTTGGAGCCTCCCTACCCTCCAGCAGACTCTTTTGTTTCTGATCCCTTGAACTTTCTTGTCTCCTGAGTGTCAAGTATGTCTTGCATTATTGCCCTGGTTTTGTAATTGTACATTCAGATGCATCAAGCTAGCATGTATTTTTTCGTGCTTAAGGAAAACTGAAATAAAGGCAGGAAAGAAAAGCCATTAGTCTGTATTTCCCTTTGACAAGAGCAAATTCAAGTGTATTTATAGAATTGTACAGCTTGTAAGTTTAATGGGTAGTATTAGTTTCTCTGCTTCTCTAAAAGATTGAATAGGAGTCCAGTTGTAAGAAAAGAAAATGAGAACAGTTTGTTGCTTGATTTTTTTTTTAATTCAGTATTAGAAATGTATGTAGGATTTTCTCTGTCTTTCCAGACTTTGTGTTTGAGTGTTCCAGGGCAAATTGTGGGGCCTGTCAAACTTGAATCACCTTTAAGTGTTATTATTTAATAAAAGCTTGTCTAATTTGAAGAGTTTCCTGTGCTCAGAAAGACAAGGAATGCTGCAAAATGTTAGTTAAACAAGAGCGATGCTTGAGTATGTGTATGTGGAGATAAGGGACAGTTGCTGCCATGCAGTGAGTAGCTAATAATGCACTAATAGAGTAATAACTAAGGAATGACACAGCACAAGTTATTTAATATTAATACTTTCTAATAGTTCAGATGGACACTCTTTCTTCCCTTGACTGCTGCTATAAAAAACATTTCTGCAGCTTGTGCTAAACTATATGTAATGTTGGTACCTCTTTTCTGCTATTTGCACACATAAAAAATACTCAGTTTCTGGTTGTGGAGCTCCCTGCTTTCCCACGGCAGTCTGCAGGTTTCCCGGAGGGCAAACTGCCCATGCTTTTTACTGTGGATAGGAGGAAGACACACAGCTTGATTGCTTTTTTGTTTCTCAAGACCTGAGAAAGCTTGAGTCCATCATCCCTGCTTGAAAAGGGTAGAAGCTGTTGTTCTCTCTCTGCCCTGGGACTTGGGAGATCTTCTGTGGCCAGAAGCTTCATGAAAGAGAGCAACGGGGAGAGATGATCCATGTGTTTTCATGTCAGTTATCAAGAAACTCATTGCAGTTAATAACATGACATTAAAAGCGTTGACTAGAGTGAGGTAGGGTGCCCGAAAACTTGCTGGGAACTCCTGTGGTGGTGGTTATTTCAAAAAAATGATGTGGATGCTCTGAGACTTTCATGGAGTATTGTGTGTGCCAACTTCCTCTCCTGCAGATGAGCGTGGCTTGAATTGTTAACATTGGTGTTGTTAGGCTAATGCTAAATTGTTCCTAGTGCTTTTTTGGTTGGTTTTTTTTTTAATAGCTGCAGTGGTTAGATACATAGATGCATGTGGGGAAATACAATAAAAGTCTTACACTTTAAAGGACATCTCCTGTTTGTGCAGGAAAATCAGGGCTTTGTGAAGTAGCATTTATTCTTTGGAAAGGATGTATTTCTACATGGTCAGATGGAAGCAGGACCTCAAAAGCTTTTGCATGGTTGTTGGAATACAGAAAGGTTTAAAGCCTCTGGATGGGAACACTAGTTCTAGAAAAGGATGTGATTTTGATTTACCAGGTCTCCAGAGACAGAGAATCTATCAGACCTTGGTGAAAGGCATTAAAGTAAATGACGGTGTCTGACAAAGTGAGTCAATGACAGAGTCAAGGCTGGTATCCCTTAGGTCTCTCTACTGTTTTAATCTCCTGTCTACGTTGCCACCTTTCTGATCTATGAGGAAAGCATATCCACATCTGTAACAGCTGTTCTGCTGGTGAACAACATTTCAGAGTCTTCTGAAATCTTCCCTGTGAAGTGTGAACTGTAAATGGAGAGAAGCAAGTGCAAGCTGGTCTCTCAGGGAGGAGTTAACTAGGTATATTTTTACAGCTGCAATGTATTAAGCTACTGTAAGGCCCTTCTGTAGTAGGTCAGAAAAATGTTATGCATTGCAGGAAGAAAGGAGATAAATTAGGGAGCTTTAAGACATCTTGATGGCTTACCTAATTTGCCTCTTATTCACTTTTGTAGAAGCAGTCCCTGTTCATGCAAATATCTGCAGAGGAGGAGATAAAGCAAGATTTTCAAGACTGTTTAAGCTCAACAGCCCTAGAAGATAAATAACACTTCCTAACAAAAAAGACAACAAACAAACAAACAAAATAAAAAACCCACTAAATAAACCAAATAGTAAAAATTGCAAAAATAAAGATATACTAAAGCACTGAAGTCCCTGTTTTCCTCTGCTTCTAGATCCACAGTCTGGAGGAGAGAGAACATTATACCAGCTACAGCAGGGTATGGCTACCTGAGGACAGAGAAACTTTTTTCTTAAAAGCTTCCTCACTCCCGTATTTATAGATGACCACCAATAGCTTGAAAGTTTATGAATAAAGTTTTTTACATATATTTCAATTAAAAAGAGATTCACAAATGATATCCAGGTAACCATGAGCAGATAGTACTTATACTTCTGGATGTAACCATATTGTATTGAAGGCAGTAACCTGGAGCTGTGAATGGTACCACATGGGGAGTGTCATTAGATAATCTTTATTCAGCTGTATCATTTTTAAAATCTTTTCCCCTTAAGATGAAAACGTTCAAGAAATCTTCAGATGGTTCAGCTCTAGACCATTTTTCTTATGCTGAAGTAGTTTTAATCTTGCCTCTTCACAAACCCACTTCTTATGGTTTTCTTATTTTAAAATCTAAATCACAGCTAGTAATATAAGAACAAAAAAGTGATCTCTTATCAGAGAACATCTAAAGGATACAAAAGCTGAACTACAGGAGGGTACATTTGCCATTGTACAAGTCAATTTTAGCCCTTTGCTGTACTGAAGAGGTGATCTTTTGAAGTGCTGGATTAGCCCTGATACCTCAGGTTTGTAGTTCTGTTAAAGACCAGGGACATTCTGAGCATCCCCATTGCTGCTTGGCAGAGCTGGGCAGGAATCCTGTGCACCTGCCACAGTACATCCCCCTTTGAACCTCATGAGCTCGCACAAATACATTGTAAAAAAACACACTTGTGATGAATCTGTGTAAATACTACTGCAAGGCAGTTCTAACTTTAGACCATGTGGAAGCATTGAGGAAAATACCATAACCCAAGAGCTGGTTTGTACTCAGCTGTGCTAAATTTGAAATCTAGGGGAGAAATAAGGTACACTGTTAACTAAAAATAAAGTATATATAGAAGTGCAGTCAGATGTTGTTGACTGCTCATGTATCATACACTCAAATATTGCCAGAATGCAAAGTGTTGCCCATTTGTATCAATGAAATTGTTGGTTCAGTAAAGTGGGTCCAGTTATGATAGATAATACCTTAACACCTAATATACTAACAGGTCACAGTATACCTGAGTAAGTAGATTTGAGTAGTGTCACTCAAATGAAAACTAGTAACTGTTTGGCCAAGCATATCTCTCTGATGTTTGCCTCCTCAATCTCTGACAAACTGTGAAATAAACTTTTCCCATACCTCAAGTCTCATTAGATTCTTTAGTGAAGTGCTTCTTCCTCTTTCTGATTCCATTTTCACTGTTTGTATTCTTTTTTTTTTCCCCCTGCAAATCAAATTGGCAGTTGTGCATGTATTAAAAAACACCTCAGTTATTGCAATCATTTTTAATGTTACAAAGCCATTTGGCAAGCGCACTGCTCTAACAAGAACAGCTCTTCAGAAAGTTTGAAGAACTCTATTGGTGGAACTAAAAATGGTAAATATTGTGAGATTCAAGAGTTGCAGGTTTGGTGAGACATTTATATTTAGTCTGATTGTGTGACACTGGATGCATTAGCGTCAGTCATAGGGAGCACCCCACACAAACTGCAGTTTTCATGTTGGAATAAACAGTAATGTAGATGGATTTCTTTGTCTCATTAGAACTTCGATTTTTGTTCATGGAAGATGCATCTGCAGTGCCTTTTCTCTGTCCTTACTTCTGGTGCTTCCAAATTTAGTCCCTAACTCGTCTGGTAGTCTCAGTTTGGTTTATCTTTCTTGAAGAGAAAACAGAAATAGGGGGAGCTCTGCAGATAAGGGTTCATTGCTGCCCTAAGGGGTTTGTATTAGGCTTAAACCTGTTGTTACTACTTTTATGGATATATGTTGTTGGTATCAGTGTGGGGCTGAGGATAAAGGTGATCAGCTGCTTATTGTTATACTCTTCTTTGACCAAGTTTGGCTAAAGAAAATATGGGGAGGGTTTTTGAGGGTTTTCCAAGGTGAGTGGAACAGAGGTTGACATCTCTGGATTTTAATTTCCTAAAATAGTGTTGCAAAGGTTTCCAGTGTTCACATGTTACATTTTCAAAGCAAATGTAGTAGATCTTCCTTCTCTTAAGCTGTAGCAGATAATTCAAAGCAGGTTGATAATCTGTGTCTGTGAATGTGCTTGCATATGGCGAAGTATGTTTGAAAAAGGGGAAATACTTCAAGGAAAAACTTTAAATTTAACTCCCTCAAAATGTAATATAATAAGTGTATGTTCACTTTTGTTTGGCCAGCTGTCATAAAGTCGCAGAAATAAAATGAGGGAATGATTCTTCTTCTTTATATCACAGTCCTTGCCTGTGGATTTTTTTTAATTTAAGTGTTTTCTAATTTTCTTTAGCAGTTAAGTTTAGCATCTTGCCTTTGCTTTTTGTAAGTGTACTAAGCTAAAGTCCTTAGAGAAAGATTCCTATAGTACTGGTATATTTTCTTCCAAATATTTTTAATAAAGTTAATTTTTTTCTCTCTAAACATGGGAAGTAGTTCTTCCTTTGATCTTCTCTTCGCTTTCCATTAGTTCTCCTTGTGTTTGATCCTGAGCTACATGTAGTTTGGTTTTTTCCTAGTACTTTTTCCTAGTACAAAAAAACCCACATTCTCACTCTCCTTTCAGAAACAAAGCAACAGAGATTTTCAGTCTTTATTTATTGAAGGGAGGAAGAGAGAGGAGTGCATCTCTGTAGGCATAAGTTCAGCAGAAAGTCTTATAGAAGGGCATTAGGGATGCCACAATGTATATGAATTAGAAGTCTGGGAAAGATTATCCTTGGCTCACATTGTTTTGTCTTTACCTTTGAGCACCACTTCATATATGAAAACCTTTACTTCTCTAGTCTAAGACTGTCTCACAGATACGCATGCATATTAAGACAAGCCAGCACATACGATCCAGTCTGGTTTAATCATACAATTCTGTAATAAATATATTTAGAAATTGTGAATTCTCTTTCTTTGATAAATGCCTGGTGATAGTTCAGTCTTTGTCAAGCATATGGTTCTTTCTTTGTAGCAGGCATCTTCACAGTGCTGCCTTTGGGGAATGCTGCTGAGACAGGAATAGCTCTGGGTGTCAGTGCTTGCCTGTGCCAACTGCTTGATCAGATGTGAAAGTTCTGCTATAATAGTGTAAATTAGAAATAAGAACTTAGGCTCTCGTGAGATTCACTGTAGCCAATGGACGGAGAGTAGACAGAGACATCACACCTGCTTCTCCAGTGCTAGGTAGAAGTGATCAGTATAATTACTTACCAACTGGAGACCTATGCTTTTAAAATTTATTTTGTAGGTTTTTTAAAATCAATGCAGATATAGATGTAACGGGAATTTTGGCTTTACTTTGCTGTTTGTCACCAGCATTTGCAGTAGCAGAAGATGGAAAATCTGGCATAATTGAAGCACATATCCAGATGCAGTACATGCTCTGTATTCAGCAGCACCTTTAAGTGATCCCACATAGCCAGTGCACTCAATTGTGTTACTAACAATCTCTTTTCCATCTGCATCTCCTTTGATTTCTGACACATGTATGTGATACAACAGCAGGAGCAGATATTGCTTTCAGTGCAACACTTGCAGTACGCAAGTCAGCCTGGATTTCTTGGTACTACTGCTTCTTCTGCTCAGTTTCAGAGTTGTGGCTCTTATCCAAGTCCTTGTTGTTTATCTGTTGTTCACAGATAAAATGTAGCCTATTGTGATAGCCTAGGCATACATATTGCCAGCTTACATATAACTCCGTGTTACCATTTAGTTCTTCTATCACTCCTGGAACAGTAACCTGCTATAATCCACGGAACATCTGCCTTAGTCAACAATAAAAACTAAAAATTGCATTCATGATCAAAATGAGATCTATCCTACATTCCTAGGAGAGCACAGTTTCCATCAAAGAAAGAAGGTGGAATACCTTAGCGTGCTTTCATCAGTTTCCTCAGATGAAGACACTTCCTAGAATTAAGGCACTTCCCAACCTGCCAAAATATTTGAAGTGCATGGCAAATGAAGCTTTCCAGCCAAAACTGTTAAGTTCTTGCACAGCTGTGATTTTTTTGTGGAAAAGCCTGCACCAGCACCAGAAGCCTTCAGCAGACCGGAACAGCTTCATATTGGTATTGTAATAAAAATCTAGGAAAGAGCAGAAAGTCTTGAATGTACAGGTGCTAACTCACTCTTCGTTTTCTAATCAACTACACAGACACTTTGTTGACTTTCTTAAAAATTAGGTACCATGCACCTCCTAAGATTTGCTCCAGGTTTCTGGATTGTTTGACAATCTATGTGAATCACCTTGCTCGGGTTTCTTAAGCATGAGGGTGTTAATAAAGGACAAAGGCTTACCTAGTGTTTGTTTAGGGTATTCACTACAGTTTCAAGCTTTGCTCAATTCTACTTCGTAATTTTAATTGGTTTTGGATTCCTGTATGGAAGACTGGGGAAGTTCCACTGGACTGGAGGCTGGCTGATGTTGTGCCCATCTACAAGAAGGGTCGCAGGGAGGATCCAGGGAACTACAGGCCTGTCAGTCTGACCTCAGTGCCAGGGAAAGTCATGGAACAGGTGATCCTGAGTGCTATCATGAAGCACATGGAAGAGAACCGGGTGATCAGGCCCAGTCAACATGGGTTTACAAAAGGCAGGTCTTGCCAAACTAACCTGATCGCCTTCTATGACAAAGTGACTCGGCTGCTGGACGAGGGAAAGGCTGTGGATGTATCTTCCTGGACCTCAGTAAAGCCTTTGACACAGTTTCTCACAGCATTCTGCTATGGAAACTGTCAGCCTCTGGCCTGGACAGGCGCACACTCTCCTGGGTGGAAAACTGGTTGGCTGGCCGGGCCCAGAGAGTGGTGGGAAATGGTGTTAAATCCAGCTGGAGGCCAGTGACAAGTGGGGTTCCCCAGGGCTCAGTGCTGGGTTGAGCCCTGTTCAATGTCTTTATCAATGACCTGGATGAAGGCATCGAGTGCACCCTTAGCAAGTCTGCAGATGACACTAATCTGGGTGGAAGTGTGGATCTGCTGGAGAGTCGGGAGGCTCTGCAAAGGGATCTGAACAGGCTGGACTGTTGGGCAGAGTCCAATGGCATGAGGTTTAACAAGGCCAAATGCCGGGTCCTGCACTTGGGGCACAACAACCCTGCGCAGCTACAGACTGGGGGAAGTCTGTCTAGAAAGCTGCCTGGAGGAGAAGGACCTGGGGGTGTTGGTTGAGAGTGACAGAACATGAGCCAGCAGTGTGCCCAGGTGGCCAAGAAGACCAATGGTATCTTGGCCTGTATCAGAAACCGCGTGCCCAGCAGGTCCAGGGAGGTTATTCTCCCTCTGTACTCGGCACTGGTGAGACCGCACCTCGAATCCTGTGTTCAGTTCTGGGCCCCTCACCACAAGAAGGATGTTGAGGCTCTGGAGCGAGTCCAGAGAAGAGCAATGAAGCTGGTAAAGGGGCTGGAGAACAGGCCTTATGAGGAGCGACTGAGAGAGCTGGGGGTGTTTAGCCTGGAGAAGAGGAGGCTGAGGGGAGACCTTATTGCTCTCTACAACTACCTGAGGGGAGGTTGTAGCGAGGAGGGAGCTGGGCTCTTCTGCCAAGTGACAGGGGACAGGACAAGAGGAAATGGCCTCAAGCTATGACAGGGTAGATTTAGGCTGGACATTAGGAAAAAATTTCTCAGGGAAAGGGTCATTAGGCACTGGAACAGGCTGCCCAGGGAGGTGGTTGAATCACCTTCCCTGGAGGTGTTTAAGACACAGGTGGACAAGGTGCTAAGAGGCAGAGGCATGGTTTAGTGTTTTGGACTCAATGATCCTGTGGGTCTCTTCCACCCTGGTTATTCTATGCTTCTATGATAGGAATGGTTGGCCTTGATGATCCAGTGGTTCTTTTCCAACCTGGTTATTCTATGATTCAATTGTTAATAGGGCCACAAGCTTGCTGTTCTTAAAAAGAAAAAGATCAGTTCTTCCTCTAGCTTTTTTCCACCTATAAGAGACAAGTAAAAATAAATGAAAAAGCCCCTGGAAACTAGTCCTTCTTGCCTCAGAGGCAGCTAAAAGTATCACGATTATTCAAGCAGCTTTAACTGTTGACAGAAGTTTTTATTTGTTTTATATAGCTACCATATTTCATTTAGAAACTGCTAAAAAGATAATCATCCCAGAGACTTTTTTCACTATCTTTCCTAAAACTGGTTACATTATGAACTCAGTATTCAGTGCTAAGGGTTTCTTTTCTGAAATAATTTTCTACTTGCATTCAGTGTGCACAGAACCATTTCTAGCAAGTATTCATGTATCACTTATTTGCTAACTTTTCTTCTGGGGTATGAGAGGAGAAAAACAGGCACAGCCTTGTTTTCATATGTAAATATCACATCAAAACTGTAGGTTCATTAGAACAATTAAACATGCCTTTGATGGAGGTCTTTTTGCCCCTCATTGCCTCTTCTGGCCTGGATTCCAGGACAAGAGGGAGAACAACCTAAGCTGGTTGTCAGGCCCCGTGGTATACTACAGGCTTTTAGCTTGTTTGTTTTCTGTTCAAGATGCATATTATGAAGGAGGAAATTTTGTTTGGAGAGAACTTGGTGAGAGATATTCCAACACTTTGTCATGTAGCTTTTTGGTGTAAAGCAGCTAATTTCGAATCACCCTCATTGTCTTGTCATACAAGCAGTTTTCCTCTGGTATTTTGTATCCTCCAAAATACCAACACTTGGCATCCAGGATTGAAAATTAGAATAGATTAGAAGCAGAGCTAGGATTATTAAATTGTCCTCAATAAGGTTGATGAGTTGTAGGGTTTTTTTTTAAAATATTTTCTAGAGAATGTCTTTGGTTGGCTGAGAGCCATTTATATAGGAGGCAGGTCTAATGTCCTTGAAGCAAATACAAGAAGTAGCTAACACATCAGATAACACTGTTTCTATCACCTCTGTTAATTTAAGACCTGCTTATGGGTTTACACTACCCATTTTTAAACAGAAATAAGTAATTAACCAAAAACTTCCTTTTCACCTGTCTTCAGCTGCCAAAGCTTCTAGCCTTCCCTAATTCCTTTTACAATGTTGTCTGACTTTTCAAAATATCAAGCCAGTACTGTGGTCTTTTTAAACATATGCACATAGTCTCCTGTTGAAGCTTCCCAACAGTCTATATTATCTCAAGATTCATTGGAATAGAATCATAGAATAGTTTGTGTTGGAAGGGAGCTTAAATCATCTATTTCTGACACCTCCACGATAGTCCATATGAGATTTATTATTACATCTTCATAGTTTCTTTGAAGATGTAACCCTTGATGTGAAATTTCATAAGTTATCATCTGTTTGGTCGGAAGATAAATAGCCAATGAAATTCTATGTGTATTTTTTTACATCTACTAATTATAAACTGGGTCTTCATTAAGATACGACTGTAATGACAACTCTCAACCTGGCAAACATCCTGTATGAGAAGAGAACAAACAACACCTCTGTTCTGTAGTAATTCATTATTATTGTAAAATTAGTCTTGTTTCAATCCAATGTCTTGGAGAACTGTTGTACTTAAAAGTGTGATGCTGGATTTTTCTAGAAACAGGCTGCAAAGCTACTGTAAGTGATACTCAAACACGGGTGAATTCTCCCAATGACATATGTAAACTTGATCTCAGTGCAGCAGGAAAGTGATGATTAGGAGTATTTTTTTCAGTTACTGTAGCTGGACTCTGCAACGGTTCTTGCGGATGTTTTTGGCAATGAACTCCCAAGTCATCATGCTAACTACAACAGAGAACCTGCAAGCTTCTTCACAAGTCACCTCGTTCCCCTCATTTCCCTCTATTACCTTGTGTGTGTAGCATTAGATGGAAGATAGTGAAAATATATCTATGCACAAGAAAATTAGCTTCTGGGGAAAAGGACATGTGAGAGTTAAGTATCTCGTGCAGAATGGCTACGTGTATCTCTGGCTCTTGGGACACAATGTCCAAATCCATATTCAAGAATTATGTTACCCTTAAGCACAGAGGGGAAAAATTGCCTGAAGTGACAGATTGATTTTAAGCTCAGTTCTGGAAGCTGCAGAATACCTGCTGGGACTTGTTCAACACACTTGGGTTCAGTTGTTTCATTTGATGCTAATGGTGTTTCATGCTTTGTAGGATCAAAGAAAAGTGTGAAGGCCGAGTCTTTGTATTTGCCTCATTGCTTTAGATGTAGAAGCAATACGATGCATAAGTGTGTATTGTAAAATTGTACAATAAATGTATTGTACAATAATTGTATTGTACAATTGAAGGGATGAGATTGGAAGAGACCTCTGGAGGTCGGCTGGTACAGCACCTGCTCAAGCAGGGACAGAACTGTATAACAGTTTTACATTAAGCATGGACCATACAAACAAAAAGACAAAAGAGGTCATTACTTGTTATATAAGAAAGCAGTTTATATCAAATACATATTGTGGTGAGTAAAAAGGATGTTTTGACTAACTAGCAGTTCAGAGGAAACCATTTGTCATTCTGATTCTAGCCTTCGTATTTTAATTTTAGTAGAGAAGGTATAATGGTATGAGTGTATATCTTCTTTCTTTCTTATATTAAGATTTCATCTAGTCATTTTTATTTAGGAAACTTTAGCACTTAGAGACCTAATTAAAAAAAGTTGTTTAATTATACTTTATATAACCTTTATTTTGCAAAGAAGTACAGTTAAAAATTAAAGATAGCTTCATATTTGATTTAATGTTTGCTTTGAAAATAATGCAGAAAAAGGTCAAGATTTTTCTCAGATATGTCTTCATTGGCCCAACTGTTGTCACATTCATCCACTAAGAGCAGAATTTTTGATGAAACTTTCTTGTTTGTTTTTGCACAGAGAGTTCGGATGGCGAGACCCAGAGCTTCCAGAAGTTATACAGATGCTACAGCATCAGTTCCCCTCAGTACAGTCCAATGCTGCAGCCTACTTACAACACCTCTGTTTCGGAGACAATAAAATAAAAGCAGAGGTAAGATTTATAAATCTTTTTGCTGTCTGCCATTTATCATCAGCAATTATTTGTATATACTTCAAAGAGTCACAAGAGTAGTCGTGGACTCAATGATCCGGTGGGTCTTTTCCAACCTGGTGAATCTATGATTTTATGATTCTATGATTCTATGATATGTCTGGACCCATTTTACTCAAGCTTCCATTTATGTAATTTGTTACCATTAGAGAAAGTAAAAAATCCATGAAATATTATTGCCACTCTTTTTGTTTGATTCATTGGTTTTGAATATTTTTATTGATTGCATACCACTTAAACATTGTATCAGCAGTAGTTGAGTAAACAGCTAGTGGTATAGTCATGATCCTGTTGAAGTGTATGGGCATTTCCTTCAGATTAAAGAAATAGTAACAGAAAAGATGGAAATTAAGCAAAAAGATTCAGAATCAAAGCCTGCTTTAATGCATAATTGTGTGAATAGAATTTAATTCTACTTATTTTGCAGCTCGAACTATGATTGTTGGTGTACGACCTTGAAATTCAGTGCAGATTATATCTGAAATGTAATTCAACAAGCAATATAGACTCTGTTCTGTACCTGATTGGTACTTCTTGCTTGCTCATTCCCTGTGGTTAATGAGACTAGTTCAGCTTTTGGCACAAGTTAAAACAGAAGGAAGGCAGCTCTGAGAGATCTGACAAACACACAGGAGTCAATTAAAATTGAATGAGTGGAGCTGTTACCAGCCCCAGCTGCCTCCCCTGGCCTTCTCACAGATAGTGCTAATGAGGGACATGTGGTGTGCACGTAAATCTATGCCTGTACTGACATCTTTTAGCCTGGCATGTAAAGGTAAACTGAGATCAGGATATGCTATTGCTTATTTGTCAGAACTGTGCAGTGATGCTGCCTTGCTAGTTCTTCATTTTCCTTCCCCTCAGTGCATGCCCCTCTGTGGGTCTACCTAGCTATAGCAGCTTTCCCTTCTAGGCTTTTTTTCTGCTGAGTGAGTATGTTGTCTGCTGGCACTGGCTGAATTACACTGATTATGATCAACATCACAACATCTTAGAAATAATAATAAAAAAAACTATCTACGTGAATTTTAAAATGAAGAATGGTTGTGCATTGGAAAAGCAAACGCTGTTACAGGTGTTGCTGAACATTTTAACTGCACAGTCTCCCCATTTTCTTTTCTCATCCTTATCCACAAGTTAGTTTTTCAGTAAAAGAATTGATTAATCTCTGAGAAAGGCAGTTAAAATATTAGAGCAATTTATTCATTGTACAATCTGTGCTTTCTCCTGTTAGGCATATATTGAGAGCCCTTAGGTAGCTGTCACATTTGAGGGAAGAAAATGGTTTGATTTTCATTGCTAACCATTTAGGGGAAACAGAGACTGATGATGTTGATATAACCCGTACCACTAGGACATCAGCCTCTTTCAAGCTTCAGGCTCATGAGCTGGCAGCGTGAAGGCAAGTATAGAAAACAGAAAAGTACTAGGCAGCTCTCTAAGCTGCTTCTTGAACTGATGATAACAGGTGAAGTGAGTATTTCCCCCCTTCATTTGTTATTATTCTGATCTTTGATATATTCCCCTCTCCATAAAAGACAGAAACTGTCTTTGACAACAAACAAAATTCTTTTTTTTTTTTATTTAAACAGAATGTGTCTGAATTATGAGTTGAACTAATGCCTAAATAATAGAAACCAACATAAAAAAATCACTCTTCCATGAAGTATTTGTGTTCCAGTTGTGTGTTGTGGCTAGTTCTCCTGTCTGGCAATGACTACATTTAATATCCAGTACCTTCTTGGTAGAAAGCAGTACACTTGTCCCATCTGTTTAAAGGACTTTCAAACAAAAGTTTGTAGCCATTTATGTGAAGATCCCCCAGGCTGGTTAGTATGGTGTCAGAAGTCATTTACTTTTTCATAAAAGAACTTTTGGAGTGAATTATTTTTTATATTTCTGGTAGAATTTTTGGTTTTTTCCCTTCCAGCCCTGAACAGCGATAGGCAGATGCGATAAGCACTGGCCATTGATAAAGATCGTGGTGTCATTTCTTGCAGATGCTGCTCCTTCTCTGCTGCCCAAAACCTTTCAGTGGTAAACTTTATTTAAAAGTATGATTGTAACTTCTGCTCATAGCTCTGTTTTCCACAAGTGCTACTTTTGAGTCTCCTTCAAGTATTGCTGACTGCAAGTCAAGCACTACATCTGCTTTCAGTAGGGCTTCTATTCTCTGCCATTATTCCCTGCGCTTGGTGCTTAGGTTGTGCAGCAGATATTGGAATGGAGTTGAGGGAATTAGATTATTTTTGCTAATGTCTAATAGGGTTTTTTGCATCTCTTGTTGAGCAGCAAACAATCTTTGCTGAAGATCTCATATAAATTAAAGGGGACATAGGGAGGCAGAAGGCTGAAGATTGTAAAAATTACCAGGCAGCCTGTTACAGTTAGTCTTAGTAATTCTGGAATTTAGAATGTCAGAATACTTTAGTGATTCATTTTGTAAGTTATTCTTTCATTGGTGAGAGTGAAGAATGCAATTAAAAGGCAAAAGGAAAGGAGGGAAGAAGTTTTGATCAGATATTTGAAGGCAAACGGAAAGTTTGTCAGGCAGAAGAGCACAAGAAGTCCCTTTCAGATGGCATTTTCTCCTTAGGAGAGGGCTCTTACACCAACAATGGTGAGACTGTGAGCAGAGCCAGAGTAGCTGGTCCTGGATGCCAAAAAGGAACAGTCAGGGGATATAGGAAAAGAGAAGCATTTTAAAATAGTCAGTAGAGAACATTTCTTTAAAAGAGCACATTCTATTAAACACAGGATTCATTCTTCCACAGCAATTTTTCTTCCTATAATGACAGCTTACTCTTTTGTATGAGGTCACCATATAAAAGGATTGAATTGTGCAGTTTCACACGCCAGCACCATTTTACTCTCATGGAAAATGGCAGCCTGCCATCAGCTGCAAAGGTGTAACAGGTCACTCAGGGGTTTTGGCACCAATGACTCCTTGCTGCAAGCTAGGAAATTAATTTTTGCCATTGAAGCCACAGCACTTGAGGTTCTCATCTCAGGAAAATTGTGCAAAGATGCCAAATGAAAGAACAGTGACTACTGTCCTGGCTGAAGCCTTCCCTTGCATCCTTAATAAATCTCACTGGATCGAATGGTTTCATCTTTTATCTTGGAGAGCATTCCCATATACACACTTCACATGGTCTTAAGAGAAAAGTATCAGGACAGACGTTATTGCATGGGTTTCTAGAAACAAATGAGTGATTGCGTGCTGAAAGCAATTATTTTCCAAACTTACTAAAAACCACCAATTGTATTCATTTTGTCATTAGCCTTAAAAGATCTTCTGCATCTTCTTCTGTGAGTTGTTGAGAATGTGCCCAGAATCCTTTCAGCACGATGCCACCAATCTTTCATATGTCAGGCAGCATGCAGAGACTATGCTAACCTCTTGTTTATTTTCATTGTTTTTATGTTTATGTTGTTCTTTATTGTTATAAGTGAGGGCTTATTGAATATGCATTTTTTCTTTCCCGTCCTTTATTTTGTTAAGCGCATGTTAGTCTATATGATTGAAATGGAATACGAACGTGAACTGTATAAGAAAAAATATCTCATTGTATGTAATGTTAGTTATTGTCATCATCTCCCAGGACAGGTCCATGATATTGCTTTTATAACTGCTGGCTAGTGCTGACAAAATTCTTCACTCTGTAACATTAGAAGGATACAGAAAGGGGTTTGGAAATGCTCCTGTCGTCCTTGATTTATATCTTGATTTTGTTTCTACAATGTTCTGCAATACTTCTCTCTGTTTCCATAAGGGGTTCCAGAGAAAACAGTATCTTTCTTTTCCTATGTGTTTGAATAACAATCATAGTTTTGCATTCACCTTCCCATAGACACCACCTTCTCTTTTTCTTTTTCCTCTAAAATCTCTTCAGTTAAGAGATGGAATTTGGCTGGTCCAGTGATGATACTGTCAGTTTTCCATTAAAGACAATTATGTAAACGCCTTTAATTTCTTCATGCCAGACATAGTATTTAATTAAATGAAAGAAGTATCTCATAGGTTGTACTAGAAGGTAATGTAAAAATTGCGAAGGGACTCCAAGACATTTCTTGAGAGTGCATTTTAATGCAGACAATAATTACATACTTTTGGAGAAAGTATACTTCCCTCTTCAGTTATAAACATTGTATTAGTACTTTGATTATCATAATGCACTTGTATTAAACATCGGTATGAGTAAAATCTCGCAGTTTGAGAAATACTTCCCTAAATGGCTTCACAAGGAATTTGCTATTTTAATGATGACTGTTTATAGTAAGGGGTGGTTGCACTTTCTGTGTCTTTTTTACTGGTAGAAATTACACTTAATGGAGGAAAGCAGCACCTAGTGACATACTCAGAAACACCCTTCATATAAAATTGTTAGCCTCATTAATGATGATTTTACAGGACCTAACTTGCAGGTTCTTACTAATGTGTTTTCTGAGAAGCCAGTTAACAGATGTGTTCTTTCGCAGTATAGGTTAGTGGTATTTTACTGTCAATTATTCATACACAAAATTTAAAAATATTTTACTCTCAAAGTACTTTTGGAAATGACCCTTTGATTTGTCTTTTGTAAATTGTCTTAGTTTGCTTTGTTGGCACAGTTTTTTGGCAGGACATTCCACTCCTTGCACCTTGTCATTCAAGCATATAGTTTTACACTAAAAGAAAATTAGAATTAACTTCCATGCACAACCATCATAAGCACCACAGTCTTGCTTTTCACAGCAAGACAAGGTGCGCAAATAGCTTTATGATTACTTCTTATCCCATTACATTCAAGATTTTTATTCTTTACCATGAGGAATGACATCTTTCATTCCTCTTCAACAGTATTTTCTTTTTATTGTTATTTTTCAAAGAGCTTTTGAACTGGTGATACTTGGAGAATTTTAGCCAACAGAGGCTGCACTTCTACAAGATTCTGGTTTGCTGCTTATAGCTACATGAGAAGTAACTGCAAAGTGTAAAATAACTGACCTGTAATTGTTAAATTAGACTTGGTCAAGTGAGGAATTATAATAATTACAAAACGAAACTGTGAGAAGAACGGTTAATTTGATCAATTTGAGTACACGTTATTTTTAGCTTTCTTTAGCATACCTATGGTTCAAATCTGTGACACAAAAAAATTGCATGTTTCTTTGTAGCCAGAGAGAGAAGAGGGAGATGGAGTAAATATGTGAAATTTTCATAAATTATGCAGGTTAGGTTGAAGCCATATACCTGAAATAAAATGGCTTTGTACTGAAAGTATTTGTTAAGCTTCAAGCCCTAGGTCTATTTGTACCCTTACATGACTATGGGTTCTCCTTTAAAACGGAGATGATCATTTTATTCTACTTTAATTATTTCCTTCTATTTTTCTAAAGGGTGGTAAGTGGGCAACAACCTGTCAGTATGAACAGCTGTGTGGTTTCAGGTTGAAAACACTTGTGAGGGCTGTCCCTGTGCTTTCATTCTATATGCTCTCATTATATACTGAAATGGTGCGAAAAATGCCAGATCTTGCTCTTTGACACAGATGTCCATGAAAGCAGAGATGTGCCCCAGCCGAGCAGCGAGCCTGTTAGAGGATCGTCATGGTCCTCTTGTAGGACTCTTGCATACTTTATGTTCCAGCAGCAGCTGCTTCAGGAGATGGAAAGTTGCCCAAACTTGACAGCGGTGGTTCGTGCACCATGAGGATGGACACATGATACTGGATCCTCAGTGGTGACAGATGTTGTCCTAAATCGGTGCTTTCTCCCATCCCTCAGACTAAGAGCACATCCCTTGGGCTAAAGGTGCAAGGCTGTGTCCCAGTGTTTTTTCTGTCTGCAGTTTGCCTGACACTGTACATCTTGTGGCGTTCTTTTAGTCATATTAATTTGGAGTGGAATATAGAAGCTGAAGACATCTTTTCCCCTATCCTGTTGGAATATCCGTAAAACACAAAACTGGAAAAGATGAAGAATTAAATTCATAGCAACAAGGGCCCTTTTTTCCCTATTATCAAGATCTCATCACTCTGATATAGTAACTATGGCTTGTCTCACCTTCTTCCTGTAAAAGATCTGAAAGCAACCTGTGTTTTCTGCTGTTGCGGCTTCTTTTTTTTTTTTTTTTTTTAAATCAGGCCCATTTGATCCCATCTTCAGGCCTGTGTAACCTCTTATAATGTCTCTGCTCCCTTTGGTTTTATTTATTTCAGCAGTCTGTGATTTGAGATGTATTTCAGTGTTAAGGAAGGCAGATATATTATAAATGGTTTGTAAAACAATGATTTCTGTACTTCAAACCCTTTTCTATTGATAGATGTGCAAGAGAGTGTATTTGATGTCATTTCAGTAACTACAGCACTAGTTTGAAGTGTCTAATATGTCTGCTTTGGATGTCCCTTTATACTATCTCCATGATACCCTCTCTCCTCTTTTAGTTTAAATTGTGTGAAGCAAAGAAGCACTAACTCATGGCCAAAAATACAACCCTGTGACTGAACATTCTCCCTCTTTAATATTAACTAATAGAGATGAGGCAGAAATAGCTGTGTTGGTCTAAACGCAGTAATCTGTGTTAACACTGTTGTTAAGACCACTTACACTCTTAATGGTCTTAAAACATTATGATTTAGAATAATGATAATAAAAACCACATTTTCAATCACTAATCTCTCCCAGTCTAGAGTGCAATGTGGAGTTACTAAGTAATATCTATCAGAATATATAAATCTGATTTTAGTCTGTAATAAATTCTGGAAACGTGGTTAATTTTCACCTATTCACCTTTTTTTTTTGGTTTTTCTTTATGCATAAAAACCCACCTTCTATCAGGGAATTAAATCTTAAACCAATCATCTGACTTTGAAGAGCATTTCTAAGTGCATCACTCAATTGTTTCACCATCTAATTTATGCGCTGTCATTTTATGATATCTATCTCAGAATTCTAATGATAGAGTGCATGTCTCCGTTTTGTGCACAGTCTTCAAATTTATTAAGACTGAATATTAATGAATGTCACTGAGTGTTGTGTTGTGTCCCCACAGTCTGTGCTCTTTGTAGCACAGAAGGAGTGGCATCTTATACTGTGGAATCTCTCTGGGGTCATTTAACCATGGTTATTTTTTATTTCATTGTTAGGATACTATTCCTGAATCATAATAATTATTTACTATGCAGCTGTCATATATGTCAGATTAGGAAAATTTTATAGTTGTTAAATAGTTAATGATAAGCCCCACCAGAATAAAGTTTAGTTAAAATAGAAGATTGAAGAGTTAGCATGTTAACTGAAGACTGCACAGCAAAATAGTGGCAGATCACAAGGGTATGTTCTTGGCTTTTACTCCTTTGCTCTGCTGAGGATCTTGACTAATGCTTGGGGTTTATTGCATTCACATTTTAAAACTATTCCTTTTGAAAAATAGCATCAACTGGGAATAAAGTATCAGCCCTGTAAAGTGACACTGGTTCAGAAGTAAATAAACATGAATATATGATTTCGTAGAAGTAATTGAACATCTAATTGTGGTGGGTTTTTTCTGAGTTACTGCTACATAAACAAAAATTAGACAGTTTGGTTGCTGCCTTCCTGTTGTTTTCAGTCATTTTGTAACATCACTCTAATCTCACAAAATAACTGAATCGAATGTACAGTGACTGAAGACATTATTATTTTGCAAAATAGTGGACTTAAAGTGGAGAATTTTTGTCTGTATTTTTACCACACATACCACTTTACACTGCTTTCGTGCTCCTTTCCCCACCCAGTTATTCCTTCTTCAGGGAATAGCCAAATGGACAAAGTTTTGCACACTCTTTCCAGTCATTCCTCTTTAATGTACATTTTGCTCTGATGCTAATAGGTAATCAGCAATGATTATTTAAAGCCAAAGCAAGATAAAATCATGTTTTTATTTATTGACAATGGTGCATGCTTCATATGAATAATTGCCTTTTCATTTTTGTTGTTTGTGCTCTACTGTTTATGCACTACACTGCTAACATTTAACAGTGTCTGCAAACATCATTGGGATTACATAGAGCCTGAGCTCTGTTGTGCTGCTGTTTAGGGTCTAGCACTGATCGTGTGGGCTGAAAGGAGTGGTGAGTGAGGTCTTGAATAAACCCTTTCTAGTTCACCTATTTGTCAGAGTTTCAAATTCGCTGCTACAGTGTCTGCCCTGCAGGAGATGAGAATACTGGCTCAAGGTTTCTAAATTTTTCAACTCTGGGCAGCCACAGTTTGCCTCTGAATGAGTAACTACAATACAGAGAATTTTAGGCAATAAAGTCAATTAGCCAGAAAATTCAGATGTGAACATCTGGCAATAATGCTTTTCATGCAGTTAGGAGGAGAGGAAAAGAAACATTAATATGTGCGCAAGATGAATGTCTTCATGCTACTTTCTGCAGCATGCAGCAGATGCCCTAAGAACATTGCAGTGTGTCGTGAATCTCTCTTCACTGATGTGAGGAAAAAATGTCCCAGTTGTATTGTAACATTCGTAAAAGCCATATCTTCTGTACTTAAAAATATTAGGCAGTAGGGAAGGAAAGGTAATACACACTGAAAGACAGTGTCATTTGACATGAGTAATATAATGTTCCCACATTTTGAATGGGCAACATATATATTCACAACTTTTTCAAGCACTGTATAATATTCTAGTATATATGCCATGGATTTCTTTCTATTCAAAACTCTTCAAAACTCTTCTAGCAATTACTTCTCTGATTTATTAGGCTGATGCATGAATGCAGAGGATTACATTTCTGTTGTAGAGCATATTTTGTTATTACTGTTCTCATCATCCAGCAGGCTACGGTAAGACTTTGCGCACTATATATAGAAATAAAATAACCTAGACGTAAATATGTGTAATTTGTTGCTTTCTCAACATATCTGTACTGAAAAGGTTGGCAGCAAAATGATTTCAGTAAGGTGAATTGTAGGCCTGATAAAAAGGCCATGCCAGTGAAACATCCAAAGTAAAGAGCATCAGCTGATCTTCAAAATGCGTTTAAAAATGCAAAGAGATGTCTGTTACTAAGCTACTGAGAGTGGTTGCAGCAGAAAGCACAGGTTTCTAGAGGCATAAGAACACCAGAGACTCCAGAATTAAAATGCCTACCTTTCATCCACTGCAGAAAACTGTTTGAAGTCACTTGAACCAGAGTCCTTAATGTAATCTCGGAGTCAATTTATACCAATGCTGCTCAAGTCCATCTTAGTCTTCTAGGTTTTGCACTGGTATAACTCAGAGTATGAGTTATACCACATAAGTAATAAAAGGAAAACCATGACAATTAAAAACAAGATATTAAAAATTATTCATGGTGAAATTCTGGTCTTATCAATTTTTACTGTCCATGGGCCAGATTCGCTTCTCCTCATGCCAGAAAAGTGCAGCTTACTGATAAATGGCTGACATTTCTAAGGTTAGTATCTTGTAGAGACCTTGGTTCAGGCAGATACAGAAATGCATTAGATCTCTGAGAGATAGCTTGAAATTATTTGGAATATAATAGAATTTTTTAGTTTCGCAAAGAAATTTGATTTGTTCCTGCAGACTCATCTGTATAAAAAGTAGGTATTGTAATGTCCACTATAAGGATCGCTTAACATATATGAAGAAATGTTTCATGCAAAATGATAAATGACACAACCTGTCCGAATCAGCCCCTTCTACCTGAGCTGCTGCAGTTACTGAAGAGCAGGTGGGGATGCTGCCCATCAGCATCAGCACATCTGGCTGTTTGCTTCACTAGACATATTGCAGGCACATGATTAACCAAGCAAGACGCTAGAAAAGGGACACACTCCTCACTCCACACACAGAAGTATTACAGGGTTTGGGGTGATGATTTTTTTTTCTTTTTGAACTACTACTTTGCTGTTCTTATGTTCTTAAGAAATTTTCATCTGACACTAAGTTGATGTCCTCTGTTACTGTTAGATTATTTGAAGTAACAGCCTACAGCATTTGTCTAAAGAAACTACTTTTTCTCTACATAAAAAATTATTAAATTTTCTATATAATGTTAAACTTCACTAGGAATCTGATTATAGGACTGCCAGAGTGGTCTTAAGTGAAGTTCATATATTGTTGTTTTTCCATCAATAATGTAATCCTTCATTCTCAAGTATATGCATAACTCTTTTCTAATGCCAGAAAGCAAATGATCCAAACACTTGGAATTAATCATTTCTCATTTACTTTCAGACAGTACTAGATCAGTGCTTGAATAATGCCGATACCTTTTTGCACCCTAAATTAATATTACTGTTGCATTATCTATGAAGTGCGCACTGCTGAACCTTCTTTAATAGTGTGGCTTTTTTGGCTGTTTCAAAAAGCAAAGACCTTGAATTAAAAACTATTAATTACAGTACCTTCTAAGGGCTTTGGGGTTTGTGTATTTTTCCTAATTTGTATGTCTTCCACGGTGTTAGTTTATACCCGCAGTGATTCAAAAGCTGAGAAGCTTGGTTAATGCAGGTCAATGCCACTCTGTTCATTTTAGTAGATACTGCTTTTAATATGGGGATTGAAAATCACTTTTCTGATACTTTCACAGTCAGACAAGCACTTTAGATCAGCTCTATACCTGCAGCTAGGAGGTTATTTTTATGATCCCATTAATGCTTGATGTTTAGAATAGGGTGCTTGTGTCAGCCTACAAATTTAATGTTTTTAAGAGTATTAGGTGTAAACTGCTTTACTGTTATGGGTAACTTATACCAAGCTGGAGATTTCTTTAGTAAAAAATAAAGTTGTGCTAAAACCTTGATTTATAATAGGCATAGCCTTCCTACGAAGCATGCAAAACAGAATGTATCACAGTGCAGAATACATTAAGGTTTACTCTCTGAGAGGCCAACACATTTATTCATAACTTTTCAGGGAAATTTTAGAACATGACTTTGAGTCTCTTCTTGTTCAGAACATGTTTTTGAGTCTCTGTTAACTCCAAACATAGATCCCAAGATCCAAAGAGGTCACTTAAGAAACACAGGGAAAAACAAATGTATACTTGGTAACAGAAATAGTATATCCACTGCTAGAAGAAATGCCTCTCAGTACTGACTCCGTGTTGCGCACCCTCATATGTTGCACATCTATTCTTCCAAATGCCTACCTGATTTCTATGGACACAGGAAAGAGATCCTCTTCCTTCTCCACACATGGTAGTTCAGCACACAGAGAGCAATCCTTATTTAACTTAAAGTGGAACACCGTACATATACGAGTGGTTACATATATTTAGATTATGCCTCTTCACAGCTTTATGTTGCCTTTGTGTCTGATCTAACAAGTATTTCATGACAGTTCTACAAAACCATTTGTAAATGGGACCTACATCCGAACCCTGCTTTAGATTCCTTAAACAAATTAAACTTCAGAGCTAATGCAGCAATTTACATAACATTCCACTCTATTTTAAGCTAAAATTACTCAGCACTTTTTTAAACTCATAGCAAATTACTTTGCTAATGAAACTAAATTACCCTATGATGTTACAGGTAAATTTGTCTGTGATAAATCTCACATGCGTTTGCAGTGTACAGATTTTGTACTGTCTACCTGCTGTTCTGTAGGCATGTCAGAAGAAATAGTGCAGAGGAATTAAAATTTGAACCAGTACATTTATTTTAAAAGACATATTGTGCTAAATACTATTCCCATATTCTGTTTTGATAATTATTTATGGTTTTCCCTTTATAGCCATTTTAAAAGATTCAGGAATCCACCCTCAGAAATTAACTAGCAATAAGGTTACGTAACTCCAAAACTCTTCTCGAAAAAATACAAGTTTTTTTTTCTTCCTCTTATAAAAAAGTCATTTTAGTAATGTAAAATAGGCAGAGATAAGTAACAAGGAGGTCTTATGAAGAGGATTTGGAGTTGCAGTTAAAAAAAAATCTAGAAATGTAATAATTTTATGAATACTGTGTATAACACGTCAGTGAGGTCAAGTTGCCATGCTGGTTACAGCCTCTAGGATTTCACTGGAGTGCCCTGGTCTCTGTGGGTACACTGGTCAGCTCAAATGGTGAGCATGAGAGGAGCAGGGTTTAGAAAGGATTTGCCTTTCTGTTCTGCTCAGTTGTAGCTTCTCCTTCCTGCACCTGTGGAACAGAATTGCTTGGAATCCATTTGCATGCAAAATAACAAGCTCTTATTCTGTTAGTTAGAAAATCAACGTCTAACAACATTAAAACTAATTATTACTAAAATTTTTCAGAAGCAGATTTAAATTAAATTGCCCTTTTAATTTGGAGTTTATTGAACATATGCCGTCACCTATGCTAGCAGTGATTTATTTTTTGGTTCCTTTCTATATGTAACACAATGGCATTAAAAAAAATCCCATGTGTTTAAACACTTGTATTTTTGATATATTGAAACATGCTTTCTTAATAATGGAAATGTCACAGAATAAGTGGTGGATGATGCAGCATGTTATGTCAATTAGGCTGGCAATTAATATTTACAGAGTCTAAAAAGATTTGATTGTCATAAGATTTCGTTCTCCTCTGGATAAAGAGTTATTCAGAAGTGATTATTAAGAGAAATGTGGACAGTAAGCATTTAACACTGAATTAATCTTCAAATTAGGACTGCAGATCTCTTAGTAGTGGAACGCTCAATGTCTTACTGGGAAGAGGAGATTGTGTTATTTTAGAAACACACTTTATCGCTCTGTCAGTCTCTAACAATTTTTGTTACCTATTCTTAATCCTCTTCTGTTTCCATTATATTTTACTTTGTAAATCAAAGTAGTCAGAAGAGGATGCTCCAGTTAATACCTACTGGCAAAGCCTGAACAATATCTCAGATGCCCACTTGCTGAGTATAAATAGAAGAAGGGAGTTTTCGTTTTTATCACAACAATATTTTTAGGCTGTATTAGAATACTTCATTACCTAACAGTCTTCGGCTAAACAGTTCAAAACTTGAAGCTTTAATTTTCATTCTTTATGTATCTCTAGCTCTGATTTTTGAAGCCTTCCAAGGGTTGGAAGAGGCAATTTCTATTATTCAGTGATTGAAAGAGGGGGGTTTGCTTCTCTTCTTCACTGCTGGGAGGAATAAAACAATTTTTATTTCAAAATAGAGTTCAAAACTAGTAATAGTTAAAACAGCTGACATCTCTTTGCTTTGACTTTGCTTCTGCTGTTTTAGAGCCATAAACAACGGCCAGATTCTAGGGCTAGTTTTCTGGTATCTTGGTATGAAGAAAGGTCACTCACATATATTTTGTTCACATTTGAGAAGTTGTCAGTTCTTATAAATGTGAAAAAATCATTCTTTCATTTGTAAGTTAAAGCATGAATTATGCTCATTCTGACAGTCCTGGTTATCCTCACTTTTTGGGTAAACATTCCCCATCCCCAAGGAAGCAAGCCAGTTGAATTTTCACATCCAGATCTTAGATTTTAAACGGAGACCCTGGAGGAACAGCACGGTTTCTGTGCTGAATCACTGACAGGTAGCATGTTTTGTCAATTAAGGTTATGGGCTGAAATACTGTTATGCTTAGATCTGACAATAAATCAGTTTCAAGTTGTGTTATGATTTCTGCAAGCTTTTTTTTTTTTTTTTGTCATGAAAAGTAAAAGCCAGACTAAGAAGGCTGCACTATTTCCTACAATATTTACTTTTTTTTTTTTTTTTTACTGAGAGGTCCCATTTTGAGAAATTGTCTGTTTTTCAGTACTTTTTATGCCACAGTAAGTATCCTTTGACTAGAGTAGTCTCAAGCAAAGTTTATATTTAAACAAAGGTTATATTTAATGCAAAGCAGGGAGAAGATACCAAAACTGTAGATCCAGACATCTTTCCCAAAGGGAGCCATATATCCCCTGGGAGAACTCTCTGGATATCTTCTTAGTGGGGCTCTATATTTGATCCGCTGACTCCAACGTATCTTTTGTATAAGGGCAGTGTTTGAATGCTGCAGGAACCACCTGCTCCTGTCTGTGAGATTAGTGTTAGTAATCTTCAGAGTGATGGCAACCAAACTCTGCTGCTTGGAAATGGAGCAGAACCTGTTTTGGCATTGCATCAGAAGGTGGGCACATCTCCTTTAGACTAGCCAGCTGGTGATTTCTGTTGTTCTGTATCTTTCAGTAAACTTGATAGAAGGCTGAACATTCCACCCAGTTAAAATTTCAAGAATATTGTAGCATGTACTAACCTAAATTACTTATCTATAAAACCAATACAATAAATGAATGAGAAATTTATCAGATACTGATAACCTTAGAAGTAAAAGCACCCCTATCTTTTTGTTGGGTATATACATTAAAGAAACTTAAGTCACACAACAGATCAATGCAAACATGAGAATGGTGGCTGCACAGACATGACATGCACACAAAGCAGCATTCGCACAAATATCAACAATAATGGTCTTTACTCTCCAGCTGATCAGGCTTAAAGCTTGATGTGAGGACTCATCTCACACACACAAAGATACAAAGATGTCCTGGTAGTTGACTGAGACCTTTGGTCTGCCTAGTAGCAGATCCTCAAACCTTGGTATCACTGATATCTGTCCTCTAGATATACAGTGTCTCTAATAGCTCTTTCCAAGATCTCCTGTCCTGCTCATCAGCTACTCCAGCTTGAGGTTCATTAGCATTGCACCAACTGTCTTCATACAGGAAAATTTTTAGGAATTAAATTTAATAAGAAGATAAAACAGACTGCAATGGTCAGGCACAGGGTTTGACCAGACAAACATAGTGAAGTGAAACTTATTATATGTGACTAGCCCCTTTCATCACACCCTTCTCGCTATGTTTTCATGCCATTCCTCCCTTGTGTATTTGGATGTCTCCCTTTGCCTACCTTTGCCCTTCTACTGTACGTTCCATGAATTTTGTACATTGCCGCAATCCCTTGAAAGCATCCCGTAAATATGCTTTTTACCATAAGACCTCTGATAACATTATCATTCTTTCCTTCCCCTCCTCCCACTTTGCCAGTTAACAAAACTCTGGTTGAACCTTTCCAAGACTTTGAGCAGTTCCTTCAGCAATCTATCAATGAGTGACCTCACAGACCTGTTCTTTGGTATCACCTCTTGTTCTATACAGTTTCTGTATGGTTTATTACTTTTGCTGCCTCATCTGTTTATGTGCAGGACATCCATTAACCAGATATCTTCACAAAGCAGCTGCCCTTACATTCTGGGTATTTATATATATCTTTCCCATTCTACATTTCTTTCTACACGTATATCCAATCGCTTGTATCAAATGAGAAAAGCCAGCCGTCAAGTAATTCATATGCTAAAATCATGTAGTGGTCAAGTTTATCTATATTGTTTCAGACATATCATCAATGTGTTATTGACTTATTTTACCAATGCAGATGCTTCAGGCTGGTCACATGTAACTCCTGGTAGATAATAGTCCACTGTTGTGGAAACTCTGAACTAATCTTGGCTTCTTGACCACTGAAGCCAAATCCATTGAATCAAAGGTCAGCCTTGAAACTGATTAATTGCATTTCTCAAAGGATCATGGTATGACACATCTAAGCTGTCCATATATTAGGACATGGATTACACCATCACTGCCTTCAGCACTGATCTGAACCCCATCTCGAGTCCAAATTCACTTTATATCTGCGTAGTGTGGATACAAATATGTTCTCAGATATTGTGCGAAACCAAACTTGATATGATGCCAGAGGAGAAGATTAGTAAGTGCACCATTATCATTCTGTGGAACAGAAAGTCTGGCACCTTTTCCTCTCCTGTCTGTGTTGTGGCATCATGAGACTTGGCGAGAGCAAGTCCTTCTGACCAGCAAGTAGACTGTAACAGCAGTGGTGGAGGGCCTTTATAAAAAACATATTATTCATCAGAGGCAAGAGGCTCTGTGCTTTTGTCCATGGAAATTTTATCATGACAGAATTCATATAGTCTTTGTTCTTTTATTTTTTATTTTGGTCAGCGCAGTTTTATACTAAATTGTTACTAAGAATGCTCGGCAGAATGAATTCAGGTTCATGCATGCTGGGATTCCCAGTCAGATAGCATTTGCTGTACGCTGCATAGTGCCACATATGAAAGAATACAGCCTGGTGTATTTGTTTGGCAACCAGCTGACAGCATCTTTCAAAGACATGCACAAAATATTTCTGTTGACAAAAAAAAAAATAAATGAAGGAACATTCAGAAATCAATGGTGTCCATGGATTAAAAGAGTCATGAGAAACACCGCTACGCAAATTCACTCAGCATCTTTAATACTTGTAGTCTGAGCCTTTTCTTTTATTATTTTGAGAAGAAGCAGAGTAAAACGGGGAAAACATTTTGAAGACAGGAAGAATAAACTTCATGGTATGACTGGTTAAACTCAGTTGCACTGCAGAGTTGAAGGTCTTTCTTTTGACTTCAGAACGGGCTACTCTGAGATTGATATGTGTGAGAACAAAGTTGATCTCCTGTGTCTCTTTATGACTTGGTACTATGGTAGTTATTTCGTTGTAGCAGGCAAGCACACCCCAGCATATCTTTTTTTTGATTCTAGATGTGGCAAGGCAGCAGCCACTGATGTGTCACTAAATATTACATTAAGAAATGGTCTCTTTATATAAAGTCAAGAGAGAGACAGAGTGTCTACTGAGAGTCCTTTGGGGAAATGGGATTTAATGCTTCATTGGTGCAAACTGCTGCTTATCCCGGTATTTTTGTCAAAGGCATTTGGCAGTAGCACTGCCGAACTCCCTGGAGCCATGGTAACATATCTCAGCTGAGATCTGCCCCAAGAGACTCACTAGGGCAGAATTGTCCTCCAGGCTGCAGCTCTAACTCCATGAAGGACTTGACCAAATAATTTTATTTCCTTTGCCTCAGTTTCCATAAAAGAAAATAAATACTGATAGCATTCATCACTGTCTCACAATTTGTCAGGCATAGTTAAATCTGCTGGAGAATATAGTATTAGACAGCTATATAAATGCATGATGGAAACAGGAAGATGGGGTGAGACTTCTGGTGAGTAATGATCTGTTGGAAAAATAAAGCAACACGGTAATCCAGGTAAAGAACAGCATCAGAAAGTGAGCTCCCAGTTGTGAAAAATCAGCTTCATCTCTTCCTGCATGACACAGTTACTCGGCCAAATAACTGAGCCTGGAAATCCAAAGAAAGTTTGCAAAATAAGTCTTATCTTAAGAATAAGAATAGGTTATTTCTTCAGCAGAATTTAAGAAAATTTGTCAAGTTAGGTAAAGTGTTATGTAACATCCATTTCCTTTCTGTTGTAATACTCCTGGTTTTTCCTGACAGGGATGAGTTTTAGATGAATATTTAATATCCTTGCTTTTAAAAAAGTATCTTTGAGTCAGTTCAGTCTGCTTCTGACTTCGGGTTCCTGGGAGGGGAGAAGCTGCATGAGCTGAATACTAGTGTGCTGCCAGCTACCCTGACTGAAAAGGGAAGGTACAGCTCAGGACTTCCAGCTGAACATGGCAGAACCACACGTTTTTCCTTAGAAAGGAGTGGAAGATAGCAAGACCTGTCACGTGAGAGTGTCCACTAGAGAAACTGTGAAGGAGCCTGAGATGACACTTGGCTGATTGGGAGAGGGAGAATGAGGAAAATAGCAACAGGCACAGCATGCCTCTGAACGGAGGCAGAGGCTTTGAATCTTCAGATGAATTATAGTGCATGGAATGATTTTTTGCTACAAAGTTAATTTTCTCATTCACAATCTTTTTTTACCAGTGAAGCAATTAAAATATTCATTCAGCATATTGTGCTTTAAAAGTATAAAACACAAAGATCAGCAGGTATGTTTTCATTCTGCTGTTCCTGATATTGCTCATCATATCAGAACAACTCCTGGTATTTTTTAACTGCATTCTTTTTTCCATCAGATCTTGTTTCTTTTCAAAGGTTGAAGTGTGAAGCTCAGTGATTGATTCATCTTTTGTAGAACTGATGCATAAATTTTTGTTCCTGGTCTGTTTCCAAAATGTCCTCTATTTTGTCTATAGATGGCTTTTCATATAGTATGCTTGGGTTTGAGAATCTTATTAGTACAGTACTTGAACATATTTTAATCTGAATATTAGGCGGCAGTGGATTGTAAAAAGAAGCAACCAACGAACCCCACTGCTCACCACTCCCAGATAAACTTGATTTTTTTTTTTTCTGGCTTAGAAAGGAGCAAATTACGTCATTGCAAGTCATCCAGTCCGCATGGCAAAGTTTTGATCAGTGAGATGTATTGCATCATCTGTATTTCTAAATGCAACTGGTTTCTCAATCTAAATTTCATCTGATTTCTAAATCAAAAGATGTCACAGTTCCTCTGAGCAGCAGAAGCATGGGCTCTAAAAAAGAATAATGAACTTTTCCACCTGAAGTCGATGTATTAAACGAATGTCCATTCACATGCCCACACTCTCCATCTAGAGCCAGCTTCTGTATATTGCTCATAAAGTTGGACATAATATGCTGATATAATGCCTGCTTAGTTTATATTTAAGTTCTATCACTTTGGCATTTAGCCCAAAGGTGTGTTGTAACTGTATACATATTCTAACCATTTAATATTGTAGCATCTCAGTTTATACAAGTTTTAACTGCAGAGCTGTTCTGTTACTGCGTCTTGTGGTTATTACAAAAAAAAAGAAATGTGCCAGATAAGCCAGCAGAAGAGAGAGAGAACTTCTATTCATGAGTAATTTTGCATAGCTCGATGTTGGAAGCTTAAAGGCTGAATAATTTTTCAGTCTTTATTTGGAGTAAAGTTTGTAGTAGGTTCACAAAATGTCATATATCAGTTGTACTGAAATATTTGGAATTTAGTAGATAAAGCATGAATTTCTAATGAATTTTAGTGTGCTTCGTTTAACCATTTCCTACTCCCAACCCTCCACCCTGTAGAGAGCCCTAGGAATACATAGCCATGCAATAACAACTTCACAAAGCTTTCAGAAGTTTTCATCATAAACTTTGATTCTAAAATTCATGTCTCACCTTTCCCCACAGTTTTGAAAACACTCTTTAGCCATATCTCTTTTAATATTTTAGAGAAAATATTACTAGAAGTGGTAAAATGGCCAGCTGAAGTGCCTGGCTTGCTTTGAGCCTTAGCCAACACCACACATGGAGAAACATTTGGACAGAAATGCCTATATAACTTACTTGAAGCTAAAGGGTTGTACTCCTTGCATGTTAATTATAAATGAGTGTAGTTTCTTAAAATTAGATCCAAGACTAGATACTATTTGAGGGGCAAATAATGCCACATCACAGAACAATAAGGATGGTTTTGTGGCAAGTGGATTTTATAATAGATATTTCATGGTATTCCTGACCCTCTTGATCATTTGCCTCAAACATTTTTGTATAAAGTCGTATGTTAGAATTATTTTGTAGGACACTTTAGGAATGAATAACCCTTCTGTTACTGCATCACTTCAGGGTCACTCTCAATCATAATAGAACAAGCATTCCATGATTTATCTATCATGCTTGTCTTTATGTTTGTGCAGAATTCCTCATTTTCCTTTCATCTTCTCTTTTCCCAGTTTTGTTGGTATAACATCCTCATGGAGACTACAGTAGCTGCTCACATTCCAATTAAGTAATTAAATATGAAAGGAAAGGACTCCTAAAAACTGTATTGCATTAAGTGCTTTTTGGGGGTTTTTTTAATTTGCCATAGTCTTGTGTTTTTTCCCCTAGCTTGTGATGTGTTACACTCCAAAGCAGATGATGTTTCTCCAGTGCAGGAGAAACCCTTGCTAAGGCAAACCTTGCTGAACCTTGAGAAATCTTGCTGGGACAACACTCTTGACTAACTTTTGGCTACTTTTACAGAGGTTAAGGTTTATCATTATACAGTTACGTTCCCACTGGAAAAAGAGTATGAGGAATCAAAGGAATGTTACACAGCTGCTTACCAAGGCTTCCAGCATACCTTTCCTGGATCATAGTCTGCATAAATCACTGCTTAAGTACATTGAATAATATATATAAAGCTGGTGTCCATTCCCTAATTTTATGATTATTGCTTTGGCCTGTTTCAGATAAGAAGACAAGGTGGAATACAATTACTAGTGGACCTATTGGACCATAGGATGACGGAAGTCCACCGTAGTGCCTGTGGAGCTTTGAGAAACTTGGTATATGGGAAGGCAAATGATGACAACAAAATTGCTCTGAAAAACTGTGGTGGTATCCCAGCATTAGTACGGTTACTCCGCAAGACGACAGATTTGGAAATCAGAGAACTGGTCACAGGTTTGAGTCTCTTGATACTTTTTCTTCTAACTCTATGTACGTGCTACAAGCACAGTTCTGTGCTGAATGCCACCTACTCCATCAGTAACTCTTTATTTTATTACCGCCTTCTTTACAGTAACAAAACCCTTTCAGGCCCTTTGAATATAAGTAATTTGTGAATAACTCTATTCAATATTATACAGACAATTTACAGATGCAGGCATGGTTTATGCTTATACTTGCGGGTCCCTTTGTTCTTGATTAGCCATGAATGGCCCTCACGGGAGGTTTTCTTAGTCCACAGATATGTTGTGATGGGAATCCTCTGCTCCCTTCTGTCTGGTGTAGGCTGCACATGCCAAAGTCAGAATTTACTGAACTTCTTTAGAAGCTATTATTCATTTCTTTTATATCCGATTTAGTGAGAAGCAGGATTTGTTAGGGTTCTTTTTTTACTTTTCTTGTGATACTGATAGGAAAATGGAAAAGTATGTTGCAGAGACATCATCTATTTTCTGACATTTGTTAGCATGCTATGTGACATGGGTTAGACAGCATACGAGTAGTGATGCAGTCTATTTCTCCTCCTGATATAGTAGAATCCAATCTCTTTAGGATAGTTCAGATATTTTCCTTTGTGAAATGCAGTCAAACAGCACTAGCCCGAAATATTTGGAGACTTTTCCTCTGGGCCTCTAAGCTCTTCTGTTTAAAATACTAAGCGGAAGCTAGATGGGTTGTTTGACTTTTCAATTTGTGTTTTCATTCGGTTTGATTGTTAACATAAATGTGATGGTTAGTTTAATGCTACAAATAAAATTCTTAAGATCTTTTCAGTATCCTACTTTATAATGCCTGTATTTCCATTATGATTTTCCTATTAAAAATATGCGAGAAAAACCTCATTTCTGTCATAGAACCATCAGAGTGTGCACTATCATCTGTGCTTCTGCAGAAATTACTTACCTTTGTGGATCAGGCCTCATTCAGGATACAACTGATAAGATTATCGTCCTTTAGTTAACTCCAGGTTCCTTACTGGAGGGTATCTGAATAAACTGCATGGTTTTTATTAAATGTAGATTTGTATACTTAGTTTTGTTCCTTAGTTATAACACCTATTGCCTCATACTTGTGAGGTGGATTAATGGGGCAGAGATACTGGGTTACGCAAGCTCAGATGATGCCTCCTGCAGAGTGACAGAATTACTGACAGATCTAATAAAATGTAACCACAGCTTTGGATTCAACATGCCTGTTGGTCTCTTAGTTCTGCTGTCTGTGTCTTGGCTCCAGGGAACATTCTGCCTGTTTATTCTGAGTTGTAAGTGGCAAACTGCTAATGAACATCAGCAGTGCACCTCAGCAGTCACAGTGGCACTTCCCATATGGGAAGTGCAGACTGAACACATAATGTCACTAGGTCAGTTGAAGAAAAGACACTAGGCTACATTTTACATTCCCTGCATTGCACAATATGTCCTTAAATTTTCCTGAATTCCTGCAGAAAGAAAGGATATGTGTTCCAGCATGCCCTCAAACTTACGACTGAGAAGAGTGGATGCTGACTGTGAATGGTAGGCAGTAACCAGCCTTGGTATGGGTAGATGCTGCTCCCAGGAGTGGTGAGCATCAAGAGTGCCAGACATCTATGACGTGGGAGCAGAGCAAGATGGTAACATGATGGAATCAAACTTAATGGTATTTGAAGATTTTATTCCTGGGGCTGGTTTTCTATTGGCTTTTTTTTGTTTTAATAGCCAGTACATTCCAGAAGACCACTGCTTGCCCTGGCTGGGTTTTGTGCCTTTCAGAATGAGAGTCAATGGCCCCTGCTTTGAAAATGCAAACCTGGAAGTGGTAGTGTTTTTTAAAGCTCCTTTCCAAAGCAGCACTCATAGCTGCACCTCTCATCTTGCATCTCTTAGGAATCAGGCTAGAGTCATACATCTAAACCTGTTCTCTTTTGCTTTTTTGTACAGTGTTGTAGTGTGACAGCTGTCCCAGTAGTGAAAAAAATCTGGCTTGGTCATAAGCACAAGGAAAACTGAAAGAAGTTCTGCCTGCTTCCCATCAGCCTTCCTTAGCTGAAGTGGCTGGAAGATAATTGTTTCAGTAGTGCCACCATAGCCTGAAGGAAGTACACGGAAAATAATATCAAATAGGTGTTTTAGAAGTAAACATAATACCTTGAGCCTTTCCATCTCATGTTGCTCATGTTGGGAGTGTAGTGATAGCATAATGGATAACAATTTTCAGCTGAAAGAGAGGAGATTTAGATTAGATATTAGGAAGAAATTTTTTACTGTGAGGTTGGTGAAGCACTGGAACAGATTGCCCAGCAATGTTGTGTATGCTCCATCCCTGGAGGTGTTCAAGGCTAGGCTGGATGAGGCTTTGAGCAATCTGGTATAGTGGGATGTCCCTGCCCGTGGCAGAGAGGTTGGAACTGAATGGTGCTTAAAGTCCCTTCCAACCCCAAAAATTCTGTGATTCATTGTGCACACTGTCTACCTAAAAGCTGTTCTTGTTTGCTACTTTTAAAGAGAACACAAAACTCTTGTCTTGGAAGTTTTATGGGCTCTGTCACCTATACCTTCTCTCCCCCCTACCCTCCCCCCAAAATAATCCTCCAGCATTTGTCTTCAGAATTCTTCTCTTAGGTAGGGCTGTGTCATTATCTCAGTTATACAGATGGGAAACTGAGCCTATCAAATCTAAATGACCTGTCCAGAAATTTGGCAAGACTAAGGTGTGAATCACTCAGAGTAGGCACTTAGCTGCGAGGTAAGAAATATGGGCAGAAGTTTTTTTTGGCAGCTCAATTTGTCTGAACAGTAGCGAAGCATTTATTGCCTTTCGCAAGTACCATGAAGCACATGCCCACCAAAGCAAAAGTTATGATGTTTGTTCCTTCCTCAGACGTGTATTTTTTTGCTCTTGTTACTTCTCTTTAAGGTGATTATAATTTCAGTTTCTACTTCCCTCAAGACTCGTTATGGAATGGTATTTAAACCTGCAGACCAGCTTTCTATGCCAGTAGTTCCTTGCTTGTCAGGATTGCCTTTGGTGTGCTTGTGGCTTTACCTCTTTTCCAGAGATACATAATTTCTGCCATAATTTCTCCAAAACAAAATTTTTCACCTTCTTCCTTTATCTCATCTTTCTCCTGCTTGGTAGCAGAGGACTCAGGCTACTATTGGAAAACTTTATCATGGTCAGATTTTTTGATTGGGCAAATTTAATGTTACTGTAAGGTGATACAACTTCCAGGCTTTCTCACACGGAGCAAATATTCCTGGTGCTGGCTTATACGTAGAAACCATGAGGGAAGTTTGCTGTATGGCTACTATGCAGTTGACAGCCGACTGAACATGAGCCAGCAGTGTGCCCAGGTGGCCAAGAAGGCCAATGGCATCTTGGCTTGTATCAGGAACCACGTGCCCAGCAAGTCCAGGGAGGTTATTCTCCCTCTGTACTCGGCACTGATGAGACCGCTCCTTGAATCCTGTGTTCATTTCTGGGCCCCTCACCACAAGAAGGATGTTGAGGCTCTGGAGCGAGTCCAGAGAAGAGCAACAAAGCTGGTGAAGGGGCTGGAGAACAGGCCTTATGGGGAGCGGCTGAGAGAGCTGGGGGTGTTTAGCCTGGAGAAGAGGAGGCTGAGGGGAGACCTCATTGCTCTCTATAACTACCTGAAAGGAGGTTGTAGAGAGGAGGGAGCTGGCCTCTTCTCCCAAGTGACAGGGGACAGGACAAGAGGGAATGGCCTCAAGCTGTGCCAGGGTAGGTTCAAGTTGAACATTAGGAAAAAATATTTCACAGAAAGGGTGATCGAGCACTGGAACAGGCTGCCCAGGGAGGTGGTTGAGTCACCATCCCTGGAGGTGTTTAAAAAGCGCGTGGATGAGGTGCTTGGGGGCGTGATTTAGTGATAGACAGGTACGGTTGGAGTTGATGATCTCAAAGGTCTTTTCCAACCTAATGATTCTATGATTCTATGAATTATAATAAAGCCCAGGAAATACTTCATGAAGTATTGAAAGACTGCTCTTCCAGAAGCACTTCCACAATTACTGTTTTTTATGAGAAGAACCTGGATAAACTGAAGTATACCATTGAATGTATGCAGAAATTAAATCCTCTCATAGAAATAAAGATTTAAGTATGGCCTACAGCCTCTTATAATATCCAGAGACAAAGAGAACCTGAATTACAGTGTCTTGTTACACATAGGTCTGTGAATGAAGAGAAGTCTGTATAAGCTGCATGCACTGTACTTAATTTTGCTATCTTTTCACCCCAGCGCTGTGCTACTATTTTCCTCAGTATTTCCTATTAATGGGAAAAACTAAAAGCCTTCTATTTTAAAATAATTAAATGTTAACATTTTCCTAATAAATATAAATAGACAAGAACAGAGAACAAAATTAGCACAGATCCTGCAGATGGTAGAAAAAATGTTTTCACTTGTTAATAGTGGCAGCAAGTTGCTGATTTGGGACTCCCTTGCCTTTCCCAAGTAAAAGTTAATTATGAACACTTCCACAAAATTCAATTTTAGCATTCTATCTATTTTGTTTACTATCAGGAAAAAATTATGCAGCGTGAAAATGTAAAGCGTTAGCAAAGATAACACAGGAATCCCAGTGATGCCTTTCAGAGAAGGTGAGATTGAGCAGCTGTTGCTAGATTCAACCTACACTGGCTCCTTGTTCCATCATCTTCTTCTGATAACTGGGTACCTGTCTCAGACAAAATGATTTAAACTGCTATTCTTCTCATTTTGGCAAACAAAATCCATCACAAATAGAAGCATAGTATTTTCCTATGAACAACGAGCTAACTGAATCAAAACCAAGTCCATTTGCAGAGGCCTCTTATATGACTGTATCGTCCATTTTCAAACTGTATATACCATATTTGATTGAAAGGTAAAAGTGAATGATCCACTTTTGGAAAGCACATTATGGTAAAGAAGTATAGCTATAAATAATGACAGGGGAAATTGCTTTTTTTCTCTGCTGGCAGCCAGCCTGCTGCTTATTGTGGTTGACATTAAGATGTCAGAGATTTGACTATTGTCTGCTGAAAATATATGAATTATGAAAATTATCACATGTACAAAAAAAAATTAAAAAGCACAAAGTACCTAACACTACATAAATACTGTGTGTAGGTAGATAGAGATAAGCATAGGCTCTGTATATTTCATTCACATTTTTATTAACTCTATCAAAAGCCATATATTACATTCCTACAAAAATTGTAAGGCCTTATGTACATAGTGTTTGATTCAAAGAAGCACTAGTTGTCCAGGTGGATTTGACCCATGGGCAGGTTGCACTGATTGGTCAGATTCCAGTATTCATTAATGTTGTCTTTGATTTCAGCTGTGGCCAGTTTGTTTTTTGGCTTGATTGGTCCTCTGTTTTCACTCCATGTTGTCCAACATTATTATGTAGCTGGTTTACATTTTTGTTCTGGTTTTAGTAGATGCCACATGTTTATAATGAGATATCTGTAACCTTATTGATATTCTGACAGTGTTACTGAAAGCAATTATATATTGTACTCCTTCTATCTGTCTGGTTTTAGGTAACCACTGCAGTTTAAACTTCCTTTTGATTGCATACTGCTTATTAGAATGTGCATAAATTGCTGCCAGGTTGGTCAAGACACTCCAGAAGGTCCCCTTTGAGCCTTGCATGCGTCTTTGCTAATCAGTGTCTTTGCAAGTTAGCAAGCCTGCAGTGATGTGTAAAGCAAATTTAAGGGAGTATTCTATTTAAATGGACCTTTTGGATTACATCAGTGGAAAATTTATTTTGGGTTTGTTTGGGTTTTTTTACGTAATTCTGAGAAGAAATTTTAGCTGCCCAGCACAATGGGAGCTCTTCTGTTGGGAGTTCTTAAAGTCAAAATCACATGCCTGAAATTGTTTCCTGTCTGTGATGTTATTTTCTAATTGGACTTTGTAAGGTATTACACTTGTGATTTTTGTGTAGTAGATCGCATTTAACAATATTACATCAAAGGGCTGACTGTTTAGTACTTACAATACTGCAGCTGTTTATCAGTTTAATAATTTTCTGCAGAAGGGCAGAAGTGCCCTTGAGATTAGCTTAGTTACTGGAGTGTGTAAACACAGATGTGGAATTTTATTGTGATATAAACTTTTCATTTAGAGGTGGCATCTATTTGTAGCCTTATTGCTACTTGGAAATTTGATTTCAAATGAGTAAAGGCTGTTTTATCCCACTCTGAGGTGACTTTCCCACAGACTTAAGTAAAAATGAATAAAGCTCTTCCATGAGTTGCATTCTTATAATATTTCGCCTTGATGTAGTTTTTAAAATCTCTATTATATCTCCCCTTTTTTGCAGGTTTGTGTTCAGTGTTGATCATATTCAATTTCCCATTTCTTAAATGTATTCAAATTTTGCAACAAAGCAAAGTGCACCAAGTGTCTGAGTACATTGTTTAAATGCATCTTGAATCCTGTCAGGCTTGGCGCCAGGACTGCTGCTCTGGGGAGCCTGTTCTAGTGCTTCACCACCCTCTGAGTGAAGAACCTGTTCCTAATATCCAGACTAAACCTCCCCTGGCACATCTTCCTGCTGTTCCCTCGGGTCCTATCATTGATCACCAGAGAGATCAGCACCTGCTCTTCCTTCTTCCCTTGTGTGGAGACACTAAACTGCTATGATGTCCCCTCTCAGTCTCCTCCAGGCTGAACAGATGAAGTGATTTCAATTACTCCTTACACAACTTCCCCTCTAAACCCTTCACAAACTTTGAGACCCTCCTCTGGACACTCTCCAGTAGCTTGATATCCTTTTCATAGAGCGGCACCCAAAATACTCGAGGTGGGGCTACACCACGGCAGAGTAGAGCAGGACAGCTGCCTCCCTCGACTGGCTGTGGTTGGTGCCCTAGGCTGCCAGGGCACACTGCTGGCTCATTTTCAGCGTGCTGTCAGCCAGAACTCCCAGATCCCTTTCCACAGGGCTGCTCCCCACCCTCTCACTCCCCGGTGTGTATGTATATCCAGGGTTGCCATATCCCAGGTGCAAGATCCAACACTTGCCTTTGTTGAGCTTCACGTGGTTGGCGATTGCCCAACTCTCCAGTTTTCTAGATCCCTCTGCAGGGCCTCTTTGCCCTCAGGATTGTCAACTGCTCCCCCCAGTTTCATGTCTTGAGTGAACTTGTTTAGTAACGATCTTCAAGTCATTTCATAGAATCATAGAATCACCAGGTTGGAAGAGACGCACAGGATCATCGAGTCCACCCATTCCCACCAGTCTCTAAACCATGCCCCTCAGTATCACATCCACCCGCACCTTAAACACCTCCAGGGAAGGTAAGTCAACCACCTCCCTGGGCAGCCTGTTCCATTGCCTAATGACCCTTTCAGTGAAGAATTTTTTCCTTATGTCGAGCCTGAACCTCCCCTGGCAGAGCTCGAGGCCATTCCCTCTCGTCCTGTCCCCTGTCACTTGGGAGAAGAGGCCAGCACCCTCCTCTCCACAACCTCCCTTCAGGTACTGGTCCTAAGATGGATCCCTGTGGAACCCCACTAGTGACTGGTCGCCAGCCTGATGTAACCCCATTCACTGTGACCCCTTCAGCCCAACCCATGAGCCAATAGTTCACCCTCTGCATTATGTGTTAATCCACTCTCTGTAATAACTTAAACGATGGTAATATATCCATTCTCTTTAATAACTTCTAAATTTTTACCTTGTCATAACTTTTTGAATTCCCTGTAATAACTTTAAACATGTGCTTTGAGGAACTTTCCAAGCACAGAGACAGGTGACTTACAGACTTTAAGCTTAATTATTTTTTAAATTACAGATTTAGGATAATATTCACAATGTTCAAATCTACTTGCTTAGCACTAAACTTTGCTTGTATGTTTTGAATGCTTTTCATTCAAAAGGGAGATTTGGAGGGTACTAGCTCTAATAAAACTTTCCTACTCTTTCTTTAAATGGATTTAATTGCAAGTACAATATCCTACCACAACCAATTTTAATAGTTGTTTAAATCTTTCATACTGATTTACTTCTAATTAAGTGTTTTAAGCAACAGTTGTTTTCAGCATTAATAAAATTATTTTTGTGCTGAAAATTCGTATCTGTTTATTCTGGATCGAAGCCAGTGGCTGAATATGTTATATATTACAGTTTCATCAGGATTTCTTGTAGTACAAAAGCCTTTTTACTTCCTAAAGGTTACACAATCATTTTACTCCCTCCCATTCCTTGAAATGCTTTTACTCCAGGTGTTCTTAAACCTCTGCCCTGCGTTTTGTGAGCCAGCAAGAATTTCATATAAATTGCCAAACTCCATCAAATCTTCTGCAAGTCTCAGATTGCAGTTAAAAACATGCATTTCATCTCGCAGCTCAGACTTTGCATAGAATAGTTTATGGTTCCTTGCCGTTATGCTTAAAATCTTGTCATGGGGGAAAAGGGAAACCAAGGATTTATTGAACAGAGAAAAACTGCTGCTTTGATAAAATTAGGTTTGTGCCACGCCATTATGCAAAGCTAAGCAAAAGCAAATCAAATGAAGCCACCTGGTTGGCACGAGCAGTGGCTAGAGTTAATCAAGCTGAAGATCCCAACACAATTTCAAGCAACTCGACTTCAGAGGTCTCCCCAATGTAGTACAAACCCTCTTGTCCTTTTACTAGCAATTGCATTGGTGTCATTAGTGGGTTACAGGGCTACTCTGCTTTTCCACCCCAGTAATCAGTTACTTTAAGATTTTACAGAGACTCATCAGAAATTGCTATTGCATCATCATAATTTAAAAAAAGAAAGCAACAAAAAAACCCGCAACAAAACATTAAATATCTGTTTCTGCTTCTCAAGAATAATGAGCTGACCTTTCACAGGCAGTGGATGTGCCATAGCGAGGCCCAGCTGTGTAAGGGGGAACTCCATGGTACTTTACAGTACAATTCTACAGTCTGGCAAAGTTTAAATTATAGATTTTGCCATCACCTACAGAAAACACAGTCACGATTTCTAGAAATATAGAAGTGTTTTCCAAACAAAGTCAGAGAAGGAATTGTTATTTTATAAAGTTCCCCTATGAACCGGTCTTGAAGTCACTTACTGAGACACCAAATCTTCATAGCCATTTTCCTTACAAACCCCAAGAGTAAAATGCTGTACACCTGTAAGTTTTTGGGAAACTGATTTCCAATTCACAGGCTACAACATTTCCAAGAAATTCCAGAGCCATTCAAAGCACATCCTATCTCGTATTTAACTACAAATCCAAAAGTAATCTAATAAATTGTGTAATTTTGCTTCATAAATGATGCTGTTTTATCAAATAACAGTTATGCAAACAATATTGACAGTTCAACTGAGTCATTTTAAACATGATCTATTAAAATTTACTGTCTAATTATAAAACAATCTTTGCCCCCTTACTCAATATGCTGTTACTATTTTGGCTCTGAAAATGGGAAACCCCACTGACAGGATTTGTTGTGTTCATGAAGAGTCATTCTCACCTTTTTTATGAATTATCAGATTAACTACTTCACCCCTTGCTGCTCTTGGTTAAATAAGGACAGATTTTAGAACTTACACTTCTAAAATCTTCTGCCTGGCTTTCTTAGCAACAGGCCAGAGCACTGATTTGTTGTGTAAAGTGTAACATTCGAAGTGTTGTTATAGGTAAAAGGGAACATACTGGTAAAACAGCAACACAAAACCTTCTGCAGGTTGGCAGTGCATGTTTCCCTTGGAGGTGAATGGTGGAGAGCCAGAAGAAGTCACTGACGTGCAGAGCTTTCAGATGGGAGCAGAGCAATACCCCTGAGAGAGGAGTCCCTCTCTGTTCCCCCTTACGGGTCTGCTTGAGGATGGTTTTGTCGATTTTCCCATTGCAGCCTACCTCCTTCTCCCTGCTTCCCAGGTAAATTCCCATTCACTTGTCCTAAATTTACCAGTCCCAGCACAAGGTGGTCCTTTTTTCCTCTACTTTTCTATCTGACAGTGGGATCACTCCCATGTGTGAACCACGTCAAATTCCAAGTCTAAATGGGAAGTGACTGTTTCTTCCTTGAACAATCAGTGAGATGCATCTTCTTTGGAAAATTCATTCAAGTAATTTGCTTGTTCATAGACTGCAGAAAGGATTTTTGTATATTTTTTTTTTTTTACTTTGGTCAAATATAAGTTTAAAAGGAAATATCAAACGAGGCAATCTGGAGTGGTAAATAGAGGACATCTGTTGGAGCATATGGCCTGACATAACAGCTGCATTGAACTTTCTCAGCAAGTAGTAATCCTTTGGAAAAATTCAGCTCTGCATATAATTTTGATCCTCCTGCCTGGATGATGGAATATTAGTACCAGTTTAAAACTTCTCTGTATTTTGAAATGTTTACCTTTTGCAATTTAAAATCTCTTTGGAAAATGGTTTTGTTTTGAGACAGATCTGAGTATTTAGCTTTTTTTCTTTTTTACAAAAGGGAAGTTTGAGGGTATGCTGAAACATTTTATTTTTGTGATGAAATTACATTTTCTCCCTATGACCACTGATTGTATTTTTTATGTTTAGATTCAGAAGCAAACTTGCCCCTCCTCCCCTGTCCCTTTTCCAAATATTCTATTTTCAGTGCTGATGTAGCAATTTAAAAATTTGTCAGGTAAATAAGTGTTTCTCCTTTTATTTTTTTTCCTTTCTTTTCCTTGTAGCAAGCATACGCTGAGCCTTGCATTTTGCATGTAGATGTGACTTTATAGGTAGGACTAACTTCCTAATTCGTTCTCATGGGAAAGGAGTTTGATACTCACTGCTCTAACTTGGTGGTCAGTTTTAAGTATAACACTTTTGTTCTCTTTCTTAGTGTCTGTAACTAAACATTGATTTTTATTTTGGGAGATAAAAAAATCCTTTTTGCATTAATGTAATGCTAGGTGTATTACTCAATTAGAGCAATAACTGAGAAAGTTAGCTTTTCAGAGGAAACGTTTATGTTACTTATATCATATAGAGTGGCTGCAAAAGGAAAAAAAGACTCATCTGGCTGTGGCTTTACTGGTTCCTTAAACTCCTGCGTACTTATTACTTTCACTGAAATCCAGTCTTTCTCAATTTGCATATTTCTTTGGTCATCTTATACACAGGTAAAAACCCATCTCTGTGCATGTAAATATGTGAATTACCAGAAGGTGCACATAAATATTCATTCAGTAGACAGGTAAAATTTATTTTAAGAAAATTGGTGAAACTTCCTCCTCTGTTAGGCCAATTTTAAGCTTAATTTTCATATGTGCATTTAAGGAACTGTCTTATGAGCTGTGAAATGTTCAGGTGCCAGAATTCAAATCAACGACTTTTTGTTTCCTACAGAAAGTCTGTTACCGGTACCATTTCCTCACCTTGACAGCTGAGCTGGCTGTGAAGTCTAATCAGGTTTTGTATTAAGAAATACTGTAGTTGATATCTTCAGAGCAGAATTGCTGTAATTCATTGGCATCCCACACCCTGGTGCCATGGAATGGATCCACCTTTGCAGAGCAGCATTTCAATTACATGGGGTTCCCAAGTGTCAAAGCTGCAGTTACAGCTACAAATGACTTTTATAGTGCTTGAGAGCTTAGGATAAAATATGCTTTTCCAAAGAACTCCAGCAAAAGATACCATGTACTTGGCTTCTGTGCAGGGTTTCTGCACTCCATTTTCAGTCATAAATGTCATAGTCATGAGGGAAACTCCCTGTAGGGTAGCATGCGGCTCATGAGAGAGAGAGAGAGAGATAGAAAGACAGACAGACAGACAGACAGATATAACTGTATATATACATATGAGAATAACAGTTCAAAGTGAAACTGGCTAAAAAACACATTGAAGAGTTTAATCAGGATGAGTTTGAGCTCCAGCCTGATTCAGAGATGATGGAGTTTTTTTGTCTCATACTGCTCCATTAAATTGAGTGACTTCAAATTTTGAAAATATTTTGCTTTATTTCTTTAGGGTAAGTGATGCAGTATCTATTGCTATAGCTTAAATGAATTTATTTAAAAAGGAATGCTGTTACTAAACTGAAAGCACAGTGGATAATCCCTATCTGCTAAACAGTAGTAGCATCTCATCAGCCTGAACTGTGCTTTTCAAAGGGTTGGTCTTGTCTTTGATCTTTTGGACTTTGGAAAGAGAAAGATAAATCAAAGTTTTCCTGATTCCTAAGATCATAAAATCATAGAATCATAAAGTGGTTTGGGTTTGAAAGGACCTTAAAAATCGTCCAGTTCCCATCCACCTACCATGGACAGGGACACCTCCTACTAGAGCAGGCTGCTCATGGCCCCATGCAGCTGGCCTTGGACAGTTCCAGGGATGGAGCATCCACAACTTCTTTGTGTCTAATCTGAATCTCCCGCCTTCCTATTTAAAGCTGTCTCCCCTCATTCTGTCACTAAGATCTGTGTTGTTTTCCTTATAAACTATATCTGCACAGTTGTATCTTTGAAAATGTTGATTATCACTTTTTTCAAAATTTATAACCGTTTTCCAAATTTGATTCTCATTATGCGTGGAAGACATTCTTAGAAAAGATGATGTAGTTTTAGTATGCAGAATGGCCTGTTGAACATACTAGATGCATGTTCGGTGTAGCTTGGTATGGCAAGATCTCCATAGAATCATTCCTGTAGACTCCTTTAGGAGTCCTTCATCTGATGTCTGCAACATTAATAATTGGTACTCAGACCCAAAAATCCATCTTCCAACTAGAACCATCTGAATGCTTTCAGGGCCCATTTTTCCTTAGCTTTAAAAATAAAACGAGAGGGCATGCACTTCAGTTTGTTATATGTAAAATGTGATCAGTCTGGTGTAGCTATTTTTCTGTGTAGCATCCAACACAAACTAAAGTGATCTGCAAATAGAGACAAAATGCCTACTCCAAATGCACCACAGCCTTAAAAGCAAGAAGGGTATAGAATCAGAATCACAGAATAACCAGGTTGGAAGAGACCCATCACATCATCGAGTCCAGCCATTCCTATCAAACACTAAACCATGCTCCTTAGCACCTCGTCCACCCATGCCTTAAACACCTCCAGGGAAGGTGACTCAACCGCCTCCCTGGGCAGCCTGTTCCAGTGCTCGATCACCCTTTCAGTGAAGAAATTTTTTCCAAATGTTCAGCCTAAATCTCCCCTGGCAGAGCTTGAGGCCATTCCCTCTCATCCTGTCCCCTGTGACTTGGAAGAAGAGGCCAGCTCCCTCCTCTCTACAACCTCCTTTCAGGTAGTTGTAGAGAGCAATAAGGTCTTCCCTCAGCCTCCTCTTCTCCAGGCTAAACAACCCCAGCTCCCTCAGCCGTTGTTCCTCATAAAGCCTGTTTTCCAGCCCCTTTACCAGCTATAAATGCAAATGATTGAGTAAGAGATCTCCAGCTCTGATCTGATTCGTTCCTTATTTCCCCACCCCCCACAAGAGTCAGTCTACAGGTAGTAAACTGTTGAGTTGGACTACAGAGTTGGTGGATTAACAGCTCTGTTCCAATCCACGTATATCCAGATGGGTCCTACTGTTGGTGATGACTCACTTTTATGCCAAGTCTGGTCCCTTCCTTTCCTGTGGACAGATGATGACGCACAAATGATTTAACGGCTAGTTGAGGCATCTCTGAGGCTATTCCAGACTCAGAAACCAAGTTCAGTCAGGGCTTTAATAGTTAGGTGGCAAATAATTGCAGTGACTAGCTCCCTCCTCTAATCTTAAAGGGCATGTAATGCATACCTGCTCGAAAAATATCTTCATTATCATAAGGAGAAGAGGGAGCTCCGTATTGGAAGGTGCCTCTGGTAAAAGATTTTTATTTTTTATCACTCTTTCCCTTGTAAAGTCAAGGGAATGAATCATCTTCCTAGACCCCACATAAATCTAGCTCCAGGTTGTCCTTAGCAAAAGTAATGGCAAGTGAATTGCCAGTGCCCTTTCATAATTGCTAATCCTTAATTAAGGAAGAGTACAAGGAGGCACTTGAAATGCCAGCCTCAACAAGTAGCAAACTCCACTACTTGTGAGAATAAATTATACTTGTCCGAATGAAATTGGTTTTTTTTGTTTTGTCAGTGTGTGTGGTAGTATTAAAATACTTAAAATTAGTTAAAACACATTGTTCTAGGGTGGAAGAAGATTATCTTCCTCTTTAAAATTCTGTGTGAGATTCAAAAACTTTAAAGACTACACACTGGGCAGTGATGTTTTGCTTGATTTTGCCTTGACTGACAATCACTTTAGGAGAAAGTAGAATGGGTAATTTAGTCTGATGATTCTTCATCCTCTTACTGTGAAGGCTGAATTTCTAATTATTGAAACCAGACGCTACATTTTGGCTCTTGCATGTATATGTAGGTTTGTATTTAGATTTGGAGCTTGCCAGTTACTGTAGCATTTTGTTAAGCAGAAGCTACAATGCATTGTCAAGTGGATTTTAAGTAGAGAAAAAGGGCTTCAAGAGTGTTTCTGGGCATCTCGCTTATTACTGATACCATCTTATCATGATGTTTATGTGAGTCTGCTTTTAATTAGCAGGAACCTAGAGTGAAGAGAAAATAGTGTATACGTACACATTTTTAAGCTTTTTGCTAGACAGGGCTTTTATTTTTACTTTTTTTTTCTCCTACTTTTCCAGGTAGTGGCTAGTTCTGGAAGCCCAAAGTAATGTTTTGTTGTCATTAAAACAGTTTTCTGCTTAATTTCTTAAAATAAGACTTCTTCACAAAGCAGCAATGCAATGTCTTGCATAAAAAGTAAATCAGACACCAGAGGGGGAAAGATTTGCATCCTGATTCTCTTCTTCCATATCATGCACATCATTTACCCCTGTCTTGATAAATGTAAAAAGAAAAAAAGGCAACTACAATTGTTTTTTACTGGATAAGACAAGGAAAATAGTAGGTATTTCAGATATAGTAAACATGCCAGTAAAGTTTACCAAGAAAAGGTCATAGAGAAGTGAGTATAAATATCTTTATGAAGGTCTTTATTCCTTCAAATACATTATTACCTTTCATAGACATTCAGAACAGAATTCAGACAATGACTCTTTTCCCTTTAAAGCAGAAATTCTTAAATGAAAAAAATATGAGCAGTATTCTTACTTCCGTTTTTTTTGAAATCTGTAGCTGAAGTCTGTTGATTTCTGCCTGTTCACCACATACAGACCAGTTTAAAGTTTGGGGTTTTTTATTGGTACACTTAGCAAATTTTATACATAAAACTGCATAATTCTTTCGATATAGTGCCTTATAAAATAATTAAAACATTAAATTTTATGATTGAAACAGTCTCCCCACAGAGGTAATTAAAGAGAAACCCAAAAATGTAGGTTGATTCCTGTTAATTAGACCTCTTCTTCAAAACACAAAATGCTAAAGAAAGACTTCAGCAAGTGTTGTTCTTGCTGCTTATATTTATAAATGTCTGAGTCTATGTTCATAAGGTTTTTAGCAGTTTCTTCCCACCACCACTCAGTTTTTTCATAGTGTAATGTTGCTATGTGTAACCTTGTGTCTACAGTGATGGTAATCGTTCTTTCTGTTGGTTCAAAACTTGATAGCAATAAAGGCAAAATTCAGTTTTGCTGCTCAGGATTAGGTGTGGGGCCAGGCTACTGTAACTACCAGAAAGGAAGTTTAGGTTTAGGATTGGACTCTAGAGAAGAGGGCATGTGTTCACAAGGAGAGGGGTGGGAAGAGGCAGGCTCGCTCTTACAGCTGCTGCTAGGAGGATGTTGGGCTGAAATAAAGACCACTTCTTCTTCAGAGCAGTGGGTTGCTCTCTGGCTTCCAAAGTGCTATTAGCTGTCCAGCACCAGCAGCAAAAGCTGTCACAGCACAAATATCAAATGTGCTTTTTGTGCTTTCTTATACAAATATACAGGAGAGAATGAAAGCTAGGGTCTCCTTTGTCCCCAGCGATTTCTTACTCTTTCTGTGGCACATCTGCAGTGGCCCTGATCCTTGTGGCTCTGCTCAGAAAGCTTAGCTCTTGATTGTTCTTCCTTTTCTTTGGCACATTATGCATTTTAAATAAAAGGGATTTTTTATATTCTAATAAATTTCCTTGTGGTTTGTGCCATTAAGCTGCTTGTTTCTGTGCAAAAATAGTATGGATTGTGAAGGAAGTCTTCTTGTTTGTAGTACTAACTAGCTTAGACAGTTACTTCCACTACAGTGAAGTTCACAAAAGGAGTTGGGATTTCTTCTCTTAGTGCATTATCTATCAACAGTAATAATCTTAGTGTAAATCAGAACCCATTGTCTGCTATTGCTTTATTAATATTGTTTAGACGGAAGAGATCTGCAAGCCAAGCCCTAAAAAATTTGTGTAATACATTCCACATGTGGTTCACAGCCTAAATAGGCCTTGATCATAACCAGCTGCTCAGCTTCTAGGCTGAAATTTCCTATGTGTCTGTGTCTACTCATGTGTTCAAAGCTTTATTCTTACTGCAAAAGTCTGCAGGTATCATTCAGCCCTGTTTACAACCTATCCCATTTTTTTTTCTTGACAGAAGCAGCTTCATGAAGTGCACCAATGCTGTGATAAAAAAAAAAAAGCTATATCTATTCAATCTAGTTTTGCATGTTAATTATTAGTAATTTGCTTTTTTTTAGGTGTTCTCTGGAATCTATCCTCCTGTGATGCACTGAAAATGCCAATCATCCAGGATGCCCTCACAGTGTTGACCAATGCCGTGATCATCCCTCACTCTGGATGGGAAAACTCTCCGCTCCAGGATGATCATAAAATACAACTCCATTCATCACAGGTGCTGCGCAATGCCACTGGGTGCCTAAGGTGAGTACTGCTAAACATTTACTTTGCCATAATCATCTTACTTTGCCTTGCATTTTTATTTCTCATTCTAAGGCATCTGTAAAGTAAAGAATTCGTTTGCCTGTCAGCAAAGACAATGATTTTCAATGCTGTAAACATAAAGTTGGAACTTAACTAGAAAACAAGCTTCAGGCCATTCAAGAAACAATCTCTAAAAGTGCTACTAGGGATTTTACTTTTTTTTCTTTTCTTAACAGCTTTGACTGATCTTCTCATTTAAGCTCCTATATTACAGATTTCTTTTTCCTTGTATATTCGTCCCATTTCCCCAGTTGCTTAAGTGAAGTCAATATGTTCTCACTGTTACACACAATTTAATCAGAAGGAAAAATAATGAAGATGCTCACAAAAAGTAACATACCCTACGGGTTCCAGGTGCCATTGCTGGAGTTATGATAAATGTATAAAGTAGATTTTTTCTGGTCTGTGAAGAGAAGAAATGGATTTCAGTAAGAGACCAAGAATTTAATATTGTGCAACTAGAATATTTAAATAGGTCTTTAACAAATATGGTATGTGTTTGTATTTATATTGGTATGCCAAACTTGTATGTGCAACCCTAAGGTGCACTTGTATAGATATGTGCAACTTGATCTGTCTATTCCTTAAAATGACTGTAGATATGAGAATGAAAATCAGATGAGTAAGCAGCATTTCAGCCTTCCAAAAGGATTGTGTCATAGCAATTTCTGAATTTTGGTCCATATAATTTTGTTAAAATATTTTAACATATTAGGCAAGTCCTTTTAAGTGGGTTTTTTTCCTCCTTTTTTTTTCTCCTATCTCAGATGTATGAAAATCAATTAGTTAATGTTTTTACATACATTACAGTTGAATACTATGTATCAGTAATACAATCTGTGTTGTATGCTGCATCCAAGGCAGATATCCATCAAAAAGTTAAATGAAAAAATCGATTAGGAAGCAAAGTAGAATGGCAGTATCTTTTACATATTTATAGCAAGCACATTCTCATCTTTGTGGTGTTTCATCAAATCAAATGTCTTCCTTTCAGAGGTAATATCTGAAAAGTTTAAGGGAAAAAGTAATAATTATTATTGGTTGTTATATATGATCAGAGTAGAATGAAATATAGAAGGTGATAACTTCCATTTTGCAAATATACCTGTATTAGACCTAAATACAGGTATGTATATGTGAATACCAGCTATGTTGGATTGTGACTGAAGCTAGATATTAGTACCTGAGTTGTATTGATTTTCAAAAGAATTTGGTAGCATAATTGTATTATGTTACAGTCAAATTTGAAAAAAAAGTTTTGATGCTACTATGACAGAAGGCATCCCATAGAGAGGTATACCATGTTATATTTCTCACGCTTGCAATATTTACTGTGTCTCAGTTAAAAAGCGCCCTCTAAGATGTATCCATTATAAATCTGGGGCTTGGCAGTGCCCCTTCTCTGAATTAACATGTCCGATGTTGGTCTCCCCGCACCATAAGCTCTATCTTCCTGTTAATTTTTCCCAACTGTTTCTCAGGAACTGATGTACATCCTTGATCCTGCCAACCTCCATTCACCCTGCCTCATAGTTGATGGATTTGTTGCACATTGGTCTTGAAATCTTTCTTTGTTTTTGTTTTTTTGTGAGTGTATGTGCACGCCCATTTGCAAACTGATGTGAGCTTACTCTGGGTCAGCCTGAAGACTTGTGGCCACATGAGAATGGTACGTTCCCTGATTAAATCCGCACTGCTTTGCAACAAGGCTTACTACCAAGTGCTTGATGGTACACTGTCATAGCAGAATGGCTTCTGGTCAGCTCGTGCAAAATAAGCTCATATCTGCCTGCAAAAGACTGTGCATATTATAACTCTTCAATCCTTCCCAGATAGCTGTAATAATTGGAATGGCTTTCCTGTGCAGATTGGCCTTCCTTCTAAATCCAAGCCCTTCAACACATGATGGCTTTTTAATATCTTTCTGATCTGACACCCTCCTTATTTCCCAGATGCATCTTTCTCACCTTTCTAATTGCTTCAGATATTTATTTAGCCTTCATCCATCTTCTTTCTATAATTTCATCCCACTTTAGTCTGTGTGGATGCTCTTTGGCAGAGACAGAACACTGTAGAAGGTTGAACTTACTTTTGCTTCACAGCAGCAGGAATTTTCTTGCTCACCTTTCCCCAGTTGCTGTTGAAAATCTCTCTCTCTCTGGGCAAAACGTCAACTTTGAGTTTTTGCAAGAAGAGTGTAATTTGACCTCTGAAATGGTGACTAGATTCTTGTGTTTTATTCAGCTAAGATAATGGGGCAGTAAGATGGAGGAACCAGTGAATGTCAGGAAGAAAAGATAGAAAGCTCTGTGTTTTACTGGAAATTATTGGAGCAGCCGTGCCCTGTGCAGGTAGTCCCTTATCTAGCATTCCTCAACCACCTTCAATGAACCGAACAGCTCTCACACTCTCTACTTGTGATTCATTACAAGACTCATATTTCCATTTCAAGATCTCACTGGAAGGGGAGGAAATGAAAAGCAAGATGATGTAATAGCATTGCTGGCCGAGACATTGCTGTGCTGGTAAAGTCTGTTGTCATCTTTCATGGAAGAATTTCTTCTAAGACTCTGGTTTGGTTGTCACCCCCTATTTTCTCTTACTTCTTTTCTTTGAGTTGTTTTGAAGAGACACCAGTCAATATCAATTGCATCGGGATTGTCAGTGACAATGCTCAGTGTCACAGGAAAAGTAGTGGTCTTCAGAATACTTGACACATGTTTCTAAATCTTGATGTTGGCAGTTTTTAAAGACATATGGTTATATTACAAAAGGTTTAATGCTAACAGATTGGAGACTTTTTTTTTCCAGTCTTCTGGCTTTTTGATGCATTCACTGACAAAAGTTTTAAATAGTATCTGATAGTTGCTGTAATATAATCCATCCCATATACAATGCTAATACATAGTGTGCAATGGCCATTCTATAGGAATAGTCAGTTCTTTGTTTTGTGTTTTTCACTACAGTATATGAGTTATACTTTCTGCTGATCTTTGCTTTTCTGTTTCCTTATGAGTTTCTTAAGCTTTTTCCATTTAAAAGTCACTTATTAACTACAATTTTTAATACTCTCTTCTGCTCATTATCATTCTTAAGCAAGTTCTTAAGACATTTAAAATTAAACTATACTGAACCAGTACTGCAACCCCAGTCACAGTTATTCAGCTGAAATCAGTATGAAGTCATATGAAAAACAGGTGTAATATTGGACCTTTTTTCCATTCCTTCCTGAAAGATGTTATTTACAAACTGCACTTTGCTTACTTTTGTGATTTGAGACAAGGAAAAAAAGCTTTAGTACAATATTGTACTAATTAATTTCACATAACTTGAATACTTTGAAATGCTTTAGATAATTCAAAGCTCTACATACTGTGTTATACCTATGGCTTATAAATTTATTCTTAATTTTCATCTTTCATAAATTGCCAAACTTCAGTGTGATGTGTTAGACTAATCATCCAATTTACTTGCCTCCCCACTGAGATATTTGTACCATGCCTCATTAAGCTCTGTCAAAGTTTGACTTTTTTCCTTGTGGATTTCAGCTGTCACTGCTTTATTTGTGTTAGGGAAATACTGTATCTTTGGTTTGTAGTTTCCAATTCATTTAGACTTATTAAGGAAAGTCAAGTGAGAACTGAATTTTGAATCCCATTTATTTATAGGGGGCTTTACAATCCCTAATCTGAAATGTAGAAATCAAGAGGAGACATGTTGTTCAATTTTGTCTTAACGTGAAGTGTCCAGCTTACTTATTACCAAACTATATCTCCATCCAAAGGCTGTCCAAAGAAATCTCAGGCAAAATCTTTTCCAGGGTTTCTGTCCTGGTATGCAGTTTGGAAACTTGTTTTGTTCTATGAATTTAAGATGAATTTCAGTTTATAAAATCTCACTTGAGGATTTTAGGGAATTTTATGAACTTACTGCTTTAAGAGTCTAATCTGGCTTTAGAGTAAAATTCATAAAATTCTAAAGTAAAATCTGTATCTTCCCACCCCATTAGTTGATTAGAAATTGTATAGAAGAGTAACTCAAGAATTTTTTGTTTATAAAACCCCTTAGTTTTCAGATTTTCATAATTGATCCTTTCATACTTGTCAAACTTCTCACAAAATACATGAATTATTATTAAACAAAAAAAAAAATGTAGCAACCTCTTCGAGCTATAGGTTTGGGGAAGACTGGCTCAAAAGCTGCCTGGCAAAGCAAGACCGGGGTTGTTGGTTGACAGCTGACTGAGCATGAGCCAGCAGTGTGCCCAGGTGGCCAAGAAAGCCAATGGCATTTTGGCTTGTATCAAAAACAGTGTGGCCAGCAGGTCCAGGGAGGTTATTATCCCTCTGTACTCGGCACTGGTGAGACCGCACTGGGTTCGGTTTTGGGCCCTTCACTCTAAGAAAGACATTGAGGTCCTAGACCATGTTGAGAGAAGAGCAACAAAGCTGGTGAGGGGGCTAGAGAGAAAGTCTTACAAGGGGCAGTTGAGGGAACTGGGTTTGTTTAGCCTCGAGAAGAGGAGGCTGAGGGGAGACCTTATTGCTTTCTACAACTACCTGAATGGAGGTTGGTCTCTTCTCCCAAGTGGTAGGTGATAGGAGAAAAGGGAATGGCTTCAAGCTGCTCCAGGAGAGGTTCAGATTGGACATTAGGAAAAACTTTGTCACCAGAAGGGTTATCAAGCACTGGCAGAGGCTGCCCAGGGAGTCACCATCCTTGGAGATGTTTAAAAAGCAGGTGGATGAGGTGCTTAGGGGCGTGATTTAGTGATAAACAGGTACAGTTGGAGTTGATGATCTCAAAGGTCTTTTCCAACCTAATGATTCTGTGATTCTATGAAAAGCAAAGGGGAAATGTGCTTTTAAAATATGTGTTGAATGTAACTGACCAAGCAGTATTTTGTGGATGTATCAACTTTTGGAAGAAACAAATTATCTTGTTAGTACAATTTGTATTAAAAGTGAAGCCTGAATATCATATGTTTTTAACAATTTTGTGGATGAATGATCTGTTGCATAGATGTGTACAGCCTATGCATTTATCTTACTGTCTTATTTCTCATCCTGTTCTCGTCTAAGCACCTGAAATCTATTGATCCTTACTCTTAGGAACTTTTCTGTTTTGAATGTAACATTCTGCTGCATACTGACAAAAGAAAATGTTGGAGCAGCATGAAATAAATTGCACAAACTGTATATCCATCATCTGTTTAGTTTCTATATACACATGTATGAAGAAACATTCTTTTTTAAATATATGAAACACGTTTCTTAAGAAACCAAACTAATACACATATGCATGTGTCTATATAAGTACTGGTTATTAAGGCTAGAATATATTTCTGTCTTTACTGACTGATGCAAGCTCTGGATGTCTTCAGTTGGGTATAATAGGAGCTGGCTTCTTACATTAGGCCTCAGGATCTTTGCTGTTGATTTTATGATTCTCCTCATATCAGCAGAAGTGTTGCGTTTTGTCCATCACTGTGTATGCTGTAGTGAATATAGAGATGTTGGACTCACCAGCTGTTGTCAGACTGGCCTTGCAATCTTCTGCGTCAGATACCAAGAAAGCCCACACTCCATTAAGAAGCCTGTCAGAATCTGGAGAGGACAAAAGTCATGTTGATAGTGTGCTTCCACTAGCAGCCTGCTCAAGGGAGGGACTTGTACTACAAACTGTTCCAGCAAGCTAGAGGCATGGGAGAGAGAAAAGTAGCTAGAGGAGTTCTGAGGCATGCTTATCCCTTTGTAGAGAAGTTGTCCAAATCCAAACCTGCATTTTTTCCTCCTCTTAGCCTCTTCAAGTCCAGTCTCATTCTGGAAAAAGGTGTAATCACTACTGTTCTTGTCTTTTTAATACACTTTGAGCCAGTAAAATTACAAAGCCAGTGTAATTAACATCCCAAGAACCATCAGATCTGCAGATTTGATGCCAGTTATGTAGCTACATTCTGTGAATGTGTTGTGGTGAAACACATCTTGTATATAGTCTACAGTGTTTCACAACATGTGTTAAACTTTATTGAACTACAACTAGGATGCTGAACCAAGTTAGAGAGTTCCTGAACTCCTGGGTTATACTGACGTGTCCATTGTTAAACAAACACACACTCTTGTAACAACTCTTCTCAGTTTGGGAATTTCTCTAGGGCTTGGAGTTGGAAGCAAGTACAGAGAAAAGCGTTGTAAAAAGGCTAAGGAAAAGCTTAGTTTTAATCTTGTTCTATGAAGTTCAGTCCCTTAAATTCTTATTAAAATTATAACATTTATGCTCCCGCATTCCAGCAGTGACAAGCAGGGGAGGGACTGGGAGGCTAATGTCCGCTCTCCATTATTTTGAAGAAAACAAGGAGGATTCCTGACATCTACTATACGAATGACCACCAGATATTTTCCAATTTAATATAAACAAAGGTATCTTAATCACAACTTCTACATCTTGTCTTGCCGGATCAAAGCTGGATGTCATAGAATCATAGAATAACCAGGTTGGAAGAGAACCACCGGATCATTGAGTCCAACCATTCCTATCAAACACATAAAGCCAAACACAACGAAAAAGTCACTTTTGCCAACTCAGACAAATTGTTCTCATTAATTCTGTTTCCCCCAGCTTCATTTATTTTAAAGAAAGATGATCATTTGTCAGAAGTCAGAATTCCAACTCCTGTTTCCATTCAAAATGGTAAAATGTCGTATTGCTTACTTTTAAATTCATTCATTCAGAAGTTCTGTGTTACTTGTACACAATGGATTTTTAAAAACTGTATTTAATAAGCTTGATAATGCCTCCCAGAGGCACATACAGGAATGTAGTTCATGGGAGGGAAAATGAGCTGAAGTATTGTTTCTTGTCTTTTAAAAAAAGATAGAAGGCAATTAACTCTAAGTGCATTTACCTATTAGTAGCATTTTAATCAGTGAAAGTGTCTGCGTAGGAGCCTTATTTTTAGAAGCTTTGAGTATTTCTAGACTACCACTGACTCCGCAGCTCTGAAAATCGTTTGTATTTTTCATGGTGTTGATAGTGAGTTTAAGTGTCTAATTTCAGGCACCTCAATTGAAAGCTTTCAGACAGGCTGATTTCATGGTCATGAACTATGTGAAAGGTATCTTCAAAAAGGCCTAAAACGTTCACTACGTCATGTGTAAAAGTGCGCAGCCATATTCCTGGTCTTCCAACAGCAAACCAAAACAGGAAGAGTCATGGGATTGTAATACTGTGGGAGACAGATTTCACCTTTTCAAGAAGCTGAAAGATCCAGGCTTGAAAAAATTCACAAACCAATCTGAGAGGCCACAATGACTGCATCCTGGTTGAGAATAAAGTTTCAGAGATGAATTTCTGGAGGATATGGGAGAGTTTGTTCCTTACTGAACACTGTGATCATTCAGAAATGTAGCTGAAATAAATATCTAATGATAGGGTTCAGAGGAAAAGGAGATTTAGTATGAATATATCAGTATCTTCAGATTGCTGCTGTAGTAGTTTTATTGATAAGGTACTCAAGGGAAAAGCAACAGAATTAAATCTGTAGCTGTGTCAGAAACTTAAGCACTCCACTTTTTCTGCACAGTGCAGTTACTCCCACTTTGCATGTTCATGAACAAATTTATAAGGTTTATACAAAGTCATATTGTATTAATTATAGTGGTGGTATTAAAACAGCACTCTAAAGTTTAATGCTTTTGCAGCATTTCTGGTAAAAGCGTTACTTCAACCTATCAAATTAAGGCTATGAATTCCACATAGATCTGGAATTTCATTCTGAGCTCAAGTTGATCAAAATCTCAACCAGAAATTTTAGGTTTAAACTGACGTTACAGAATGCCTTTTGTATTTTCCTTTGATCTGAAAAACAGTACAGCATAATTCTAGACACTTTTTGCTCTTCTGTACTTAAAAACATTTAACAAGCTTTGATGGCATACCTCCTTCCTCTGTTACTTTACCTAATAAGAGGTGCTGTGCTCCTCGTCCTAAATCTGCCTTCAAAAGGAGAAGGGACTCCCAACTTGCTGATTTTGCACGTATATAGACAAAAAGTAATCTGACAAAAATCCATCTTCAAAATACCTTGGGCAAAAAAGGGTATGTGACTTCATATTTGTATACAAATTAGAAATATTTGACCTATATGTCAGAGTGATAATTTAGGACCAAACAAAAATGTAGTTCCTGTTCATCAGCTAAGATCTTTTGTTCTCTTTAACAAGAATGTATGTGGATTTTTTAAGTGAAAAAACCAACAGCTTAGCTGGGTGTCATGCAGTTATAAGTATTTAGATGTTGTTATGGCATGAGTGTGTTCTCCCTGTAATTTACTAATTTAAAGTTGCTGGAAGTTATACACATGTCAAAAGTATGTATGTGCCTTTACTTTCATCTTATGATATTCTTAGGCTCAGCAACAGTGACAAACCTATCAATTGCTGCCTCTTATACTGAATGGCACTTTGGTTTCTGTTCTGGGCTCCTCACCACAAGAAGGATGTTGAGGCTCTGGAGCGAGTCCAGAGAAGAGCAACGAAGCTGGTGAAGGGGCTGGAGAACAGGCCTTATGAGGAGCGGCTGAGAGAGCTGGGGGTGTTTAGCCTGGAGAAGAGGAGGCTGAAGGGGAGACCTCATTGCTCTCTACAACCACCTAAAAGGAAGCTGTGGAGAGGATGGTGCTGGGCTCTTCTCCCAAGTGACAGGGGGACAGGACAAGAGGGAATGGCCTCAAGCTGTGACAGGGTAGGTTCAGGCTGAACATTAGGAAAAAATTTTTCTCAGAAAGGGTCATTGGGCACTGGCAGAGGCTGCCCAGGGAGGTGGTTGAGTCACCTTCCCTGGAGGTGTTTAAGGCACAGGTGGACAGGGTGCTGAGAGGCATGGTTTAGTGTTTGATAGGAATGGTTGGACTCGATGATCCGATGGGTCTTTTCCGACCTGGTGATTCTGTGATTAGGGATGTGTCGAATGTCTTGAGTATGTTTTGAATAACTATTTTCTCAGCTTTTAGTGATTCTAATTCCTTTCAGGTTGAATAGCTGCTGTTAACTAGTGCCTAATGTGAAAATTAGATGTCCACTCGTATTTGTGTGGTTTGGTGGTGTTAATTTATATTTCCTTCTGTCAGAGGTTTCAAACTGTGTGGATGTGAATACTCTGAAGAAAGTGAAATTGTTTGTTTTGTGAAAGGGCTTAGATTCTGTGGGATTCTTTTCATTTCAAAACAGTTTTGTTTATGCAGTAGTGAATGTTAACTTGGCAGACACTGTAATAAAGTATGATCTGAATCCTGGTGGCCTGTTGGCTTGGTTTGGGCTGACTCCAAGCTGAGCTGACTACAAGGGGCCTTGTTCTCACTGGCCAGCTGCAGAAATGACTATCACAGAGGCACACCTATTTTCTTCTTGGCCTCTGTGGCACCACACGTATTGTAGAACATGTCAGCGTGCCCATGCGGTCACTGCATGGGAAGCTCAAGAGATGGAGCCAGTTCTGTCTCAGCTGTCTTGGCTCATTGGAAAGAATCACAAGGGCAACAGCCGTCAGTGGGAATCAAAGAATACCTCTGTTGTTGGTTTGCTGACTATCCAAAATTTTGGATGGTCCTTTTCGAATGGGTACTTTGAAAAACTGGTGTAGTCTGGCTCCACAGAAAGTATTATTTATCTCAGCATGAGATAAAAACTGGTTGTGACAATTCTGTAGCACCACTCTGGTCACAGTGACTGATGATGTTTTATTTACTCAAGGAAAATAAGGAACACAATCATCCAGAGTTTGTATACCCACTCAATTCCACCACAGATAATAAAATAATATTTTGTAAAGTTGAGGTTCTTTGGTGCTAATTGCTTGGTTTGTATATTAACTAGCTTGTCGCCTCTTAAAGCTGTTTGCATTACTAGGTGATATGAAAAAGGAACATACCAAAACAAACAGCCCTGCATAGTGAAGAAAAGACAGGTTGTACTAGTGCAGCTTTCTCTCATTATCTTACGATAGATTACTTCAAATCTGAAGAAGCTTCCCATAGGAGCGAGAAGATCATTTGGTCTTTTTTGCTCAGTCTGAGGATTTTCGGTAGAGGTACCTGTTTGAAGTACACTGAGCTTGCTTCATCCCTTCGGATAAGGCAGCCAACATCACAGGGTAAACAGTTTATCACCCCCTTTCAGAATGTCTTAGGCGTGCGAACTCTCTTACTTCTAGCACAAGAGTAATTAATGCCAGCAGCTCAAGTTGAGCCAGTGCTCAAGTCTTTTGCTGTGAGAAGGCTTTGATGCCATTCCACATTTCTGAAAGTTGGTGAGCTACTGAGAGATCGTTGGAAATGCTCTCCAGTAATATCCTTAGCACTGAAGCACTAAGGCCTGCAGTCCCCACTAACCACACTCACAAGCTTTTTACTTTTATCTGTTTTGGAAATATATTCCCAGGAAGCCTCCTGATGAAGTAAGTAAATAAATAATAATACAGCTTTTGTTGGATGCGATGAAATAAGCTGCAGACTGCCAAGCCAGCACAGTTTACAGTCTACTCACGATGTCTGAGCCGAAGACTGAAAAGCAGCAGATCATTTCGGGTGAGCAAGGCACTGAGGGGCATGTTTTAGTGTTTGATAGGAATGGTTGGACTCAGTGATCTGGTGGGTCGCTTCCAACCTGGTGATTCTATGATTCTATGATTTCTCGATAACATCTTTTGTGAAATTTTGCCCAGCAAACGTTGAGCTTGTCTTCTTATTGTCACGACACATCCAAAAAGGAGTGTTAGCACTTTGTGAGGGTTTTTTATTGAGTTGAGAGGACAGTCTAGTAAGAATATTTTGATTAAAAAAAGGTCATTACTTGCAATCAAATGGATTTCCCCCTTTCTGACAGGATTATCATAGTGGGCAGATAATTTAGGGGTAAATTGAGACTTTATATAAAGACTGAAGTAAAAAGCATGTGATGATTCAGCTTCATCAATTTTATCTAATTTGAATATTTCTCTGGATGTGATAAAAACTAACATGCCCATGGAGTGGGAGGATTCAAATCTCAGGGTGATGCTAATTTCCAGCAACAGCTCATTGATACACACTCAGCCTTGTGGACACTGTCTCAAAAAATCAAGAACAGAACAGGACAAGAGAATTTTCCTGCCAGCAAGGTCTATGCTTTTCTATCTAGCGTGACAGGCAGGGTAAAATATTTGCCTCTTTAAAAAGGAGTTAAAGATATTACAGGTTTGTGGGGTTTTCTCTCTTACCTTCCCTAAATTAAGTTCATATTGTTCTTTATTAATGTTGAGAAAATTTCCATCAAAAAGAAGGGACACATTCTTTTAAAAAAAAAAAAATAACAATCCTCTATTTTAACTCCGTCTGCATGGACTATATGGAAACATTTAACATTTGCCTGAGAGTATTTTTAGCTAGGGTTGCACACTACATACAGAGGATTTCTATGACAAAGTACTTCTGAAGTATTCATCCTAGTGTGGCTTTTTTACTTTCACAGCTCATTTCTTTTTGTCAGGTATCATTTATTATAGTTAGACGGTTACAGCTTCAGTGTTTTGTCTTGAAGGACAGTAGCATTGTGAAATACCTCCTCCTCTTCCCCTGCTGTCATTCATCCATCTTTATATCTGATTTACTATGAGCAGAAGTACAATACTTGGAAAGTGTTTCAAAAGCGACAGTCATGAAAGGGCACAATGTAAGTATTGTGCATATACAGATGTGGATGTGGGTTTTTTTTAATCCTCTAGTGAAGTAAAAATACATAATAAAATAGAAAAATATTTACAAAAATGTTTAATTTAATTTCCTGCATTCACTTTGTATCATTAATCTGTGTTGAGGACATTTTTCAGTAGACTGGTCAAATTGATTGAGTTTGAATGATACTCTGCTGTCTAGGGTTGCTGGACGTCAGACAAAGAAGAGATGTCTTCTAATCTGTGCAAATATGAGAAAAAGTGCAATCTCATCTGTACTTTTGGTAGTTAACTCATATGTTACTGTTAGCTGCTTATGCTCACAGTCTGGTTGTGTGCCAGGCTGCTCAGGTGAACTCTTGCAGTCAATGGGTAGCCTTAAGGCCACCTGGCCTTGGGCACAGCTTGTGACCTCAGAAGCATTTAGGTTGTGCAACCCCAGAGGAACAAGGGACATCTCATCGTATTAACTAACAAACAGGGTGAGGGTGGCAAGTCATCTTTTTTTATAGCCCAAGTGATAAATGGAGCACAGCAGAGAGTAATGGCTCTGTTTACATTCATCTCAGCAGGACCAAGTGGCAGAAACAAACATTATGAGCTTTACTGAATATCTTCTGTGCACTAGAAAAGGATCAGCTGGGACAAATTTAAGAAGGAAGATGCAGCTTTGTTAACTTCACATCAAGGACAGTGACACAACTAGATTGATGTCTTCTATGCTAGACATCTTCTGTTTTGAGAACAGTGTAGTCCTCCTTATCCTGCTCCTTGGCACAATCGTGCCACCCTTCCTTATTATGAAGTTCCCAAGGTTATGAAGGACAACAGCTCAGTAACTAATCCACACACAGACACAGGATCCACCAGCAAAATCAACTGGAGGGTGGCTGCTGCTGGGATCACCACCACTGAAATGGGGGAGAGAGAAATCCATATAATTCTGCTTTTTTTCTGAAATGAAATTTTACATCATTTTCAGGAATGATGTGGGAATTTTTAATTGTTTTTACGGAAACCATATCTTTACTTTTTTTGTTTTATTTCAGCATTGCTTTTGAGAGAATTGCACATTTTGGTTTTGCCTTCAGTTAGATTGTAGAAAAGTGGACTGAAATGTCTTTGGGAAGTGAAATAATCCTAGATTTCCCAGAATTTTTTTATTGAGTTTTGTTTTGTTTGGATTTTAATCAAGAAAACTGAGATACCCAAATTTAAGTAGGCAGCATCCCCACCTTGCAAGTCCAGTGAAATCAGTTACCTTCCGATTCTAAAAGCAGTTATGACTTGTTTCAGGTGACTTGCTTAACTAGGCACCTGAATGAGGTACTGGTTGTAGAGTGGTACTGTTATACTGGTGGTAGAGACATACTACTGCTATGTGCACATTTGTGTATGCAGATGACTTGTAAATAAGCAGTTTGTTTTACCGTTTGCTCCTCCAAATTGGAATACCTTGATATTATTATTAAAAATGAAAATATATCACTACTTGCTAAGAGCATAGAAATAAAGATGCATTTGCATCTGTGTATGTGTTTGTGTTTATATAATTATATGTTTTCTATTTTTGGTACCCTTTAACCTGAATAAGAGTAGGCAGGAGTATGTCTTATAAGAAAATAGAAAGTGACTTAATTAGCACAAACATTTTTATGCTAGTCATGGCTCCACATATCATGAGACACTTGGAAGGCGTTAACTAATTAATCATCCTCCGTAATTCTCTGACGTATCTCTGACTAGACTATAATGCATGCAGTATTGCTTCTACCAGGGTTACATTTTGCTTGACCTTCTTGCAGACATACACTATAATTACTAAATAGAGGCCAATTTATGTAAACAAATGTTAGTTTTCTGTAGCATGAGCCCTATCATTATGTTTTACTGCTAGTGAATACATTATGTATTCAGACATTCTTCAACGGCTTTCACAGAATCACAAGGTTGGAAAAGACCCACCGGATCACCGAGTCCAACCATTCCCATCAATCACTAAACCATGCCCCTGAGCACCTCATCCACTCGTCCTTTAAACACCACCAGGGAAGGTGACTCAACCACCTCTCTGGGCAGCCTGTTCCAGTGTCTAATGACCCTTTCCATGAAAATTTTTTTCTGATGTCCAGTCTGAACCTCCCCTATTGTAAAATATATTTGTACTATAAACTCTGAAGATTAAGTGTTTAAAAAATGAAAGCGTCGTAGTCCCTAGATATGATTATTGTTTTCTCTCCTCCAAGTATGTGAGAAGTTTAACTGATCATGCTTTGGCAAAGTAAATATATCTTAATTTGCATAAGAGTAGTCAAACTGTTTTCTAGTTAGTACAGAGAGTTTAGGGGATGTTAATGCAAACCACATCTTATATTATCAGACATAATAGGTAAAAACAAATATGCAGGAACTGGAATATGTTTAATACTTTGGTAACTGTCATGTACTGGCCTTCATCTATCGAAGGAAGGAGGGAAGGGAAGGAGGGAAGGAGAGAGGGAGGCAGCATGCAGTGGTTTTGGGAACATGAGTCTTGGCAGGCATCTAAGCTTATTCATTTCTTTCCTGCTTAATCATTTCACACTTACTCCTCTCTATTTGAGGTCTGTCCTTGTGCTGTTTATATTGTGAAGCTCATATGTTCAGTAAAAAATAAGTGATTAACCGACCTTATCAATAATAAATATTTGTTCATACTTGAAGTCTGCTGTGAGAAACAGAAGAGTTTCCAGAAGATGCTATTTTGGAATTTGCTCTGCCCATTTTCTAGTTCATGTAAAGTTCATGTAGTGGTCTCGGCACAATTCCTGCTACTGTCTCACTCAAAGCAGTGCTACTTCTGTTGATTCTTGATACCCAGGCAGGAAACAGGAATCATGTTAGCAATAGAACTGGAAGGCTAACTTGCACCACTGGGTAGGTGGCACCTGCTATAGCTTCCCATCAGCATGTTCAGCCAGCAGTACAGGTAATTGTATTTGGTATAAACCTCCTGTGGGCCTGGACTATAAATTTAGGTTGTTATTCTCAACTGGAGTAGCATACTTTTCATTTTATATTTGTTTGTTAACCATACCTGCCTATGCTTTGATTGTTCCTCCTGACAGCAGCACTGATGTATCCTGTGCAGTCACAAATTCAATGGATGTTGAAGCCTCTGTGGCTTCATAGGAGAAGGGTGCTCACTGTCTTTAAAAAAAAAAATACTTGATGAGAACTTGGAATCAAAGCTCGTTATTGTTCAGGGAGACTGGAAATTATGGTCGAAGTCTCACATGGGTAAACAGAAGGCTTCCTGAAGCACAAAAAGAGACCAAGAAGTGGAAACTAGAACAACAAAGGATTATGAAAAGCCTTGGTTGAGGAAGATCAAAGCCCAGCTGGAGCTAACTAGGGACATAAAGGGTCACAGCAGGTTATTTTACAGACATATGTATTCTGAGCAGAAAGAAGTTGAGGGGAAATGTGAACCCATTGAGAAGCCTGCAGTGGGCAAGCAGCAGAGTAAGGGATATTTGGGGAAAAGAGATACACTCAGATCCATGAAACTGGATGGATGGTGCAAGAGAAACTGGATAGTGTGGTTGTGAGGCATCTGTTACACTGTCATTTGGGGGAAGTGTCTGAGTTCTAAAGAAAGGCTAAAAATCTATGTGCTTTTGAGGAGAAGAAAAAGGACAGTCTAGAGACCCTCTTTACCTCCAACTATAGAAAAAGCATGGAGCATGAATTTTTGGAATCCACTTTGAAACATGTGAAGGAGGAACAGTCAGCATGTACTTAACCAGTGGCAAATCATGCTTAATGAGCCCATTTTCCTTTTATAGTCAAGTGTGTGGCCACATGGATGAATGGAGAGCACTGATGCAATATAGCATCACTTAATAAAGTGCTTTATCAGTACAGGCTGGAAACCCTCTGTCTGAGAAACACCCATTTTGAAATGGAACCGGGGTTCGTTTATAGAGAACATCAAAGCCAATATAAGCCAACAATATGTTCTCATTATGGATAAGGCAGACTAGGATATGTCTGTGGCCAGGAGATCTGTGGGAGATTTTCCTTCTTTACTTGGTACTGGTGTGGCCACATCTGCAATACTATTTCCAGCGTGGGGCCTACCCAGTTCAACAGGGATGTTCAGAAGCTGGAGAGGGTTCGAGGAAGAGGCCACAGATCTCAGCTTGGAAGATTTATATTGTACATTATGGTTTACCAGGAAGATTTATATTGTTCAGTATGGTTCCAGTGCAATACTGGAACAGAGAGGTGGTGGGATGTCCATTCTTTGATGTCTTCAAAGCTCTCTAGCAAAATCACTGACCTTGTCTCTTGTTGATGATAGTTCTTCCTCAGGCAGCAGGCTGGGCGGGGTGTCCTCTCAGACAGACTTTCCAAACACATTTCTGAGAATCTGTGCGTTACTCCAGAGCTTCAACTCAAGTTTCTGGAAAAAAAATGAGAAGTACAGACAATGCAAGCTCTGAAATAAAATCTGGAAAAGAACAAAATTCCTTGACCTCCTTTCCCTTCTCAGGGCCATTATTACTCTTCCCCTGCATTGGTTATGGAATACTTGGTAACAGAGGTGAGCAAGTTAACAGAAAACAACCCTTTCTAGAATGTAACTCTGATCCACACTAAGTAAGTCTCTTCTTTGCGGTGGATGATGCACGAGTCCTGTGGGGGTGAAAAGTGACAGTATAGGGAGCATATCCTGCTCATTCTGTTAAAGAGACCTGAATTACAGTTGCATAGTCAAACTTAATTTGGATATTACTTAAGTTTTCAGTGCTTAACTTTCTAACCATACTGTTCTGTAAAGTATTTTATTATTCATAATGATGAACTGATTAGCAATTGCAAACGTAATTACTTTCAAACATCAGACAAACAGAAAGATTTGTATTTGAAACATATTCTTTTAATTACAGTAGTGTAGGTTAATGAAGGTTCATTCGGTTTCTCTTAATTTTTGTTAGGACTAATTTTGAATTATAGAATGATTTACAAAGTAAATAAAGTTTTGTGGATTCATAAGTTGTATTTTGATGGGATTTCAAATTGAACTGTGTAATTTCGACATTGGACATGTGTAATAAGATGTTTATTTAAATAAGCTCCGTTCCACACACAGCAGAATTAAATAATCACCATGACTTGAAACACTAAGCAGACAGTTTGAACACAAGTAGCATTTAATTCTCCAAGTAAGAATTCCTTTCAGACGTACGGTAAAGGAAGATCTGCTTCGTGCTTTTCCCATAAATAACATTGCATAAATGCAGCGAGATCACTCTAGATAATCTAGTTTTAATAAAACTGGCTGTGGAATAACTGAAATCTCTGGAAATTAATTCTGAACTGTTCTCTGTGTATTAGAGCAGCATTATGAAACACACCAGTGGTATCTGATACTTGAATTTGATAGCAAAACTTGTCTGCTCTGTGGTATTGAGTGCCCAGCTAAAGAGAGGGTCCTGCTGCCAGGCACCCAGGAAGATTTCTGTCACCAGTGGCAGGCTGCTTGTCTAGTGAGCTGTTTTTATCTTTGGGAGGGTGAACAGCATGATGCATTCTTTGTGGAAGGACATTTTTAGCTTGTTTGTGTAGCAGTGCATTGCCTTGTTTGAGTGAACTTTTATTCATCCCATAAGCAATGTGTATTTCTTTTTAATTAAATGTAATTCTTTGCTAGCTGTCACACAGTGGAAGCAGAAAATACAGCGTGACAATGGAAAAGATAGAGGTAGCATTAGGAAAAAAAATAAATCAGAAAGACATTGATGAAAGATATTTTTCTGGAAGAAAACGACTAGGGGGACGGGGCATCAGTGACTACCACTTTTTCAAATAGATGTTTATAATGAAAAGAGCTCAGACAATCTCAGAATTGCAGTTACAAGCTACTGTTCCTAATTTTTGACATCATGATGAACTTGCAGTCAGAAAAAAGTATTGAACTTTACATGTACAGTGTCTAAAGTGCCATCTGCAAGTCTCCAAAATCAATTATCTCCCCTCAAAACTGAGATGAAACTTCAGAATTCTATGCAAAATATTTATGCTACATTCTTTGAAGGAATGCAGGTAGGAGAGATCCAGTGGATTTTTCATTAATTCATTTTCCTAACTAATATAACTTTGGACCATTTAGGTGTTGGGTTTTTTATCTCATTGATAACTCCATGTTTTTGTGGAGTTCTCTGGACTTACATACTGAAATATTTCCAGAACTCTTTGCTGTTTATTTTAGACTTCCATCATTGGGCTAAATAAACAAAGGCGATTGCACTTGATCTTTGAAGTGGTTTCAGCATTTATACTTGTCATTGCTGTTCCTTCTGAGTATTAATGGTAGCAATCAACTTCTCTGGCACCACATTTTTTTTTGATGTCATGGTTCTTTCAGTTAATGGGGTAGATTCCTAAAGCAAGTGTACAGTATGACAGGCTGTTTGAATCTTCTGAGGCAGGTTGTAGTGAAACTTGGGTTATAGACATGTAAATTGAAGATCTAAGGAGTCTAAAGCACTTTTATTTGGGATCGGGGGAGGGAGGCATACTGAATGTCATGAAATGATTACTGTAAGAGGCTATAGCAAACAGCAAAGGCAGGTTTATGAAATTTTGCTGTCTGAATTATAAATGTTAAATTGCTCAGTGTAATTAGGCATGTTCTGAGAAAAGATTTCTCTGTGTGGGTTGAAATTCTAGCATTCACCTGCATGAATTCAGGTGTCTTTGCTGGTAGCCGTCACAGCAGTACCACTGGCCAGCGGAGAGAGTAGTTGGAGAAGCCCAGCACAGCCACAAAAGGTGTGGGTAAACACCAGGGTTCATGTTTTCCATCTGCCAAGGAACTGCTTTTCCATGGATTCTCAGAAAGCAGATGACATTCATGACAGTGTTATTTCATGGCTTAATGCCATGATGCTGAGGACAACATTTTAGGTTAAATGATCAGGCAAGAATGCAGATATGGTAGGTGAGAAGTAGGCTTAAAGTTTAAATTGAAACTGAGTATGGATTACACCCTGGGTGTTCAAACCAAGAGTTTTGTCTTAGGAACTTGTCTACACAGTGGAATAGCAGTAGGCAAAGAACTGCAGAATAGTTGTTTCTCAGTAATTCTTCCTGAGAATACTGTCAGGGTAGGTCATGTGCCCCCAGAGGAAATGAATGCTGGATAAATATTGCATATGCAATTCAAATACCTTTTCCATAGTCGTCCACCAGCAGAAGAGTCTCTATATTTCCTGGCATGTTCTGTGGCATCCATCAGTGCTGGCGAGTGCTTCCAGAGTATGGGTGTACAGCTCTTCCCTTCATCGCAGCATTGGTGTGGTTACATAGAGATTAGAAGTCTGTTCCCAGAGCTCTGTGCAGAGGGATACTTACCTGCTGCCAGTATCCAGGGATGCAGGGATGGGCACTTGTACCCAGCAAGGTGCAAGTTGGAGTCTGATCCCAATTACGGTGGAGAAGAGACGCTGAGACTTGTCTGAGGCTCCTATACCCAACATGGTACAGGATAGTGTAGGTCCCCAGGCAGCACAACATCTCATAGAACTAAATCCACAGGATGGAGAGAGAAAAATACGAGACTGATGTGACCTTCCAGTTGATGCATGTATAAAATAATATGAACAACAGATTTTAAACATGAAATAGTTGTGGCTTTTAGTATATTGAGGAGATGAGATTCAGGGGATCTTAAACAGAGACCATATACTTTGCACTTGTGGAGGACAATGAATTTCAGCCTGGTTCAGCTAAGTATGCAAGTCTTAAGGCATTCAGGATAATAGATCTTTAACCAAAAGCATTGTACAGTCTTCAGTGGTTTTAAGAGTGGGAAGAGAAGGATTATCAAGACCAGTATTGCAAAACTGAGAGAGTCAGCTACCTAATGAAGTGTGCCAGGGAACAGCAGGAGCAGGCATGCACCCCAGGGTTGGCAGGCCAGGAGCTGAGGGTGGCTGCAGTTCGGACAGGCAATGCCCAAACCAGTGGGCTCATCCAAGGGGGAAGACTTAGGGGGACAGCAGTGGGTCCTGTTGGCACTCCAGGGAGAATCAGGCAACAGCCAGGGATCACGCCAGGTCCGAGGCCAAGGGAGGAAAAAAATGAGGAACAAATGAGGGGGCAAACAATGAACCTGAAACAGAGCTGGGAATCAGCACTGCTGCAGCATCAGTGGGGTGGGGAGAGCAGTTTGGGCTTGACTGCACAGGACCACTGTTACATAAAGCAGGCAGGTGAGTAGATAGGTCTGTAAAAGATTAGGTAAGTCAAATAATACAGAAGTGGGAGGAATTACTTAAATTTTAATTAATAAGTTGCAGGGTAATTCTTCCTTCCCCAGTCAATGTCTGTAAATGAATCATCTCACAGGAAACAAACAGGTAGTTTATCAATTATGATCACATGAGCCTTCTGTATCTCTTCTGCTCTGGGTTGAAAGATAACTCAAGCACAAGGAACTGGAACATTGTGATACTTCATTAATGCATTTACCATCTTGATGGAGTGTCATTTTACCAGAGCCACCTGTTCAGGAAAGACAGAAAAAATCCGCTAGTGCTTGGTATTAGTATATTTATTTAAGCAAGATTTGGCAATGGAAATCAGCTCTGAGCTGGGGAGTGAGTACTAAGCTTCACAAAGTTGTATTGAATATTTTGTGCTCTTTTATACCTAATGTAGGATATTTTACTGTAATTCTGGGAATTGTGTTTGCACTGCACCGGAGGAAGCACTGTTGTTGAGCAACTGACAATTAACTGAGAATGGTAAAATAATAATTACAAAATTAGAGTGAATGTTTATTCATAAAAGAACATACACCTTTATAAATTGTAATTATGTTTTTGCTAATTTGGTCTCTGACTGGCACACAAAGCATACAAAGAATGAAACTCTTCCCAGGCATAACACCACTACTGTCAGCGCCCTGTGTTAGAAGTGAGTTTTGTACAATGAGTGTAAAAGCAGGTCACACGGGAACAAATCTGATGGTGTTGAGTATCTGTCACTCAGGGAATGCTTATCTGTCAACTGAAGAGTAATCACCACTGCAAAAATCCCTTAGTGTCGAAATAATTATTGAGATAGGGGGTGAACATTGTCACAGCATCAGTAAATTTGTAATTGAAACCAGCTCTCAACTTTGATTGTTCAGTTTGCATAATTCTGCCCCAACTCCTTTGTTCTTGGGCAGTTGTGTGTTTTCAGGATACAGCTACACACACACCCTTGACCCAAAGAACGTACAGTAAAGCCCCTACTGTGAAACTTAAGATGAAACTTAATAGAAATAGGATGCACGAAAGTGATCATGAGATAAAGAACACAATGATTCTGGAGAAACATTTACTCAGATAAACACAGCTCCTGCCTAGTTTATTTTTTTTGAAGGAGGGAAGTGTTTGGGTTTTTTTATCCTCTTCTTTTGATGCATATAAGTATTTTGCATCAATTTATAGGAAGAATCAGGATGAAGCAAATACGGTAAAATGCTAAATGTATACCTTTGCAAATGGGAGGGTGATAGATCTGAATGCAAGCATAATAGTACGTTTCATGGCAAAGCAAATAACAAAGTGGAAGAAGAGAGCCTATTATTCATCCAAGAGTTTTGTAAGCATCTCGAGGCATCAATGGGAAGTTTGAATTAGGTGTTAGTTTAACAGGAACAAGTGAATTGACTCAAAGGTCATGTGTTAAAATGAAATGGGAAAAATTAAATCTCTGAAAATTTGTAATCTCTGCCCCCAAAGCAAATACTGTGACATACAACAGAGTTGGGCATTGAGGGCAGAGCAGGATTTTGTTGGTTTGCTGTGGCAGAAAAGCCAAGTTGTCAGACGCCACTTCTGGGGTATAAGGCAAAAGGATAGAGAGCATTGACAATAGTGGCAGTAGAGGAGAGTTTGTTAATCGATTTATGTGGCATGGACTAGATAGGGATAAGTAGGGTTGTGGTAGAGTGATTGCCTTCTTTTTTTACAGGTTATTTCAAGCAGCAGTGATGCACAATGACTCATTAGGCTGAAAGGCATGCTAGAGGGTCAGTTCTTTCATCATCTCTCAGTATGCACATAAAGCCGTTTGGAGATATGATGAAGTGACATAATCTGAGGTAGGATACATTCCCTGCAATTTCAGGTTAACTGTCATGAAAATAGGACATGAACTTACATATATATTTCTTATGCTGAAGGCACATTTAGCCAAAGCATAGGAATTACGGTTTATTGTGCATCACACTTTTTTTTTTTTTCCAGTTAAGCAATTTATGATAATGTGAATTTTTTTCCTGGTATTTAACTTAAAAAAATATAACACTGTGAGATTTTGTTAGTGGGAAGCAGCATAGAAACCTTGATGTTTTTAATGGAGTTAAAGTATTAAAATAAGAAGATTGCAGGGGAGATATTGTTCTAGAAACAGGAAAATGCAATTTCAAAGGGACAATATAATAATAGTGAATTATGTGTCTGGGAAGAAGTGACATGACCAAAAATAATAAATTAATTTTGAGATGCCTCACTGAAAACTAGGAAGGAAGTATACGTAATATAGAGCACGTGGATAATAACAGTAAAACAAAAGGTAGAACTAATCATAGAATCATGGAATGACTGGTAATGAGTGGAGAATAGGAATAGGGAGATATGAGATATAAGACAGCATTTCTAAGGATTTTTAATTTGATAGAAGGGAAAGAAGCTGCAGTTCTGCAGAGAAACTTCAGCCAGAAATATCCCTAGCAGTGAGTTCACTGAGAGTATCAGTATACATATAGCTGAAAAGCATTAAAGTGTTTGGCTTCTACTTTTCTGTATGCTTTGCTGTAACTTGTTTCATTTAGAGCAGTGTTTCATACTTTCCAATATTCTGATGAGTGTTCTTTGTGACTTCTTATCCTCTGTATTAAAATTTCTAAGTAGCTGATCAGAAAGAATGAACCTAATAATGTAATGATCTGATTGGTGTTGCAATTAATTGTGCTCAGCTGATTAGTCAACAACCAAAGCTGATTTACCATCCTTTCTTCTCAAGGCTCTGCACTGATGTTTTTTCAATACTGTAAAATAGATGCAGAAAGGCACTTGAAACTCAGATGTGACAGTGAGATTGCTTTGTAGGTTAGGGGAATCATCTTACTTAAGCAATCACGAACCTATTTGTTTGTTCCTCGAGGTTGATAGGATTGTTTATTGCAAGTCATATATCTTTTTTTCTGGAATCTAATCTTTATTCATAGAACTTTCAGACTGGTGATTCTGCTGAAGGTAACTGTTTACATTGTTTATGGTCTGATTTTGGTGATAATCTTTTTCATTTGATTCTAAATCCAAAACAAAAGAACAATATAACTCTCCAATATTTGATATATAAGACCTGAGAAGAAGTGCATTACTAACAATGCTTTTAAATGTTTCATATCAAGGGCACATGCAAACAGACTTACTGAGCTTAGGTGCCTGCTGAAATATATGAGAGAAATACCCAATATGTTGTAATACATGATCCAATATTCTTTGTTTTGATTTATTGATAACTGTAATTTAAAAATGAGCATAACAATTGGAAAAGTGAAAACTGTGAGATAAAATGTAGAATCTTATGTTAAAATGGAACTCAGAATACATCTGTAATGGCATTATTTTCATAATTGTACATCTAGAAAGTCACATCTGAATTTTCTGGCCAAAGTAGAATGCTTGTATGCTTGTCTAACACAGAGTGAGAAACCAAAGTGACAGTGTCATGAGATTTTGTCCCAAGATTTAAACTAGTTTGCCCTCATACAGATGCTATTCTGAGGTAATCTGTAAAAAATAAACACTTTCTTCTTTTTTTTTTTTTTTTTGAGATACAGCTCTCATGTTTCTATAAACATGCAATGTATATTGTCAAACTAGGAGAGCTCGTTTAGTTTGACTCCAATTCAAAGTGTCTGCCTATTTGGGAGTATAATTGGCTGCCCACTGTAAAAGTACAGGGTTTATATCTGAATAGCAGATTAATCTTTTTTTTGTCATCTTGTAGAAGGAATTTGACACTTGTGGCACAGGACTTTTTACTGCACAAGTTTGGTTGCCCTCAATTGAATTTATGTAAGAAAAATTTTACATCTTCCAAATATATGGCCAGTGGATCTATCTGGCATATGGACTTTGTTCCAGAGAACAGGCTATATGCATTGGGTATTTCAACTGTCTGTTTTATCTCAGAGACTGACTAAATTCTAGGGGTTACAATTCTATGTATGAACAATAAAGGAAACCCAGGTAATAACAACAGCAAGATAGGGAACTGTTATTTACTAACTATGTAAGTTTTATCTTTTATAATCAACAATTAAGAAAATGTCTGGGCAGCACTTGAGGCTCACTGGAATCCAAGAGAGGGAAATGACTGTTAATGTTTAAACTAAGATATTGGACATCAAAACGCTTTCATTTTTTTCTTCTGTGGGATTACACAGACACATTCTTTCAGAAAAGACTTCTGAGAGTGCTGGAGCCCAGATTCCAAGTCTTTTGTTGTAATGAAGTAGAGAACTACTCCAGAGGGTAGAAACTCTCAGGACTTCTAGGGTTCATAATTTGACGATGGGGGGAGAAAGGATGCACAAAATAGTCCTTTAAGAAAGCAAGATGGTGAACAAACAAACTTGAAAAAAGCATAATCAAAAGTCTGTTTTCTTTGGGGTTTGGTGTGGGTTTTTTCTGATTCCAGAAACTATACTTGTGAAACTTTTTCACAGATGGGGTTTTTTTTTCAGTTGGGGGTTTTATTAAATAAGCAAACCTCTTCCATTCGGAAAAATGTCATTCTTATTTTTAACTGTTAATTTTATGTGATGGTCTGGTCCTTTCCTATTACTCTAGAGACAAATATACCTTCTGCAGCTAAGACATGCCCGCTAGCACTAAACAAATCAGGGTAAAACTTGGAAGCAGGTCAGGAATGCATTTTGATCCCATGTTGGATTCTGAAGTTGCACTTTTATCATCATCAACTCAGGCATTCAAAATATTTCTGAGTGTATAGAAGAGAGGCTCAAGTCTATCCCTGAAAAGCAGGAGCAACTCTGAGAATAAGCCAAAGGGAAAGAACTGTCAAGACCAGGAGTTTTTATTTTCATTTGTTCGTACTAGTTGTTCTTAAGTTAAAACAAGGTCAAATACATCAGAGGATGGCAAGAAATTTCACACGCTATGTGAAGTTGGCTAAATTCCTTTTTACAAGTTTCAGGTATGAAAGAAAATCCTTTTCTCCAGCTGCTGCATATGTTAAAATTTTGGTTGAAGGAGAATGAATTTTCTTTACAAAATTTAAATTGTATTAGTGAGATAACATTCAAGGGATTTTATAAAGTGATCTCAGCATTGTAAGTCATGCTGATAAATACAGTGAAAATATTTTTGAACACATAGTAAATTGCTGTCTTTTACAAATAGTATGTTTCTTTGTTGCTTATTCTGAACTCTGAAGAATTTTACCTCCTTCTTTTCAAGTGTTCTTATGAACGCAATTGTAATGCCAAGTTTTCTTGAGAATATAACATGCAGAAAATGAAGCAGGTGAATATTGTCCTTCTTATGGCATTAATTTTGCTAGTACAGCTCATATGAAGCAGAGACTTTTCGACAGGGCTAAACAGGCCAAATGCAGGCTTCATCTTTTAGTGACGGAGAAAAGTAGCATAGAAATGATTAAAACATAACCTGAATTTTAATACTTTAGAAATTACTTGAACAGCTAGTGGAGAGGAAGGCAAATAAGAACATGAAATCAAACCAATTTGTCAGCATTTGAAGAAAATAATCTAATAAATAATAGGTAGAATGAGGTTAATTGAGAACCATTTATGTCTGATCAGTGGGTTTGTTCTGAATGAGATAACAAGCTGAGCAGGAAAATGAGAAACAGGAGAGACTACTTAACAATACTGAAGCATCTGATACAATGTTTTTGAGTTTTTAGTGACCAAAGAAGATGACCGGGAAAGAAGAAATTAGACCAGTAAAACTTCCTCAGAGTATGCTCTGACCTACCATATAGGTGTTTGTCTGGGAGCTGATATGGCAGGTGATGCCTTCATTTAACAGCATACATCTCCACAAATTTCTCCTGTTGCTTTCAGGTCCATACAAACATTAAAAGCTGCTTTGGCCTCAAGCAATTAATTCTGTAGGACAGAAGCACCTCAGATAATGCTGAAACAGTTAAGTCGGGTGCGAAGAACAATGTAGCTGTGCCAGCATTTGTGCTAGGTTGTTCAGCTGTGTGGAGAAGCAATCAATGAGAAACTGGTGAGGGAGCCAGTAGTGGCAGTCTTGTAGCTCTTCCATAGATAGCTTCCATGTCTTCACTGGCTGCTCTGCTCCAAGTTGCACGTGCACCTCCATTTCATGAAGCAGTAGCAGAAACCTTTCTGCAATGTCCACATCCTTTCTTCTTTATTACTCAGCCAGGTTTATCTCTGTAAGTAATAATTTTGTTTAACTAAACAACAAAAGTTAGGAAATGTATGTCTTTCAGAACATCAGCTGAGTACTGATTCAGAAGTCATTGCTAAAATGCTGTACATTTCTTTCTTCTCCAGCTGTTGAACAGCTATTCAGATTGCCTGTTCTCTCTAGGAGTCTGAACAACATCTCGATGTTTCATTTGTACATAAAGATCTAACTAAGAGACCCAAAGCAGTTTCCAGGGTTAAATCCAGTATTCTGAATTCATGAGGCCAGTAACTTTTCAGGTGCACTCATCCTCTTCATCCTTCCACCATCTTGCTGACTTCCAGTTTTCCTAAAACAGATGTGATTTCTTTGGGTTTTAGCAGATTTCTTTTCCACGAACTTGCCACACTTTGAGCTCATATACGCTTTTGTCAACATAAGCTTCTTTTGGGCAGGATATCTACACCTCAACTTCATACTGCTACCACCTAATTTTTGTTTTAAGGCTTCATTTTCTGGTTCCATTTGGTGACAGCCGGTTCTCAACAGAAGTAAAAAGCTGATTTCTATGCACATTCTGTGAACATAATGCCTTCATAATTTTTTATTATATTCTCTCACTCCCATTATCTGTCACTCTTTCAACCTGCTGGATTCTGGCTTGCTAAGTTGTTCCTAACATAGAAGTGTGTACCCCTCCTCTGAATCTTTTCCAGTTCTGCTGTCTCAGTTTTGAGATGAGGGGATCAGAATTGCATAATAAGGTGCATACAGTGGTATACTCTGTTTTAGTTTATGTTTCTTACCTTATATACCTTACAGTCCATTTTGCTCATGTGGCTCCTGTTGAATATTGAACTGTCTCTTCATGGATGTCTGCTATAATTCCAAGGTTTCAGTGGTCAGTTCTGAGCCCAGCATACTGTAAGTGAAATTAGGAATCCATGGGTTTTATTTTTCACATACATTACTTTACATTTTTATACATTATTTTTAAAATCCTACAGTGCTTTCCTGTTAGCATTTAGCTTATCATGCTGAATAACTTAATATCTTCAGCAGACTTTCATTTCATTGTTCAACTCCTGATTCTGATAGGTTATAAATAAATCGCTCCACGGGTGACCAGCCTCCATTGTGAGAACTGACCATTCATTTCCTATATTTTAACAATTATCTGTCCATTTTCCCATGGTTGCTTGTTCTCATGAAAGTGTGTTTGTAAGACAACAAGTCAAATGTCTTCTGAAAAGTGAAATAAATATTATCAATCAATCTGTCCCTTCTCTAACATGCTGATTGCTTATGCATTTCATCTTCAAAGTAGAAGGGTAGGACTGAAAATTTTTACTCCCCCTAGCATATCTTATTTATTCCTATGTCCACTACTTCTATAACTTTTTATGGTTTGCTCTCGTGTGTAGCCTTTTTCAGCATACTAATGTACTTAAATTCTTCCAGTCCTGAGATACGAAAGCGGTTTAAAGGGAGAAGCTGTGCACCACGGTTACGGCACGGTTAGGTAACAGTGAAGAGATGAGATGGGTGCTACCATTAGATCCGAATGTGGCCTCCTAACATATGCAAAGCACTACTGACTGAATACAGTGTATGCTGAAGCAAAAGTTGGTTGAATCATACCTGATGCTTTATAATTTCAATTCATACATCCTTGTACTTTTCAGTGGAAAAGGCAGCTATTCAAAAGTCTTAGGACTGGCCAGTTTGTTACGCTCCCGCACATAAGGAGGAAAATCAAAAGACTCTACTGAAAAAAGAAGTCTGAGTTTCCTCATCTTTAGATTCTCTGCAGTCTCTGGGCATGAGTGAGCAGCTGTGTGGCTGCTAGCCAGGGCCACCACGCAACACGCCACACCACTCCACACTTGAGTGCAATAGGTCATTAACACATGTAGAGCTTCATTTGGCCATGTTGCAATTCTAAATGGAAAATGTCTTCACGTTGACATCTCTAAACTGTTCCCATTATGAGATTCAGAGTCTGTACCCCAGCAGCTTCTTCCCAAGGGCAGTAAGTGGCTCAGTGTTTCAGCTCTTACTGACTGAATGAACACTGGTCAAACTGACTTTTAGCTCTTGCGGTTACTGCTTTAAAAGCAGTAGATGCATAAACAGCTGAGCATTAATGGAGCCAGATACTACATGCCAGAAAAAATGAAATAACAAATCAGAAATTTGCTGCAGGTGTAGCTTAAAACAGTTCTGGAATCCTAAACATAAGAAGGACATAGAACTGTTGGAATGAGTCCAAAGAAGAGCCACAAAGATGATCAGAGGGCTGGAGCACCTCCCGTGCATGAACAGGCTGACAGAGTTGGGCTTGTTCAGCCTGGAGAAATGAAAGCTCTGAGGAGAACTTCGTAACGACTTTCCAGTACCTGAAGGGGCTACCAGGAAGCTGAGGAGGGAGTGTTTACAATGGCTTGTAGTGATAGGACAAGAGAGAACATGTATAAACTGGAGAGGGGAAGATTTAGACTAAACATTAGGAAGAATTTCTTCACCATGAGGGTAGTGAGGCACTGGAACAGTTTTCCCCAACAAGTTGTGGATGCCCCATCCCTGGAGGTGTTCAAGGCCAGGTTGGATGGGGCCTTGAGCAGCAGGGTCTGGTGGGAGGTGTCCCTGCCCATGGCACGGGGGATTGGAACTATATGATCTTTAAGGTCCCTTCCAACCCAAACTATTCTATGATTTCCTGAATATACTGTATGTAATTCAGCACACTGTATTTAAATAGAAGTTGCACTTCAAGTGGGAGCACATTGCAAGGCATTGACAGGTGAGTTAGAAATACTTATTGTTTCTTTCAGATGAAGCTATGGTTGATTATGCCATGAACCCTTACCAGAATTTCATGCCATGAAATTTTGTTGTTGTTTCTTTTTTGTTGGTGGTGGTGGGTTTTGGTGGTGGTGGTGGGTTATGTAGACAATTTTTTTTAAGATGTTTATTGCAGTTTATGTTCTGTTCCACTATGTATCTGTTAAAACATTTCAGTATAGCCAAAAACTGTGTGAGCAGTCAATTGTGTTGCAGGTCATGCAGAGCAGTCATTAAAAACCATGCTTTTAGCTTAAGGATTGGACATAGAGAAGCACAGCAGTAGAAGCTACCTTTGCTTCACTTGGAGGGCTTATTACTCCCATGTTTTGAAAATAAAAGGCATGGCTGAACAATCAAAGCTAATTCACATTGTCATAGCATTTGACAGAAGGGTTAATAACCAAGACTGTATCCACATTAGACTGTCAGATGTTTGTCTAATTGCAAAGTATGCTTTTAAAGTGAAATAAATACCTAAGAGAAAGATCTGGGTCCAGATTCCTTGTTGTTATGAAATGGTCTTGCTCCTTTAATTACAGTTAGCCTATTATAATTAATAAGAGAAAAATTGCCCCAAAACCTCTGTTGCTCTTAATCCACATGCAGGATTGATAACTTATTACTCCTCTGAAGACCAGCTTAAAGATAAAGAAGGCTGTAACTGGTACTAAGAACTTTTAGCAGGAAGATTTCTGTCATTCAAATCAGGCAAAATTGCAAGCATGATTTGTGGCACTGACTGAAAAATCTATTTTAATTTATTATTCCTTCCAGTCAATAAGCTGATTTTGTAGTCACTAAAAGCTTAACACTTAGGAACACTTAGAGAAGAGCAGCGAAGCTGGTGAAGGGGCTGGAGAACAGGCCTTATGAGGAGCGACTGAAAGAGCTGGAGTTGTTTAGCCTGGAGAAGAGGAGGCTGAGGGGAGACCTTGTTACTCTCTACAACTACCTGAAGGGAGGTTGTGGAGAGGAGGGTGCTGGCCTCTTCTCGCAAGTGACAGGGGACAGGACAAGAGGGAATGACCTCAAGCTTCACCAGGGGAGATTTAGGCTTGAGATTAGGAAAAAATTCTTCACGGAAAGGGTCATTAGGCATTGGAACAGGCTACCCAGGGAGGTGGTTGACTCACCTTCCCTGGAGGTGTTTAAGGTGAGGGTGGATGAGGTACTTAGGGGCATGGTTTAGAGATTGGTGGGTATGGTTGGACTCGACGATTAGGTGGGTCTCTTCCAACCTGGTTATTCTGTGATTCTGTGAACTGCTAGTAATGGAGATGAACCATTTTGTGTTTTCTTATTTTTTGTCTCACTGTTGTTTAGATTTGTACATTGTGTGAGAAATATTCTTATCAGCTAGTTTAGTTTTCAGCAGTAAGGGATAATTAAAAAATTCCTAGTGTGCAAATAATGATAAAAATGTAGAATAAAAAAGTTACAGTAGTAATTGTAACTGCTACAGCTAATCCAGCTGCACTGGCTGTACGGATAAGCCAGGGTGGCTCAAGGTCTACTTCATTATAAAAATCCCTTAAAATTGTATGGTTGTCAAGGGACTGCTGATGCCTGTGAGCACACTTTATACCACACACTTCATATCCATGGAACATTAGATTGGCACCCCTTACATATGTTTGGAGCGTCGTGCCTGCTGTTACTTACCAGGTGATGATGTCATAGCTGTAGTGCATCCTCCTATAAAACTGAAGCTGAATTATTATAATTTTCTTTCCATTCCTAGACAATTACCCAAATCGGTCTGTCATTTTTTCAGAAAACAACAGTTTGATGAGCCGTGGGGCTGAGCAATTTTTCTTGATGTTCTTTCCTGAGGAGAAGCTGCTTAGATTAGCTGGGGTTTGGAAGTCTTAAGTAGGACCTGCTGACTAAACTGAGAGTTATTCTTCAGCGCTCTGTATTCTTGGCAGTCCTGTGTGGCTGGTTCCAATTTGAAATTAGTTTTACTGGTTTAGAGAGGTCTAAGGGCCTCCTTGTCCTGTTAGATTCAAAGTGTCAGCCTAACCTCATATATTCCCTGTGAGTAGATTTTCCACAAAGTATCAAGACTTACCAGGTAATCAAGGTTTTTCTGGCCTGCTTTTATGATGGAAAAGTATTTTTTCCTGAAAACCTGTATATATTACTAGTGATGCAGTTTAAGATGATTTACAGGGTGACCTGTAAATTCACAAATGACAAATGATGTCTTGGTCCCTGTCACTCTGACAAGTGCAGCTTGTTTAATTTAACAACAAGAAATAAAGGAATTAAGATGTAGGGTGTTATCTTTCATGGCTCAAGTAATCTAGAACTTGCTCCTCTTTTGCAGAACTACGTAGCCCTGAACATGGTTGTATTAGAGACCTTCTGTGAGAGTTCTCAGTTAATAATGATTTCTTCAATAGATTTGAAATGGGAGTAGTTAGATAATGTAATGTATTTATTTTTAAATAACTACGTGATTATTTCTACCAAAATGTTGGTGCAAGGTTTGAATTTGTTTGGGTTTTTAAGTTATTTCCCATGTAAATAATTACACGAAATCTAGTAAGGTCTATGAGTCAGTGCAGAGACTTAGCCTGAGACTTTTAAAAGAAAAGGAAAAGCAGTCACGGGAATTTGCTATATCTGCTTCTTGATTACAGAAGCAACTAGAGCATAATGGGAAAGGATGATAAACAGAAGAACTGAACTCGACAGCTTTTCTGCACAGGGCAAGGAAATGCATTGTCTGTGTGAGACGTGCCCCTAGAGTGTCTGTATTACTTTGTATGAAGGCCTCATAGTCTTTGTTTGGCTGGAAGTGAATGAGGCAGACAGCTCAGAGCTCAGGGAATATAAGGATGTCTGCATTGCTGTCTTGGTGAGGAGGAGTTTCTGGTGAACTTGGTTAGGAGCTGAGACACTGCCAGTCTCTGCAGGCTCTGGAGAATCGAGGTGATGTACATTTGGCCATGCTAGACAGAAGGTGAAACCACCTCAATGAAAAGATCAAGGGGAATGCGTGTCTCTTTTATACCAATATCTGAGTCTATACATTTTGAAAGCTTCCACTCAGTATACGTAATTGTGGTAAATTAAGAAGCCTGGACACATAATGTTAGTACATCTAGTTCTATTTTAAAAGATTCAGTAACATTTCAGTTTTTCTATTTATAGTGGTACAAGGAAAGGTAGAGCGCTGCAAACACTTCCTCAGCATCCTTCTGTTGTAATTTGTGCAGTTACTCTTCTGGGGCTGGATACTTCTCTCTTCTCTTCCTGGAGGATGGGAGAGTAGAATTTCAGATAAAAGAATTCCACTAATTCCACTTGTCCTCACTGCCCAAATCCCAAATGAGGAAAACCTCTTATCTGCTCCTCTTATAGTGGCAGAGAGGGGAAAAAGTATGGATTAGAACAAGAACAAGACCGCACAAAACTTGCAAGTGACTATGAAGGGCACACTTCTGATGTGGAATGCAGGGTGAACAGGAAGGTCTCAAGGAGAACGGAAGGCCTGAATTCATGTGCTAGGGAGATAAAGGAGTTCATTCTAGTGCTCCTGTGTTGTATGTTTTTTTCAGACTATCTGCAGAAGTGAAGAGAACCATATTGAATTAACAGGGGCAGCTTACGTGTAGGAGAGCAGAACTAATTAGAATTGTGTGGGGTTGCAAGTATAGATGGAAAATCATGTGCATTTAGGGAGCAGAATCAATTAAGAACCGGCACTGAGGGTCTGGGGGATTGTCCGGTTATAAAATTAATTGATTAGGAAAATTCTTTGGTGTTTTGAGGAAATGGAAATGTTTTTTCTTTTCAGATGATGGGGAGGCAGAACAGGATGAAGTAGGTAGAGCAAATCAAAAATTGAAAGGAAACCTGGCCTTACGTCCTTTCACCTTACTTCATCTGAAATTCATTCCTCCCTCCCAAGATTCCTGTCACTTTTCCATCTTGAATGCGAAGGCAGCTGCAAATGGCTTAAGAGGAAGAAAGTGCCTTGCTTTCTTCCAAATCAGAGGGCCAATGGCCTTGCTTCGACTTCTGTATATTGGCATTAAGTACTTTGGGCTGATGTGCTCTTTTATGTTCTCCTTTTGTATAAACTTTAGGAGTGGGGAGAGAGGAGCTACAGATGAGCCACCTAACAGAGAATTATCTTCCCCTGTCGAAGGGAACCATGTGAAAATTTTTACCCTGTTCCTGAGATTGCTAATTCACCCATTTCCCAATGAAAACTACTATGCAAATTTGAAAGCAGTTTTTCTCAGGGAGGCTTGATGATAGTAAATATAGATTCTACTTAGAGATGCTCATCTATACATATTTATTTCTTTAGATATCAATATTTTGAACTTTATGATATATTATCCAGTACATTTTGTTTCAATTGTTTTCTTATAAATACGTTCAGAAGACCTTCTCACCCTGTCTGAGGAACACAATTATTATAATGAGCTGAGGTTTTAAATTTTGCAATGTAAAACAACTTGTGAGTAACTACATAAAGAGAAGATCAAGGCATTAATGTTCTTTCAAAATAAGAGAGAAAAGGAACCACTCATGTACAATGAGAAGCAAGTAATAACAGGTGTTTTATGTTATGTTTTATGTTTGTCTCTCGAGAGCTCTAACTACTAGGCTCTTCAAATCCTAGGAAATTTCTTCAGCAAAACTTCTAGACTTTTCAAAGCTTGATTTATATGTACATATTCACATTTTAAAAATGCTTTCTCACAAACATAAGCCCTACTTTTTTTTTTAAGCAAAGGAAAGAAAAATTATCAACCCTTCACCAAATTTTAGTAGGGTATGAGTCTCCCAGCTCAGGTGGGTGCATGCTGCTTGGCCTCTCAGCCCCTTCTTGTGGAGAACCTGATGACTTCCATTTGTTCCCCTCTGTGTTACATTTCCTGAGCTCATTCACAGCTGTCTTCATTATTCACAGCTCTGAACTGATGGAAGGAAAAAAGAAAACAAGTTTTTTATCTGTATGTTAATTGTGAGAAGGTTTCAGGAGGGAGGATGGTGACCCTTGCTGTTGCTTTGCAGGAATGTCAGCTCTGCTGGAGAGGAGGCTCGCAGAAGAATGAGGGAGTGTGATGGCCTGACGGACGCATTGCTGTACGTGATCCAGTCTGCTCTGGGGAGCAGTGAAATTGACAGTAAGGTTTGTCATCTTTGTCTTTTCAGGAACAAGAATCCAGGAATTCAGGGTACATTAAGACCATAAAGTGACATTGTCACAGAAAGAAGCCACCTCCCACAGAGCAGCCCCCAAACGCAAGGGCATCTTTAGCTTCATTAGTTTTGGAAGAGCCAGTCTAGGGACTGTTTCAAAGTTCCCTGATTCAGCTTGCCTAACAGAATGGTGAGATTAGAAGGGCTTTGTTGGACCAGAGTGGGAGATGGATGGAGGAGGAGGAAAGGGGAAAGTCAGTTTATGCTCCATCTCACAGCTCAGCTGCTGCATTTTCAGGAGTTTCTGTGTAGGTGACCTAGCTGATTTCACAGTGAGTTCATTGTTTAGAAGACTAAATAAGAAGCGCAGTAACCTCCTGGTTTGAATCTTCTTTTTAATATAGAATGTTGTTTATACTCTCGTTTGTAGCTGGTATGACTTGGAAAAACTGCCAGCTAAGTCATATGTGCAGGAAAAAATGAGAGAAAAATTATTCTCCTTATCTTAGTTTTAACCTCCTATCTAACATGTGTCTAACTGTGTGACAAAAGAATAATATATAATTTTAATTAAATATTTAAATAACTGAATTGATAATTTCTTAATCAAAAATGATGCTATTATAACAAAAAAAGTGGAACTGTATGTTAAAGTTATAAATGTTGTTTTCCAAATGCTGCGACAATTGCCTTATTAGATAATTTTGTAATGCCATTAGTGACTAACAACTGAAATACTGGGAGACATGTCCCTGACCCTGCAGGCTCTGAAAGAGGATGGGGCACTTGCAAGCACATGCAGAGTTGTTGTTAAAGTCATTCCTCATGTTGGTGAAGTTAATAGTGCATAAATCCTAGCAGCTTTTCAAGCATCTTAACAGTAGTATTTTTAATAGATGTGTAATCAAAAAAAAAAGCTATGCTAATGCAAGTTAAAGTGTTAAAAATCAGTGACTTGGACACAGTTACTTGACAAAGTTATTGTTTATAGTTTTAGTTTTATCTGTTAAGGTAGAAAAATCACTGAGCTCATATTTAGTCCTTTTACAATGAAACTGAAAAAAGAATGAGGAATACGAGGACCCCTGAAAGTTCACTGCTACAAATCAAGGAGGAGTGAAATCTGCCGAGCTACCTGGCCAGAACCAGCTTTCTTGGATTGTAGTTCACCATAATGAGGAAGGTATTGGTTCTATTTGAGCCTTGGAAGTTTGCTTATCAGTTTTTAATTTGAGGTCATACTGTCCTCATGGTGGACTCAAATTACTTGTTTCTGACTTAATAATAGTTTTGAGTGTGAGAACTATTATTTGTGAAAAGAGGAATTAAAATTTAGAGTCATATTCAACAACCACAAAGCTTCAATTTTAGCACACTATGGCTGTGCAGAAATAAATATTAGCAAGAGTGAATAAAATACACGTATGGAAATTTTAAAGAAAAGTAAGAGAGACAGCCAAATTTTAAGGAAAGTTACGGTCACTACAAGCTATGCAAAGCTTTCAGATATGAAATGTTCATTAAAAGCACTTTCAGGACACACACATATTTCTGCACGTGTTTCTGTATTTGGCTGGAGATTTCAAATTTGTAGAAGTGTAATGTGAAATTTCATTTATGTTTAAAAATAAATAAATAAATCGTCCTTTGTAGATGGGTCTGACATTGATATCATCTCTGGAACTTAATGCCATTGTAAAAACTGTATGCCAAATGCATACCTGGCATAAGCTCATACAGTATTTGAAAGTAAATGAAGCCCCATCTGTTTGCCTCTCTGGTGAATATGGCAGAGTAAGACAGAACCGAAAGCATCACAGCCATTCTGCCCTGGGTTAATGGAGCAGGAGAGCTAGAATGAATTAACTATAGCCTTTTATCTCCATGGAGCATAAATATAGGTACAGACTATTTTTTTAAACTGTGCTCCAGAAAATTAAGCTTATATCCTTCTTATTAGAGGGAGTTATACCAAACTGAACTGTTCAAGTAAGTCTAAAATGTATTTAGACTTACAGAAATTACGTTGAATAATCAGTGAATTCTCCTCCACTGGGTCTCGCTCCATTTATGGATTCCTGCCAGCATCGTCTATGGAAGGTACAAACTATTTGGGGGACAAATTAGTGGAAGAAAAAGGTAGCCCACGAGTTATTGGCAGCCTGGCTAGAAGCAGTAAAAGCAGCAGGTCTCTGAAATTTTTAATCTTACTCCTGGGACTCAAGAAACATCATCTGTTCATGCTGCAAGTACTTGTGAAATAGAACTTGCATACCATTTTTCTGATAATTTACAGAATTTATGCCAGGAAAAGAGGTGATTTCTGGTTTAAGAAATGTAAACATATGCAGAACCTATTGCCGTTTTCTTTTTGTAGCCTTTTCTATTCACTAAGATGGGAGTTTGCTGCCATTCTGTGTATATTAAGGTTCTCTTGACTACTGTTTAACTTGGCTTCTGTTTCACATGGGGCTACAGCGTGAAATTCAGAATGACAATTAAAAACACTCAGAAAAATATCATCCAGACTACTGGTTACTTTTCATAAAAATATCTAAAGTTCTTAAGCTGTTTTTACCAGGGGAGCACTCAGAAATGAGCAGGTAAGTGTTGTGCTGGGAAGTTGTATGTGCAAATATTGATGATATTTCTTCTGCTGTGTATACAGAGTGAGCAAGTGAAGGATTTTAACTTTTTTCTTCTGTTGTTTTCTGTATATTTTTTGTCACACTTCTCAGACCGTTGAAAACTGTGTGTGCATTTTGAGGAACCTCTCATACAGGCTAGCTGCTGAAACATCTCAGGGACAGCAGATGGGAACAGATGAACTTGATGGATTGCTCTGTGGTGATGCCAATGGGAAAGATGCAGAAAGTTCAGGGTGCTGGGGGAAGAAGAAGAAGAAAAAGAAATCACAAGATCAGGTAATGAACATTAGGTGCAGCTGCACTGTGAGTAGTTGAAGTGCCCATCATTTAATACGTAAATAATTAATGCAGTGTATTAGAAATAAATTGCATGATGCATAATATACAAATTTGTTGCCTTTGATAATTATCTGAGAGCTTAAAGCAGAGTATGGCTCTGTAGTAATTAAATATGTTTGCTTGAGAAAGGTGCATATTATGTGATGGCATCTGGAAAACTGTAGTCACGGGTACTCAGTAAATGCCATAAGTACTATAAAGTGCTCTGTCTACTAAAGGAAGCCATTTATAATGAAAAGTGTAAGTCTTAACATTCAGGTGTAATCTGCATATATTTTACACTATATTTCCACACAGCTGTATGCATGTAGAGAGGCTTTGATGCAAGCAAGTAGACTTAAATTTGTATACTTCTTTGCTTCAAAATGAGTCTTTTACGCTGACTTTACGTGTTAAAAGAGTGCTGGATGGGACTGAATCAAGCAATATGAGTGAATGGTAAAAAAAAAGCATGCGTATTTTGATACATCTGTTGTTACGAGACAAAGACTGGAAAGTGATAGTTTCCTCAAGCTATTTGAGGTGCTGCAGGTTTTTATTTTAGGTGGGTTGAATTTCAGTGTGCATTTATCTCCTTTTGTACCCCATTAACATCTTTAAATTTGGGGAATGCTGTCAATGATATTACAGAGAAAGATGTCGTATCAGTACAAACACTAAATAGCAATGAGAATGGCTACTGATTTATGAACTGCGCTGGCAGCAAGTATTTTCCTTGTCTTCCTAGACTCAGTCTTTCCCACTGCCATTTATTTCTGTTTCAGGTTGCTGAAAGAAAATATTTGTTTAAGTAAGCAACTGGGCATGCAGTGTATTTGAGTAAATGTAGTAAACCAGTACTGAAAATATTCTTGAGTTCATAAAGGCAAATTGTGTTAATGTGGAAAAGTTATAGGAACGTTAACAAGCTAAGATTCGGGTACTGAAAAACACAGCACTCATGACTAATAAGACTTTAATTTCACCAGTTCTTCTAGTTAAACAGTGCAGTCATCATATAACTTGAATTTATTATTGCCTTTTGTTGTGATTCCTGTATTAGGCTACACAAAAGATAAAAAGTGCCAAGGCAAACTAATTTTACCCCATAAAGCAATCATTGTCCCTCTTCCTGAATTAACAGTTCCCACACACTATGCCTGCAGTTATTCAAAGTGCAGGAACTAAAATAGCATGTCTGGATATGAATAGGTCATACTGCAGCTCACCTTTCTCTTTTGATGCTCTGTTTACCAACATGCATGCATGTGTGCACGCAGACATTGTATTAAGTCTTTTTTAACTCTTACATTCCTTCTGCGATTTCTGGATCTTAGGTTCATACATTAAGTCTGTACCACTGACTGTTTCAATGTTCTTGTCAGGCTTTTCTGTACATAAAAGATTCTCTATAAAAGACCTTTCTTCTTCTCCAAGCCAAAGAACTAATATCTTTTTTGGCTGATTTTTGTTACAATTTACGTGTTCCTGCCTGCTCTTAGGTGTCTTTTGTCTGTTTCTGTGAGTGCTCATTATCAGTATGCAGCATGGTAAAGGTCTCTTCAGATCTAGTTGTGTTTGTTTAATGGAATGGTTTAATATAATTTTTAAAATCCAGAGAAAAGTAAAACTATGCACATATTTTCAGGTTTATGTTCACTAGTTTTTTTTGCTGCAGCAAGGAAATAAATTCACTCTACCCAGAACTAAATTTGTGGTGCACAGAACCCCTTTGCCTTACAAATATTAGAAATATTTTTGTAATGATGTTTCTTCTTTCATTTAATTTCCTTTAAATCTGGACAGTCTACCCCACCTTGCCACCTACCAGTTCTCACCAGTGGCTATTATTCATCAGAAATCTCAGGGAGCCTTGTGAGCCTTCTGCAGTGTGTGTTATTCTCACCTCATGATCCCTGGCTGTTGTTGACCACATCAAACATCTTAAAGTATGTTGTCAAGTTAACCAGAGTGCTACTAAACCCAAATGTTTCTGAGGTCTTTCAGCTAGGTTATCATGCCAGAAATAGCTCTCCCACATTACCCTCAAAAATGGAAAAGAAAATCAGAAAAATGTTTTTCATGTAGCTGTGCCTTTGTATTCATAGCATAGATCTTGACCCCCAGCTCAGACTGGGGTAAGGTGAAAGGTAATTTTTTTGTCCATTTATTTTGTAAAAATAAGTACACAATTACATTCAATTGTCTTTTCTTTCTAGAAACCACCAAGTCCAATTATTTTTTTTAAAATATGTGCTTTTTACTTCTTTTACTCTGTCATTTCTTTGTTGTATTGGGGGACTCTTATAGATTCATACTAGTGGAAAGTAGGAGCAACTGGAAAACCTTTTTTCTGCTAGACTGTATCACAATCAAGAGTACTCTCATCACTGTTTCTATGTCTGTCAAGAAAAAACTGTATTCTTGGATGTTTTGTTGGGATTGTTTTTTTCCAGGCAAGAGTCTCTGACAATAACATCATCTTGGGTTCTTCAGATTAGTTAGAATTTACCCATCTAAATTAAGTTCATCAACACTTCCTGCAGGAGAACATCTTCGTGTGCCCTTTCAACCATATATTGTCTCCCTATGTGCTGACTGCTGCCCTGAGTATTGAACATGTACATATTCTTTTACAGTAATCTCATCATTTTTCTGCAAGACTTTTAAATTTTTCAGGTAATGCCTTTCATTATCTCTTTTCAATTGCAGTGCTTAAGCTCCTACCTGCTGATTGTTCTGTCCCTCAGAACAGTTCTCATGCTTTCCTGGGGAAGGTATTTTTAGAATGCTCATGCCTTTAAGTGCCTCAGCAGGGAAGCTTTCCCACTCTGAAGTATCTTATAATATAGGTCTGAAGACCACAGTCGTGATGGACAGTGTTATACATGTAAATAATGAAGACATACCTATGGCATCTTCATAGGATTCAATGATTTACAACATCTGAAACACTAAAGCGCTGCAAACTGCCATGGAAGGCAAACTGTGGAAGGAAACCTCAAGGAAACGGGAGAAAGTTATACAAGTAGTCTGTTACCCACGTGCTCCATGAAGAGATGGCATTGAGCTTCAGGCTACTTTTAATAATTGTTCGCATTAGGCAATGCAAACCTAGATACCTGTAGCAAAAGTTCTTCACACAAATAAAATCAAAGCTTTCTTTGGGCTCATTATCATTGTCACTTACACATACACAAAATGGAGTTCAGTCAGTATTAAAACCCCAGTCATTTACCTGTGAGATTCCTTTAATACTTGAGAGTTTTGCCTTTCCTGTCAGACAAAGCACAGGGCACAAACACTTCTCTGAGAATTGAGACACCTCAGTACAAGGGAGTAATTTCAGTTCTGCAGCCTGCTACATTTTATGTCCTCAGAAAATGTGTTGTGGATATAGGTTTTGTTCTTCTTTTGGCAGTGTATGGGGTTCTCCTATAATAATATTGACTGTTTAGTCTTCCTCAGAAGATAAGGTTTACAAAACAGCATGGGGAGAAAACATTCAGATCTTACCAAATGCAACTTTGAAATTTTCTTTTTACAGTATACTTCTTCAATTCTTCACTTAGTTTCTCAAGCGTGTGTTTTCTTGAACTTCTCCTGAAGTGACAGATGTGGGCATTTATGCAGTGGTCTTCAATTTTTAAGTAGAAGTTTCCAACTTATCTAAAAGCTACCAGTAGCACAACTACTGCAATTGGGCAATTATATCAGATGTATCATTTTAGACAGCAGATATGGTTGAAGACAGAGTTTTCTGTACTTAAAAAAAAGAAAAATCCCACACATTGCTAGGATGTTTGTTTCTTAAACCATAAAATAGGAGAAACTTGTAACATGAAAGTCACTTTCTCATTGTTTTGTTTTGTTAAAGAAATTAGAATTTATTTGTTTTATGATTTAGGAAACAATTATCTCTGTTCCTCTAGGTTGTATTTCAATTGTAACCACATATAAGTTACTTGAAGGCAAGAACAGAACTGAGTGATAATGTAAAATGGGGTTTTCTTTGAAAGGTCTTTCAAGAACAAACTGGAATATATTTTTCATTGATTATATCAGTTGTCTATGCCAATGGCAACTTCTCTATATCATACAAACAAATAAGAGATGTTTCTTTATTCAAGTCATAGTTATCTAATGACAAGATTACTTGACTTTATAAGTTCCCTTAGGATCACAGGAAACAAGTGTTCTCCTCATTTTACAATAAAGGTGGGTAGTGTTAAAAGAGCCCTCAATCATTCCTCTCTTCAGCAGTGTACAAGAGGTCAGACAGATTCCTGAGACATATGCTGTATCACACAAATTTAATGCCCAAAGAGATCCAAACCTTCTAAAGATTTGCAATAAAAGCCAGTTATAGTGTTGGTATTATCTATGGAAAAACAGAAAGCAAAACTTATCAAGGCCTTAGGAAAAATAAGTGAAACTCACCCAACTTTATTGCTGTCTCAGACCTCAAGTCCTTCTGTCGACAATGTTCATTATATTCTCTCTGCTGCTTACCTATGATCAGCTGTTACTCTCTCCAGCTGTAGAGTCCTTCATCTCTGACCTCTCTGCCTTGCATCCTGTCACTCTTCAAATGGAAACTAGTTTTTCCTCTGCTGAAAATTTTGTCACTGCTATTAGTATGCTTGCTGCTGCCAACAGGTTTGTTCTTCGAGCAGTACGATAAACACGGATTGTGAGAAAAAGCAGTGAGAGAAGATAAGGTGTGTGGACCTCACTAAAAGAGCCAGGGAGTTCTCATTAATCCTTATTTTATTTCTTGTTATGCAGCCCATATATACACGTGACACTATTTCATTTCTTTTCATTTCTAATAAGAAACAGGCCAGCTTCTTGGCTTCATGCTTGTCTCAATTTCCTTATCTGTGATCATTCTTGTCAACCTAGAATCTAGCCCAAAAACTGATTTCTGATTGGAAGTGACACTTTTGAAATGAGCCTGACCTTCTCTTTCACCTTCTGTCAAGAGCCTTAAGGTATAAAAGCAACATTTCAAGTTATATATCATTATGAATTGACTGGCACACCTCTTTAGTATGCTTGCTAAATGGGCTGTAAATTCTTCTGTCCAGGTAAAATAGCAAGTTTAAGGCAATAATATTTCAAAAAGAATAAAAAATAAAGCTGTCAGATAGTCTTTTCATGTGATTGAAGTACTATTTTACCAAATATATTTCAATACTCTACTGAGCCACAGCAAGTTAAAAAGCACAGAAACAGAGATATGACGGCAGCTCTTGCCTTTAGCTAGTAATCTAAACTGAAATTAGGATGAAAGACTATTGCCAGTATGTTCTGCCCAGGAAGGAGATTATTTCAACTTTTTGCTTCCTTGTCTTGTGCAAGGTGGTTATGCCAACTGTTTATTAGCAAGACATCAACTTTCTTTAGCAGCTCCCTCTGGAGCTTCTTAGCAACCATTTCTAAATTCTTACTTGCCTACACAGAAACATCTCATATACCCTGGGAATCTCTCGGTATGATGTATGACCAAGTTGTTTTCAAAGTCAAAACTACAGGGTTATTAAATAGAGTTTGTATTTATTGGTTTGTGGAATACAGTGCAGAGCCCATTAGCTTTAGCTTCCTAAGGAGAGGAGATGCAGTGAGATGCTCAAGATAGTTGTCCCTGAATTGAACTACATCCTCTTTTACTTGGGAGGAGTCTGGTTTTAAGCAGGCAAAATCCACAGATCACATAAAACTATTTTTCTTAGCTAAGAGTAGTAACATAAAGAAGTTTAATAAAGGCATTGACAGTTATTTTAAGAATGCAATATATAATGCTTTTGTGGAACACTGTTCAGTTGCTGATATAAATTTTATTACTGCTGCTAGAAAGAGCATAGCTACAGCATTATCAGACTATCTCAAATGTCTGGGAACACTGGAGAGAGATCACGATGGTTGTAGTCATTGCTGGGTTTTGTTGGAGTTTTTTCCTAGATTTTCTTTTGTTAGCAGTGGTAATTTGCACAGCCTTGGTGAAAGGAAACTACTCATATTTAATAAATGAAAATACAACACTATTGTTTTGTTATCAGAGGAAAACTATTGTAGTGTGATACTCCTTAATAACAAACTCCACTAACTTGAGGCTTTTAGTACAAAACTCAAAGTACTAAGAATGCACTTGTCTCACTGAGTTGAAGCCTTTCCTGGTATTCAATACAATAATACACTATAAACACAAATTTGCTTTCATTAAAATTAGAACAAATCTGTTATGTGGCACTGGGGGAGCATCTCGATGAGTGATCTTTTCTCTAAGTTCCATAGTAATTTTGGAAAACTTTATTAAATGTACTCTTTTTCTCAAAAGTCTTCTGTTCTTGAAGAACTTCATATTTGCATTTTAATTCTGCTTGGCTTTCATTCTTTCCTTGCACCCATTTCAGGTAATTAGAGATTTGTATCTCACCCACGTAACAAACAGTTTGTCAGCTTCACCCACAACATATATGTGGGTAATTTCAACTGAAGGAGGGAAGCCTGGAAGGAATATTTGTTTATGACTTTATTTTTCCTCCTTAGCATAAGCGAGGAAAAGTAATTGCATGCAGTCAACTTGTTTTTCAGGGGCTTCTACTACATCCATAGCCTATTCAACATAGACCTTACTGATTGTTCCTCATAGTCTGCAATAATACAGTAACTCTTCCTGTAATTCACTGGATAGTGTTGTTTAGCACACTGCCTTGGTTCATTAATATTGAGAAACATGAACTATAAAGCAAATTCTGCCATGCCTTAGCCACCATTTGAGAAAATGGACTGTAGTATCATTTTGGGGAAGATATTTTTTTCATTCAGGCAATTGATGTTTATATTATGAAATACTAAGTAAATGGGTGAAGATCGGGAAATCACCTTTGTAATAGCTTCTTTTCTGATCTCAATCAGCCCTGCATGCCCTGCAACCACTGGGCTGTACAGCTGCAGGCACTGGTCTTGGCTATGCAGAAGATGCCAGAAGCTTCACTGAAGGGTTAACTGAGATCACAGATGCAGGAGCAGAGAGGAGCTGATACATGGAGACAGGGAGTATGTGACAGGTCATAGTAGCTTATGTCCTCTCCCCGCTAGAAAGTAGCTACGGTTCTGTCAACCTTTATCACAGAACCTTGAAGAGGCTACTGTGGTGTCATGCATGATTGGCAGCGACACCCTCTCTGTGCATGCCACTCAGCTGCTATGTGCAAACACACACCACGTGTGAAGAATGGTACACAACATTATCCAATGTCACTGGATTTACTGGACCTTCACTGCACACGTGTGGGCAGTATCAGAGACTTCTATCACTCTTAGAAGGACCCTGAGGAATCACGGTGTCTTGAGAAAAAGATCTTCCCCTACAGTTGATCATAAATTAAGGAAATCACGGCAAAAAATGAGTTACAAGGAGGGCAGGGAAATAACGTGTTTTGTCTCACATTTTTTTTTTTAAATATTTTTTTCATTACTGGAAAGAATGACAAAACTGCATTAAATATTCATTTATCTGCAAGTATCACTTCTAGCTTTATATGTACCAGCACAAGATGAACGCATATGCAACTCTATTTATATCAGCTGTTTTTCAGTAGTCCTTGGGTTTATAAAATTGTAGGTACTTGAGTTTAAAGATAGTTCTATCCCCACATATGCCCAAAAAATGAATTGGGTAGATCTGATGAATTTGATAGATTATATGTACATTACCCTGGAAATAATACAGTAAACACATTGTGCAAACCCTCTTCAGCTGAATAATGCATCCATAATTCATGTAAATCAGAATGACGTGGATGAAGATCCTGCATATCACAAGTCATTCGTTAGTGGAATTTCTAAGGTGCAAATTTAAATCTGGTGGTGAGGTCAGATTTGAACTGTAAGATATGTTTCTCATTTGTTTTCCAAAGAATTCTGACAGTGCAAATGATTGAATTCTGAGAGATAAATAAGAAGCCGGTTTTAATGTAGTTTTTATGAGCTGACAAGAAGTAATTTCTGGCAAGGATGCTGATTTATATGGAAAAAAAAGGAGAACTGAGTAACATGCATTGAAATCAACTTATTGGTTTAAAGGCAGAAAGGTATTAAAAAATCATAGGTACAACCCTTTAATAGTCTCATTTAAAGGGATTATTTCTCCAGAAGACCATTTTCCCATAGTTTTTCAACCAACACTGGGTAATGCTGTGCCAGGTCTTTTAAGCTATGGTAACTTTTGTACAGTGCAACAAATTTCCTATTTGAGCAGCTTCCTTCAGTACCAGCTCCTGTGTATTAAAAAGTCCCACAAGCTTTCCATTTTGGTTTTCTGTTTTAATTTAGGAAAAACCAGTGGTTTGCATTCTCTATGGTAGTAATCTAGAAAAACTTGTTAAAATTATGTTAGTTATTATTACATAAGACTTGATTGATTATCCCTTAAACTGTATGTAGATTTTTCAAGTTAACTTAAATAAATATTTGATACTTCCTGAAAAGGACAGATTCTAGATCTTTCCCAGTGCAAGTATTGTGGTGCAACTAATTAAATTAACTGTTGCAGATCTAAGCAAGGAATTAATTTGGCTTGTGCTATCTTTGTATGTCTAGTGGATGTTCAATGCTACGATACACATTTTTTATCTACATAATCAAAGCAAACTCTAACCCGTGGCATTAAAAGGTTTACTTAGTATCATGTTGTGCAATCTGAACATGTCAGAGGTGTTAGAAAAGAGATTTTATTAAAAAGCTAAAGCTTGTTCCTAACAGTGGTATTAATACTATGCATTTCCTAAATCCCTTTATCTGTACAAAGCAAAGCAAAATATACATTACTTATATAGATAGAAATCACATTTGAAATTTCATTAAAGGTGCGTTCCACATCTTACTTTTGTTTAAAGAAACAAAAATAAGTCCTTGGATTTCCTTCTTTTAAGAGGTTTGATGCTTAGGTACAAATATTCTGTATTCGCAGGAGGAGTGAGTCACTCTTCTGGAATAAAGTTTGTCTTCCTGGTAAGAGTGAGTTTTGTGCAATAATCTACTTGTTACCCAGGTTCTAATATTGCCCATCATGGCAAGACTCTGTATGGGATTAGAGGAAGAGACTGTTTTGTGTGAGGTGGTTCTACCGACTACATTAGAGTCTCAGACCATACAGCTGGCTGACTGGCCGTGTGGCTAATGCCTTACACACTCGCACCATGAGAAGCCAAAAGAAGTTGTGCAGTTGAGGAAGACTTCTCACACTTGGGACTTGCAGAGGATGGGAGAGCTCATAGCCTTTAGTTACTTTGTCTTGCACAGTAGTGTTTTGTCTTGTTTTTTTCTCAAATGAGAAGAGAGAGAATGTGGAGAACTGAGCAGGATGTGAAAAAGGAAAATCTCTTCCTCCCATGCAAGTTCTAGATTTACCTCTTAAGATACATTCACATTCATGGGCTTCTGTTCCCACCAACAAAAAATAAATGCAATGAAATGTGGTTCTGTTATGTCAGCTAGCTAAAATACTGTTACTTGTCAGTGTTGTAGCTTTTCTGTGTGGAGTGTTGAGTTGGAAATTTGGTTTCTCCATGAAGAATCGTGTAATGTGCTAAAACTGAAAACAGCTTCTTGTGAGCATACGATGCCCTCGTGCTCATGCAAATAGATCTTATAGCTTTAACTGGGGCATTTCTCAAGTATTTTGTTGGTCCTTGCTGACAGTCTGATTTGTACTTTTCAACAGTGGGATGGCGTAGGACCTCTCCCAGACTGTGCAGAACCACCCAAAGGAATCCAGATGCTGTGGCACCCTTCAATAGTCAAACCCTACCTCACACTTCTTTCTGAGTGCTCAAATCCAGACACACTGGAGGGGGCAGCAGGGGCACTGCAGAACTTGGCTGCTGGGAGTTGGAAGGTAGGAATATTAACCTGATACTTTTTTTTTTTTTTCAGTTCAGAAAAAAACCCTATAGATAATAGCAAATTGGTAATGTAAATGTATCTGAATGCTCCTAGTAGTTAAATAACCTTCTGCTTTCACAGAACTATCGGCAGTCAAATTTGAGATAGTATTTTAAGTCTTCTGAATTGATACAGATAGTCATATCATAGCAAAAGTCAGCATACAGTAGTGAAAATCACATTGGTTAAGTCAAGTATGATAAACTGCCAGTGAAAACCAGTATCCAAGTGAGGAAAAGCAGCTTGTTTATGAGTCTGAGTGACAGAGCCATGAAAAATGAGCCAAAACTATCACCAGTGACAATCCAATGAAACCATATAGTTTTCTCACTGCAGAAACTGGTTGACATTCTGTCTCTTAAGATAAATCAGGCAACAGCAGAACAACACAATAATCTTATCATCTCCTTTTTTAAAAAATAAGAAACTCTTAATATACATTGACAATATGATTAAGTATGTATAATGGGCAAGGAAATGCTCAATCAAGGCAGTCTGTTCCAGCTAATACTACTTTTGAATTATATTCAAAAGATCCATTTTTCTCTCTTTTATTATTTACAGTGAATTGTGAATAAAAAAAGAGTTATTACTAGATTTTGAAAATATTTCTAAATTTAGAACAAAAAATAAAATTTACAATAACAGTCAAGCCTGGTTTACTTTTTAGACCAATTTCTTCTTTGCTTTCCTGGTGGTAACATGGTTTGATTGGGTAAAAGTACTAACTATCTAATTGTATTGTATAAATATAATGCATTGATTTTAAGTTAACTCTCATGGGGAATTTTTCCATTTGCTATGAAAACTCATATGTAGTCATCAAAGTTATGTCTCAGAAAGTATCCTGTTTGATTTAAGTAGCTGAACATTCAAATGTGATATTTAAGTACCAATTTGATTAGGCGTTCATTTTTAAATGTTAGCCCTGACACTAATAAATTTCTTTTTTTCCCCTTAAAGTTGTATTGGAAGTGGAGTTTGCATATTCCGTAGATCTTCAAAGGCATGCAATGTTTTATAAGCGCTGTGTTCCACCAAACTTATAAAATGCCTTTAACTATTGAATTCAATGACAAATGAAATGAGTAACAAAGCATCTGTCCACTGATTTTTGTCCTATGAAGTGCTATGTCCACACTGTTCCTAAAAATCATTATACTTTTATTGTTCTCATATTATAGATGACATCAGGTTGTGTAATCCTGGCAGAGAAACACAGTAAATGTGGTTTATCCATCTGGGGATGGTGTAGCCCTGATCCAAATGAGAAAACAATTTATATATATTTGCCAGGACTAGCAGGAGTGCTGAAATCCAAGTGGTTCCCCTTCTCCCATTTTTAGTAAATCCGTTTACCTGCCATTCTTCTATTGGCAGAGCCGTACAGGGAGTGGAAGGACGGCTCCACAGAGCTCTTTGGCAAGTGCCAGATTAGAAAAACTGATTTGAACTTGAACACTCTCTGTACTGATACCATGGGAAAAGCTCGATTGTTCTTGTGTTGCTTGATTTTTCTAAAGATTCACAAACACCATTAGAAGTGATGTGCAGACACAGAATGAATATCCTTAATTTCACATGTCATACTAGCAATTTTTGTGAGGGGAATAATCCTCTTTGGGGATTACATAAGCATTGATGTGTCTACCTTTTGACCTCATTTTTTCACTACTGCTGTCTTCTGGATATAAAATAACTGAAATAAAAGATAGAAAACTCTTGAAAGAAAAGGTTATTCCTAAGGGAGATATTATTCCTTTAGTTCCTCCAAGAAGTTGTAATTGTATAAAGAATGGGAAAGATTTATTTTTTTTTTAACTTTAAATCTTTCAAGAAGAACTTTATGATGGACTGAAAGAGCAAAAAAGAGCAAACTGCATGAAAACAAATAATGTTTCAGTTAAAACCAATAGCAATTGTGGGGTTTTTTTTCTAATTAGCATTTTTTAACACCAGAAGAATCCCATAATATGTGAGGCAGCCGGTGCACCAAGCATGCTCACACACTTCTGAAGTTATGGCCCTTCTGGAAAGAACTACTGTGCAGTTCATATACTTGAATAATTCTTCTCTACATTTTTCTCCCTTTTGGTTCCTCTGCTACAAAGTTGTCTAGGCCTCTTCAGTGACCAAGAGGTAGCACTGCTAACATAGGTGATGCTTAGCCAATCCCATTATTAAGGGAAAGTGAGCAGGTAAAAGGAATCCTGGATAATTTTTAAAAAATAAAAAATTGTGTAGGGGGATAAATGTCTGCCGCTAGAATTAACAGATGATATGTGTCAAAATTATCTAGACTGCTTTCCGAAATTTCAAACACAAAACCAAAGCAGCAGTATGTAGCTTTAAGGATTAACAGCACAGAGAGGCCTGGAGCTTACATTATTTCGGGGAATATAGCTTTCCACTGATATACACACATAAAATCAACACATGCATGTAATAAATCTTAATCTGTAAGGCATTTTTTTAGCACTGTTTCAGTTCCAGAAATTCCTTCTAAAGCCAAATGCTAACAAAAAAAGTGTGACATACATATAATGCATATAAATTTTCTAAGTTCAAGATAAAACACTTCGGACCAAAGTCTCACTATGTATTTCCCATCTGCAAAGTAAAGTTGTTTTTCATGGTGAATAATACAGTATTTTGTCTGTGCAATTATCATTAGAACCAATACAATCTCTAAGAAATCAAAGGAGGAGCATATTAGTGTCAAATATATTAACAGCACAAAATGAAAGTTTTCCAATAAGACAGGATACTGATCTGGGTATGAGAAAGGATATTTCCCTTGCAAAAATTTAACCTGGTATAGATCACATCCTGCTTATCTTGACTTTGATGTGTATTCTGGTTCTGAAGAAGAGATTGACAGCTTATATACAAAGCAGAACTCATCTTGGAAGAGGCTGTTTCAGGTGAATATGGGTGTTTATTCATCTTGCTCTTCTGCACCAAGATATCCTTAAAAAGGGAGGACACTGCTATTAGAATCTGAAGGAAGCAAACCCATTCTTTTCATGGAAAAGCACATTCATATCCTCACAGATCTCTCTTATTCATATAATTACTAGATGCATCTATGCAAAATATGAATGGCCCTTCTAGAATAATACATATGGAGACAGCCATTTGTGTAAGCCTTTGGGGAAAATTTGGCAAATCAAAGTTTTCCAAGTCGCTGCCAGGAAACTACTTTGTCTAAGGTCTGACTGCTGCTCTGCACAGAGGCCTGTGGTCGCTGCAGAACTCAGCTGCTAACATGGGCTTCATGGGTTTCTGTTTAAGGAGATTCATCGCTTCACAAGATATTTTCTTCTATCAAATCATAACTAGGGTAATTTCACTGTATCATGAGCTTCCTACAAGCAGAAGGAAAAATGCATAAAAAGGTGTCCATTGATTTTGGTTTTGCTTTCTTTTATTGCCACTCCTAGGTATATTCTTTTCCAAAAGTAGTCTTTTTCTAATCATACTTGATATGAGCTTGTATTTAAAAGCTGCATAGTAATATGAAATAAAAATCCAGGAAAATACATTCCTCATCAAGCTTAGCTGGAGTTTTCCCTGAGCAAATAAGGCTTCAGACATGCCTTTAGAAGCAGTGGAGACTCATTACTTGCCATTAGGCAAGTAACTCCCTTCTTTAATTGGGAAGTCTTAGTTTTCTTTTCCACTTAATTTTGCCACATTAGTACACAAATACACAAATAAAAATATGACGTTTGCTAAATCATTCAACTCAATTCTGAAGACACTTGCCTGCTTATTAAGAAATTTCTCTCACTGCAACACTGTGAGCCTGAAGTCCTTCCTTCAACCTCATATCATTACTTGTTTTATTACCTTGATTTTTTTTTAGATTATGATATAAAATTACAAGATGCATACAGGAAAAGGAAATCTCCATAGATATTTTTATATGAAGCCTGGCATTGAGGTTTTTTTCCCTCCAGATGGCGGGAATAAAAGTAGTAAGTTCTTTTTAGTTTTCACCTTAGTCAATAAGGTGTTAATAGATTAAATATACCGAGCTTGTAAAAAGTTATGGGCAAAATGTCCTACAGTTAACGATGTCAAGAATCCAAGGTTATGTCCCTTCTGAAGAAGATTTCCCTCCCAAGAATCAAGGAGATAGTGGAATATCTGCATATTGTTGTCCATACGTATCTGAGAGCTAAATTTAGGCTGATGTCAACTTATCTGCCGGAGTAATTTCTGAAATACTTGATGCTGTGAACTCATAGAATCACAGAATGATTGAGGTTGGAAGGGACTTCTGGATATCATCTGTTCCAGCCCTTTGCTCAAGCAGGGTCACCTAGAGCCAATTGCCCAGGACCATGTCTAGATGGTTTTTTAGATGTCTCCAAGGAAGGAGATTACACAGACTCTGTGGTCAAGCTATGCCAGTGCTCACAGTGAAAAAGCATTTATTGATGTTCTGCAAACCTCCTGTGATTCAGTTTGTTCCCATTATCTCTGGTCTTAAAATATTCTCTTTTTTTACTACATGCATGAGGTTGCCTAAGGCCATAACATTCCTTGGCTAATTCATTCTACCGCCTTTCCTTTCACTTCCACATTTGATCATACTCAGCAAGGAATTATAAGAATCTTTGGTTAGACAACTGGATGTCCCTGCCTTTGATCCCCAAGAGGTACAATACCCATGTGAAGGGGGTTTATGGATCAGTGACCTGATCTCTTGAGGTAGCTATGTGAGATCTCGGTCTTTGTTCCTTAGGCAAGCAACTGCATTTATTTTCTTAATTCCATCCTAGAGAAATCCGAGTCTTATAGGAGCAAGAGCTCTATTAAGTTAATTGTTAGATAAGGAAACTGAAATCATAAATGGGAGTGATGCAGTCACAAAGTCAGTACAGCTACTTCAAAGAGTAGTAAGAAAAGAGTTTCAAGCTGTTTGCCACCTAAACACTAGCAGATAACAAGTAATTATTGTCTCAAACAGAACACATCTACGTTATCAATCTTCCTCATATCGGGGCAGGACATATTTTGGGTTTCTTGCCAGACTTTTCTGATGACTCTAGTTGTTTACATATTAAGCCTCTGGAATTTCATAGAGCTCTTCCCGGTGAAAGTTTTTTGGATTTCAGTGAAAATGTTATTATTAATATTATAAATCCTTATGTGATAGGATGGAGAATGCCACTTGCAACATATTAGCTAGCAAACAAAGGCAAAGACTTAAATATCAATGCATTATTCTGGCAGAAATTCTTATTCCCACAGTAGATGAGGCAGCATCAATTAATACAGAGAAACGCATAAGCTCTGTAGAAAAGAGGACAAAATTGAAGAGACAGGACGATATTCAAGAAGCAAGACCTGGTGCTGGAAACACCTGTATCACAGACATCATAAGAACAGCATGGACATCAATTAGTGGAATGGGAACACAGTAGCTTATGAGGAATGTCATGCTCAAAGTAATTTCTTAGTTGGTTTGCTTCCCCTGAGATGTGTCACTTTTGTCTCAAAGCCATTCTTTTCTAATGATATTATTTGAGTAAAGTAAAACTGTAATTTTCTAAGTGGAATTTAAGAATGTAAAAATACTCTCTTTTTTCTTGATGGTTTCCCGTTGGTCCACTCTGTTAGCAGACAGCCCCTTCTTAAGCCTCTCCTAGCAAATCTGAGTCTTTCTAATCCTTCTTGTTCTGTTTGTAATTTATCTGGCTTTGTAATGCTTGGTGCCCTGATTTGGCATTCATTTTGTAGTTTATGTTTCAGCAATTCAGACTAGATATTAAAAAGAATTTTTTTACTGTGAAGGTGGTGAGGCACTGGCACAGGTTGCCCAGAGAAGTCGTAGATGCTAGAAATGGATGATCTTTCAAGATCCCTTCCAATCCAAGCCATTCTTTGATTGTATGAGTTCCCTCTAATATTTAATATCTTAACAGAGTGTTTGAGTTATAGTGTTGACCCATACCAATAGAATACAGATTCTAGTCTAAACTGAAGCATGTGGTAGTGGAATATTCTTGAGGTACTCCAGTAACACTAATGGCAGTGGCAGGGAAGTAAATCCATTCAAAATATCAAGAGTTCACTGTTACTGGTATTCCTTGGAGGCCAAGGGGTGTTGGAGTTTTCGGTTGGGTTAGGTTTTTTTAATTTTTATTTTTGTGCTGGAAATCTCTTCACTTTTAGTTTGGTCTCCTGTGGTGGTGCTTCATAGCAAAGCAAAGAAATAACATGGAATACAAAAAGGAGTTAACTGGTTAAATGTTGTTAATTTTTCTGAAAAAAAATACATAAGTTTTATTAATTGCTTTTTTGTGCAATTTTAGCCTAATATATTCTTAGTTCTGACAGGCATTCAGCTCTGAAAGGAGTCCTTTATAATAATAAATATGATGAACTAAAACATAATTTTCCTGTTTACTGTATTACCATGACAAAAATTTAAAAAAGCAACTACTAATGGAAGCAGACATAGAGATGCACTAGACACCTTCAAAGTGATGTATAGCAGTTATGCTACCCGAATTCAATTATCTCTAAAGAGTATTCATGCACAGATTGTGGTTTCTCTGCTTGTCTCTGATAATTTAGCCACAGTCTGATGCAACAGTAATGATTTTGTTTTATTCTCGGTTCCTTGTTCCCTCTAAAATGTTTGCTGTTCCCTTAGGAGCCCTTTCTCTTTACAAACTGAATAATTATTTGATCGTTGACACTGCCACTGATTTGTGGAGTAACAGGATGATTAAGTATATTGGCAGAGTGCCTCATTTACCTACTGATAGGCAACAAACCCTTTGTCTCTTTTCTATTTTATGATTTTTCATCTCTTTCCTTCTATACTTCACTGAGCTCATACTAGCAATTGACCTGCAAAGTGGAAATGCAGGTGTGTTTCATGATGGCTTTAGGCAAACAAAAAAATCATCAGTATATGCAAGAGTGAATCAATTTTTCCATTTTCTGCAAGAATAAAATAGCCATATTGAGGCATCTCTGTCTGAGCATTCCTGAAATCCGCACAGCGCAGCATAATTGCTTGCAGAGACGTGTTCTAATTGGCAGCTTAAGGAAAGAGATATAGACAGTTTCTACCACTTTCCACATGGAAAGTTCTCTGGAGATTGTTCAAACAATTAATAGACATTTCTGTCTTTCTGCCCAAGGTGCATAACTTGAAAATGCAGATGAAATGATAGCAACTCACACTTTGAGGAGTCTCTGGACTTTTCCCAAAGCGGATGGCATTCTCTGGAAAGAGACGCTTGGCAGGGGGAGGATATGTTTTGTACATACTTTACACTCTTCCTCCTGTTATTTTATGTATATGTGTGCATATGTAAAACATTACATCTGAATTTTTCCCCTATAAATTCTGGAGCTGTATTTTTACTGTTGTGAACAAACTAATTGGTTCACTATGGATGCTGAAGGCTTGCATATCGCTTAATCAGTAAATATGGTTGTATTTTCTCTTTTTGTCATGCTGAGTTATTTCAGTATTTTTCCTACATCTTCTACTCTCCCTAGGGTTAAAAAAAAAATCTCTTAATTTGTTTCTTTTGGATTTGTGTTTTGAAATGGATGATGAAAATACTGCAACCCAAGGAGTTTGTTTTAAACATGTGTTTCATAAAAAAAAGTGTTTGTGTTTTCCTTGGGTGGATAACTGAAAAAAAGAGTTTACTAGTATAGTGAATGATCATTTTAGATACCCCCTGGTATTGAATAAGGTTAAAAAAAATTCCCAAACAGTCCCACTTATTTCCCACGTGATCTGTATTGGAGGCGCTACCTTCATGGTGTACTTCTGCAGTGAACGACAGCATCTTTCATACTGTCTTGTAGCTTGAGCTCTCACCTCAACCAGAGAGGCTCACTACTTTCTCAAAGTAGGCTCCCTGCTACCATGAACTCTCACTCTTGCAGTCACCTTGTAATCACAGCAGACACAGCAGAGGCCTCCCTTGGGAGAGGTGTAGAAAATACAGCCTTTTTAAGTGCAAAGAGCTGTTGCTTAGGGTACTCCTCGCTCCAGGTGAGAGTGTGTTTATGTGGTAGATTAAGTACATGCTTGTTAAAAAGGGAAGCTTAGACAGATTGTTTTTACCCTTACGCATCCTTTATATTTCACATCCCATTAAAATCATGGTATAGGAAAGTAATTATTTTTCAGCAGATAATTTCAATTAAACTCACTGATCCTTAAGATGTGTTTTAAGTTTTTATCTGATCATCATCCCATACGCTGGTTCCAGAGAATACACTGGAGGAGAGAGCATAGAATAAGATCAATCAAAAATCCTTCTGCTGCTTCTTCGCTCATGTAAGAGCTATTTGCTTTGCTGCAGCAAATGATGGCACGTTTACGTTGTAGACGTATTACTGTGTTCCATGGTACTGAGAACCTCATGTCCCATTTACCTGACTTGAAAGCTTATCGTAACCATTATCGCTTTCTTCTACAGCAAAGTCCAGCCAGCTGGCTTTTCTAATACATAGTTATTATAGAGGAAAAAAATAAAATAATATTCCTCAAATGCTTGTTTCTTTTCCTTTTTCCCTATTTCACCTGAATAACATCACCTGGAATGAATTTATACTCTAGATAGTGTCACATTGCAGCCCTTGTCTGTCTTCGTAATACAGTTGTTTTCATAAAATATATTTCAGCTTTTGCTGTTCAGGGCAGGTTCCTATAGCATTAACAGATGTTAGCTTTTAAAATGAGCACTTTAACTGTGGTAAATAGAGGCTGTATGCAAAGATTAAGCATGGTCTGCTGACAATGAGTGTACTTACCTTTTCTAATGCTTTATTCCATGGAATTTGTTTTTACTCTTTCTGTTTACGGAGGAACACTATTGCAATATAACTTTTTTAAGGTGCGATTGAACTGTACTTCAAGGAGGGTTTGTCGGAAGAGAAAGGTCATTTTGATCTGAAAATCATAAGCTTCTGAAATACTGGAAATATTTCAAAGTCTAAGGGCTTCCAGAACTTTGTCCTCACCTTCCAGGCACAATGGCAGGATAAGCATCCATGCCATAGTACTGAAAGGAGGAGGAAGCTCTGCTTCCATAAATATCTTTCAACTGTCAGTTGGAGGATGAATATGAACTTAATGAATAGTCCAGACAGGTTCAGGATGTGGGAAGGAAAATAGACCTAGCAAATGGCTTGTTTTGAAGTGGACTGTGCTGAGAAGACTTGCACATCCTGCATGTGCCCAAACATCTCAAATTTGGCAATACCCATAGATTTCAAAATCACAAAGTCATAGTTTCAGTCTTGTTTACATGTATTCAACTTCTGGACCTAACAATGGAATGAAAAAGAGGATGTCTAGTCATTCTTTCATCCCTTCAGATGCTGGGAAACCCAGGTTGTGCAACATTGGATGTAGCTCCTAGTTACTGCATGCTGCAACCCATCCATGGAGAGGTTCACTAGCATGATAGTCTTTAGAGCTCTTAGAGGATTTTATTAGATGTAAACAATGCTAGTGTTTGTTACTATTGCCAAATAAAAGTTTGTTCACATGTGTACATGCTACTTCACTTTGAGGTAAAGACAAGGCCCACCAGTGGTCTTATGACCAGCTGCCAAGTGGGAGATGCCTACAAGCTTTACTGATATCATCGTCCAGTGGGTTTATCCTGCAGCCACATGGTATGTGCAGCATGACACAGGACAGACCTGCACCTCAGGTCAACTCTGAATCTCTAAATCCTCAATGTGCAATAGTCTTCCAGTTAGGACCACTACAGGTGACAAAACCAGACATATATTTGTCCTCATTTTTCCTTTTTAACACATTGACAACCACAAGACAAATTATAAGAGCATTTTTATGGGTTTAGGCTTAATCATTTTTATGGTAATAGCAAAGAAATTCTTCAAACTTCTTGAACACATTTTTTAATATCTATTTTGTAACATAAATTTTGTTGGTGAATAAGCATTGTTACATGTTATATAGGAAATACTGATGCAAAGCAAGTGGTCAGCAGACTCAGGCTATACAAATGTAACTAGGTGTGCTAGCAGTAAAGGCAATTCAACATTTAATTTTTCTGCCACCATAAAAACTTAGTGCAGATTTCCAAATCAAGCAGTTGCCTAGCATTGTAAATGCAATTATTTCCCCTCTTTTGAGTTTGCATCCCCATGCTTCTGTTAGTCTTTATTCCATGTCCATTGTAACCTCAGGTGCCTTGCTTTCTGTAGTGAATTTCTCACTTTCTTCTTCATGGTCTGCCATGTGTCTTTACAGTGGTCAGTGTATATCCGCGCTGCTGTCCGCAAAGAAAAAGGATTGCCAATCCTGGTGGAACTGCTTCGAATAGACAATGACCGGGTGGTATGTGCAGTTGCTACAGCTTTACGAAACATGGCCTTAGATGTCAGAAATAAGGAGTTAATAGGTACGTTCTTTCCAAACAATCTGTATATTCTGTGGGGTTGGGCTTTTTTTTTTTTTTCTGCAGTTTGCAGCAGAATGAGCACAATGAAAATAATTATTCTCACATTTCTAGCACAATTTCTTCAATTCTTTCTCTAATGTGTCATATTCACATTTTGTGTGACAGCTTAGTGCTACATTGCAAGGAATTGTTAAATTAATAAAACATCATGCAGTGTTTCATGATCTGTCATACTGTAATCTCTAGAAGAAAAGCAATGGCTTTGTTTTCTGCTTTAGCACTTCATTCCTAGGCTGGCAGTAGCACTTGCATCTTCCAGATTGAGGATTAAAGCAGAGCAGCCACTCCTGATCCTCAGATTGTCTATTGCAAGTAATTTTGGGGTCATGAAGTGACAAATCATAAAGATTTTAAGGTTATTCCAGGGATGTATGGGGCATATTAGTAGCTCCAACAAGAGAACTGAGAGATGCTTGATTCACAAACACTTATGCAGTAATGGAAGACAACAATAATTTGCATAAATCATTGTTGCCCCTGAATTCTTATGGCATAGTAAATAAGCATCTGAGGGTTTGGTTTTTTTTTATTTTGTTCAGGATTTTGGTGGGATTTTTTAGCTGAAATTCATCCAAACACTGTAGATCATTGAATTTTTAATTTCATGTTCTCATAATCATCACCTCCTTGGTTTTGTACTATTTCAACAGGCATGACAAAATTATTTCTACTTTTTCTGTACATTAAGAGCATATTTTTATTCGTTTTTCTTTTGTTAATTTGATATCATTACAGCATATTTCTCTTTTAATTACAGAATTCTGCAAATAGACATTTTGATCATAATGTTTTATTATTTGTATCCAGTGCTATCTCAATGTTAGAGCTTCATTACAGTAGTGTTCTATAAGTTGTTAAAGCAATTGCTCCCCTCCATGTTGTGTGAACTAGAGAAACTTCACTGGCAAAATGTTTTAAAGTGAATAGAGTTAGAGGTTGCTGCGTAATGTAAATCTGCTGTGGTTGCCCAGGAACTGAACTCAAGACTGGTGCTTAACCTGCAAGACTATCCAGCTTGTTCAGATTTTGCTCATGTTACAGTTGATAAAATTGGCATGAAATTAGATTTGTTCAATGTTTTGTGCTCAGCTTTCTTGAGGCAGGAGGCTGTATATGTGTTCTTAGGGGTTTTTTTTGTTGTTTTATAGATTATATAAAATAGAAATTACTGTTGAAGCAAGTATATCATGCTACCTAGTCTGGATTAATAACAGACATTTTTTTTCTCTCATGATCCACCTCCACATTCTGTCTACAATATGCCATAATCCCTATTATTTAACATCTTATTGTTTGTGGGACTTCCTCAATAGGGTTCACAAACCACATTCATGCTGAGATTTCTTCTATATTCTCTTATCCCTGCCTACTAACATCAGGAAAAAGCTCTTTGAATTTGAACTTACTGAGTATAAACATGGTATGTAATGCCATGGATTATGCTAGATATGGTTACCTTTTCTCTGCTCTGATTATTATTTTTTAATTGAAAGTTTTATTTTCTTTCCAAATCTGCAAACTGTATTTAGAAAAGTAAGGCCTAATGTGAAAATGGAGCTGTCATAACATGATGTACCATTCAAAATATTCAGTAAATTATGGATAATAAGCTTACTTAACATCCACATTTTAATATTTTATGGAATTCTTGGAGAACATGTGATATAAATAAACATGAATTTTCAAAGGATGGAAAAATTCTGTTGAAAATAATTACCAAATAAATTTATTTATGTAGTCAACCTGTAATGGCTATGTGGTGCTGCTCATATTCAAGTTATTTGTGGGGTGGTTCCAGGGAATTGTACTTTATAATTGCAATACAAATCTGCTACAGTTATAGGAAAATCAAAACATGCCAATATGACATGGACATTATAATTCCTGAACCATTTTAGCTGTGAATCTTGAATTTACTCCTTAAGATGATGGTTTTTAAAGGTGAATTGTTCTCCTGTATATATAGTAAAATTGTGTAAGTAGAATTTATTTTTGTTATGTATCTGTAAAGCTCTCTTTTCAGTGGTGCTGTTGTTCCATACCTGGGGGACAAATTTTTACTGAAATGTGCCAGTGAATGAGCTATTTCTTCCTGTAGCTGCCAAGCAGCCCATAAATCACTGTTGAGGCATCTTGCAAATATGTCAGAAAGCCTGGTAAGATCCAGAATCACCTGTACTGAACTAGAAAAATAGAAAGGCTACTTTTTTTTATTTCTTTTCTTTCTAGACTGCATTGAATTGACCAATCTGTTTCAGTTTCCACACAGATCTATCAACTGTGGTGTTATATCATGAAAGGCTGGTGCCAGGCTTCTTTTATAATTTGTTTGAGCCAACCCCATAACACCATCTTCTTTATTTATACTGAAGTCTTCCTCCTGGGTTTCATTTTGGGCGTGCTCCATGTCCTGAATACAACCTCTTTTTACTCATTCTTCATATTTTTTGTATTGTACCATGTGTCTCTAGGCCAACACAGTGGGAATATTCATCTTCCTCCACAAAATTAAACCGCATCCAGACAAACACAGAGTAAACTTGCCCTACTTAGTTCTGGCACTAGGTAATCCAGCACATGGTTTTCCCTCCTTGGGAATACTGCCTAGTTGTGTTCCTGGTCTCCTTCAGACCACATTAATTTTCTACTAGCCTTTCAGCTACATGAAATACTATGTTGCTTCCCAAAAGTACACCCCGTGAAAAAGCTTATCAGCCTTTTCTCTCTACCAGCAGCACTACAGATGAGGGAAGTGGGTCTTGAAAAGACCTAATGTTGATGTCTGGTTTTGGTTCTTGGGTTTCAGCAGTCTAAGACGCGTAACACCCCTGTGACCCATTGGGCCCCACCATTTTATGGCTTCATTTCATGTTCTCTATAAGCATTTTGGGATGCTTGTGCTCCCCTGATTTTGACCGGGTGTGCTTGTTCTCCTTCCTTGAAGCAGGTTTTGTCTCCTCCATGGATCTCCCTCCAACCCCCCTATAGGCCTCCAAATTGACCAAAAATCACAATTTTTTGCATTTGATATTCAATTCAATAGAGGATTCACTTCTGTCCCACAGCTTCTCCAAGCGTTTTGTCAATGAGCTCTGTGCTGTCATACTCATATTCCTTCCTTCTTCCATTCTCTTTCACTCTTTCAAAAAAGAAAATGGAAAAAAATAGAATAACAAACTCACTCTTCTGTGTCCTTTAATGCTATATAGGTACCTTAATATGAGGATATGGCATTCTTCTCCCTCCCTTAGGAATCTCGTTCTTAACCTGAGGATTACCTGTGGTAGGTTTCTAGTCAGCCTAGTGCCTCACATTGGAGCTGTCCCACTGCCTTCCCTGCAGTGAGTGTACCTACAGACTTCTGTTCTCTAAAGCCACACTCTGTTGGGAATGATGTCAAAGAAGTTACTGATCTAGAATAAAGGTTTTTTCTTTTGAAAAAACTTGGATCAGCTGAGAGGGGCAGAAAGACTTCAAAATAAATACAACTCCTGTAAACAGCATCTCTGGAGGATGATTTTTTTTTTTCCTTGCATTCTCATCTGCCCCAGCAACCATTAGTGGTTTTCTAGTCGAAACACCTTCCACACAGTTGTCTGGACTTTCAGGAAACTTTCTGTGTGTCATCTGACCCTGCACTGCAGAACTGTGTCCTACTTAAGACAAACTCTGTTTTCCTCCCTGGAGTCTCCCAGCCAGCACCGGCACAGCAGCCTCCCTCCTTGCTGGTTTCTCTTCCCACTCAGGATGCGAGAATGCTTTCCAAATCAAGACTCCCCCATTCAATCTTCACTGTCAGTGAAATTTTTAAAGGCTGAATCTCTGTCCCCAAAATATATATTTGCTTTGTTCTTGTATGTGTATAGCATTTAACTTTGATTTTAAATTACAATTATTGTGACATTTTAAAGTGCAGTGGTGGTCTTTCAGAAGAGGTAAACTGATTTTTCAGGCTGCCCCAGGTGAGAACTTTTTCACTACTCATGTAGAAGAGAGTATGTACAATACAGGATTTTCACTCTTGAATTACAGTTTAGAACTTATATGAGTATTGCATTTCATACTGTTTAGCACTAGGTCCACAGGGTACAGGCTTTGGAGTGAATGCATAGCTAGAGGTAAAATGTATAAAATTGCAGTGCACAGTTTTGTGCGTCGGGTCTTTGTATCAGTTTTCACTTATTCTGACAGTGGTTTATAATGCTGTTCCAAGTCAATGTTGATTGGGAGAAGTATAGTACTAGTAATTCAAGAGCATCATTCTTTCTCTTGACCTGTATTTTTGTCATTAAAACTATCTTTTATTTAATCACGAAAATTGGAAGTATTTTCATCAGTCCTTGAAAAAAAATTAGGACAATTCCATCTAAAGGTTTTTGATGGCTTCTTGTCTTGTGTAGAAAATGTGTTATTACATATCTCTTCCCTTAAGAACAATCCGTGTGTCTATTCAGAGCTCTAGATTCTAGGGAGTTTGATGAAATATTGAAGGCTATTGCTGTAAAAGGGTGATTCAGATAAGTGAAGTTAGTGGCACAATTTCTTGCACCTTCATAAGGTTTTGAAACAAGTCCTGAAACAAGGTATGTATCAGGGGTTGTTTTGTAACAATGGTTCCTGAGTTAGGAGCTAGTTGGTGTCAATATTGTATAATTCTCAGTTCACTACTCATCTCTTGGTAATGCAGGTATAAGTTATGCACAAAAATCAAGGATAGCATATCAATTAAATTGCTGCTTAATGTGTATTTGAACCAGGTTAACCTTACTAAGTGCCTAAAAGTTCGGTATCCAGTATATCTGTATTAGACCCTCTTATAGCTGACAGAGAAAGCAAGACCCCCAGGAAGTGAATTATTTATTCAACATGCGATAAAATGGATCTCACCCTCTATTACTGTCTCACCATTGTTGAGTGATGAAAGAATTCTAGGGAATGTATAAATTGTAAATGAGTGTGTACCTTGCTATCTCGTGAGCAGTGTGGATCTGTTTGAGTGCCTGAAATAATTGTTATTTGTTTCAAAATGTTATTGCTAAACTTGAGAATGTTTTTTTGAAATACATATCAGGAGTTAACAACTCTAATGAATTGTTAGACTCACAGAGTAATTCAGATTGGAAGGAACCTAAGGAGGTCATCATGCCCAGCCTTGCACTCAAAGCAGGGTCAGGTGTACTATGTTGATTCACATCTGGAAAGATTTGCTGTTAGCTGTTCTGCTGAAAACACATCAGAGACAAGTGTTTGCATTCTCACAGCAGAACATGACTCTTCTGGAGCATGAGTAAGTATAGGGGGCTCCCCTATCTTAGAACATGGCCACATTTTAAGACCCTAACTTTGTGTCAGTTTTAGTAATAAATTCATATGAAAACAGTGTTCACTTTTGTAGTTAAAAGAACAGCAGCTGTAAGAACTTCTAGGTCCTCGTAAAGCACATTGACAGAGGTTGTGGGGATGGGTTAGGAAATGATCGAATATGCCGCTTTTATCCCACTTAGAGCGTCTACATGCAGTTCTTTCTTTTTAAATGTGAGCAGTTCTGAATTTCTCACACATATGTATGCAAAGATGTGAAAGAGAGACACTGAATTTTTTAATTGAATTTTAATTGACTTATAAAGTAGTTTAGTCACTGAAATGTTAAATTGACATGAACTGACAATGCACAAGATGCTAGAAAGCATTTTGTGCATCAGACATTTGTTTTGAAGAAGGTGAAGACAGAATGTATGCTACAATTTGTTTAATTTGTCAGTTTTTATTTCACTTCATTTGTTGTGTTTAATAATTGAGCTATGCAAAACCTTTATTACAATAAACAGATACTTGGATAAGAGGCTGTTATAAAGAAGTTGATTTAGGAGATGGAAGGTATGGCAACAAATTAATAGCTGTGCTGCTTACTCTATATCAATGAAGAGAAAGACGCTAGTTAAGGTGGTAAGTGCATAATTAAACTTTGATGTTTTATAACACCTATATGGGAAAGTCCAGACTCCCTGGTTTCTATTGTTGTATACATAAGTTAGCTGAGAATTTAAACTCATAAAATTTTAGATGTTAAATATTTTTCCATTACAGTGTAAAAGCTTTGGGTCTAAGAGATTTTTTACTTTCCATGTGCCTTCAACCACTTATGCATTGCCTTCTACTCCAGTTTGTTTCAAATATATTTCTGACAAGGAGACCTAGTAGTTACAGAGGTTAGGAAAGGCTTCTTTCCTCAATCATTTCTGATTAAATAACATTCTTGACCGACGGGCTTTTGAGGGAAAAACAGGGCTGGTAAAGCTGAATTCTCATTTTTAATATTGAAGTCAAGATCAGGCATTTCAAGATTAGATTAATTCTTTTACATCTGAACTTCCCTGTTGCCTAAATATAACTATGTGGATTTGGAGGGGGTTTTCTCTGCCTGAACCGTCTTAAAAAAGCTGATATTTCAGCCAGTCAAGCAGGCATGGACTGCAGACAGTAAGATAAAAATGGCACTTCTAAATATTCATCCCACTTATCCCTGTCACCTAAAGTCTTGGATCATACAGTGGGATGGGACTTGTATGAGGACCTAGATAAGTAGCCAGAGATTGAGTGGGTACTTTTGAGTTACTGAAGATGAGCAATTAGGATCCCATCAGATGTTGTTCTGATGATGTAGAATAAGTACTGTCCTGCTCCCCTTTAATTAGCTGGGAGGACATTGAAAGGACGCTATTTAAATAACTACAATTTTTTCATTGTTACTCAAAACAACAGATAACTGTATGCAGTCTCAGATCTAGGATAACAAAGAATACCACTTTCACAGATCTGTTTCTTCATTGTAATGCTAAGTCAAAGAATCACACAGCATTTTATCTCCATAAAATAAGATCAAGATGCCTCACAATACTAACCACAACCCAGCCCCAGGTCAGCTGTTCCCTGTGACAGCAGTTTTCCTGCAGAGGAATACCTGGAAGTGGCTGTGTTCCTGTTTCAAATGCCAGAGTTTCAAGAGAATCATAGAATCATTAAGGCTGGAAAAGACTTGTGAGGTTATCCAGTCCAACCATCAGCCCAACACCACCATGTCTACTAAACCATATCCTAAAGTGCCACATCCACACACTTTTTGAACACCTTCAGGGAAGAAGACTCCACCTAATCATTATAATCTTCATTGTTGCACCGTGACAGCTTATCTAGATAATAGCAGTAATTTTAAATGATGCAATATAATGTTTTAAGGTTTATAAACCTTTAAGTGTTTGTTATAGTTTTTATAAATTTGTATTCACATTCAGTACTGCTTTAGATTCAGTTCTGAGTGCAGGTAATAAAAGTCACAAAATCTTGTGGAGGTGGCCCAGGTATCCCTAGATTCAGCATGACTGCCAGAAACAGCAACACCAGAAAACCACAAGCAGGCAATGAATGTGCCTTTTCACTTCATTTATGTTCATTTCGCAGGTAAGAAAGTTCCCCAGCCTGCACCTTACGTTCAGTTTGAGACAAACAATTTCTGTTTGGTTCTGTTCTTCTGTACAAGGTAGAAAGCAATTAAACCGTAACTGTATCCACTGTTCTCACTCGGAAGATTGACATTTCAAACAACTCGATATTAATTTTCATCTCTGTTTCTCAGTATGTTCATGCTGAGAAGTGCTACTTATCTTTTGAAAGTTTGGAGTTCAAGTCTAAAAAGTGCATATAATTCAGTCACTTATTCCATAAAACATACAAAAGTAGAAAAGAAAGTGTCATAAACTGCCAGAGTAATTTTAAAAGTACTTTTAAATCTGTGAGGAATTATCCTAAATCTGCAAAGTGGTTTTGAAAGTTAAAGTTTTGTGACAGCCTTACATTAACAGATAAGTATATCAAAACAGATGTTTCCAGCTTGTTCTGTATCGACTTCAATTCATGGAACAGTGAGATAGTTTTATTCTGTACAAGACGTAAAATAACCTTTTTTTTCCCTGAAATCCTTATCAACTTAAGCAATTTTCAAATGATAGAAATTACATATATGGCATTTTTTTACTGAAAGCACTCTTTTCTTTGAAGAAACTAGAACTTCTATCCTATTCATAACACATGTTGATGAAAGAGAGTAGAACATGGCAGATAAATTAGCATTTGGTAGAGGAATGGAACATCTTTTTCTCACACGTGAAGACGCTGGGAATGTGGCTAGGGCACTGTAGTTGCAGAGGAAGTTGGAGGTGGAGCTGATAGAGTTTTGTTTTTTTTTTTAAATTTGTGTTGATTAAATTAAAACCATCTATAGATTGCTTCCAGTCACGTTAATAGCATTTTTTTCTGTGCATCTGCATCCTTGCACAGTTGTCCTTGCAATATGTCATACAATCCTAATTCATGAGTTAGATGTTGACAGATGAAATGGCAATACACAATGTCCCTCTCCCCACAGGTGGCTTTGAGGCACATTCAGACTTCGATCTCAGTGTTCCCAAACTTGTTTTGTGCATATTTCAGATTCTGTGTCCCCACATAAGAGGACTATACTAGCATGTGGGCTAACACATAAGTATAATACCTGTGGATATGCAGTACAGGTGTTTGTCATCATTCATTAGATAAATATTTGGACCGTAAAATGTCTCATTTTCCCAGGATGAAAATATGACAAAGGTGAAAAATATCAAAGAATCAGTGTTTAAAGCATGCAAGATTAGGAAACTGTACGGATGTCTGGATTCTTACAAATGGCACTCTAACTAAAACTCAGTGCGGTTCAATTGAATTTAGTTTCTGTTTCCATTTCTGACCATTACGTCAGAGTGTGGGTGGTGATTTGCAGTTGCCTGACTATATATGGAAAGTGATTGCATTTCTCTGTTGGATTATATGTATTCTGTGTCAAAATAAGGGCGATCCTAGTGTTATTTTAGTCTTTGATAGTTACACCAAGGGAACTCGGTCTCTTACTTGGTTTCTGCGTGACATTTTCAGATGCTGCTGTTTTCTTAAAAAGTAATTGCTCTTTATGAAGTTCTTTGCTGTAGTCACAGACTAGTAGTTTCCATTATTTATTACAGCTTTTAGTGTTAAAGGCTCTTGTTTCAGATAATATTATTAAAACTTCAAATATCCTTTTGATTACAGGAAGCAGAGTAATAGTCTTTTGCTTCAGTCTTTATAAATGAATTCTTGTGTTTCCTCATGAATCTTATACCTTTAGGTGCAAGTAGTATCCCTAAAAAGGCAGTGGCTGAGAGCGCTGTCACTGTGATTTATCTTTCTGTTAATTTCTGAGGCTTTTCTTTTGGATGGTGGTTGAGTAGGTCTCAGATTAAATCAGCTTGCACCCCTACTTAACAAGCGATTTTTAAAAACATCCCAACCTGCTGTTTCATGCCTATAATTGCTGGGAAGGAATAGCAGCAATTTTGTCATATGCAGTTACAAAATATTAAAATGATAAATTCTCTTCATCTGAGATAAGTGAGGAAATAATCAATTTGTTGTGGGGCCTTATTATCATAATTCCGTAAGGTAAGACTGTGATTCTAGTACTTAATATCTCAATGGGCTCTATTAAACAAAAATAAAGAAATCTAGTTTTCCTCCCAAGGAAGGCCAAGAGAACCCTGAGAATCAGCTTCAAAGCTCCATTAATCTCTCCATGGTATCTCTATAAAATTGTTTGAAATCTGGTATTACTGATACAATCTTTAGTACTATTATTTTTTTCATTTTTCTTTTGCTGCTTCTTCTGGCTGTGTTATGTAAGAGATTGTGCAAACATGAAAAAGATATAATGACTACCCCCTAGAGTTAGGAATTTTATGTATTTATAATGAATAATACTTTATACTGATAAATCAGACTTCAGGAATTGATCTAAGAAAGCATTTATATGTGTTGCTGCTTAAACCTATGCTTTTTTGTGTAGAAATGTAACACGCATAATGCAATTTGAAAGATCAAGTTAAGACAATACTGCACTTTGTTAAAACTCGTAATTGAAGTAATTTCTTTTTTTTTAAAGAAACTAGATAATTTATTATTTTAGATGTGATCCATCCTGTATTCCAGAATGAAGATTTTGAACAAACTTATCAGAAAATCAGACCCAAAGAGATAATATTGAGAATTTCAAAATTCAAAAGTTACTTGTCTCTGTGGGCAGTCTTAACTGTCAAGTAATTGCTCACAGTCAGGGATACATATGCTATGAACTTCACGTGGATACAAAAATCCCAAAGGATTCAGTAAGACCAAATTCTGACTTTTGTTGCACTGACAGACTGAAGCCTTCCCTACAAACTGAGCAAGTAAGTTTATATTTTGAATGATTTTCTTAAATTACTCAGTAAACTTCATTGTTCAGATGGATTAAAAGGAGGTACACTGCCACAAGATCATGCAGTATCCACATGAATTTCATAGTATGCATTATTTTTCTTAGACTGTGTAACCATAAGTAGACACCATCCCTACACTGTCCCATTAAGTAGTTGTAGACAACAGTAAGATCTCTTCTTAACCTTCTCTTAATGCTCAGAAAATGCATTTCATGTATGTTTTGTGTTTTAGTCCCCTGACTGTCTTTGAGGTTCTCCACTGGACTCCAATATTGCAATGTCCTTTTTGTACTGAGGAGATGGAAACAGGATGTGATACTCTAGGTGTAGTCTACAGGCAGAATCATTTGAGTCTAGAGAAGAATCATTACTTGGCTAGATAATACCTAACGTAGCCTGGGATGTGGCTGGCCTTCTTTGCTGCAAGAGCACATTGTGGACTCATGCTCCACTTGTCCACCAGCACCCCTAAGTTCAGGGTTTGAAAACCTGCTTTTAAGCTAGTTCACCACCAGCCCGTGCTGGTGCTGAGGGTTATTTCATCCTGGCTGCAAGGCTTTACGTATGCCTCCATTGAAATTTGAGGTTCCTATTCAGTTGTCCATCTGAATAGCATTCCTGCCCTCCAGTATATTAACTGCTCCTTCCAACATCATGTTTTCCACAGTTTTTCTGGGAATGCTTTCTATCCTATCATTCAGGTTGTTAATGAAGATGTTAAACATTATTTTCCCCAGTATTACCACCTGTGGGACACTATAAGTAACCATCTGCTGGCTGGATTTCTTACTGGCAATTACCCCCTTTTGACCACAGCAGTCCAGACAGTGTTCCACCCAGGGTATCCATCCACTTATCTGGCCCAAATCTCAGTAAGGATGCTATAGTGAATAAGAAGTGGGTAAGTCGACATGTTTGTTGTTTCAGGCCATGAAGAACGAACTCCGAAATTCCTAAATCAGAAGTGGATAAACACAATTTTAATGTGTTTAACCTCAGTGACATCAGTGCGTATACTTAAGTTACTTCAGGACAAGTTTCAGCAAATTTTGAACCACAATTTTAGTGTGTCGATGTATAAGAACCAATGTCAAATAATCTTGGAATCAATGCCATGATAGCATAATTGCCACTAAATTCACGTAGACACAGAAATTTCCTTTATTTACCTGAGAGGAAATGACTAGAGTAGCTCAAAACATTGCATTTTCAGAAAGGGACTGTACTTGCAGATTTTAAAGGAGAAATACTGCATGAATGTCCTAAATTTTGGAATTGGTTACTTCAAATTCAGTGGCAATAAATATAATTTCCCTAGTGTTCAGTAGTGATGCCTGTCATGAAACAGATCTTACTAATCACATGTACACTAATATATTCTGGTCTAATTTGTAATTCGATTACATAGCAATAACATGGATTTTTAGTTATTGCAGATTCATGGGAAAAAAGTGGTCATTGTAAGAAGTGTAATCACAAACACTCTTACGTCCGAAGGCACTTTCAGTCCTCTCCTTTATGGTAACTTCCTTCAACTTCACCTCTGTGTATCATCTGCAAAATTATCCCCATATTAAACTGACCTAAGCTCTCTTTGACTTAAATCTTTATATATGTATGAATATATACACACATTATATATGTGTGTGTTTCTATGTGGATATGTATATAGATTTTATTCCAACCTTCTGCCTGCACCAAAAGTGAAAGGAAAGCATGTAATGAGGTACATATGTATATAGAAAGGTACTCCTTTCATTTAAAAAGCACATATTATGGCCACAATTGCAACAACCTCAATAAAATATTGTAGCTGTCAGCCTAATCTTATCCTCATGGAAGCTAGAAGGAATTTTTCCATCAAATTCCTGAGAAGCGGGATTCAACTCAATAAACAAAGCAGTATTATTAAGGTAGAGTGAGTAGGATGAATCTGTGCTCATTATCAGTGCCAAACAGTGGTGAAGTCTGCTTTAAATTAATGAACTCAGTATGAGAGCAGAGAAAGTGAAGGTACAAAGTTTTTTGACTAGGTAAAATTTGTAGGTGCTTGGTAGTGAATTAAGAACTGAATTTGTCTTTTCAGTCATGACATAGGCTCTAAGCAACTGTTTTAAAGGGACTAATATTCTGTTTTCAAAAATGGAGTTGGATGCTAGTTCAGTCACCTTGGTCCTTTGAAAATATTGCACTTTCCCCACTAAGTGTATTTCATTGAAATGAATTCATATTCAAATATAATATTATATAAAACTGTTCCTTGTTGGTAGTGGAATTTCTATATTCACATTAAAATTATAGATTCTCAGTTGATTGATTTAGCATGTTTAGGAAATTACAATTCTTTCACCTTAGACATGGTAATTCACCCTGAGGCAAGTCAGTGGCAGAAGGTGTTCCTGCGCCTAGGCTCCCTCCAGCCTCTCATTAACTCATGATGTCTACAGTCAAACCACTTGTGTGAGTCAGCACTGCCGGACTTGTTGGTCAAAACGAGCTGGGTGAGCAAAACATTACTCCTTCCTGTTATAAACAAACCTAGTTAAACAGAACAAAGTCAAAGAAGTCGCATGAGTATCCAATATGAGGGGTAGAAAACTCTGACTTGGCTCAGTAGTGTCTGTGAGGCTCAAAATGTGGTCATTATCTTATAAACTTCTAATACTTGTGTACTGGATGTCTGCTGACATCCTGAAAGTTTTTGTATTTTGTTAGAAACCAGCCACCGTGAATCCTAACATAGTAAACTGTTACATTACTACAGACGCCCCCTCCTCTCTCCCCCAGCTGCCCCAAAAAAACCCCCCAGTTTTGGTAATTCTTTCATTTCTTTACTAGAAAATTAGAATAACAAAACAGATAAGTTGCATTTCTCAGCCAGACAAAGCCAGGCTTCTTTGGATATGTTGATATTGCATAGGCCTGAAAGTCAGCCTGTTCGGTTTCCCCATATAGGTATTAAATCCTCAGGAGTTAAAGGTGTTATCCTCTGTTGTGCAGAACTGTACTGCAATGTCTAAATCAAGCCTCAAAGGAAAAAGGCACGTCTCCTTCTCTCTTGTTAGCCACTAACAATCCAAGATACTGACTACATCACAAGCAAAGCCTTTGAGACAGGGATACTGAGGATGGATTTTTGTGCATTATCTGCTATAGTTAAATCCATTCTTCTGCCTCGGGATTGAATGTGTATATGCCTTATGCTGAAGAGCTCAGCCTCTTCCTACAGAGACTCATTCGCTTCTAGCCCTATTAAAGCATCTTTCATTCACTGAGACGTTTCTGATAAGATATCCTCAGCTTACAGAGACTTCAAAGCTGAGGCAAAATTATTAAAGAGAGAAATAAAGAAGAACTTCACCTTTAGTTCATGCTTCAAACAAGACAAAAATTGATTAAAAGTCAGAGATTAACTTGGATGTAACCAGTTCCACATTCTTAAGGTCTCTCTCATTACCCTGTTTATTCTAAAATAAACTTAAAACATAAGAAATCAGTAACTATTAGCCTGGCAGTATTAATAAGATGCTGCAATTAGGAGTCATGTGGCTAGAGATTTGTTGTGGAGTTGCCACTGAAGTAAACAAAGAGAATTAAATGGTTTAGAAAGCAAACACAACAATATCACATCTAAAAACTGGAAGAGTTAGTTTGTTCTCTAGGTTTGTTCAGTCATTCCTGAGGCAGAAAACCATTAAGTCTTAGATAGCTTCTTGAGTTGGTCATCGGCCTGTCTTGCCTTAGTTTCCTTGACAGTGAATAAATAATGATGTGTCTTTTTCATTGTCAGGGGCAGTTAATGTGCATAAAATGCCTAGACATCATCAGTTCAAAGGCATTATAAAAAGCACGTCATTATTACAAAATTGATGGAAGTACTTTCAGAACCATTGGTACTAATTTAAAAATTAAGATGACATGAGCTTTCTTTATTACCAGTCCTGGGGCATAGCCTAGATTAGATTACAGTGGGAACCCAGGAGAAAGCATCTCAGGTGAGCTGTTTACACGCTAATCTAGCAGAAAGAGCAGTGCTCTTGAGTATTGGCCCTTCAGTGTGTACATAGCCCTTGCAGGATGCAGGCACTTACTCCACCTCGCAATGGCAGCAGCTGAGCCAGAGTCCATGATTGCTGAACAGAGTGAGCAAAGAAAGATAATTTCTCCTAGATTATGAAGAGGAATGGAAGGAGATGTCTCTGCTTTCTGTTTCTCCTGATCCTGAAAGAAACAGGGAGTAAGAAAAGAAGAATGGTGATGAAATGAATTTGGGGAATTTTGCAATTTGAAAATGAGAAGAAAACGGAGATGCAGAGACCTGGATCTGCTGATTCAGGTTGCTGAATCTGCCATTTCTGTGATCTTCCCTTCTTGGACCTCTTTTTTACCTTTCTTCCAAGAATCAGTTTAAGCAGTTCATTCCTAATGCAGGATCATGTTACATTATCTTCCAGCCAGTGTATTGCCCTCATTCACAAGCCAAGAGGGTACTTCATCTACGAAGTATAATTACTGGGCCCAGGAATCACAAAGACCAGAAGTGCAGGTCTCAAATCATACGATCCCGAAAAGGATGAAGGGTATTATTGAAAGCAGCTCTCATATTTTGCTCGCAGGAGTACTGAAAATCAGCCTCTGTGCAGGTTCCTGCCAGCTATCATTCTGAGCCCACTAAACCAATGCATTTACAGAGTCAGCTGAATTTCAACAATTATTCTAAGGGAAAACCAACTTATGCCCAATCAATGGATAGGTGCATGAGTGAAAAGTGCTGCGAGCCAGTCCCTCGAGTTACTACTCTCTCTTCTGCTCCTTTAGTACAGTATACACAACCTCGGTCAATAGTCCTGTCCTATCTCAGCTGTCATGATTTTGTGTAGTATGCTTTTCATTTATGGGTTCTTTCTGTATTGTTCATCATCCCTGCAGGCTGCTTGTCTGCAAGGATAAAGACTTAACCTGTGAGAGTGAACTGCAGCTGTATGGAATACAGTAAGCTGCATTCCTTCCAGGGTCATACTTTTATGCCCACTTTTCTCCCAAATTACAAAATATTTGAAAAGTAGCATCAAATTTCAACTGCCATGGCAAAAGAAAAGAAGCACAGGATTTTGAGAAAGCTAAAACACGGATTAGTTTATAACCATAATGTACTAGTGGTTTCTGCATAGTATGTGTACCAATGCATAAGGAATATAATTTCCATTCCTGTTCTATCATTAAAAACAAATTTTCTGCTCTGTATTAGCTAGACCATTTCCCAGAATATATTCATATCAGAAAGGATGAAGTCCATTGTGATCTTTGTGTAGGCAAAAATATGTTTAAAATTGTACTGGGAGAAGAGACTAAACGTGTGTGCACACATGAAGAGACACATTCATTGTATTTAAGTATTTCTTTCATTATGAATGATAGCCTTTTTCGCAGGAGAGCAGCAAATGGACTGTATGTGCCATCAAGTGTATTATATCAAGTATATCAGGTATAATATATGTCTTCCCCCATTGATAAGTGCTCTGTTGTGATGTGTTTGTATTGCACTGGTTTTACATTTGCTTTGAGCAGAGAGATCAAAATAGACAAACTCCACATGTCCTTTCCAACCTGAGTTATCCTGATTCGAGATGTAATTAAGAAATTTACTTATTATCAGTATAAATATTTTTTCATGTGTATCTAAACCCACATATTTCTGCAAATTATAAGGAGAACATTATCTGACTTAGTCTGTGGAAAGAAATATAATTCCAGGACGAAGAGAACTCAAACATAAATGAAAAATTTATCTCCTTTAATGTTTTCAGGGGAAGATTTCGTAGCACAGAAGTGGGCCAGATTCCAAGATATTCTCCAGGATGTTTACTTTTAATATTTGAAATAAATATGTACTGAGAATATGTTTCAGATGTTTTTGAAGATAATAAATATGGATGCTAAGAAATATCCAATAGACTATCACATAATTGGTGAAAGTGTGCTTTGTATTAATGATCTTTAAGGAATCTTTTCAGTAGGGTTTGTCTGCCATTAATTTCACGTAACACAACTGCAAATATTTTTATGTTGCTGGTTATATTAGATAAGGAGCATATGTTTAAAGGGGAATGTGTGGCTGCATGATATTGCTATTGACTGCATCTCACTCAAAAGCTGATATGCTAATACTAATTTTTTTTTGCATCTTCTCATTTTTTTCACAGAATTTTTGTTTGTCTGAGTGTATTTTTTAAAGTAGGGCTATGATATTTATGATCCATTGAGTTTAGTGATGCCTTTTAAATGGAGTATTTAGCGTAATTGTCAAAGGGAAGACCAGTGCTATTTGCTAGTGCTTTGCATCAGATCCATCACTATCCTCCAGCTACTTTACACTGGATTTGATTCATAGACAAGAATTTTAATTGGGTGTTTCTGCTAAGTCAGGTAAGCTTGGATCCAGCTTGTGGGGAAGGAATACCATGGTAATGGGAGCAAAATATTTAATTTTCTCACGTAGCGAATACTAATGTTTGCCTGAGACAGTGATAAATGAGGCCTTGCCTCACTGCTCCTGCTTAGCTCTATGAGATCAAGATCATGCCAAAAAAATTCTGGTTTCTTTTTTGACAGTTACAAATATTTCTTGTGGCAATTGATTTTCCTCTTTTAACAGATTATTCGTTATTGGATTTTCTTAGAGGCTTGCACTTTGTGATACTGGGGTCAAGGATTAGACTTTGAGATCGCGTTAGAGGGCGGGAATAGACATAGGAGTTAGAAGACAGAATTAGGTCAGAGTTAGGATAAAAGTGTTACACACGTGGTGTCATAATCAGTGTCCCATTACCTGAATCCCCATAACAGCCACAAAGTCATCCTTGTTGGCCTGGCTCTCCCACACCCTTTGTGTCGTCATGTGTCGGCCTTAGGTCTGGGGTGAACATGCAGGGAAAGGGAGGAGGGGCTGGCTTGGCTTTCGGGCATCTGAGTAAAGGTTAGGTGAATGGGATTGGGATTGCCTTTTGGAGTGTGAGATTAGCCTTTGAGGTTAGAGAAGGGCTTTGGTTGAGGACTGGAGGTTGTTCCAAGGGCTTGTGGTAAGTGGTTAGAGTGTGGGCTGTGGCGTTGAGTCAGAAGTAGCAGAGTTAGGGTTAGGGACAGCAATTTGACCCTAGTGACCAGAGCAAGGGTTTAGAGTGGGGCTAAGATAAAGGGTTAGAGTTTTAATCTTTGGCTTTGTGATAGGGCTTGGTGTTAGGGATTGCAGGCAGGTGTTGAGGTAAGAGTTAGTCATTCAGTTACAAGGGCTTAGGATTAATGGCAAGTGTTAGGGTAAGGGCCTAAACAATGTGGTGTCACATTCACTGTGCTGACTACATTCCCATTGCTTTAACTGCCAAGAAAAATCTAAAAAAGTCTGTGGGTCGGCAACATGCCCTAGCAGCAAAATAGATTAACAGCCTCCTGGGCTGTGTTGGGAGTTTTGCCAGCAGATTGATGGAGCTGTGGTTATTCCCTTCTTGTCAGCACTGGTGATGCCACACCTAGAGTACTGGCTCCAATTCTGGGCTCCGCAGTGCAAGAGAGATACAGGCTTACCGGAGAAAGTCCAGCGAAGGGCCTCAAGGATGACTGTGGGGCTGGAGCATCTCTGCTGTGAGAAGAGGCTGAAACAGCAGGGACTGTTCAGCCTAGAGAATGGGAAGTTTAGAGGTATCTTACCCTTGTGTCTAAATGTGTGGTGGGAGGGTGTAAAGAGGACAGAGCCAAACTCTTCTTCGTGAAATCCAGCAAAGGACAAGTTGTCATGGGCATAAACTGAAATACAGGAAATTCCATCAAAATATTAGAAGCCACCAAGCTGACCATACTTTGAGCAGAGGGGTTGGTCTAGATAATCACTAGAGGATCCTAACAACCTTAAATGTTCTCGGATTTAAAAGGAAATTATTTGCATCAATTTTTATTTCATTTTTGCTACCAGAATTATCAAGGCCCCCAATCAAGCATGACTAAACTAGGCACCTCATTCATGCATGGTTGGACCTCAGTTTAATATGCTTAACACTTTCGGGAACAGGAGCAGAAGTGGGCTAGTTAGTCTCACAGAGGGAACTTAGTCTTTTAATTAATCAGTGAATGACCCTGTTAGTTTATGTCCGTCCTTGCATTTTATTCAAGATACAGGCTCTGCATTCCTTTTCTCCTCAAAATCCTGAGAAATCTTCTGCAATTCTGCGAAAAGGGAAAAAAAGTCCTTGTCCAAGTTTACAGATTTTGCAGCAGAAGCCAATAATTCAGCTCTGTGTACCAAAAGAAAGTGTGCAGTGGTAGAATTCACCTGCTGTTTTGTAGATGTAATGTGCCACATGAGGAAAATAAACTGTCTCATTACTTACTCTTCTCAGCAGAAAAGTGACAGGACCTCTTAGATTCTGTGCTATTCAGAGTGCTCTTAAAGTGATATGTTTATGCATCATTGGAATTTCATTACTCGGGATTATTCTAGGAAATAATCAGAGTGCTAATTTTAAGTAGAGAAAAATGTGTATTATTAGCATGAATATATGCAAAGTCATATAATTGTGTGCAAAATTTTTCAAGGTGACACAACAGTTGTTCTCATAAAGGGAACATGATACTCTGCAAATTTTATTTTATCATTCACGGTGGAGCAGTGTATCAAGAAATAGTTCACCTTTGGGAGTATTGTCCTCTGAATCTCCTGTGGTTAGGAGGTCAGCATTGTATCTGCTGTTTTACTTGTTGTTTGACAGATTTTTTTTTCTGCTTTGTGGGTTTTTTTGTTGTTGTTAAGTATTCTTCTAGTATTTCAAAACTATCTTCCATCTTTTCATGTTCTACCATGTTGCAGGTAAGTAGTGAGGCTGCTGTAAGATTTTCACTCTGACTTCACCCTAGTCTTTCAGAGCACTCTTATCATTTAGAGTAAGGCATGGATGGGCTGGATGGAGTCCACCCAAGAGTTTTGAGGGAACTGGTGGATGCGCTGGCCAAACCCCTTTCCATCATCTTCCAGCAGTCCTGGATGACTGGGGAGGTTCCGCTGGACTGGAGGCTGGCTGATGTTGTGCCCATCTATAAGAAGGGGCGCAGGGAGGATCCAGGGAACTACAGGCCTATCAGCCTGACCTCGGTACCGGGGAAAGTCATGGAGCGGGTGATCTTGAGTTCGATCCTGAAGCACTTGCAAGAGAACCAGGTGATCAGGCCCAGTCAACACGGGTTCATGAAAGGCAGGTCTTGCCAGACTAATCTGATCACCTTCTATGACCAAGTGACTAAACTCTTGGACGAGGGAAAGGCTGTGGATGTATCTTCCTGGACTTTAGTAAAGCCTTTGATACAGTTTCTCACAGCATTCTGCTTCGGAAACTGTCGGCCTCTGGCCTGGACGGGTGCACACTCTCCTGGGTGAAAAACTGGTTGAATGACTGAGAGTGGTGGGAAATGGAGTTAAATCCAGCTGGAGGCCAGTGACAAGTGGGGTTCCCCAGGGCTCAGTCCTGGGTCCAGTCTTGTTTAATGTCTTTATCAATGACCTGGATGAAGGCATTGAGTCCTCCCTTAGCAAGTTTGCAGATGACACCAAGCTGGGAGGAAGTGTGGATCTGCTGGAGGGTCGGGAGGCTCTGCAAAGGGATCTGAACAGGCTGGACTGCTGGGCAGAGTCCAATGGCATGAGGTTTAACAAGGCCAAATGCCGAGTCCCGCACTTGGGGCACAACAGCCGTAAGCAGAGGTACAGACTAGGAGAAACCTGGCTGGAAAGCTGCCAGGAGGAGAAGGACCTGGGGGTGCTGGTTGACAACCGACTGAACATGAGCCAGCAGTGTGCCCAGGTGGCCAAAAAGGCCAATGGCATCCTGGCTTGTATCAGGAACGGCATGACCAGCAGATCCAGGGAGGTTCTTCTCCCCCTGTACTTGGCACTGGTGAGACCGCACCTCGAGTGCTGTGTTCAGTTCTGGGCCCCTCACCACAAGAAGGATGTTGTGGCTCTGGAGCGAGTCCAGAGAAGAGCAACAAAGCTGGTGAAGGGGCTGGAGAACAAATCTTACGAGGAGCGGCTGAGAGAGCTGGGTTTGTTCAGCCTGGAGAAGAGGAGGCTGAGGGGAGACCTTATTACTCTCTACAACTACCTGAAGGGAGGTTGTGGAGAGGAGGGAGCTGGCCTCTTCTGCCAAGTGACAGGGGACAGGACGAGAGGGAATGGCCTCAAGCTCTGCCAGGGGAGATTTAGGCTTGAGATTAGGAAGAAATTCTTCACGGAGAGGGTGGTTAGGCATTGGAATGGTCTGCCAAGGGAGGTGGTTGAGTCACCGTCCCTGGAGGTGTTTAAGGTGAGGGTAGATAAGGTGCTTAGGAGCATGATTTAGGGATTGGTGGGAATGGTTGGACTCGACGATCCAGTGGGTCTCTTCCAACCTGGTCATTCTGTGTGATTCTGTGAAGGCATGTAGAGCCAGTGCTCTCTCTCAGATTCTTCTTTTCTCCAAGTATGGAGAGAGAAGACTCTGAAAACTAGCCCAATTCTCTCCCTCTCCTAGGGATTAACAGAGATGAGCCAACATTGCAGAGGTTTGATTGAGATGATCTTGAAAGTTCTTTGCCTTAAGCAGATCTTCTTTGTCCAACTTGATTTCCGAAAATGAGATCAAGTCTAGTGTAAAACGTCTAACCTGTGGGCTCTCTGGCTCTTCCCATGTGAGCAATTGCATCCTCATGGATGTAAGGGGAGAAAATTCAGTGAGTGGACAGCCCTGAAAATCCTTCCTCTGTGTGTTACTGAGATGCAGATGAGCAGCTGTGACTCAGGTTAAATAAGCAATAATATAGTGACACAGAGCAAGCTCAAATGGATGTTTAGAGGTAAGGCTTCTTTGAGAGCCACTGGAGAACAGACTTGATCAGCTGCTAGCCAGAAGATGCCACCTGGATCTGTTACTTTGAAAGGAACAGCAGTAGCACAAAACTAAACCAAGTCACATTGTGAACTCCTTGACTCCCACCTCCTAAGGAATCACAAAAAGAACTGCGCTGTAGTACTGCATCTGTACTCTCATGGGGGAGTTGGGACTAGGATTCATTTGTCACTATTTCTTTAAACACAACTAATAATAAGATAAACAAGTAAGAAGAGCTGAGAATGTTTTGTTATGAGAAATGTAAAAACTTCTCAGGTTGTACTCAAAACAAAAAATAATACGATACGTATTAGTTAAGGAAGGTTATCAGATGCGGTTTTGCCCTTCCTATGGGAACAGAAACATGTATTAACTTCCCACCATATCTTTGCTTACAGGCCTTAAACTGTAGTAGCTTCAGATGAATTAAAATATAAAACTTAAGTATAACTTGCTTGTTTCCAGTTGTGTGTGTTGCTAAGAACGCAAAGCATTCTGTCGAGAACAGAAATTAAACTGAGTCAGTACATTAATATTATCTGCAAAAATGTCTTGACCTCTAAAAAAATACCTAGTAAAACTGACTGCCCGTCCACTTTCTGCATGACCTGTGAGAGACACCATTTGTAGTAAAGGTATCTATAACTTTATTACTTCAGCAGATGTTTGGATGGCCTGGTTTAGTTATCCTGATGCATTAGCGGTTCAGCAAATGGCTGCTGTGTCTTCATGAGGGTTTTGTCAACAATTCCAAATTGATAAAAAAACCAAACCAAATAGTGTATTAATTTTACCCACTCATGGATAAATTGTCTTTGAAGGGTTGTAAAATATTTTTTAAACAGTTAGCACTTTCCTGTTGCTGTTCTTTTACTTGTTCTTTTTCTTTTCCCTTATGTCCTTCTCCCAAAAATTGTCATGTGTGAAGTTAGTGTGTGGTTTCACTGGACCTAAGATACAAACCAGGATTTTTAAGTGTAGGTTATTTTATTTTATAGTGCACTATAAAGCAATGTGGAATACTGATATATATCCACAGCATTGTTGTTTTGCCATCGTGAACGGATTAATTATTTTAACAGTTCCATGTAGAATTTTCATGGTGATGACTTAAGAAATATTTGAACAATGCAGTAAATGGGGATTACATGAGCATGGCAATATGACCTGAAGTGTCTTTTATATTTGTTGGAAGAGTTGTTTTCAGAAGACACTATCACCTTAGCAAGATTTATATTTTTTGAACTCATGCATTCAAGTTCATGCATTTTATTTCATCTTCAATAATATATTATGAGAATCCTTTTGGGGGTCACTTTTCTTAATATTTGAATGTACATCTCTAAATAAGATTTTTTATGCATTTCACCATGATACTGTCACAACTGCATATAAAAGCATGCAAAAAATAATCAGTCTTTCAGACAATACGATGGGGGGAAATTTGTTTATTAGTTTCAGGCAATATTACAGCACAATTGAAAAAAGAAGAAAAATAATAGCAAATAAATAGAAATTGCTTCATGGCTGGTTAAAGCAGGATAATGTCTGATTGCAATTCACTCTGGCTACATCAGTCTATTGTCAGAGTCTTGTTCTATTTTGGACACAAAGTAAAAAACAAAGTAGAAGAGAAAAGCTTCTTCTTTATGAATCTAATTTAATACCTTCTGACATTGGTAGACAGGCTCATTAATTTCAATGGCTGTTGGATCAGGGCATAGATCTTCAAGTCTAAACTTATTTTTCCAAAAATAGATTACATTCTTATTTCTTCATTATGGCCTAATTTAAAGTCCCTTGAATTAAACTATTAAGAAAATATTATCCTATCTCAGAAAATAATACAGATAAAACTAAAATTCCGCTCAACACTCACATAGCACTTTTCCTCTTCAAAGCACTTTAGAAACACTGATTAATCATAACATTAATTAAATGACTATATTTTTTAAAATTCAGCCTTCCAAAAGCTCTATTCTCTGCAGGGAACAGGGAAGAGGAAAGCAAGGGAGTAAAACCAGCTCCAGTAATCAGAAAACTTAGCCTGCAGCAACTAAACTGAGGAATCACTTGCCTTAGCAGAATCTCTTTTACCTTGGGCTAGTGGAAAGATGAAAGGAAAGATGACAGTGCAGTCTGAACAAGAAGTAAATGTGTTGGAGTTTGAAGCAACTGATTAATTAGATATATTTGCACTGCCTGTGTCAATAGGTAGGTTAACAATTCCTTTCCATGTCTATTTTAGTTTGTATACCTGGCAGAAAATGTAAACAGAACTAATTAAAACCAAAATTATTTGAGTGATTACCCACATGGACTCCATCCTTTCTGGACATAAAATCCAAGCATGCAAGATCAAATTCCTTAGATCCAAGAATGATAAAATCTGGGTCTGACATTTATGTTCCAAGCTAATCTACCAAAGCTAAAAGCGCAAGAGCCACCACTCAAATCCTTTTTACTGGCCAGGGATGGGGTAACAACATAAGAGCAGTAATATTTTTGGATTTGTTACAGTTTACCTTAAAAAAAGTGCTGCTTCTTTTACAAATGAAAGTGACAAATAGAAGGTGGAGATTTTTCTTCTCTTGTGGACACATTAGTTCGGTGCATCAAATCAACAGATAATTTGGCAGATCAAGCTGGACTTGAACTGACTCATTTTATATAGTGACAGCGTTGGAGAGAGAGTCAACAAATTACGCATACATCTTCTCCAAATTCATCTTCCAAAACCAAGTTGTGAGTCTGAGAATGTATCCTGAGGTGGGCTACCTGTGTTTGGTGATTGGTTTGCCTCTCCAGCATGAGAGACAGCGGATAGAGATTGCTCAGCTGATACATGGATTAATATTCAAAGTCAAAGCCAACCACGACACTGGATGAGCGGTGCTATGACGAAGCAGAAACTCGATTTGGCCATGGTACCCATAAATCCATTTCTCTACTGCTTTACTGGCTGTTCTACTGTGAACACCTAGTCCCCAAAGGAAAGCTAGTCTCTCCAGAAATCAGCTTTTCTGTGGAAGTATGCATCCCATGACAACTGCCAAAAAGACAGCACCAAAGATGAAAGAGACAAGAGATGTACAGCAGCGTCTCAAAACATTGCCCTAGTTCTAGCATTAGCTCTGATGGAGCCAGCTGAAGTGCTTCTGTGTGCAAAGTTTAGACATGGCTCTAGCCTTTAAAGCATACATTGGGACAGATATGCTGTATGACTTAGCAGTTTATAGCCTCCTATAGAGTTCTGGAAGTTCTTTAATCTCTGGGTTTTAAGACAGCTACTAATAGGAAGATTGAGTATCTGAAGTCTTGCTGTGCAAGAGAAATGCAGTCTCTGAAGGTTATCCATTGGGAGAGGAGTAAAATCAGTGTTAGGAATTACAGTAGTTGTGTATGGAATGGAGATATACGAGAGAGACAGCAAGAGTAGTACAAGAGAAATTGCTATTAAACACTTGTATTTTCAAGTCTAAAATCTATGCTTGTAAGCTAACTAAAATATCCTTTAGTTTGGAACGTTAAAAAGAAGGAGCCTGGCAGGGGGCATGGGCATGTGGGGGTTTGACAAAAATAGGATCTAGCTTAGCATCAAATTGGAGGTCATTTAAACCAATATGAGGAGAGAATGAAAAAAACTTGTCAGACAGAGTGAATCCAGAGATACATGCTTAAATATCAGGTATGTAAGAGAGGGTGAAGGAACATGAAAGCTTAGTGGTTCAGACCCAAAGGCTGGGGGAGTACGGCTCAAGGAGGAAAAAGATATTAGTCATATGATAGAGGGGAGAGGAGGCAGCCCTGAGAACATGAGTTGAAAGCAAGAAAAATGATGAGGTAGAGGGAGGCAGGAAATAAATAAAATGGAAAAGCTGCGTTTCTGGAAGCAGAAGCTGAAGGAGTATGGTGGCTGGGTTAAAATGTTGCTATGGGAAAGGAAATCTGTGAAAGGTCATGGATCTGAGAAGACAGTTTGCTAAAAAGTGGTGATTGCATTGTAGCCAGTTTTGATTTCCCATGGCATGTTCAGGGGAAAAATACCAAAATGTTTCTCTTTTGTCTGTGCAATACTGCTAGCTTCTATATAAATTACTCTTCCACCCCTGTTATGGCTGTGCCCTTTGTCATCCTAGTTCTCCTCATGCCATACCTTTCTCTTACAAAATATGGAATCATAGAACCAGCATATTTTATCTATTTTAAAAGATCAGAACATCTGTATTAGTTGCACTTTTAGATATTTGATTTGTTTACAAGAATATCTCAATTGACATTGCCAACACAGATGTTAGTGGTTCACATACTTTCATCATTTTATGAAAGTTTGAGGGTTTCTTCCCTGAAACTGTAAAAAATGACTATTCCTGCTCCCTGTAGGGCTTTATATGCTACACTACCTGTCACGAGTTTATTCTTGATAAAAAAGATTTTTAGAAAAGAAAACCAATGAAGGGCACGTCACATACAATGTATCAGAGAATATATCGTTCCTCTCAGTTATGGTCCACACCAAATACTGATCTTATATCTTCAAATTTTGCTGCCTGCCATCAGAGGTGGTGGAAAATGGAAAAAATATTTGTTGTTTTTCTAAGAGGAAAAGGGAATCTTGAGACCTCCACCTAATCTTTTGTTCTGTTTCAGCAGCTGTCAGCAGACTGCACCTGCATGCTTGGAGACACAGGAGGGCATGTTTAACATTTCTGTCCAAAAATAATTTATCTCCATAGAGCCTTAAAATTTAAGCCCCAATAAAGCTGCAAGGCCATGAAATCCAGCATTGTTCTCTAGCTCAAAACACTCATTATCCAAAATTAATTGTAAGGCTAGTCTTAATGTGAAGCAGCTAAAGCAATGGCTCCAGTCCACAAGTTTTGAGATGCTTGCTCCAAACTCATCAGTCATTCCCTTACAAGTAATTGAACTGGGGTGATAATATTTTTAATAGGGATACTTGTTGTACTATAGTGAATTTGCATTGTGTAGTGAAAAGTCTTCATATGTATTTACCTTGAAGTGCCAGAGATTACACGAGTGTGCACATCCCTAACGTAACAACTGAAAGGACTTGGGTATATGAAAAACATTTTTGGCCTAACTTTGGGAGTGCAGTCAGCAATGCTGGAGACTATATATTATGCGTAGGGGTGGATAGCAAAGTCACTGGCTCAGTCGTTGCAGTAGAAAGCCTACCTGAAGGCAGTTATGTTATTTGATGCTGAACAAGAGGCCATTAAACTTTGGGTTGGCTCATAACCCTTGTTTCTATTTGTGCTGCTCGTTCTTCTGCAATAGGATTCCTGCTTTATAAACCAACATTGCAAAATTGATTATTTCTTGTTCTCTACTCACCTGCAACTTACTTGGTGCTCCCCATAACCTGAGGAGTAGTCATCTACTCCCATAGACAAGTGTCACTCAACTTCAGTACTGTAGTATGTCTTGCTTTCAAAATTATAACTTTGTCTCCTTCCATCTGCTAACTTTGCTGATGGCCCAACAGCTCTGGAATAGCCCTGCTTCATCTTCTTCTGTTTACTTCCTCCTCTCTCCCACAAAAAAATGTATGTGTCTGACTCTAAGACCCAGTCTGGTAGCGTTCTACTTTCTTAACCTGTTTTGCCTTTAAAATTTGGGATAGTTTATCCCCCTCAAGTGTTTCAGTGACAGAAGAAAATCTCTCTATGAAAACTAACAAACCTTTAACCTCTGAAATCACATGGGATTCACTGCTACTCTGATGCTTACAAAATACCTTGTACTGTTTAGTCAGTCTAATTCCAGAGCTTGCTACATATTGTTCTAAGCATAATCATAGAATCATAGAATCACTAGGTTGGAAGAGACCCACGGGATCATAGAGTCCAACCATTCCTGTCAAACACTAAACCATGCCCCTTAACACCTCATCCACCCTCACCTTAAACACCTCCAGGGAAGGCGAGTCAACCACCTCCCTGGGCAGCCTGTTCCAATGCCTAACCACCCTTTCCGTGAAGAATTTTTTCCTTATCTCAAGCCTAAATCTCCCCTGGCAGAGCTTGAGGCCATTCCCTCTCGTCCTGTCCCCTGTCACTTGGCAGAAGAGGCCAGCTCCCTCCTCTCCACAACCTCCCTTCAGGTAGTTGTAGAGAGTAATAAGGTCTCCTCTCAGCCTCCTCTTCTCCAGGCTAAACAACCCCAGCTCTCTCAGTCGCTCCTCATAAGGCCTATTCTCCAGCCCCCTCACCAGCTTCGCTGCTCTTCTCTGGACTCGCTCCAGAGCCTCAACATCATTCTTGTGGTGAGGGGCCCAGAACTGAACACAGGACTCGAGGTGCGGTCTCACCAGTGCCGAGTACAGAGGGAGAAGAACCTCCCTGGATCTGCTGGTCACACCATTTCTGATCCAAGCCAAGATGCCGTTGACCTTCTTGGCCACCTGGGCACACTGCTGGCTCACGTTCAGTCTACTGTCGACCAGCACTCCCAAGTCTTTCTCCTCCAGGCAGCTTTCTAGACAGGCTTCTCCTAGTCTGTAGCTGCACAGGGTTGTTGTGCCCCAAGTGCAGGACCCGGCATTTGGCCGTGTTAAACCTCATGCCATTGGACTCTGCCCAGCGGTCCAGCATGTTCAGATCCCTTTGCAGAGCCTCCCGACCCTCCAGCAGATCCACACTAACACCCAGCTTAGTGTTGTCCACAAACTTGCTAAGGGAGCACTCGATGCCTTCATCCAGGTCATTGATAAAGACATTGAACAGGGCTGGACCCAGCACTGAGCCCTGGGGAACCCCACTTGTCACTGGCCTCCAGCTGGAGTTAACACCATTTCCCACCACTCTCTGGGCCCGGTCATCCAACCAGTTTTCCACCCAGGAGAGTGTGCGCCTGTCCAGGCCAAAGGCTGACAGTTTCCAAAGCAGAATGCTATGAGAAACTTTATCAAAGGCTTTACTGAAGTCCAGGAAGATACATCCACAGCCTTTCCCTCGTCCAGCAGCCGAGTCCCTTTGTCATAGAAGGTGATCAGGTTAGTTTGGCAAGACCTGCCTTTTGTAAACCCATGTTGACTGGGCCTGATCACCCGGTTCTCTTCCATGTGCTTCATGATAGCACTCAAGATCACCTGTTCCATGACTTTCCCTGGCACTGAGGTCAGATTGACAGGCCTGTAGTTCCCCGGATCCTCCCTGCACCCCTTCTTATAGATGGGCACAACATCAGCCAGCCTCCAGTCCAGCGGAACCTCCCCAGTCATCCAGGACTGCTGGAAGATGATGGAAAGGGGTTTGGCCAACATATCCGCCAGTTCCCTCAAAACTCAAAAATCATATCTTTGTTGGCTGTTATGCCCCTTCCTGCACCTCAGTAGGTATGGAAGCGGCATTTTCAGATACTATAGTTGTTAGCAATTACACCTGAAAAAATCAGTATCTGTCAAGAGAAAGCATGGCGCACAAGTTAACTCTTTTTCAAATACAGGAGTGGTATTTCTGCCACTGCTGTCATGTCGTGAATGCCCTCTAATTTATTAATCAGTTCTTCACAGTGACTCAGGATCAAAATTTGTTCCACTCAAATTAAGTAGACAATTTTGGCATATTTATTAAATAATGACTGAAAGTAGTAATATACTCTCCCACTAATATACTTTCCAAAAAAAAAGGCTGTGAAATACTAAAGTTGAATGGACTTAAAACCACAGGAGGATAATGAAAATGCATAAAAACGTGTATGTCTGGATATTTCAGTGGAGCATGTTTTAAAACCAAAAGAACAAAATTCACGTATATTGTGACATATAGATACCGGTAGCTCAGGAATAGAATAGCTTTATCATTCCAAAAAAAATATGGTGGCATTTTGCTGGTTTTTGTATTACTTAGCTACACAATTAATGGGGCAGGGGAATGGGAATGTTTTGCTTTTATTAGAGCAAGCTCTACCTCTAGAATCGTGTTCTTAGTTTGACTTAATATCTGTTCGAGGTTTCTCATGTTTTCAGTAGGGTAATTTTCCTAGTCTTGTTCTCTCAAACTAGGAACCGTGTCACAACTATTTAATAAATGTGCCAATGTGTCAAAGTAATTTTTCAGAGATGAGTGAAAATGGAAATGAAATCAATGGGATTACATCAGCAGTGAATTTGTCTTAAGGCAGTAGTAGGGAAATATTTACGGAAGTGGAACCTTATCTGTGATATTTTACTCGTGTTAAATCTACCAGAAGAATAGTTTGCTCTACTGTTTTCTTCTGAAGGCAGTGTCTTTCTTAGGACAGCTATCTATTTGATCCTGTGAAAGAAGTTTCCTGAATTAACAGAGGCATGTATGAAGGTGCTGATGAGACTTTATCATGCAGAGGAAAAGATGTTAAATCTGCATTGCTGAAATGTTTAGTAAGCAAATGTTATCATCTTACAGTCAGAGACTTAGTCTATGCTGATGGACTAGTCCAGCTCTCAGTATAGAAGCAATGGAAGACTTTAAAATACATAATGTCAGAGAAATGCTCTCCCAAACACCTACAAGACAACCTCTTTCGTGTGATGCTGCCCCCGTGTTATGGCTATATAATGTCTTTCTTCCTTTATGAGTGAAATGGAACAAGTAAATTTGATTTCTTTTTCCTTCTCAAGCTGGTGGTTATGTTTAATCATATCATGTAAATCCTCCTTAAAAGCATCAAATCAGTTTGGGGTCTTAGTTGCTTGAATAAAAACATCAATTTATTTGTATATCAAAGCAGTTCTATGTGAACCCTAATGAAAATTAACAATGCTATTTATTTTTAATATTGTTCTCACACATATACTCCCCTCTTCCAGGACCCTCATCAGGTTTCACTTGCTCAGCTCGGGGATACTTCTTGACCTGCAAGTTGAATTCCCCAGCCTTCCTAATAGTAGTGCTAAATAAAACTTGACTGATGTTGCAAGACTATTCTCCATTATACGTTTCAGTCTGCTTGCAGAAGTGGCTCTTAATGTTAAAAAAAAGTAATTCTAAATTCAAACTCTCTGCAGACTGTAACGTACAGTAATGCAAAAGTCAAGGATTGCATGTGTTGTCAGCTGTGTTGAGCTGATGTAGCAGTAGCTGTGCCTCATTGGTATTGCTTAACATTTGCACAACTCTGTTTAAAGTAGGGTGTCTTCTGTAGTTGCTGCTAAAAAACATGACTCTTCTCTCCTTCATGCCAATTGTAAAGCAACAGAAACATAGTTGAGATCAGAGAAGTTAACTGATAACTGATTTTTTTTTTTTTGTGAATGGAGTACAGGAATTTATTAACTGTGTATTGTTTTAGAAAACACACTGGGAATGCCAGCAAGTTACTGTAGAATGTTTTCTGCGTTTTAAAGAATAGTTCTTAACATCTAGTTTTTATGATTTAAGTCTCTACTTAGGCAAATTTGGTGCTTTTTTGAGATAATTTCATTTGGTTTTAATTAAATTTAATTAAATTAGACACTTTTTTTTCTGGCTAAGGCAGGGGTTTTCTCATCGCAAAGGTATTTTCAAATAGCTACCAATTTTTTCAAATACTAAAATCACAGGAAATCTGTTAGCAGTTGCTCTTGTTAACATATTTTAAGCCCATGCAAATGATCCCGTAGCCCAGCGACTCCCCTCTTCTTCCAGCTGTTGTGCCACCTTTTTTAGGTGAACTTCTGGAAGGAGAGTTTGAGCTGTGATGCTTGTATGTGCAGTCAGCTGCTTTACCTTTCTGTGTGAGCAGTTCTGTTGAAGGTGCCAGTTGTGGCTTTTGTTGCACCGCAGGGACAGAGCAGGGAGAAATAAGCCTGTCCCCCTTACAGGTAGCACCTCATGGGACAAGGAGCCTGTCATTGTCATAACAGATTCTGTTAGAGGAGGTCTCCCAACTGTACACCAGCTTGCACAGCTGCCACGGCTGCAATATCCTCACTGCTCTTTAGTTCTAGAAAATGTGCATTGTGAGTCTTTTGGCACTGTCTGTTCAAAGGCTAAATTTGATGCAGTTTGTAGGGAAAAAAAAATACAGTTTAAATACGGAACTGATTCAGAATTGAATAGTAGTTTCAAGCTGGGATTACTATAGCTGCTCAGAATAAAGGATTCTTTACTGTCCCTTCATTACACATTATCTATAAAAAGTGGGGCTTATGTATCTAACACTGGTTTGATCTTCTAAGTGTGTGCACATCAGAAATACTCGAACTGTTGAACATTAGCGTGTCTATTATACCATGTTTGTATGTGTTTATTTCAGTTTTCTTCCTGAGCTTTTCCTGACAGCTCCAAAAGCTTTATTTATTGTAAGAAGCATCTTGTGTGTCTAGGCATGTGTTCTGGCATGAATATTATTGCCTGCAATACTAGGCTTGTTCCAGGAAAGAAATCTTCTTGGGACAGCCATCCAGATTTCCTTAAAACCAGAGCTAAGGGGGCACAGTCTGCTAATGGAGTGAACATTGTTATCTGGTTCCACCTGAGGACTGAAATGACACACACTCGCTCATAGGCTGAGGTACAAAATGAAAAAGGAACATTGGTTTGTTGTGGATGTGTGTTCAGAGTAAAGCAGAAAGTCTTGCTTATCTAACTGTACTTGCTCCTGATCAGTGGCAGACGCTAGTCAGAAGAGTAAAAGCTACAGCAAATCTTGGTTTGTTTGGATTTTTTTTTATGCACAAGTTTAATTTACTGTATGCTACAGGCTGAAGTAAGCAGCATAAGTGATAGGCAATTATTGATGTGTTCACGTGACACACAACAAATGAATGCAGATGTAAATAGCATTTCAGACTGTTCTTGAACAGTGTTTCATGCCTTTGCAGGGGAGAAAAAGAATTACACTTAGCTTAGACAAGCAGTTTTTAAAAAAAGAAAATAACATTCATGCTGTGTCTGTTATTAATAATATTGATGAAAAGCCAATAATGCAAATGACCAACTAAAAGTGTAGAGAAATAAAAATGTTTCAGGGCAAGATTTGTATCTGAATCGCAGAACACCAGTATGATTCAAACCCTACTGTACACATTTAGTAGGTAGGTAGTGTTATGCTATTTTATAATCAGGAGGGTTTTTACATCATAGAGAGTGAGTAGTTTCGAAGATCTCACATTACCACAACATTCTGATAACATTCCAGTACAAGGATTTCTGGCTGTATTTCTACCACTGGAGGCAAAATTATGAGAAATAAAAACAATTTAACATTTAATAGCTAAGACATGGTTTTCCTCTTACTTTTGCTTTCAAATATGGACACACACTACTGAATTTATGAATTCAAAAATAAGACTTATAATGAGTACTCATAAATACTAATTGATCAGAACGTCTTTAATTAATCTAAAATTGATTAAATTATCATATTATATAAAATAATCATACATGATTATTTCATTCATAAATTGAGATATAGATTCGATTACTAATTATATTTAGTTATCCCAATTTTCCTGTCCTTTTCATCCTATGTGATACACACTCATGGTGATTGCTCTATGCAAATTCCTAGCACAGCTGCACTGAAAGTTATTCAGAGTTGTTTTACTGACCTCATCAAGAACTTTATGAGACCCTCACCCTCTCTGATCTTGTCTTGATCACACTGAAGGGCTGAACTGCCATTTTACCATAATAGTGGCTCACTAGAACTGGTGTGAGGCGTCTCATTTATCTGTGCTGGTGCTAACCCTGTCTTATATTTATATATTTATAGATATATATATAAAAATCTCAAATGCTGCCCTTGTGTTATTTTCACATGGCTTTCAGGCACAATTTTGAAAAAAAAAATTCATCTAAACATGAAAAAGTTAAAATAATCAACAGAATTTCATGTCCTTAGTTTGATATGATCATTTTAAAAATCCATCACACTTTTCATTGTAGGAGACTTCAAGTTATGTAAGTTAGTGTTACATAAAATAATCTCTAAATATCAAACAGGAATAGATGTCAGGAAGTCTTCCTTTCTTGTTAACACCATGCATACAGCCAAGGATGTGTGGAAGGATGTGGTATCCTCTCGGAGAACTGTGTAACACTATAACTTTATAACTCTGTAACCCAATTGAATTACTGCATTCAGTATAGAATTAACTTTGTTCAGTGAAACTCAACCATTAGAGAATACTTTTTCACAACAATGTCATTGTTTTTTCCTTCAGTGTAGTGTTTTTAACAACTGATGCGTATTTTATTTGTAGTAACTTGAGTTATAAGTTGTGTGATGGGAGATGAGGACTTGCCAAGCTCTGTAAGTTGTGGTATTTAGATTACTTTCTACATATATTCGACCTGTATATCATCATTTCATTCTCATAAAGGCATGATGTAGCCCATATCTGAAGTCTCCGATCAGTGTAATATGGAAATACTAAAAGTCCCTGATGTGTGAAATGCTTGAATATGGAATCGTATAAATGTGATTTATTCCAAAATAGTATCAGTAGCCAATTAGATTACATGCAATGATGCAAATGGTGGTAATAGTCTTCGTATTTTCCCTGTACTTCTTCCCCATCACCCTTTATTACTTTATCTTCTGAATTCTCCCTTCATTTTCTTTCAACAAAGGCAAGTATGCCATGAGGGATCTGGTCCACCGACTGCCAGGCGCTAACAACAGCAACAGCTCAGCAAGCAAGGCCATGTCTGATGACACCGTTACTGCCATTTGCTGCACTCTGCATGAAGTCATCACTAAAAACATGGAGAATGCCAAGGCCTTACGAGACGCAGGCGGCATTGAGAAACTGGTTGGCATATCTAAGAGTAAAGGAGACAAGTATGTTTTGCAAATCACCTTGCACCTTTTTTAACATCTCCGGTAGCTGTTACTAGTCCTGAATGTGTTTGCCTCCTCTGTGCAATCGTGAGTTGAATTCTTTAGTTTCATCAGAAATCATACGCCCAGTGTGAAAGATGACAAGAAACAGATAGTAACCAATAGCAAAAGTCTCTGCTGTGGTTTATTTTTGAGGTACCATCAGCAGTGTATGGAGTGCAGTTCAAGGAACAGTAGTTATCTACAGTAACCACTATCTCTAAGCACTTCCAGAAGATCCTGATAAAAATTAGGGGCCAGAGCTCTTGGATTGCACCTTGCAGAAGGAGTGATGTGCAGGTGGAGGGATCCTATGAAAGGAAGGGACCTCACCACAGTTCTATTACTGCTCCCCTTGCTCTGGGAGTGAAGAATATAAAGTCATTGTGCTCCCTTTTCCCTGCCATCAGTTTGCTGGTAAGGTGAAGCATAGTAGAAAAATGAATCCATGGATTTTCCCAACACCGTGCTTCTGGGGGAGCATTAGGATACCTGCAGGCTACTTTGTGAGGCACTGAAACATGCAAAAATCTTACACACGACTGTGACATTTTCAGAGCAGCTATGGTTTCATCTTGTATGTTTTCCTATGTACACACTCTTCATGAAGATTTCACTCTTTATCCTTCTTTTGCCTAGAACAGATAGCCTGGTTCTCATATTTCTGCAGAACTAGAGTGCAATGGGACTATGGCAGTTTGAAAATAAAAAGGCTTCATTGTAGTGTACAAAACCCATCAGTCCACCTACTTGAAGCTATCATCATACAGCCTACTGCAGCATCAGAGCTCTAAAAGAGCCCCACAAAGCCAGGCTACAACCTGAAGGAAAGATTTATGCTCCTTACATTTGGTATGAGAACTTGTGCTCGCCTCTGTGATCAGAGCATTGCCAATATAATTTAATTATGTTTGTTTTCCTCTATTGTCACCTTTCTCTTTTCATACCAAAATCATTACTGAAACATTCTTACATTCTGATTGTAAGGGGTAAAATGTAGTATTGTAACAAAGTATGTGATTCCAGTTGTGGGAGCTCCCCATGCTCTGCCAATTTATTTACATTTTCATTTTTATTATTAAATCTACTTTAAATCTTTATTTCTATTGTCTAGGTCAATTGTATGGTATTGCAAACAGGTTCACATCCATTTCTCTTAAGTTGAATGTGTCTTTCTTCAGGCAAATGCATTTGTCTACCTGTCCATTATCTGGTAGAGATAATGAATATTTGTTGAGTCTGGAATTTTTAACGTATCTTGGGCAGATTTAGGAGGATTCAAGAATATAATTCCCTGTCTAAGTATCCCTCATACCTGTGAAAGACATATCTATGTTGAATGAAATTAGTTAGCGCAGGTAGTGTTGAGTAATTCCAAAATGCCCTCCCAGTTCATAATAAGTATCCCTCCTCTCAAGTACTTTGACTCGAGGTCCTGCATTGTTACCATTACAGGTTACACAGTCCTAGAACAAGAAAACTGGTCAACTCACGGTACTGCCAACGCTTATCTTAAATGAAAGCTTAATTTTTCAGCTTTCAGAAACGTTAGTATTCTGCACTATTGCTTTGGTGTGATTTCTTATAGGTAATCCATTATTCAAAAATCAGAACTGCTAGTGTTTGATAGGAAATTCTGACATGCTTAGTTTAATACAGTAAAACACTTCAGTATGAATTTTTCTTGTCCAGTCTGAAGCGTCTGCTTGTACAAGTGCAGAATACTAGCCTGGCCATGCATCCTGGTATCTATTAGTGCCAGGAGTGTGCAGCTAACTCCAGTAGTCTTTGAACATGCTCAGAGCTTGAGAACTTTCCTTGTATGACAGCACGAGGGAACTGATGTTCATAAGGTCATGTTGACCAAGCCCATATTGCCTTTGCAGAGTTTTTGTTTCTCCTTAGTACTCATAGTGTGGTTGGTGCAGTTATTTTTCTGGTTACTCCATGCTACAGCACCTCACTAGCCAGTAGGGAGTATAATCAAAACCATTATGCTTTAAAGTGTTTAGCAAATTCCTGTTTATTCACCAATTGCCCACCTAATGCTGTACTCTGGATGAGAAATAGAAGAAAATAAAAAGGCACTAAATAAATTTCTACTGTATGAGTTAACTGAATCAGTTGTGTCATAAACATTGTTTTACCATCATGAGTGCCAACCTACCAGCGCTCCTTCTCGGAGGTCACAGGATGAGAGGACTCCCTGTCCAAACCACTAAGATATGCTGTTTGTTTTCTGATTTCCCTTTGGCTTTGCAATCCATGTGCCTTTTCTGAGCAAAACATTAATCACCCTGAACTCCACCAGTCTATCTGAGACTTCTTCAGTGAGTTGAATACTCTCTGATACACTGTTTTTTAGTTGTTGGGGTTTTTTTTTAAGTTACCTATCCCAAGAGGATTATATGACTCCAACTGACTGTAACAATAGTTCAGAGCTTCTTGCAAAACCTTTCTGAAGAGCAAGTCCGTGTGAAGTTATATACGGTTTTCAACATAACATTACATTGCCGTCATTAAACGGTAATGGTGTGAGCAAGATGCAAGTTCAAATTTAGATACATAATGAAATTTATCATGACTTTTTATAATCAGTTGTATTTCTGCATCTTAGCTCTGAACTTTCAGAACAGTGCTCATCACCTGTCTAGAGTGTTGCTTTTGGCCACAGCTGAGAGGTGCTTAATGCATTGAAGTTTGGCAGCTTATCTTCTTATTCTTTATGCCAAAAGTAGCCAGGACATCTTCTTACATTTACGCCATACCAGTTGGTTACTTTTGTTGTGCCAATTGTTGCCTCTCCCATTCTTGTCATTATGCTCTCAGTATGAATTCTTGTTCTCGGTGGGGTAAGGAACGCATATTTCCTCCTCACTGAATAAATAGTGCTATAGAAATAACATGTATTGCCCTTGCTTAAAACATATTGGTCTCCAAGATGCCAAACAAAGATCTTACGGTACGTTTGAAACATACTTTAATTGTGGGCTTAAATCCATAGCAAAGCATTTGGAAATTGGGATGAATGGAGTCTTGTACTTAACAGTCTCTTTCTCACTCTTTCTTTCTCTCTCTCTCCCTTTTTAATATATGTGTGTAACAGGCATTCGCCAAAAGTGGTGAAAGCAGCATCTCAGGTCCTCAATAGTATGTGGCAGTACAGAGACCTGAGAAGTCTCTACAAGAAGGTAAGGCTTGGGGTTTTTCTAGATTTGTTATCTTTCATGTGGTTACCCAAATCTGGGGGCTGAGAAACTTTAGATCAAAACATTCATGTGAACTGGATATTCCCCTAGAGTTTTAAAATTTCAGATACTTGGAGCTATGGGTTTTTACCTCATTTTTACTTTGAACATGGACATACCTTTTGGAAACAGATGTGGTGAAAAGGGGATGGGAATTTTTCAAAAGAACTCATAGAGAAAGTGCTGGATATTACAGCCCTGGAGAGTTAAGTTCTCTGTTTGTAGAACAAATGTATACACGCTCTCCTACTGTACCTTTCAATCTTGCAGCTGCTCACCCTCTTCTGAGGAGATTTACCAGATTTCCAGCACTTCAGCTCCCAAATTTCCTCATGAGATTGTAAACAAGAGTATCTGAAGGAGTGGTACTTAGGGTCCAGTTACATGTGGAGCTGGGCTGAAACTTGATAGCTACACTTCAGATTGATTGGCAGACACTAGTATCATATGCTTTGTTTTCAAACAGTCTATGGAGTCTATATTACCATACCATTTCCAGAGGCCTGCTAACTACTTAAAATTCATCACAGTACAGTAATACATTCCTATGAAACAACATCCTATATAGCTTTTAAAACGTGTCTACTTAGTCCATTGCAACATTTAAAGCAGCTCTTGCTGAATATTTCCAAACTGAATTATGTTCCATGTGAGGATCAACCTGCAGATTTAGTTCTCAGAGTTCTTGCTAAATGGAATTTCACAGCTGACCTCATTGACATTTGTATTTGTAATCTCAGCAAAGAGAGGTAAGACTTCATGTGGCACAAAAGTTCAGGTTTTAGTTAAGGCTGAGGCATAAGAATGGTGAAGTAGGGAAGGTTCACAACAGCGTAGTCTGTGCTGTATGTGTTTTGCCCAAGATAAGAACTTAGTTACATGAAATGTATGCACCAGATCTCAAAATGGCAGAAGCTGACCTTCTGTTTGAAATGGTGTTCTTTTCCATGCCTCAGCCCTGTTTGTGTCAAGTCTTAGGAGCAAGGAAGATGACTACTGAGTCTCTCCCATTGCTCACTTCCAGTATTTTCAGTCATCCTTGGCAGCCCTAGGGATACCATATGTGAAGATAATCCAAGTGACAAGCTGACACTCAACTGTCCTGTTAAGAGGTGGGAACAAACATGAGCCAGAGTAGACTTCTTGATACAAGGCAGTAACACACTAGAAGTGTGCATAGCCTGACTTCTGTACACGTGGGTGGCTGCAGTACGGAGGCTGAACTTTATTGCACCATAGTCTCTTAGAAGTTTTTACAATGGCTGGCTGGTTTCCGACCTTCTGTATATATATATGCTGTGTTGTAGTTTCAGGGGTTGCTTCATGCGTGAGGTTATCTATATGCTGTGTGGCTTCTGAGAATACTGCTACCTAAAGGATATTCTGTTGGTTGCCAATGTGAATGTCTGATAATATACTTACATACTAAGCATGCTTGGTAACTAAGTACCTTGCATGCTTAAAGGAATATTTTCTGCAGCCACAAAAACATACGTGTCATATGGAAAATAGTGCAGGCTAGCACTATTTGAGATAGCTTCCAGGACACTCATAGCAGATAGATTGTCTGTATTCTTAGGAAGCATTTTATTAATCTCTGTATGAGTTCTACAGGCTTCACAAAATCTTAAAATGAAGGTCAGTCTTTACTTACATGTATTTATTATATGCCATTGCATATTCAGCTGAGCATTTTATAAATATGTTCAGATAATTAAATTACGATACTCCTGTTTGTTAAAAGACATAAAGTAATCTTTATGAAGTCCATAATATTTATTGAGCTTGCCTGTAGGAGGCTGACTGTTATGCTGGCAGTCTGAATTTCACCACTGTTGGGAAAATGTTTTGATGATATGAACTTATAAAATTTATCGTTCTACTAATAATCAGCTGGTTGTGTAACATAAAGATACTGGGTCAAGGCAGTCTGCTAGTGAAAACAAGTGAATTTACAGTATAATATGATCAGTGCTTTGCAGTATCTTGCACTTGTACTTTTTTTTTTTCAAATGCAGGTAAATCCTATTGCAAAACCATCAGCAATTTCTTCCTATGTCATGAAATTTCTATGCAATTACTTTCAAAGAATTCGTGGGCTAGAGGGAGGCACAATTTTGTGTTGTAATGCAGGAATATTATGGGCACCACATCACATTTAAGAAAAGGAGCAGCACTTGCCTTGCTGTTGAGGAACAATGTAATAAAATAGTTTGAATTGTGGTGTATTTTAAATCTATGTGTTTACAGTAGAGTAAGTAAGGAGAGGTAAAAAGAATAGAAGGGTTAACCTTTGTATTAATGGCGAGAGAAGGCAATATACCGTTACTGCTGATACAGTAACAGTTGATGTATTTATCCCAAATGAGACTGTGTCAGCAGAAACGTTTCTAATTTTGTTCAACATTACGGGAATCATCCCAAAATTGGCAGAATGCAAAGTGCACTGTCAGGAAGCCCGTCCAGAGTTGAGGATTGATATGGTCATTTAATGACTTGCCATACCTGTGAAGGACCAAAAAGTGTATAGGCACCAATATCGCATTAGCAGCACGCCCTGATAAACTCCTGGCTGTGAGGTGAGTTGCAGGCGTCAGAAACTAGTCCCCCACCTGCTGCCAGTAGCTGGACTGCCCTAAGCAGGGTATACAGTGCTTTCTGCAAATTCTGTTGCACCATAGGCGAGCAAGATCTTCAGCTTTAACCAAGACTGTAGCATTAATGTGCCCATATAGTGAAACCAAAATTAAGCAGCCTCTAAGGACACTGTCAAAATCAGCTATTTCATAAAAAATAGCCCAAATTTAACAGATTTCAGGGTGAGAGCTTCAGCTATGTAGCTGAAGAGGGATAGTAATGTACACAGTTTACATTGCACTGCTCATTGTCTGATGTATATTGCCTGTTTCTCTTGTCAGTTCAAAGCCAAAAGCTGTAGAAGCAACAGCAAATACTTAGTTAACTTTATTGCCCAAATTAAGCAATATATCGTGTCTCAAGGTCATAGTGTGCCCAGCAAAGAATACAAAAGATATTTTTGGACTACACAAAAATTTAAAGCTAGATAAGTACGTGTTTCTGGGAAGAAAAGAGTTTTAGACTAAAACGCATGTTGCATTTGAAAAGTAAGGCAGAGCAGACAGTCAGAAGAAACCCTGCAAGAAGCATATTTCCAACACTTCCTAGCTCACAATTCTGATACTCAGGAACTCCTCTGCAGCAGGCTCATCCTGCACCCAATGAAAGCAATGGGAAGGCCCTCTTGATTTCATAGATGCTTTTCTGTAAGGCCTCAAAAGCAAGAGCTGGAATTTTTGCAACCAGTTGAACTCGGGAGACAGGCTAAAGTAATCTGCAGCACCTGATGTGTCCTGGGATTGCCAAGATCCTATAGAAAATAACAGTTGAAGGTCGGTGTGTGGTTTTAGTTCAGTTTTCTGGAGCAGGAACATCATGCCTGTTTTTAATAGCTAATAAAACAGGAGTTGCACTCTTTGAACTGTTGTCTTCTCTTCTCCAATAGCTTTTTATCCTATAGCATGCATGCAAAGGTGTAGACTGCAGCTTTTCTGCCGCAGGAGAGTGGTAGATGGATTTCTAACTTCCTACAGCTTGAGCTGCAAACTCAAGAAAGAGTAGGATACATTGGCTTTATTCTAACAGTTTCCACTCTCTGAGTCCACAATACCTTATGCACTGTGTTTGCAGGGCTATGTCATGCCCTGAACTTTTCTATCCAGTTCTATCCAGTGTACTAGGGTTTCCAGTTCAAAGCTGTGCTGTGACTTTAATGGGACACATAGTGTTGTTAGGCTGTGCTGAAGTGGAAAAGTCACAGAAGGTAAACAGTCAACATTCAGATCTGTGAGTGAGCTGACAGTGCTTACCATCCTTGGTAGACTTGTGCTTTGGGGGGAAAAAAGGATTTAATTTCCTGGTATGGTTAATTTGATACTATCCTAACATGGTCAACAGAAAAGCTATTAAAAGCATAAATATTTCCAGTCCTGGAATTATATGGGGGGAAAAAAAAGAAATTTCACAGACCAAAAGAAGGCAATGAATTTAGTCTTGAAGTCAGGGTGTTGCCAGTCATTTTAGAAGTTCAACTTCAACTTCACTTCACCATGGAAAATAGTGTTTAGTTTGCTGAGCAGTGGCTGAAACAGAAGTCTAATCTGGAAACGTCCCACCAAGAGGAAAACAAGATTCAGATTCAGCCTGATATAAATACTGTTTGGATGATTTAATGTGATTAATTTCTAAATACTGCTAAAGCTTAGCAAGTAAGAAAGAAGAGATTTTCATTGGTAGAGGAAATACTGTCTCCCAAAGAGTGTTTTTAATGTTCTGTCATTTTAAACTTCTTTGTTCTCTACAAGTAAGACTTAAATTTTCATGAATTATCATTTATCTGTCTCTGTTTTCATGAGTCCATTCTAAAATATGTAAATTCTGATTTGCAGAAGTGCCTAATGGTCACATGATGCATAACACCATGGATGGGTCAGTGGCTCAGTACTTAGAGGAGATAAGTAGGGGAGCTGTCTTGCTTGTGGCTGTGCTTCAGACTCATGGTACACTCCTCTTCTTCAAGTGTCTTATACAGTTAGCAGGAGAATTAAGTGGTGCTTACAGTCTACAGAGAGGTCCTGTCTCATCATTTCCATTTAGATACTCAAGCAAGGTGGAAGTAGATACTGTGGTGATTCTTTCAAGACACCTATTTCCAAATTAGGAACACTGGACTCCACTCCAGTTTCTAGGGTGTTAGCTAATTGAAGACTTGGGAACATCTTAGAGAACGCAGGTGTAACTGAAAGAGAACAGATTTCCATTAGCTGGAAAATGCTGTCAGTCTCAACATTAAAGAAAACAGCCAACTACTCTTAAACACAGATAGCTTGTTAAATGACATGAGGAAATTTGAGCAAAAGGGCTGTGTTACATGAGTGCAACATGAAAGAAAATATATTAGCTGAAAACAAGCTGCAATCAGCATTAAATCTGTGTGATATTACAAGAGCTGGAGGAATTGTCAGGTAGAATATGTTTTCTATTAATTGGTTTGCTTTACCTAACCACTTAGGCTCCAACAAAATATGTTTACATTCTGTCATTCTGTTTACACTTATTCTGTCTTCAAGTATATAAGTAGAGATCACGATGAATTTGTAGAAATTCGTTTTCTTTTCCATTTATCGTCTTAGGTTTCTGTTCTGCATGGAATAATAGAAGTCTTTGTCCTGTTCACCTACCAAATGAATAGAAGTACAACCAATAATTTGAAATTAAGGAGGCTGCTAAAGTTGGTCGTCCTTCAGTGTGTAGTGTGCCATTTACAACAGGGGGAATCTGTAATTGTCTGGAAAAGATATTTAGAACTGCCCAGAGCCTCAGGAGCAGTGAAGACAGTCCAGATGTAGAAAAGGACTCTCTTTACATGTGACTTTCAGAATAATAAAACAATGACTCTATGAGAAGGTCCTTTATTGTTAAATGTTCCATGAAAATTGCCAGCAATAAACTTCAAAACTCTAGTCAAGGAATTTTAGAAACTAAAGTCCTTTCTTAAGTAAAATATACCTACTCAGCCTTTAAAAATGTTAATTACATCACACCATCATGTAGACCTGGAACACATCCTTTGGCTTTTCTTCTGGTAAGCTTAGCATTATTCAGACATCCCCCCAAAAGACGCTATATTTTGGTAAAATTTACCTAGTGAAAAGATCTGTGCAGAACTTAAACCTTGCATTAAGGATCTAAATTCCAAATGCAGAACATAACAGTTCCTCAAAAAGTGGCTTGACTTGAAACTATTCATGTGCTCAAATTGTTTGCGAGCATTTTGCAGTGCTGATCTTTCAGTGGGGCTTAATTGATTTCTGTACAATAAGCAAGACCTTGTTCAGGATAATATGTCACCATTTTAGAAAGCGATGGATTAATTTAAGGTAACCTCCTCACCCCAATGCAATATAAAACTAGATTTTCATTATAGAGAGGGCATTGTCTGGAGCGCATTTTTATATTAACTATGAAAATGCAAGTACCTGATTAATAAATGATTGACTCATTGATTGATTTATGGCAGTGGGCGGCCCCAAGCTTCAGTGTGACTGATGACAGAGGATTTTCAGCAACCCACCACTCTGGGTCATGGCACGCTCAGCATACTCTCTCCCAGAGCCAAGAAACCAGAATCTATTCCCCAACCCAGGTATTCTGGCTGTCAGCTGACCTGTGTTGATTTGTTATGTTTCATGCATACTGAGATTGGTACAGGAATCAAAAATAATAAAACCTTACTAAAGTATATATTTTAATATTATACAATTTAGTTTACTGAACCCTGTAGGTTTTAGATGGAAAGTGTCTCACCTTACTTGGGAGAGCAGTTCCATACATTTCTGCTGTATGAGGAAAGTTCACAGAGTTTTGCTCTCTCTGAGGACAACAGATACCAGAGAGAGGGACAAGTACCCTGACAAGCTTCCTAGTCTTTTGTTTTCTCCCTATTTATTTTTTTCATAATAAAATGGGACTCTGTGGCATTATTGCAAACCAAAATACCTTCTACATATGCACAACATTCAAGTACATTAACGAAGAAACCTTTGTATATTTGTGTGTGTGTGTCTGTGTGTTGTCTCTGATAAAACATTCAGAGAAAACAGAACTTACATTAACATCTTTGTGCTGGTTAGACAGGACATACTAGTTACACTATTTGTTTCAGTTTATTGGATTTGCTAAGGTTTCCTGGAAGAGACACGACATCAGAGAAAATCTCATTTAAATATTTTAGACGTAAATATCTTTCAATGTTAGGGTAAATCCTTTTAATCTTTAGGTAGTAGGAATATGATATTTAAAACACCTAGCGTTTCACGATCTGATATATAACGTTACTTTCTTTTGTCTACCAGGAATTAAGCAAATTACTAAAATTGATTTTAAATAAAGGAAATGTGGAAATCATCTGTGAAATTAATACATTCAAGCCTTTTTAAAGCATCATCTGAGTAATTTAAGAAGACAGATTTTATAACCAACATAGTAAAAAATATAGTCTTTGAAGTTATACTTCCTTTTTTTCTTTTTAAATCTTTCTTGCTAAAAACATATTATTCACATTTAAATGAACATTTTAAATGTGGCTTTTTATGAAATGACACTCATGTAAAATACTTAATCATGAAATCATCATTGATTCCAGTACTGGAGAAAAAGTTGGTATTACTGATTTTTTTTGTCTGTATGCGTTGAATGCTTATTAATTCTACGTTTTTGGCTGTATATTAGTTTCTGGTGTTCACGTCAGTTACGCTGCCTTTCCCAATCTGCATGCAAATGTGAAGTATTTCTTCATTAAAGCAAAGTAATTTTTTCTGTTCTGCATGAAATAACGAGTAGTAGCTACAGACCAAAGAATAATCTGTTGATCTTTTCACATTCTTAGACACAGAAGGCCCCTTCAGTGAGGAATGATAGATATGGTAGTCTGGAATTTGTCGGGTTTTTTTTCTTTTTACCTTGATGCTGCATTTTTCAACATAATTAGTACTAGACTGCATCATTGTATAGCATAAACTTATCATTTAACTTAGCTCCTATTTTGTTTGTATATGGTTCCCCAGGGACTGTATTTCAAGAACCATTCTAAACTTTGTCAAGTAAATTTTAACTTTGTGCCTTTTTCACTGACAGTTGCCTACTTAAATAATATCCTGCTTGACAAAACTTGTATCCAAAATATTACAAAATGCTGAGCCAAACCAAATGTTATTTCAATTTTATTTTAATTCAAATAATTCTCATTTCACTTGGGCAGTCAAGTAGATCATGTACTGATTTTCCTAACTTATCCATCATATCAAGTATTAATTTTTCCTACTTCCTTCTAACTGCCTTTGAGTTTATTAACAGTAGCAGATTATACTAGAAAGAGATGGGATTGCTATTATGTTATTACATTTTCATGGCCTAAAGAGGGTAGAAAATCTGTTGGAATCCAAAATATTAAATGTTCTTACCCACATGACAATGACAATACATGACAAAGAATCAAAATTCGCGTTCCTGCGACAGTTGGTAGAGGGAGATGTTTTCAAATGTTTTGTACTAATAAATTTCATTGATTACAATAGACTTCATTTATTTTAATAATCTTGCATTTTACATAGTTAAATTCTTTGAGATACTCTTGACAAAGGTTTGTTTACTATGCAGTATCACCTACCACTCCTTTCATCATGTTACAGTTACTTCAGCACTTATAAATTTCTTTCTAAATCATATTCCATGTTTACTATGTAATTTAAAATATTAGCAATAATCTAAGATACAGTCTGTGCTGAACGGCAAATTCAATACTGATGATAGTATTTTCATGAAAATAGCCCTGTGCAGCTGAAGTGTGACTTTGCCCATCCTTACACAGTTTTGCTGCAGGATAATTTATCTCTATGTGTGTAAAATCTCTCTAAATATCTGTGTGTGTGTATGCGTATACACAAATGGGAGGGTGTGTATAAAATGTATTCACAACACAGCATGGACCTAGAAGATGTTGACTTGAAGCATGAAATCTGAAAAGCGAGCTAAGAAATTCCTACAGGAATAAACCTTAATGGTTTGAGCTATGAGCATCGAAATTATCTGCAGCTATACTTGACTGTTGCTTTTCTGGTGAGGGCCTTAGAGGCATAATAGTCCTTTCCTTTAACATCCAGCATTGTAGCAAGCGCTAATTTAACAACCACACTTGGCAGCACTTCTTCTACATTATCAGTATGAGGTGTCTGGAAGCTGACATCGTTCTCGTCCAAAACCTGCTAGACTCAAGAGGAGCTAAACAAATAAGAAAATAATTAAAAAGAATTAAAAGAATGAGCCATACACATGATGCTAAAGCATTGTCAGCATTGGTAGTGAGTCTCATGGTAAGCTCTAGCTGACTTTTGTGGGAACCACTATGTATTTTGTGGGAACCACTAGGTATTTTTCACCTGAAAACCTGAGTGCATTTTAATGTTGCTAAGCACAGATTTAGAAGAGAGAAATATGTCATAGTTGTGTAAAGTCTATCTCTAAAATGTTTCAACTTTTGAACTTCTCTAAAGAAAAGAAAATCTAAATTGCAGCCAGGGAGCTAGTATCTTTGACTTGGAGCTTTCTTTCTGAAATGAATTGTGTAACTGAAATTTCTCAGATATCCTTAGGGTAGAGATACAAGTAGGCATCCAGAATCTGGAGGGTCATGCATAAGTGGTAGGTCACTTCTACAGAATTTTTCTTCTCAAAAGTACAGTTCCTCAGAATAAGATGAGATTTTAAGACTTGAATACAAAGGAGATACCTAAGAAAATTATCAATATGTCTTTGGGGACTGGGAACGTTTTTAGTGTACTTAAGTAATATATTATATTTTTAAAACAAATATAAATACTATTAATTAATGGCAAATAAAGTTTAGCTGGAATCAGATGTATAGTACTAAAAAGAATCCATAAGTTTCTCTAAAGACTTTCACGTCTTTTAAAGGTACATGCTTAGCAAAACCATTTTTAATTCATGTCAACCTTTTTCTCCAAAATCCCTTCAAGGATGATGATTTCTACCATTCAGAACAAAATAACATTTTTACTTAACTTGTATGCTTGGTGTTTGCATGTCTAGCTTCAGACACAGGTAAAAGCACATGTGTAGTAAAGAGTATGGATAAGAAACTCTGTTTCTCCCAGCAAAGTTGAAGCACTGTGTTGTATGGCTGCTTAGAGTTTTGCAAATGAATCAGATCAGTAGAACTTCTTCTAATAGTAGTAGTAGTAGTAGCAGCATATGCAAGCAGCACAGGGGAGGGGGAAATGAAATTGATTATTATGGCAATCAAAGCATGCTTTGTTTTCAGAGGTGAATAGTTCAGCTGTGATGGTCTGATGTATAACACTGGGCATCTTTTGCTGATGCACCTCTGTGTTGCTGTACTTAGGCTATCATGATCCTTATTCTTCTGGATCCTGTAAGGAGGTTAAAAGTGTTTGTTTAACGTGGCTGGTACATGTAAATGTAATCAAAGTCCGATGAAATATGAAGCTGGTGCATCAATATCCTACTTTCAGTTCTTTGATGTTCTACTGAATCTAATAATGGGTGGGGGGAAAAATTGCTGGGAAATCCTTCTCATTTCTTTACTTTTATCATCCTAAAACTGCTAACAGAATTTAAAAATAGCATAAATATGTCTGCCATTTCAGACTCAAAGAAGGAAACCTTGTATTTTGAAAGGAGTCTCTTTTGAAGTATGTGTGTTTGATTTTGAATTGTTTTACTTCATTTTCTAGCTGATACAGTTTGTCTTGATAAAGCAGTTGTAGCTTCTTTTCTTCCTGCAGAAAGCAGAAATGAGAAGCTTCAATGGCAGTTTCTAGATTGTTTTTACTACTTTTAATTTTAAAATGTTCTTTCAGAGAAAGTTGTGGTTCCCAGCTGTCTAGTATAAGTATATTTATGCAGAAGCTGTTGACCTAGAGCCAAGGACAGCATGAGTGTCAAGTGATGTGTGTTACCCCTCAGGGGTCCATACTGGGACCAGTACTGAATAATATCTTCATCAATGACATAGTGGGATCAAGTGCAACCTCAGCAACTTTGCAGATGACACCAAACTGAGTGGTGTGGTTGACTTGCCTGAAGGACGGGATGCCATCCAGAAGAACTTGGACAAACTTGAGAAGTGGGACAATGTGAAACACAACTTTCAACAAGGACAAGTGCGAGGTCTTACACTTGGGTCAGGGTAACCCCCAGTGTCAATACAGACTGGAAGAAGGGATTGTAGGCAACCCCACAGAGATGGACTTGAGGGTACTGATGGATGAAAAGCTGGATGTGAGCTAGCAATGTGCGTTCACAGCCCAGAAAGCTGACTGTATCCTGGACTACATTGAAAGAAGCCTGGCCAGTAGGTCAAGGGAGGTGATTCTGCCCCTCTACCCTACTCTGTTGAGACCCAACCTGGAGTATTGTGTCCAGCTCTGAACCATCAGCACAGGAAAGACATGGGCCTGTTGGAGCAGGTCAGAGGAGGGCCACAAAAGTGATCAGAGGGATAGGAAACCTCTCCTGTGAGGAAAGGATAGATAGGAAGAGAAAGCTTCAGAGAGACCTTATTGCAGCCTTTCAGTGTTTAAAGAGGGCTTACAAGAAAGATCGAGACAAACGTATTAGCAGAGTCTGCAGCAATATGACAAGGGGTAATGGTTTTAAACTAAAGGAGTATAGATACAGACTAAATATAAATATTATACAAGGAAGAGTTGGGGTTTTTTTACACTGAGAGTAGTGAAACAGTGAAATAAGTTGCTTAGAGAGGTGGTAGAAATCCCATTCATGGAAACATTTAAGGTCAGGTTGGACAGGGTTCTGAGCAACCCGATCTAGCTGAAGATGTCCCCACTTATTGTGGAAGGCTTGGACTAGGTGACCTTTAAAGGTCCATTCCAACTCAAGCAATTTAATGATTTTTACAAAAGGTTGCTGATTGTTTGTCAGGCAGCTACACATTTGAATAAAATGATCCCCCATTTTCAGCCACAGTGCCACTCTTCGGGAAGTAAAAAATCCTAATGGCCCTTGATCACAATCAGTTCCACCGGTCCTAACATGTTCTTCAGCATAAGAGATGATTTTTTAAAAACAGTGATTTTTCTGTGTTTTATGTTCACAGGTGTAATACAAGAATTGTATTTAGTTGATTTTATGATTTAATGCATGCAGAGTAAGAGTACAAGGCTTTGATTGGTTTCTAGTCTTTGTAAGGACAGACTTAAGAAACTGACCCTTACAAGAACTTAGTATTTGTCCTGCTCCTGAGATTTTGTGATCAAGAGCCATAGTTTGCATTTCTAGGGCATAAACATTTCAAAATAGGTGAAATTGTATTACTGGATTGAAAACAGCAATACAAGTGAAAAATTATTGTAAATACTTTCTTACATGCAAGTTATTTTGGGCATACAAGTTACAAGTGAAAGTAGTTTTTTGTGATTCTAAGGTTAAATTATAGCATATATACCTTATGCAGTGGAAAACTGGAGAACAGAAATTCTAGCTGAAGGGCCAAATAGTGCCTTCATTTTGTCTAAAACATATTAGAACAAATTATTTCTGTTTTAAGAGCAAAGTGATGCTTTGAAAAATAAATTTATTTCATTTTATTGCAATGTTTTGAAAAGTTTATTATTTAGTTGCATATAACCTCAGCAAAATTAATAAATAACCCTGCTTTATCTGAAGTCTTGTCCTTCATGCTTTGCCTCACATATGATTCCCTTATAGCTATTTGATTCATCAGATTAGGATTTGTCATCTTTGCAATTCACACAACAGGAAATCAATAATTAATTATGGATAGGTAAAGTAATGCCTCAGTAGTTTCCTAAAACATCCCAGAGTTACACTGTGTAAAACAACCAGAGATAGTTAACTAGCTTGGATAGATTTGGCAAGTAATTAACGTATCTCTCCCTTATCGTGTGTCTCTTCATAGCTAAAATCAAGGGGTGAGATGCAAAATTGCAGTAGAAGAAATGTAGAAGAAATAGCTTAGAAGATGCTAACACTGCACAGAAAAGAAGCATTTGAAAAAAGAGAAAAATGGCCAAGGCCACCTGTGGTATTTTGAAAGGGAAAAAAATGGACAATACTCTCAGAAGAATATATTACCTCAGGCTCTGTCATGTCAAGGGAAAAACTGAAAGAGAAAAAATTCCAAATTATCTTGGGGTAGAATGCTGACAATTGGAGAATAATGGCTTTGCTTTCAGAGAAGCTGAGGTGGAGGCTGGGAACTACACGTGTCATTTCAAGAAGAATGAATTTAAGCACGGATTCTGAAAATGTCACTTTAAAAAGCCTACGTAAAACTCAATAATCCTCATCCAGTGCAAGATAGTTTTTCTGTGGTTAATGACTAACTAGGAGCCCTTCTTTAAGCTTCATGCTGCATTAAATATGTATTTCTCTTTCAGCTTCTTAAGCAATTGAACTTGTGCTGTGTCTGGAATGCAGAAATGGTCACTTAAAGTAAAAGCTATTTGTATATTGAAATTCAGAGTAAAAAGGAGAGAAGTGCTGCGGTCAAGCCCACTGCTTATTGTAAGAAAGGAGACTGAAGCGGTGCGTGTGTGTATCACACAGCTGTACCAGCCAGGGAGTGGGGTGGCAGTTCCCCAGCATCGGGCCCTGAGGCAGGAGCCAAGAGCCCCTGTGAGAGGCAAGTGCTTCAGTGGCAGCTCTACCTCCAGTTGACTTGGTCCTTCCTTGCCTGGCTCTTTGCCTTGGCTCAGGTGATGGCACTGTTCCCCTGGTGCTCAGCAGGGTCTCCATCCTCTCCCCTCAGTTGTGTTTGTGTAAATGAGGACTGAGGGGCCTTCCTCATAAGCTTGCACAGCAGCAGGTGGTGTACTCCCCAGATAACCCGTAAGCAGCAAGTAACAGGCATCAGCATCAGAAGGCATGGGAAGCAAACTGCATTTTCCTTCAACCACTTCAGCTAAGTGATTGTACTGAGAGCAACTCCTGCACTTTTATCCGTATTATTATAATATTTTTAAATCCCCCAAACTTGAATAATTTTTCTGTTTTAAGTAATTTTCTGGCTTTCATAAGCTGTGGAAATAAGACTATAAACATAAGTATTAAAATCCTCAAATTAAGATGAGCTGCAGTGATCCATGTCTTCACTTTCTATTGGTTGATTTTGAGAGCCTGGCTCATAACTTCTTGGAACAGTAGTGGAGACAGGACAACTAGAATCAGGAGCCATTTGTCTTTTGGAGACACTGAAATTACTCTAGATTTCCACTTAGAGACTTAATGCAGAATTACTTCAAAGGATTTAAACCAAACAGCAACTGCTGCTATGTAAGCTGGGAGAATGCCAGTTCTTCTAGGCTCAATCCCTACTCTGGTGTTCAACAACGTCTCCAGTTCCCACTTTGAGAGTAAAAGACAAAATCCTAGGAGTAAAAATGTCAATATTCTGCTTGTAATGGTTTGTAGCTTAGCTGGTGGCAGTAAAAAAAAGTCATTGAAGCTGATTTATTTAGATAACAGCATAAAGTAGATTCATGCCCAGAAATTGTCTGCTGATTTGAATTTTCCTGGGAACAATACAATCAAATCCATAAAGGGTAATACTTTCAGGAACTGTTTACTCATAATAGGATTTGCGACTGTAAAGTCAAAGCAAAATGAAAGAACACCTTTATTTTTAACTTAGTTTGGTTGGGTTTCAAGAGTGTTTCTAGAGTTGCTGAAAATGCAAGTATTCAGTTGAAATCCTTCTTCCAAAATAAACACACTTCAAAACAAAGATGTGGGCTTTTTTAGAAAGCAGCCTTCTCTCCATCTTTCCTTTAGCAGCTGATATATCCTTGTCAGCTACTTCAGTGGCATGCGGGGAGCAGTCCTGCTAGCAAACTCAGTATTCAGGTGTATTTGTAGGTTTGCCTTTGTATTTGAAAGTTGGCCTTCCCTGCCATGGAGCTGGCAGAGGGAGAGAAGCGTAACTCTTGGTATCTCTGTTGAAAAGTATCTATTCTTCTTTTTATGTTAAAAGAAAATAATATGATCCCAGATTGTAAAGGCTAATGATAAGTGTGGTGGTTGGTGAGCATGTAAAACATATTACTTTAAAAATCCCATTTAAGAGCTCCTTGAGATACATATGCGGATCACCCCAACCTCGTTACCGTTTTAGATTTCTCACCACAGTCAAGTCACACGCGTAACTTTCATATGTCAATGTGTGTTGATAATTTGATCCACTTCTAATTTCTGTTATGTCTTATTAGTATTGTGACAACAAATTCCCAGTGAAGAATTGCCCAGACCTCTGTAAGTCCAATGAACCTTGACTTAATTCACATCAGATTCATCTTTTACTCTAGACAATGTCACACTGGTGCACACTAGTCAGGAAGTTTCATTTAATCTGACAGCAGTGCTTCAGCTTGTGAAAGATTCAACACCAGCAACTCAGAGGAGTGTCTGGCTGAGTTTCAAAGTGAGTACCAGCAACTCAGAGGAGTGTCTGGCTGAGTTTCAAAGTGAGTTGATCCTACATTACCTACTTACAGGCACTTTGCCTTGTTAAAGTATAACCTACTTTTAATACCATGATGGGTCTAGTTACCGATTCCTGCAAGTGGTTGTCTATCAAAACCTCACTTTTCTGCAGCTTATTACCATTACAAAACCAGATATTATTACGATTAATTCCTGGAACCATAGAATGCTGGCTTACAGATAAAGAAGTAGGATGGCAAAACAAGTCTGGTCTGGTGTGCTTCAAGTCATTTGGAAAAATGTTTATTAAATCAAGTCATACGAGAATCAGGCCTGAAACAAGAAGTAACATGCTGGAGAGTTTGTAAACCCCAGGGAGGAAGGACACAACATTCTCTGTAGTTTCTCAGGTTTAAAATGTTTCATTATTGGGTTTGTTGCACCATTTTTGTTTCTTTTTCCCAGCTGGATTTCTCTGTTTCTGAGAAGTTGCTCTCTTTCTTCCTGACAATGCTAAGTGGCCAGGAGTCAGGGCAGACTATGCTCTTCAGCACTGAGATATATTTACATGGATGCAGCTAGAGTACAGTTTCTTTCCATTCAGTGCTTTTTAAGTCCGGGTCTTCTTAGCAACTGATCAGTATAATCAGTCAGAGGGTAGGGCTTATTCTTACTTTTGCTGCATGGCTATTAGCACATGAGCTGATGTGGGGTTTCTTTCTGACTGGATGCTCTGAGGTCATCCAGACTGGGCACTGCACTGAGGCTGGTGATGTTGGTGCTCCTTCCCAATTCCACCACACATCGCTTGCCCACCTCATTGTATCTGGTTCCCTCTCTTTCCTCTCTCATCTGTGAATTCTTCAGGCAGAAGCTCTGGTTTTCCCTTGTTGTCCACATTATGTAAGTTCCCATCAGGGCTTAATTTCATTCAGTCCTTGTAGTGTTACTGTACTACAAGTGAGAAGGTGGGGTGTGTGGTATCAGTCATCTCCTCAAGTCAAGGATTCTGCCACCAGAAAGTTCTGAAAATCTGGAATTCTTGCAAACACTATAGAAAACTGCTTTCTCTTTTTCCCTGCATTTTAAACATAAAAAGAATAATGTTGAAAACCCGTATTGCGTTGGGTTGGTGTCAAAAATAATTGCTGTTTTTAACCATCAACTTTAAAGTGGTATATCTCATCTTAAACTAAAATTCATTAATCAGAATAAGAACCAGTAGCATCTGTTCATTTTTGCAAACAAGAAACAAGTTTATTCTAGTAACTTTGAATTCTGGAGCCCTGGAACCATGAATTCTCTGAAGGCATTTTGAGCTGCTGCTTGGTTGTGGAAAATCATCTCTTGCAGGAAGTTGTCGAGATGTTTGAAAATGTGGTAATCCTTGGGAGAGAGGTCTGGTAAGTGAGGTAGAGTTTGTGCTGCTTCTGCAAAGCCATTTGCGAGATATGCAGTTGGATGTTGTCATGGAGGAGAATTGGTCGGGTTTGATTGACCAATGTTGGACATAAACAGTGCAGTTCTTGGTGTATTTTGTGCATTTCCTGGCAATACTCTCTGCTGTGAGGGTTTTACTGGGATTCAAGAAGTCATAATGGATAATTCCACTTACTGACCACCAAACAGTGACCATAACCTTACTTTGATGCAGTTTTGGTTTGGATAAGTGTTTTGGCACTTCAGCTCAGTCCAGCCTTTGTGTGGAATGCTGTTGGTTGTCAAATAGAATCCATTTTTTGTCACATGTCACAGTGGAATCAAGAAATGCATCACTTCCGTTGCACAAAAGAAGCTCTGAGCAGACTTACTTTTAATTCAGTTCCGGTGGCATCCAGTTGTCTAGGTTTTTTGATTTTCCAGTTTGATCGAAATGTCAAACAACTGTTGAATGGTCAGCGTTTAGTTCTGCAACCTGTCAAGTTGTTTTGCATGGGTCTGCTTCTATAATGGCTCTGAATTGGTTGTTGCCTATAACAGAAGGACATCCGTGACTACTCCTCATCTTCAAGGCTCATTTCCATTACAAAATCTTTGAAACCAATGTTGAGCTGCACATTCATTGATGGTCCCCTGGCCAAAAGCTTGGTTGATATTGCTAGCAGTTTCTGCTGCTTTGCATTCCCTTTTGAACTACAACAAAACTGCTCAAGTTTGGGGTTTTGCCCATCTTTAATTTGGGAGCATAGTATAAAACAGAATAAACAGTGAAAACAAAACCATTAGCATAAATAAGTAGAGCAAATTTCATGCTTTAAAATTCTATGCTACATAAACACAGTTAAAGAAAAGTTTAATCAAAAATAAGCATCACGCTTTACAAAGACAAAAATGGCAATTTTTTTTTGCACCAACCTAATATTTTCATAAGTTACCTATGCAATGGCTGTTTGGCACAGTAAGTTTAGTCATCCTAACAAAATAAATATTTCCCTTAAGCCTGCAGAAAATTATTTGTCTTCAAAATCACTGAAAGTTTATTAGGGAACAAAGGACCTGTTCACTCTTTAAGTCAAGTAAAAGATGAACAGTGAGGCTACAATATCATGGGGGTTTTTTCCTGAAGTGGTTATCCAGTCCCCACCCCAAATCTAATCCCTGCAGTTTTAGCAAGAACATACTATCAGAAATGTATATTTGGACTTCATGGAGTATAATGGTGGGAGAATACTTATATTCACTGTGGTCAAAATGCAGAGAAATGCCCAACAGAAGATAACCTTGGAAGAGGCAATAAGACATATAATGGTATTTCTTTACTTTAGTAATTCTGCATCCTCCTGTAGTTTGCAGTTGCCACCTATTAATTAATTGCTGCCAGTTAACAGACATCCATTCTTTTATAGAATTGCACTGAATTTCTTTCCAAATTGTCAGTTCTTTTTGCCTTACTCTTCCTCTCCTAGGTCACATTTGTGGCTGGTAAATTGGCTTGTGAAATGCAGTCTCACACACTTTGCTTTTGAGTTAGCTTTCTTCTCTGCAGGACACTGCTATATACTGTACCTTTAAGTACCCAAATCAATTTAATTAAATTTCATTGCAAGCACTAGAGCTGAAACAAACTAATGAAAGCAGCCATCACGTCAGGTGGTATTTATCTCAGCATTAAATTGAAAATACTCCCTTTAGGCTCTTAAAAATTAGTTTCAATATTTAACACTAATAGCTTTTGGAATTGTTGTTGGGGGATAGTTTTAATGAATTTGTTGCAAACTATTTACCTTTCCAAGTATGGAAGCTTGTTCCTTGTGGCAGAGGAAAGCTCAAGATAGATGACTTGTAGTATTTAGGGTTTTGAAATAGCGTGAGGTCTGGGAGCTGCCCATAATGCTGTTGAAAAACACCAAGAAGGTTGTCATACAGTGATAGCAATATGCTTTGTTTAGTCAAAAGCAATGCCAAGTCGCTACAATACTTGTATTAGAGTTCATTGTTTACCTAGTCTTGTTTTACTGAGCTAATTGGGCTTGCAAACTTGAAATTTTGTGGCAAATTTGATTTGAAAACCTTACTAGAGACACTACTCTTGGTAGAGAGAGAAATGAAAATTTGCAAGAAGGACAAGAAAGGAAAATATCTGCCTCAGAAGAATGCCATTGCCAAGCATCCCAACTACAGCTGGATTTTGTGTCCTCACTGTTGAGACACCATGCAAGGCTATTTTTGAGGAAGCAATGTTGACAAAGTGGTGCCATGTGCTATTTCTCATGGGACAATGCAGATAACTTGGATTTATTTCATTCACTTCCCGTCAGAGCCAGGGTCCAGGTGTTAATGTAAACAATACAGATGGAATAGACAACAAGAAGAAACGTTTAGGGGAAGACTCGGGTCACTTTTTTTCTGTCCCACATGCCAGAGATTTATTTGAGGGAAGCAAGAGTGCAAAATGAACGTGTACGTGGCTAGGCACGCATCCAGATCCACAAAGCTGTAAGCATTTCTGACTTGCACTATGTAAGCATGACTGTTGTCTCCCCCTATGCAGGCAGACAGAAATAAATAGTCTATTCTTTCTCATCTTATCAGATCTAGAGTCTTTCCTCTTGGTACCTTTTTAAAAATACATAAATGATCAGAAAACTCTAACAGACTGAACTATGGAGTCACCTTTCTTGTAAGAAGGGAATCATTTTTTTTCAGCAGTATAAAGGCATGGGCTTCTTACATGTTTGCTACTTTTTTTTATAGTACAGAAATCACCGCATAGGTTATTATTAAAAGGAGATATAAAAATAATGCTAAGTATGTTGTTTACAGTCTTGGTGCTTGGATAAGATTATTGGATTTAAGCAATTTGTTGTAATTATAACTATGTTAGGTATTTTAAAATGTATGTATTTTCTATACACATATTATATATCTATACATATTGAAAAATCTCTAATAATTTTCAGTTGGATTTAGCATTAAGAAGTTAGGGCTTCGCAGAGGGTTTTGTTTGCATTCTCATTGATCATCCTAGGTTGGAAGATGTGGCTTTTGTAGAAGCTGCTTGTTGGAAATGAAAGACTGCATATAGAAAATTTAGATTTAAGCAAGTGGTATTAAAGAGTAATTATTTCTTTTTTTCGGGTTACTCACTATTTTCTATTAATTAACTGGTTTTCTTCCTTATACTTTCTGATGCAACTGTAGTGAAATACAAAATGCCGTTCGGTGAAGTGTCCTAAACATGAGCAAACTCTGTGGACAAACACTGTCAACTCTAGGCAAAGTCAAGATTCTACCATGAAGGCTAGGGCCCAGACTTCACTCTTCTTTTTACTTTACTTTGAAATTGCAACTGAGATACCCACACGTTTATACAAATGTTTTATGTAAGGAGTACAGACATTTGAAATCTGTAGTTAGGTGTCATATCTGTCTGTCCTAATTTACTTATAACATTTCCCTCTGCATCAAGTGTGAAAATCTTTCCTCCTTCTCATCTTCTTTTAAAAAGAGAAAGTGTCACACTCTTACTGAATTCTCTTTCATAAATGTTTAGTGGAAGGGGTATTTTCAGGCCATTTTCTCTTGCAATTCCAAGAGCCAGGAGCCTGTGGTTTCCGTGGAGGGAACAAAGTCAGAGAGATGCCTTAGGCAAAGTCAGTGAGTGGGAGAGAGTGGCACTGAGGATTAGATGCCTGGAGTAGCCTGAAGTAGGAGGTGGGGATATTTTCTACCACAACAGAGAACTATTTTTCTGTACGCGAAAGGAAAATTCCAGCTGGTTTTTGGTGACATTATATTGTGTTTGCTTTTATTCAGCATCTCACTGCAAAAACTTTTGTTTAGCACCATTCCAGGTGCTTCACTTGATTTCTACTGAGCCCAACAGAAATCAAACATTTTTAAAAGGCTTGTGCCTTCAGTGAGAGACTGGGAAAACTCTGTTACTTATTTAGATTTAACACTAAACAGTGATAAAGACAGTTAAACTATATCAATATTTTAAGATACTGGAAATACTGTAATTTAATAAGAGCACTAACATGATACTTTCAAACTATTTTTAATATCCTTTTAAAAATATAAAATACATTACTTTGGATTAATGCATTGTATTATGCATTATGTTGTGGTACAGGAACAAAACATGAATTATTAAAACTCTTTTATTTCTGAACTAGCTGGTTTTGGTGTTTGTATTCCTGAGGTTTTGTCTTTTTTTTAATACATCACTATTACCACAGTTTTAAATAGGTGGAATAGAATTTATTTCTGTACATCTTTGAGAAAAATACAAGGAAAATGTATTGATTCTTTTTCCCTCACATGTGAACAAATGGGTGGTTAATGTAACTAGACTATAGATACCAAAATGTTTACGATAATTTTGATAATCCTGGAGCTTCCCTGTCTACTTACTCCAAATTTTCCTTAGGACATAGAAATCAGTTAAAATCAAAACTGATTTTCACCATGAAAACAAGCAGTCTTACAATCTGAAATATTTTCATAGCCAGTAAGTTGTTTGCAATGGGAAAACACAGGCATGAAAAAAAGAACCATTTAAAAAGTAGCCTAAAAAGTTGTTCAGTGTTTCCGTAATTGGAGTCTTTCTGAAATGTGTTATTTTACAGAACTTACTGCATTTTCATTGTTCTCCTGGTGTGTCAGTACAGTCACCACATCATATCCTGTACCACTATGAATTTTTGCCATCCAGTATTAGGAAAAATTTAGTAGCCCACTTGTGCATATGTGGTGAAAACAATAAAGGCAGGTAACCTGTATTTAAAATGGGGAACTGTATGGTGTTTTCACTGACTGCTGTCAAATTTTTTGATGTTGCAGGATGGGTGGTCACAGTATCACTTTGTAGCCTCATCTTCAACAATAGAAAGGGATCGGCAAAGACCGTACTCTTCATCACGCACGCCCTCCATCTCTCCTGTGCGCATGTCTCCAAACAACCGCTCAGGTAAGACTAGGCTTTCATGACTGAAGTAAAGAGTAAAGACAGAGTCAATCCGTCACTGTTATTTTCCTTCTTTAAGGAATGTCACTGGCATCCAGATTTATTGTTAACAGTGGAGGAAGGGCACAAAATATATTCTTTAAACCTGCATTATCTTTTCACAACAGGATTTTTTTTTTTAATTAAAATCTTGTAAAGTTTTACAGCAGAAAGAATATTCCATAACTTTGTTTTATGAATTTGCCTGCAGCATTTTTGTGATTGGGATTGCCTGACTAGATTTCAGGGCGATGGTGTCCATTTGTAGCATGATGAAATCCTGTTATTCTCTTTGCTAGACATGAAAACTGCTGCATCATTTATGACCACACTGCACACTTAGCAGAAGTTGAAGGGTCCAAATTATTTTTGTCAGCTTTTATTCTGATTGTATGTGTATGTGTGCATACACACTCATATGCAGGTTTCATAAGAGTTTAACTGCGGGTATTCATGTAATACTGAAGGCATATTTACACCAGCTATCATTAATTCCGTAGGATCCATACAATGAGTTAGAATCATAGAATCCCTAGGTTGAAAAAGACCTTTGAGAACATAGAGTCCAAACATAGCTGTCCACTGCTAAATCATATCCCTGACCACTTCATCTACTTGTCTTAAATACCTCCAGGGATGGTGACTCAACCACCTCCCTGGGCAGCCTGTGCCAGTGGTTGATAACCCTTTCAGTGAAGAAATTTTTCATAACGTCCAAACTGAACCTCCCCTGGTCTAGCTTGAGGCCATTCCCTTTCGTCCTATCACCTGTCACTTGGGCAAAGAGACCAACACTCACCTTTCTACAATATCCTTTCAGGTAGTTGTAGACAGTGATAAGGTCTCCCCTCAGCCTCCTCTTCTCCAGGCTAAACAACCCCAGCTCTCTCAGCCGCTCCTCGTAAGGCCTGTTCTCCAGCCCCTTCACCAGCTTTGGCACTCTTCTCTGGACTCGCTCCAGGACCTCAATGTCCTTCTTGTAGTGAGTGGCCCAAAACTGAACACAGCATTTGAGATGTGGCTTCACCAATGCCAAGTACAGGAGCAGAGTCGCTGCTCTGATTCTGCTGGTCACGCTGTTTCTGATACAAGCCAAGATGCTGTTGGCCTTCTTGGCCACCTGGGCACACTGCTGGCTCGCTGCCTGTCGACCAATACCCCCAGGTCCTCTGCCAGGCAGCTTTCCAGCCACTCTTCCCCAAGCATGTAGCCCTGCTGGGGGTTGTTCTGTCCCAAATTCAGGACTCTGCACTGGGCCTTGTTGAACCTCAGCCCATTGATCCAGCCTATTCAGGTCCCTCTGTAGATCCTCCCTACCCTCAAGCAGATCAACACTTCCTCCCAGCTTTATGTCATCTGTGAACTTACTAAGGGTACATTCAATCCTGTCATACAGGTCATTGATAAAGATGTTGAACAGAACTGGACCCAGCACCAAGCCCTGGGGGACACCACTTATGACCAGCCTCCAGCTGGATTTAGCTCTGCTCTTTGGGCCCAGTCATTGAGCCAGTTTTTCACTCAGCAGAGGGTGCGCCTGTCCAGGCCAGTGGAAGCTAGTAGGATACTGTGAGAAACTGTGCCAAAGGCTTTACTAAAGTCTAGGTAGACTACATCCACAGCCTTTCCCTTATCCATCAAGCAAGTCACCTTGTCATAGGAGGCAATCGGGTTAGTTTGGCAGGACTTGCCTTGCACAAATCCCTGCTGAGTGGTCATAATCACACGGTTGTCTTGTGTGTGCTGTGTGATAGATCTTCCCCAGCACTGAGGTTAGACTGGCAGGCCTGTAGTTTCCTGGATCCTTCCTCCAGCCCTTCTTGTAAATGGGTTTAACATCTGCCAGCCTTAATATCAGTATCTCAGCTTATGCCTCAGTGTTAATTAATTTTTCTGTTCAGAAATCTGGGCATTTTCCCCTCAGCTTATTCTAAGGTGGAAGATACCTTGGTTAGATAAAGCCATGTCCAGTGAAAATCTAAGATAACAGAGTGAAACAAACAGCCTTTCAATGTGCTTTTTACTACATCTTCAATCAAATGCTGTCATTTGTAGGTACAACAAGAGGTTAGGATTAAAATGGGCCAAACTGATTATAACCATCAGCATTGTGCCATGGTTTTGGTTTTAAGAAAATTTTTCTATTTAATTATTCTAGTTTTACTTATCTAGAAGCTGCATCTTGGTCCTGCAGAACAGACACTGAGGAGATTTGGAAATGTAGCCAGAAGTACAATGAAAGCTGCTATTCAGTTTTCAAAATCTGTCATTACACAAGTCCATAAAGGGCTCTTGTTCCTTTTGGTCTTCTCCAAAATCTCATTTTGCCTGTAAGTGTGAGGCACTTGAGATGTCTGGCCCTGAGATCTTAGTTCTGTCTCTTGCCAGAACTGTCTTCCCACTTCTGTTGCTCTATTGCTTGAAGAACATACTTAAGGAAATTTTGGATTAAATCGTATTGCCATTATCGATTATCATGAGACTGGAAAGTCTACTGCAGCCCAGGCTGCCTCCGATCCTGATATCACTGATGAGTTCACTTATATTGGTGACCTTAAGGTCCAGTATTGCATCTCCTCAGGTGGTGGTCTCTGTCAGCTGGACTAAGAAGTTATCTTCAGTGCACTCTAGGAGTCTCCTGGATTGCCAACAGCTTGCTGTCTACTTTAGGCAAGATGCTGAACTGCTTAAAGCCCCAGACACGCACACGGTTCCACATTAAGATGAGTGTTTAAGAATCACAAACAAATAAATCAACCACTACATCGTCCAAGGGAAAAAAAAAAGATCCAGTCCTTTGGAAATAAATTATAAGGAGAATATCTAGCTAGACAAAAGCTCTTTGGAAATTCTATAGGGATTTTTCTCAGTTGCAAACATGAATCAGGAGGTGGAGAAATCAGAATGTGAGAACAGACTGACTGGACTGTAATTGTTTTAACTTGAATAAAAGAGACACAAGATGGGGGCAGTGGGCAGAGAGGTACACATCAAGTATTCAAGCACATAACAGCCAGCTGTGAAGAGAAATGGCATAAACTTCCTCTACTTTCATAGCAGACAAATGGAAATAAGAAGCAGCAAGGAGTCATGCTAGACATCAGAGAACTGTAGGAAAACAAAGCACTGGAACAGACCGCTTGGAGCAGTTATGTGGTCTCTGTCATTAGAGATCTTTAGTTTTAGATGAAAATCTGTCAAGAATTATTTTGGTATACTGGATCCTACCTTGGGGTAAACAGTTGAAGTAAATGAACTCACAATGTCCCATCCATCTATAGGACTTGTGATAAGATGCTTTAACTAGGGTAGAGAGCTGTCTTCTTTCTGTGTCCTTTAAGAATAAGGCAGAAAGCCTTGATAGCACTTTTCAATCTAATGTCATCCAATAATTTTATGTCTACTTCCAGTAAAAATGCTGAAAGAGGGCACTTCTGTATTTTAACACTTGCCAGAAAGCAGTTGTTCTTACATGGGAGAAGAGACATAATTCCCACAGGGACTAGAGAGAAATGGTTTTGTCTTTATCAGTAAATTTTGTTCGAAACACTAGAGCACTTAAAAACATTACCAGAGTATATGTAACAAAATGCATCCTCATGTTAGGAACTTTTTCAAGGTTTTCATTCTGTTGTGTTCCCTATTAGACTCAAGTTGCTGTGAGCTGATTTGGTAATTTAATGTCTTTGTATCTGCTGAATTATCAGCTTTAGAATTAGATCAGTATTGACAAGCAGTTTAAAAGCAATGCCCAATTATAATTGCTTCATAAGAAAAACTGTCTGTCCCACATTTGCTTTGTGAAGTCAGTGGCCAGGACCAGCAGAACCAATCTAACCAGAATTCAACATCACTTGTGCTTCCCTACTCCTTAATTAATTACATGTGCTTCCTCGTGCCTTAATGAAGAAAAGGTAACATAGTTTAGAGATGTTGAAAGACATAACTCATGACTAAGCTTCACAGATGAATTTGTCTTACTTTTTTTTTTCTGGGTTTTTTTTTTCTGATTTTTAACGCAGGGGCATTGTTATTGCTTTTGAGGTTCTTTTGACATACCAGCCATCTGGGTGGAGGCAGGGGAGGGAATGTCAGTAAGGACTAGTACTTTGGTCATTTTTTTACAACTGTGCCTTCATGAGGCTCTGGGGTGTTCTGCCACTTGCCTTTTACTCCTTCCTCTGCCCTCCATAGCAGGGAAAGTGATTTGAATCTACCAGTGCCTATTTACATTGAAGTCAATTTAGTTGAAAGCTATTATTTTTTCCTCTGATTTTCTCTTTTTCCTAAGAATCTCAAGCTCTGAGTTTCATGATCAGTGCCAGTGATCACCTTCACATTTTCCAGTGCATGAGAATCGAATACAAACCCACTTCTCCTACTAGTGACTTCATATTTTCCTCCTTTTAGCCATAACACAAGTATTGATGATGAAGGATTTTATTTTAATGATACCTAAAGCAACAGTTGTTGTTTCAGTGGTACATGATCATACATAGATATTTAAAGAAAATTAATTGAGTTACCTTTAAGTGTTAGTCATTCTTTGTTTTATGTTTTCTGTGAAAAAGACCATTCTTTTCTTCCTGTCCCCACTACAACCATTTAATGGGTTTGCTTATTTTCAGCAAACAAGGGATGAAACAGTTTTTAAGGGTTTTTTTCACACAGTTGAAAGTTAATGGTCTTTTCCACAGAAAGAAATTAACCATTTTGAGAAAAAACCAAAGTTCCTATACCATAAAGTTTTGACAAGATAAAGAAATTTAAAAGTTAAAGGGGAAGAAAAAGAATCAGTATTGTAATTTTTTCTTAATGATCATCTCACATATTGGGTGGAAGTGGAGAAAGTAAAATGTTCAGAGATAAAATGTTTGTGATTGGTTGTCCCATGAATAAATGCATTTCTGTATTTGACAAAACAGCACCTTGTCTTTTATTCCATAATGGGGTAGTGTTTCTTCAAACAGCTTAATGTTAATATGCCAAAAAAATATAAACTTTACTGAAATGTTTACTCTAAGTTAAACACTATATTTAGTCATATGTGATATAAATGGATCCATTTTTATGATCTAGCAAGTGCCCCAGCCTCACCTCGGGAAATGATCAGCCTAAAAGAAAGAAAAACAGACTATGAATCAACTGGAACAAATGCCACTTACCATGGAAATAAAGGAGAACACACTTCTAGGAAAGACACCATGACCGGTAAGATTATGCTTGCATAGTATATACAAAAATCAGCTGTGATAAGACTGCTGATTTTATAGGCTCGGCTGGGTTTACTTTACTATAGAAAAGAGTTGACCTGCTTTGGTTGATTCCAGAGTTTTAGCCACCTTGCAAAATCCAACTTGAAGAAATATTTGATCTTAATGAATGAATACAATGCTGTGTAAAAATTTTGTGTAAGACCACGTTTCTTTACAGAGGAAAGGCTTTGACAGCGATTTTGTGTTTCTTTTTACTTTAAAGTTTGTGTTTGTTTCAGAAGGAAGTGAGTAAATCCACCTAGTATTAACTAATGTTGTTTCTGAAGCATGACATGGCTGAGCATGTGCAGCAATTCCTACCATCTGTCTTCTGCAGGCAATGGCTTTCTGGGAACTGTTAGCTTATTTTACACGTCAGTCATTCTTAGTAAGTTCAGTAACAGTTTGTAAAGTTTATCCTTGTTACTTTATCAACTGGGCTGATGCAAATGGAATGATAATGTCTGCGTACGTTATGGCATCTACTGCAGGTTTCACTGAAAGCTCCCTTAGTGAGTTCATTAACCTGTTAGCATTCTATTAATTATAATATTTCGAGTGCTTTACACCTCTTTGTTATTTCTCTTGAAAAATACATGTTGGTCTCCAGCACCACGGCACAGGCTTATATAACATCTATTGAACGTTTTCCTACGTTTATCCAGTCCTGAGCATCATAGGACCATGGCACCTTTTCCCATGATCGCTGTGGAGGTCTTACTCAGAGGATGCCAGAATATGTTCCTCAGGTCACTGAGGACACCAGTAGTACCTGAGCAACAGGCCATCCATACTAGCGTTCGAGCCTGTATTTAGGGTACTGTGGTACACACTGCATCTACTGTGCTATGCACTGTGTAATCAAAACCTAAAGGCCAGCATTGGAATTTGTGTGATAAAGCAATACAGAAGATAATTGTCATGAAAGTGAAAATCTGAAGAAGAAGAATGACAGTCAAGAGCATTTGGAAACTACACAAATGAGAAACATCCTGAACAGCATCTGCAGCGTACTACGTGAAGTTGCAGCAGATTCAGTCTAGGTACTTCTTTTTGTGTATCTAATATTTTGAGTGTTTCATAGTCTCTGCACGAGGTGGTTCTCTAAAACACTTCAGTGGTCCTTACTTGTGTGATTGTGAAGGATAGGACTGCACGTTTTCTCAGTACTTTGTGAAGGATCCATGAAGAGGGGATCTGGGGATTAAAAGCAGCAGGCTGAAAAAGCAGAAACATTAATATTTTGTTCTAGCTGTATCTGCAAATTTAGGCTACCAGATAATCTCAAGAGGTTCACAAAAATTTTTTCCATGTGGAAAATCTGTGTTTCCTTGCAGGTAGTCTTCTCCCTCTCCACACTTTTAACAAAAATGGGGGTTTTCTTTTTTTCCATCTCTTTTTATTTTATCTTCTACTGTAGTGGTTTTCTCTTCCCATTCCTGTTTCCTTTGTTTCCTTTCTCTTTCACTAAAATTTTCAGATCATGAGGCTTGTAATTCCCCAGCAACTTTTGCTCCACTTTGATATTTGCATCAGGTTTTCCTTAAATATCTGCCTGTATTTTGTCTGTTCTACTGATCTTTTGGGTGGGCTTTTAGTAAGTAAACTTGAAACTCAGCATCATGCTTAGCTATAGAGTATTTTTCCAGCCACTGAGCTCAATGAGAAAAATCAAAAGCGAAATCAAATTGAAAAGTTTAATAATATTTCACATTATGGCCATTGTACAAATGAATATGAAATTAACAGATCACTTTCTCTCTCTTTCAGGTCACCAAGTCTCTGCTTAGTTGGTCTGAGCTCAAATTAACCATCATCTTAAGAACAGAGGAGTATAACAGGAGGAGTTTCACTCATCTGCTTTCACCATGAAATTTGTGTATTATGTCTGTAGCTCACAAAATGTTTCATTAAAGAACAATATAAAATCAGTGTTTGTGCTTTTAATTGTAAAACATTTTGACTTTACTTGGGTGATCTAATACAAGTTCATGTAGGAAGGTTATTGCAATGCCTGTATTTCATTTTGTGTATTGCCCATGTATATTAGATGTATGATTTTCACATTACACCTGGTGTATACTTATTTTGAGCTGCTCTTGTATTTTGTGGCAAGTTGATGCATTACACAGAGCTTTCTTTGACTTATGGATTTACGCAGAATGCAGAGCCATTACTGTAGTCCCAATATATCAATGACCATCTCCATGCTCTTCTCCAAAGCTCTTCTCAGTTAAAAAATTTAATGACCTCTTGGCTGAGACTGTAATGAAGGTTTTTTGATGGATTTTTGAAGTAGAAATGTTGGTTTCTTGCCATAGTGGGGAGTTGTCAGGAAACCTCTCTGAGAAATGGACACTTTTATGAAGTCAACTGATTGGCTGAAGATGGTAACTTATATTGATTTCACAAAGACAACTGAAAAATAGAGGAACAATATCAAAGTTCTCATTGCCCTCTTCCCTTCAGAGGTTTACGATGCATGGTATATTTACTATCCATCCTCTCTGCAGAAAATAATAACCAATAATAAAATGTTATCACCTAAGGTATATTTTAAGACTAAAACTATTATATTCCTTTTTAAAAAACAGGAACTAGAAGTACATCTGGTAAAGTTATTTATGCCATGGTGTGTTCCTTCAGAACACAAAAGATAAGCTTACTGTATACTATCGTGGGACTCCTACTCTAAAATTTCTTTTTTAGTTCCCTTACTGAACTAATACATGCATCCCAGTCTGCACCCTGTATCTTCACTTCCACCAGCAGAAACATCTTCTGATTAATTTAGTTTCCGCTTGATATCAATAACCCATCATCTGTATTTTTGTTTTTTAAACTTACTTGCAAGTCCCTGCACATTGAGAACACAACCACCATCACCTGCTGCAATAGCTACAAGTGCTCAGGCTACTTGCACTTACTATTACTTAAAAAAACATAATACACTGTAATCTTTTCTCATGCCCTTATCTCATCTTTCACAATGTACGAAGGTGGCAATGGCAGTGACAGGTAATGATCTCTTTTAGCTAAGAATTGTGAGGCACAGAAGCATTTTCCACTGTCTCAAACAACGTTTTAGAAAATGTAGTCCTGCTGCTTATATCAGAAAAAGCAGTTCACACAGTACCACATGAGGATGACTACCTGTCCAGCTGAGCTATCCTTTCTTACTGTCAGTCTGTGTTTGTGAGGGCAAAAGGCTAGCACCTTGTTATTTCAGACTGTCTGCAAGTGTGTTTAGAAGTACTTAACCAGAACTGAAAGCTGAATGTTAAACCATGAATCAAATGACTGGGATATATGAGGACAGCTTCAGTCAGTGATACCTTTGACACATAAACCATTGAGTGACATGATTTTCAAAGTTGGTGGCTTTGCCAAAAAACTGCTGTGGGGAACTGTATGATATTTTAAAAAACCCCAAGCAATATTACCTTGAAAACTGAATGGGGCGGAAGGGGAAGAAAGTATTTTTCTATGATGTTCTTTGTGCAATGCAACCATGAAGTATTGCAGGTTGATCATAGTACTCATTTTAGAACCTTCACAATTTTACCTAGTAAAAAGGAACTCTTCATTACTATCACATACTGATGTTTAGCTACTGCATAAAATACAAACACATATCAGTCCTTAAACCATTTCATCTAAACCTACAATTTTCACATCTCTGTAAGTAAGTGAGGCTGCTGGAAAATCCATCTCTTGCTCCTTGTACCCCTTTCCTTCTCTTGCCCTGTTTTTAAGAAGAACATCGTTTCATTAACTTCTGTTTCTCTCTGATAATTTTACTATGATGGTACATACACAATATTAACAGCAAAGATCAGATGCTAACCACTCAATATCTGTCCATTCATCCAGTTCATTCTCTTCCTCCTTTCTTTTATATTTGCCCTCTACTTTTGGACAGCAAGAGTCAACTGCTCACTGAAGCACAGCAGAGGGGGAAAGGAGTTCCCAGGGGTGCCGACTGTGTGTTCAGAAGCAGGTACTGAAGCGGGGCTGCATGCACTGCTAGCAGCTACATTGCTTGATTTACATTTCCTCTAGAGACAGATTTATCCCAGCCTCCCTGCTAGAATAAGCCAAGTTTTGTTGTTCTTCATCTCTTGGCATTCATTTCCAAGCATTCAATGTGTCATTATATTTCTTTTTAATACATTAAGAAAATAATACTTTTTTTTTTCATTTTAAACTTGTCAATCTATGTCCACTTCACTGCAGTAAAATCAGCAATGCAGACCTTGCAGCTATTTTCATAAGCTGAAACTATCCATTTTTCCATTGCAGAATATGTGATCTGGGAGACTGTAAGTTTTCAATCTGGCATGTCATAATTCTGATCATCAGTGCAAGTGTCACAGTAGAGCATTGGACAGGTGCTATGCACCAGCTCTGGACTGTTTCTGCTTTTATAATAGTCATGGCTATTAGTGGCACATATGAACCTTGTACCTTTTCATATACCTATAAAAAGATGGGAAGGTCATAACCTGCCTTAAAATCTCTTTGATTGCCTGTAGGAAGAACATATAAATTAGCATGTGTCCAGTTTAATGGTTTTTATCAGATTCTTCATAAAGCCCTCAGGTGTTGCACTGTATACCAATCTTTCACTCTTGACATCTAACTTATTCAACCAGTATTGTCCTATCTGGACTTAAAGTGTTCAGTCACACATGGCTGAAAACTTGCCTGTATGAAACTTAAGCCATGCTTATCTTGCAGTTTATATACGTGAAAACAAAATAATTACAAGTTCTTCCCCTGTTTATGGAAGTCCAACACACTGAATATCACTTTCGTATTTTTTTTAAGATGTAGCACTTCACAAAATTAGGTAGCTGAAACACTGACTATCTTTGGATCTTGAGAAAAGGAATCTGTAACCCAACATCTTCTAGCTCTTTGTAAGACAAGCAAAAAACTCAGAAAAATGGCATTAAAAAGATGTTATCAAGGAAAGATGTGGCAATTGTTCTACTGAGAGTCATGCCCTTGTGAGATGCGCCATAAATAGCAATGCTGATGCAGACTCCTCTAATACCAAAGACTGTCATTGTCAGGAAGATTTTCAAACACTAAAGCAGTGGATGCAGCTGGGATATAAAAAAATATGAAATGCCAGTCAAGTTACACACAGCACTCAAGTCTGGTGACAAAGTGCAGCCTAAGCAGAGAGAACCTCTGCAGGTCCGCGCTTCAGTACTAACATCTATGGCCAAAGGTAAACTACTCAAGCGGTTGTCATTTCCATCTGTTACCACCTATTGGCACACAGGCAGCATTAAATCTGCCTTCCACTGGAAAAGAGGAATCATCATCTGAAAATACTGAAGTTCAGAGTCTTCTCGCCTTCAAAGAGAGGATCCTGCTGCACTCCTTGGAGACCTCCAGAGCTCTTCTCCATTTCCTACAGCAGTCTGTGTACTGCATCCAGATCTTGAAGAAATAAGAGTTTTTTCATCCCTATTAGTTAATGGTTATCAAGTGAAACATTTCTTTTTTCCAGCTGTTTACCCCACCTTATAATCCCTGCCTTTATCCATGTCAAGAACATGCTGGAGATTTTTAAGAACGCCAGCTGACAACTGTGAAGCTGCACAGGGAACAGTGTACCAAACACTAACAAGAATTATAACTTCAGCATGGAACCCTTAGCAGATTTGAAGATGAGAACTTGCATATTACAGTCAGCTGTGACTGAAGACCATGCCATTCCTTTTCTCCAGTGAGAGTGTAGTGGGTGGGGAAAGATGAAGGCAATTATACATGCTGGGATTCATGCTAGCAAGTTGCAAAGGAAGAAAGAGTGGTTACTTCTTCAATAACTGTGGTTCTTCTTAGTGATATGACTAGCATGAATCCCAAACCCAGCTTTCAATTTTGATGCTCAGTCATCACCCTCAACAGTTTTGAGTTGTAAAGGTATTAAAAGCAACTCTTTGGTGCCTCCAGGTTTTACATCACTGCACGGAGACCTGGGAGAAGTTGCTTGAATGCAACTCAATATGTTTCAGTTCTACTGATGACTCTGATTCACAACTACTCCATTTTTACTTTCAGGCATGTAATGAGAGTCTGCATGACAGCATTGGATCATTGGTAATAATGTCTGGAAAGTTAATAATGCGTGCCCCGTCAGCACAGTGCACAGCAGCCACACAAAATACTACCCTCGTATTCTTCCAAATATGAGAAATTACTACAATCATTCTAGTTCTAGCAACAAAGTGAGCCTTAGCTTGCCAGCTGAATCAAAGTGATCATGGAAGTCAGCTTTGCACAAAAATTCTTTAGCTTTTTATGTGGTTGGGGGGGGGGCAAAGTGGGAAATCATTTTAGCAAAACTGTATGATGTTATCCATGTTTTTAGAATTATTTCTGATTTCAAACACATAGCTCAGTTTTGTCTGTGCATTTTAGTAGTAGAACATCTGAGAAGAAAGTGACAGTAGTGCATGAATTTGAGACTCTTGGCCAAGCTTCTTCAGTATAACTACTTGTTACTTTTTTCATAATTCTTTTTTCACGTGCATTTAATCACTTCTTCTGTGAATTATTTCACCATATAGCAAAAGCACTGCAGGATAATTATCCAGGATTTGTTGTAACAACATACAACAGAAGTGAAAGGAAATATATGTTTTTTAATCTCAATATTTACAACTGTTAGCTCTTCGTGTATGTGTGATATAAAATCCCATATATAACCTGAAATATATTACTGAATGTTAGCTGTGTATGAAATTATATTGTTGATTTATATTTGAAATACATAAGACTGATGTGAACATGACGTAGCGCCTGTTAGTAAGTGTATACCATGCACATGCAAGTGCACCAAAGCAAAGATGGTGACTGCTCAGTGGAGGAACATAGAAGTCTGCAGATGCTTTTAAAGTCTGTGTGGGAAACAGGTTCTGTATAATGTATTTAATGAAGCCTTCAGAATTCATTTTGGGGCCAAAGAGGTATGTTTGGTAAACCTGCTTTTTCCTTGCTGTTTTTCTCTCTCCAGCTCAGAACACTGGAATCTCAACTTTGTACAGGAATTCATATGGTGCACCTGCAGAAGACATCAAACATAACCAGGTAAGCAAGTAGACTAAAATGTTGCTGTTCTAGATGGCATATGCACAAAAATTATTTCAGGTGTTTAAGCCTGCAACTCATAATGAACTCAAGGGCAACTTGAGATGCTGAATGCCTTTAAAGTTCTGGACGTGTGTGAGAGAGAGTACAACAGCCAAGTTAATGTTGATGGGCACTTCTGCTAGCTCTGGTGTCTTTGATGTCCTGTGCCAATGAATTTGGTTAAGTCCAATCACATCTTATTACTTGAGTATAGGCATCATAAAATCCACCTCTACTGCTGACACCGCACGACTCACATGGTAAGACATCCTGGTAGAAACTCAAGTACTGAACAGTCCTGGAGAAGAAACCACCTAATGTTTTTTGCAGGGATAGGTACACTACACTTTGGTGTAGCCAAAGCCCTTAGAATTACTATTTAGTCACTCCAGAGGCAACAAGTGATTATAGCAAGACTTTTTGCTTGGTTGTTTTTTGATGTATGCACTGGGTCGTGAGCATTTCATCAGCAAGGACACTTTCTCACATAAATATATCCAAGTCAAGCAGTGTAGGACTGACTCTTATAAAATGTCCTGTCCCAGAAAACCAGAAAGCAATAAGTATACCTGGAGAAGGTGGGCATTACAAAAATTTAATTGGCAGCATAGGTGTCAAGCTAATACACTCACAGGAAATGTTACAAAATTAACATATATGGCATTTATATGGCTTGTATTTCCTATATAGTATTTCCTAAGTCCCTGGTACACAGATAGTTTTCTGCATGGATAGCCTTTTTTTTTCATGATTATGCATAATGCTGCTTTATACTTAATTATCACAACTCTAATTTCCACAAGTTCTTTGTGTAATATGCAAAAGTTATAGCATATTTCAACTAGAGAAATGAGATGAGAAACCATTTAAGGAAAGCACTTAAAATTATTAGTGTTATCAGACAGATAAATGAATCTCTGTTTTAATCTACAAATTTTACGTGAAGAGAGTTTCTGACATTTTGTGCCCCCATTTCTCTTTATTGGTTTTGCTTTTTAATTAGCCAGTATTTCCTGTGGTGCACCGTATTCCTTCTTTGTGGGAGCCAGTTCAGTGCATGAAGTTATTTCTGCTTTTATTGCATTTAAAGAGATTAAGCCCTTCTAATTAACATAGTATTTCGAGAAAATAAGGGTATGAGGTATTTTAACAGCAGGTACACTCTAAGTGCACTCATGAATCAACTAATTTGATTTTATGGGTGAAATTTTGAGCAGGACCAAACCAAACAAATAACAAAACCCAAAACCAGTTTCCCACCTTTTCCCACTTGCTTTCTCGATGAAGTGTTAGATTTATGATCAGCAATAATGTTTTTAGTTTAAAAAAACCCAGAAATACTACTTCAGTACCCTGTTTTCTATTCAGAAATTTTCTGTCTCAAACTTTTTGGCATGTAATTTGGTTGCTTAGTATAGAATTTTTCTCCAGTGTCTTGAATTAAACATCTGTGTTTGAATATATGAAATGAAGTGAGAGGCTCCAGGTCATATACAACTTGATAGCAATACTAGAAATAGAAACTAGAATAGTTACGTTTCCTTGTGCTGTTCTAATATTGGGCCCAGTGATGTAAGATCACTTGTGGGATTGTTAAAGGACATGGACGGCCTTTTGCACTCCATACAGACAGGCTTTGAAAGAATATAACTGAGTTTGGGATTTAGCAGTGCAACTGTTCCTCTCTTCTTGAAGGAGCATTACTAGATTTTGCAGCATCCACAGGATCTGCAAAGAGTTTTCTGACACCAGTGTCTGAGCACCAATATGACCATTAGAGAACTGAAAGGCTGTATCATTTTGCAGCCACAAAGACTGCCCAAACTTAACAGATGTGAGATACAGTAAAAGGTGATGTTCCACAGAGACTTAGAAAATGTTTATAAAATTAAGATCTTAATTAAGTCCCAGCTGTAAAAACACAGACTCACTCGGGCTGCCTACAAAAAAACTTCATGGCAATCTTAGGTTAAGGGACTGCCTGAGAGTTTTTCACTTAATATCATAAATATTTCAGCTTCAAGGTAGCTTGTTGCAATTTAGCAACAACACAAGATTGCCAACGTCAAGTGCTGAAAAGATGATAAGAAGATGGTTCAGCTTAACAGTAGTAGAACACATTTCAGGGCACTTAGCTTGAAATTTTTTTCTATCAGTTCCCGGAAGACTATAAATGGTTCTTAAGGATACGGTATCATTCTGAATCTCCCTTGTGGCAAAGGCAGCTGCAAAATGTATAGTATCATTGAAGCGTATATCGTTTCCATTCAAATTCTTCAAAACTGAGTTTTGGCTGCCTGTGTTCACATTACATAGCTGCAAAGTACTCAGAAGGTTATACACAGGTTTTAGTTACAAAAGTAACTGAAAGCTACCCTGCTCAGATCCTCATTCAAATTACATTTTAAGTAAACCGGTATGTGTTAGCAGTAGTAACATAAAATAATATTTGTTAATAAAAATATTAAATAAAGAAATGTAATGAAAATAATAACAAGGCAAAGCTATGGAATTAATTCACTACCAAACAATACCTTGAGCCCATGTTAAGATTACAAAGATAAACTTCTTATTTCCAGCATGATAAATACAGAGACTCACTCCTCCTTCCCTATTGTCGCCCACAGTAAATTGTATCTAACAAGCTGTGGGTATTACTGCCTTTCAGATTTCAACACAGCCAGTTCCACAGGAGCCCAGCAGAAAAGATTATGAACCATATCAACCGTTTCAGAATTCAACAAGAAACTATGATGAGTCCTTCTTTGAGGACCAAGTACATCATCGTCCACCTGCAAGTGAATACAACATGCACCTGGGACTAAAGTCAACTGGCAATTATGTCGACTTCTATTCAGCTGCTCGTCCATATAGTGAACTTAACTATGAAACAAGCCACTATCCAGCCTCTCCTGACTCCTGGGTTTGAGACTTGGGCAGATACAAAACCTCCAGGAACTGTGCATGTGCATGCATACCACAAGACATTTTTTTCCTGCAAATTTAGTTTGTTAAAGCCTGTTCCATAGGAAGGCCCAGATGACCAGTACGGGAAAAAATTAAGAGAATTTTTTTTTAGAAGGCTAAAAGATATGAGAGCTAAACCTGGGAGTAATTAGAAAGAAATATATATACACATATATATATTTTACAGTATGGGACAACTTTACTGTTGGCCTGTCGAGTCTTAAGTTCAGTGCTGTATATTGAATGTGGCTGAAGGAAGGAGGGAGAACATGGCAGTGGATGTGGGTCAAGAGTTAAGCACAAGTAACTGAGCAGCGTACATACTTTATGGGGAACAGCTTCTCACACTTTGTTTAATATCCTCATTCATTGTGAATCTAGGCTTCAAGTTGCATTTGGGGTTTCCTCTGTACAGCAAGATGTTTCTTGCCTTTTGTTAATGCATTGTTGTAAAGTATTTGATGTACATTACAGATAAAAAAAAGTGCATTGTGTATATTACACCAATGCCACAGTGTTTCTTCATCTATGGTTCTAAATATTGCTTCAATTTCAAATTTTGAAAGATGTATGAATTTCCAGGTTTTTGTTTTCTTTTCCCCGGTGCATTTTAACAAAAAAAAATCAAAAAAAACAAAAAGGAATATTTAGCAGTATTGTTCGTTCTGATATGTGAATTTGTTTGTGGCAACTAAAAAAAAGGCATTCAGCGGTTTCTGACAATTAACATTCATCATTCCACACTCCTTGTCAACAAAGTGCTTTTTCACTGCCTAAAATTTTAGATGTAGATACTTGAAATAGATTTTTTTCATTTATACCAGTTTTCTTTATGATGATACAGTGTTAAAAGAAAATAAATTACAATTGATCTGTCATCCATATTTGCTAAGAATGTCTATTTCCAAGAACCTACCATAAAAATACACATTCTTACTTGTGTGTGTCCATGTATGCATAGTATTCGCTGTGTGTGTGTATGTGTTTGAGTGTGTGTGTTTGTGTGGTGTAAGACTTCTTTTCATCCAGTGTTTTCCTTGTTCGAGCTTCAATTTTTGTTTGATTTTCAGTTTTTTTGAAACAGTGGAAACTCCAATTTGTGCTTTCTCTTACTCACTTTCTTATCAAGTGATCGCAATTCAAAATTGTTAGGCCACATACTCACAAAGGAAGGGGTTATCGAATCTTTTCCCCTAACTCCTTCACCCCTAGGTGCCATTTCCTTTAGAATAGCATCTCTTGAAGAAATTTCATTACTCTCCAGCCACCAACCAGCAAGTACTCAAGTAAGGCCGAATTTGATCTTCCCATCTTCCTGAGAGAATGGAAAACAAAGAGCCATCAGACTAAAGTCTGGAGTCTCCAAACTCTTTGGGCTGTGGAAGGGTCCGACTCCTGAACCATTAGGACAATCATTTCTTTTAACCCATACCAAAAAGAAAATGGGATACACAGAACACATTCCTCATATGAAGGACACTGACCTTTTCTGTGCATTTAAAGAAAAATCCTGAAAAATAAGAAATGTAAGGGACAGATTTTTTTTTTTAATCAAAGACTAGAAAAGTAAGCTAGGCCAGGAGGCCAGAAGAGATGGCATATTCATCTTAGCTCTTGGAATTCTAGAAGTAAACTAAAGAATCCAGCATCTCTTCAATTCTTTGATTCAGACAACAGTTCACAGTTTCCATAGCGTAAGGCACGCTACAAATGGAGTAGGTGTAAATTCCTCAAATTGCAATTAAGGAATTCATTTTAGGTTGCAAACATTTCTGTGATTAGTCATTGTAATAGTCGTAACATCACCTGGCACACTTCTGGCTGTGCGCAGGGGGAGAAGTCTCCCGCAGGTCTGTTGCCTGCTCTGCAGGACACAGCCCAAGTAGTTCATGCAGGCAGGTATTGTGATGTAGAATTGGTTTATCAGTGATCTAGGACTAGCTTAATCTTTTTTGGCAGCTTTTCCCGGTGTACGATATGTAACCTTATCTGCTCTTTGTAGTAAACGGGAAAAAAATCGCATGCAAAAAAAAAATTAGAAAAATTTAAGAAAGGGTGGGTGGGAGGGGCACAGTGGGCCAGATGTATAGTGAGGTAGATAAAAATACTATTCATAGTTTTGGACACAGGTTGTTTATATTTTATTTATTACATTGATTTTAATACGATAAGTGACATTTGCAGTGCTATTTTGAACAAAGCACGTTTTCAGCTTTTTTTTAATAAAGAATGTCACTCACAACTTGAAGTTCTTCTTGAATGCCTGATAATCACCAAGCTGGCACAGTTCTCCAGGTGCAGTATTGTGACAGGCCAAAGGGATCTGCCTTTTAGTTTAAATTTCTTAGAACAGGAGGTTATTGTAAGTTGGATTTATTTCCATTTTTCAGACTACTGAAATGCCCACATTGTCCCCTTTCAGCTACTCTTGGGAATTACTTAGAGTCAAATGTTGACCATTGCTCAAGTGAGAGATTCTGGATCAACTAAGTGGCATAAAATACTTCTCGTCTATAGTTTGTGTTGTTTTGTTTCCATTCTGTAGCAGCAAGTGCCCTGACTGATGCCATTCCCTCTTGCTGTACTAAGTTTTGAGAAGATTTTTAATTACCTGGCTTCTATTCCAGACTTGGAAATCCAACACTGCTGCCATATGGAACAAGATATATATCTGATGCATTCTTTGATGCATTCTTTTCAATATTGAGGAAAGTATCGTTACCTGTTGCTGTTCCCTTCATTCTTGTACTAGATCACACACAGAAATAGAGAAAAAACAAAACTGTTCCAAAAAAATGTATAAAATGCAATTGATGTACTGTAAAATGTCAGATTTTTTTTAACAAGCTTCATGTTAGAATCTTATTCAGCTGTGTAGAGCTATATAAATCTCACTGTTTTATTAAATGCTGTTTATGGTCTGGAAGGAATGGGTAACCTATCTCGAGATTAACAAATTTGCACTAATATGAGCAATATTGATTTGAAAAAATATTAATTCAATATTTAAAAGATAAACTATGATTTTAAAGGTATATTAACACTGAAAGTACATTTTGACAAATAACATATTTAAGCCCAAATTATAAATGGTTATGTCAGATAACACAAAATAACTATAACGATATAGATTGAGAAAAAAATGTGTTTCACTGTACATGTTGCTAACATGTACAAAGGCAAACTCATATTGACATATTTTCTATTAATAAATCCTACTGTATTGTGGAGAATCGCTGGTCATAGTGCAATATGTTTAAACTCAGAAGTTGACTCCATAGATTGATGCCTAATTTCACACAGCCAAGAAACCCCTGCCATTTATTTCTCTTAAATATTAATTAGATAGCTAACTTTCTGCTCTCAAGTCATTCACTACCTCCTCCTTCTCCGTCAGGTTTATGAGCACAACCTGTACTGCAACAGCAAGCGAAGGGGGAAAGTGTTTTAGAGAAGGGTGTCACACCCAGTTCGCTGCTAATTATGGCTGCAAGAACTCAGCTGTCACTGCTTTCAGAGAGACAGTTTAGCTACAGTTGTGAAAAAAACCTCAAAAGCTCCAGGCTGGTGCCACTGGATAGGAACACAGTGTAAGAAACACTATCTTGGCCCCAACATAGAGTAGACCACAGCCAAGAAACGGCGAGTAAGCCATTAATTTATGTGTGTGTTGCTTGGAACCATGGAGTGCAGTGTGTGTTACGGCTCGGTAATAATTTTTTCATGGGACAGGGTTGCATTAGCCTGCAGAAATGCCTTGCCAGGGAGCCTTGCAAATCAGATCAGAAATTCTGACTTACTTTTTCGTACCCTGGCACAGCACAGGCTCTGGAAGCCAGTGCACGGCAAGGGAAGTTTTCTCAACGCCTCCACCCCTGTTACTCATCCTCTCCTGCCAGCAGGCATAAAGAGCTCTGAGTTTAACATCATTATATCTTGGTGAGCAGTGAAAAAAGAGGGAGGGAGGAGACAGGCAGACAAACAAGGGGCCTAAAAATACAGACACTCGGAGCTTGTGCTTGAAGGCAGGTACGCACCCTTAATTACTAACAGGGGAATGGGCCCAACAGATTTTATGCACTGACATCATCAAATATTACTTAGAAGATAATAGACTGAACATTTAATACATGCCACGTGATGCACAAATAGTCTCATGCTAGACAACTAGGAGGGAGTAGAAGAGGGAAATCACAGGTCACCACTGGGCACTTCCAGCTTCAGCCAGCAGATGCTAGGTATGAGGGTAATGACTGCTTACTGATATGAAGAAGAGAGGAGGATGAGACTTGATCAAAGACTTTAAGACTAGGTAAAAAAGACATTTTTTGCAAACTCCCCCTCCCCTCCACCTCATCCTCAACAGCACGTGTGGTCTCCCCAGTGAGTACATGGACACAGGGACACATACATGGGAGACAATCCCACCAAGGACACAGCTTGCAAAGGCCCTTTAGTATCAGCTGAGCAATATCTGATAGACATGTGTGCCTGAGCATCCACTCGTGCTGAATGATGCTAATGCTGGGGCTGGACTTGCCAAGAAGAGGCTCCGAACACTTGCAGTTCCCAGCCCAGTATATTCCCTGAAGGCCAGAGTCACACTGGCATCTGATGAAGAGCTACGCAGGACTGTCTGTCTTCCAGAGGACCAGTGAGTTTTTAAATAGTGGCATAAAGGCAGCTTCAGACATTTAGGATGAAAGTGGGAGATAGGAGTTTCATCCCCAGACAAGGAGATTGAAGACTGCAGCTGATACCTGTAGGGAGGGTGGGGGGCATCTCTGCCTTCTGGGCTGCTCTAAAAAACAATTGAGAAAAGCAGTGACTATCACATATTTTGATACACCTGGGTTAGGAGACCTTGCTCCACACTTCTGGTAGCCAAGCCGAACAAATCTATGTAACACAAGCACTTGAAGTTCTTTCTCTCCATCCACTCCATGAGGTTTTGCACCATCTCAATGGGGCCACGTCGTTCAAAAGACTGGCACACCACAATCCAGCCAAGTCCACCAGGTACATGCATGACTGCTGGTGCTAGCAAGGCACGGTGATCTAGCAAGGCACCATGCCAATGCACTATTCTTAAGTTTAATTCCCAGTCAAACTCACTTTACTACTTTTAATGCAATTTTAAAAGCAGCTTCCTTCCTCTGTAGTCATCGATATTGCTTTGTTAGAAGAAAGTACATGCTACATTCTTTCAAGGTGTAAACTTTTAGCTTGCACCTGATTTTAAAGCCCCCAGAAGTCCCCTGAAAGACTTCCATCAGCTTAACCAAGCCGTGGATATGGCCCAAAGTAAAAATAGGTGAAGAATTGATGGAACCTCCTCAAAGAAGGATGAGTGCACGACAGCTGCCCTAACCAGCATGCCAAAGGCTGCAACCTTCTAGTAGCTAAGAGAGGAAAAATACCCAATTTATTTTCTAGTATCTGTCAAAATTTACTATAAAGCCTTTGGCTCTCTGAATTTTATTTTCACTGCTTTAAGAGAGTGACTTAGATAAAAAGTACTTGCAGTGACTGGTTGTTGCAGTTCATTTCAGTAGTCACATGAGTAGTTTCAGATACTGACATACCTTTCTTTTCCAGATAGGCACAATCTGAAGCTTGCCACTAAATCTAGGAAAGCAAACCAGCAGTGGTTTGGTGATTCCAAATCAATTAATATACAAATTCACATAAGCCTTTTAACGTGTGTATAGCCCAGTGGCTGTGGGGGTTGCTTTTTACATAATTTAGTTATCTTACATGAATGTTATATAGGCAGAAAATATTGATAACCAAATACATCAAGACACACATCAAGGTTGAAGAGAAAAACTGTGGCAGATTATTCACACTGTTCTGTACAGATAAAATCAATTATTATCCCTCTTTGACATCAACTGGTAGAGGAAAAAAGAGACCATCTACTGTATGAAGCCTAACATCTCCCATAGGAAGCCCAAGTCCCTTTAAGAAAATATTTACACCCTTTCCCTCAAAAAATACCAAAAAATTTCCTTCTGTGTTACTTTAGGTTTGACTTTTTATCTCGGTGGCAGGAGGGGAGGAGAATTTGCGTTGTATTCAATATTTAAATGATGTTTTCTGTTGCTTTTGTTTCTGCCCAGGGTCTGTGGATGCTAAGTGGCCACTCACTGTAGCGCTGTAACAGCATTAAGCAAACCAAAATATGCAAAATAACAGCCACATTAAAAAAAAAATATGGAAAGCACCACTTCTAATACCTTGGCTACCACGGGCTGGTTCATTTGAAAGAACAGTCTCCTGTTACACAGACACACCAGCACTCAGTCAAGTGTTAGAAGTGTGAGCGGTACAAAAGCTGATTAGCAAAGACCCACTAACTTTGGGTTGTCCTCAGCTGTGGGGCTGAGCAGGGCAAGCTGTGGCAGCACTGGGGGCAGCCCACTGCCCACAGGGCCATCGTGGGCTGGGGGCCAAGGGACAGCAACAGTAAGCAAAAGCAGGCAGCAGCATTTTAGTCCTTGGCCTAAACAGGGAACAACAGGTGCCGGAGCGAAGGAATGAAGGAAGCTGCAGGTGCTGCATCCAGCAGAGCAGCACTGACCGAGCCCACTTGCCTTACGTTTCTGCTGCAGCTCAGCCAGGGGGTCTTCCAGTTCAATTTTTTGCTTTAACTTTAGTTAGTATAGTTTAAGAGGTCATCTGTTTCTTTGGGGTTTTTTTTCCCTCTTGTTCTTTTTTAATAGTGTAGCAGTTGTTCTGGTCTACTCCAATTATGAAAACCCAGGTGCAGAGCCAGCACTTAGATGTCAGCAACTCATTCTGCTTTTGCAGTCACAGCTTATCTGTGATGGAGAAAAGAAAAAAATCTCAAGTTAGTAGAAACCGATAATTATGTATTCTGAATAAAACTTGCATTTTGCTCAAATTTTAAAATAAAAAAAAAAGCCTGGAAATCTAAAATATGCCTAATTTGCTGGCACATTAAAGCATAGGTAGCAGGTCACACCCCTAAGCTAAGCTCAGATCTGGGCAGATGTGAAGAAGGTGTTTGAGCAGGAGGCTACAGAGCGTCTGAGTGAGCAGGTACTGCCCACGGGTTACTGAACAGCCTCCACCAAAGAGAAGGGCTTTGTGCCAGCATATGGGCATTCGTAATGTCTAAGTTCACAAGAAGATAATATAGAGCTGTAAATCAGAGACAGGGACAATTAAAGCCCCTGTTGCTAAATGCAGGGGGGAACGCAAGCTAACCTTTGCACATTAAGGTCTGGGATTTAGGCCTTTTTTGGCTTGCTTTCTCACTTTCAACAATTAGAATTTAGGGCAATAAAATTTTTGATGTCACTATCTGTGGAATGTGTTTTGACTAAGTAAAAAGAAAAGTGATGCTAATATATATGATTGAAAAGTACAGTAGGAGACAAGTTGTTTTGACTTCCTAAAATTTGATGTATATGTGTAGGTTAAGATAATTATTTGGTTTGACAACACTTTGATGTAAACGCAAATTATGTACTCTAATAGACTGTGAAATTCCAGATCTATCAGGATAAGTGTGCTTAGCATATGTAGTTAATTAATGACTGTGCAAATCAACAAAATGAAGGTTAAACAGGTGTTAAAAGACAGGAGGATTTTGGAGCTGCTTCATGAACTGTCAAACGATGGCTGTCACTCATCTTGTCTCTGCCATGCCACAGTTTAAGTCTAGTGTTTGTCTACTGTATTAACGTTGATTTAAATAATAAAAGCGGTTTTATAAACCAGAACAACTTCAGTCACAGCTAAGCCTCACCACTTAAACAAAGGGATGTAAAAAGTGGGAAACAAACTAGATAGTCCTTTATTGTGTTTCCAATACCATGTCTAGAAATCATGAATTATCCCTGAAAGACTGGGACTCTCTTACTTCCAGGGATTTACTCTGTGCCTTACTCACAGCACTTACTGCCATTTGTAAGGCCAACTGTCCAGGCACGATGAATCCTCACAATATGGCCAACAATATTTTCAAGAAATATCAGCAACAGGCACGTGTTTGGGAAGAAAAACACCAACAGAACTTGCTGCAACAGAACTCCTGATCCTTCCTCCAAAACCTTCATCTATCCCACAAAGGGCTGGAGGAGCAGAAAGGAGATGTGACCCCCACCCCAACCTGCTATTTGAAATAAATCACTGCCTGGAACAAGGAGTATATAAAACTGTTTAACGATATCCTAGTCCTATTTTTTTCTTTTTTTTTTTTTTTGGTGTGTGGTCCCCAATATAGTTTCATTATGTGATTTTTGGCTAAAATGCAACAGAAGATGAAGTGTGTTACAGCAAGAAGACTTTGAGGCAATTTCAGCTTCTAGAAACCCACTGGAAATATGGGGTATTTCAGACACTATTAGCTATGATATACCAGGTGCTACTCACTCTTTGGCACCATATGGATAGACCTAGTGGCTGATGCCTTAAAGTAATCCAATCTGCAAAATTATTCCAGAGGAGAATAAGTGCTAGAAAAGGGAGAAGTACTGTATGAACATGCTTTGGAGTGGAAGATCTCTGTAGTGACCAGTAGGCTGGCTTGCAGTAGGTATAGCTGCTGTTTGTCATTTCACTGTCGCTGGAAGCCATTTCTGCTGAAAAAGACAACTCGCTGTAAAACAGAGAAGGGTTTGTACATGTAGGTGCATGGATGTCTAGGCCAGTTAGGTGTATGGGGTACATAATTGCTCTAAGGTAAATCAATAGCAGCCAATGCTGGGATGCAGAACCACAGAATCACAGAATCACAAGAATAACCAGGTTGGAAGAGACCCACGGGATCGTAGAGTCCAACCATTCCCACCATTCCCTAAACCATGCCCCTAAGTACCTCATCCGCCCTCACCTTAAACACCTCCAGGGAAGGTGACTCAACCACCTCCCTGGGCAGACTGTTCCAATGCCTAACCACCCTTTCTGTGAAGAATTTTTTTCCTTATCTCAAGCCAAAATCTCCCCTGGTGGAGCTTGAGGCCATTCCCTCTCGTCCTGTCCCCTGTCACTTGGGAGAAGAGGCCAGCACCCTCCTCTCCACAAACTCCTTTCAGGTAGTTGTAGAGAGCAATGAGGTCTCCCCTCAGCCTCCTCTTCTCCAGGCTAAACACCCCCAGCTCTCTCAGTCCCTCCTCATAAGGCCTGTTCTCCAGCCCCTTCACCAGCTTCGTTGCTCTTCTCTGGACTCACCCAGAGCCTCAACATCCTTCTTGTGGTGAGAAGTTACACTCTAGAGAAAGAAAACCATCAAACACCATTTTTCGCTTATAGCTTTTGGAGTCAACTGTAAAGTGAAAATGCTGTTCTAGGAGTACCCTCTATGCAAAATAATTTGTAAGTCCTAAGTAATATATGGATTTTGTTGCAAGGTGAAATAATAGAAACAGCTATCGGAGCTGGCTGGAGTAGCTGGCAGAGCAAGGCATAGTGTGGGGCAAAACCACATGCTGTGTTCCTATCCCTGTTGGGTTATCAGTTTTTATCCCTTTCAATAAAATAGTTTAAAGCAATGGGTGAACAGTGGCAAAGAGAGAAATTTAGCTTATTGAGTGCAAAAGAAAGTTGTCAGCATAATTTTTTTCCCCATACCTTTGAAGGGCACTGAAACCAGTGTTTTATTAGCAAACTCCTTAAATGTACCCACTGCTCCCATTACTGCCAATCAAGTAGTTGCAGACTTGACTAGTCATTGTAACTGGGTCAATAAGCAAGATAAGAAATACTGCCACCAGGAACTGAAGTTAACTGAGGCTTAATGGAGTTAAAACAGTTTGATGTAACGGAACAGACTTGCTAAGCAAAGGTCCTGAGACCTTTTAAAGTGGCTTCTGGAAAGAATCACTGTGTAACTTATTGTGGGGCAGCAATGGGGAGCAGCATGCCTATGGGAGAGGCAGAGGTGCACTGAGTCTGTCACAACACCGGGCAGCCACCTGCTAAGCTGGGTATGTACTTTTCTATGTATTTTCAGTGTCTTTGCTTGGGATGGGCTGGCCACACTTACTACCCTTGAGGAGATGGGAATGACAAGGACTTTGGAGCAATTTGTCCTGTGGTGCAGTCCTAGTGAATGGCCGTGTCTAGGTGGTGGCTGGATAGAAATGTGACTCATCCTGTGTGTGGTTAGTGGCTGCAGAGGCACAAGAACTAAGAAGACCTGCAGGGGTTCAAGACTTTACTGTGCTCAGTCACTAATACAGAGATAGGCCAAGGTCACCAGGACTGTCAAACAATAATAATATTAAGATTAACGGATATTATGCCTTTGTATTAATAGTAAATTTTAAGCTTTATTTATAACAATAACAGGATGTATTAAGACTCAGACCATGTCTGGATTTGTCTGTTCTTGAACCCATTCTAGCAATATTTGCAAAAATTTGCAGCAACTCTCTTATCCATCTTCCTTTGGCCGAGGATTTATATGTCTTTGCTGAGGTTTTGCTTAGCCTTGCACAGTTGTGTGGTGTCAGCATGAGCAAAAATACTCATCCAAATATAGGAGGGACAAAGTATAACTGACTAAACACTTGTAGATTAAGGTATGAACAGCATGTGCTAAGTGAGGAAAGGAGGACATGAGCTGCATCCAGGGCCAAGCTGACAGGCATTACAGAACATGAGCATGCCCATGAGCCAAACAACCTGAGGGAAAATAAGAGGGACTGGATATTAACTTGGCTAACATCAAATATGTAAGGGAGATATTGATTTTCCCCCACTGGAGGGATACCAGTAGAGGATGTTCTGGACAGAATGAGACCCTGCCTGACATTTCTCAGACCTGGCAAGCTTAGGGAAGGTTAACTAGCTCTGGTAATGTGTCTGTTCTTCATATGTGAAAGATCTTGCTAAAATTATATGAAGAATCAGGAAGCATTGTCAAGTGGCTGTTGCGCAGCACGGACAGTTCCCAAGATCTGTAAAATTGCATATCATCAGTGCCCAACACAGAATGAAAACTCACAAGAAGGTGAGTTGTTTCTCTCTAGCACACCTAGAGCTGTGAGTTTACAAGTAAGGACCTCAAAGATCAATAAAGGTGCTGTGTCAGTTAGTTCTCAGCTGTCAAAATCACAGAAATGTTCAACTTTGGTTTTGGCTTACTTCACTGGAAAAAAAAGGTTCCCTAGGCACATCTGTTAATGCAGAATCCAACTTCAATCAATGAAAAAATAACTCCCAGGAGAGGAAAATGCCACATGGCATTCCTTCGTGCTGGAATATGATGGGAAAGGACTCAGCAGCCTGTGGAGCAAAAGCTTTGTTTGAAGCTAGGTCCAGCTGATGGGATATCCACAAGGTAATGAAAGTATAGTATTTGTCTGGGTGGAGCTTTTGCATTTGTCAGCCTTTCTTCTTGATCTCTGTTCTCTAAAAGCAGTGTGAGAGGACCCATTGCCTACTGCTTGTTGAAGCTGACTGATGAGGACAGATGCTTTAAAATATAGACAGATTTCAGTGTAAAAAGATGAGATCAAATACTGGTTTACTTCTTTGTGCTCTTAAGGCTGTTGTTATTGTCCCCTAAAAGGATGATGAATGTTATTTTTATGTCTCTGGTAATTGATTTTCATTATTTACTTATTTGATTTCCCCAGAGTTGATAGAGCTAAGTAGTACAATATGGATTATAGCGATTTTTCTGAAAACAAAATATTTGTCTGCAATTTCTATTAATTCATTGAAGAAATGTATGCCTTACATTGATAATCAAATAATGCATAATGGGCTCTCTATTGCTTTCAGGAGCATCAAGTATGAAGTGTGATCAATTCATAAAGACTGGAGGTCTGTTCTTTATAAAACTGTCTTAATTGTCTTCATAAAATTGAAGATGAGACCCTAAGACTGGATTTACATCAGAGGGTGCATAGAGCACTTCATCCTCCGTAAGGCTTGGTTCCAGAATTCACTTGTTCATCCAATCAATCAAAGTCAATAAACATTTTGCGTTGCATAGAGCATCTCTTCCTTTTTTGGACTCCCCAGGAGTGACATAGGCTGAAAGAACAAGTTCTGAATTAGGGCAAACATCCATTTTAATTGAGCTTTTCAGCTAGATATGTATTTTTTTGAAAAGCAAATGCACAGGGACTTGTTAAAAAGAACTTTCAGAAAGTTCAAGAAGCCAATATTGCTTTTCAATCCTGAAGAAATCCACACTCACTAGAAGAATTTTCCTTGCCTGGGTCTGTATTGTGGGCTGTGAAGAATCTGTATGGCAGTATCTTATGCCAGGCTTCAAGTCTTATGGTCCATTAATCTTATATAACAATTTAACTCAAGTCAATTTTATTTGCCAGTGCTAACACCTATTAGCACAGAAAGACAACTTCTGTCAATATGTTTTCCAGGTGGATTCCTACAATGTGCCTATGAGGACAAGTTGTTTTACCAGGTTGACTAGAGTTTTGTCCAACAAAATGAGAAAGACAGGGCTACAGCATTTGTCACAATTACAGTTCAGTTTTTGCTTAACATCCCTCTCTCTAATTTTTTCCCATTTTTTGCTAATATCCTACACAAGAAAAATTTCCTTTTCATGATGAAATCATCTTCCTACTTATCTGTTGGAAAGGGTTAAATAGCTTTTTCATCATGCTTAGGAACATAACTATAACCTTGAGCTTTTCATAAAAGCTTTTCTCTCCTTCAAGGGCATGCTAACTAAATTCATCCAACTTTGCTGCTCTGATTTGCATATTAAAGAATTGCTTCTTCTTGCAGAAAAAGCGTGAGCAAAATCCATGGATTTTGATACCAACTGTAAGATAGATTAATGTTAGAGAAAATAATTGCAGAGACCAAAATAATATGTAACGTTGTAGAGAATTAACAAGGCAGTACCTAGTCACAGGGTTGACGACCACAAGAGAGACTTCTGTTTCAATGGCTTTTACCTTCCAACAGATGGCTGTATAAAAAAATCATTGTGAGTACAGCTAATACTTAACTACCATGCTGTATCTGTAGAGCTGAGCTGGGAGGACATGGATTACCCGAACAGAAAACAACATCATGAAAAACAGGCATCCCACAACCAATGTTTAGTAGAACGAGTAAAGGATTGGATAATTGCTTGCTACGAACTCTTCAAATCAATAGTCCAGCTTCTAGGCCCAGCTTTCAGTCTCTTTCACCTAGCAGTAGAAGTACGAAAGTGGACAATCTGATGTCTGTCTTATCATGGATTTAAGATGCAGACTAACTGATGGTCATAACAAGACTGATGAGGTTGTAAACTTGAGGTCTGAAGGTGTTGAAACCAAACTCTTTGGCTGCTTGAAAAGGTAGGTGGGAGAAACAAAGAGTCACTTTGCTGTCTATCTACATATATGCCTCCATACGTACAGGCTGTGCATTTCCTACCGAAAGATGAGGAAAATGAATATGTCTATAACACAGGTTATATTTCTGTGTTTAAGGAGCCAAATACATTTCTTCTGTATTTTGTAATCCCAGAGGGTATAGTACTTCTTGATAATGGCAGATATTTTAGAGAAGAGACAAAAAAAAATCATCAAAATTCTTCTGTCATGGAGTGTTCCTTGGTTTAAGTTAGCAACATGTGCAGGTTTCTTTAGCACATCTGTAGCAAACTATCTCCTACAAATTTACTTGCTGCTAAACTCAATCTGAATGTAAGGTCTATGGCCACTCCTAGAATTATCTTTTATATTGTTGTTTCAGAATTATTCCACTAATACAGTCCTGATGTGCATATATGTCATTCAAAGAAAGTTCAGCCTTTTTTTGGCTCCTCCTGCATGCCTTTAACTGGAACAACCTGAACCAAAATCCCCCATTCCTTCCTTTTTTTTCATTTCACAGAGCGGCCAAACACTTGATCGACCAAATTTAAGTACACTGGCTTCCCACTAACATTAAATAACAGAATCCATATGAGCTGCACTTACACCACAGAGCTAACATGCAATGAAAAAGTGATCAGAAAGAACTATTAGAATTGTTTCCTCTAAGGTCTTGTCCTTTGCTCTTGTTTGTGGAGGATGCCTTTCTTCACCTATGAAGGCCTCAGTCTTATCAACAATCACCCTAACTCATGCCTATGTAAGAAAGTGTTGCCATTGTTAAAATTTAGCTAATATGACATCACAAGCTTTTGCGAATTTCATTAAGTAACAGCACATTCTGCAGTAGTTCTTGTCATATTTTCTCACTTTAGAGCACCTTTTTTTTGCAGGAGTGGCACATACAAGGTTCACCAAACTAACTTGCTTGTTCTCATTACATAATCATGTGCCTTTTACCATTTCTCCAAAGACCATTCCAGTAGTTGTCTCTTTTTCTAAATTTTCAAGAAAATTTTCAAGCACACTTTCCAATCTTCCCTACCATGAAACTGTCTAACACCTCTAAATTTCAGTTTCTCTGCAGATAATTCCAGCAATCTATGCCAAGCCTTCATATTCTGCAGCACCATGTCACTTGGATAATCTGTGCCAAGCTTAATACCTCTCCACATTTAAACACATATTCTGCAAAGATTTTGCAACATTGGTTTACTACTTTCTCAGACTTAGAAAAGCAATAAAGCAATCAACCAAGTCACTTCAGCAAATGCATTGGCACTTCATCAAGAGATTTCCCTCACTTTCATTTCCCTACCTGCTTTTATGACTTACTCCTTCTAAGTACAGCCAATCTCATTCCGGTTGGATTTACATGATTTAAATCCTCTCTTGCATTCTCTTCATGGGGTACTTTTGCAAAATAATCACTCCAAGCATTGCTAATTAATTCAGCATTCATTTCTAATATACCTCATTTACCTCTATTATAAGCATGTTTGTATCCTTTATCATTTGTTCTCTTGCATGGATGAGCTTGCAAATGATATTTTTCTGTATCTTGAGTTTTTCCCTTCCTGGAAAGCTACAAAATTCACTGCTAACTCCATTTGTAGCTGACACTACATCTTTGGGTTTGTTTTTTGCTTGTCGTGTTTTCACTGATCAACAGATTGTCCCCGTCTTGTACTTGAGTTTTTCATAAACAAGTCTACTTCATTGTTCAGTCCAGATCTGATATTAGTTCTGGGGACTTTTGGCGGAAAACTTACCTATAGTTCCTTGGCTATCACTTGTACATTAGTTGTCTTAATCAGATCACAGATCTCAGAGGTGTTGTTAATATTCCTTGGAAAATAGGGGTTACACATATGCAATAGGATATGTTCCCAATGGATTTGCCTCAGTGATTTTGCCCCAGATGTTGGTAAGTAGCAAAACACTGTTACATGGATGAAGAATCAACGTAATGCAAAGCACACAGGTAAACATAAAAAGGCATTTAACGTTTTTTATAAAATGCTTAATGTTCTAATACTTCATATAGAATGTTTATGGACAGATATTTTCAGAAGATCCCATTAGCAAACTTGAGTTCCTTATAAAAAATTTGTCCGTGATCTTTTTTCATGAAATATATCTTCTTCCAAACAGCCGATGGCTGCACAGTATGTTTGTAGTAAAGCCAGACAAACTGGGCACTGTATCCTGATTCATTATGTTGTGGGTTTTTTCTTCCTCAAATTCTTCTGCTGTCAAGCCCTTGTTTTGTCTGGCTACTGTGCATTAAATTCAACAGGAAAGCAGAGGTAAAAAAAAGACTTTTTGAAGAAAAGCAAAGATTAATCACTGTTGCAATGTGTCAGTGCTGCAATGGAAAATAATTTCAGTGGGGCAGCGAACAGCATGTGTGCAACAGCTACTTGCAGCCAAGAAAAGAGAAATGGGATAACCTCTAACCGGAACATCTCAAGCTCTGTCATTTCACTTGAATATTAATTCAACTCTTTGACAAGGTTACCTTAATTAGTTGGCAAGTGATAGAAAGAAACCTGACAGATAAGCATAACCTGACAGGTCTTGAATCACTGCTGTCCCCTCTGCCTTTTCATTTTGAGGTGAAATTCAGGCTAAAATATGCATTGCCATGAGGCTAGATGTTGGCATGGAAGTGCCTGCACCAGATGTTAGTTTCACTTTTAGGAGATTTTGGAGGCATACTTAGAATATTTTAGCTACAACAAAACTAGAACTGCATAAAAGCCTAATTTGGGGGGTTTTTTGCTTGACCAAAGTCAAGGTTGACCTTTTTCAGTTTTAATCAGCAAATAGGAACAGTCAAAGTCTCCCCAATTTGAGGTCACTTATTTCTCTCCAAAAGAGTTTGGAGGCCTGGTAAATTATGAATAAGAAACAACTTTCAGGGTCAGTGAGGAAAAAAATGAAATATGACAATGTGACACATTTCAGGGGGAAAAAAAAGTTGCGTAAATATTTTTATTTTTATTATGACTTAAACAATTTTACAGTGATTAATAGCACAATTCACTGTATAATTAGGACAGCAGGCTTGCTCATTTTCAGCCTGCTTTCTGGTCTTTAGAACTTAACCTGAGAAATGGAAATTACAGATATCACGTCTGAGATTGCCACTGATCATTTGGGCTTGATTCAGCAGATGTTTCTGCACGTGAGCACCACTGTCTACATGAAGAGACTCACAACAGAGTGAGACCGTTTGTAGATGTTAAGATGCACAGGACTGTGCACTATTTCTAGGATCAGGGTCCTAACTTCTGGCTCGGTTTTTGAAGTGCAAAATGTGCTTCTGTACCCTGAAGGTACATAGCCCTCATTTTCCTTTCCTCTATCACTTCGAGGTAAAAGAGTGGAATTTCTGCTTAAAACTATTTTTTTTCTACTCCCTGGAACTCAACTCAAATGCCAGGCGTGATATTTAAAATCTGAAAAACTTCTGTATGACATTCCTATTTTGTACTGTTCTTCTGACTGTTAGCAAACATGATCAAGAGATGAGATTATGATGAAAATCTGGCATTTCAGGGCACTACAGCTCATATGGGTGCATACTGATGTGGCAGGATTTTCCTATACTGCTTTTATGTTAGCTCAGTTGTAATATTAGACACTGCTCAGTAAAGCAGCTTATAATTTCTCCATGGAGACTTTTATATCTTTCAGGCTCACCAAGATGTCCTTTCTCTGACATGGGATGTATATTATGCTGACAAGAGATAACATTTAGTAGAAGTAGTTCTTGTCTGAAATTTTGAACTTTTCACATATAGGACCACAGGATGAGAAATTTTTGTATTGAGCTTAAGAAAATATTTCATTTCAAATTATTCCTTATTTATAGGTCTCATCCAGTTTGGCTCAGGGGACATCTTATTTAAAGGTCTGCTGACTTTTCCAACAGAAACCAATGTTAGAGGTTAGTACTTCAGTCACAAAACTTCTGATATAGCAAGCAGCATATCTTCTCAAGGAGGATACTATTTCAGTATGGAAACAATGTATTGTAGGCTGGTCTCCATTTCGAGCTTTTCTTTTTCTCTTTTTGATAATCAAATGGCAATTCTCTCAAAGAGAATTATGCAATATATGCTGTTAAGGCCCCCATTTCCAGGGAAATGGCCCCTCCTGGGTCTAACAACCACCACTGTTTCCGTTCAGCCAGGATCTGACTGAACCTTTGCTTCTTGTTTCATCACTTAGGAGAGGTGTTGTACCTACACATCATCAGCCCGTGTCTCCTACAGGTGATGTGCTTTGCATAGGTTTGAACCTTGGTCAAAATGTTATGAGTGAAAAATATTTCATGGAAAGGAAAAAATATTTCATGGAAAGGGTCACTGGGCACTGGAACAGGCTGCCCAGGGAGGTGGTTGACTCACCTTCCCTGGAGATGTTTAAAAGACGGGTGCTCAGGGACATGGTTTAGTGATTGATGGAAATGGTTGGACTCAATGATCCAGTGGGTCCTTTCCAATCTAGTGATTCTATGATTCTATGATTCAAATGACAAATCAAAATTAACTCTGTTAACATTACAACAAATTCATAAATTCTTTAAAATAAGAAAAGCCAAAACATTGAAAGCCAAGGTTAAAGCTGATATTCAGATATAAAGTGAAAATGAAATTAATTACAGAACTTTTAAAGAGTGTCTACACAGTGCTATTAAAGATTTTTGCATTGTCGTTTATATATTTCATATGTGTATATATTCATAGTTTGTGTGTTTGTGTATATTAGGTACAGAAGTTTTGATTTTAGCAGATGGCTTAGAATTCTGATGCTGTTAATTATCCAACTTAATGCATGTTGTGTACAGATTCATAATAACATCACAGACAGAAATTTGGACCGTCAAGATTGCAAAGATCAAAACTAAAACCATAAAACTACAGCACTCGGACTAACCTGCCAGCCTTGCAGTATGCCCCTGTCCTGCTCTCCAGGATCATATTCCTTTTACATAGCAGGAAGATGCTTCAATATCATGGTGCCCTTCCAAAACAAGAACCATACACAAAGGCAGAGGAAATCCACAATGCATTTTTGAACAAACCCTGTTGGGAGCAATAAAAGGAGTTGGGAAGCAGCACATGCCAGGAAATGCCTTTGCATGACAAGGTAAACAGCTGCAGTTTTTCTTGCTCACATATAATCCATAAATTAAAAATCCTTGTTACAGCAAGGTATCACACTCAGACCAGAGCAATTATCTTGTGCAGTTTTGACCCTATGCTCAAAACTGTTCAAACAGTTCTTGACAGTTATTAAGTCAGTTGAAGTTCTGGAGAGTCTGGTATAATTGCGAGAAGGCAGAGACTTGAGCCTTTTTTGTAGTTAAATAGTTTTTCAGCACTTTGCAAAAGTCTCACATCGTTTGCACAAAAATAGGTTTTGCTAACGTCTCTGAACATATGCTTTGAAGAATTAACTACTGTGTAAAACACAGCAACTTTTATTTCCAGAAAAAAATACCCTGTGGTTTTTAATTGAAAGGTCCATCTGAGCTGCCTGCCAGCTTGCTGCCTCTTTCAGTACAGTCATGGGAGGATCGGGAGAAGTTACTCTCTGCCCACCCTTAGCAAATTGCCTTGGACCGCTTCAAAAGGATGGGGGTTTTCTTTTTGTCGTTGGAAAAGGGAAGGGTTTGGGCACTGCTAGTGCTCTGTGTACAAATATTGCTGGTTAAATTAAGTTCAGGAGTGCAGTCTTGCCTTTGCTTATTGTGCTTGTACCTGTTCAGTAAAGAAGTGGGAAGGCACAAGTTCAGGTAGGTTTTACTTGTATTTTACAATCAATTTCTCCGAGGCTCATTTCTCTCACATAATACATAAAAGATTGCCCAAATGTCCAATAATTTTGTTGAAAAGCAGATGAAAGACTTACCTCCAAGACATTTCGATTTACTGGAAGTAGGAACATTGATGGGATTTCTAGCAAAGCTTTTAAAATAAAGATTATATTGCAAACACCGTGATAATTGTGTAGGTCAATAGAATGCCTTTGAGATGCTACCTTAAGGCTGGTTGCCCCATTGCAAAATATTCAATGCATATTACTGTGGCTTTGTGGCTTTATAGTAGTGCCATAGAGACACAACAGTGATACACTGATAGTGTAATAACTGTGAGAAGTCCAAGCCCTTACAAGCTGTTTTTCAAATCAGCTACTGAGCTGGGAATTGGGGAGAAGAATTCAAGACATGATTTGAAGTTAACGTACACATTGCTGAAAGACAAGTGCAATTGTACCTCTCCATCATTGCTTTTAACCTATCTTAGTTTTATGAATTGACTCTGAGTTCATCATTAACCACCACATAGGGAAATTCACCATCCTGCTCAAGATAACTTAGAGAGATCCGCCATGAGAAAGAGAATGTGACTAACAGATGTGGAGCATGAAGATGAATTTAAAGCTATAAAGTAGCCACAGTACAGGGTGTTGGGCTACCAGGAATGCTGTATTTCTGGAAGAAAAAAAAAAAAACAGTTCAGAGTAGACAGCTGTCAGAGCCCTACAATTCTGGAGGAGGCAGAGGTGCTTCTTTGAGAAAGAACATGAAATGGAAAATAAAGAAGAGAGATTGTGTCTTGTCTGGCAAGATTATGTGATTGGGAGAGGTTCAGACAGGAAATGGCTTGCCTATTTTAAAAACAAAACATAACAAAAAACCCCACACGGAAATATTAGAAGTGAAATAAAAGAAAACTCTTAAGTGAAATGTATTAGCTGATTATTTTGGGATTGATTTTTTTTATTTTGTTGAAGATCTAGAATATCCATGTATATTTGCTTCTACATGCATGTGCACACAGAGACATGCATATCCATTTTTGTATATAAATGTGTGTATTTATGTATGTATATACATACAGACACACACAATAATTTCCACACATAGCGTATATCTGACTGTAAGTTCTAGATCCACTGCATACTTTGAGTACCAGTTGCTACTGCTTTAAGGATGAAGCAGGATACGGAGCAGGATATTGAGCAATATGCTGCATTAATCCAGGTAAAACGTAAATCATGTTAAAGAGTTAGTCAAGCCATGTTTACTGTCCTTTTTTATCTGCAGAGTACAGCAACAAATGTGGCCATAAGGCTTAATGACTTTTCTTTTGACCAAACAGCCAACAAAGTGAACCAAAGATATAAAATGGGAATTGTAGCACTTTTTCTTTTCATCCAGAACGTTCTGTTTTAGAAATACTTCATTGAACATGGAACAACTATGAAAAGAGAAACTCAGCATCCCAGTTGCATGATAAATTTCTCAATCTGCCAAACACTAAGTATAAAACTAGGTGAAGAAATTTCACTTTTCTTTATTTTTATTCTGTTCCCAGGTTTTATTCCACTTAAACAATTGTGGAAACTGCAAACTGGAAAATAGCTCTAGAATTAATCTCTGCAGAGAAGTTCATGATGTACTTCCTGAAAATTTTATCAGATAAATGCTTGAACCTCTCTAGTCCCTTACAATATCCGTGGATCATTTTTACTACCTTTTTATTAACACTTTTTACCAGATCAGAAATATTCTTGAAAAGGCTAGGGTGAGACTGAGTGTCTGTGTGTCATTAACAATTCAAAGTCAGAAGAAAAGTATCATAATTATCATATGATTTCTTTCTGGGTTTGGGAGACAAAAAAGCCCTATGAAGGCAGCAGAAAAAGTATTACACGCAAATGTTAGTTTCTCCCTTGTTTTAAAATATAAAATGAAATACATAAAGACAGTAAGAAGATAGAAGGAAATGGAAAACTGAAATGTTCTTGTTTCTGAAATCCATTTTCATTTGAAAATCCATTTCCATTTTTTACTTTTCTTCTATCAGGAAACTGGATAATTAAATCAGAATCATCAGCATTAAACATAATCAACACATAATCCTTTTTATGCTATATTATCTTGAAATCCCCTTGCTAACATTGCCTTTAAGAGCTTAGTTGAAAACATGCATATTGCATAAGTATGTAACAACACACATGCCTATAGGCAACACAAGATAGTTTACCAAATCTTAAATTATGTCTATTATAGGTTATTCAGTCTATGAATAAACTATTAAATCACTAGTTCAAACTTCAGCAGCTACACAAAGCTGTGACTGGAGTCTGTGCTATAGCACTGAGGTGGCAAGCTAAGAATGATGGTTTCATAATTTTTTATCAAAAGCCAAACATCAAACACGCATAATCACTTTTGAGAGTGTCTGGAAGAAAAACATTCTCAGTGTTGCAATGCTCTTGGTAGACTTCACACTGAAGGTGTATTTAAAAATTACAGGTATTCAATGAATTATTTGCTTATGTGATTATTGCCAAATCAGTAGGGACAGACATCATTGCAAATTTGAATGAATATTCATATGGCACAAATAAACAATGAATACTCATGATGGTAAGCTGATAAAAATTATGCTAAAATTATGTTGAAAATGGTTTTGGAACAAATTCAAAATTCATAGACTATTGGCAAATAATATTGTAAAAGAAATAGAGCTGCAAATGTTCTAAGATCATTTACATACTTCACTCTTAGCACTGACTTTTTTTTTAGCTGTAGGGATTGAATGAAATCAATTCCTATGTGAATTAAACAGGTTTTAGAAGATATGCTGGTAAATTGTCTTTGGCCTCCACCATTAACCATCTTATCAAGACATATGAACAATCCTGCTCTACAGACTCCCTTGTTTAAACACCATTATATATTCTTGGATATCATTACTGGAAAATAAAACATTAATTTTTAATTCCTGTTCCAATACTGTACCCGAGCTGATCTTTCATTGTCTTTCTATTCATATCAGCTGATGTTTAAGGCAGAAGTTAGGCAAGCAGCCATCCCTATCCTGGCATGACTTGTTCAAATCTTTTGGTTCAAAATCACTAACACCTGGTATAGCTCTCAGCCAGACTATGACTCACTCAACACTCGCTTGGCTTCCCAGTCAGCTGGCTTTTATTGCAAGCGCATCCACCTTTTCTTTTGTTCTCATTGTGCCCCTTCCAGCACCAGTCTATGACCTACTCTACCAAAGCACATTATTGTGAACAGTCTACACAGAAAGCTGCACTGGCAGACGCCCACTTTACCTGGGATGGATTTATCTTTCTGAGATTGCACTTTTCATAGGAGGAAGCTGAAGACCTTTAAGTTTATGCTTCCTTTTAATAATACTGAATTTCTTTGGTTTTAAAATTCATAGCTCACTTTACCTTGTCTGAATCACTATTGTAAAGAACAGAAAAGGCAGATCCTTGTTCTAAAAAACTAAAGGCAAATTTGAACCCACAATAACTGGCAAAAAAGATGCAAATATATGAGTTTAGCCACAGCTTGGGCCTGATAACTAGATTGATGACAGTGTGCACATGATCATGTAAGCTGAACAGTACCTACTTGTCACCATATCCCTGGACTTCCTACCGACAATGTCACTGTCTTCCTTAAATAAGAGACTGTACTGCACACTTAACTAAGGAAACATCTTGAAGACAGTTTTTCAAATATCTACAGTTATCACATTGCCAAAATTTGTTTCTTTTATCAATAAGCTTTCAAATAAAAGCAGGAGGCTAAAACAATAACCTGTATTACAATGACTTCATTCACAAGATTTCCTCAAACTCAGCAAAGCTCCAACTAATTACCACAGTCTTACAAGGTGAAGATGAAGACACTGTGAGGCTGCTTAGAGGGAGATCTCTTTAGAAAGGAAGTATGGAAGGAAGTCAGGAGGTGAGAACCTGTCATGAAGCCAACATTTAGAGCTTAATTAAAACATGAAATTTTCTCTTAAAAAAACCCAAACCAACCCACTATTGAGACGCTGAGAAGTAGTTAGGGGAATGTTTCCTACTCCAACTCAATATAATGACAGTTGAAATCTTATAGGTACTTGAAAAAACAGCACAAGTTTGACTACGTCTTCACTATTCCTGCCAAATCTATAACCTTTTCAACATCTCCTTTGCTCCCCTCTTTCTAGTGTTGCAACCCCAGTCAGTACATTTCTGCTGTCTCCATTGACATATCTAAGCTGTAGGGTTTTGTATCGTAATAAGCCTGGACTTTCCTGAGTTTAAAAGCTGCTTGGGAAATTCACTGCATGAAAAGGTCCAGGCAAACCCTCCTCACATTTGTACACCATCTGGTGTCCTGTCACATGCAGTTTTGAGCATAAGGTGGTAAATGCTGAAGAGCCTTTGTCCCATTAGACTTCAATTTATGTGTCCTTGCTCTGTAAGTGACTCTGCTTCCAAAAAAGGTACCTGGAGGTCTCTAGCTTATCTTTCAGACACTTTCAGCCCATCCTCTATCCCTGACCTGGTGCTTTCATTGAAGGGTAGTTGAGGAGTGCGTTTGTCTTTCAAAGCATTGCATCCAGATCATGAGCATTCCAAAAGCTAAAGAATAAAAATAAAAAAAGAATAGTCATACTGTAAAACTGAAGTCCTTACATAGTTTTAATCACTTGGAGCCTGATGGCTGATAATGTAAAACAGCCTGCAGTCTCTACTCTGACATTAGTGGGTCTTGAACTTAAATTTTAAAACTATGGCTGTTGCTAAGATCTTTTCAGGCAAAACCAGCTTCCTTTGCTCCTCTTTTTCTGGAATTCAGAGGTGACATTGCTTGTGACTTTGCAAAATGGATTCGTCTGCCCATGGCAGGAGATTTGGAAGTGGTTGATCGTTAAGGTCCCTTCAAATTCAAATCATTCTATGATTCTGTGACTCTCTCATGTGCATATGGGCTGAGCCACTACAACACTTGGGCTACCTTTATGCTCTCTTGCTTTTCTTGGATGACAACAATAACTAGGTTGCCAATAAAAACTTCTTTTCTCTTCTGTTTGGTTTTATTGCCAACATTGAAGAATATGTTTCTCAGTCTTAAGCTGGTTGCAATTTATTTTGCTTTCACTTTCTTTGGCACCCTCTGTAAACACAGACCAATACCACTCACATGTCTGTAAAACACACCTGCAGTTAACTGAAAACTAGTAAAAACGTCAGAATTAAAAACTGAAGGAGCCCTCTAATGTCATTCATGTTGGCACCTGCTGTTTGCAGACCCAGAGCAAGGGGCTGCTTTGAGTCTCCCAGGTGTTCTTCAGGCTTCTGGATAAGTTCAGCTTTCCTGGAGATTTCAAGTGATTTTTCATGCTTTCCAAGCTGTTTATCTAGGTTTTGGGATTTTTATTGTTGTTGCTGGTTTTTGTTTATTTGGTTTGTTGAGCTTTTTTCCTTACCTGCACAGCAGGTTCAGTGATCATGGGAGAGATTTGACAGAGATAAGCAGCCTGAAGACTTTCAGTTGTACTTCAGCATAATACAGAGGCATGACCAACCACTACCAAGGCCAAGCATGTTTAGCAACTGTTCCCCTGCTGCTTGGGGCCACTACTCTCCCACTCTCACTAACACAATTATTTTTGCTACTGTTAGTGTACAGAAGGGCTTGCAGAGAAGTTTTCTCTCTCTTTAGTTTAAAAACATATTCTCTTTTTGTTACTTTTGTCCCACAGGACAAATTTTGTGGTATGTCACAGATAAAAATGCTGTACCCCTTTCAGAGAAACCCCATCTGTTTCCATTTAAAGAAAGTGTTGCTGCTTTTTTTTATTTACTTTTGCAGTTTCAGTCCCCTTTCTTGTCGAAGCAGATGGATTCTGTGTTAGCGGAGGAGCTTGAAGTGGCTGATACCTAAAGAAGTAGGACAGTCCCTCCTCTTGACATCCAATGGAGAGAAGAGTTTAATAAGACAGATCCATGACGCATTTTAATGTATTGATTTTCCTGTTCTTCCTTTATGCTGTTCTCTTTATTTAGGCCAGTGAGGAAGTTTAGGTCAGTGAGGAACTGCTGATTTAATTTACCCCAGTTTCTGGGTAGGAATGCAAACCAATGTTTTATTAGTCACTTCTGAAAATTGAACTGGGCTCTTATTGTTGTCAGTCAGGTCCTGGCACAAGCCTTGCACATCAATACTGCAAAATAAGAATGTTGCAGAAGTGGTATATCCTGTAATCCAAAGCTCCCGCGTTTGCAGAGAGCCACAAGGATGCGTGGACTGTCTTGTTGCATTGACTAGGTATGAACTGACATAAAAGCATGTCAGATTGCCCAGGAATTTTGGTTGCTGTCTAGGGTAGGAGAGTAGCTTTATGATATAAAGCATTTAAAATTTAGTGGGTTTTATAAGGAATTTTCCCCTTGCAGGACAGAAGATAGATTCTGAAATCACTGAGTTTTGTTCAGACTGCTCAGATTTTGCAGTAACAGTTCAAGTTTGTTGAGGCTACAGGGGGAACAATTACATGTCTTCCAGAAGTGTCAGTAGTAATTAAAGTCTCTCTAAATCAAATTTCCAGCAAAATATTTCTTATAGTTGTGACTTCACATGGAATTAATAAGGTAGGTGAGTTTTCAGTCTTTCCTTTTAATTTAGAGATTCAGCTCTAGAAATACTATGCCGTATCTTCTTCTAAAGCCCCACATCAGGAGACTCTCATAGTAGAATATTCACATTTAATAGGAGGCTCATCAAGAGAAGAAAAACAGAACAGCAAAACATATCCAAATCTTCAGGGCTTTATTAAACTCAAAGCTCAGAGCTTAAAAGAGAAGCCTCTTTTATACAGCGCCACCTTAGAACTTACATTATCTTGTTAAATACAAGAGTAGGAGCATTGAAGAATTAGAGAGAAAATAGCAATGACCTCCTATAACTGCTATAAATTTGGCTGTTGAAAGCCTGGACTTTCTATCAGGTTAAAAACGTGTAAACAATTAGTATATTGAAACAAAACCATGCACATTGTCACAATGTAGGGCTTGATTCTTGTTTTGCAATTAGAAAATGTTTTCAAACCATTAGTCTTTCAGTAGTGTGGAGCTCAGTTGTGACAGTAAAGATCCTCAAGCAGTTCTAATATAGAAGCAAAAGGAAAATGACTTCATATAATGGCAGATAATAAGAAACAGCAGATGCGGCAGTTGGCAGACATGACCATTGGAGAGATAAAGACTCAAGAAAAACTTTACATGAAGAAAGCTTACAAATATACCTGCTTAATGAAGTCCATCATCTTTCTTTTACAAGCCAAAATCTATGCATTGAAGGAACTGAACACATCAACCTTTCCTGAATTCCTAATTACCACAGTTAAGGAAGCAGAAGTAAATGCATTTGCATTTATGGAAGTTACCTTCCACTGCCTGCCCTTTGAAGTCTTTGCCCTTGTAGGAAGTGACAGCAATACACTGTGAATTAATTCCCTTCTTCCACATAGGCAAGAGAATAACTATGCCAGAAAATAAACAAACCAACCCAAGTCATGCTGTGATTAGCAAATTATACGCAGAAAGAATCTCTTCCTGTCTTCAGGGATTAGCTGACAAATATTTCTCTTGATGTTGCTCTAATTGGTGGACAGGCTTATGTCTGGGCTGGATGACCTACTTAACTCCATGTCATTGCTAGTGACGTCCATGAATTTGGAATGTGCAAAACAATTTCTATTTTTTTTGTTTACATTTTGCAGATTATGGAATGTAAAGTGTTCTCTTGCTTACATTTTATAGACTGGTAGTAATGAGATCTCCCAAATACTCTTTACTATATTATGTATTAAGAATATACAAAATGACTGATGAGTTCTGAATGACAGTCCGTCTCTCAGAGGTGGCACATGACTGCCACTATCTGCTGCCCACCCTCCTCATATCCTTCAAGCACTCAGTACTGTGTGTAAGAGATTTTAGAGGGTACACAGCTTTGCCTGTTCCATTGAACATGTGTGCTTGAACCTGCAGACCCTGAATTTGACTACTCCTCTCTGCCCTTTGGACCTGCTGAGTGTCCACAGGTTTTCCACAGCATCCCGCAGCAATCGCAGATGCTCACCGCACACAGCCCAGAGAGGTGCTTTCATTTCTCTGTTTTAAACTAGTCTCCTACTAGTTTCCTCGAGTATGCCCAGTGCCAGTAGTTGATGGGATCTGGTCAACAGCCCGGTTCTGCATTTGTTTCACCTAATGCCTTTGTGATTCTCTAAGCCTCAGTCATATCCCCTACCCATCTCATTCTCTACTCACTAAAGAGCCACAGCCTCTTTAGTTGCTCCTTATGAAGCAAACCCTGTATCGCTTTGATCATTGTAGTTTCTTCTTTCTGTATCTTCTCTAACACTACTATGTCGTTCTTGAAACGTAGTATTCTCAATACTTTTCCTGATGATGCTCAGAGCCTCATTGGCTTTTCTGGTTGCTGTTGCACAGCAGATCAGTGATTTTGGAAAATATTCAGCAATAGCTCGATGATTTGTTTCCTGAGTTGTAGCTGTCTGTCTGGAGTTGCAACAACAGTTGCAACAAATTCATGTTCCCTTATCATATCTTCTCTTAATATTCTTTCCAGTAATACAATGATCATTTGCAACTGCCTTCACATCAGCAGCAGCTCCAGCTCTCTGCTTTCCTGTTGCCATTCTCAAGCCAACCACTTCTACTTCTCTTACATTCTTTTTAAGGTGAAGTTATAAAGCCTGATTAAGAGCAAGACTTTTGTCATTTCTGATATATTTTTTATATTGCGCTCTTGATTTTTCTTTGTATAGTCTATCTTCCTAATCAAAAATCTTATTTGGTATAGAAACTCTGTTTTCTTTGACATGCAAAGTATTCCTTAAGTAATTAATTTTTCATTTTATAGTTCAAAATTATTCTCAGTTTTTGAATAAATTTCAGCATACCCAGAAACAATGGAATATTGTATTCTTTGGGTGTTACCAAATAGTAGATTTAAATAGTTTGGAGCTGTTCACAAGAGTTTCTAAAATATGGAGCAACTTCTTGTGTTTTTGTACTATTTTCCCCTTCCTCTTCCAAACCAATCAAGACCTCAGTCAGGTCTATTGGGACCAGCTGAATACATGTCCATGTATTTCCGTCTTCATTGCAATCTGTAGAAGTGTTTTCATATATGCTAAGTTTTCTTAAAAGCACTATACTACTTATCACACCACATCCTTTCAGATACTCAAATGTTGGAATAAGATCAAGAAAGGTGTCAATGAATATTGCCCAAAATAAGTTCCTGTTCGGCTCAGTTACACTGACTATGTGTGTGACTAAGTGTGCCTGGCAATAACTTTTTATGTAAACTACTAAGAAATATCTAACTAGTAAGAAATATTTTTAAGGCCTAGGAAGCCATGACAGTTTTTGGAAGATGGAAATAAAAAGAGGTTACAAAATCACACAGAATATTGCCAGGAGAAAGAGCGAGGGAGAAGAATTCTTTTGTCTTGGATTTGCAGTGAACTTTAACTATGGTTTTCCAAGGAAGGTTGCAAGCAATAAAAACACTGATAAATGATAACCCAAAAAGCAAATCAAAGGTGTCTGGCTTTTAGCTGGCTTTTTGTAATTTCTTCTCACATACATAGTATATTATATATTTGTGCACTATACATATATATAGAATCATAGAATCATAGAATCACCAGGTTGGAAAAGACCCACTGGATCATTGAGTCCAATCATTCCTATCAACCACTAAACCATGTCCCTCAGCACTTTATCCACCCATCCCTTAAACACCTCCAGGGAAGGTGACTCAACCACCTTTCCGTGAAAAATTCTTTCCTAATGTCCAGCGTAAACCTCCCCTGGCAGAGCTTGAGGCCACTCCATCTCGTCCTGTCCCCTGTCACTTGGGAGAAGAGGCCAGCACCCTCCTCTCTACAATCTCCTTTCAGGTAGTTATAGAGAGCAATGAGGTCTCCGCTCAGACTCCTCTTCTCCAGACTAAACAACTCCAGCTTTCTCAGCTGCTCCTCATAAGGCTTGTTCTCCAGCACATTTACATAAATATAGCTCAGCATTTGTATATGTTTTATAATTATATGTTCATAATATACATTTCATAATATATTAAAAAATACACAAAGTTTTCCTTTGGATCACAGTCTTGCAAGAGGTGGTAAGCAAGACAGATTTTCTATCTGCTTCAGGAGAAAACATTATGAGGAGGGCAGTTCAACCAAGTACCCAGATAAAGAGACTCAGTTCTTGCTAATACTGAAATTTTATATAGAATATCAACATAACTTTCCAATTTGAGTCATCTTACAAACCCTAGTGAAGAAAATCCTTTCTCTGCTAGTCTTCCCACAAGATTTTTCTCCAAACTTGACTCCCTTGTCAGCAGCTCTTTTGCATGAAGAAGGAACCTCTGAGTAGAGGCAATGCTGATAGCCTTGCTTCCCCTGAACAGCAACTGCCAAAAAAATTCCCCTCCAAGATGACTTGACAGCTGGACTTTTCTTTTGTTCTGGGGCTGCTCTTTGATTAGCAGCTGGCCTTACTTTCCTGCCTCGCCTGTGGCACCTTTAAACATCTGTGGCATTAAAGGAATCATATCATGGAGCATACTGGAGATTTGCCTTAACCCCCACTATCTCTTAAAGAAGAAAGACTGCCAGGCCTACAGCAGGGACAAAAGGCATTTTTTGTTGATATTTTAGATGTTTTTTATCAGCTTTGTGGGGAAGAAGCAAAGCATGATCTGTGTTTGAGTCAAGTATAGGCCTCCTAGCTAAGGACCAAACATGCACAAATCAATACTCTTTGCAGCTATGTGGAAGTGTGTAGCTGTATTCTTATTCACTTCCAAGGAAGTTGTTAGTCTGTACATTCATTCAGTGCCATGAAAAAGCAAGGCAAATGGCACTGCTGTATCCCAGTGCTCTTCCGCACATTTCTCACATCCTCATTCTAACAGAATAAACCAGCACTGCATGTGATATCTGTTGACAGTGCAATAGCTCCTGCACCAATAGATACTTTCTAATAGCTTGTTTGTGTTAGCTACTGGGCTGTACCCCTTCCATCATCTGTCTGGCAACTGACTGGCTTCAAGGGAAGGCTTTCAGTTTTTAAGACCTTGGACTACCACTCCACATTTTCCTGTCAACTGGAGTAGCTCAATACTGCGGGAGGCACGCTCATTTGGATATCACTTGTAGAGAACACAGTTGCAGGTGCCGTGCAAGCATTTCAGGCAGAGCTCAGCCCCAGCTGTGACAGATGCCTCAAAGAGCAAAACGTGCTGCTGTCTCTTGAGACAATTATCTGCTGTAGATCTGGACATATGGAGCAACAGATTGGTAGACAGGGAAACTGGTTAAGTTAATCTGTAAGTTTACTGACATTAAGACTAATGAATGTGTCTAAATGATGATTAACATATTTGCAGTTGAAAGGGTACAGTTTCAGGTCTGCTTTCAAGTGAAGTGTCGTTGGTTTGCAGTCTCTGGACAGACTGTTAAAAGGGAAAGTTTTTGCAGGCTATTACTAAGATAATGTCATTACTGCTAAGCATTCTAGTGGTAATGTTTACCGTATTTTTCCTTGAAAGTGCTCTGTGGTTGTAGGCCTGCTTGAGAAACATGTCACCTTTCTATGCTCCTGAGAAAAAAACAGGGAATGAAAAATACCAAATGACTTTCAGAGGTGCAAATATTATTTATCCCTGTAGTGTTATGAAGGAGACCAAAGCCAAACATGAGATTTGACAACGTCGATTCCAGGACATCACGATGTAACTAATATGGTTCTCAGGTGTGTTCTCTTTTGCTTGTTAGAGTTATGCCCACACTGTTCTTCATAGTAAATTTTAGGACCATGTATCAAGCAGTAAACATCCAGGTACAAAGGTACAATCTCAAAATAATGATCAAAGGAATGACATTAAAAAATATGTGAAGAGCACCCAGAGATATGGAAATCTTTGTTATGTGGCTGATTCCCCTAATACATATGAAGTAACTGACCCAGGTCCTGGGTGGATTTCCTAAGAGGTGATAAGCTGGAAGACTTTTCACTGAACACACAGCAAACGAAACACCTGAAGATTCAATTCTCTGTGCACAGCCTACAAGCAGCTTAAACTGTACGGGACAGGAAAGAAATGCCTGCAGTCACGAATTCTCCATGGATCCACAAAGCAGAGTGAATGTGGACAGCATAATATCCAGCAGCAACTGGAAAATCTATTTTCTTAATGATGAATAATTACCTGCTGTTGGAATAATGTGTTTGAAATTTGATACTACCCAATTAGGTTACGAATAGGCCCCATGTGGCATGCTACTTTGTTATCTTATATATTCTTTCTGAAAATGAAGGTGTCAGGCTTGGGAAGATTATGTTGCCCTTCGAATAGTTTACCTCTTGGTAGACATTACAGAAAATAATTTGCAGAGTCCACAGAGACTGCATATTACATAGTGCATAAGGCAAAGAAATGAATACCATTTAAAACAATGAAGCAAAGTGCAGAGAGCTGATCCGAAAATAACAGGAACTTATTTTGATTTTATACTACCTATTCCAATGACAAAATGCTCTTGTAAAATTAAAACCTTAGTATTGTTTGTAAGCCTTTGGTGTGATAACCTGTATATGTTGTGAGATGAATAGAGAAAAGAGTAAGCTTAACAGCACTACCAAGGAATACTGGTGGCATGTAAGGAAAAGTATATTTTGACAGTATTAACAGGGCTGAATTTAGAGAGAGAAGACACTAGATGATGAATAGATTCCTCTCCTCAGAGGGGGGACCGTGCTGTACACTGGCTGGAGTGGCCTTTCAGAAATCCTGACTGTTGTAGGACAGAGAGGTCTTTCACAGCAAGGATGGCTTTCTGATAAACTCTCTGGGGTATTTGAGAGGATTCAGGCTTGTGTGTCCAAGAGCCAGGTGGTAAGTATATTTAGAGTTCTTCCCTTTTTTTGTTGAACATTAGGGTTTTCTGCTAAGCATGCTGGAGAAGGCTTTGTGGAAAATAAATAGCTAAGTACAGCCTTTAGGTTGCCCTTGGTTACCAGCAGGGACTGCAGTCCTCAACAGTGTACAAACTGGGTGCATGTAGAATAGTTGAACTCAAGGAAGAAACTATGTTTTTTTTCATGTCCTGCTCTTTTAGTGTTTCTTCAGGGAAGCTTCACATGCTGTTATGGAGGGCAGTTGCTTCTGGGAACCTAGGCTGCTTCTTTGTATGTGAAGCCTGGCTTTCAGATCTTGTTTTTAATTGCAAAGCACTAAATTCTTTCTTGGCAGCCCTTGTAATCAAATCCTTCTTTATCTCCATTCTCAATGTCACTGCAAGCTGTGGCAACTCAATAAACTGGAGAAATTATTTTCTGAGATAATCTTCAGTTCTGCTTGACTGGATATCATCATGAAGTACATAGGAGAATTTATTTTTCCCTCCTCTGGTAAAAGACATTAATTGTTGTGGACAAACAGTAGGTAAAGCCAATTTGAGCAAAGATGGTTGGAGACCCACTGGAGGATTTATCACCTAAGTCTGCAGCAGCTATGTGCTTGCTATCTTGGTAGCCTTGCCTAGCTTCCTACAGGAATCTTAGTTTGAATAATTGGTCACTCTTGTCTACACACAAAGAGGACTCAAATACCTACATGAAGTTAGTGTCAACACACACTTCCATCCAAGGGTGCAGATGAAAGAGCTACGCTGGGACACTGAGTAGCCCCCTGCAATGAAGTGATTGGAGCTGGAAAAGAATAAACAGGACATTCTGCATTTGCGTACTGCAGTTCTGGAGAAAAATCAGTGATATGACCACTTGGAAATGAGATATAAATATGAAATTAGCTTGAAGAACTTTGTCCTGTGCATTAAGGTATTAAGAATGCAGCCATTTATGACTAAAGAATGCTCAAAAATGTCTTCAATTCAAAAAATTGCCTCAAAATAGGGAAACTTCTGGTTAAAAAACTTTTAGCCCCTGATGCTCCTGGTGATTCAGTGGAAGGAATGCTCATGTTGATTTTCTTATTTTTATGTTTGCATTTCAACAGCTATATTCACTTGTGCACAAAATGCATTCATAGGAAGGTCATTATTGCAGCTGCAAGATCATGCCAATCTAGGTCAGCAAGATCCAGGATGCTCTGTCACCTTAGCTTGCACCACTGCATCTATGTGTTTATCTACACACGCAACTGTCTGGGAAGGCAATTTTCCACTATGTGGGAAATCACTTTTTTTTTTTAAAAAAAAAAAAGGTCTTCTGTATTTGGTAGAAAATAACAAAAGTTGGCCTCCCTCGAATAGAGGGGGCGGTTACACTTATTTGATCAGAATGAAGGGAACTCTGCACTATACATTGGTTTATGTTTTATATGTCTTTACCTTTACATCTGCATTCTGGGTTATGACACCCTGATTTGAGAGCTTTGTTCATGGTGCCTGTGATAGAAACAGACAAGAAGAATTAAAAAGAAAGGAGTGAAGGACAGAAGAAACTTTAGACAGCAGCAGTTGTGCTAGGTTGAAACTCAGTAGCTCTTCCATTCTTTAGAATGTGGACTGTCAGTAACACCTTGCTGTTGACATTGAGCAACAGTAAAAGGCCAAAATGAAAAGCTAGAGTGCTGTAGTCAATAGTGCTTCTACTGCTTGCATTAACAATCAGAGCATGTAGTTGGACTCCTTTCCTTGCCAGAGACCAGGCAATAAATGAAATTTTAAAGGTCTGATGAGCAAAAATTCCAAGGTCACTCAGCCTGAGTAGGATAAATGATAATAAGCTTTGCTATAAACAGCAATTCAGTGACCTGTTGTTGCAATTCTGGGCAAGTTATCAGTGATGATTTTTCAAGTGTTCCCTATTAAAAATAATATGCAGTATGTTGAATTTCAGTCTTTAGAGGTTGCAGCTCTTCTACCACAGACGCAAGGGTGAGACACATACTTTCAAACTGCAGGCATTTAGTTTAAGCTAGTCATTTAGGCTTCCTCTGTAGTAAAAAGGTATTATCATCTTATCATCTTAGTATTATCTTAGTATTATCTTATTAAGTATCATCTTAGTATTAGATGGATTGACTTCTGAAGGTGCCTATTTTTTTGTTAACTATGAAGCACGCTTCATAGGATTTGTATTTTAGGATGGTAAAGCATAAATTCCATGATTATGTTTAGTGACATCCAGTGTCAGTATATTCAATAGTCATGACCTAACACCCTATGGAGTTAACAAAATAAAGGACAACGATTATGCTGGAAATATAAATATTGCTAAATTCACGTGGGAAGAAAAGGACAAGATGATGGCAAACACCTGGCAAAAAAGAAGGCATTAAAGTGACCTTAGGAAGCATCACCAAGTGGAGGCAGCCATGTGAGCTGGTTCTCCTTTCCTCCACCAGGAAGAGTCAAGAGGTTTTGATTGTGTGGGACATTGTAGTGTTATCTACAGAAGTAAGTGACACAACAACCAACCCTTAATGTCCAATGGTCCTCAAGACTAAAAATTGTCTTAAAAAGAAACATAAACCCATAGTATAGTCTTACGATTTCAGGAGCTGAGGCTTTAAAATAAGACTTCTGAATGAAAAAAAAAGGAAGAAAACTATACAACAGCATGACAGATGACAGCCTTTACAATTTCTTTCATTAAACCCAAGAATGTCAACCCTGACTCTTCTCTCATGATAATTTAAGTCAATGTAATTCCACTGTAGTCATATTTGTCTTTCTTAAAAAAAAAATAAAAAGAAAAGAGGGGATGGTTTACATTAACAGGAGTATGAGCCTTCTATTGATTTCATGTTTTGCATCTCAGCAATCACAATGAACTCAGTGTAAATATTCCTAACTTTTTACAGTACCGGCAAGTAGAAACTGATGAACGTGATGATTTATTCCTTATCACTCACAAAGTATTTAACTGAGGTATACTCTTTACTGGGTTCTCAGTGATACTGTATGAACATGAACTTGCATTGTTTAATATCAATTTGCTACCAAACAAAGCCTCTTCTGACTTCAGTGTGACTCATGAATAGCAAATTAATCAAATTTGGAGCTGTTTGTTTGGTTGTTAAAATGATTTAATCAGGCATATCTCATTTAGAAAGTAATTTAATAACAGAGGTAAAGTAATAGTTAACACTGAAAGAGTCGTGCTTCAGCGTGAAGCAGATTGTTTAGAGCAATTGGCTTGTAAAGGCAACATGCAGTGTATGAAAATGCAAACCTATCACCCTACTCTTTTTGTATCAATAGCTTCAACAAGTGCCTAATAGTGTTACAAAAGAGAATATACAAAAAAAGTATCCAGACATAAGTTTCTCATAATTTTTATTTGTGAAAATTAATGTTTGGATTCCATATACAATTTTAATATGTAATGTTTCAAAAAGTCACTAGAGGTCAGATTTATATCAATTTGCAAAATCTGAAAACTAATGCCACTGAAACAACTCTGATTCATTCCTGTGATGGAAGTATCCCTAGGCACGTGAATGCATTGGAATACAGCAAAAGTACTCTGCAACATGAAAATCATTCTCTGTGAAGAAAAGACTCAATAAGCAAAGTCACGAGTACTCAGTTGTCAGTGCTCTAACTCCATAAGGAAAGAATTGCACTTGTTTAAAGAGCAGGACAAAGATGCCCTGCCACTACAGTAGCACTGCCACGAGAAGAGAAAGGAGACAGATGCTAAGAAGTTTTGGGTTTCCCAACAAGTATTGACATTGCCTTCTAAAATATATGCTTTAAAAGTGTCCTGCAATTAGTGCAGGAAAGGTGAAATTAACAAAGAAAGAAAAACTGTCACTTGTATGTTCAGATGGTAATGATTCATGCTTTTATATAACAACTTTCATGTTTCAGCAGGCACAAAAATAGGAGTCAGCTGGGATACAAAGTAAGCTATTTTTTTCAGGTTATAGTTTTTCATTTCTTTATTACATAATTTTGGGTTTGTATTTATCATTTTTCAGGTAAGATAGCAATTTCTCTTCAGTATCCAGACAGGAATTCTGTGATGTGTCAATCAGGCATATATTAAAGACTTTCCTAAATCAGTAGTGGATCTCCTCTTCATATAAGATGGTGCTTACAGGGAGAATCATCACCATTTCAGCTCTCCCACATTCCCTATCCACCTCTTTTGTGCTCTCCCTGGCCTCCACATGTTCAATGTTGTATTATGATCCTTACCCTGCCACAAAATGCCCTCAGATCTACAAACTTTCTCGCACATCTCGCTATCATTTGCCTTCTTCCTTCACATACGCTGCTTGCCTTTGCTTCATTAAACCCTTAGGCGAAGGAAGAACAAACCAGGATGAATTCTTGCTAAAGATGCACTCTTTAGGTGTCTTTTATAAATGCAGAAGGCCAGGAGTCATTGCCATTTTGTTTAGACGACAGGATACTACTTCTTGGCTCCATGTCTATTTGCAGAGACACAAAGAGGTCTGCAGTGGGTCAAACCAAGCATTTGTCTAGTGCAGGATACTGAGTACAGCAGCAACCAAAAGCAAATTTACATGGAGGAGTCCATAAACTAAGGTAACATATTAAAAAGGCAGTATTTTCTTAAAGTATTATCCTAGCCATAGTCCTATAAATACTCAGTCCTGAGTATTTTTTCATATGAATATTACATGATGTTGAATTTGAATTTTTTTGAGCAAACTCTGCACAACGAAACACCTTCACAGAATCACGTTGTGTAATAACTGAAATTGCAGTTTGCATTTTGATGCTTTCCTGGTAGCATTGAAGCAGTGCATTGATTTCTATTTGCATATTAGTAGCAACAAGCAAATCTCCATCTGGCACAGCAGTACAACTATGCATTATGTAGCATTCACCATCTATATAATACGTATTAAAAGACAATCAACTACATAATATTGGTTCTGAAAATGCCAAACTCCAAAAGAACTGTGGGATAACAGATTCAAATGTGTATAGAAATGACTAAGTCAATTCTAGCACTGATACAATATTCTGGAACTATCTTAATATACCTTAACAACACACCTCATTCCATTTGCAGCAGACACAGATCATATTCCTGTTCAGCACAAGCACATCTACTACAGTAAGTTAATGCACTTTAAATTGGACTTTGTGGCAAACCTGCACAGAGTATCTACTGTTTCTGCAGTTATTTTCATGGGGTTTTTTTTGCAAGACATCTGCAGTAATTGACAGTATGCTGCAGGTGTAAAACTGTGGCGTTTTGGTGTGTTTTAGATTTGCTGTCTTGTAGCTCCACATGTGTTACCTTTGTAAATTTTCACAGGTTGCCCTCTGCACTGTGTCTGCCAGTGTTTTTATTCCAAGAGGTTCTCACCAGACAGCATCTTCATTTCCAGACAGGCACGTGATAATCAGTTCACTGGAAAAAAGATGCATTCTGTTCTTTTGACTGTCTGATACCTGTCTGAGGTGGCCAAAAGGATTCAATTAGAGAGATCATTCAGTTTAGCTCTTTATTGCCATGGTGGCAACCTGATGCTATTTCACCCCTAAAGAGAAGCATGTAGAGTACAAGTTGGCTTAATGCTTCAAGGCAGTACTTAAGGGATGCATATTTGTCACTGACTGCAAGTATGTCTTTTCAAATACTCTGATGCAGTTATGGGAACTGCAGGTGCCAGAAGACATTGTCAGGGATGGTGAAGCTAGACTGAGAGTGCATTCTTGTCACCAGCTTCTAGTACACGTGGGAGAAATGAATGAGTGGGGTCCCTGGAAACTGTTCATCCAGGGAAGTCGCTAGCAGTACCCCACTGTCAAGGCAAATGGCAGGGCACAGCACGTGAGGTCACTGTAACCTTCCCCTAGTTTTCTCTTCATGTTAACACATAGAAGTGTTGTGCTCTCTTGTCTAGTATGAATCCTGCAATGCTGCACAATTTCTCAAATAGGTGGTTACACAGGGTAGTTCACTTTAGCTATCTTTGCAAGAATATTCTGCCTGCTCTACTGTTATTTCATATTTGTTCCTTCACAAACAATCCTCTCCATAAAAATCTGCCTGACTAAATGGAAAATAATGTGTTGGGAGTTTCAAAAGCTGCTTTTCTAGCTGTGTGCAATGACCATCGAGAAGTTTGTTTTTCTCCAGCTGTGAAACATGTACCTATATTTCTGGAAAGGGTAGAAAACAAAGCTTTCTTTTTTAAGAATTGCTGAATCTGTAAAAAGTAAATACAAAAGCATCACTAAGACAAAAAGGAAAAAGAAAAGGTTATGTTAGATAGTCCTCCTGTTAATAAAGACCCTGTTGAAATGAAGACATAATTTGTTCTCATTGGAGACTGCCCACTTTCCAATATGGAGTTAATACCCTGGGACATCTAACAAATTCTTTAATCTTTTTTTTTAATATTTCCACTGAAAAAGTGGAGGAAGACTGCTAGCTGAGATTTCATAATCCCTGTCTTAGCGAAGCAGTGCATTTTCACTAGCAGGGAAAAGAAAGGGGAGAGAAATTGTTAAATAGAGTGAAAGCAGGGGGGCTAGATTTATATTGTAATACTTTTGAATTTTGTTTTCAAATGTAGAACTTTATCTGCTGTTCAAAACAAGAAAATTATTTCCTCTGGTCTTAATGAAATCCAGAAATGACAGCAGCCTGCTGCTCCTTTACTTCAATGGCAGCTTCTAACAGCAACTCCCTTTCAGGAAAGCTATCTTTCATCTCTGAGCAGGGGAGCAAATAAGCTCATTAGCACATTTGCTTTGTACACTACAGGTGCTCTTCTGTATCAGTCCAGGATGTGGGGAGAGGCACTGCACAGTTGCTGGGACCTCAGAGTTGTCCAGTTTCATTTTTCCTTCCCTCGTAATTAGGAAATGGTCTTAAAAATGAGGATACAACAGGCCAAAAAGGGCAGAATGACAGAAGCATAGCTTTGTGTTCAGCCTCTGAGAGCTTTATCACTCAGAAGATTTGGAGACTATTTGTTTGCTATTAGCTCACCTTTTTCACCTTGCTTTGCTTGTGTTCAATACTTTCTCTTCAGCCTGACAGATCCTAATGTCCATTACCAGGATTTTTTTCTCTGAGTTTTGCTACCAAGCTAAACAACCTGCACTGAAAAAAAGTATACTAATGTCAACAGCAATCCAGCTATTCCTAAAGGAAAAAAAAAAAAAAAAAGGCATAAGGAACAGGGCTTCATTAAAACTGGAAGCTTCTGTTTTTTTCATGTATATTTTTTCCCCTAACATGCTGGAAAATGTTGGCTTATAGTATCATCCCCCCACTTCCCAATAACCTTCTCAGGTCTGGACTAGTAACTTCTTTAAGCTGTTGACACAGTCATCTTACTCATTTCCTGGGCAATAAAGCACCAGAGTGCTCTGTTCTGTTTCTCACTGAAGGATTTGCTGGGGGCTCTTTCTAAATCCACAAAGTTCCTCTACTCTGCTGTAATTCAGTGAAATACTGGCTAGGGGAAAACGATTGAGGCTCATTGTAGCAACGTTGTTCATGACATTAAATGGTGTTGCTGGGGGGAGGGGAGGGCTGGGGGGAGTGGAAATTGTACTTCCAAGACAATACCCCTGCAGAGAATTGGCTGATCAAAGAATAACAGGCACAAGGCTGAAAACATTAATGGGGAAACATATTTTTTAAAACCTTAGTTTTTGCAACAAATTCTAAATGCCTCCTCTGCATGATCTTAGCAGTTAAAATATTTGGCAGTCCAAAGATCCAACACTACACTTTGTGCCATGCCAAGTAAATTGCTCAGACATTTTTCCCTCTTGCGTGCTGTTTGATGGTTCTCCACCCTGTCATTTTGCCACCGATACTAACACTGCACAAAGAAATCATCATGGCTGGTGATTCTTTTCCACTCCAACAGAAAAAAGTAGGGACATACATCTTTGCACTATTTATATATTCTTTCTTCATGTACACATAACTATGCTCTGCACGTTTATGATTACTATTTTATATTTATATTACAGTTGCTGTAAAAGATACTCTCATGTTACTGGTAGACCCTCAGAATTATTATCTGGATGTCTAATTCCTGGTCCTTGTTTGTTGTGCAGTGCCTGAAAGCTGCATGCAAATAGAAGAGGCAGTAAAGCACCAAACTACGCTGTTTCCTATAGTATCTTTAATTCCCGTGTTGCAGTTTTTGGAAAGACTCTGGTGAGTAAAGAAGTAGCCTGTAGGAATAAAATATTGAATGAGCAAGTAGTGCCATGTAGTGCCAGTAGTGCCAATGGAGAAATGTATTTTATCGCCCAGCATCTTGCTGGAGAATTCCTACCTGATGCTTATTATTAAACTTTCCAGGGTAATTAATTCCTTTGTACCCAAAACCAAGAACAAAAAGGGCCAAGTTTGCTGAAGGGTTGATCTCTGAGAACAGTAACTGAGAAATCTTGGGGCTGTGCAATAAACTGCAGTGAGAAAACAAGGAAGAGGAAAGTGATGAAACTCTGCCAGTCAGTTTCACCATCATTTCTGAAAGCAGGAAAATGCAGAGGACTCTGTGGAAGTGTCTGGAAAGCAGTGTGGTCTGGAAAGGTCTGGAGGCAATAAATCTTCCTGATCATCTTACTGTGTTCATACCTCAGATGTCTAAAGGGGTCCAACTAGGGTTGAATCTTCTATGCTAAGTCTTCTCTTTCTGACACCTGTCTTCACCTTTTTATCTTCTGGATGCATACTTACTTTCCCTTCACCACCTTAATTTATTCCCCATCGCTTCCTCTACCTACTGCCTCCTACTTCATCTCTTTAATCTTTTTTTCTGCAGTGTTATTTACACTGTACTCCATACATTTCCTCTCTCCTCATTACAACTTGCATTATTTCTTCCATTTCTTTCATTCCCTGGCATCAGCAGAGTAGCATCAAATTCAGTAATTGTCGGGAATCTTTTGATCATTCCCTGAGCCTCCATTAAGTGCAATCCCCTTGCTGAGATAAGTCAACTGCAATTAACTTAAATTTTCTTCTTTCTGTGGAAACATGTAGTATGCATGATATCTAGATGCCTAACCTGAACTTTTTCTCCTAAGCTTAAACCTATTACTTTATTCCCTGCCTACTATGGACATAGAGAAGAGTTTATTCACTTGCTTTTAGCAGCAACATCTTTACATATCCAAAGACTATTCTTATGCCTTTTCTTGACGTTTTCCTCTCTAGATTAAATAACCTCAACTGACTTAACTTTTCCCTGTAGGTGATGTTTTCCAGTGCTCTCACTGTTCCCTCTGCAATGCTTTTTTACACATCCTTTTTAAAGCATTTCACCAAGAGCAGACACAGTCCTCCTGCTGAGACCCAGGCAAAGTCACTGAAACCCTGGAAATGCTGACTGCAGTGGAATCCAATCTTTTAAGCTATAATCCCTTCTTTCTCTACCTATATATAGAGATATAAGAACAGAAAATATCTTTCTGTATAGTGGGCATATATATATTTTCCCCTGCAGAATGATTTCTTGCCAGTTCTTACTCTTTCTCTGTCTACAAAAAGGACTGTCCCTGCCTAAGTATATTACTCTTCATTACTGAATGACACCCTATTGTCTTCATAGAGTATTCCTCCAGTTCAACACGATTATCCAGAACCCTAAGCTTACTCTCTAAGGTTCTTCGTGCAGATTCAGTAGTCATACTTTCCGTTCTACTGATTGCACAGTCCCACTTTCTGTTCCCAAACTTTCTGCTCCAGATTATTCATGAAAATGTTAAAAAGCATTGTATATAGATCAACTCTTAGTGAATGCTGCTTGATATATTTTCTCCTATTTTGACAGTGAATTTTTGTTATAACTGTGACTCATTTTCTAGACATTTTTTGCCCAGTATAAAATGAATTCAAGTATTAGTCCATGTTTCTTTAACTTACTTTTAGACTGTAGACTTAATGTAACTTAGACTTAATGTAACTTTTAGACTGTAGACTTACTTAAAATAACTTTAACTTACTTTTAGACTTTAGAAAGCAACATCTTTCTAGAATCAAGATACATGAAATCTGATCCTTCCTCCATTCTGGCATAAAAGAGAAACAGATTGGGAAATCCATGTTGGATATGCCACCCCAACTCATTGTTTTCTGGGTGCCTATGTACATTTTACTTTATTATTTCTGCAAGTGAAGTGTCTTTGTTATCTCTGTGTTAGCATTGGAGTTTATTACAGACCTTGTTTGTAAAAGTAATATTTCTAACAGACACTGATAGTATTAATGCCTGCTGTTTCTTGCACAGAGATCCACAAAAACAACACAGAGAGAACTGAAGGAAGTGAGTAGACCTGGCACTTGACATCTGCCCTGTTTGTGGTTTCACAGAATCACAGAATAACCAGGCTGGAAGAGACCCACTGGATCGTCGAGTCCAACCATTCCCACCAATCCCTAAATCATGCCCCTAAGTACCTCATCCACCCTAACCTTAAACACCTCCAGGGACGGTGACTCAACCACCTCCCTTGGCAGACCGTTCCAATGCCTAACCACCCTCTCCGTGAAGAACTTTTTCCTAATCTCAAGACTAAATCTCCCCTGGCGGAGCTTGAGGCCATTCCCTCTTGTCCTGTCCCCTGTCACTTGGGAGAAGAGGCCAGCACCCTCCTCTCCACAACCTCCCTTCAGGTAGTTGTAGAGAGTAATAAGGTCTCCCCTCAGCCTCCTCTTCTCCAGGCTAAACAACCCCAGCTCTCCCAGTCGCTCCTCATAAGGCCTGTTCTCCAGCCCATTCACCAGCTTCGTTGCTCTTCTCTGGACTCACTCCAGAGCCTCAACATCCTTCTTGTGGTGAGGGGCCCAGAACTGAACACAGGATTCAAGGAGCAGTCTCACCAGTGCCGAGTACAGGGGGAGAAGAACCTCCCTGGACCTGCTGGTCACGCCGTTTCTGATACAAGCCAAGATGCCATTGGCCTTTTTGGCCACCTGGGCACACTGCTGGCTCATGTTTAATACATGTTGTGCATTATCTTACCCCACATCCTTGCTCTGACTGCTGCAGTCTGAGTCAAGAGGAACCTCGATGGGGCAGAAGGTTGTCCTTCCCCTGGGAGGGAGCCATTGATTGTGGGCAGGGGAACCACTGGGGGTTATTATCTCAGTGCTCTGGGTCATATATGATTGTAGTAGCAATGAAACCTCAGCTAGTAATTTTTCATCATCCCATACTAACCTGTTCCCTCTAAGTATTTTGGGCAACACTCTCATTTCTGATGTTCCCTGCCTGATTTTTCCATTTCACACCATCACTATTGGCAATGGTTCACATATGATTGTGAAATGGAGGGAGTTTGGTTAAGGAGCTCTGGAAGACTCAAAACTCTCAGCAAGCTGCAGTTTCAGCCAGAAATCTCTGATCACTGGGAGAAGCATATCTGTGGTTCAAGGGGATTATGGTATGCACTACAGGTGACAGAACAATTTCATTTCCTTTGAGCTTGTCTCAGACAATCTAAACTACTTCATAGAGAATCGTTATGTTGATTTGTATAGCTGATATTTTATTTATGAACTAGGTATTTTCCAAATTTGATATTACCTCTATCATCATGCTCCACTTGTGATGTGCATAGGCAGAGCTGTCTAAAGACACAGGAAATATATACAATGTCAAATTTTTCTGACCAAAGGAGGACAGACCAACATCAATTCTTTGTCTTTAAAGCAGAGTCGGGTTTGCTGCTTATAGGGCTGCGTGGGAGCAGGAAGAGTGGACGTGGCAACCATAGAATCATAAAATCACTAGGTTGGAAAAGGCCTATTAGATCATTGAGTCCAACCATTCCTATCGAGTCCAACCATTCCATGACTGCTGAGAGGAGCCAGGCTCCCCATCTCATGGAGAACCTGGTGCCTCTCGGGTAGTAGCAGCAAAAGCCTGGCATTTTAGAACTGAGCATAGGCAAAATAGGCAGCCTCCTCCTTCTCCTCCCTTCCAGTGATGATTTTTCTTCCCCATATCTTTAGCCAGAAGGCAGATGACTACTTTGCTGTAGTCAAACTCACCATGAGAATCCATCAAGTTATCACTGATTTTACAGCATCTTTATGGAGCCTTTCATACTCTAGAAGGATGTGTTAGGGACATGTGTACCATATGCTTGCTTATCTTCCACCCAGTTGATTTTGAGAAGTTAGGAGAAGGGCTAGGAATATGGCAAACTCCACATGTAAAGATTTTCTGTGTTTGACACAAAAAAAAAAAAAAGTTTGTTGGCCAAAGGGTTAAAAATATTTCCTTTTTTTCTACAAGTTATCTCTGTTTTGATAACCATTATAAATAAACATATTTTGTTTATGTTTTTACTTTGAGCTACTTTAAGATATGAATGTATAGTCAATAGAACTATATATATAAAGGTTATAAAGTCACTGTTAAGTTGCAACAAGAGTCGGATGGTTTTCTGCTGGACAGGGGTTTCTTCACGATAACTCCTAGGATTCTGTGAGCAGAGATTCGTGTAGCCAGGCAAAATCCAAGCAGCTCAGTGAACACGTAAAAATGTGATCCCTAAGCAACGAGCGCAAAATTAAAATCTCAGTGCCTTAGGAAAGAACACCAGATCATTCTGATATTACCTGTATGGCTGTTCAAATTTTTCCCTTCAGCAGCAGCTCAGAAAAGCTTCAGTCCTTCAAACTGATATGCTTGAAGACCCTATGCCTTGTAGAGCCTCCTCAAATACTCTAGCTTCTGGAATCACAAGGCAATTCTTCAATTATGATCAGGTAGGATTTACTGTTTAAGAAAGCATCTTAAAAATAGGAATTCCCATTCTGAAAACTCTGGAAAGTGCAGTGAATAGACAAACAGACTCAGTGGCAAATTATCACTTTCTAAGCCTTACATTTAAGTAGACTTGCTCACTGATACCCTTGAATATGGATCTTTTAGGGTCCATAGCATTTGAGGCCATCTGTCACTATCACTTACAGCTGTGATGGTGACTCCATTATAGAGACTTTAGAGTTTCAAAAGGAAGAATTCATTCTTTCAAGAGGAAGCATGGATAATATCCCTCCAAGCAGAAAGTTCAGCAAGTCACTAAGTTCTCACTACAGAGATTTTCTGCAGGAGAAGATTTTGCACGCTGGCCTGAAGCTGCCTCAGATGTGTACTTCTGGTCCCTGGCATTCGCTATCAGAGACAGGGCAGCTGAGAGTGAAGATGATGATTGTATTCGGGTTGCATATTAGCTTGAAACAAGATTTCACTAAGTCATGGGTGCTAGAGGATTTCTCTGGGTTATTGTAGTCAAGGCTTGTGTGTGTGCTGCAGGGTGCAGATTGTTCTACACAGGCTCCCAGGCATTACTGAGGCTTCAGAAAGTAGCCTTTTTGGCAGTAGCAGCCTTCGTGGATTGCAAAAACTGTAAATGCTATGGGCTAGTCAAGCCAAATAGCATATTTAATCTTCTGGAGTCCTGAGAGTGTAGGCAGGCTTGGTCAGGCCTCAGTGACTTATTTCATCTCAGAAAAGGGAAGCAGAGTCAGCACCAGTGCTGTTTATGAACTGGCATTAGCTCCTATGTCAAACTATTCATGCAAAAGAATTCTTATCAGGAAAGAAAAAACTGTCACAATAAAATAATACAAAAGTATTTTATAGCTTAAAAGTACTCACAAATTGAAAGTATGACTTTAGCTATAAAATAAATCATTTTACCTTACAGAACATTTTGACTATGGTCTTTCATGATTTTGATGCATGGGAATGAGTCTAGAAACTCTTAATAACTGATTTATTGTTCTAGCATAAGTGTGTGTTTGCCTTCAACCTCACGTATGTACAATTATTAAACATCTAACCTAATGATATCTTGTAAGATAATATAATTTGTGTATAAATGAATTGTCAAACATCTACTTGGACTTCTTTAATAACCAAGCAAGGCTGAAAAAAGAAATAAAAGCATTTAGATTCTGGAGACAAAACAATTTAGAAAATACTTAGTGTGAGGATTTGGTTATATTATGGGCTTTGCTAGTCTGCATGAGCCATATGAGTCTCTGTCATTACTTTTGTATTTCAGGCTTAACCTGAGAGCACTGTGCCTGGTAAATGAGGAAATAATTGAAGTTTCAAACTCATGGACTGCTTTAGCACCTTTGTTTAACACATTGACCTGTTGAGTTTCTTCACTACATTTCACAAACTGTAGTTTATATTAATATAATAATTACTGATTGACTAAAAGCATGTCGTTATATTAGCTATATCAAATGGCTGAGGGACAGACTGGAAAGTCATTACATATCATTAAGTCAATGGAGGGAAAGGAGGGTTTCACAACTATCCTGTTCCATCCGTTCATCTTTCATCTGCTCTTTCTTAGCCTGAGCTAATTCAGAAATCTCTTTCATGACTGGAGTCTTCAGCATAAACAGAGCTGTTTATAAGTTTCTTAAAAATCACACACCCCACATACATGCACACACACTCAAAGAGGAGAAGGGTAGGGCAAAAGGCTGAATAACTGCTAAAACAGAATAGTTATTTCCCAGTCCTTACAATATTAATAAGTGGGATGTCATTGGTGTGTCAGCCTTTGCATGTCAGAGGAAACCACATTATGCTATTGGCAGACAATATTTGTCAAGGTATAAAAGTAGACTGACTTCCCAGATGTAAAAACAGATCATGAGGCAATGACTAAGAGCTAAGTACAACCACAAACAGAAGGTGAGGGGGATTCTGAGGGAGCTGTCACTTTACAAAGTAATTGTTGAAGTCTATTGAGTGACCATATGCACCTTTAACTGCTAAGTTGAGCAGCAGTTGGCAGATCCATCTCAAAAATTCTATTCTATTTAACAGGGAATGTCTGCCTCTGTATAGATATTCATAGCAAAAATTGGCACATTTCAAAGGCCCTTAAAAGTAAACTGTGCTGCTTCTTAGAGGCCTGAATTTGTTGTTACATTCTGACATCAATGAATCTAATCATGGTATGCAATGATAATAAAACCAGCAGAACAGGTCTCAGTCCACCAGCTTGACTGGGACAGTAAAGTAAGAATTAATTCTGATGTTATTTATCATCCTTTCTGTTCTTTCCCAGATACATACATTGCAGTATTTAGGTTGAAAGTTCCACTCATAATGAAAGTTCTTCTATTTTTTTTCATCTGATTAACTTTTTTAAACACCTCTGTCACTGCTGAGTTTTGAACAATCAGCTTTACCCTAAGTGAAAATTGGAAATCTAAATTGCCTGGCACACTCTTGCCCAAGAGTCAGATTCAGATTAGCTGGGAAATCTGGAAACGTTTCCTAATTTTTTTCTTGCAGTAGATCTATAACAAGGACTTCAAACCTTAAGAATTTAGGGTGTCTGTATAAAATTTTGAAATCCAGCTGGGACATCTTGCTGGAAAGAAGGGCTGTGACTTTCAAATCATTCCCCTAAAACTCTTTCAAAGCCCTGTTCACAGTTCTTTCCCCTTTTTTCTTTGTGTGCCTAAAAGCTGACATAGGTCTCTGCGCTGTATCATTTTCCCCTGCTTCTTTTCCATACCCCTTTATCATCTTCTGATTTCAACACTGCCAGATAAGCTTCACTGAGACTTACATGCCTGGAGTTAAGTCTTTAAATAAGGAACTTGCTTTTCAAAGGCACTGGACACTTCCTACTTCCACAGGAGTCTGTGGAGTTGCTCTGGAATTACTCCATTGGAATTTTGTCAGAAGAGTGTGTTGGCAGCACCTCAAACACGAACCTCACCATAGTGGGCAGGAAAAGAGAAAATTAGACCAAATGTTGGTAATGTATTGAGAGCAAAATCACCTTACTTGCTAATGAGTTCCTAATTCTACATGCTGATTTACAAAAAAACAATCCAAGCCAAACCAAAAAAAGATAAAACACATCTAGATTTCAATTTATTGGCATAAGTGCACTGCTTAGGTTGGAATTATGTGATACGTCATAACAAAATAAGGAATAAGGCAAAATTAGTCTGATCCTGAGGCTGGTGGAAGTATTTAACACAGACCAATGTCCTATAAGAGATTCTGGGAAGCAAGGGCTGAATTTCTGTGGGGCAGGCCAAGTTATGAACAAAGTTAACTTGTGCCTCAGCCAACCTTGGGATGATGCTCAGGTAAATCTTGTCTGATGCAGAAATTTTTTTCAAGTCACAAGAAATTCAGTGAAGGCTCTCTTTCTGCAGACAAAAATGAGTGTGTCCTCTCATTTGTTTTGAAAGATTTTACTCCTGCTGGCCCAAAGCAGCTAGCCAGACTGCTTGGGAAAAGCCTCCTGAGCCCATATGGGGTCTTACCCCAAGTAAGAAAGCGTAAAACCCCAGACATGACTTGCTGAATGAAATGCCTATCAGTTTTCAGCACAACGGACAAATGAAAACAAAACAAATCTGGATGATCAGAGAACAAAACAGCAACAGAAAGGAAGAGTCAAGACAGTCAGGGGAGAGCTCCTCAAATGTGATAGGAGAATGAGGGACAGAATATAAAATTATGTTAAACTGGCCGTGAGTCCATCAACAGAATCTGTAACATCTTCCATCACTACCCAAGGTTTAGCATTTTGTGTTCAGTATCACCTCTGATACAGTACAGCAGTGAAAACTTTCATTATTTTGCTGTGAAAACAGCTAAGCTGTGAGAAAGAACTGTGAGAAGCCTCGTCTGGGGACTGCACGCTATGCTTGGAAGCCCTTGCTCCTTGCCTGAGCTACATGGTAGGCATGCCTGTGCCCTGCCATGTATCCTGCTGATCCTTGCCTTGCTGACGTGACCTCCTCCTGGTTTGACCTCAGATCTGCTTTTATCACACTCAGATTTTTTTGGTGATCGTTGCCAGCTGAGCCTGGATACTGCTCTTCTCTTCTTTCTCAGGCACATTTCTCTGCCTCCTTTATTCTTGATGATGGTGCCCCTGCCAGCCCCATCACCAGCCTCATCTCTCTGCACGCCTTCCCTTGTGGAGCATCCTGCTTTTGCTGCTGCCTGACAGGAAATTTAATTCAGATTGAATTTAGACTCATCCCCTAGCCCAGGTGCTTTTATTATATAGGCAATTCAAAACTTTCTAAAGAAAAACTGTTATACTGGAAAATGGGCTCCAGTACATATAAAACAGTTATATGTAACTTCCCGCATGGTAGTTCAGAACTTAATGCTCCCATGTAACTTGAAGAACTTCCAGCTGAATTTTCTCCTAGTAGAATCAAAGTTTTGTGCACTTAAGTCATACCAAGAAACTACCAAAAGGTCGTAGACAGAAATGAGATTTGGTTCAAAATAGCACCAAACCATTCCCTTATACAGCCTTCATGATCCAAAATGCACCAGCTTATTTCACCAACTAAGAAAGATGTTGTTTTCCATATGAGACTTCACGGAGGAGAAAGTTTTCTTTCCAGAGTGCCCCAGAAGCCTTTTCCCTGAATATTTCTAGATTCTAATGAGATTAAAAAATGCCTACTTTCCCCCAGAAATGCTGCACCCTAATCAATTGTAACTGTTATTAGTGCATAGTAGTAAGGCACATACTAACAACACCAAGGAAAGGTAACTACAGATTTGGCAATTAAGCAGCAGTGCACATCAGGACCCAGACACGAGGGTATGTTCTGAAATGCTGAAACAAAATTTTGCTTTCTACATTTGTGAAGCTTCAACTGTAACAATTCGAAGAATGTAAACTCATGGAAACCAAAATTCAAATAGGCAATGTTCCCCTTTTCCTAGAAACCACTCATGGAAACCATGCCCAACATTAATTTAGACAGTTGTCTGTGCGATGGTGCAGACCAAAAGGTACACTGCAAACTGCAAACTGCCCATGTCCTAAAACAACCCAACGTCCAGGAGATTATCTTATCTGTAAGGACAAAATTGGAACATACAGAGGTTTTAAGCATAGGTATGAAAGTAAGAATCAGACGTGAAATACCACGTAGTAAAATCCTTTGTGTTTAATTTGCAATGCAGTCTTGCACATCTCAGGCATAATGAATTCTTTCCTTTTTGTCCTATTATGTAGTAAGGTCTTTATTCCTTTTGCTTGCACCTTGGCTTTCACCAGCATTTTTTCAATGAAGTCCTAAAAACAGGAAGCAAAAATAATCTACTCATTAACTCCAGCCATCGCAGAGTAGTGTCAGTCTCTGACTGCTGTCTAGATGAGGGGTAATAGCTGGAAAGAGGTTATATCAGGTCAGTCATTTTGGGCTCTGTGCTCAAAATGTTAGGCTAAACAGCTGTTCATGGGATTACTCACAAACAAGACTGTAAAAACAAGACATTCAAAAGGTAATCTGCACGCTATTTTAGGAACAAAACTAAATGCCCTAATTTTGAATAATCTATGGTGCTCGTTATGCTGCCTTTGCTCTGACAACACTCTCAAAGTTAATTACCGATTTTATTCCAGTTTTTCACTCATCACTTCAACTGCAGTGTTAGAAATTTTACCTTTGATGCTCTTTTTAGCTGCTCACCAGTTCTGGCAGCCATCTGCTGGGAATTCTGAGGTCTGCCTGCAAATTACAATGCTACAGGCACACTGCTCAGAAAGAAAGCGTGGTCAAGGAGTGCAGTATTAGACTATGTTCTTCACAGGGATTTTTCAATAGGTTTTGACTTAGGTCAGGCTAAACATTTCACCCTCTTTCCTTGACTGGAGCAAACTTTTTTTATGATTAGATGCCTTAAGGAACTGTGCTACACTGAAAAGAAAAAAAGAACACGGATCTTTGATGCACAGGAAAAAAAAAAACAAAAAAGAAAAGAAAAACTGTCATGTTGGCTGAGATTCATTAATAGTTCTACTCTTCAATTTTTTATAACTTTGCTGTATGTTTGGGGAAAATGGGACATGAGGGAGAAAAAAGCATCAAGGCAAAGCTAGTAGCACTGTGTTCAGTGTCTTCTTTTTAAAATAACCAGATTGTTGTGACAAAGCAATGACAAAGTTTATACTGAGATCAGATCAACTTGACCTCTAGTCACCTGAACACTGATGCACTAAAAGATATGTATGGAATTAACAAGCTATGTATATATGTACTGAAAGTATAAGATAGATTGCTAAAGAGAGTAAAGATGTGCTTTGTACAATAACCTCAACTGGACTGCAAGATTTCCACCTAGCTTTATGTAAGCAAGAACTTCCTTTAAACTAAAGCCTTATATGATATTTACCATCAGCATCCAGAAGTTTTTAAAGGAGGCTACACTTTTTGTCGTCTAAGGACCTTCCAGTAGATAGTGAAGCAATTTGACTAACATCTGTCACAACTTTTTTTCTCTTATTCTAAAAACTTGCACACTGTTGTCACAAAGCCATCAATGAGATAGAATACACGAGTTTTTTTCAGGCCTAAGTTCTCTGTATAATCCAAGAAGAGAGAGGGATATGTGTCTAGCAGATCCACAAAAGCTGGACAGCTGGCTCTGCCAGCTTACCTATCCAGAAAGAAATTTTTAAAAAGCTGCGATATCTATCTTATATTTTGCCCTCTTTAGAGCCCAGATGCCTTACCTTAATGAAGAGGAAGGTACCTGTCTCCTTTTAGGCTTCCGTATTCTGTCCCAGGATCAAGAGCCAAAGGCAGTATCTCACAGGAAAAAAGAGGACAGAAATAAATTCTATGTGAGAACTCAGTTACTGAAGTGGGACCTTCTGGTTCAGCTCTCTCTTGATATACTTCTTATGAAGGAAAATGTTTTGATCATCTGGCTCTAGAAACCCCCAAAGAATCGCAAGCCTTACCAAAGTGAAAGATATTGTGCCATATTACATTGGAGACAAAGGCTCTGTGTAAAAGGATATATTTTGCTAAAGCAACTTTTCCTCACCTACTTCTCGTGATGAAGCTGGAGCATTCATATTTGTTGAGGGTGCAATAATTTGGAAGCCACCAAGCTGCAGTGTTCTGGTGTAAAAGAACTATAGGACACACTAAAGAGAGAATAAATATGTCTCTAATCTACTGATTTGGCTACCTGCTTGGACAGAAAAAAAAAAAAAACAGGTCACTATCCACATTTCAATGGGGATACAGTTGAAGCTAAAACTTCTGAATCCTGGTCAGATGCTCGAGTGAATACCTCCCCTACTTGTCCAACATTTTAAACAGTTCTGCTCTCCTGATAGCATACCCTGCACCCTGACGGTTTCTAGACAACATTCATACTTCTTTTCCTAACAAGGCCCTTTGAATAATCTTCTGTATGTAAACCTCTCTTTCTATCATTGAGTTGGGTCTCCATTGCAAGGTTTTGGTAGCAGGGGTGGCTACAGTGTTAGCTTCTATAAAAACCTGCTAGTAGCTTCCCCTGTGTCCAATAGAGCCACTGCCATCCAGCTCCAAGACACACCTGCTGCTGACCAAAGATGAGCCAATTAATGATGCTGGTAGCACCTCTGTGGTCACTTATTTAGTAAGGGTAAAAGACCTCTGCAGAGTAGCAGCAATGAAGAAGGGGAGGGCACTGGACCAGAGCAGCCCATGGTGAAGACCATAGTGAGGCAGGCTGTGTCCCTGCAGCCCATGAAGTTGGTGGTGGAGTAGATGTCCATCTGTAGCCTATGGAGGAGCCCTTGTTGGAGGAGATGGATGTGCCCAAAGGAGGTTGTGACCCCATGGAGAGGCCACACTGGAGTAGGTTTTCTGGCAGAACTTGTGATCTTGTAGGAGACTCAAGCTGGAGCAATCTCTTCCTAAAGAATTGCAATGCATGGGAAGCATCCACAGTGGAGAAGTGGATGCAACCCCATGCTGGAGCAAGGGAAGAGAGTGAGGAGCAGCAGCAACAATGGGTGGTGAACTGACTGCAGCCTTCATCCCCTGTCTCCCTTCACCACTTGGGGCAGGAAAGAGGTAGAGAAATTGAGAGTGAAGTTAAACCCAAGAAGAAAGGAAGAGTGACAGGAAGTTGTTCTAACATTTGCTCTTATATCTCATTACCCAAGCCTAACTTTTAATTGGAAATAAATTAAATTAATTTCCCTGAGTCAGGTCTGATTTGTCCATGACAGTAATTAGTGAGTGATCTCCCTGTCTTTGTCTCAACCCACAAGCCCTTAATCATATTTTTTCTCCCCCTGTCCAACTGAGAAGAGAAACTGATCAAGTGGCTTGGTGGGCACCTGCTGTTCAGCCAAGGTCAACCCACTACAGTCATGATTCCTATAGATGTTCTTTCCATCATTACTTGCAACTTGAGTTCTTTTTCATCACATAGGTAAGCAAAGAATGAGACACTGTCAACACAAGCATCTTTTCCTGTTGGAATTGTTCTGATACTAATATTTCTTTAATGATAGAGAATCAAGACCTTGTTTATTTCAAGTTGGACTATATTCATTGAATTGGATGCCTTTTAGCTGGAGCATCTTCAAAGTTGTCTGCTTTGCGAAAGTTCTCCTGAATGAGTGAAGCTTCAGTGAGGCTGTGATTTGCTTCATGCACCCGCCAAGACCTAATAAAGTAAAAATGTGAATTATGTTAGAGGGAGGCCAAGTATTCGTAACAACTTTTGAAAAAATTTATAAAAATAAATATGCCTTTTATTAATAACTTTTTATTTCTACTTGTCGTAACATTTTCCATTAGGTTACATCTGGTATTTTTCAATTTAATTGAAAACAAAAACCCACTATCCTCCTTCTCACAGATGCTTTCTCTTATTGCGTGCTTATATTTTTGTTCTTCCTGTTTTTCCCACCTCTCTTTTGCTCTTTATGCATATTGTTGGCTCTTACCTTAGCCTATTCTAGTCCTTCAAGCACTTCTTCATGTGCATGACATTATGGCCCTGCCAAAGTGGAAGCATAAATCCAAAGGTGACTGGAGCACTAGGCTCAAAATCTTTTTAGGATACAGGATGTATTTCTGCTTCATAAGCCTTCCCACAAAGGAGAGTGCCTGCATGTGATTGTAAAATAAGTGATTTTATAAATATCTTTGAAAGAAGAAAGAATACTTGCCTGCTTCTTGATAGAGGAACTTCTTCTCTCAGTTACCTGTCAGAGTGTCTGGTACAAGTGACTGGTTCTTGCCATGTTGAATGGACAGTGAGAAATTTCACAAACTTATGGACTTGCTCTAAAAAAGTTGTATGCATACGCATTGGAAATGAGGAACAGATTTTGAACATTAATGTCTTCACAACAAGTAATTGCTACAAACTCTTAAAATGGCTTTTAACAAAAACTAAAAGAAAGATAAAGATCAGCACAATAGAAGTGTATCTGTGTTTGCTGTTACAAAACATTAAAGAAGATGTATCAAGCTCCTCCTTAACCTGAACACTGTGCTTCAGTGCAAAACTAACCTGATGGGAGATATGCATTGCCATTGTGATTTGTCAACAGCTAAGGGGCTTGGAATTGCAGCAGCAATAGTTATAGTACTCCTATGTCTTGTAGTTAGTGAAATGCAGGACTTACTGGAGTGCTACTGTGCTAAGTTTACATATTAACTCTAGGAAAAAAAATTTAAAGGCCATTTAGAATTGTACTGTAATTTCTCTCATCCTTTACAAGATGGGAAATTATCTAGACAGAGTAGGGGTTTTGCTTTTAAGGGAATTCATTGCTGAATTTCCATGCCTTAAGCAGTTCTTTCTTTCCTGTCCTTTCTGCCAGGCACACACCTGCCCTAGAGCATTTTTCCTGCCTATGCTGTGTGCTGAAATGGAAAGATACTTGCGTGCTGTTAAAACAAAAAAAGAAAAACACGAACTTTCTGCTGTCAGGAGTGATGAAGATCACTTAAATGTATATTAGGGGCTAGCTTCTGCCTTTAAAATCAGAGTTCATTTACACTGGGGAAAAAGGCTACTGAAGACAAGTTAGGCCTCTGTGAAATATTACAAATGTCTATAAATAAACACTTTGTGGCCCTTTTAGTACTCTTCAGTGTCATATATGCAGTCTATCTCTGTGACACCTCTATGGTAATGGAGAAAAATTGTCACTCTGAAAATAAATTCCTCTATACTAACTTTTATTTTATTTCTCCTTAGTCAAGCATAAACCTTCACTTGAGGCTATCAGATGTGATATCTAGCCAAACAGTCCAGGAATAAATGAAAAATTGAGTCTTTCCTTTTTCTTGCTTTTAATTTATATTTGATTTTAAAGAAGGATCGTAAAAAAAATGTAGCACACTACTGAGAGCAAAGCATATTATCAGTTCAGAAGCCCAGGAGTCTTCTTGGAAGAGCAGTGTACATGTGTCCATATACGTCTCCACATCTGAGATTTTTAAGATACTCTGTTGATTGAGGAAAGGCACAAAAGTCACTAAAAGTGGAGCAAATTTGGAGCACTGCCAATGTTAAATGAAGTCTGGCAGAGGCATCTTTCACTGTGATCTGGTGACTTGCCCTGCCCATAGAAGGAGGCCAGCGTCCCTTCCCTACTTTTGTCAAATCTTGCAAATCAAAACTATGTGTTCTGAAAGTTTTATTCATGAAATGGTATACCTTGATTTAGTGACAAGTTGTAGTTTTATTTTGACATATGGCACTCTGTGGCAGAGAAAATATTTCTGCAAGTTTAGTACAGTAAGTGAAGACTCATGTTTTTTGAAAGCACTGTGGATGTCCTGGAGGATTATTTATTAACCAATATTTTCATTGCAACTATTGTGAACTCCAAAGCTTTTACGACACTGATTCCTGGGGGAATTTACTTGACTAAAATATATGATCAAGTTTGAGTAAAGGTATGACATGAATCCCATATTACTAACCTGAGGCAGAGCCGGTTCAAGGCTTTGTGGATGTACAGGCATGTTCACAATTTTCTATTCGAAGAGGAGGCAAATGTTTACTTTGCTGTCAATCTGAGGCAACAAAATAATTTTTCCACAAAACAATTATCTTTTGGGGGAAGGTTAAAAGATATTCAAGAGTGACTGAAAGTTGTCTGTAGAATATCTGTTGACTAGGGACAGAGGAACAGAAAGAGCCAGTGTGAATTTTGGATATCTTATTCCCTCTTTGTGACTCCTTCCCACAGCTCATCGGCCCTGAAAAGGAAAAGGAAGCGTTAGCAAATAAGAGCACCTGTACTAGGTCCAACAATCTGTATTGTATTTGTGACAATAACCAAAACCTGAAAAAACTGACTAAAACTTAGGGCAGACATAAAAACAGGGCAAGCATATTGAAAACCAGTAAATGTAGGTTTTGTCAACACTAGCTCAAGTCTTGGTGGCATTGTAGGGTCTCAGGACATGTCTGCCACTGCCTCAGCGAGTGTTGGTTTTAGCTGTGGCAGCAATTGCCTGGTGGCCACGTGCCTGTGGCCTCCCTGTGTTGGCTTCGCTTTGGGAGCACCCATAGCAGGTGACTGGCACACCAGGTAGTCACTGCAGGAAAAAAACTCAGACCCTCTGGGATAACAGTACAGGGGGAGGGCAGCATGCAGCTCCCAAACTTTGTCTGGAGAGCCGGGAGAAGGAGGCAGGTTGTGATTGGAAAACTTATACAGACAGCCCTGACCAGACCCCAAGACTAAGGAGATGACTCCCCTTATACATGGACATTGCACTGTGACCAGGTGAGACCTGAGGACTCTGATGACTTGTTCTGACTCCCACCATTCATCCCGAGGAAGACTCAGGTGTTTATTTTAGCAACCAGAGGGACATCAGAAGGGTGAACAAAACGCAGGAGAGAAGGGGTACTTATAAGTAAGTTTTCTTGTACAACAATTTTAGCTGTATGATGGTTTGTTATATTAACTATATACTTTTTACAAGCAGACTGTTAAAACATTAACTAGGCTGACAATAAATTCTTGGTTCCACATATATGCCTATAATGAGATTTTGTTGTAACAATGTGCTCTGTTTCCCTAAATTCTCTCCCACCACTCCACAGTTTATGACTCGGGGAACACCTGAGCCAGACATGGTGATTTGGTATTCAAATTCATTTTCCTCCTCCTAAAATTGTCTGATTGACCTGTAACTCACAGAAATTGTCTCCAAATGTTTGTTATGAACTTGCCACCAGCTCACTTCATCTGATGCCCACCAAGGTGGCAAGTAGCAGCCTCTACCCTAGAAGTGGTTCTTTCTTTGCCTACCACCAGCTGACCTCCTTTCCCCTATGTCCAGGGGCTTCTGGTTCATACCACTTCTCTCCCATACCAGCTTATTTTAGGACCTTGCTGCTTCCTCACACCTGGCACAGCCCTCCTGCCTTCTCTTCCCATCCTTCCCTAGACGATGCAGGAGGGTTTGCTCTGCAGATATCTGCACCTACTGCAGCTGGCCTGTTATTAAAAGGCTGCCTTACAAAAATAACTGGCACATCTGGGTTCATTGTCACTAATTTTAGCTTGGAGCTCAAGGCTTGAGATGTCACAGAAAAACGACCCTCCCAAGAAAAAACAGCGTTTGTAGATTAGCATAGTAAAGTGGGAAAAATTAATGCTTTCAGGTAATCTGTTTGAGTGATAGAAGCCTCAGGGTTTCTCGATATATGAAATATCAAACACAGGAAATCATAAAATCTGCTAAAAATTTGCTTTTCCCAATATGAAGCATTCAATTTCTTTAATCAATTACAGCACGTTTTTGAGATTTAAATACAGAAAATGTGCAAAATGCGTAATATAGGTCTCACCAAAGCTGGATTCTAGAAACAAGCTTCTGCAAAGCAAAATCAGGGACTTAAATTCAGGTTGCCTGAGCCAGTGCACTGGCCATAGACACTGAGAAGAAGTGAGTGGAAGTGGAGGAGAAGTGGAGTGGAAGTGGAGGAGAATGGCAGTTGCTGCTGCCCTCCAAGCAGAAAACCAGCCATTAAACGCACTTAGGCAGTGTCTGGTGACAGGATCCCTCTGGCAAAATAGGTGGCCAAGTACCTGTTTGATGGCGGCTAACAGGGTTTAGGCGTGAATAGGTTTCAAGAGGCTCTGCCCTTTCAAGATCAAGACACTTGTACATTTGCTCACAAGCAGAAGTGCATTTGTAATTTGAATACTAAAAACAAAACCAAAAAAGAGATAACTGTGAGGGAATTAGTTACAAGCAGGGTTTTGAGCACTCCAATGTTGATCTTAGACACCTAAATCCTACCTAAACAGTTATGTGGATCTGCTCGTAAACATCTTTTCCTAGCTTCCTAGGGTGCTAGGAGAAAGGATAGATCATACTTCTGTGTAATAATAAGGACTAATTATGTATTTCTGATAGAAGTGAAGAAAGAAGAGTCAATTTTTAAAGACAGAAAGATTTCAGGAAATGTATTGTGCCAATCAGATTTAGTAGTACCACTAGGAAATAAAATAGTACTATTCAATTATCAGTCACATTTGTAGCCATTAGGTCCCCTGGAAACTTGTCAAAGCCTTAGAGTACAGCTGTTAAAGCAAAAAATCTCAGAAAAGCAATACTTTGAAAACAATTTGCAATTGACCTTTAAATGTTATTTTCATCAATGAAACCAACAATGTGGTATATTTCTCAGAATAAATAACTTATACTTGACCAAACTTATATAGTATTCTACTTCTGTTTTACTTGAAATGTTCTATATATATTTACATATATTAACTTGATATGCATACATATGTACATATAGTCTATGTATATGTTATATTAGATAGTTTTACCAGCAGTAAAAAAGTTGCCTGAAATTCATTTTGGACAAATTCAGGTTGTAAATGTTAAAAACAGGGGCATTCACATCTGTTACTCCAGATCTAATACTGATCTTAGCAAGAATGAAGATGAAATTTTTCCCCTACATGTTTAGTAGTACATGACCAGATACCTGAACTATAAATTTTGTTCTGTTTGTTCACTTCCCTCCTCTGATGACCCAAGCACTGCCCACTGCCAGAGGTAAGATTTCAGACTTGAATTGCAAAGTATTTCATATAATTTTGCAACTGCTTTGTTCCTATGCAGCAAAGATGCAGTAATGGGAGACTGAATAAATATTTTCATCTGAGGTTTACTATGTTTAAATAAATTAGTTTCATGCATGAAGGAAAGATTGGATCCCAAGTGCATTACCTAGGACGTACATAGGACATACATAACATAAATATGTTTTTATGCAAAAAAAATTAAATTCACAGCTTTTTTTTCTACTTCAGAAACCAATAAGAGGCTAGATATTTTGCAGGTATTGGCTGCTAATTAAAATGTTTTTTTATATGATGTTAGAGACTAGGATAATATTACAGCAGGAAACATTCAATAAGAGTTGCTATTTTACAATGCTAAGGAGAATCATTACTGTGAAGAAATCCACACTATCCTTAAATATGTTCTTCTTTACCCAGTTCTACTCAGGACTTCTTTGTACACACCCATTTTGTTTCTGTATATAGTACAAAAAATACCACAGGACTTTTCTAATTATAGGTCTACAGAAACACTAAGAAGAAATGTTTAGTGCTTAGTACTTTAGGGTAATCACCAAAATATCCTGGTAGAGCCTTTATTTCAGTTTGGGTTCAAGCTGCAGCCATGACTTGCCAGTCAAACAAAAAAAAAAAAGTTTATCACACACTCTCTGAAATACAGAATAGAGATTGAATTTTTTTATTACATCATCATTTGCTATTGATTATCCCCAGGCAATATCAGTCTAATAGGCAGAGTGGCAATCTTATAACTTTTTTGTGTGTGGCTTAGATACATTTAAATACAGGCTATGAGGGGAGCACACTGTGGGAATACTGCAATGAACACAGGTTCTCCAACTCTACTGATATATATGACAAAGATTATTTTACAATTCATGTTTCAAAAACATCTAGTAAAACATAATAAAAGAAAAAGGATAATAAAAGTGTAGGCACATGATGTTACCAGTTTAATGACATTCATTCCTTTTATTAGTAGCAATCCCATATATGCCTGAGGAAGTGCATTTGCCTTTGTTAAAACAAATCCATTCCAGAAACTGTTCTGACATCCATCATTAAAGCATTTTATGTGAGTAGTCTTTCCTACTGTATTATTAAACCATTCATTAACATGGTAGATAAAAACTCCATTCCACTGAGAATCTGCCATGGCATTACAGAAATGTACCCTGCTTGGCAATGATGAAATATACCATGACAGGAAAACAATAACACAATGTAACTTAACATTAAGCTTTTGAAATTGTAGAATACTTCCATCATGCTACTTGGAATATATAGCAAAGTAAATTCCCTCTTGCAATCAATCAATCAATTCATCAATGAATTTCATTTGTACCAGAATTGAATCTTGGCAGTGCAGTCTACAAAGTAATCGCTAAAATAGGACAGAAAACAAAGATGAAAAACGCTTAGTATACCACTCACTGCACTGACTCCATGTCATTTTAAGTTCCTAACACAGTTCTTAAATGTGTCTGGGCAGCCTGAACTGTGTCTCTGTTACTGAGCAAACAGCAAATGACTGTACTTAAAACACCTGAAACTGCACAGGGTTCAGTGAGCAATGTATTTAGGCATTTTGCTTTTCTTTCTTCAATATACTATAGGGAAAACTATATTTTAGTAACTAGGCTTTATAAGTAATTTCTTACACTATTACTGCAGTGTTTAAGCACCTCACTGCCTTCACTATCTCTTGTAGTGCTCCTGTGAGATAGAAAAACACACTCTGGAAACTGAGATAAAATAGAATCACAGAATCAGATAATCACTGAATCTGGAAGGACCTCTGAAGACTGTGTAGTCCAAACCTCCTGCTCAAAACAGAGTCATCTACAGCAAGTTACCCAGGGTCATGTCCAGTCAGCTTTTGATATTTCCATGAATGGAGACTCCACAATCTCTTTGGGCTACCTGTTCTAGTGGCTTACTCAGCTTCACAGTAAAAACGTGTTTTTCTTAGGTTTAAATAGAATTTCCTGTGTGTCACTTTGCCCATTGCCTCTTGCCCTGTCACTGGACACAACTGAGAAAAACCTGGCTTCATCTTGTCTTCACCCTCCTTTCAGGTATTTATATATATATATAAATATATATATATATAAAAATATATATATATATCCCCATATGAGAGATGCTCCAGCTCCTTAATCATCTTCTAGCTCTTCACTCCTGCTCCAGCTCCAGACTTTCCCATCCTGGGGAACCCAGCAGTGGACCCAGCACTCCAGATGTGGCCTCACCAGTACTAAGCAGAGGGAAAGGCTCATCTCCATCAACCTGCTGGCAACACTTTTCCTACTGCAGCCTACAATGCTATTGGTCTTTTTTGCTTCAAAGGTATATTGCTGGTTTGTGCTCCACTGTGCTCATCCACCAGGACCCCTAGATCCTTCTCTGTCAAGCTGCTTTCCAGACGGTTGACCCCTAGCCTCTCATAGTGTATGGGGTCATTCCTCCCCAGTTGCAGGATATGGCATTTTCCTTTGTTGGATTCCATGAGGAACCTATCTTCCTATTTCTGCAGCCTGTCAAGGTGCTTCTAAATGGCAGTGGAATCATCTGTAATATTAACCACTTCTCCCACTTTATGTTACCTCCAAACTTTCCAAGTGTGCACTCAGTCCCATCATCTAAGTCAGTAATGGAGAGGTTAAATGCTATTGTACCCACTGTTTACCCGTGGGACACACCACTAGTGACTGGCCTTCTGCTGGACTTCTCACCACTGATCATAACAATTTCACTCAGCAGTTCATCCAGTTCTCAATCCACCTCACTGTCTACACATATGACTTGCACTTCATTGGCTTGTCTGTGAGGATATTATGGGATACATTGCCAAAAGCCTTACTAGAGCTGAGGTAAATCAAGTTGGCCATTTCATCACAGAAGGCTATCAGGTTGTTTAAGCTTCTTGTCCTCTATGCATCCAGAAATAGTTTTGGGGGTTAGTTGTTTTATTGCCTTGCTAGGTATCATGCTGAGACTGACTGATCTGTAGTTCTCTGGACCATCAGTCTTACCCTTCTTGAAGACAGGAGAGACATTTGCTTTCTTCCAGGCCTTAGGAACCTCTTATCACCATGAACTTTCAAAGATAATCAAGAGTAGCCTCCCAATGACATCGTACAGCTACCTTAGCCTTCAAAGGCACATTCCATTAGTTCTGATGGACTTAAGCATGTCCAGTTTGTTTAGATGTTCCCTAACTTGATCCTTCTCCACTGAAGGTAAGCCTTTCTTGCTCCAGACTTTCCCATGGGTCTCAGGGGCCTGGGATACCTGAAGGGAAATCCTACCAGGAAAGACTGAAGTAAAGATGACACTGACTGTCTTGAACTCTTACATGCCTTTCATTGCTAGATCACCAGCCTCATTCAGAAGGCCCACATTTTCTACAGTCTTCCTTTTGCTGCCTACAGACCTGTAGAAGCCCCTCTTGTTGCTCTCCAGGTTCCTTATGAGATTCAATTCCAGATGGGCTTTGGCTTTACTAAATCCACCCCTGCATACTCAGGGTCTCTGTATTCCACCTGGGCCACCTGTTTAGTCAAGAGCTCCTTTCACATCCATGCAGTGTTTCTGTTACTTTTGCTTAATTTCCTGCTCATCAAGACAGATCGTTCTTGAGCTTGGAGGTTGTACTTGAATACTAACAGACAGACACTCCTCTTCTCTCCAAGCCTTTAATCCATGGGATTCTTCTACAATCTGCTCTCCTGAAGCCCAAGGTTATTATCCTGTTTTAACACCCCTGCTCCCTCTTCACAAGATCATGAAATCCTCTACCTCTTGGCACTTCAACCTTACTGATTATCACTCCTGCCCATTACTTTTATATCCTCTACAAATCCTTCATTGTGTATAAGTATCAGGACCGGCAGAATGTCTCCCCTTGTTTGCTCCTCAGTCTTCTGTGTCAGAAGTTGCCACTGATGAATTCCAGAAACCTTCTGAAATGCTTGTGGCTTGCTGGATTGACCCTCCAGTGGATGGGTGGTTAAAGAGCCCAAGAGGATTAAGGACTGTGTATGTAAGGTTTCTTCCAGTCATCTAAAGAAAGACTCATCACTTCACTCTTCCTGATCAGGCAGTTCACAGCAGACACCCACAACAATATCATCCACATTTGTATGCCCACTGATCCTTACCCATAAGCTGTCACAGCCTCATCATCCAGCCATAGGCATAGCTTTATGTATTCCAGCTTCTCTTTCATGTAAAGGGCAAATACTCTTTCTTTCCTTCCGAGCCTGCCCTTCCTGAAGAGTCTATCAGTCCATCAAAACAAAAGACAAACAAACTGTGTCTGAGCAGCCTTGTGAGCTCTCATCCACAGAAACTTAGGCACTCTAAGGAGCTGAGATAGTTCCGTGAACAGGAAAGAGAATAGCAGAATTTTGAGAATGTCATTGTTTGACCTGGCACCGCACTGCTCACTGGCGTGCCAGACACAACAAAGCCTATACTAGCAAAGTGTTCCACCCAGGCTGATTGGACTTGATCATCTTCTGAAGCTGTGCTATAGCAGAAGGCAAGAATTCCATTTGTTTTGCAAGGAATGACTGGAAGAAAATTAATTCATAGTTTTAGTGTGTTCTTCAAAACAGTAAAATTTAGGTGTAAAATTAGGTTACACTGTGTATATATGAGGTTGACTTTACATGGAGGGGACATAGATGAAAAACAAGTAGTATAGAGCTGGTACTTCGAAAAATTCAGATACAAATCTTAGATAGGTTGAGTTCAGAGAAAACATCAGTTCTTTATTGGCTTTTGAAGATGTTCAACAATTTTAGCAAGCTGAAGCTTGCGGGTATGCAAGATTTCACTGCTGCGAACATGTAGGATAATACAACCGATATCCTCACGCTCATAAGCAAGAAAATATGAGATTGCTAAGCAAGAAACCGTGGGACAGCTAAGGAGCAGAAGAGAACATGGAGCTGAGATAACTGCAAAAGAACTGTTGGCAGTTTTTTGGTTGCTAGATAAGAGAAATATTTGTAGCAAGTAGAGTTACGCTGAATCACTGTGAGACTTTAGTGTGGAAAATCACCGGGTTAGCTAGCTAACAGGGCACATAAGGGTATATAAAGCTTTGCCTGTGCACAATAAACTAATTTTGATTCTGCACCCGAAAGGACTCTGTGCCTTTAGTCACCACAGAAGCTCTGCTCCTCTCTATCTAGGAAAAAATAAACCAAAATATAAAATCTAAGCTTATTTGAAAAGGCCTCTAAAAGAAGAAATATGATTCAGTAGTACTTGATGAAAACAAAATCAATAGTCTGGAGGTTTTGTCAACTTGTATCAAGCATTGCTAACTATTCCATAAAGACTCAGTCTTCAGCCACAAAAAGATTCCATAGGATCTAATATTTGTCATATTATAGTATGTAGACCTAAAATAATCTTAAAATTCAAACAACCCACAGTGTTTACTTAAACAAATTTTAATCTGAATTACTTCTTGCAAAATCCTCAGGAGAACATCTTGCAATTTCCATAACACATAACACATAACACATAACACATAACACATAACACATAACACATAACACATAACACATAACACGTAACACAACACATAACACATAACACATAACACATAACACATAACACATAACACATAACACATAACACATAACACATAACACATAACACACCCATGTAACAGGCATCAGATTTATCACAATTTGAGGGTCAATTCTTGATAATTATCAGAGGATTGATGAGTTAATCACCAGACAGATTCAAAAGGAAAAGTTATAGTGCATATATTAGGCTGCATAGAATTGTAGAGAAGAATATATTATCTTTCATATTTTCATTTGTATACTAATGCTAAGTTTAATAAGCAATTTTTCTTACTGTTTACAAAATGTGGGACATGTACAGTAGTAAAAACCTCTAGTCACTGTGGCAGAATTCTGCCTCTGGCAAAACTGTAACTCCATTTCATGTTCTTACTTTAACACTGCATGTTTAATACACAGCTTTCTCCGACATAATAAGATCTTCAGGTCAACTCATTAAAAACTTAAAACTCTACATCTGAAATGGGCACAGACATTACAACACTAATACATTATTGTGATCTACATAGCCTATTATCATTTTGATAATATTATCTGCAAAAATTAAGATACTTATATGCTTATATTTTACTTAGATTTACTGAAGTTTTCCAGAATAATGAGATATAAAGGATAAAATACTACTAATTAAAACTTTAAATTTGCATTAAATTGATGGGGAATTATCTCCATTATACAAAAATTGTCTGTGAACTGTAAGAACCATGTCACCCAGTTTAATGGTAGAAAAGTAGCAACTGGTATGGTTTCTGTAGTAGGAACTATAAATCTTAAATCTCACAGAAAATATTACTACAGAATCTCTTCTTTTTTTCAGCCAATGGGATATCTTCTTGTGTAGTAGAGGACTGAAAATTTGATAAAATTGCCTCTGAGTACAAAGAAGTTTTGCTCACATTTGAAAAAAAAAAAAAGCAATGAAAATGAACTCAGCGTCAGGTAGCTTTTATTTCTGATATACTTAGTTCACGGAGACCTAACCATTAGTTACCTAACCACATCTGCCTAATCCCCACTGCAAAGGCCACAACTAGACTTTGCACTCTTTTAAAGCCTGGTTTAGAAACCTAGCAGAGGGCATTTAAACTGCAAAGCCACCATGTCTTGCAATGGGAGAAGGATGGAAAACGTATAACCTCATGATCAACCAATTAATTGCTAAATGATTTACAGTCCAGACCTCTCTGCTGGAGCAGTAATAGTTTCAAAAATTCCCTACAAAAAGACAATCACGCTGCTGAACAACTCCCATTTGCAGAAACTCAGACCAGAATTGCTGTACAGAAGATTTCCCATCTAAATTAGAAAGCCAAACTGAAGTTAGTCCTTCACTTTCAGGAGGGTTGGGAAAACAGGAATGTCAAAAAATTAACATCAGAAATGATGGCTGTGGAAGCTAGTTTGCAAGGGCAAGTTTCCAAGAAGGTGAGGCAGTCTGTAACTGCAACAAATATTCACACTGCTACTGATCTTCTGGGGGGCCCTTCTCTCTACTAAATGTTGGGTCTTGTCCTGGCTCTGAGTTGCATGGGCACAGAAGTCGGGTTGGGGATGTGGGGCATAGGGCAGGAAGGCTGGTTCTTTGAAGCACGATTTGGACTAGAAGGCACTCTCCCTTGCTGCCAGGCCATTCACTGTCTGGAAGTCAACCAGTAAGTTTCTTTCAACTGGTACATAGGGGCCAGAAGTGTGACTGGATGAGATGAAGGACAGAGATACCCCTCACTACAGTGTCAGCATACTGTCCACCAAAGTGACTCTCATTCCTGAATCCCATCACTACCTAGATCCTTTTTGCTCTGGCCCTGAGGGCAAATGTCAAGGCATGACTGGTACACATACAAATGAATCCTTCCCTCCCCAAACACCTTCCCTCCCCAAACACTATAACCTGGCACAAAATACCAACTAAGAATAGTTCTTGACCCTTGCTAACTCTGAACTATGTTCCAGCAGTATCTCAGGGAATACCAGCCAGCATGGGGTAGCACTGGGTGGGGGAACATGCTAGCAATTAAACAGTCTAGGCAGTCACCAAGCAATCCTTCCCCTATTTTGTTTTACCAGCAGGAGTGTCATCCCATTTCCCATGGATCCCTATGGGCTCAGTACCCAAGGAGCTCCAAGTGATGGCAGGGCCAGGATTCCAACAGGGATGAGTCTTTGTAGCATCTCTCCATGAAACTGCAAAGCTGTTGGAGTGCTTAAATTCAAGGGAGCTTTAAGCAGATTTGCCTCCCATCAGGGGAAGACAGGTTTCAGATCATGTGCAGGGTCTTATTCCAAGTCTGTTGGTCCAGCATTAGTAGCTTTTGCTCCACGAGGAACAGTAGAGAGTACTTTCACAAATGAAGTAAACTGTGTATCACTGTGGAAATAAGAATGTAGCTCCCAAAACCAGAGATCCCAGTTCCTTGCAATAGAGTCCATACACATTAGTTCAAACAATAAAGTTATTAACCCCTTTGCTACTTCACAAAGTCGTCAGTGAACCCAAGCAAATGCCTTTATGTTTCTAAGCTAAAATGTTGCCATGTTATGTGCTTGGACAAAACACTGAATTCTTCTGTGGTATCCTTAAAAGGGAATGGCGGTTGGAAGCAATAGGATGGTACAAAACAAGCACCAAAGATCTAAGGAGAGGGGCTCCATGAAGCTCAGAAGATCTAAAGGCACTCCAAAGCCAACACACTAGAGGATATCTAAAATATTTTCTCTGATCTACAGAGGGATGTGGGCGGAGTAGGTCAACAAATTAGGGACGACGATGCGGAAGAACATGGGATGTGATGGTAGAGGTTAGTGACCGCCCACGAAGGAGGGCCTCTTGCAGGACAGGGCTATAAAGGCAGACTGAGCAATCAATAAAGGGCCATTTGAGCTTCCTCTATATTAGAGTCTGCGTCTCAATGGTCCTTGCCGGGGAGGACCGAGAGTCCGGTACAGGGGGTTGTTTGTCGTGATGCAACAGAGGGAAAAACAACTAATTGGGATTTCTGCTAGCACTTAACAGCACTTGTATGCTAGCATTAGAGAGATTGTTATCCTGCACACAATACAGTGGACTAAGCCTGGCCTGTGAAAGGGTGAACACATTGCAATGAACCTCCAGTTTCTGGAGGCTGAAGAGAATTTTACTTCATAGTGTTTTCTTGTAGCTTACAGTGTGAAGCAGAGAAAGCCTAGCCCACCCAGGACTTCAGTGCACCTAAGAAGCCCACAGTGCACCTCGGAGGCTAATGTGCTATACTTCAAGGACTTTGTTACATAATGTGGGAGATTTGAATGACAGGAGGGAAGGCAAGGAAAATTATATGTAACAGTTTTTGTATCGCCATCAATAGTCGCAACAGAGGAACCAACTTTAGGCACATGCTACTGCTTCAGTGACAATCCAAGTGGCTATGCAGGTAGGTAGAACTGGAAAATTTCAACACAGTACTATGGTGAATTTACAACACTGCAGCTAATTGTAGTTGGCAGAACTGAGGTAGTCTACAACACTGAAGAATATTACCGCAGTCAAACTGCATTATAGTTCTCACGGTCAAACTATTCAAGGTCCTTGTTTGGCCTTCATTATTCTTTTATTTGAATTCCCTAAAATCTTTATATTATTCATCCTTGCAACACTGAGTAGAGGGCCATGTGATTGCCCTAACTGCTGACAAGCTGAGGCATAGGAAGGCCAGAAATCAATTTAAGCATCTAATTCTTAAAAGCTCCTTTCTACTCCAATGAACATTTTTGTTTCCAGCATTCAAGTTACTTAGATACTTAAAGTTTTGCTCTTGTGTAAGGAATTATCCTTTTTTTGACTGCTTGTGCAGCTGACTACAGCAGGATATAGAAACATATTCAAGCGCTCCATGGCTGTTGTATTCTGTTCTTATTGCTTCATTGTTAACACACTGCCTAGCAGTCTGGTCTGCACTCTGCTTCAGTACAATTGCATGTGACTGTGCAACCTCAAACATATTTACATGCTATCATGCCACACTGTAATCCATACAACACATGCCTTCTATTTCAGCAATGACAGGCTGTTACAGTGCCCTCATTGTTTTGGACACTACGAGCTGAAAGGTAGGCAGAAACATAACATTTACATCCTGAAGCCACAGAACCACCCAATGGAGGAGGCTTAAGGCTAGCTGCTGTATCACAGATGCACTCAGAACAAGCCAAGACAAGCTAGACCAGGTCTACAAAGTTCAGGGTCACAGAATACTCTTTATCTGTGTTTAGTGTGTTGGTAGAGATTTCATTGCAGATGAACAATTGTCTGTAAACATAATATGGATCCATAGGTTAAGCATGCTCCAGTCAGTGCAGCCAAGAGATATGTCTTGGAAGGAACAGTGTCTCCTACTCCCTTCCATTAGGATAATGAACCTGCCAGTCTTGAGAATATTCTCCTAGAAAAAACACTAATATGGATTTGAATCTTCCTCGAGCACTGGAGGAAGTGTTGTCTTTGATTTCCGTTTCCTAGGCAGAGCTCCCACTCAGGTGACTCAGCGATTCATTGTCGCTGTACCACCTGAGTGGGAGCTCTGCCTAGGAAACTGCGTATGTCAAACTTAAGAGCTATGACATCCAACATGTAACTGATACTCTCCAAAGAATTGTTAAATGATTTGCTTAAGGCCACTACCTCAGACATCATGTTGCAAAGAACTAAACCAGAGTTGTAGGCACATGTTATCTACTCAGCTGCTCTTCTTTCTAACCTGCTGGAATTTGCCTTGCAGTGTGTATCAAACTAATGTTCTGTTCAGTTCTATTTCTTACTCATTAATTTTCCATAAAGTATGAAGAGCCTGTCTCACTAAAAGGCAGTGCTTTACAGTAGGAATAATGGTTTTGGGATGTCCTCCTAAAACCTGTCATCCTTAAAATAATTTTTTCAAAAGATATTATTTGTAACCCCTAAGGACTGCTGCCACAAAAATCTAAGTCATGCTGTTTGAAGCTTCTGCTCAATTTACTAGATATATGACCCAAGTGTCATCACACACACACACACACACACACACACATATATATATTAAGAAATTTCATGAGAACAATAGAAATATGTTAGGCAAGACATGAAGACAAAGACAGTATTTACTATATCTTGGAATCTTGTGGCAATTACTATTAGGAATTTTATGAAATAAAAATTACCAACTAAAATAACTACTTTGCAAAGTAATTTGAGAGCAGAGGGCTCATTTATATTTTCACAACATAATTTGATTGGGTATTTAACTAAACACTGTGAAATTGCGGTACTGCCTTAAAAAATGCAGCTGGTCAATGCTTTCTCTGAAGATAGGGAAGTCCCTGAAGTTCTCTAAGTGTTAGTTATTGAGGTGTGATTAAGCAAGACAAAGAAATATTTAAGGAAATTAATTCTAAATAAATCAGATGTCAAAGGCATAATGAGAAAAGAAACAAACGAATTTTTTATCACAAAGACTGAATTCTCAGTAAAGATCACAAACTGATCAAGTCATGTGCAGCAGGAAGGCCTGATCACAAGCTTCCATTTATCAAGATTGCTAGATGCCATTATCAGCATGGCTCCAAGTCCAAACAAATTTTGGGACTCAGGCAAGAGTACACACACACTACCAGGCTTGTACCTCACCTCCCAGGATGAACGTTAAAGCTGTTATCATGACAAGCCTCTGGGCAGCCTCTGCCCAGACATTATTTTAGTCACACAGTGAATCCTGCTGCTCTGGATCTTCCTCCCTCTGCTCCTTCCCCCCTCCAACTGCTGAACTTAACTCATGAGAAGATTACATGATACCCAAGGGGATGGTTCACTTGTTGAAACATCAATGGCCCTGCACAGCACTTTCATTTGACCTGAACATATACGCAACATATGGTGAAAGAAAGATCACAGAATCAACTATTAAATACTGTGGCTCACCACAGTTCCAGCTGTCCTGGGTCAGCCAGTGAGGCAGAAAGGACAACCTAACTGTGCTAGCGGAGGTAACAGAAGACCAGATGTGGACTTCTTAGCTGAGAAAGACAGTTATTACCAATTATTTGCAGAAGGGCTTTAAGCCAGATAATGATCCCATAGGCACCATCACTTAAGCCTGGTCACCAACACAGGAGCTTAAGCACCCCCTGAGGGAAACAAGCAGTTCCAGCCCAGCCAGCAGCTAGTAACTTCGGGCCGTACATTCATGGGTCACATAAAAGGCAATGATTAATCCAGACACAAAGGAACAGCCAGCTGTTACGTTGGACATGGCTGACTGACACATCACCACATTGTTCCAGGGCAAAAAAAAACATAATAAAGTACACAGTCAGCTTAGGACAGTTTAGTGAAACAAGTAAGAGGTGCCTGTGTATGTGTAAATCTTTGCAGCAAGGACTTCATGGTCAAACGATAGGTAAGATTATTTTAGTCACACAGTGAATCCTGTTGCTCTGAATCTTCTTCCCAGCACTCCCCTACAACTGATAAACTTACCTAAAAAGAAGATTACATGATACCCAAGGGGATGCTTCACTTATTGAACCATTCAGAGCCCTGAATGGCTCTTGGCAGTGACTGCTCGTGCAACACTTCCGTAGCATGTTTATCTTCTATTCCACTCTGTCAAGCAATTTCCACCTTCCTGCCAGCCTGCTGGGAGCTTGGCTCTTACTCAGCCAGATGAGTTGTGGATTTAGTGAAACTGCAAGATATGTAACCTGGTTTATGCATCTCTTCTTAGTCTGTTGTAAGCTCAGATGGGAGATCACACAAAGGCCTCGAAGGCTGGGAGTTCATAGGAAACACATCAGTGAATAATAGAGCCTCTACTTTGCTGCCACAGCCTGCACATTTGGGCCATGGCTTTGTCATACCAGCTTAAGCACCTGGTTTGCAGACATGGCTCACATGCTTAGATATTACCTATCAGGTAATTGATTTATGGGTCCTTTCCTTGGAAAGTCTGCTTCCAAAATCCTCATATGTCTTCGGTGTGCTTGTTGATTTTCTCTGACTCAGAACAGAATAGTTGCATTTAAATTGATTTAAATATTTAATATCTGTCTTTCACAGAGTGAATAGTAATGTTCTCCAAACTTTCTTAGCTATGTACCTGCAGGAGTGCTTTTTCACTCTCCCCTGTTGGTGTCAGCTAATGTGAGAAATGCGGATTATTGGTAGAAAGTGTATGAGCTTTTCCTTCTGACTTGTGTAGATTCAGACACAACGTTATACTGCTCTGTGTGACCTCCCCTTTCTTCTAAATTATATTGAAACTATCATTACGGGCTTTGTCTCCCACTCCCTATTGCCCTTTTCTTCCCAAGCTCTTTTTTTTTTCCCCTGACAATTCAATTTTATGAGTTTCTGTGGTGTAATTTTAATCTTTCCTGTGGCTTTCTAGAATTTTCTTCAAAGAAGAAAGGTCCTTTCTTCCAGGTTCTTATTGTTGTAATGCAGAGTGTTCCCCAGGCCTTTTTAATCAATGTGGCTTGCATAAGTTCGTAGCAATTTAGCCAAAATGAATGGAAATTTACATTAAATTACCAGAGCTCAGGGGCCTGCTCATCTAACATTTTGTTTGGGCTACTGACAGAGCCTGAAGAAATACCCTAATGTTCCTTGCCATGGAGTCATATTTTAACCTTCAGACTTAAATTTATCCACTAAACGTCTTTTGCATTTTCTTTCTGCTTTCAACCAGCAGCCTCAAAGTGTTTTGCAAAAATGTGCACTAGTCTTGTGTCAGGGTGTTCCTAAGAGATAAATAAACAAAAGGATGCATGCAGTAAAGCTGATTTACCTGGGGTGCAGAAACAGAAAGAGAAGTAGCTCTCTAATAGACTCACAACAAATGCCCCAGTCACCTTGCTCAGAGAAACACACTGCCAAGTGCATCTTATGATTTCCTTAATGAAGGGTAAAACACGACCTTCTTCAGCTCTGGCGACCGACGTGCCAGCCATATGGCCCAAAGGCTGCCCAGTGTCTCTGACTGGTAAATCTCTCTGAACAGTGAGAAATGATGGACACGAACTGGCAAGGAAGATTTTCTCCGTGGCATACATCAGCCATCTACTACTATTCTGAGAATTAAGTAGGACTCTGCTGTGTTGTTGATGCATCTGGAGACAGTTTTTATACTTTAATGCTTTCCCTCTAACCAATACAAGCTTTGCTGGAACCTGATGTCCCTTTCCAGGAACGATGTAATAAAATGAGAGCAGACGGGAATAACAGCTGTGAGTCCCAGTTGCCACTAGGTGTACTATCGGTATATGAAAACGAGATACAGAAGGGTCTGGGTTTTTCTCCATTTTTATCTGTAACGTATTCAGACCTCTGAGGAATTATTAGCTTTGATATCAGCTGCTTCCATAACTGTTTCTACTTAGCAAAAGCTTGTAAAATCTGGACTGTGCCTTTGAAATCATCCAAGTAAGAAACTGCAATACCACAGCAGTGAAGAAAATACAAAATATCCATTGAGCCCCTGAAGCTCTGCAACCAACTCTAGCAGATTTTCTGCTTCAAGTAAGGAGTGGGATACGGCACTCCAGACAGTGGCAGGCTAAGAAAACACATCTCACTGGCTAAGACTTCCCTCCTTCTTTTTTCCCCCCAATCACTATCTTGCATTCTGTGATGGGGTGATGGGGTGATCATATCATGATGGGGTGATTATGGTCGGACTCAATGATCCAGTGGGTCTTTTCTGTGATTCTGTGATCAGTGGACACAGGAAATGCAATGGATACAATCTATCTGGATTTCTGCAAAGCTTTCCACACGGTTCACCCCAACATTCTTCTCTCTAAATGGGAGGGCTAGAAAGACGATCACAGGGTTGGAGCAGCTCTGCTATGAGGACAGGCTGAGACAGTTGGGGTTGTTCAGACTGGAGAAGACAAGGCTCCGGGGTGACCTTATAGCAGCCTCAATGTACCTGAAGGGGGCTACAAGAAAGCTGGGGAGGAACTTTCCATACAAGGGCATGTAGTGATAGACAAGGGGGAATGGCTTTAAATCAGAAGGGGGAAGATTTAGATTAGACATAAGGGAGAAATTCTTCACAGTGAGGGTGGTGAGGCACAGAAACAGATTGCCCAGGGAAGTTGTGGATACTCCTTCGCTGGAGGTGTTCAAGGCCAAGCTGGATGGGGCCTTGGGCAGCCTGATCTAGTGGGACCTGTCCCTGCACATGGCAGGGAGCTAGAAGTAGATGGTCCCTTCCAACACAAACTATTCTAGGATTCTGACTCTATGTTTCTACAGTTTATTTTTTATGGAAAAAGAATCAGTAAATATTAATTAAAAGAGCTGCTAAAGCAGAGAAGGAACATTTTAGGCATATGATCTTCTGAGTTCTCTCCAACAACATCATCTTAGGTAATGGTTTATCACATAAAATTTGCTTTATTTTTTCTTTAACAGTAGGATATTTTCAAACTTGTGCATCGCATCTGTATCCATTTTCACAATGACTGAACAAATGCAATTAGTCTGCAGTCAGCCATGTAATGGTCTTCTGCTACTACCACTAGGTATTTTTAGTCCATGGATTCCCTTATTTCTCAGTTATGCCTTCTTTCTTTTCCTAGCTTACATTTATTATCAGAGTTGGGTTTTTTTCCCTTCACTGACATTCTTTGTTACTGAAAGAATCCCATATGCTTTACCTTTCCATATTTCTGTAAAAGTCACCTCCATTTGTGTATACAGATGACTGAAAAAAAGAGGAAATTTCTCAGGAAAATACTGCAAAATTTGCTCTTTCTTCTCAAATTCTGTACTTTGCATTATTTCCTAGATCTGTATGTTCTTCTTTCTAATCCAAATTCCTTCTACTGGTAACTATATTTTTAAAAAGATGTATGAACTGCTGGAGAAGAGAAAAATCTCCATGTCAGCCTACTGAGAAAGGAGTTCTGATTCCTTCTCCCACAAAAGATTTTCAATGATTCACCCACTGTGCTATAGGAGTGACACTGATTTTTTTTGAAGTTCGGATTGCTGTCACTGAATCCTCTTTCATCTTTCAGAGTGTTAAACATGACATGCTTTAAGTTCTCTGAATTTGTCAACTGGTTCCTTCACCAAGCTAAATGCAATGTTTGTCTGCCTATATCGATGTTCTTGGCTTTCCCTAATGCTGCTTGTTGAACAGACCTTTCTGTCTTTCAATGACTTTAATTCCTGATTTTGTGGTCCATTTTCATGCTGTATATTCAGAATTTCCTGTTCATTTGTGGTGGATATCTTTGGAAAATATATTCCCCCCCAACACATTCCTACCTTTTAATAGAGAAAGAACCATGAAAAAGAAATACTCTCACAGTGAGAAGAGAATTAAATGGATTTCTACCTCTAGATTTGCCTAAGTTATATTCAGAGGCAGGATATACTGAAGAAGTTACAGAAATACAACAAGCCTGAATCTTTCATTACCTTAGAGAATAGCCAAGCTTAGCAGCATAATTTCATCTCTAAATCCAAAATCTTCAGCTGGAAACATTTCCTTTGCTTCCTTTTGAACAGACTCAGAAATCTTTTCTGCCTTCATCTCACTTCTCCTCCCAGTAAAAGAAGTTATTCTGGTTTCTCATCCCATTTTCACTAGACATTTCAGTTTGCACCTCAGCTCAGGTTCATGCATGAAACTCTTAAACAGACCTAATAGGATATTGCTATTTTTTTCCCCCCTTATGCACAGACATATTTGCAATTACATTTCCTACTCCTTGATATCAGATTAGTGAGGCTACAATAATTATTCATTCCTCTAGGCAACAAATGCTGTGTTCAATAGTTGATTGGCTCAGTTCTTGAAGCTCAATAGAGATGTTAGTTTTAGCTATTCCAGGGAGGAGAAAGGAGAAAAGATACCTCAGGAGGAGTTCACATATATGTAACAGATCATTTTCCTACTGATTCTCACAGTGCTACATGTCTTTCACAGTATGGAAGTCAACATTTAAAAGTTTCTTTCATTCAGTGTTAGGAAATGCTTTGACACCCATACTTCTTGGGCTAATCATTGTCCTCTACTACTCTGTTGTTGCACTGAGCCCTGACTAGGCATCAGAAAATGCTTCTTCCTCTTAAAACCCTACCTGAGAATCTCCAGAAAGGAGAAGAGGGAAAAAAAAAAAAAAGCACTGGGATGGTGGGCATTGCAAGAATATTCCAGTAAAACGGTTCTAAGTTTAGCTGCACCTATGGGATTAAGTAATTAACTATTTACTATGAAATCATCCTTAATTCAAGCCAGTAAAAGGGAAGAAAAATGTTTGGCTACAGAAATTAAAATAAGTGGTTACAAAATTTTTTAAAGTCAAAGTGCCAAAAGAAAATGGAACATGTACACTGATCTTTGGTCATTATTTGTATTGACTCTAAATGCTTCTCATAGTTAAGCAGCTGAGAGACTGTTAGAAATTCACATCCTCTTGACTGAGGATCCAGCCTTGAAGTGACTACCTTCTTGGGCTGGGTTTGGGGAAGGAGAGAATGTCCGGCTCAGGAAAGAATGTTGCCTTTTATAATATGTGTCTTTAAACACTTTTTACGGATGTTTTCAAAATCAGGTTTCTCTTCCCACCTTCACTTCTTAAGTGAAAGGTGGTCCTTAATCTTGGATCTTTTTCTTGGTGATTAAATGGCCTTACCTTTTTGAAAATGCTGTTTTCTTTCTAGCACACTAGACACAGAGATCTTGTTAGCAAACTGTTAATCAGTTTATTACCAGCTGTTACACTTCTCTTCCTACCTGATCAAAACTGAAAATACTTCTGAAAGTTGATGTATACTCACTCTTTAATCAGATGGTTTTATTTCATGTAAGGTTTCACCCATGTTTAATACAAATGTAACAATGGACTATGCCATATCTGTCTCTCAAATATGATCACTGGACTAGACACAACTGAGCTCTACCCCATAGGGTAATTCAGGCATGAGATGTTGGAAAAGTATCTCTAGCTGACAGCTACATTGGTAACATGGGGTTTGATTCACTTTTGGTCTATAACACAGCTAACTGGGGTCAGTGCAGCATGCAGCATCTCTTCCCAGACATTGCAGCAACATCCTAAGACTACTGTAAGAACAGAGGAATCATCCAGAAACAGGCTACCTTTGCTGGAGTCCCAGCTTTTGCCAAGCAGACATCCAGGGTAAAGGCTCTCATAGCCAAGAGGAGAGCAGAGATGCCTAGGTGGGACAAGGAGTGTGGGCAATAGGTCCACAAAACCCTCTACAAGAGATGGAGTGGAAGCACTTAAGAATTGTGTGAGATTTTTTTGTTTGGAATTTTTAATTTTGTTTTTTTTTTCCTCTACATGAGATATGAGAAGTGTCCATGAGACTAAAAAGCCGCTAGATTGATTTTACACATACTTCATTTGCTGAGGGTGAGTTTGATGCAGCAGAACTTTATTCCAGGATTGTCTCCAAAGGACAAACAAAATTATACAAACAGAAGGAAGGCAAAACAGCAGGTATTTAGCTTATGCATAGGACTGAGCAGAGCAAAGAAACAGGGCATTTCCTCCTGAACAGTCTGTTGGTGGAGGTATTTCCATCAGGTGTTCAGAGTTGGTTGCAATATGGAAGACTGGCTAATCTTCTGGAAAGACATTTGGAACAGGACCATGAGGAGCTATTTTCATTGCTGCACTGGGAAAAGATAGCAACAGAGCAGGGAAATGAGAAGTCAGAGCTAAAAACACACATTACAGGAGCAGAGGCAGGCCACATAGAATTTTTTGAAGGATGCACTTTTAAGCTGTAATTGAATTTAGACAAGAATTAACTGATGAACAAGGGACAGTGGAGTGAAGCACAACTTGTGGCTGTTGATAATGATTGCAAAAGTGCAGTTTCAATGTAGAGTTCCATCTTTAGGCAGCTTATAAATTTTCACACTGCTCTGCCAAGTACAGGTTTGGAAACTAAGATTAAGTTTATGCCATGGAAAAGGGTAAGTAAGATGATAAGGAGTAGATGAAAAGGGCAAGGAAGGAGCACTAATCCTTGGGTAAAAGGATGAAGTAGTTTGAGAAGCCAGAACTTTCCCAGTTAATCTGTATGAATTTGAGGTTCTGTTTCAGGATGACCATGAGAGACAATATTTCTAGCAGGGTTGTCCTTGAGGGGGAACCAGGAGTACTCTAACAGCCAAGAATTTAAAACCACTAAAGGGTTGGAAAGAAATGGTCTATAAAAAATAATAAATGAGGTGGCTGCAAAGAGGATTATGGGTCCCTTTACTCCTCTAGGACAGATATTGACAAAAGGATGTGTTGCATTCAGAATGATCCATTCAGCCCCCCTCTTATCCTAGCAGTGTTCATAAATGATGGTGGTGACCCTCGATTAGTTTTTTGATACACATCTTCCTTGACCTAGCAGTATCATTTATTCTTCCCCATGGCCTTGTAACACGGCTTGCAAATTGTAACACCAAATTGGTATTTCAGCTATTACCAGCTCACCACGATTATTTCAATTTGCTGGGATTCAAGACCCAGGAACAGTATTTCTTCAACAAAGCAATGTCAGTAGGTTGCTCGGTGGCTGGTACAGCATCTGATAATTCATCAAAATGAAGTACAGGCAGTGAAATGGGAAGTGGAAAGCCTCTGGTAGCTCACTGTCCTCAGGGCTTTGCTGGAAAGGTGGGAAGAAAGGAGAGCAGTACATAACAATGTGGTAGCAGTCTGTGGTAGCAGGAAGGGAGGAAGTTCCTATGGCCACATAAGAAGACAAAGGGTTTCTGCACAGATGCTGCCTTGACAAGGTAATCAAGCTAGATACCCATATGGGACCACCCTGTGCTGCCACATGAGCAGTGGATAGAAATCAGAAAGGCAAAGGGGACAAGAAGGATCACTCAAACTATTGCAGGTGTTACTGTGGAGCACTTAGACCTTGTATGCATAGTAGTAGTTTGAACACAAAAGTATAGTGCTCAAACCACTGTAAATTGTAATGGTCATATAAAAGGAGGTTTGTCTGTTAATGAGCAATGTGATTGTCCATAACACAAAAGTCAATGAGTTTGTGGTGCAGTGCTGATGGTATCACACTTTGTTCCAAATAAGGGCATAGCAGGCCTGAGTGAACTTATCTGAGCCAATTAATTTCAGTTTCAGAACAACACATTTTTTTGGGAAACGACACCTTCATCCAGTGGACTTCTCTTTGTGCTTATGGATCCTGAGTAAGGGTCAGTTTTGCAGACCTGTTTTGGACCAAAGATTTGGAGGGGCTACAAAAACACATTCTGAGAAGTTTTTGAGGTTCACAGGGAAGGTAAATCTGGAGGAAAAATGACCTCTGTATGCATATGTAGCACAATACAGATTTCCTCACTGAGCAGGGCCTGGCAACATCCACTAGAGAAGGTCAGTCCAATGACAGGGCCGATAGATCCCGTGGAACAGTGTCCCAACTCAGAAGCTGGGACAGAGAGATGGTCAGACCTGGATTTCTTGGAAACAAGTGGAGAAAATACAGGTCAAATGCTCATACTTACTAGCAGTTACAGAGTGCGTTCATTAGCCTAGACAGATCTTTGCCTTTACACACAGCTACCAGCTATGCAGCATGTGATGCATACTAAAGTGTATCCTATTGCTCTTTTGGAGTTTTGAGAAGAAACTGAAATGATCCTTGATGTCACAGAATCATAGATCACAAAATCACAGAACAGTAGGGGTTGGAAGGACCTCCAGAGACCATCTAGTCCAACTCCCTGCTAAAGCAGGTTCACCTAGAACAGTTACACAGGAGCATGTCCAGGTAAGTTTTTAATATCTCCAGAGAAGGAGATACCACAGCCTTCAAGGGGCATCCTGTTCCAGTACTCCGTCACCCTCACAGGAGAGAAGTTTCTTCTCATGTTGAAGTGGGATTTCCTTTGTTCCAGCTTGTGCCTGCTGCCCCTTGTCCTGTTGCTGGGCATGACTGAAAAGAGTATGGCTCCATCCTCTTGATACATGCCCTTTAGATATTTATAAGCATTTATATGATGCCCTCTCAGTTTTCTCTTCTCCAGGCTAAACAGGCCCAGGTCTTTCAGCGTCTCCTCATAAGAGACATGATCCAGTCCCCCATCATCTTTATGGCTCTCTCCAGTAGTTGCTTGTCTTTCTTGAACTGGGGAGTCTAGAACCAGACACAGTACTACAGATACAGCCTCACTATGGCAGAGCAGAGGGGAAGGGGAAGGATAACCTCCCTCAGCCTACTAGCCACACTCGCTTTGATGCAATCCAGGATACCACTGGCCTTCTTGTCCACGAGAGCATACTGCTGGCTCATAGTTAACTTGGTATGACAGTCTGACTGATCTATCCATACCTGCCATAAATGCAACAGATGTACTTCTTCATATTCTATTTTTTTAAAAAAAACCTGTTTACACACAGTTTGATGACATACCCACTGTGCATTTGGCTTGTCACCTTGTATAGTATTTCTATCGTATTTTATTAGATACAGTTGAGTATGTGTGTATATATAGTATCTAATTGCATATTTATCCACTATGATATATTATACTATGGGCAAAGATGGAGTTAGTAATGCTAAAGCTTAGTTGGATGAGAAACTAGCATGACTAGGAGGGTCTGTTGAGAAGGTCTTCTCTAAGTACATTGGCATCAAAAGGAAGGTTAGGGAAAACTTAGATTTGCTGTAGGTCCCCCAGGTAGGGGGGTTAGTCACAAAGGATATGAAGATGATAAGGTACTCATTGTTTCTAAGTCTCAGTTTTTATGGCTATATATTTTCCTCAGGTGTACAAGGAACCTAATAACAGTCAATGGAACTGAAGCATTACTCATGGTGGATGGTAATTAGCAGAATTAGGGATCGCTTAAGCTAGCTGGATAAGTAAGACTGGATGGGGTGCATCCAACAGTGCTGGGACAGCTGGCTACTGTCATTGCAAGATATATATCACTTTTGAAAGGTCATGGCAATCACAAGTAGGCTTCTGAAGACTGGCGAAGGCAAGTGCCACATCCCAATTCAAGAGGGGCAAGAAGGAAGATCTGGAGAAATACAGGCTGGTCAACCATGCATAGAGAAGCTAGGCAACAAATTTTCCTGGAAGCCATTTGGGACTGTAGGGTTGAGTGTTACAGGTGCTAAACAGCTGCCATTAACACAAGCTCATCGTAACTCAGTAGCTTTCAGTCCCTGACCAGAGTGGCTGTCTTGCAGCTTAGCCACAATCAGCCACTCTTAAAACATGAGTGACAGAGGTGCTCAGCTTTCCACAGTACAACAGCGTGGTGGGCTGACCTGAGCCAACAGCCAAGCACCCCACACAGCTGCTCCCTCCCTCCCTTTCTCCCATGCACTGGAGGCACAGAGGGGGAAAAAGAGAAAGCCTTGATGCTGGGCAAGCTGCTCAGCAATAGCCAAAACATAGCTATGTTATCAACAGTGTTTTGATCACAAATCCAAAACGCAGTACTGTAAGGGCTGCTATGGCGAGAAATACCTCCAGCCAGCCAGACCCAGTAAAAGCACGAAAAACTTTCTAATTATATTTATCGATTTTTAACATAGGATAATTGATGAAAATAAAACCAAGCCTCTGTGAAAAAATTTGAAAACTGTAATGCTAGCAAATAAATTAAACTGAATTAAATTATGTAACATGGACAAGTATAAAAAAATTGAAAACTACTAAACAAACTGAATCTTTGTGCAAACAAAAATAAAATACAGATTCATACTTTGAAAATGCCTTATGACCTTTAGCTCTCAGCCAGCAAGTATTTTCAAAATACACTCTTTTAAACTGACATAATTCTGGAACACAACTGAAAAGCAAAACACCTCTTCCACCATTGTTCAAATGCTGCGGTTTCCTAAGGAGAGGTCATAAGACTTCCCAACCCTAAAGAACACTGATACTTTGAATTCTTGTCATGTAAGAAGAAAGAAGACTGGAGAGATAACAGGAGAAAGAATGTGTTAGCCTTATACCCTTGAGCTGTGATGAAATACTAATCTACTTACTTACATTTAATTATGTTCAGTTTATAACAAAGCATTCAGCAGAAAACATCGATAAAAACATTGACACACTCAGCCTCCTTCTGAAGAATTATAGTTGCAAATCTGACATCTAGAATTCAACTGAAAAGGGATTTTTGCTGTTTAGCAATTAGTTCTCCCTGTAACATAAAGTAGTATTTCTAAAGGAAAATTATTGGGTAGATTTACAACTGAGCTATGTGTTAAGATCAGTTCAAAGAATAAAAAACAACTGCATTGCTCCAGACAAAGACAGGTTTGGACTAAATATACACCACAATGTATCACTTCTTGTTGTGTATTACTTAATGTTCTCTGAAAGGAACATAAATAATTAATGCACAGAGTAAAGACCTAAACTTTGCAATTGATACGTTTGCTGCAAAGTTAACAGAAATCTTAAGTCAGCTACCAAAGGTCTGAAACTAAGGTAGTAAGGCTCTTCCAGGAGAAAAAGTGGGTTTTGGAATAGGTCTAGCTATCCATTAGCAGGACAGGGTGCAGTCAAGTAAAGCCTATGTCATGTATTGTTGCTATGGGAAGCTGAGTACCAACTTCAATCATATGTCTTAGGAATGGTTGCTTGCATCTAAGCTCCAAGGTAGTCCTCTAGTCAGCTACTGAAAGGTGCTGGCCTATAATAAGCTTGTGTTAAAGGCAGCTGTTTAACACCTGCAACAGGCAACCCTCCAGTCTTAAATGGTTATTTCTGAGAAGCTAGGGCCAACTGCTCATATTTGAGTACACGCAAAACTCCCTCTAAAGTCACGAAGAGATTCTATGGAACAATAAAAAGGACCTGAAGACATGGAAATCAATGCAGTTTGGTGTTATTTATCATAGATGTGGTATCCGACCCTAAATATGAAATATGGACACTAAGCAACCATTACTTCTGCAGTGAGTGCTTAGGGCAATGCTTACAGTTAGCCAGGTTCTCAGTTCCCACTACAACCACAAAAGAACCTCAGTGTTCTGATGTTAATTGTTTCTAGAAATAAAATGTAGAATCCCACACACATAGTCGATTATGCTTGGAAACAATAAGAATTTAAATTACCTTCACCTTATTTTCATTTTCATTTTTAAATCAACATTAATTCTTCAGTGAAAGAGCACAACTTTCACAGGTTCAAATCAATTGCAGTCTCAGAGACAGAATGGGATGGGAAAGAAGAGCAGAGAAGTTACAAGACCCAAAGATAAGTACAGTGCTTAATTCTCTTGAGCCTCATCTAGAACCCACACAAATAGCTTCCAGGAGTAATCACAGGCCCCATTGCCACTGGCAACAAAACTTCTGTGTGACTCAAAAAAAGCAAGGAGCTGTGCACACTCACATTCATGTGGAGGGAAGCTTTGTTGTATACAGAGCTGGAAGAACGAGATCCTCTCCAACCAGGCAGCAGTAATGTGTGTATTATGAATAATGATAAAATATACGATTTCTTTAGTAAGTCCTAGAGAAATGAGAGCCAACAGAGCTCTCTGTGCCTCAAGAGAATCATACAACGGTTAGGGTTGGAAAAGGCCTTAAAGATCATCTAGGTTCAAACCCCTGCCATGAGCAGGGATACCTCCCACTAGCTCAGGCCACTCAAGTCCCCATCCAACCTGGCTTCTGTTTTCATCTCTGCTGCAAGTTGGTCTTGGCAACTTTTTGTACCTCTTTGTATTTCCATTTACCCATCATAAGGCAGGGGATAATGAAAATGATGGCCCTTATGCAAAATGTTGAGATCTGGGATGGGTTTTACTTTCTCTGTTGCACTAGTCATCTTCCTTCTTCCCCCTCTCTCTCTCCCTCTCTTCCTATTTACCTTCTTTCTTTCTCTTTCCTTCTCTTTCTTTTTCCCTCTGTCTTCCTTCATCCTTCCTTCTTTTGAATCTATAAATGGCTTTATTTATCTTCTGTATCAGAATACTTTTGTAGTGGTATCACCATAAATGGTGTCCTAAGGCAGAACTGAATTGCACTGAATTGGAGGACAAATGAATAGTCACATTTTGTACTGCAAAGTCTCTGTAAGGTCACGGGGGTTTATTCACTTTATTTTGCTTTATTTTCCTTTTAGTATAAAGTGGTAGAGACTTTTTATAAAGATTTAAATGAAAAGTGCTAAGTTTTATCTTAAAGTGAGGCTGTATTGTGATAGTGTTTTCCATTTGGGTTTTCCTTAAAGGCAGAACTTTCCTGTGAAGTCAACATAAATTTCTATTTCAGCGATATGGCAAATAACAACCTACAATTGCTCTTGAAAGAAAAGAAACCTAGTACAAATTATGTTACTCTAACATGCACCCTGCCTAATACCCAACAGCTAGGATAATATTGTAAACAAAGTGGGGAAAAGCAAATGTAAAATGTAGTAACTGCACTTAAGATAAATATTAACAGAAAACAGAATGATCTGTGGAAAAGGCATGTAGAGCAACTTCTCTTGCTAGAAAACTCCTGAATTTGATTCACAACTTAGCAGTAATACATCATACAGAGAAACTGCTTTTTGTGATGATTTAATGATTGATAACAGCTCAAAATTCTGAACTTTATGACAATATAACATAAGAGTGGCAATATAAAGTTTCAGTGTTTCTTTATGAAAACATCATTCCACTTCTCTGATGAAAGAGATCTGTGGTACATATTTTAGCAGAAATATTTCCAAGGAAACTTAATAAAACACTAAGATAAAAGACTGAGTTTTACAGTTACATTTTGATTCAGTTCAGCAACTTTTAACTCTCAACAGATTTATGTATTTGCCGTGGTGGGAATTTATTCTAAAGAAAAAAATAATTTGTATCGCTTTTCCTGGAAAACTGAACTAGTAAATCCAGCAAGTAAAGATACTTGTTTTGCTTGTCAGAGTAACAGTGCAGTTAAGAGTAACAACATGGAATCAATCAGATCATCAAGATATGGAGAAACCAGCAAACACTGGCACCCCAAGTGACTTCAATCACTAAGTCAACACAACAGTCGGTAAAGTGGAAAATGGATTCTAAAGTACATCTTACCTTCTTGCCCCAAATTTGTTTAATTGTTTTCTTACACAAACTATTTTCCCAAATCTGCACATTATAACAAACATACCTTTTGGGATGGCAGCCCATACAATCCCTGATGATTTCCATAGCCTTAAAACTGTAACCTTTTCTTAACCTGGACTAGCAGTGGACAGAACAGAAATGACTGTCATTTGGCTTTTGATAAAGTCTATGTATTTCCATAGAAGCAGAAAACCAGAGAGCTTTCCCATCTTGTGACTGTATCTGTTTGTAAACCCATTATTTTAAGTAGTCGGTAGAAATATATATAGGTGAAAACCTGCAAAACCAAGAAGTCAAAGAGAAGGTTCAAATTAAAAAAAAAACCCTGTTTAGTTTGCCTATCACTTCCCAGAAATTTAATGTACTACCCTGAAAATGTCACAAAGGATTACAACTATTTAAAGAAGTGATATTTTCATTAACTGGCTGGGGGAAAAAAAAAAGTACTTTAATTTCTCAGTGTTTTTTAATCTTTAAAAATAGCAAAATCTTAAAACATGCTGTTGAAACAAACCAGCCCAATGTTCAAAGAAACTGTTTCCAGGAGAAATTATTTTGGATGCATTATCGAAACCAGCTAGTAGTTTTCATTAACTTTATATGTATCTATAAATGCTGTGAAAAAACTACTTACTGAGAGAGTTTCACCCACCCAATAGCTAAATAGCGAATGGTCTATCCTGCTCCCTGGGATTTACAACATGTATGCGCATATGCATACTGGAAATGGTGACAGAAGTCAAGATGGTTTTGGCAAAACGTTTAGCTACCTTTTAAGTGCTGAGTGACCCTAGGTTGATTTATTATAATTTCTTGCTGGCTTGAACCCAGAAAAGGCTTTTCTATGCATTTCAGTATTTTCAGAGAGAACACAAAGCTTTGCTGCTTGCCCCAGTAAAAGCACCAAAATTACAGCCATCTGTTAAGTACTGGGGAGTATTTTCAAAATAGACGTAAATGGTGTTCTAATCATAGATCAATAGACTGCCTATTTTTAAAATATTGAGTATACTTTTGTCTATGAAACACAAAAATAAGGATATAGTATTACTGTTAGAGGTGTGAAGGGCCAACTGCAACTTAAAATAGGTTTTATACACATGTGGGGTTTCTTTTCCCTATCTAATCTCTTCAGATATTTTTTAACAAGTTCTTGGGATCTGCAAAGGCTCTTTTCCTGTGTTTATTGTTTGGTTGTTTTTTTTTAATGTGGAAGTTGGGTTTTTTCTGCCTGCGCTGTCACCATAAAAGACATAACTTCTTTCTGCTAACTCTCTTAGTTAAAGTTGGTAGTAGCTAGAGTACTCTTTCTTGGTTGTGCTGGATAATGTCACAGATACTTGTTACGAGTTTTTACCCATTAATCAAAGAGGTGTGCTGTGGAATCCTCCACAAAAATGCTAAAACATCCACTGGTCTTCAAAACATGTGAAAACATGAACTAAAAATATTCTAAGCACCCTGATTTATTTACTCTTCCCTCGTGGTGCTGCTGTGTTTCAGTGCCTGGCTGGTGGTGCTGTCATTCACTAGTTTTCCAGTGGAGACTTGCCTTTGCTACAGTCTCTGGGAACAGGCTGTCAGTGCCAGGTGTGGCTGACTTGGCAAAGGAAATGACTCCACAGCCGACTTTTTGTAAAAACTCCGCCTGCTTTCCACTGCAGTTTCCCACAGTTACTCCCATTTGTGCATGATGGTATGAACAGGAGGAGTGTGGAAAATGATGAAGTGACTGACAACTGTCATTTTAACGCTTGTTGTAAATTAAGAATACCTCTGTATCATTAGTGCATGTGCATTATCTCCTCACTTAAGTACTTGATTTTACAAAACTCAATTTAATTTTTTTTAAAATTTAGGCATTTTGTCTCCTTTTTATTTTTCTTGCAACATGTAGAAAAATCCACAATAATGGAATAACTAACTGAAAATAAAATTCTGTCTTTGGTATCATACCGACACCTATATAATCCTTCAGCAAGCACAGAAACTTAGCACTTGCAAAGGCCCCTGTCACTTGAAGTTATGAGTCATTATATGTACTGACACACAGAGCAAGGTCTGAGAACTTCCCAGCTCTGAAAAGCAGTGAAGATTCTCCCCTCTTCCTGCTGAAAGCCTGACCTTCTGTGTGCTCACTCCTGCCTGACCTGACTTCCTCCCCTCGTCTGGGCTTTTCATCCTTGCCCAACCATTCCTCGTTTCCAATTCATTGCTTAAGGAAAGATGTTTCTTATCTCCCACCCTGGCACTTGCTCTGCTTCCACAATTCTCATGCCACTTCTCTACCACCTCCTACTCAACTGTTTGTCCTCTCCTAGTCCACCTAGACTCAAGTCCTCTTGTGGTTTGTTTTTTCCCGTTTCCATCTCTCTTCCTCTCTTCCAGTCCTTGCTTCTACTGCACCAGAAGACTTCCTTTCTGATCCCAGCTTCCAAACCTGATGCACAGCTGCATTTGCAGGAAACATCCGTTTCAGCCCTGTGTCTCTGAGGTGTACCCAGGGCAAATGTCGTATTTCAGTGAAGCCACAGCAAACCTTCATGCAACTGATTGTGTTAATAGTGACATGTAAAATCTTGTAATGTTATGAAACGTTGCCAGCTTTCACGAGAACAGTCAAAGTTAATTTTTTATGCAAGTCATCTTCCCTGTGCACCTGCATGTAGCGAATCCTTGCACTGAAATATGAAATTATTACCGATTCCTAGATAAAAACCATTAACTTGTGGGTCTTTCAATCTCATAAATCACTTTTTCTTTAATTTCAATTCTGTAACAGCTGGTTGACCTGCAAGAACAAAAAATTCATACCAGCTCTAGTAACCAGCACGAGGAACTACAAATCAAACATAACTGGGAAAACCAAGAATAACTGCAAATATAATCTTTTAATTGGAATCCACAGGAAAGTAGACAAGGAAGCATTAAAAGCTCCATTTAGGAGATAAATCTGGTCTAGAAAAAAATTATAATCTGAATAGACTTTGACAGAGACTGGAAAGGGAATTGGAGTCATTTGTGTTAGGCTACACAGTAGGTGATAGAGCTGAAAATACTGTATAACGAGACTCTGAAGTGCTGTATGTGTAAGAAACTGAAATTACTCAGCAGCAAAATGCAAGAACTTAGTTACAGCATTTTAATAACATTTGATCATGCAGATTGTTAAGGATACTATAATGTTATTGTATTTTGGACTGTTGCAAAAAAATCCCATGTATTTACCTCTTATATTTTAAGAAGGGAAATACAATTGTAAGAAAGTGTGATAGTAAATAACTAAAATATTACATAAATTTTCCTATAACATACCCAGGATGCAGTATTACTACAGCATGTTTGGAGAGATTCAACTTCCAACCACCTTCTACTCATCTTCTGGGGGACTCATTTTTCTTTTGTCAAATTAGAAAACAAAACCAGACCAGCCTGTATGATATAAACTTTGCTACTAATATAATTAATTTAGATGTTGCGCTCCATGACATTCCACATCACTTGGAAAATGTAACTGAGGCATGTGAGACATTTCTTAAACCAGTGTGAATAAGCGCTATGATTTCAAAGGAAAAAGTAATGAGATCTGAAGGCAAGATGAGCACTACATGTAGCACTTCAGATATATGTGGTCTGGCAGAACAAAATAAAATGGAAGACGTGAATTGCTAATTAGTTACAAATGAAAAGTATTATTTGAAATGCACAAGCATATAATTCAGAATTGTGTTAATTGCCTGGGCAGTTTTCTTGTATCAATTAAATAAAAAGGTGTATACCCTGCGCTGGTCAGGTAGTGCTTGAATACTGTGTTCAGTTTGGAGCCACTCAGAACAAGAAGGACACTGGGGTGCTGAAGTGTGTCCAGAGGAGGGCAACAAAGCTGGTGAAGAGTCTGGAGCACCAGTCTTGTGGGGAGAAGATGAGGGAAGTGGGATTTTTTAGCCTGGAGAAGGCTGAGGGGAGACCTTATTGCTGTCTACAACTACTTGAAAGGAGGCTGTAACAAGGTGCGTGCTGGTCTCTTCTCCCAAGTAACAAGTGATAGCATGAGAGGAAATTGCATCAAGTTGCATAAGGCCAGGTGAGGTTTAGATTGGATATTACGAAAAATTTCTTTACTGAAAGAGTGGTGAAACATTGGAACAGGCTGCCCAGAGAAGTGGTAGAGTTTCCATCCCTGGAGGTGTTCAAAAAAAGCATAGACGTGGCATGTTGGGACAGGGTTTAGTGAGCATAGTGGAGTTGGGCTGACAGTTGAGCTGGATGATCTTAGAGGTCTCTTCTAACCTTAATGACTCCATGATCCTATGATCTAATGTGAGGGAGTAAAGAAGACAGAACCAGACTTTCCGCCATGGTATCCAGTAATAGAACAAGAGGTAACAGGCACAAGTTGAAATACAACAAGTTCTGTTTAAACATAAGAAACACTGGAACAGGATGCCCAGAGAGATTGTGGTGTGGATGATCTTAGAGGCCTTTTTCAACCTTAATGGTTCTATGATTCCATGATTACCTAGAATTCCAGAATTGCACCTGCTATCCGCAGGGAATTTTAGAGGCAGGAACTGGTTACATAAAGCAAGATGAATTCATACTGCTCAGGGGAGAGAATAAAAAGGCAGGCATCAGCAGGGTGGTAGTTTTGCAGCACTCACGTCACAGTGTCAAAAAGGATAATGAGAAGACATTTTTTTTTAAAAAAAAACCCAAACCCAAAACGCTAAAGGAATGCAAATAGATATAGATAAAACAGGAGGAGGAGGGCGCTGCGCAAGGGGACAGCTGCAGGACCCTCAGGTACTGGGTGCATTTGGACCCCTTGCTATAAGGATGTTGAGGCTCTAGAGCAAGTCCAGAGAAGAGCAACGAAGCTGGTGGAGAGACTGGAGAACAGGCCTTAAGAGCTGAGGGAACTGGGGTTGTTTAGCCTGGAGAAGAGGAGGCTGCGGGGAGACCTCATTGCTCTCTATAACTACCTGAAAGGAGGTTGTGGAGAGGAGGGAGCTGGGCTCTGCTCCCAAGTGACAGGGGACAGGACAAGAGGGAATGGCCTCAAGCTGCACCAGGGGAGGTTCAGACTAGGTATCAGCAAGAGATTTTTCATGGAAAGGGTCATTGGGCACTGGCAGAGGCTGCCCAGGGAGGTGGTTGAGTCACCATCCCCGGAGGTGTTTCAAAGACGGGCAGACAAGGTGCTCAGGGACACGGTTTAGTAGCTCCGCCTCGCTCGGTAATGCGAGCGGCCCTGCCCACGGCGCTGCCTGCGCGGCTCCAGGCTGCGGCGGGTGCAGCCCCGGCCCCGGCCCCGCCCCGGGGCGCTGCCCGGCGGCCACGTCGGCGGGGGCGGGGCTGGGTGGGCGCCGGGGTTGCGGGAGCGGGGCAGCCGCTGCAGTTGAAAAAAAAAAAAAAAAAATGTCATCGCCTCCCAAAGAGAAAGCAGAGACGCGGGCCGGACACCCTCCTGCTGGTACGGCCGCCGGTTCCCGTCTCTCCGCTCTTTCTCTTCCTGCTCGCGGGGGGGGAGCCGCCGCTGCCCTGCGCCCCGGGGGGGTTCCCCGCGGGTCCCCTCCTCGTCCCTGCCTTCCCTCCCTCCCGGCTTTCCCCGGCAGCGTTTGCCGCTAGTTGGGTGGCGTTCTGCCTTTTCCCGGAGCAGCCGTGCGGTTCGCGGCCGTCGGCGTCTGTCTGGGGGGGTTGGCGCGGTGGGGAGCTGCCCGGCCGGGAGGGACTGGGCACCGGCCAGAAGCTCGACCCCAGAAAGCCAACAGCGTCCTGGAATGCGCCGAAAGAAACGGGACCGGCAGGGTGAGGGAGGGGATCCTGCCGCTCTGCTCCTCTCTTGTGAGACCTCATCTGGAGTACCCTGTCCAGCTCTGGAGTCCTTAACGTAAGAAGGATATGGAGCTGTTGGAATGTGTCCAGAGGAGGCTACGGGGGTGATCAGAGGGCTGGAGCATCTCCCATATGAGGACAGGCTGAGAGTTGGGCTTGTTCAGCCTGGAGAAGAGAAGGCTCCGGGGAGATCTTACAGTGATCTTCCAGTATCTGAAGGGGCTACAGGAAATTGGGAAAGGGGCTTTTTTACAAGGGCACGTAATGATAGGATGAGAGGGAATGGCTTCAAATTGGAAGGGGGAAGATTAGACTAGACATTGGGGAAAAATTCTTTGTGATGAGGGTGGTGAGGCACTGGAACTGCCCAGAGAAGCTGTGGATACCCCATCCCTGGAGGTGCTCAAGGCAGGCTGGATGGGGCCTCGGGCAGCCTGGTCCGTTGGGAGGTGCCCCAGGGGTGTCAGAACTGGATAGTCTTTAAGGTCCCTTCCAACCCAAACAGTTCTATGATTCTATGATCTCCAGCTTCTGACCCAGGAGATGGGTAACATTGTCCTCATCAGACCTTGTCTCAAAAGGCGGTGAAGGCCTATAAACCCACTGCCCAGGGCTGAAAAAGGGTGGGAAGGGAGCAGTCTTGGCCACATCACAGCCCACGTGGCTGCTTGTAGCATGGTGTGAGGTGAGTGTGAACAGACCGCAGAGAAATCAGTAGTATTCTCTGCATCCATTTTGCCTGCAGGGTAGAGGAGGCTATGTGCTCTTGCCTTTATTTCTTGAAGGCTGGCAGGATAGGAGCCAAGGAAAGCTGCTCACCAGCTGCCCAGCAGAGGAGGTCCAGCACTCTCCACCCAGCGCTGCGTGCTCAGGGGTGAGCAGAGCAGCAGGTGGCTGGAATAAGAGCTATGTTTAACCTTCAGTGGGGCACTGGTCTGCCACTATCCACAGGTGGGGTTCGGTTACAATATCCAAGTTCCTTCACATACTGTTAGTTTTTCTTCTTCTTTGTCATGGGTTTACTAAGAAAGGGAACAGTGATTCCTGCACCAGCAACTTTTCATCTGTCTTCTAGCATTTCCTGGTAGAACAGTTGGTGTTTTTTTAAGTGTTTCTGTCAAAAAATACTGAAATTCTTAATATACAGGGTAGTTGATTTTATGATCAAATCTATTGATGATATTTAGGAGCTAAATTTGAAAACAATTTTTGAACCATAATTGAATTCTTTTATAATGCAGAGCGGACATTCCTTTTAATAGATAATGGAATTGAGAAGTAGCAACTTTGCTATGCGTGGCAGATAACAGCTCACAAATGCAGTGAAGCTGATCTCTCCACAGAGCAGTCGTCCCACTTATGCAGCCTCCTTTGGCATGGCAGTAGCTCTTATGTGACTTCCTGGTGAGCTGGTACAGGGAACTTAACCAAAATACCTTTCCCACTGTCAAAAGCTTTTGCCACCATAGGTCCTGAAGCTGGCTTGTCGTGAGGTCAGGTAAGCGTCAGCTTCAGTGTGAGGGCATGGTTAAGACATGAGGTTGATTTAGCTGTGTTTTCCTGCTGCACCATCTATGAAAAGGCAACGAAGGATAAATGGTGGCTGTTTTCGTTTAGGTATTTTGTAACTGCATTTTCTCATGTCATAGCCTGTTTAAGAGTTTTGCTTCAAAACCTGTCATTGGAAACAGGTGGAATTTTTCTTAAGATCTGAAGTGAGCCTCTGGGCCGCAAAGAAACAGGCAATGAACCATGCAGAAGCACAATTGTAGTACAACAAAAGTTTCCCTTGCTGTCAGAGTATTTCAGTATTATTTTCTTTGTAAAACGTGCATCCACACATGAACTGAAGAATGTTTTCAGCTATGTGCCTTTCAAGATCTATGAGCACTTTATGTAAGTGTGCCCCAGTTCAGCTTTGGAAGGAGAGGGATCACCAAGTCTGTCTTTGAAGCCAGAGAACAACTAATCCTTTGAAGTATCTTCAGATTGTTTCTGGAGGAAGATGGTTCTGAGCTGGCTGGCAGAGGAAAGTGGCCCTGTGGTCTTGTAACACTTGGAAAATCCACAATAAATGTGCTGACTAGTGACAGTTTATATTTACTGTAAGGGCTGAAGCTAGATTTAATTCTCTGTCTCAAGCTGGTTTAGATCCTTCAATAATAATAATAACAAATAATAATATAATGCACTGGGGCAGTTTGCAAACAAGTTTTAATAAAATGAAAGTAAAAAATTATTCAATAAATAAATAAGAGGTTACTACATAAATACAGATGGAGTTGTGTTCATAAATAACAAAGATAGTTCCTAGCAAGTAAAAGATGTGAACAGAGGAATCTTTTTTTTTTTTTTCTTACCAATAGCATAAAAGCTCTGGGTTTGCTGCCTATGCCCTACCTGTAATTACGGATATGTCATACCCCACACACGTTAAAGTTAGAAAGGATTCGAATCATCAAATTAAAGCAGAACTGACAAATGCATTGTTTTTCATTTGCACTCAGCCCTCACTTGCTGACTGCATGCAATCTATTACGTTCCTCTCTGTATTGATCTTTCACATGGGGAGGGAGAAGACAAACGCACTTGAAAAGGCAAAAGATAGTGAAACGGAGAGAAACCTCAAGACCTCAGGCTGGTAACAGGGTGCACAAAGTGTCTTTGAACTCTGTTCCGGAAAAAACTTAAGCTTTATTAAATATCTGTTTGTAGGTGAGATCAATGTATCTATAATGCCTTGCTGAGTAGGTTTGTACAGCTTGCAGTCCCTCTAAAGGAGCCTGGGTAATTATGCTTTTAGCTGTTCTTTAGTAGGTAGTTTTGGGGAATAAAGCAAGGTGATTGTGTAATAGTTTATTTATGAAGCTTTACAGTAGGCTCATGAAAACTGTTCTGTGTTTTTCCATACATTAAAAAAAGTACAGCTCTGAGCTAAATTTTCTGTGAAATGAAGGTGTATAATAACTCTTACTCCCATTCTTGTTTTGTCAGACACTAATGTGTGCTTCCTTAAACTTGCAGAACAGACCGTATTTTTTGTTTCTCTCAGTCCTGGCTTTTCATACATCTTTTAAATGTAATGGAATCTGTTATTACGTGTTATTTAAGAAATAAATTTTGTGTTAATATTTAATATGATGCTCAAGGAAAGTGCAAAACTGGTAAAGCTCTTGGTTATACTTTGGATTTTTAAAACTTCTTATCTGGTTGCTGTAAACAGTGGGTGATGTGGACTGGGGTGGAAGGTTTCCAGAGGAAGAACTGGCTCAAGTCTGCAACATGAGCAAGCTGGGATGGGTTCTATTGCAGAGTGGTGGGCTTCCCTAGGTACCTGGTGCAAGCTGTTGCTCGGCAGGGTTTATTTCAGAATCAAGTTCAGAAGCTGGAAGAAGTCCTGAGGAAGCCCAGCAGCAGAGGAGGGCGGGGAGGTAAACAGACTGAGAATGTTTACTGACTCCAGATTATCTTGAATGGTAATTGATTAACATGGTTGTTTAATACATTTCCAAAAGGAGCAGTCATACCTTCAAGAGGAATGCAGGCTAGTGTTTACAGGAAAAGACGACAGTCGCATCTACCTCTGCAGGGGTAAAACATGACAGATAACAAAATTCAAAACTCAGCTCTTACCTAGCAGTGAGGCAAACTGACTTGTGCTGTTGCTCTTCTCAAAGTATGAAGGCAGATGATCCCTTGTTTATTTCATGTTTTGGAGGCTGATTGCCCCTGTTGTCTCTCCCCATCCTAGGGAGCTGTTCCTAGTCCCTTCATGCCTTAGAACAGGTCCTGCTGGACCTGTCCTGAGCAACTGCAGCCTCATCTCCCACTTCAGTGTGGGCACCTGCTTCCTTCATAATCCCAACATCGTGTTGTTGACGCTGTCCTTTTGTGGGCTCCGATTTCTGGCAGTGCACTGGAAGGTGGTTTCTGAGTTACTTATATCCACTCTCTATAGGTTTTACTATAAGGAAATGACAAAATCACCATGTTAGCATCTGTCAAATTACGTAGTAAATTCTGTGCAAGTAAGAAATAGATGAATCTTCTCAAGTCCAGGAGAATCTGAGAAATGGAGTGGGTTTTTCTTTAGCATTGTAGGCATAATCTTTTTTTTTTTCCTCTCTGTCTAACCCTACAGTAGTGTAGCTTGGTTGAAACGTTTTGGAAAGACAGGTGTACTATGTTGTGAGGGTATTCCTCTTCTTAAATCATCTCCTGAAACTAGATTGGGTATGAGCATGCTGTGGCATGGGTGGTAGAGATTCACCTCGCTTCATATACAGGATGCTGGTCTACTTATTTCGATGTTGTTCTCAGCAGTTTGCTGGATTCTTCTTTTGGTTCCCCATATTTGTGCAGTAACTCTGGATTACTAAAGATTGTTCAATTATGCACCAATGTACTTTTAGCTGATTATACTATGTCTGTGTATATTGGTGCAGAAAAACAAGTGTTCAGGGCTATTAAGTTACTGTATTGGTGTTAAACTTTTTAATTGTCTGGTTATTTGCTTTTTAGTCATTAATTCAACATACAGAAAAATCTGAATGTATTTGCCAGTGACAAATAAAGAGAAAACAAGGGGCTGGTGGCCTGATGATACACAGCATGAGAGAAGAGAAATTTCAGACTGTCTAAATTATCACTATACTTCAAATATTGTTTTCTTTAATTTTCTGTTAGATGGTGAAGAACATGGAAGTGTGTGCACATTGTCCTAAAGTACTTTTTGCAACCTGGCAGATGTTGCTGTGGAGACAGCATGTTCCACAAAAAGTGATTTTAAAGGGAACTAATAAGAACTGATTGTGCAATGATGTTAAATTTTTAAATTAATGTAAATAAAACACTTTGATTAACTGAGGTGTTAGAACAGCACAGCACTTGACAGAACCCGGAGTGTTTGCTTTTGCAAAGAAATTTCTAAGGAGTTTGCATTGAGAAAAATTAATAGGAATTTTAATTTTTGTTTGATTTTTTTTTAGAAGTACATTTAATTGTTGCCTAACCTTTCTGTCTTCCCTTCTCCCATGTCAAATATTTGTCACCAGTTTAAGTGTTGTAAATTTTATGCTGGAGAAAGAACACAGAAGGTTTGGTGTGGTGGGTTGGAGTTTGTTTTTTTTTAAGTGCATAATTAAGGGGCATAGTTTTGATAGGTTTTAAAAGATATTTCTTTAGTTTTGTCTGTTAGTCACTTGTCTTTAGTTCATGTCCTTTATTGAATTAGGTGTTTATTTTTCAAAAATCACACAAAGTTTAAAATTTATTCTAAGAATCCCAGGGCCAAAGAGCTGTCACTTTCTTATAGGGCAGGTCACTTTCTCTTTACTGCCTGCTTTCATCCAGGCTGTAAAATTTATGCCCACGAGTGTCCTTCCCATTGCTGTCCTGTTTAAGAACTGAGAACTAAACCTGTAGCTGGGTTTCAGGGATTAGCACTGAATTGCTGTGAGGTGCCTTAATCCCTCTGTGGCTGGAACAGGAGAGCTGTCGGAAGAACAGCCTCCCTAGCTGCGCTGCTAAGGCCCTTTGACTTCTCTCTAGCGCTGCTCTGGCATCTTTCTTGCTCAGGCTGTGCCATATCTGCTGAGGTTGTCTGCAGGCTTACCGTGTCATGGCAATGTGAAACACAAACCAACACATCTGTAGGTGGTTTTAGTGACACCTGACCACGATAATGGTTTTCTGGGGTGGTTTCTGATGGCTCTGTAACCCGTCCAATTAGCTAACAAGATGCATCATCTCATCTTATGCTGTCTTGTAAGTGTATGTAGCAATGATTGAAGCAAAAGAAGATGAAACTACAATACTAAAACAGAAAGCAGATCAAGAGCAGCCTGCCTGTTGCCCTAATTGGTAGCTACAGTGCTAGGCCTGGCTTGGTTCCTATTTTACATTTCACTTTGGAGGGGATAAAACGATGAACATAAGTGGATTTGCTTTCACTTACTGTTTGGTGTTTCAAAAGGATGCTTTGTCATTTGCATAATTTCTGAAACTAAATCATGACAAGGATTTGAAATGTGGTAAATGCTTACGTTTCCCAAAACGAAAGGCTCTATTGTAAATGCAATTTAAGAGTTCTCCTAAACTTTGTTTTTATTATGCTGTTCTTGAAGTACTTCCTTATAGAGATGCTATTATTAGAGCTGTAGTTCTTAACTTGAAATGACAAGTGAGGTTCTTCGTTCCTTCCTGTTTTATGGCAATATCATAGGAGTTTGCGGCCTTTTGCATAATGTTATACCGTTGCCTTCATTTATTCTGCTGCAAGTTTACAGGGGTTGGGGAGAGTTAAAATGGGGTTAAGATTTCTGAAATTATTTTGGAAGCAGGCGGTAAAATGAGCTGCAACTTCTTAGGATGAGCAAAGGTGGCATGATGTGAAAGTGAATGGCAGATGCAGTGCTGAAGTAGCTGTTCCTCATGCATGCCACACTTAAATGCTTTGTGCCCCTTTTTGAAACTGTGATTACTGTGAAACTGTTGTGTAAAATACTAGGGCAAAAGGGAGCATCATCCTTAAAACAGTCTTCACTTATGTTGATTTAGCTGAGATTTGTTGTGTCTCATTTTTGTTCCAGTGAAAGCTGGTGGGATGCGGATTGTGCAGAAGCACCCACACAATTCTGATGCCAAAGAAGAAAAAGATAAGGATGACCAAGACTGGGAAACCAGCAGGTAAGCATTTTGATTTGGTTCCAGTACTACAGCACGTAGGTTCTGTGAGCCTGAACCTTATCACCAGTTTTGTTTTATTTTGTGGACAGCAAACCGATTTTATATCATAAAATTGTTTTAAAGTGGTAGCACACTAGTTATATGCTCCTACAAGAGAACTGGGAATTTGGGAATTTTTGCCTTGCTGAGCCTCTTACCTGTCAGGTGATCCTGACAGTTAAGAGAAGATTAGAGAAAACTACACAGTTAAAAGTAAGACATCAGCTTTCCTAAAATGTCAGAAAATCATTTCACACTATGTAGCAATATAGAGGCTAGGCACACTTTGTCACAAGCATTAGGCTGTCAATCTGCATTTAAGGTCATCTTGCTGTGTGTTAGATGATTCCTTCTACCCTTTGGCCCATATTCCTGCCTCTGCAAGGTACTTGACAATATGGTGCCTTTCGAAAAACAAGTAAAAGTAAAATATTATCTGCTTATATTTTAGGTGGAAATTTGGCAGTTTTAGTGGTGGAGTATACCAAAGCAAACACTTGTTACTGTAGATTAATAATCTACTTAAAATTGCTAGTAACTTCTGTGTAGAAATGAAAGCAAGGAGGTTCAATGGACAGCTGCTGTATTTCTCTTCATACAAAAGCGCTTGTTTTTGTGCTTTCCTTGGCTAAACTGTTTTTCTTTGAGGACAAGACTACATTTACCTGAGATCTTTATATACTAGCTTATTGCACGGTTTTGCTACTTGCTCAAAAAAAAAAAAAAAAAAGGAGAGCCATTCTTGTTCTTTGGTAAGTAGACTGACTTCCATGATATTTATTTTACATACAAAACAATGGTAATAAATAGAATTTGTGAAAATGTCTGTGTACATAAGAACAAACATGTATTGACTAAATCACAGCTCAACTAGGAAACACACTTATGAGAAGGGAAAAGCAATTTTAATTAATACATTCAACTGAAAGGCAGGAAGATGAAACTTTATGCCATTTGTTCATTAAGCAAGGTGATTGTGTTGTATTGCTGTTGAGTGGAATATAAGTTGAAGCAGAGTTTGTATTGCAGTTAGGTTTTGTCCAAAGGAAGGAATCATGTCTTGTGGTTTATTTAAACTTTGCTTGGGGATACATCCTTTTACTTAAGGTGTGTTACATACTTGCTTATTCTTGCATTTTCTTGGCATGCCTACCTCATGGAGAAGGAATCTCATTAGGATCCAAATGAGAAAACTTATGTTTGTCACAGATCTCAAACTCCAATAGCATAGGGAAAAGTTAAATTTTAACCTTGGTATTTGTAGCTCTGTCTGCTTTGGCAAGTGCTGTGGCACAGCAGAAGCAAATCTATAGTTGGTGCCGAGGACTTCATGTTCACACTGTGTGTGTTTGTAATTACTTAGTCTGATCTTCTGGACTAAAGGACCGATGCTAGCTGGTGTGTTTTAGGTGTCTTCTTGGACTGCGTATTCCAATTTGGCTTCGTCTGCAAGGAGTCCAGGTCAGGTGCCCCGAATCTAATCCACACTGCAAAACAATGCATGGCCAACAGAACAATCTGGAAGAGTGCACTCCTGATCTTACATGCTAACAAAATAGGTCCTGTATATTAATATTGTAAAGTAGGTCTGGGAGCAGTTTTTATGCTTTAAAGACAGAGGAGAAAGTTTAATGACCTCTGGAGCTACCTTATTAATTAGGAAATAGCTAACTGTTGCATCTGTTCCCTCAGCTACCTAATCGGTTTATTGACAAAATGCACACTCAGAGGGTGCTCTTCATGTAGCTTTTTTTATAGGCCATACATTATCAATTCACGCTTTGGCACTTGTGCATACAGTTATTCTTGAGCCTGTATGTTAATACAAAAGCCATTGGTCTGAACTTTATTTCTTTGATTTAATCCTCTTGAGAAAGGAAGTGGCAGGAAGGACATAAGGAACACAGTTTGGTGGGAACCAAGATGAATTATAAAGCAAAACTGTAAGTTGGTTAACAAGTCCGAGAGAAGTTGTTTATCTGGTAGAAGTAAGAAACCTTTGCAACTGTGAGGGAAAGGATTTAATGTACCTGCTGTAGGCTCCTGTGGGAGTACTTTTGCAGCCAGTGGCTCTACAAGCTATAGATGTGAGCAAGGAGTTACTTAGCCATAGACAGGATAAACAAACTCCATGGGCCATAGTACATAAAGTTGTTGGTTGTCAAAATTAAATTATATTTGCAGCATGTCATTTCGAGTGTGAAAGATGCAGACCTCTGGAGTTCCTGTGTTTCTGTTCCTGGTGATTCACGGTGTCCTTCTAAACCACTTGGGTTTCTGATGCCTGTGGAGGGAGGTTTGTCAGGAAATGGGGGTGGGCTTGTCAGAGTAGGGAGAAGAGGCCACTGTTCTGGTTTCTCTGGCACCAATACATGTATTTCTTGGTCATTACTAGCTGGTATTTTATGCACTCTACTAAACAAGGGGACACCTGTGTTTTTAACTTTCTACTTTGATGATTTTGCCATTTTAAGACAACCATATTAGTCTCCTAGATATGATGCAACCTCTACTCTGTGTTGCATTGAAATTCAAAAGAAGCAAACAGAACTTCGGTCACTTCTTATCAGGTGATATGAGCAGCTGACAATGACGTGGGAGAAATACAATAAACTAGGGAAGAGTAATTTGTGCGTGTGTGAAGAGGGAGGCTAGGATGATTGAGTGATTATTTTAATCTCGTTGTAGGCTTAGTTGAGGACAGATTAGTGGACTTGGCAGTAAATGGAGCCAAAAGATTCAAGCTCTGAGAGCGTGTCTTCCCCACAGTGGCAAAAATCTGAGCAGCTGCTCAGCAATAAAGTTTTCAGCTAGATTTCATGGAAGTATTTGTGCGTTTGGAGAGAGTTTGCATTGTTTTTGCAGTGTGCTTGCAGAAAAAGACAGCCAGTAGGTGTTTCTAGCCTTACTGTAAGCAAACGCGATATAAATAAACACCCCTGAAGGTAACTAACCATGCTGTGACAAGCGATAAAAGGTGATTTTAAAGTAACTTGCACCAGGTATATGTTTGTTGACATTTTTTTTTCTCAGTTGTTCAGTAACTTGCAATCCAGTTACTATAAGTTACTCTATTTTTTTCAGTTCTGGTTCCTAAAATGAAGTTGTTACAACAACCTACCATTTCATGAAATGGTAAGCTAGCTTGTCATAATGGTGATTTGTGATCCCAGAAAACAATACGTGGTGAGATGTTTTCATATAAATTTAAAATTTTCCTGCAAGGCAGTTCTCAGTCTTGAGCAATAATAGAAATAATTTTATACGTCTTGTATAAATATAGTTTTATTTAAAGAGGGACGGCTGGATATGATTATATGGAGAGACTCAATGAAGGAAGGGACAGCTTACATCACTTGGTATAGGTGACCTAAAAAAAGGCATGTGGCATCCAAACCCAGTGGCACCACTGTGGTCAAAAATGTGAGTGGCAAACTTGACTGTGAAGTGGGGTCCTTGGCCCATGTGTTCTTCAGAAAAAGAGTGATTTTGATCAGCCTGATTGGACATAGAGTACTGGCTGGATGAACATCTGATCTGTTAATGATTTTATTATGTTTCTGTAGTTCCTTGGGTCTTGCTTTTTGGATATGGTTTGCAGTTTTGATTGAATGACAGTCAAACTGATTGCTGCCAGATGGGTTTTTTCTGTGATGTTTGATGAAGGTGAAACATGTAATTAGAAGTAGGATTATGAATAGAAACCATCATTTTTCAGGTCTGTGTTGCCATAGAAAATATTTGGAATAAGTAGGTTACTCATAGTCCTGGGCTTTATTAGAAAGCATGTTTAACTGAGATTTGCAGCATCATGCTTACTCCTGTGCCAGCATCTGACTCAAGCCATCATAAATACTCCTGAAAGACAGATAATTTGAAGTGAGAGCTGCTTGTTCATTTTTTGCCCAAGAGCTTCATTAATTGTCACTCTGAAGCCTCAAGAAGAAACTATAATTGCATATCACGATCTGGATTTAAAAAAAATACAAAATATTTAAAGCAAATGTCTGGCTCATTTTGTATTCTTAACAAACAGGGTAGACTGCACAGACTTTCACGTCTAGAGACTCTTTCCGTCTCTTTTGTTATATTTCTGAAACAAAATGGGTAATTACAGTGATTTAATTACTGAATATTAATGCAATAGAGTGGTTTCTTAGCCACATGTATGTGTTTTGTATCTTAAACTTATCTGAACATTGTGAATCCAGTATCATGTCAGACTTTCCCATTAGCTCTAGAAAGAACAAATCAGGCAGTGTGAGTTTTAATTCAGTTTAGGATATTTACTTTAGCTATATTCATTGTACAAAAGAAAAGAATTTAAGAGGGTAATTTATACTATGGTGACTCAAAAGCAAAATCATGCTAATAAGGCATATGTGTTTACATATGTGGAAGAGCCAGTCTCAGTATTTATTCAGTTACATGGCAAGAGAGGGGTTGTCAAAGGTACTTCTCATCTGTCAGGTATCTCTGTGTTGCTTGTAAAGTCTGAATGTGCTACTTAAGCTGCATCTGCTTTTTTTTTTTCCTCCCTCTTTTTCGTTTAGAAGTGCAGTGGAAATTTCCAAAAATTAAGCTGTGGCTATATGCTTTCATTCAAGAGTGAGTTTGTTTTTCTTTTCCCTCACTTTACTCTGTTGCAGCTGACCAGGAATACACCACAGGCATTATTTCCATTTTTCATTTGCCACTGAAGATTCTTTTGCCATTGACATACCTTTGAATTTTGCCTTGCAGTGACCCTTGTTGTGCAAACCTATGACAAAATTTAAAAAATAAGCTATACAGCTAAGCCGTTTGAGCAGATACGTATGTTTGTTTACACCCTAAATATGGAAATGCTCGAAACTATTTCTGCTCCTCGTATTATATTTAGCCCTGTTGTTATGGTTGTTTAGCTGAGGCAGAAACTGGAGTCAAAATCCTGACTCTAAGCTGGAAATAGTAGCCCTTCACAGCCAAGACCTGGGAAATTGTTGGGTGTTCAGCAAACTTGCACACAAGTCCTGTATGAGGTAGTTTCCATCATGGATGAAAATGTTTGTCCAGTTCTAATGTTCTTTGTTGTAGAGACAGCAAGTGTTTGACAGCAGGAAGTCTTGGGAGTTCTAAGCCCTCCCCCCACCCAAAGAAATGAAATAAAAAAGAGAGAGATTGAGATACTTTAAAGTTCTTAAACACAGAAACCAAACCCTCATGAATAGGTAGCACTGTACTTCCATAAATACTCATAGTCAATAGCCCACTAGTGTTTCTCCCTTAAAGAAAGACCTGTTTGCCTGTGTTCATGTATCTCTAAAACCACAATATTGGAAAAGCAAGCAGGCATTGTCTTATCCTGGTGAATATTTAAGGTAAAAGAAAGAGTCAGGTTGGGACTTGATTAAATGCATTGATATGACCTTGAGGGATCTCAAGATCTTCATATCTCTCATTTCTCATTCTTGGATGTGGAACATTAGAGGCAATTGGCCTTAGTGGATGAAATGTCTGGAAGAAATGCAATGGAACAGCAACCTGGGTATGAACACTGTGTTTGCAGTTTCTCGGAAAGATGCGAACTGTGTCAAACAATAGACACTATCACTTTGCCATACCAGAGTCTGATGTGACTGTAACTTTTTCTTTACTTGGTTAAATATTCTAAAAGCTGAAAGGAAGTTGTACTGACAAAAGATCTATAAAAGATTTGCAACTATAATTTTATGATATTATTAAGCAGAGTACAGAACTTAGCGCAGTGAGGGAAACAGCTTCCCACCTTTGCCATAACATCTTTCTTTTCCAAAATGATTCTGTGCTTAGTGCCTTCCCCCCCTCCTTCTTATCTTTATTATTTTGGATTTAAACTCACTTTACAATTAAGGGAATAACTTTTTTAATAGTGTCACACTCTTCCCTGTCACAGAAGTAATATTGCCCTTAATGCATTCTCCCACTTCATTGTTCATCTTTGTGTCTTTATCTTTTGCATGGGGCTTTTCTGATTAGCAGATGCTCAAGTCTCGTAAAGTTTATATATACATAATTCATTTAATTATAAAACAAACCTACAATACTAGTACTTTTAATGTGATTTTCAGGATAATACCTTCTGCGGATGACCGGTTTCCTGGAGAAGCAGTAAAGTGATTGCTGTGACCTACATTGAACTACATCAAATGCATATACAGTTTAACTATGGGAATAGTGTTTTTTAAATGCAGAACTCTTGTAAGGCAAGAAGCAAATCTTCATTTAAGAAGAGAAAATATCTGTACATGTGGGGAGTGGAGAAACAACTAGACAAGATAATTGAATGAAGCATTCTCGTACAAGAAGATGGGAGTCTTCTGAGAAACTGTTTCATGCTCCCAGTGTTTCTTGATGATTGAAGCAGTAGGTTGATAAATCCATCAGTGTAAGTGCTAGTTTTGACATTTTATGGATAGTTCTTTCCATATTCCTGAAGTACTGTATGCATGTGTGAAAGAACTAAAAAAGTTGTGATACGTCCCCCTCTCAAAGTGAATGGAAGATACACCATCCAGCTCAGCAAGAGTCAGGTTCAGTCCCAAAGAAACATATGCTGCAGTATGAAATTAGCTGGAAAGCTGACTTGAATTGTCAGCCAAGCTGCTGTTAGAAAAAGATTTTAAAAGAATAGTAGTCTATAATTTGTATTCTGTGTGATGAGGAAAGTATGAAAAGCTTAGTCATATGCGGTAGAAAAATGGTTGGGAAGGGAAGTAGTATCTTGTGAGTGACACAGCTTAGTTAGCATGGCGTTCCATATCTGTGTAGAAAAGTAAAATGTCTTAAGCTAATAGCTGGAGTGGTAGCATTTTGCTTTGTGCTTTTATCTTGATGTCTTTCTAAAGTAGTGGAATGCATGGGATGACAGTCACCGTACCAGTCTGAAGGCAAAGGTAGTGTTAATGTTACGTAGGCATTAGAAAGCACAAAAATCTCCAAACCCAGAAGTATAATCAAATGCTTTTAAGATCTCTATTACTTAAGTGTTCAGCAGCACTGAGAACATTTCTAAAGCTAAAGGTATGAATTTCTACTAAAAAAACCCCAAACCTGCCAGAGGACCAGGTGCTACTTGTTTATTTAGAATCAAACCCCTATGTTTGAAGTGAAGTCACCATGAGCTGAAAATGGGTAGGAGGTATGTGAGATTGGCACTATGTGTGCCAAGGGGGGGCAGATCTAGTTTTTCAAGTAGCACCTTCCTCTCCCTTGAGCTTTTTCTACCTCAGCTGCAGCAGGCACTGAACTTAGAAGCAGTTTAATATTAACATAAAGTTTAGAATTATCTTTTGTTGACTATCATTGGACCAAACAAGAATTTCAGTTGGCTACTTCCAGGACACTGGTGGTAGAAGCAGGAGATACATGAGGTATGGTTAAAGACAACATTGAAAACATTTGTTATGTTATCATTAAGGTTCTGTTTAGTCTGCTGTAGCAGTTAGTAGAGCTGTTCGTTGGAGCATATTACATGGGAAAGTATTCACCGCACTAGACTTGCTACCTTCTGATTTTACTATTACATTGCAGTGATTTCATCTTGGTCCCAGGCATCCTGCTACATAAACAATGATTAATAAAAATATTTGAGCACCATTCACGCAAATCTTAGTTCTGATTAGTTTCAGTTTCTCTGGGGTGCATTCCTTAAAGTGTATATGACACAGTGAGCCTGGGGCTGTTAACACATTCAAAGAGGAGCTGGTTTTGTTGCTTCAAGGTACAACCAAACTGGTTCGTTCTTTTCCCTGATCATCTTGAAATGTAACTTTTTTTTTTTCAATTTGTGAGAACCACAAGTAAATACTAGGCTAGCTTTCATTTATAGAGGAGCCCACAGAGTGCTTCATCTAGCACCCCATACTGCAGTACTGAATCAAGCAGTCCTAGTGTTCCAGGGTGTTTGGTTTCACTGGTGTCTTGCAGCAAGTTGACTCTGCCTTCTGCAAGCCTCGAGGCATGATTCAGACTAAATTCCTGCTGATTGTCTTGAGATTCTATCTGGATTGGGGAAAACTATCCTGAAACTTGAAGATGAGGATGTGCTGAAGGTGTACCCGTGTAAGTGTCTTCTTAAATTATAGACTTCACTCTGGGAAAATTACAAATACAGAGGACTGTATTTAAGATGAACACTTTTTTGTGGTTTGTAGTGCTGAATGTTTGCTAATTGCTTCCTTCTAGCTCTAATTGCTAGCCTACTCTAAAGCCTTCTTTCTGATAATAGATGCAAAGCTCCAGGTATTGCAGTAGGAGGGCGAGACTGTTTTGCCAGAACAGCTTAAGTTTTAGTGTCTCTTTTGAGAGTGTTTGGAACTACTGGAAGTTTTCAAAATAATGCAGTAAGCAGAATTTTGTTATTGAATGTGTCCATCCTTGTGCACCTTGAACACTGATAATGAGCTTAATTGTAGTAGTTCCAGTAGTCCTGAAATCACTCTTCTGAGACTGTAACCTCCTATTAGCATTTAGAACTTGCATTCATAAACTGTATTTACCATTCGGTGGTTGTTAGGGTGATAAAGAGTACTTTGCATACATGTCTCTTTCTACAAAGAAGATTTGAAAAAAATCCAACTTTTATTTTTGCTTGCAACATGTTAGCATATTTGCTAATATGCAACATATTCTTGCTAATAAGCCACTTATTTGCATGTAACATACTAGACTTTTGACTAGGGCACCGATTAATTGACCAGTTAATGCACAAGCCCTTTGGTTTGCTTGTTAAAAAGTTGCATTTCTTGGAGATGATGGGATGAAATTTCAGCAAACTGAACTGTGAATCTCATTTTATTTCTGGGTTCACGCTAACTTGTGATTCTAGAGGAAGAGTGTATGTAGCCATGTGTATGCTGTTTTATATCAACAGTGACACTAATAACGTTACTGCAAATTGTTCCACATAAGGCTACCTAGAAAGGTTTTGACTAAATTAAATTGAGCGTTCTTACTACTTTGAAAACTGCTGTAGAATTAATTTCCTGTTTTGAGACATTACGCAATTCTATTTCTGCTGGTGTGTTTGAAAGATTTTGTTCTTGTTCCAGTTTACAATGGGGAAAAAAATTCCAGAACCTCAAAAGCTTCTAAGGAGTGGAGTTTGTGTTCTGCAGTGTTCTCCAAACAGGCCTTCTGGCAGGTAACGCTGGCGGTTCTGGCTCCTTCCCTGTATTGGGATGATTTGGATGACCTCTGGATGGCTTTGAAGTTAATACTACATTTTTCCTTGATATCTTGTAAGCAAATACAATTACAGAAAAATTGCAGTCCTGCTGCTAATATATTATTCTTGCTGCTGCCCCTCTGAGGATCTCAATTTATGATACCTTGTTTCCCAGTATTCATGTTCTTACTTCATATTGTGTCTTTCATGTGAAACGATTTGTATGTTAGCAATTGTCAGTTGTCCTTCTCTTGTTGTATTTTCTTAAAACTAACTCTTTTCAGAATGAAAAAAGGTATAATATTGAGAGGTCTTTGTGTATGTATTCCTCTTTCTGTGCAGAGCTGACTAAAAATTTAGCTCATCTGATTATGAGGAATAGGCTCTTTTATATTTTGTGTCAGTCTGAGAAATAAAAATGGTGCTTAGGAATTCCAGAGTTATAATAGGAACAGGTGCATAATAGCCTTAGATGTTTTAAAGCAGTGATTGATAGGAATGGTTGGACTTGATGATCCAGTGGGTCTTTTCCAACCTAGTGATTCTGTGATTCTTTGATTTTTGTGTTTGGCTATTCCTGTTTCTGATACTGAGGAATGTCTTCTGCTGTATCTCATGGTAATTCAGTTTAATGAGGGACTTTGCTGGCATTTTTTTGAAAACTGTATTTACCAAATAGGCTAGAAGATTATTTTTTTATCACTTTTATCATTCTTTCAGGTTTTAATGCTTCTTATTGGAAAGATAAAGGTAGCCGAGTTAATGGACACTTTTTTCTTTCCCTGCCAATACGAGAGGGAAAGGAAAGATAACTGGTCACAGCTAACACACCAGATTTTGTCTTCTCTGGTACTTTTAAAAATTTATGTAGATTTGTTAGCTAATGCCTTTTTAAGACACTGTATAGTTCATACTTCTCCCTGCCTGTTGCCATGTCTTCTAAACTAATATGGAGCTATTAATACAATGAAGGAAAGGAGGAGTTCTAACCTCATTATGATCCCTTCCTTTGTCTTCTGTTTTAAAGAATATGAATGGCTGTGAAGGGCCAGCATGAAGCTCTGCCTGTCCTTGCCTGCTTGTGCAGCATTCCCCAACAGATGGTACCTTGAGGCAGCGTACAGGGAGGGCTCATGTCAAACAAGCCCAGTGAACTCTCCCAGCATCTAGCAATCCAAATTACTGCTTAGGAATTTGCTAATCATATCAAATTACTGCCATTGGACCTAGTTTCTCAGGGCCTCCTTTAAGCATACTTGCATTTCTCATCTTGATAACGGTCTTCAGTATCACAGTCTCCAAGTAGCGTGTTCTGCAGAAGGTGTTTTCTTTTTGCTTGCCTGGTAACTTTTTCTTGTGCCCTCCAAGTCTTATTTACTAAGAAACAAGGAAAAAATGGTTTTGTTTTATTTCTCCTCTCTACTGTGTATATTTCCTCAAGTTCTCTTCTTTTTTTTTTTTTTTTTTTTTTTTTGCAGGATAACTGGAATGCAACACACAGGGTAGAAATATACTGCAGACTTGCACAGTTTTATTTTTCAGCTTCTTTTCCTTCTCCTAATAGCTTTTATATTCCAGTTGCCTTTTTAACTGCCTTTAGGGTATTAAGATGCTGATTTCAAAAATCTTTTCATGGTATTTCTAACATTTGTTTGTGAGTTTAATAACTGTTTTAGAGCCCATCATTGTTTAGGTACAGTTACGATTGGTTTTCCCAGTTTGTATATTCTGCATTTATCAAGATGTCATCTTTCTCTTTCACTTTATTGTTCCATTGTTCCACTGAGATCCCTTGTAACTGTATATATTCAGGGGTTTTTTTATCCTGAATAATTCACTAACATTAGCATGTATTGTCATCACACTATTTAGACCTCTTTTTGAGATTCTTTTAGGATCTCACAGTTAACCTCTGTCATTATGATACTTGATTTATTCCTATGCTTTATTTCCAGGTTCTGATCCTGGAGAGTGTCTTCTGCCACATCCCATGTTAACTTAGTTTATTTAATGAGTTGCCTTGTTTACATTTTTTTAATTTCTGCGCATGTGAAATAGACTGGAAGTTTTTTTCTTCACTTGATTATTCATACAGATTTTCGTACTAGCAGCATGAAATGTTTAGCCAACATATTTAACCTCTCTTTTGGGGGTAACTTTACTGTAAACTTACCTTGAAAACCTGCTCATTTCCTGTCTAGAAAATCCTGAGCTGAAGTTTTCTAAATCTCACTAGGTGCTATGCAAAAAATATGCAGATGAAGGAATTTAATAATAGGTTTGTATGCTGAATCTAATTCAGCATTCATGTTGCTGAAACAAATTAATTCTTTGTGTGCTTGTTTTTAATATTTCCTTTTCGAAGTTATTTCTTTGTACCAGTTTATGAGGGGAAACCTTGACAAGTAAATAGCTTCTGTGAGAAGCAACTTTCATTTGTTTATTTGAACTTAATTATGTTACTAAGAGATGTAGAGAAAAATAAGATTATCAAATGGGGCAAAGCATGTGTACAGGGAACCTAACCTAACAGAAGAATTTCTATCAGAAGTCATTTAAGATTTTCAGAGCCTTTATAATGATGTTTGGTAACACTGGCGTTACTGAATCTTTGCAGTTGATGTTTAGTCTGCCATAATTTCAGCAAGTGTTTACTGCCATGAGTTTCTATAGCTCATCTCACTTTTCAGTAGAGGAGGCAGTGTTGGGCCAAGCTTCTGAGGAAATATTCGTGCATTTAGATTTGAATTAATAAACAAAAGCTTTATTGATGGAAGTGGTAGTCATATGGCTTCATATATCCAAACAGTGAAGGCATTGATTGTCAGTGACCTTAACAAGGAAGTTAACAGTGAAATATGTCTGAAGGTGATACAGAGCTGTTTTGATTAGTTAAATGTCCCAGCAATGATGAGGAGCTCCAGAAGGATATCATTAAACTGTGCAAGTAGTTTTGGATTACAAAAGCCACTACAAAATTCATGGAAAACTATTGAGTGCTACTAAATATAAGAACACAACCTCTGGCTTAGGAAGTTCCTAAGCAGCAGATTTCTGGAAAGAGCTCGCAGAAGCACTCTTCTGTGGGCTTTGACGTCACCTCCTTTCCCACATGTTCACTGCTGCCCACTGGGAGTCAACAAGACGAATATGAGCTCTAACACTGTACAGCTGATTGTAGGCTGAATTAATGTTAAGATCAGTTCCCATTTCAGTGGAGATATATGTGTGTTGGGAGGAAGTGGCGAACTCATGAAACATTTATGTGCTAATACTAAATAATAGAAGTAGTTGGGAATTTGGCTTCTCAGTGGCTGTGGTGTCATTAGTTGATGATGGAGGCAATCCAGTAGCACTTCTGGAGTCATTTGTAGAACATGTATGGTTGATTTTAGGAACTTGAAAAGTTGGAAACCTGCATCAGAGCACCTTCCAGGAAAGCAATCTAAAGTTCAAACACTTTAGAATTCAACAAATTGTTTGCTGCTTTAACCCTGTTGTAAGTAGCATAAGCAGGGGAGATCCTCAGTTAGTGTTGGCAGACCTGCCTTGGACCCTTAGGTGAGGAACTGTTCTCTGTGTACTACACGTGTTTAGTCTACGTGGAAAATCCGTAGGCTTTATAGCAAATTGAGGGAACAACACAAAAACAGTGTTATTTTCTAGATTCACCATTGTTGCACATGATATTATTAATACCTTTAATCTTGCCAGATTCCCTAGGCAAAAAGGTGTAGTGAAAATGTAAATCTAATTGCTTAACATAAGCCTGAATCTGTTTACAGTACCTCAGGAAATCTCTCCTAGGTAGAATCTGAGAATTAGTGGGGTGGGTTGGGAATTTTAAGACATATGTGTAAGTTTGTTTTGGTTTGATTTTTAAGATTTGGTTGCCAAGGAATGCTTCTAGGAGTTAATTTTTGGCATAGCAGTGTCTGAGTTAGCACCTTAACTCTCCTAGTCTTTGCTTAGGATTGTATCCATTATCTTTAATATGTGACATAAATTGGGTATGATTAATTCTTTCCTGGTTTCTTCAGGCTGTAGTCATGGGCATAAATATAGACTGAGCTTTTCTAGAAGACATCAGAAAAGACTGAAGAGCAAAGAGAGGAAAAGAGCCTAGATTTATACATTTTTCAGTTTGATTTCCTCTTTCTTAAATGAAGGGAGACAAGAGTGGCAGCATAAGTTGATGATTCATGATCTGCCAAAATCAGTTTCACTGAAAGGGAAGAAAAAAAGCCCCAACCCAAATCCTGTGTTTTAGCTTTTGAAATATGGAAAAGGAAGGAAATGTAAGAGTTGTCTGAAAAAAATAATCTTATCGCAAACCTGGCAAGAGATTTTCTAGGGAGATATCTGTGTTTTTCAAGTTGAAAATTGAGAAAACAACTTGGTAAATATAGATGAAAAATTTAAATGCCTCTTGTTAGTCTAACATGGTCTGTGTAAATTAATTCTACAGTGAGACTAGTCAGTCTTTGGCTAGATGTCAAGACATGGATGGTTTAGATGTAAAAATTTAATTTGATTCTGTACATCTGTCATGTATTTTCTCTTCCCTAAAGTAAACTATTGGAAGGGATTAAATATTGCTATATGGGAAGAAGCCTGAAAAATCTTTATGCAGAGTGCAGTGCCTTTATTTCAGTGTGTAGTACTTGGTGTTCATGATTTGTCATACTCAGAAATGAGTTTCTCTTCACCCCTTTGCCCCCTACAACTCCTGGTGTGATAGTTTTCATTTAGGATGCAAGTTTGCAGTCCATCTGCTGCTAGGTGTCTTGAAATTATTTGGAAGTTGTGGAGACATTGTCCTGGGAAAGGTCACGTTTGGAAGATGTATTGGCGGCATAAATATTGCCTTTCATGGTAGCTCTTGTCAGCTGGTAATAGCAAACAATCCTGGAATCATCAGAACTGGTGTCCGTCACGGATCCATGCAATAGCTGAGACCATAGACATTTCTTCAACAGTGTTAAAAAGTAAATCTCTTCAAGCTAGAGCAGCAGTGGCATTTCCTGAGGCAAGAAGAGTCTTCTGAAAACGTGTGGCCTCTTTGTACTTGTATTTAGTAACCCTCAATAAACTATTTTCCATTAATTTTCCAGGGACTTCTGTACTCCAGATCTTTTTGCAGAATTTAGTGCTGTCCTCCTGGTTTTCCTCACCTTTGTATGGACATTTAACTAAGGGCTTGTCAGCAAGGCTGGTGAGTGCTGAGTGCCAGCACTTTGGCTCTGGGTGGTACTGTGTTCTGCGAACAAGATCACAACCACATGGCTCGAAGTGCAAACCCAACCTGAAGCTGGTGGGTAGGGCTAGCCTCAGGAAGGAACTGTCTACTATTTTCAGTCCTCATGCTAGCTCTCCCCTTTAAGGGTGATAAGCGAGAAGCTCCATTAGTTTGGTTTTCCTAATCTCTCCCAGTCTTAACCAATCCGGGAGTTGATGGCTGGGGGGGAGAGACAGAACTTGTGGCTACTATTGCACTGTAAAGATAAGCCTGACAGAGTAGTGAGCCTTATTTCTGTTAATACATGTGGGAATTCAGGTTTTTTTAACATAACACTTGGTATGTTTTCAGAGGGGAGAATTATTCTGATTGTTCTCTGAAATCAAAGCCTTATAAGAAGGCCTGCATATTGTCCAAAGGAAGAGATCTTTTGGGCTGGCTATAGACTGGGAATCAACTACAGTAGTAAAAGCCTTTGCAGGGAATCCCAACAATTTCTTTAGTCAAAAGTACTAGCAATGCCTTTGTGCTAACCATACTCTCTTCAGGTGAAAGATACTGCAACTAGCAGAATGTGGCAGGAGCAGCTGCTGGAGAAAACAGAGCCCTGCAGTACGCCAGGACAGCTGCCATGACTGAAGCAGACCAAGCAGCCAGCCAGGGCTAGAGCCCAGCTCGGGGGAAGAGTCATTGAGCTAGGATGGTGGGGGACAAGGCCGGGCACAGATACACCAGTGGTAAAATTACATCAAAGAGTAGTTTAAGAAAGCAAAAGTAAAGCCATTTTCACTTACTAGGGTACTTTAGCATGTTGGTGAAACAGAGGATAGGCAAAGCAATTGGTATCATGTACCGTTGTTTTCAAAATGCATTTGAAACAGGAAAGGAGAAGTAAGTGCATTTAGGGAATCTGATCACTGTATTATCTGTTAAATAATGTACTTAATGAGCAGTTATGAGGAAGCTGGAGGTGTACTTCTCTCAGAAATCCACAAAAATCAACAGCTGCAAATGTCAGCAAGGGAAATAATGAGTAGACAAAAGGAGGAAAAGATCCACCATTTTGATGGTGGTGCTCAGCCACTGAAAAAGGTGCCTGAGGAGTTCTTGAATCCTCATTATTGAAGACAGTCAGAATTTGACAGGTCAGGGCATGACAACGTTGCCCACTTTGTGCAGCAGGTTTGACTGGTCACTTACAAAGTCCTTCCAATTTAAATTACTCTATAGTACTATGAAAAAAGAAGGATCTGGTAGAAGTATTAGTACAACATGTGAAGAGGTGGTGTGTATTGCTTCTGTTTACCCACTTCCGTAACACAAGGCTGGAACATCCAGTGAAAATACAGGGTACTAAAAGAAAATATTTGTCATGTGAGCTTTCTCAGATGAACTACAAAGATACTACTGAAGTTTTGTTGGTAAGTCTCTTTGCAAACCAGCTAGTTCATGTGTATGTAGAGGGGGGGTTTTATGATCAAATACCACAATTATGTGGGAAACTGATACAGATTCCATTGGTTGCACTGCAGTCTCTGCCTTGCCTCACGCATTGAAACACTTCCGAACGGCTGGCAGCCTGGTTATGATGTGAAATGTTGACTAGTTTCCTGTCTTTGGCATGTTAATGGGGAAAGAAAGGTGAAGGTAGTGTGCTGTCAGTGGAGTCAGACAACTGGTAAAACACTGAAATTTCTCTTCTCTGGCAGTAGCTCTGACTCAGTTGCAAGCTTCACCTTGGAGCCCTGGCCATGGGCTAACAGTTTTGCACTAACAGGTGAAATGACTGAAGTCTAGGCTGCAGCCAGAATGTGAATTAACTTCCTTCCCTGACTTCCACCAGCCAGGAGGCACTTGTTGCCTAAGGTTGTTGACAGGCAGTTTGAGCCCTGTGTTTACTTTCCAGGCCAGACAGGAACCAGTTAGTAGTGCTTTTGGATTCACACACTAAAGTGCTAACTCTCTAACTCCAACTTGAGATACCTTCTTGAAGAGAATTCAGAGCTGACTTCTTCCCCCCCCCGCCGCCATTTCTGTATAGGTGAATAATTCTGTTTATATGAGCCTGATTGTATGTTAGAAACTGCAACTGCGTTAGTGTATGATCTCATTGTAGTAAACAAAAGCAACATCAATGTTTACTTCTGTAAGCAGCCTCTGAAAATATTGGTTATGAAATATTGTTGGATTGTGTTCCTGCTTGTCTGTGATCATCCAAGAGGGATTGCAGGCAATTGTTCTTTTGCTGCAGGGGCAACTTCAGATTTTATCCACAGGCATCTGCAACGTCTCCTGCTCTGGGTAATATATGAACAAATTCTTCAGGCACTTGGACGTGCTTTAAGGGCAGCAAGCTAGCTTCAACTCAGCGTAGGTGAGATGAGATATTATTGATGGACCCTGCAAAGCAATAAGCAGAGGTGTGGAGGTCCTAGCTTTACACACTTCTTAGCCCCTCTGTATCTGCCTTTAAACTTGGGAGCTTTGCTCCCTGGTGCAGGGATATCAGCACTGGGATACAAATGTCTTTCTGCAGCCATGTGCTCTATCAAGGCCCACTGAGAAGCTGTATCAAGTGCACAGATCCACAACTTATTTATAAAATAAACTGTTGTATCTTAACTATGCCACTGCTCTGTGGAGATCTGTGGTAGTTCTTAATGAAGCTCTTAAACAAAATGCAGAGTTTTGGTTTTAATCTGTGAGTCCTGAATGATTTTGTTCTTTGTCACCTGGCATGCAGTAAACTCAGCTGCTGAACTTGAGATTCCTCAATAAAACATGCTGCAAGAGTGCTTTGAGGAGGTTATGAAAATCGGTCGGATATACTCCAAGTCTGTTAGAAAGATCAGCTTTGCCAGATACTTTGGCACATCCTGCCTAAAAGAGCAGAAGGACTGAGTTGAGATTGATTGGCAGGATTGGCAGGCTTGACAGGCTGGAGGAGTGGGCCAGTGTGAACCTTGTGAAGTACAACATGGCCAAGTGTGCTTGCAGCCCAGAAAGCCAACTGTATCCTGGGCTGCATCCAGAGAAGCGTGGCCAGCAGATTGAGAGAGGTGATTTTTTCCCCCTCCCCTGCTCTCACGAGACCCAACCTGGAGTACTACATCTAGCCCTGGAGCCATCAGCACAGGAAAGGCACGGGTCTGTTTGAGCAGGTCCAGAGTAAGGCCATAAAAACGATCAGAGGGTTGGTCCACCTCTCCTATGAAGAAATGCTGAGAGAATTGGGACTTTTCAGCATTGAGAAGAGAAGGATCTAGGGCAGATTTAGATTAGGCATTAGGAAGAATTTCTTCACCATGAGAGTAGTGAGGCACTGGAACAGGTTACCAGGGGAGGTTGTAGATGCCTCATTCCTGGAGGTTTTTAAGGCCAGGTTGGATGGGGCCTTAGGTAACCTGATATAATGGGATGTTCTTGCCCATGGCAGGGGGGTTGGAACTAGATGATCTTTAAGGGCCCTTCCAACCCTAACTATTCTATGATTCTATGAAAAATGCCAGACTCCATGTGATGTAATAGGAAACTTCCTTATAATCAGATTCTTGGGTAGTTTGCTTACTGTTGTGTCTGACACACCGTCCTGAGGCAAGATGAGCCTGTGGATGAGAGGGAACACTGGCTGACACTGCGTTAAAAATACCAGTTCTTCAAGGCAAATTTTGCTTACATTTCTTTGAGTGTTTCTTTTCACTTAGATATGGGGAGATAGGTGTCCTTGATTTCTCATAGCTGAACATCAAGTATCTTCACTTTGTTACTTTAGTTATTGTTACTTGATCCTTGAGTCATTTTGTAGACCTCAGTTGCAAAAGGCTAAGGTCACAGATGAAGAAACTCTCTGAGTATAGACAATGAAGTATAGAGGGTACTATGCTTATTAAGTATCAGTTTCTCAGAGAATGATGTCATCCTCATTTAACAGGTTAGTGTAGAAGTTCTCTCTCTCATTCTGGTTTTATGCATTATTAGCAGGTACACTAGTGAGTGATGGGAACACCTAAGTCCAGATTTCATGTCTGCTTCTTTAGGGAGGGGAGAAAGTCTTCTTGTGTTACATCCTGTGGGTAAGTTAGAAGTTTGCTGTTTTTGCAGTAAGAATTTGTGGGATGACAGGGAGGGCGGTACCACCTAGCAGGAAAAGAGTATGCTTGATGAAGGAGGTATTTTAAAAGGAAAGAGATGTGTGTTTTAGTTAATTTAACACATATTTTTTTACCAAGGGACTGCCTGTCAGGTTTAATTGGAAATGAAACTAATTGTTAGCCTGACAGCTTGATGTGCTGGGAAACATGATAAATACGTTGGTACAAAAATCATTTTCAGCTCTATTATCTACCTGTTGTTTGACTTGATGAGAAAGGAAGAGTTGAAACATGCATGTTTTTAGGAACAGCTGCCTATAAGTTTTGCTTATATAGAAATAATGCAAGTTTTTGTGCTTTTCATCACATGCTTTAAAAAACTCCAATACTCTTGTTTCATAGTCTTGGCTAATTAACACAGGCGTTAAAATATTGCTAGTTCCAGTGACATGTTAGTATGTTTATTCCAATGGTTTTGGTCTTGTTGGTATTTTTTCCTCTATTCTAGTGTGTCGCAGAGAGTAATGTTGCAGAGTGGGAGTTCTCCGAAGCCAATTGTCGGGGTGTTGGTTCACTGACCCTTGTTTTTCATTGAGAAGGAAAGACGTGTACAACTCAATATGAGTTAAATGCAAGCTCCATTTATTTTCAAAACACTCTTTTAAATACATAATGCTATAATTATACATACGGGTTAGTAAGTGATTGGCCAAGCCTAAAAGTTAACATTTACATATGTCCTCCTACTTGCAGTTCCGCTTAAGCTCAATTCCCCATTTCTACGTAGTCTACTTGTAGTTTCGCTTATGCTCAGTTCCCCGTTGTTACATAGTTAGCTTCAAGGTTGCTTACAACAACTAACAAAAGGCGCAGTGTTCTTCACTTTCGTGCTATCATCAACTCTTGGTATTTTTCCACTGAGGCCTATACTTTACTTGAACATAGCTTTTCCAAGGATCCATGCCCCTGTTCATCAAGCCATTCTCCAACACTAGTGTAACTAGGACAGAGAACAATTTGAGTACCCCAGACTATCAAGATGTAGACCTAAAGCATTAATTTGCATTTTTGATCATAAGAGATTTCATTAGAATCACTTGAACTTTAAAGAACTAATTGCAAACTTATTTTATAGTTAGTATTAAAAGGATAGCAAGGTCACTTTCTGTGATCAAAACAAAGCCGGAAGGAACTGCTTAGCAACTGGCATAGATAAACTTGGAACCAATTGTATGAATCATCAACATTTTATTGTTATCGCTTCAAACTAGTGTAATTAGGCATTACCTTTTAGGCAGTCACAGAATGCCGTCAGTTCTCTCCAAAACTAAAAGAAGCCTGCCAAATACTGCTTTGACACTCGCTTTGAAATAGAAAAGACAGTGGTTTCTCAGGAAGGTAAGACTTCAGGGACCAATTTGGATTAAGTGCTGTCTTTGTAGGCAGCTGTCTTAACTGCTATCACCAGTTTCTTATCTTTGCTTTATTCCAGCAATTGTTCAGATTTTCTGAAGTGGCGTAACGTTTATCAACCGTTAGCTTGTGACAGCGGCCAAAACTGCACAACAATACCAGAAAGAATTTTAGCCAAACTTTCAAGTTTAATTGACACTTAAATATATGCTGGCATGGGCTTCTTTGCTGAATAATTGGTTTTTTCTCTCTCTTTGCAATCTGCTGTCAACTCTGGAGTGGTACTGGTTAGCGGCAGTAGGGAGATGTTCCACTTACTGAAGTTTTTTTGATCCTGCAACATGAAGTGAATCAGCAAAAGATCCTGACTGTAGAAATATTCAGGGACTAACATCTTCAAGGAGTAATTTCTCCGAGCTAGATAACAGGGGGACAAATTAAAGTTCCTGAGGGGATGAATATCTTTCTAGGGCAAAGAAGGGAGGTTCAGGGAGTACAAGGAGGGTCTTGGAAGAAAAGGTTATAATTGTCTGAACAGATAATGGGAAGGTAGAATTGTCTAAGTGTGAGAGAGAGACCTGGACTGCATTAGATAGGGTAGAAAACTGAATGAGAGGCCTGCTGAAATTAATAAGGAACTAGGTAGAAAGGGGGAGAGAAGGAGGAGATCAAAATCAACATTAAAAGTAGAATGGCAGAATGGATTTAACTTGGGAAACAGAAGGGAGTGCAGAAAGGTACATTTGCTTCTAATTCTCCTGTTCCTTTGTGGTCACAAATTAGACAGAAGGTATTAGCATAGTGTCCTTACCTCATGCAGTGCTGGCCAGTGCAGAGGATGACAGCAGCTTGTTACTGTTAAGACTTACCCTTCTTGCTTAAGTAACTAATATTTTCAGTGGATATAACAATCTGCAAATCTTCATTAGTGTAATGGTCAGTATGATGCTATGTGATGAAATCTGTTTTCCCACTTTGCCTTATAACAGCAAACTAGCAGAACATTTCACCCTATGCAGACTTACCGTCTAATGAGCTATGTGCAACCCTGTACTCCTTGTGAAAGTCATCTTCAGAAGATCCTTTTCCTTATCCTGCTGCAAGAGAAATTTCAGGTAGCCTGACTAATATAACTAGGTTAAATTAAGCTTAATAAAACAAATCTACTTGACCTTCACTGAGCTTTGGTTTGGTTTTTTCTTCTAAAAGCAGCAGGAGCAATGGAAAATCTGTCCTTTCAGGTGTGTTTGTGCATTTAGTAGCAGCTTCTCTTAAGAATTAGTTGATCACAGTTAGATGATACCAATCAGAAGCTTCATATGTGCAAAAGTTGTCTTAAAGTAATGGTAAGACTGTAAGTAAACAAACAAGAAAATGACACCTCACCCTCCAAAAAACCCTAAGAATTAGGGTCAAAACTATTCGCATCTGTTTATTCAACAACAGAATTTAGTTGCATGATCAGCTCTCCAAATTTTCTTCAGAACTTGCTTTATTTCACAGAATTTGTGCCATTAAGCTGCTACCCACTCAACCTTTTATAATCCCTGTTGAATTTCCTGTGGCTCTAGTTCCTATTTATTACACTTCAAAAATCTTTTATTCACAGCAGTCTGAATAATTTTCTCATGGGCTTTTTCTTGGTACTTATAAGTGGTACTTTCAGCATTAGTTTATTCTTATAACATTCTTAAGGTATGAAGAGGCTGAGTTTAATGTTGAAGTGCAGACAGTACAATTAATTAGCTGGCCAACCTGACCTGAAGACTGAGTCACATTAGAATACTTAGCTTGCATGTAGCTTTTTGTGTTTTTCAGCCATAGATCCCATTGCCTTTATTTGCGTTGGCCATTCTTTCTTTGAATCAAGTATCTGAAGTTGAATACCATAAAAAAAATGTATAGTCTGCAAAAAGTTTCGTTATGTGGTTTGCTAAGTATTGCTTTGGCATATTTTCTAGGAAAATAACTGGACTCCCTTAGCCCTGATACTTTTCCTCTTGAGCATTCTCTAGCTCATTTGCTAAACTCTTACCAATTGTTACAGCAAGGATATCTCCTTCTGCATAACCCTCATTCATCACCAGATGTCTGTTCTGTTTCCTGAAGAAAGAGTTATATGAGGGTAAAGTGTAAAAGAAATGAGTTGAGCTTTCAAAGCAATTTGTGAATTCTGTTTATTAGCAGTTTAGCAGTTTTTTAGTAGACAAACTGAGTAGAGTCATCTAGAATTCCATTAAGTAGCATCCAGTTCATACTTGCCTTCATGCCACTCTTCTAGAAGTTTCACAGCCTTTTTCATTTTAAGCAATGTAAATACTATTAGCAGACTCTGTTTTCTGCCTGGATAAATGCTAGATGGGAGTGTAAGTGAATTTTGGAGACGACCTGAGATGTATGCTCACAGCAAAGGCAATGGTGAGACTTCAGAGATCTCAGTTCATTGTCAAGCTGGATGAGAACAGATAAAGGCAAAGAGCTGCTGGGTGGTGAATAGCAGAGAACTGATCACTGTATACTTTGTTTAGTCATTAACACTTTTGCTAAAGGTTTGCTATTGGTCAGTATTCTGCAAATTGCCTGGTGCAGATTACATGGCCTAAAGTAGTACACTTCTAAGCTTCTTAAAAACCATAGCATCTTGTGAACACAGTTTAGACTCTAGATAATTGAGGTAGGAGATGACTTCAAGTAATCAGTAGTCTAGGCTCAAAGTATGGTTAACTATGAGATCAGACCAGATGGAGACTACACAGTTCCCGTGAGCAACCTGTTCTACTGCTTGACTCTCCTCTTGGTAAATTCTCCTCCCAGCTAATCTGCACCTCCCTTGTTTCAGCTTCCCCCATTGTCTGTCATCCTACAACCATGCACCAGTATCTAGAACCTGGCTCTATCTTCTTGATAGCCTCCTCCTAGACACTGGCAGCCTGCTGTTAGATTTCCCGAAAGCCTTTGTTCCTGCAGGCTGAACAAACCCAGTTTCCTGAGCATTTCATCACAAGGTGAGTGGTCCAACGCCCTGAGTATCCTGATAGATCTCATTGAGCTCACTGTGCTTTATTGATGTCTTATATTGGGGCCCGAAACTGGATGCAGTATTCCAGATGTAGTCTAGTGAGTGCTCAGCAGAGAGGGGCACAAAATAGTGCTGGCTTTATATGCTGCCAGGGAAGACTGCTGGCTCTTGTTCAGCTTGCTGTTCACCAGGACTCCAGGAGAGATATACACTGTGTTACTTATAAAACTTAGTCTCATCTCTTCTTCAGCCTCATCTTCTATAGACTGTATTTCATCACTTACCACTCTGTGTTAGGTTTCTCTCTGCTTTAGCTTCAGGTGTCTTTACCTCTCTTTCACAAATCCCAGTCCTGGCCTACCAAGCCTTTATGTTCTGCACTCAGATCTCCTGGGATTTTCCTCTGTAACAGTGTATAGTAAGGACAGCACAAAGAAGCAATGATGATGAAGCATAGCTGGTGTTTTTTCTGTTGTTTTTAGGGGTATTGCTGTCCGCCGAAACTGCAGAACAATTCCATTTGGCTCATGAAGCTCTGAGGAATCTTGTATAGGGTGAATAGTATTCACTCTCCCTTAGCACATGTGTAGCAGATCCATGCAAACACAAAAGTGCAGATGTTGTATCTCATTAGAATTCCTAACATAGCTGGAAATTTAGATGAGGTTTTGGGCTTGTGGACTTTTATGTATTTGAAATATTCAGACTTCTGTTCCATATCTGAAGATGCCTGTATATATTGCCTTGTCTATGTTCATAGGCCATCATGGAGCAATGATATCACCTCAAGACCTCACTTTTTTTTGCCATATTCACAAATGCTTAAGGGAATGTTCTTGACAGTAAGTGGCAGTTGAGACTTCTCTGTAAGCTGTGGCAATGCTACTGCTGCTTAAAGTTTCTTCCACTCTCAGTCTGGCATAATAACTTACCTTCCCTTGAAGCTGTTTATTTGAACAGCTGGGCTACATTCCTGTTTTCCAGGGGACCGATGCTTTCTGTTGCAGAGAATTATTCTACCTGCACAGGAGAGACAGCCTTCTGGCTGTGGAGGAAGTCAAGTCTTAGGGGGAACTGTCTCAGTTCTGCTGCCAGTCATGCATGAATATTTCAAGAGGTATCAGGATGGATTGTTTAAAAGTTAAGAGGTAATATGCTCTGACTTCTGTATAGCTAGAGGTGTTGCAGTGAGTAATGTCATGTGAACCCCACCCCATGACTGCTGTTGTACACCTCTTCAAGGTCTTTATCTTTTTTTTGCATTTACCTTCCCTTAGCTGATGAATTGCAAGAACCACTTGCTTCAAGAATATTACCCTTAGCTAAGAAGTCCACTGATTGTAAGGTATCTAGGAGAAACAGAGGTAATTTTTTGAAATTCAGAGGACAGTAATACAGAACATGTGAGATTATCACCTGTCTGTTGCAACCAAACAGTTCGGCATTTCAGAGAACTGCTTGCTATGCATAAGGAATTCATTCTCCTTGAGATAGACATTAACTTAGATGAATTTCTCATAATTGGAGAAAGTAATCTGCAATGCATGAACTAATGCTGCTAGAGTACAGCACAGAAATAGCTGCACAGCTATGCATTGGTTTTGGTTTTTTTTTATTTGCACTGGATTAAAGGAGGTATACTGTGGGTTTTATTCATCAGAAAATAAGGTTTAAAGATCTGGACTGTTGCATAAACATAAGGATAGTTCATTATGGATGGAAATTTTAATTCAAAGCTTTGTCTTTTAATTAGAAAAAAAGTTGACCCTGTTTCTTTTAGAGTAAGAAAAACGTGTTTGTGTCAGACTAGTTTAGGAAATGTGATTTTTTTTTTTTTTCCTCACGATGGAAATGATCTCAGCTACAGCAAGCTTTGATGCAAAGGGTATTATGTATTCCTTTTTAAGGGGATGTTGCAGGTTCCTGTGTCCAAGCTATAAACAGGATGAAGTGTCTTCAGTCTACTAAAGTAAAAGTCAGTTCTTACACACTGATTTAATTTATTTGTCTATGTTTACTTATTCCAGTTTTAGAATTATTTTATGATGTCTCTTTTATCAGAGGTTCCCAGTTCTCTGCTCTTATAACTGATTTTTAAAAGTCTTTATATTTTACTGTGGTAACTGACAGAGACTTTGCTTCCTCTATTATAACAGATCTGTCACAGAGACTTATAGGCAACTTTGTTCTGTTTATTTTAGGGTGAAAACACTAATGGGAAAAAAGTCAGCATACAAGTTAATTTTCACAGTTGATTAAGATGCTGCTGAGTCACAAGTTCACCAGTCTTATGTTAACTTTTAATGTCTCCTAAGTCACATAGTTTCTCTGAAGATGAACGGTGTTCACTGTGGAGGTCCATGCTTCCCAATTTGTTTACCTACTGGCAATTTTACATGAATCTTTTTTTTTCAGGAGCTTAAGGTTTATCTAGACCTTATCTCAGTAATACAATACTTTCTTAGTGTTAGTTGTACATCTTACTTCAAATATGTCTCCATATAATAATTCTTCACATTTCCGTACCTCAGTCTCTCAGGATATTAGAATGGTTGAATTGTTTTCTGCAGAAGTTGAATTCATAAATACAAGGAAGGAGGAAATTGAATTCTGTTTTACAAACAGCACTATGTAAAAGCAATTTTTATATATTATAACTTCAAAGACCTGACCTATATCACAAGATTCTTTAGCAAGTAAATGTACTACTGCTGAAGTCCACTGTTCTGCTGCTTTTCACAGAAGAATATACATGTGTGTAGTTAATTCTAAACCATAAAAAAGTAAATGTGGATATTGCACACTTTCTGAGTTCCTAGTTAAGTAATCATCTTTGGTATTTATTGCAGAATAATCATTGCACAATCTGATATGTAAGTCTCAGTTTTAAAAGTTTTGATTGCTCTATATGGAACTATAGTGGGCACTTAAAAGATTCAGGTAAGTTAAATGCTGAATGAAAATAAAACATTTTGAAGAAGAAAACACATGAATCATAATTTTGACATTTCAGTCCCACCCTTACAATAGTGTTTCTGTTTTCTTGAAGCAAAGGAGAGAAGGAAATTCCTGATATTTGTAAGCACTTGAAAAAAAGGCAGGCAGGAGGAGCCAGGGAACTACAGACCAGTCAGCCTCACCACAGTCCCTGGGTAGGTAGTAGAGCAGCTAATTCTGGAAGCCACTTCCAGGCACTGGAAGGACAAGAAGATGATCAGGAGTAGTCAGCATGGATTGATCATAAACCAGAGGCAATAGGCACAAAGTGAAATACAGAAGGTTTCCTCAGAACTGCAGGAAACACTTATTGTAAGGGTGACTGGGCACTAACAGGTTGTACAAAGAGGTTGTGGCATCTCCCTCCTTGGAGAGATATTCAGAGTCGCTCTGGACATGGTCCTGGGCAGCCTGCTCTAAGTGTCCTTGCTTGAGCAGGGATTTGGACCAGAGGACCTCTACAAGTCCCTACCAATCTCAGCCGTTCAGTGGTTCTGTTGTGGACTGCTCTGTAGTTTAAGTTCCGTAATTTGTTGTATTAGCTCTTTCAGTATTGTTTATCTAGAACAACTTGGTGGTTCTTTGAGTTCTCAAGAACAAGCAGAATCATCTCCAGCAGATCGACACTACCTCCCAGCTTAGTGTCATCTGCAAACTTGCTGAGGGTGCACTCAATACCTTCATCCAGGTCAGTGATAAAGACATTGAACAGGGCTGGACCCAGGACTGAGCCCTGGGGAACCCCACTTGTAACTGGCCTCCAGCTGGAGTTAACTCCATTTACAACAACTCTTTGGGCCTGGTCGTCCAACCAGTTTTCCACCCAGGAGAGTGTGTGCCTCTTCAGGCCAGAGGCTGACAGTTTCCGTAGCAGAATGCTGTGAGAAACTGTGTCAAAGGCTTTACTGAAGTCCAGGTACGCTACATCCACAGCCTTTCCCTCGTCCAGTAGCCAAGTCACTTTATCATAGAAGGTGATCAGGTTAGTTTGGCAAGACCTGCCTTTCATGAACCTGCATTGACTGGGCCTGATCACCTGGTTATCTTGCATTTGCTGTGTGATAACACTCAAGATCACCTTTTCCATGACCTTCCCCGGCAACTCTATAAATAGCATGTACAGGGAATGGGTTAGGAATGAATGTTTCCAGTACTCTGAGCAGACTTCAGAGATGTATATCGGATTAAAGGAGCAATATATTCCATGCCAGCAATTCTAAATCAGTCTGAAGTGTCGTGGCAGACGTTTAGTAAGAATGATTGTAGAGGAAGCACTTATCCTTTATGTCACTGTTGAGGAAGAGCCACCCAAGCAGCATGTTAGAGACTGGATGATCCAGGAGAGCCACCTGCCCTTTTCAGCGTGACGTCTTACAGGGTCCTCCCCAGATGTAACAAATCAGGTTGGCAGTGGGACAATAGGGAACCACCTCCTGGTTATCTCTAAAATTTTACTGGTCCAAACTATCTGGTCTGAGATCTAATCAACAGACTGCCAGTGCCAGATGAGTGCATTTTGTGTGCCAAAAAAAAAAATATATATACACAATGACATGCTCCACAAACAAAGAAAAAGCCAGTGATTTTCAGTGTGAAACATGCTGCAAACTGCCATGGGCATTTGAACCTCCAGAGATAGCCTGAACCAATGCATCAGTGTGGTGGTGAGAGTGATATCTGTGGCCTGGCGTCTCTTTATGGGCACTGCTAACGGAGCATAAGCTGCAGTCAGATGAACTACTAGGGCAGATACTAAAGTGCAGGCCAGGGTCAAGGTCACATTAGCACTGGTGTTTGAGTTGGCCTTTTCTTGCATTGCCTGCCCTCAACTTTAAAGGACTATTATCTTTTGAGCTGTCAAATCCACATTTTGCTCAATATTTTATTTCATTATCACCACAACCAAATTGTTTGTAGGAAAATATTGGTTAGCTTTTCAAAACTAGACTGTATAGGCTAAAACTCAAGATCATGTGTGAGATGGCACACATGGTCCTGTTTAATCTGTTAAATTCATTCTCAAAATCTTTACACATTTTACACATTTTACCTAAGGTTTATATCAAATGTTTCCCTTTCGTCATGCTTCTTTGACAGTGATTATGCAGGCTAACTTACGTATTCTATTGAAAATTTTGAAGTGGTTTCTCAAGTGCAAGTACCCTACTCGATACTCTTCACTCTGTGTTCAAAGGTACAGTGTTCCTGTTTAAATCAAGTGAAATTGTGAATATCTTACCCCTTTGGAAATTGCAGCAGGGTATATTAATGAAAGTACAGACTTGAAGTTTGAAAACTGCTTTTGAAACCATTGCATTATTTGCACAATAGCCGAGATACTGAATAGGTTTTTCAAGGACATAAACACCACCAAAATACGTCTTCGAGTTGCTATGTTAATTTTTTGATCTGATCAAAAACCTGACCTACCTGAAATAATTACAAGCCTTTCTGAAGTTCTAAATATGCATTTCCATTAAAAAAACACCACTGAATTGTCACACCTGTCAGCCTGGCTTAAGTTTTTAATTAAATTGTTCCTCAAGATTACCATACCTAAAAGAAATGGTAACAGCTGATCAAATTGCTTCATATGCCAAGAGTGACAGTGAGATAACACTAAGTGAAATCAAAACGAAACTTTCTGAACATGGATTGGTTGATGAGAAAGCTAAGAGAAGACTGCTTGCCAGTCTGTGAGACCTAGAGAAAGACAGACAGGAATTGCTTCAGGGTGGACTTTCTTAATCAATTGGCGTAGCTCATGTTTTCTGTAGTGTTGCCATTCTGTGTTAACACCCTACTGTTACTTGAAGCTCGGCAAAGCGAATGCAGACTGAAAGCAGCATGACTTCTGTTACTTCCGTGGGTGGTCATAGCTCCCCTTTAGACACAATGCTACGTGTATGTTTTCTATCACACATCATGGATGAACCATGCCAGCACAGAACAAATAAAGAGACTGGGCAATTTCCCATGCGGTTTTGTTTAGCTGTGGACAGTTATGGGCTTCCTATTTCAAATGCTCAAGTTATAATCTTTGGATTCATATAAAAGACTGAGGATCTCCAGTGGTCCATATGGAAACTAGGGTTCGTGAAGTAGCAAAGGTACCAGAACTCATATGTAGCTGCTTGGTGGCTTGTTTTCAGAGGAGTTGCAAATCTGTTGCCTGGTGCTCTCTTTCAATAGGATGAGAGGACTCCTTGTTTCTGCATAGCCTACAAAACATTTGAATCATTTCTTCATGTGACATCAATAAAGTGTGTTGGGGGGAATTGCATACATGCGACTGTAGTTAGCTCACCCCTGCAGAAAAGGGGGAGGAGGAAGAATATTTGTGCACCAGGGTTGTCTCCCTTTGTAACCTTACCAAGGTTATAGCAGAGTTCTTTGGATGAGATGGTATGCAGCAACATGCTTGTTACTGATACCCTTTGGTATCTACATCAAAGCACTTTATGGCACTTATGCATTGTCTTTTCATGTGCTTTCTCTAGTATGACTGCTGTCTACAAAACAAGATACCTTATAACATTAAGAATGTCCCTGGATGTCTCTTCTGCCCTGTCATGTAGGCCAGTCACAGGAGCTTTTACTTCCACTGTGTTTTAGGAAATTTTTCCTGCTATTTAATCAGCAGTATTTCCAAAAGAGGGGATATCTCTTTTTCATTCCTTTATTTTCTTCTCATTTCTCTATCCTTTCCCTCCCCTTGCCTCTGCAGTTTCCTCTCCTGCTGTACTTCTGCACAGTACTTACAAAATTCTTAAGCTATCTGTCCTTGTCCTCTTACTTCCACTCACAGATCAAGTAGCATGATTGCACTGTGTCTTTTCTGAACTGTGGATTGTGTTGTTATCCTCTCCATGTTACATCAGGAAATGTTAATGTTCTTCACAGCAGAGCTTCTTACCAAAGCTAGCTTTTCTGGCTTAAAGCTCCTGTACGCTTTTTACTTTCTAATTCTCTTGATGTGTAACAGTAATGAATGAGGATCCCTGCTGTAAAGTTTGTGGAAATTTCTCTTTCTTTGCAGCTGGAAGTAGCTAGAAGAGATCCCTCTTATAGACAAAAATGAAATTAGACTTCAGTTTGCAGCTGGCCATTACGTGGCAGCAATAGCATTGACGACTTCTTTATAAAGATTTTAAATAAACATGACAGGAGCCCAATACCCTCCTGTAAATTTTAATGTCATAGCAGCAAGTATTCTAAGCAAGTATACACAAGGGGTCTGCCTTCAGTCTTGAAAGTGCGGGTTAATAATAGGAATGCCATGTTGGTTAATAACAAAATTTTGCCGTAAATATAGAGGGTGAAAATTAGAAAATGGTTTGGCGTTTTGTTAAATTAAGGTTGTTCTCTTTACACTTGGCCTTTTTTTTGATTTTTTTCCAATGATAAACTTAGAAGGAATGAGTGGGTCTTAGACATGAAGGGAGAATCAGGGTTGCTAATTAAAATTTTGCAGGTACCACTTTATCGACTGTCATCTCAGGAAATAATGTGAAAGGAGGGCTATCATTAGAAGTGAATACAACAAGTAATAGCAGTAAATGTATCAGATATGAATTTGGCTTCTTGTGTTCTTATTTTGGGTTCTTAAACGTAACTGCCAGGTTGTGATCAAAAAACTGTAGTAATTAATCTGAATTATTTTTTTCAGCTTCCATCACAGAGTAGATGTTAATAGGACTCCAGCATTATGTGCCTGGGAGTAGCCTGAATTGTCGTCTCACTTCACCACTTGATTTGTGTCTACCATGTGATGGGTGCTCTTGGAATCACTGAGACCAAGAAAAGTGACCACAGATAGTAACTGTTTCAAAAATGTGTTATTGTTTCCTATAGCTTTGTTGCTTTCCATTGGTCTTCCCTATTTATTGTATATATATTTATCAGAATTTCTGTCTGATTTGAATAATAAGCTTAAATCATGATCTCTATTTTTCAATTAGATGAAAACTTGGTGTTTTGGTGTTTTTTAAAAAAAAACTATCTGTAAGTTAGGAGACCAGAATTTAGAGCATTAAGTGAGTGTGGAACCTTTCTCAGATATATTTATTTCTATCAGTATGATTTCTGCTGTCCCTGTCTCTCTTGTGCTACGTTCTCTTGACATGAGCAGGTTAACCATTTGAATCCTTTCTTGGTGTTCTTTGATTTAGCAATCTTAGGCCAGTGTATCTTTAATTTTCTTCCTAAGTCTTCGATAAAAAAAAGAAGAAAGTTAAGGTCCATAATGGTGCAGTTCCTGTAAAGTATTTTGAAGACTTGTTGCAAAAGTTTTCAGCTGCTTCTAACATCACGTGAATTCAGAAGAGTTCAGCTGAATCAGATTCGCTTACACTCCAGCCTGGAGCAAAATGTGGTTGTTGCAAGTTTGAAATTCTTTATCCTCTCTATTTACATGTGAAGTGATTATGCTGTAATTGACAGAGATGTTTTCTCTGCAAAGCACCAGCTTTTGCTATGTTACACAAAGTCATCACTCCTTAGAAAATGTGTTGATTAACTTGGCATTGTGCACAATTGACGTATTGTTATTAAAAACAAACAAAACAAAACAAAATCAAATAAAACAACAGAAAACAAGCAAAACGAGTATTGGTTTGGGAGCTAGCACTTGGACTGTTAGAGGTAGCTAGAGGTGGAGGGAACAGGGAGAAGGACAGGATCAATACCTCCCCTGTACCCTCTGCCAAAAAGCACCAGTAAAAACTTTTCTTTGGTTCCTGCTACTGCAGATCTTGAGCTCCCTCTAACCACTTGCTTTTGTAGTGAAAACTAAATGGCAATGTGTTTTATACTGAATTCTTGAAGTAAAGAATCAATGTTACACAGATGCTTAGCTGTACATCCAGCAAATTGGGAAATCTTAATGATGATCTTAATGAAATAAGAGAATGAAATGGAACCAAGAGATAAGTGGCAATGAGTCATTTTTAGTGTCTTTCTTTTACCATGTTGTGATCTGTGCAGAAATCACCAGTCAAAATACTAGTACAAACTACCAGTATATAGTACCAGCAGTATTGCTGCTGTTTAGTAAGTGTAAACTCAGTTGAGACTGTGCATGCTTGCTTTGGTTTTGTTCATCTGATCTATTTGTCCTGTGGAAGCAAAGTGAAGAAGTAAAGCTATGTGTGCATCACAAGCAGAAAGAATGTAGTTGAACCCTGTTCTGTATCATACAAGGTAATGTTGCTACGTGGCTAGCTGCCGCCTTGCAGGTGCTATAATACTTCCTTAAGGAAATGAACCTCTTTAGCTGTTATTAAAGCAGTTGAAGGCCATTCAAACAAATGGAACACAAATCAAACAGTCTGAACTAGAAAATTAGCAATTGCTTTTGTTAGATGAACAGAAGAATCACTGTGATATTGACATTTTGAAGTTTGTAGTTGCTTTAATATTTCTACATCCCATTGAAATGAATGGGTTCTATTATAGAACTATATTCAGTTTTAAAGCACATTGATCTGTTATCCATTTGCATTGTCATGGCTCTTATTTCCACTTCAAAAAGCTAGACACTTATTTCACAATGAGTGTAAGCTTACCATCTAAGAACTCCTCTTGGAAGTCCTTCACATCGTAATGCTTTGAATCCCATTGCTATTGATTTCTCCAAGGTCATTTTCTGTGTATTTTCTTGGTACCAAGTTCCAGTCTTATTGACATTACTGGGTGTTTTGCAGATAATTGTAGTCATATGTGATGTTGACCTTTTGATATAAATCCTTAAGATAAATGTGGAAGAAACAGACTCTTCTGATTGTATTCAGGTAACTGGAAGTTTCTGGATGGAAAATGAAGATGCTGCCTTTCTGAACAGTGCAGCGCAGCAGCAGGTGTAGTAATGGTAGTAGAAGAATGAGGTGCTTGCTTCCTCTCAGGTCGATGGAGGTCAGTGCCTAAGTGGAGAAATTATATTTCTCCAAGTTCATTTAAACAAAGATGCACCCTTGTCTGAATCCCCTCTAGAGAACTTCGCTCCTTGTCTTTTGTCACTTTGAAAACTTGGCTGGGCTAAGTTTATTAGAGGTTAGGTGGTTTCTTACTATTAAAAGTAAGCTTTTAAATTTAAAATGTTTTTTAATTCTGTCTTCTGTTGCACCTTTATGAGCTTTAAATATAAGATTACGTACTTAAAGATTGGGTTTTTTGTTTTCTGTGTCTGAATTAAGAGGAATTCCAGGTTCCAGCATTAATTTGTGTCTTATTCCTATGACAAGATTTATGCCTCTAGAAATGCCAGTTGCCACTGAAGAATAAGAATTGTGTCAATAACTTTAGCAGTGTTTGAACTAAAGCAAGTTCCTGTCCAACTCACACAATCATCAGCACAAGATCTGATAGCACCAGAGTCTTCATGACCTTCCACAATGCCCTTTATTGTACTCAGTGCTTTCCCAGGAGTGACTCATTGAATTAGTCAGGAATTCCTCGTACAGCTGTTCTGTCAGCAGTTCCACTCCATCTTCTGCATACTCAGAGGTGGAGGAACTACAGCAGTGCTTGAACTGGTTAATGTGCTTCTCCAGCTGAGATGCTGCACTGCACGCCCACGGTCGTGATATTCTTATGGAAGTGTGTTACTGTCATGGAAACACACTCCCCTTTGCACCATCGTCTTTGCTGGCCATTTTGCAAATGCTTACAGTCTATCCTATTTCATTACTAATTTTCAGGTTCCCCTTGAGTTGTAACCCCATTTAAATAGTGCTTGCTTTACATCAGTTTTCATAACTCTCATGTTTCCACAGTTAAGTGACTACAGGTATTAACTGGGTTAATGCTGCCATCACTGCCTGTGAGAAGTTTGTCATTAATGTTCACTCGGAGCTAATGTAGATACTGTGATAACCCCTGAACCAACAGCTGGAGAATTGGGGACTATTTGTAAATCCTCTGAGTCTGTGTAAGGGGTGAAATACATAAATCTTCATTTTGTGATCAGAAGAAGGCATGAAAGAGAAATTTACTCCTTGATAGCAATGTAGTGTGCAACAGTATAGAAAAGAGGCGGTGGACATATTTCGTAAATCATTTTCTTTTACAGTTAACACATGCACTAAAAACAAAGATGAATGAGAGGCTGGTGAGATTAATCAGGCCACATGCAGCAATATTTTGACAGTGAATGTAAGAACAGTTTATGTCAATCAGTGCTATTAAATATAACGGCCAGTGATTTACCACCTCATTAAAAGATCAGGACACCCAATTTGCTTGTATGTGCATAGCAAAACAAATACTCATTAAAATTTCCTGATAGCACATTGAGTTCTTCCTTGAAACTTACATTAATTTCGGCTGCATAGGAAGAGGAGCTATTTAGCAGAGTTGGAAACTAGCTCGTGGGGCATAGACCAATCCACACGGACAAAAAAATTGGTTTCCAAAAGTAGTGTCTGTAAGTATGTGTATGAATTTGTGTGTGTGTATATGTACTACATTTCATCAAGATTCGGTGTCAAGGGGAGGCATTGCTTTTCAGTTGTTTTAGTGTTTTCCACACCACCTGGATTTCTTTAAGAATGTTCCCTACTTACTATATGTGATACTTAAAGGTTCAACAGTGCCATCCTGTGGGTGATCTTAAAGGTTTGGAAGCTATGACAGATAGATAAATGATCTCAACAGCATAAATTATCATAGATTATCAGATACTGTGTGTCCCTAAGTAGTCGGCTAGAATATTTCCTTCTGGTAGTCAGTCAGACTAATTATTACTTTTCTGTCCAGAAAATTAATAACCTAAATGTATTATAACGAATGGAAAAGTATTTCAGACAACCTGGTGAGCAGTGTACTTGTTAGCTTTACTCTGTTGCTGAGAAATGTGTTTTTAATTGTAGTGGAAGTTATTTTCTCAGACAGTGCCAAAATCAAAGACAACTATGTAAATTAAAGTAAGCACTGCTATAAAGAAGTATCTGAACTTCTTTAAACTCTTGATGTTGATACTGCCTTATTTTCAGGAGGTTCTGCATTAAAATTCTATGGTATTTTAAAGGTATCTGCTGTTAGTAGTTTAAATGTATGTCTTCCACTTTCTTGAAGTGTTACTTTCTACTTGTACTGCCGTAAAGTAGGCAAATGGAAACAATATTCTCCACTTTTTTGTATACTGAATGCAAATAGTTCCTAATTCTTTCCTCATATAGAAGGTTCTCCATGCTTTCTCAGCTATTTCTGCTCTAATTCTGTACTTACAGTGTTCCTGGACTGAGTACAGTATTTTAAATGAGATATACTGTAAGGCACTATTTTTACCATTACATTTTCTCATTCTGTATTTGTCTTAGCAAGTTGGTTTGATTTTTCTGATCACTAGTAAATATGGAGCGCTAGCCTTCTATAACAGCTGGCTGCAGTAATACCCATTTCCCTTCTCAGGAGCTTTTATAGTTCACATGGAAACAAATGGTTGGCTATATGGTTCTGTTTCCTGGTTTGTTAGCTCTAAAAGCAGGTTTTTGTTTTGGATTGCGTGTTGAGCGATGCTCATAGTCCTTCCTCCAGACTGGATCTGCCATTCAACCTGCTACTGGAAACTGTCATCAGATTCAGATTCATCCCATCAGGTAACAGTGCAGTACGCAGTTTAGATGCTTCAGATCTGAGTGGCTGCAGGCGTTCATCCCCTGTATACCTGTGGGAACATGCTGAGCTCTTTCCTGCATTTGGAATCACTCTTGAACAGCTATGAACTGTGTAATCTGTGTATGCATACGTGCATAGCCTCTGCACATGTATGTGCCTATACACTGCATGTATAGATACAAACAGCAATAAAATTTCCTGTTAATTTAGAATACTAATATATTCGGTTTGTGTTTTAAATGGAGCTGGATAAGTAGTCGTCTGCTCTATGTATATCCTATGACCTGCAGGAGATTTCAATGTCACTGTGTCTTTACAGTATCTGTCAGACTTCAGTTCAACCTGTCCCTTTAAGGTGAAGGCATAAGTTTTTAGTATTATTAATGCCACATTTCATCTAGTTAATGATCTTTTCAAGTATTCAATCATCTTTGTGATTTACTCACAATGCCAGATGAAGTTCTTATTTAAGCTAAGTATTATGAAATAATAGGAATCTTTATTTTATTTGAAGACAGTCAGGAACAATTAATCCAGTAGAGAGTCTGATGTTAAACAGGTGCAGTTCTTAGCAGTATCACATATGTAAAATCAGGCTAAGTTCCTTGGACACTCAGATCTTAAAAGATGTGGTCTTTTTCTCCATATGTTATAATAAATTAAGAATTTGCTTGGGAAGTATTGACACACTCGAAGCAGTTGTGGCAAACATGCCATTATATTAATTACACAATATTGGTTTTGGCTATTATTTAACTTAAAAAAATGTGTGCATTATATGGCTGTAAAGCACATATATGTATAAACAAAATCAGTTTTTGTCAGAAAGAAATATTTTTTTTGCTTTCTTGTTTACTGACGTCTAGACAAAGCAATACTGCATCTTCAAAACAACATCTGTCAAACCAATTTTCATCAGATTAAGTATATCCGCAAAGCAACCATCACAGCTTACAAAATACTGGAAATGTAGGTTGTGCTTTGCATAAAACACCAATAGAATTCAAAGCACTTGAAAGCATCTTACAAATGTAGCGATGAGAGCCTGTGCATATTCTCCATTTTTGTTTCTATTTTCAGTAGGTCCTTGGGAAAGATAGTGAGTGATGCTGCAATACGGCAGTCCCAGTTGATGTCTCAGAGTGCAATTACAGAGTTATGCTGTTGGCAGCTAATATGAGTCCACAAAAGCCAATGAGAGCCTGACAGTAGAGACTGATTTAGCGTGAAGCCATTCGTCTGTAGAAAGTTTTCTTTCATTAAGAATGAAATTAAAGCATGAATCAGTGACTGATTATCCAGGCCTTTCTCTGATCCGTTGAATTCTTCATTAGTATAGAATTGTGATTATATATGCCTGATTCTGGTTCTATAGTTCACCAACTGATAACATTACATTTTTAAAGGACAATGTAATCTAGTAGAAATTAGGGGAAAGCCAGTACTTTAATGTAGAACATAAATACAGACACACAATCTTTTGCATTTCTGGCCTGCTTTCTGGGAGTTGCTTCCCCCCCCCCCCCTCCATAATTAATTAATGAAAATAAGGTGTCTTCTATAGAAGCAAAACGTTTTGCCTTTGCAGTAAGTTAAGAGGTGAAACCTCATTACAGTGTGTGCCTGCAGCTGGATGTGGGAACTCAGTTCAGCCAGAAATGAATGCTGGGTTTTTGATAAAAGATCTTTGTGGATGGACCTTAGAGGTGTTTGAGCTGGAAGCCATGTCAGCATTCCCATTGGATCTTCCATTTAGAAGTTGGAAATGTAGCATAACACAAGAGGAGGCTAATCAAAAAGCCATGGAGAGGACAAACAAAGTGGAGGACAAATCTGTTCCCGCTGCATCTGTATTTAGATAGATTTTTACAACTCTGATTTCCTAATATGTTGTTCCCTCTATGTCAGTGAACTGTCCTGTGCTATCATGAAATGTTTCACATTAACATTAGACAAGTTCATATGAGGTGTTTTGATGCCTAGCATATACCTGTGGGATACTCCTAATTAGTGTTCTGTTCCTTAAGCAGTGCAATTGAAGACAGTCCCAGAACCGATTGCATACAAACAAAACTAAGCAAAACTAAACATCTTATTTCATGGTAGAGCTCAAGACAGATGCTTTATATCTCAAGTTTTTTACCATAGTTTACTATATTTTTTACCAAGAAAATAGTATTACCGGGTTTTGCCTTCTTTATAAAAATATGGTAGCTAATTCTGCGGTGCTGCCTGAAACATAAACCTCAAGCTGGATTTTTAGCCAATTCTGAAATCCTTGTAGGATCTCAGCCTAGTTCCTTAGACAAAAGAGCATACAAAAATGCATCAAATATTCTAATGTTATACAGATTTATTGCGTACCCAGAGAATTTGGCATTTGAAAGCTGGGGACACCAGGGCTTCTAAGAATACTTATTTGCAGCAGGTAAAACTATGTTTGAAACAGCTATTATGCTATTGATTCCTTCTGGTTGTCATTTTTGGCCAAACCCATGAGGCATTTAACTTGTTTTTATAGCAAGAAGTATGGAACAGACAGCAGGTGGTAGGCAGACAAGCCATAGCACGTTCAGCAAGTATAGGCTCTTTTTTGGGAAATGTTGACTTCAGTTTCATGCATCATCCAAGCATAGTGAAGACTGAAAGGTCATAGTAAGAATACAGGGAAAAAAACCCATCTGATTTTACTTTCTTACTATCCAATATTGTTAGTAATACAATGTCAAACAAGTAACTGTTTCTCTGAGTGTGACTAAAGCCACTTTTCATGTATAGTTGAAGAATAACTTGCCACACATTTTTTTTTTCCATTTACTGTTCATTTCCTTTATAATGTCATGGTGTTAGTTTGTGAATGCTACCTTGAGCCACTGCACTACATCTGTGTTTTCTCAGTCAGAGTTATTTGTTTGAGTTTGTTACTCAGCATCCAGGAAATCTCATGCAGGCTGTAACATACTAATTGGCTTAATACAATTAGGATAAAACGAAAGTGTTTTGCTGTTGATCTTTGCTTGCTATTAGTTTATACCAACAGCAAATTAGATTGGAGAAATTAATACACTATCAAAATATTCTTTCTCATTGCAGGAATATCACAGGTAGTCTTAAATTGAAGTATTTTAGAGCAGAACTTCCTTCCTTTCTCCTTTTTTTTCTAATCCTGTCTTTTGTAAAGTGCATCATAATAATCATTATCATTCTTCTAATAAATCATTTGACTTGTGTTTGGTTTGTGCTTTTCCAACCTCATCAGCCATAACATCACAGGGTAGGGACCCTTCTCATGGTCCAAGCTAATGAATCAGCTGCTCTGAGTCCTCAGTTATGGACGTGTTCAGAAAGAGGCACAACTTCACCCACCCTCCCTCTCCAGTGCTTCAGGTTACATTGTTTTTTACAGATATATTACCTGTATGGTGGAGATTTTTTGGAGCTGCTAGTCTGGATCCTTCTGCAGACTCTGTGCAGATATATGGTTTTCTTGCCCAGGTGACCACTGGGGTTGCTAAGAATTTATAATGTAGACTGTGACGATGCCACCACCAGGACTGAGCTGTTAAATGTGGCAGCCTGTCTGCACTTTGGCCTCCATGTAGAAGTGGCCAGTTCAGCAGATCAGTGACGCAGGGAAACTGATCCCTCATGCTGGCCAAGCTTCAGAGTCATTGTCTGCCTGTGGAGAGTCTGTTACCTTGGCGTGAGGGACGGTCTGCAGATGAAAATCAGGGCAGACTTTGTTTTTTACATTTATTTTATTGTAGAGACGATTCCCTTTCTGTGTAATAAAGTAGATAAATATCTGCTTGAAAAATATATGATTTTAAAGTACTGGGTACTGGTTCTTTTTGACACTTAAAATTTTAATCCTTTTGAGTGACAGATATACACTTGGAATTTTATTTTATTCTCCATCACAGCAGTAAGTTTAGTCCAACTACAGTTTTCATTGTTGCAATACAAATACATAAAGTCTAAATGACTGCTGGTGTCTTATGTATAGAATTTGAGGATTAAGGAGCCAATGCAAACAAAGTTACACAGCTTTAAGTGAGGAACAGAGTGTTGTTGGACCAGCCTTTTACTGCTGTCATGGTTAATGTGAAGTAATAGCAACCAAAACCTACAGGTGTATTCTACAATAAGTACCAGGAAAGCAATAGTCATCTGAAGGGAGTATTTATCTTGTCTATTTGAAACATTCATTGATCGCCAAATATGCCACCGTTTTTTGTTGTTGGTGATTTTTGGGGTTTTTTTTTTCATTGTATATGCATTGTACTTCATTTTTACCTTCTAGATAACCTGTACTCATAATCACTCTTATTTTTTTCAGCCCACCCAAACCAGCAGTGTTCATCTCTGGTGTCATTGCTAGGGTAAGATTGCCATTAAATTTCTTTCAGTCATACAAAAGTGATTGTAGACTTCTCAGACTTATCACTCATCAGAGCAAAATTAATCTTTTTTTCATTCCTCTTCCTCTTTTATGAGAAGAGAGTTTATGTTTTGTATATTTGTGTGAGTCCCTTTGAGCATTCTTTTTGGTTTTGTGTGAAACTGAAATTACTTATTGAAATCACTTCCATCATTTTACTTAGAATTTTAGGACGTTATTGGATTTTCTTTTTATATCTAGGGTAGATAGTACTGCATTCATTTTCTTTGAAAGCAGTTGCATGTAAGTCTGCTGCTATAGCTTGATCTGTGATAAGGAGCAACATTGAAAATAAATGCCTGTGAAGATACGTGTTTGAAGATACGTCTTTCAGCTGCCATACGTGCCTCAAGGTACCTGGGCTTCAAGGCGTTATTCCCTGGAATTTAACAGCAGGCAGGACTATAAGCTAATCGTTAGTGTTAACTAGTCATTAATTGTAAGATCAGTAATACATGCCTTGTGCTTTGTGACAGGGGTTTTATCGTGTCTTTTCATGATGTGTACCTTTGTCATGATGGCCTTAGATCACTAGGCTGTGTAACGTGGTTTATAGTAGGATTGTGTGGTTGTGTCAGATAAAATAGGTGGAAAGAGCGAGCTGATGCCATTTCCCTAGCCCATAAGTATAGTAGACACTGATGTGTTTTCTGGACCTCCATCTGCACCAATACCTATTTAGGCATTTAGATGCCAAATTACTTCTAACTAATTATTGCATTAATGTTTAGTAATTTTAATAGAGCTTTAACAGATGTAGGATAGTGATATTTTTTTATGAGTGACTTATCTCAGACATGAAAAACACAGACCTCAAAGTCTAGTAGGCATGCAAAAGACTCAAAATGAAAGAAACTATTTTCTTAATTTTGTAATGCAGCTCTTCTTTAGCTAATCGGTTAATTGATAGGGTAATAAGCTGTCAGCCACAGCTTTGTAATGAACCTACGAAGAGCAAACTGCTTCTATTATTTTCTGAGACTTTATAGCTCCCAAATGTATCAACATTTCTTCTCTGTGTAATAAACAAAACCTGCCAAGACTTTTTTGAACCGAGAGTAATTTTTCAATTATATTTTTCCAGTTTCTTGATATACAGTAGTTCTCATCAGTGTCAAGTGAAGGTTTATATGTTGTGACCTATCCTGTTTAATATCTTTATCAGACAGAAGACTTTTCATCAAGTTTGTGATGGCACCAAATTGATAGGAACAGTTAAGTTTGAGGGCAGGGCTGCTACTCAGAGGAACCTGAACAGGCTGGAAGAATGGCAGGCAGCAGCTGGACATGAGCCAGTCAAAATTAAGACAGCAACAAAGTCAACAGCATCATGGGCTGTGTTAACAGGAAAGTACCTGGTAGATTGAAGGAAGGGATTATCCCCCTCTGTTGAGCACACTTTAGAGCACATTTGGACACCCCAGTATATGAAAGGTGTTGATAAATCATAGTGAGTTCACTGAAGAGCCTCCAGGATGGGCAGGGGGCTGGCTCACATGCCATAAGAGGAGTGGCTGAGGAAACAGGCCACGTTTAGCATGGAGAAGAGGTGGGTTTGGGAGGAACTAACAGCAGCCTTCCCACACCTACAACAAAGTTTTCAAGAATCTGGAGCCAGATTGTTTGGAGTGGTGCGTGGCAGTAGACAAGAGGCAACAGCGCAAATTAAAATGGAAGGGCCTGATTAGACATAAAAAAAAAATAATAAGTTTTCCTGTGTGGACATTCAGGCAATGGAGAAAGTTGACTGCAGGGCCTATTCAGTCTCTGCCCTTAGAAGTCAAGACCAGACTGGATAAAAACCTGGAGTAAGTTGTTCTGATCAGCTAGCTCTGCTTCAAGGAGGCGGTTGAGCCAGAGACATCCTGAGGTCCCTTCCAACTTGAATTATTCTACAATGTTTTGATTCCAAGTCAGGCATTTACAGACTGACTCTGTCATCTGCTCAACCACTGCAGTGCCCATGAGTCATAGAAGAGCATTACCTATTTGAAAACAAGAAGGTATGACAGGTCAGAGAAAGCCAAACAGCAGGATCAGGGGAAAAAAAGTAGAAAATTTCAAGCCTCAGGAGATCTTTGAAAATTGGAAGAAACTTTGAGTAGAGTAAAAGATGAAAAATATAAAAAGGTAGCCTAGTGATCAAGATTAAAATAAAACTGTCAGAACAGAAGGGAGAGTTTGGAGTAGATTGAAGTGAGATCAAGGGGGAAACAGGTCATCTGAGACTTCAGCTTTGTACAAAGTACCTGTGTGTAAGGTTGTTACTCTGTGAGCTGATGGAACACAGAGAGTTTCTAGTTTATAAGTTTGTCCCAGTGGCTAAAGAAAGAAGTTGTGATGCTCTTCTCCTCCCCCTGTCAGTGAGCAATGGTAGTACTTGTTTCCCATTGCATTTTTGAAAACCTCATGGGACTAACCCTAGAAATGACAGTATTAAATAGATGATGTAAGGGTTACACCTGGGCTGAGCCTGCCTAACAGCAGCACATAGAATCATAGAATAGTTTAGGTTGGAAGGGACCTTAAAAATCAACTAACACCAGCAGATATGGTTAAAAAGAGTATGTTAAGAGCAAGCCAGACCTAAGATTTGAGTTACAGGTAGTTTTAGATCCTACATTTCTTCCTACAGAACTGGCAATCGGACGGTAGGATTTCTAGTGCAGGTAGTTTTTCAAGCTACCTTACCTTATTTGTAAAATAGTCTCTTTTTGGCTCCTTTGTGAAAACCAAACAGGTCAATGATATCTGACCATACCGAGCCAGTGAAAGTAACGTAGCACAAGGAGCTGTTGAGCACTGAAGATAGGAATGTTGAGGTTTCTGTTCCCTTGGGTCACTTTAAGATACTGTGTTCTTGGATGGTGTGTGTAATTGGAGGAAATTAAAGTTGCATAAGAAATTCTGAAGTTGTCTAAAAGAATGGCAAGATAGGATCTGTATACTTGAACTGGAAAGTACACTTCTGAAATTTCTTCATTTTCTCCTGGTGTATTCTTTGAACAGGGTGATAAGGACTTCCCTCCAGCTGCGGCTCAGGTGGCTCATCAGAAACCACATCCTTCTGTGGAAAAGCTTCCTCACCCACAGCATATCAAACAGCATATCCACCAGCCTCGCAAGTGAGCTCTCCATCGAAATCTCAGCCAAACTGCCATCAGTGAATAAGTTTTTGAGAGAAGACGAGAACGCTTTAGGAGTCACGCTGTCAAATCAGTAAAATTGACCTCTAAAATAAAATGCTGTTTCTTTTACTTTAGTTCTCAAGGGTTAATAAGAATGAAGATACTGCTCAGTTGTTATCCCAAATGGAAAAATCTCTAAGTATTTGCTGATCAGGGTGGGCTTTTATAAGATTTTCTTATTGTGAAGATAAAACTATACTATGAATAATATGATTAAAGGGCTTAAAATATGTACTTTTAGTTGTGCCATTGCAATAGCAGATAGTTAGTGTAGTTTTTTTGTTAGTAAAGAAGAGTAGCCCCTTTGTACAGGTACCTTCACTATCTCGAGGGAGCTTGTTGTGTACATTGTGACAGAAAATTGATTACATAGAACCTTTGCAGTCTTCGGTATCCTATGGTGTTACATCTAAGTGACTGTGCCCTCTGATTTCAACTAGTGAGATGATAAAAGGGCCCAAAAATATTCTCAAGTTGGCAGAAATCTACCTTCTTTACACCCCTTTGCACTCACACGGTTTTGCTGAGGTTCTTCCATTTGGAGGTCTATGGGTGTGGAGGGGGAAGATAAATCAGAGTTACAAGAACTCTGGTTCTGTGGGCAACTGATTTGTGATCTCATGGGTCTAACTGAGAGCTGTATTTTTATGAGGTGGTGATTTCTCAGTTCCAATAGCAAGCTGAAATATCTCAGGACCCTCCAGAATTGAACTTATAATAGACTGGCAAAAAAATCTGTTTTCTTTTTTAACTTAAAATTTGAGGTCACTGTTTGAAATTAAGAGATACCATTACTAAACGTATGACCCAGCCTTTGTTCTGCATCGTATTTTTTCCTAGTCACTTATTGTGAATAAGGACAGTAGAACTTACTTTTCGAAGAGAGCAATCGGATTAGTTTTAGCCATATAATTAAATCTTTTGATTGCACTGTTCACACTCACTTAGCTCTATCATTTTCCTTCTGCAACTCATTTCTGTAAAACCCAGTAAAGCAATTTTTTAAACATTCCACCTACATTTTTATAGTGAACTTCTGGTTTAACTCACTACAAATGCAGTACGTCCTTTAGTACCCTCTAGGTTTATGCAACTAACAATAATGTCCAAAGAGTGAATACCAGAGCTGGTGCTGCAAACATTTACCATTGAAAACTTGGAGTCACTTAGGACTTCACTAGTTCATTTATGTTTAAAACCAAATAGCATAGAAAAACAGTGAGGAGAGTTTTAATAATACCATTTTTAAAAATTACTGTAGATTAAGTAATTATTCCCTGAGTAGCTGATTTAAAACAACAATAGCAACAAATTATATGAAATCTGGCCCATTTCACAAGTGGAGTAACTTACTTCATATGGGTGCGAGGGACCTGGCATTTCCATTTCTTCACAGGCTTGAAATGAAAGTGATGTTTTGCAAAGGATATGCATGGATATATCCTTATCCTACTCTAAGGAGGGATGTACAATCTGTGTATACAGTCCTTATTTTCAATTTAATTAGATAACCGTACTTGCCTTAAGGAATGAGTGTTGTTTATAAGAACTATTCTGCATTAGAATATGCATAATTTTTAAAATATGATTACCATTTCTGATGTCGGTACGTCTGAGGCCTTGTTTGTAGCCACTCATGGGTGTACAATTCACATATGAGTAACTCATTTATAAGGGTAACATTGTTGAGCCTCATGGAATATCTGCACCAGGTAATTTTCTGACAGAAACATTTGGATATTTGGGACAGAAAGTTGTGGCATCCTGTTGATGGTGTAGCCAGTAGCTGTCAATGTGCTGTGTAGGCAATTAAGTAGATCATTGCAGTTGCTTGGTATTGGTAGCTGCTGGCTTGACAGTGAGCTGGATAGTCTTGTGCCTAGATCTGAGGTAGAGTCTGGACTCCAGCTGTAGTCAATGGTGATGTAGTCAAGACAGTTGGTAGAGTTTAGGTACGGCATCTTTGACCAAACAGAAGTGTCTTTCAAGATGAGCTGAATCCCTTCCCATTGACTGCAGTGGAAAACAAGGTGTACCTCATTGTAGAAGCACACAATTAGGTGGGGCTGGGTACCTTTACTCTGTGTCTAGTAATAGCTGGTAGAAATGCATATTTCTATCTGTCTTCGGAAAGCAACGCCGCGTTTCCATTCTAATACTGAAAATTAGGAACACAGATGGCTTTGAATTATCAACTACTGCTCCTGGTTGTTAATGCAATATATACAGCATATATAGACAGTACCTGAATTTTGTCTTTGCTAACTTAGATGGATGTATAAGTTTGTACAATGGATTATCACTCTCAAAATAGCTTTAGTGGCTTTTAGAGTACAGGAATTCCTTTATGGTTAGAAAATGTCTCTGTATGAAAGCTTGTTATATATTGCTGGGAGGTATCCATGTTTATACATAGATGTCCTTACCAAAGCATTGCCTTGCCCAAAATAAAGAATCATAACTTGTGATCTGGATTGCCTTACTGATGATTGTTGATACTTTTAAAATATGTTACAGCAACATACTATCACAGGAGATGTTACCTTGAAATGATTGCAAAAGACATGTTCTGTCATTGTCAATGTGGCTATAATGCAACAATAAAGCATGAAGTTCTATATTAGGCTCTTTTTTTCTGTAAGTGTAATGTAAATCAGCAGGGTGTGGGTTTGTGGGGTTTATGGTATTTTATAACATAATGCTACATGACTAATCAACATTTTATAGACAGTGAAATTTATTAGGAAGTTTTATGATACAGTGGATGAGCTGTTTTGGATAATCCAGTCTCATTTAAAATAACAGCTAGTTGCTACCAGCTAAAAGGCAAGTTGCTGGTATCCACTATGAAATTGGAGATTCGTCATTTTATCTTGGCAAAGCTAGAGAATCTAGTAAGGGAATCTGGTAAGGGAAATTAAATTTAGCATTTCCATTGCTTTTCAAGTTTTAATTTTTCAGAAGAAGAAAGTACTGTAATCAGAAGAGGTGGCAAGCTTCTCTTAAAATTGCAGTTAACATTACATGTTGTGTGCCATAATGCAGGTGATTCATGGAAGAGTTTAAATAAATGGCTGCAGTGTTTCTGGCAGCTTTTTGATACTTTGGGCATTCTGTATTTAGTATATATGTAGTAAGTATGTAATCCAACAAATATACATCATACAGTGCAGATATGATAGATTTACTGCCCTGGGACAATTGAAATTTTACATCCTTAGATTCTGCATTCACATAATGATGTGCTGCATTTTTTAATAAAATACCTTTCTTCATTAAGTTTTGGGGACAATATACGTGCCTGGCATCTGCCCTGCTGCTGATGGAGTTGTCAATAGTTGATCTGTGTCCTTGTTATCAGCAGTATGGCAAATGTTGCTAGTAATCAGAAATTATTTACTTCTAGTATGGTTTACCTTTTTGTCATCAGATGTCTTGAAATATATGTCTGGTAACTTTATCTGTGGTAGTATGATCACTACATGCTCCTGGCTGTTTAACAAAAATATTCATCGCAATCTGTTTCATACAAAGAGCATGAATTGGACATACATTTTTGTCCCTTTGGGATAACTTTATTTTGGATACTCAGCATCTTCACGGAGGAGGGAGGTGTGGGTTTATAAACTGCTTCTCCTGTTCCTGTCAGATTTAGGTATATCAAGCTTAAAGTGAAATTTACGTCTAAGTCAATGCCTTTAACTATAGCATTAAGATATGTTAATTGTATTTTAGAAAATGTGAGGATATCACTAAGGGTGCAATTACTTTTATAGCAGGAAGAGATGTTGCTGGTTAGATGCTGCAATGATATAAAGAATTAAGAAGATAAATCTCTGTTCTAGTTGAATTTCTTTGCACACAAACCTCCTCCCTCACAAGACAAACACTTAAATTTAACTTCTTACTGCTAACATTATCTTCTGTGTCAGTAAAAGAGGAATCTGGGTCATAGTGACTGGAGGAGCCTTGAGAAGAAAGTGAGTCGCATCTACAATGATAAATCTTCATGAGACTTCTTCAAGAGGTGGGTAAAGTAGATCTGTTGTAGCTGTAGCCTTTGTTGAGTGCTGTGCATGATTGTATTTGTATAATTAGTAAAGAGTAACTGCAAAGCTGATTTGCTTCCCTAAAGAATTCTTTTATTTTTTCCTCAAAAATTCTCTATTACATCTCTGACGTGCATGCTTTTTTTTTTTTAAATGAAAGTGGAGGTTTTTATTTTGCTTGTTGCTGTGTTCTCCAGTTTCCTTCAAGAACATGTCTTTACTGGTTTTCCTCATTCCCTGTCAGAGAAAAGATTTTATCTAGTGTGTACTATTTTTTGTGTCTTTTCATAAAGTGGCAGCACTAGTGTTTAGATAAGAAACCTGAGAGGGGAGGTGGAATGCGTTGTATTTGGCAAAAGCACTCCATGAATGAAGGAGTCAGTTCTGCTGCATAGACTTTCCCTTCCTGTCAGGATGCTTATCAGAAGTGAGAACAAGAATACAGTAGCATTTTCTAGGAATGTAATTTATTACTGCTTGGAGCTGACGAGCATGCATGGATACTGATGATTTTTTTTGCAAAACACGCTCCCAGCACTACCAGGAACAACACTGAAACACAGGCGCTAAAGCCATTGCAAGCATAGATGTTGCAAATGTCCTTGAAAGAAGCCCTATAATATAATCTCTGCTGCCCAGCTTTCGTTAGATGTATTTTTAGAAAACAGGAGTGGCTGATACTCTGTAGGTCACTTGTGGCTTTAGAAAAAGAAAAGCATTTGTAATCCACAGTGATTTTAAGGACTGTAAAAATTGTTTAGCTGTTAACGAGCTGTGAGCACTCGATAGCTGACAGCAAGACACATGTATCACCTTGGGTGCATTCTCACATTCTTGTGACAAGCTGGTTCAGCAAAACGTTTTTAATCCCTCGTTCTGGCTGGCAAAGAAGGGAGATATTATGCAGGTAGGTAAAGTAACTTTTTACAGGCTAGTTTTCGTGCCAGTGGATGTCAGATACCATGTTAAAAAGGATAATGACATAGCTTACTTACAGAGGAGCAAATGAACTGGGTTCCTTCTTAAACCAGAAGTGCGTCTTGAAATACAAATCAGTGGATTTAGTTAAAATGAAACCCAAAAGTTAGCTACTAATCTCTGCATGCTCCCAGCAGCTGGAATAACTAGTATGTCATCATGTTTCAGAGGTGGCTGGAATCAGAAATGTTCAACGCCTTTCTGAGTAAAGTTGCACCACCGTGCTATGTTTGGGTCTGAAGAAAGAAGCGTCAGTTTTCTTCTTGTTTTATACTTACTTGTGAACCCGCTGTATTTACCTGAAAACTTTGCTTAGTGTTTTTTTAAAAAGGCCTTTTTTTCTGAAGTTATGCGCACCTAATCTTAGGCTTTGTTTCATTTTTGCAAGTGATGAATCACACTGTGGTGAGGGTTAACCTTCCACTTGTTTGAGTTCTACTAACCTCATGGTTAATTTCATTTTAAAAGCTGTTCTAATCCCTGATTGTTTCAGTGAATTCAGAGCAGATTTTCATGAACAGGAGCCATGGACAGTGGGTTCCTCCTAAGAGACTCCTAATGCTGATTGAGGTCGAGTACAGGGAGAGCCCACAGAAACGGTTCACAGGAAAGGGAAGAAGGTTACCCTTCAGCTGCCAGTAAAGGCCCAGAAGGTGGGGAACAGTAGTCCTGAGCCAGCAGGACACAGCAGACAAACAGACCTCATCATTTTCATCTCCCGCTGTTGTCCTGGTGCCTGGTATTGAAGTATCATAGAAGCAAGGGCTAAGTGGAACTCTGGTTCTTAGCTCTAAGCTGCTGCTCCCAGCAGGTCTGTCCCCAGCAGCAGAGTGGGTCAGCTGGCTCTGTAATGTGCTTGTGGGGACTTTGAGAAAATTAAAGGTCTTGCAGCTTTGTCTCTTGATGACCAGCAGACTGGGGCACATGGTGGTGTAATGTTGCACATTTCATTTTAGGTTTTGATGTATTTTAATCTACAGTGAATAGCAACTGTGACTAAAGCAGCAAACCCTCAAGTATTAAAACTAGAATAGTAAGTGGATCAGCAAAGAAATTGATGCAGTTGTGCTCTGTAAAACTGTTGTTAGAAGATGAAGAGAGAAAAAGAACTGAGCTATCATCTCTTTTCAGAACTGGATACTGACCATTTCTTACGTTGCTCAATGACCTCAATTTCCACTGCCTAATTATATAATGAAAGTAAGGTTCATTGATTTGTAAATCTACATGTCCTTGAATCGTTTTGCATGGGAAAGACCTTTGAATGAGGAAGATTTGAAAATGCAAACATATTTTAACAAACTTCTGGTTCTTGTAACCTACAAAATTTAGTATAAAGAAATATATATCATCTCTCTTGGCTGCAAAAGCCAGCACATGGTGTATGCGTATCTAAGATGTGGAACTGAGAGATATTCTTGTTGAACTGAGACCTAATTAATATTCTAGTATGTGTGTACCTAGAAAGAGAGAGAAGAGTCAATTTTAGAATCTAAAATCTAATATTTTATTCATCTCAGAGGCATTAAGCAGCATAAGATCAGATTCCCTGGAACACACAGTTTGTGAAAACACCTTTCACGTCCTTTTGCAGGTAGCTTTTCACTGTGTTTTCCTCGCTGTCGTGCACAGCGTGTGTCTCTGATGGTCTATCCTTTGCAACAGGTAAGACTTTGTTCAGTGGGAGCAGGTTAAAAGGAGGAATCTTAAAAGGCAGGATCTATATCTTAAAAGTAAAGAAAATGTCACCAACAGCATCTAAGCAGATCTAAGTAGGGACCTCCAGACATCTCTCTTCTCAGACAATGTAGGGTTTATTAGCCTGAAAAATGGTAGACGAGAAGGCTTGTGGGCTGATCCTTTGCTTTATTATATTTATTTCATATTTATTTAAATATATATTTATTTATTTTATTTTCTTCATTATGACAGTGGTGAGACACTGGAACGGGTTGTCCAGGGAAGCTGTGGCTGCCCCATCCCTGGAGGTGTTCAAGGCCAGGTTGGATGGGGCCTTGGACAGCCTGATCTAGTGGAATGTGTCCCTGCCCATGGCAGGGGGGTTGGAAATAGATGATCTTTAAGGTCCCTTCCAACCCAAACTAGGCTATGATTCTATGACTGAGTTGTCTTCGTGGATCTCAGTGTTAGATGACTTTGTCCCATCTTCAGTCTGCGGCTTGGTGGCTGCTAAACTACTTTTTTAACATTGGTTTCTGAACATTTTGCTGACACCCAAATGTGTTGTAAAGTTCTGGTTTGAGGGAGTGAAATGAAATTTGTCATGCCAAGTATGAGCCCAGCCTGTCATTGTGTAGATCCCATGATTTCAAAAGTAGGGCACTGGGATTCAGTAGAACTCCTTGGAAGAAGGACCACCTGTCTATGCAGTGCTTCTTGCTGGAATAGCAAGTTTAAACAAAAGGATAGTATGAGTGAAAACCCAAGTTGTTCTGAAAACAATTGAACAGAATGCTGTGGGGTAGATGAGATTACTAGATAGGAGGTTAAAAATTCACTATTATAACACACAGGTGTGCATGTATATCTTTACATATACTTGTATAAACCAGTATTATCTGATTTTAATAACACAGGGAAAATGCCATAGTTTTGCAATTCCTAATAAACAAATGTACAATATGTCTCGGCAGAAACAAACATAAGTCCTACCAGAGCCACTCTTTAAGGAATGATATAAACCACATTCTAATTTACAAAAAGCATTCCCAGGGTTACTGCTCTACAGTAACTCTCTCTTCTCACCTTTACTTACGTATTGCTTTGCGTATAATCAAACAACACTGCAAAGTAATTGGCGACCTGCTCAGGCAGGAGATACTATTGAGATGATTATATAGTCAGAATCAAGCAGGAACTTTATTCTTGATATATTGTCCTTTATGTGTTGAAAATACAAATGTTTATGTGGCTGTTTGTAAGGAGCTGAGAATATAGAGTGAAAAGATAAAAGCACAGCACTTCAGCAAGAAGAGATATACCAATTACCATGAGAAGCAATTCTAAATAGCATTAATGACCTAGCACTAGTAGTCTGAAAGGTGTCTAAATAAAGATGGCACCTTTGTGTTTATTATAGGCCACTGCATTTTGATAGCTTATAATATGTACTCAAGGTAAAATGCTAGACCTGATGTAAATGGAGAATATTACTTTGAGGGCATTATGGTTCTAATGGGTAATATAACCTCCAGGAAACGAATATGAGCCCTGTGTATTTTCAGCCATATTTTCTGACATTAATAACAATAGAGCTGAAGACTTTTTGCTTCCCATCAGTTGTGCAGCAAGAGCTCTTCAAGTATAAAAGGAGAGGTGAACTTGTTTTTACTCTGCAAACTTAACAGAAATGCTTATTAAGAACAAATCATCGATCCCAGTGCCGCTTGCTGGCAGCAGCTGTTGGAGTTGGTTGGTGCATCACTTTGTGATCAATGCAGGTTTGGGTGTGACTTTCTCTGGCTTCACAGCCTTTCCCATCACCACCAACAAGGGAGAAAAGGTAGAGAGACAGAGAGAGAAAGATTCTGCAAAAACATTGGGTAGGAGGGAGGACTCAACTTGTGAGCAAAACCTGTTGGACCTCGAGTCCCTCAGGGGCAGCAATGTATATAACACATAGACCTGTCTTGTCTGCTGGCACCTCACCTCCTAGCACTGCTGCTCTCAAGGACAGGCTGCAATGCCATGCTGGGGCCCGAGGCCCACATGTGCCTTGCAAACTACCTGTTTGAGTTTGAGAGAGTGTCTGGGACTGGTTTGTGGTGGGCTGGGCTTCTTAGAGGTGAACTTGTCCAGATGTGGGGAGGTGTCTAAAAGCAGCAGCTGGGAGAGCATCCAGGGGAGACACCTCAAGCTGAATGTCCATCTTTTCACTCCCTAAAGCTGCCGTTGAATGCTGAGAGTTAGGTAGGCATTTTCAGTGGATTCACTGCGGAATGGCTTAGCAGACAAACAAGATGATGTTAACAAAAGATCATGGTAGCAGATAGGCTCATCTAACCTTGATATTTTAAAGAGGGAAATGCTACAGCCTTCTTGGAAATGCACCCTGGAAATGCAATTCAGAAAAGAAGTGAATGCAGCTCACATTATTAATCAGGACTACTTTGCCAATGGCACTTGGAATAAGCAAATCATAAGCATACAAACTGTGGATCCACCACCTGCGACAGTGAGAAATACAGGCATGAGTGCCTAGCAGCTTTCACTTGTCTGGCCCCATCATTTCTATAAGCACAGATCCCATCATTTGCTCTCTTCCCTTCCACTCTTGTGGGAGGGGTACCCACACTGTCTTGCACAGTGATGCCTGTCTGTCAAGCCTTCTGGTGATCCCTGTCTCAAACTCCTCCGTCCTGCTTCCCTGGAGCTGTGCTCCTGGAAGGAGCTGAGCACACCCTGGATCATTGCTGTTGGCATCTCAGATGAGAGCCTCTTGGCAAGGGGAGAAACAGTAGAGCTGAAAAGGTGTCTTTGGGTGGCACAGCAATTTCCCCTAGGGTCAGACGAAATGGGAGAATCCAGACATGAGTGCCAACAAAGCCTAGAAGAGCTTGTGAACTATCAGAGTTTGAGTGTTCTTGACAGCTTTGTGAATTAGAGGTGAGTATACCCATGTTTTTCTCTCTCAGTCACTTAAACGAATGATGCAGTGGACAGCCCTTAATCTTAGTCAGAGACCAGCATAGGAGACCAGAATGTGATCTTTGTACCCCTACTTGGTGAGGATCTCTGAGGGTTAGACCCAAATGCTATAGAGGTAGGAGTCTGGAGGGCCACTGCCAGGGCCACTTCAGACACTGTCTTGCATCGCCTTTAGGACTCAGGCAGTTCAGAGAATCCCAGCACATGGGGAGTTTCTGGTGAGCAGCAGCATCCAACCATGAGCTGCTTTTCTTCAGGAGAGTCTGTGAAGGCTTGTTGCTGGTGAGCAGCTGACAGGAGAGGGGAACGAGGGTGTTGTTCTAGACCACAGGATATGTTATGAGTTTGCACCAAATATAAAATATATGAGCTTAGACGCTACATGTGACTGCATCTGCTGGTGATGCTTACAAGTAACTGAAAGCACACATGGAGTCCCTCAATAAGCAGATTTTACTGCAATACCCACAGCATGGTAGTTTGAATATGGACTCAGATTTTAAGGGATATGGATTTCTAGCCTACTTCACCTTTTGTTATGCACCAGTGAAATGCATGTAGGTAGTGTTACAATTTAATACAGTTTTCCTGTGGAAAGGCCTTTAAATAGCTACATGCTCTGCCAGCATCTCAGCATTGACTGCCTAAGTAGATTCTTTCTCAAAGGAAAACACCAATACAATTGAAATTAACAGAAACACTTTGTAAGGAATCCTAGGAAAGGTAGGAGTAGCTCCCAGAGGATTTTGTAAATGCAGACCTAGATGCAGAGGTCTGGTTGCTGCATGATGCTGAAGATTTCCCTCTCCCTCTCCTTACTACTAATATGGTTTTCTTCATGCCATCTTGAAAATGTGAGCAGTGTAACCAGTGCATTGATATACACGTTTGCAGGTTGCCTGAAACAGTCTCTAAGAAAAAAAGTATTCTATGTGTATCTCAATGGGATTGTTGGCTTCAAAACACTTACTTCGCAGTTGGCAGCATCATTAAAACCGAATCTGAAGCCAGCGTGAAACTTCATATCAAAATAAGATATCTGACTACTGTATCAGCTGGAGTATTTATTTTTATATTTAGTTCAATGACTTTGTATGAATCAAAGGGCTGCCTGTGACAGGGTTCGGGCTCAGCTGGCTGTAGCATCCCCAGTACCTTAGTTTATCACTTTCTGCTTCATCCTCACTCTTTCTTGGTGCCTAGAAAGTCTTTACAATCTCCTCCAAACATCACTTGCCTTAGCTACATTTCTGGACAAGCTCAAAGGAACTGAGACAAGCTGATGCTTGAACAATGTGCAGCCTGTTTAAAAAGCACTCTTGCCCAGACTAGAAGTAGTAAAATATCTGCTATTCTCCTAATGCCTTACCAATGTGCAATCAGAGCATCTCATGCTTGTTTCACAAGCTGTGTTATCGCATGGTTGGGTTGGGTTTGATAACTGTGACTTGAAGGAAGTGCTGCTTTCTTCTGCACTTCCTTGGGGGCTAGAAATCCAAAGGCTCTTTTGGGTGGGAGAAAACCCACAATTCCGTAAGAAGAGTTGCACTCCTATGTTAATGTGATTTTAAAAATAATTCTGATGGGAGATTTTCACCATTAAATCAGAACTTGGCTTTGTTTGACTTGCTGTTGCTGCTGCTGAGGTGCTGCCGCTGCCTCTCCCTTCTTCCTTCTCCTGCTCCAGCTTTAAATTCCTTTTTAATGTTGCTCCCTGATATGTCTCCTCAGCTGGCGCAAGGCCTTTGGAAGAGCCCACTTAATGGGAAATGGCAACACAGGGATTTAATGGCATTTAGGCTGCACAGACCTGACTTTCGCTTTCATAACTTCATAAGTCTGCTGACTAGCTCACTGGAATCTCCAAAAGCTGCAGCTATTCAGAAAAGTATGATGGTGGTATATGATGCAAAACTTTTTTTAGTCTTGCATTTCTAGGCAAAGCTTTCAGTGTACTTTTTGCTATACAGCAAATACTCTTTCACCTAAGGAAGGTACTTCATGAGAAGAGCAGGCCAAAGATACTAGCGGCCTCCTCTTTCTCTGAGAGAACTATTTCCTTTTCTTTCGTGGGTTTTGAAGGGTGATACCCTTAATGGTATCTAACTATACTTGGCTGAACGTGTGAGCGCTCTTGCACTTTTGTTTCTTCAGAAGCTGTAAGAGTTCAGCCACCCTCCAGCAATGGGCAGCTGATGATCTGGATGTGTCTGGCCCCACAATCACTTGACACCTGCAGACCATCATCAGGATCACCCAAGGCTCCACTTTGGCCCTTGCTGCCCAGACTGCCTCTATTATCTGTAAAGAACTTCACATGGTTCCCAAAGCCAGTAGATAACATATGCCCTCTTTGCTTGATAAACATAGTTTTCACAATATGGTTTTGGTTTTATGGGTTTTCCCACACATCCTTTTCCCTCAAAACCTGATAAACAAGAGCTGCCCTTATGAGTTAACTTGGGATTTAGGAAAATATTCCTGTATAACTGACGGGGAAACTGAGGCACAGCAGAAACAAGCAAGACTGGAACACTCAATCCAGCATGTGTCAACACAGGCACAGCTGCAGCTTTGATGCCTCTGGAAATACCTGGTGATGTTGTCTTTCATCTGTTTCCTTTCTGTCATCCATCCTCACATTCTCTTCACTTTTGTCGTATCCTAGCTGACCGGTGTACAACAGTCACATTGCTCTTCACAATGGCCTCCTTTTATTGCTTTTTCAATTTATTGAAATAATAACAATTCTGAGAAAATGCCACTCAATATCCTAAAAGAAGAGTGTCCTGGGATGATGGGCTTAGGAGGGGAAGAACCAGAATTTCCCTACCATGTTTGTAGATTTTGTCTGCCGTGTAAATATATTTTCTGTGGGCTTTTTCCTATACAGGTAGATACATCCTGAATCTGAGACTTTTTTAGTGACTAAAAACAACAACAGTTATGGATGCCCTCTACAACTGGCAATTGGCGAGCAGACATGGAGATGAAGAAGGAATAGAGATCTCCAAGCCAGCCCCAAGCTTACTGTCTGGGAGGTGGGTTGTTTGTCTGCAGTGCATGATTAAATCCCACATTTGGCTTTTGTACGAGCTGTTTTGTAGGAGGCAGCCTTGGGAAGACCTACAGACAGGGAATTACTATAATCCAACCTAGATGTCATAAAAGCATGGATTAATATTTCATCTTCCGCCTCCGACTGTTGTCAGGCTCACTTTGTTCCTCAGTTGGGGCTGCGATCCTCAAAAGAGCCTTGAATTAAAGATTAAGCCAGTGTTTTACTTGGCAGAAAGAGAGCGGTTCTCTGTAGAGGATGTTGACAATGCAGTTCTTACCCAGTGCTGCACGCAGGGATTTAAAATTTCCCCATTTCCAAATGATAGAGCGAAGCTGGAGCATGGTGCTAGGGACTGTGTGAGGGGAAGGGTCTCTGGTAGTTGCAAGTCACATTAATGAAAGTGAGACTGGTAACTAGCTGAAGGTGAGCAAGAGACACTGAAGTGCTTCAGGAGATGTCATTGACTCTGCTGTGTATGAGAGAGCTCATCAACAACAAGCTGTCAAAGAAATACAAATACTTTACTGTGCTGTTGGAAAAATGAAAGCTGCAAGGAAACCAGAACGGGCAGAGCCTTCCCCCAGGTCACGGATACAGCTCTCTGCCCAGTGGTAGGTCCACCCTATCTATTGAAAAACAAACAAGTTAAGCTGCCACAACTCTCTGGGTGGAAACTCTGATTTCAGGATGAATGATTTATCTTGCTCTAGTCTCAAGCCAGATCTGAGCGATTTAAACAAGTGAATGTTAGCCTGATTAAAACCAACCAAAGAGGTGTACAATTGTTCGGTTTAACTTTGCAGTTAAAACAGTACAACAGCTTTTTTATTTCTAGTTTGGTTTTAGATGCAGATAAGATCTTGCCATGATACCTGGGTATTTCTTTTTTGGACAGATGACATGCAGTTTAATTCCAGCATTTTATCTGTTACTTTCTCTGAACACAATAGCTTTGTTAGTTATGGAAATCCTAAGGCAGTTCAGGATATTTAAGTTTCATAAATGGGCAAGTGATTACCCTAGAGTGTGGAAAACTGGGTTTGAGCGTACAACCAAAACTGGAGCCCATAAGTCACTGTGACTGAGGTGAGCACTGGTACACAACAAAGCCTTGTTCCTATAGCTCAGCTGAGTTTCTTCTAGGCACAGACTCTCAGGAGCCCTGGTGCAGGAAATCCTGTGTAAGCCAAATAAGGCTCTTGCAGAAGGCTGCCTCACAGCGGCATGTTCTGCTCAGGAACATAATAGAAAGGTTAATATGAAAAATATAAAGAATAAAACCTGCAGACTTCACAAACCACAAGTGAAAAAAGACCAGGTAAACATCCTCAAAGTCTTTTTTTTTAAGAGAGCATGTTAGTAAAATTTTAGTTTTCAAAACAAATTTTCAAGGGCAAACCAAATAAAAATTCATTTGACCAGTCTATTCAGTTCTATTGTTCACTGAACTAGTATTGTTTTATTTCACTGACAACAATACATTTCAGGAGGCTGAGACTGCAGCTTTTGGAAAAGGATATCAGGTGGTCAGCGTGATCACTTACGAGACCACATAGATATTTTCTTGAGGAAATCATGAGTGACAATTATTCCACTACACTTCCCTGGGAAAGCAGCCAAACTGACAATACAGCACGTCTGCTTTCAACACAACTGAGCCAGTATATTCTTTTGAAAAGCTTTTTCACCTTGGTTTGGAACAGAACTTTTAGTTGGACCGCTACTTAGTAGCATTGGTTATTGATTTGTGCAGCCTGGACCTGAACAGGCTGGACCGCTGGGCTGAGACCAACGGCATGAGGTTTAACAAGGCCAAATGCCGGGTCCTGCACTTGGGGCACAACAACCCTAAGCAGAGGTACAAACTAGGAGAGACCTGGCTGGAAAGCTGCCAGGAGGAGAAGGACCTGGGGGTGTTGGTTGACAACTGACTGAACATGAGCCAGCAGTGTGCCCAGGTGGCCAAAAAGGCCAATGACGTCTTGGCTTGTATCAGGAACGGCGTGACCAGCAGGTCCAGGGAGGTTATTCTCCCTCTGTACTCGGCACTGGTGAGACCGCTCCTCGAGTACTGTGTTCAGTTCTGGGCCCCTCACCACAAGAAGGATGTTGAGGCTCTGGAGCGAGTCCAGAGAAGGGTAACAAAGCTGGTGAAGGGGCTGGAGAACAAATCTTATGAGGAACGACTGAGAGAGCTGGGGTTGTTTAGCCTGGAGAAGAGGAGGCTGAGGGGAGACCTTATTACTCTCTACAACTACCTGAAGGGAGGTTGTGGAGAGGAGGGAGCTGGCCTCTTCTCCCAAGTGACAGGGGACAGGATGAGAGGGAATGGCCTCAAGCTCCACCAGGGGAGATTTAGGCTTGAGGTCAGGAAAAAGTTCTTCACGGAGAGGGTGGTTAGGCATTGGAACGGTTTGCCCAGGGAGGTGGTTGAGTCACCGTCCCTGGAGGTGTTTAATGTTAGGGTAGACGAGGTGCTTAGGAGCATGATTTAGGGATTGGTGGGAATGGTTGGACTCGACGATCCAGTGGGTCTCTTCCAACCTGATTATTCTGTGATTAACACTGTCACATGCTAACACTGAGCATCCCCATTGTGTCAGCTTCTGCAAGAAGGTGGCTCCAGTATAATGTCAGCAAGCATGAGGAAACCTTAGTTCCTGTTGCTAGATGTACTTGGAAAGTAAATATTTTGTCACCTTTTTCAGTAGAAGGCTGTGTATAGATACTCAGAAAGCATCTTTGGTGCTGCTGTGCCCTGAGCAGGTTTCTATTACTACAGCATCAAAAGTAAAACTATCATACACACGCACATGATCACATGCAACAGAGGTCTCTGAGCAGTCCCTGTGCCACTTTCTTGATTCTCATTTACTAGAGTTCTCTGTTGATCACTGCTTTATGAGAAATCACTGAATGCATTCAGGGTGGTGTCTGTGAGCATGGGTTTCACACATGTGCCTCTTGAGGGTTTGAGCTTATTCTTGATTTGTTTAGGGGGAAGGTCTTGGAAAAAGTAGCAAAATGTCATTCGTAACAGGAAGGGGAAAAAGGAACCACCTGAACCCATTTTCCCAACCTCTTCTGTTTTCCCAGGAGCGGACTGAGAGAGCAGCATTTAGCCCACTAAATATCCACAAACCTCTGCACAGTTTTATACACATAAAAGAATGTTACAAACATTGTAAATTCAAATGTGGCAAGAGAAGTGCCAAATTTAAACCTGACTAAGCAAAATGCATAATAACTTTAATTACCCTGTGAAGTACAATTTTTCACAGAATCCCCTGCCTCTTCCCATGCAAGTGCTCCATAGTGTTCAGTGGAAAGACAGCTGGTCTGTTTTCTCCTTGTAGCCTCTGTATTATACCCCAAACAATTTGTTCCTCTTACAGTGCAATTATTCAATGCCAGCTTGCTTAGCTGCAGTCATCATTTACATATTGGAGAGTGTCACATTATCACTGGGAGGTGAAAGGCTTTTTATATATGTATATTTTATAAATTTCTAAACATATAAGAATACATATATGTTATACATATATATACACACACAAATAGATGGCATTTATTACTTTATGTATGTGTTCCTGTGTTACCATTAGATCATAGAATCATAGAATAACCAGGTTGGAAGAGACCCACTGGATCATCAAGTCCAGCCATTCCTATCAAACACTGAACCATGCCCCTCAGCACCTCGTCCACCCATCCATTAAACACCTCCAGGGAAGGTGACTCAACCACCTCCCTGGGCAGCCTCTGCCAGTGCATAATTACCCCTTCTGTGAAAAATTTTTTCCTAATGTCCAGCCTAAATCTCCCCTGGTGGAGCTTGAGGCCATTTCCTCTCATCCTGTCCCCTGTCACTTGGGAGAAGAGGCCAACTCCTGTCTACAACCTCCCCTCAGGTAATTATAGAGCAATGAGGTCTCCTCTCAGCCTCCTCTTCTCCAGGCTAAACACCCCCAGCTCTCTCAGTCGCTCCTCATAAGGCCTGTTCTCCAGCCCCTTCACCAGCTTCGTTGCTCTTCTCTGGACTCGCTCCAGAGCCTCAACATCCTTCTTGTGGTGAGGGGCCCAGAACTGAACACAGGATTCAAGGAGCAGTCTCACCAGTGCCAAGTACAGAGGGAGAATAACCTCCCTGGACCTGCTGGTCATGCCGTTTCAGATACAAGCCAAGATGCCATTGGCCTTCTTGGCCACCTGGGCACACTGCTGGCTCATGTTCAGTCACTGTCAACCAACACCCCCAGGTCCTTCTCCTCCAGGCAGCTTTCTAGACAGACTTCTCCTAGTCTGTAGCACTGCACAGGGCTGTTGTGCCCCAAGTGCTAGTTTTATAAGTATGGTTTAATTTAATATTGTGTATAATTAATGTAACTTAATTATATAAGTATTTTATAGGTAGAGAAATTATTTGAGGCATCCAACTTGCCAAGTCTGGGATGTCCTTATTCAGCATTACAGAACACATCTTGGTCTAAGCATGGCTCTGGCTGGCATTATTTTTGCTTCTTAGTGGTCAGCAGCTCCACAGCCAAAGTAAAAAAGGATCCAGAGCTTATGAGATTTTTTTTCCTTAAATGCTATATCTGTCTATACATAGGAATTCTCCAGGCAGAGAAAAATTCCTGTTCTCCAAAGCAAGATGAGTTGGCCTTACTCATTTGCCATACATCATTCTCCAGAACTCCTTTGTGATACCATGACAACCTGTGATACCTTTGGAGGTATCTAGGAATACATTACATTTTTTGCTTACTTGGATGACTCAAGAGTTTGTGGTCAGAGACATTTCAAACACTATGTATTTCATTGTAATTTACCTTTCTGCTTCCTTGAGGTTGGATTTCCCAACCTGGCTTTCCCTGGAAATAATCCCCTCTTTGCTTTGTGCAAGCAATAAAGGTGTTGTCAGAGAAATAGTACCTGAGGATGATGAGCACTTCTTTTTTTTTTCCCCATTTGGCTAGAGAAATAGTGTTCCCAGGATCATCAGACGAACAACCTTTACAGCTCCTGAGGGGATAATACAGTCAAAGTGAGCTGACACAGCACTATCCCAGTGTGAGTTATACAGTGGAAACGGCTTATTTCTGATGAAGCCTTTACTTTACAGCATATCTGAAGCAATGGTTTGTGCTTACCACTCTAGAACTGATGTCTTGGGCTCCTTATTACCAGAGAGGAGCAATTTTTTGCTTGACGTCTCCTATTTTGGTCAAACTGATTTCAGGTTTTCATGGTTTGATCTAGGTGTATCCTCCATACAGTCTGCACCACGCTGCGGGCTGCCTCTGGTTCTCCAGCTCCTTCAGCCAGCATTATTTCTCCAAGGGGCAGACCTGCGTATCTTGAACATTTTTAGCCCGGGTACAGAGTGTAACCTAAGTAATGTTTCTTGTTATTTGATACTATTCTGATTTTGTGCTCATCTTAACTCATAACATTGTGGAAGATAGGATGCTCTACAGTCTAGTGAGGATCCCTGGTGGCCAACCTGCTAGAAGACAGGTTTATTTGATGTTCTTATTTTCAAGATGCTGTTGGAGACATTTTCCTAACCTCAGATCAAGTCATTTACAACTCTGTCCAAAGTCATTGATAAGTAAAAAGCTTCAAAAGAAAATGCTGAGAAACTGGATTTGCTAGTTGTTTTCACCAATCACTTGTAAGAACTTTGCAAGGTTACCTTGCATTCAGGAAGATGTGCAAAGGTGTAGAGAACGGCTGCTCAAAACTACTAGGACAGCTAATTTCCAAAAATGGAGAAGATACTGAAAGAGGCTCATATTGAATCACTTTTGGTTAAAAATAATATATTTCTTTGCAGACCAGAGCAAGCCTTTATGGCTGCTTTTAACTCTTGTCTACATTATAGTCATAAAAAATTGGGTCAAAAGACCAATCTTGCTTTAAATTGGAGACATACATATTTTCTTTTCCCCTCACTACCTCCATTACTTCTTGCCCACTCCTTCAGGACTTACCTCTGCCCACTGTTATCTCTGATAGCATGAGTTTAGCAGTTTTCAGTGATTTGGAATTCAATGACTGAGTTGCAAAATTTACTACAGGGAGAGTCTGCAAAACTGCCAGTCCAGTTTTTGCTTGCCTCAGGAAGATGACTGGCTGGCTGCTCAGCTGCTCTCTCAGCTGAATACACTCTGGGTGAGTAATTATCTAAGTAATGAAGAGGCTCTTTAAATGACCCAAATGACTGTATGGATTTGTAATTCTACCTGTGATCATTTAAAAGGAAGAAAAATGTGAAGCTAATTCCCATTTCTTATAATCTTTGTGCCCTACTTTATGGCTGAGCAGCTCTGTTGCAGGTGCTTGTTCAATCATTCCAAAGAGGGCTCAAAGGACGCAGCAGGGGGCAAAGGGTCCTGTAATTTTCCTGAATATCTGCGAACTAGTCCAAGCCCTTATTCTTAGGGTTCGGAAGAGTGACAAATACCTGTAGGAGAGTGTCACCTCTGTGTTTCACATAACTAGATATTTTCTGGAGCTGCCTAACCTGTGCCAGGGAGCTTTTCCTGGCTGATTTAGGCACTGGCTGAGCCACTTGGCAGCGTGCTGGCTCTCAGCAAGACCATTTCACCCCTTCCCTTCCCTGTTCCCCTGTACTGGCTCCAGTGATTTTGTCTAGCTCATTAAATTGGCAGAATCCTAATCCAACAAAATGGCAGGTTTGCTGGAGGCAAGCAGGAATGCACAGGCAAGAGAGAGGGACACGACTGCCCTTGTCTTGCAGCCTCCAGGTACCTAACAAAACTGTGTTCTGTTATGAGGCACAATGAGCAAACCTAGTAAAACCAGGCTGCATCACATGAATTACAGAAAAAAAAGGCTTCAATTCAGACCATCTGCAAACCAGCATATCCTGCTTATTGGGTCCTAATTTCTGTCACAGCTTTTGGAAGTTTCCTGCTGAAATGTACATGTTTAAAAAAGAAATGCCCTCAAAGAATGTGGTGTATCTGTATGCCATTTTTCTATTCAGAGCATTTTTTTTTTACCAGCTGCTCTGTCCCTTAATAGGACAGCATGATCACTCAGGACTATCAAGAACATTTCCAGAAAAATGCACTCAATGAAGAGGCCCAATGAATATTTTTGTCAAGGCTTAAGGAACAGTTTTATTGGCAGAAAAAAAAATGCCAAATCACACATGGTGACACAGAGAACCAGTTATGTATAATTCTGTGTCCTTGCCTGAAAACCTTCCATGGTGTCAGTAGTCTCTTCCTTGGGACACCATTTCTCTCCGGAGATAACAGCACAGTATCACGTCACTCTACATCAGGAAGCGCTTGAGATTTCACTTTCCACCATCACTATATTAAATCCTGTTGCTTATTGCAGAAGTGAGTCAGCCCACTGCGCTGGGTGTTCCTCTGTGAGCGAGCATCAGATGGTGAGAGGCTGGCTACTGTGCCAGAGCTCCCAGGGTACCAAGATAAGCAACGGCCATGGAGGCAGGTACAGCCCGTGCTCCAGTCTCATGCTAGGGAGCATTGTTCCCACTAGTATGCTGGCCTGCAGCCTGACATCAAAGGCAGACAGAAACCCTTCCTCTGGCCTAGGAATGTGTCCCCTTTCCCTCTGTGGGAGCACCCTCCTGTAGCAGTACCTCCACCTTCCCTGAGTGGATCCAGGGCGGGGCTGATTCTTAGGAGGCAAACTGTGCTGCCTGAGTGACCAGGAGCAGTCTGAAGTACAGCTGGGATCACTTGGCATATCACAATTACAGATCCCTCAGAGAAAACAAAACAAAACCCACCAAAACATAAACCAAACCACTCTTTGCTGAAATCCAACAGAAATCAAATCCTTGGTGGCAGCAGCTCAAGGAGAATGGATGGCTAGAAGGGAGACAAACTTGCCTCCTCCCCAGCTACGGTCCATATCCCACAGATTTCCAGAAGTATGTTTTGCAGGAGCCCTGCCCACTGCAACCTAAAAGCAAGTAAGAGACACAGCACTTTGGGTGGAGATAGTGGTGAAGAGGGAGGGGTAAGATGGTAGGGGGTAGAGAGGCAGCTGGGAGGAAGGCAATGAGGAGGCAGAAACCTGTGCCTGCATTTCACAACCTAACAAGTGCCAGATGCACAAGAGGCAGCCGTCCTGCCTGTAATGACACCAGCCGACTGCCTGCTTGCAGCAGAGCAGTGTGGCAGGAGGGGATCAAAGAACAACTTCTTTCTGCAGTGAGGTGGCCAGCCAAAGCCCAGTGTCGTGACAAATGCAGTGGATTTCTTTTACTTGTAGGGTAAGTGGAAGTTAGCCCACAACAACTCCTTCCAGGGAAACCAAACTGCTTTCATATGGTGCTGGTTAGTCCATTGGTGAAAATGGGTGGGCTTTTTGATCTTCTGTAAAGTGAAAAGCAGCATCCCCAAACTGCTCTGAAGAATAAGGTCACCAAATAAGTTAAACAGCTTGTTCCTCTTTTAATGGAAATATCACATATTTATACACTTATAGACAGTAAAGTACAAAGGGTTAGAAAACAGGCTTCATTTTTCAGCCCCTAAATCTAACATACTGTAGGTTAATCCCTGAGAGCACCTGTCAATTGTATGTCTCCTGCAAGTGATACCGAGAGTGCAAATTCAAGTGTTCAACTGCAGCACAGGTTGTTTTTCATACAGTGTATCTGAATGCTAAATCTGCAGTAAATTTGGCTTGCAGCAAACAAATATTAAAATTTAAACCATTCAATCCGGTGTATCAATTAAAAACCCATGCTAATATTTTTGCCACAGACAGCCAAAAGACTGTCTTCCTACACTGCAAAGAAATGACTTCGGCTTATATTCTGGTCACACCAGATCCATTACAACACTGGGGCCCCTGAGTTGCAAGCACTGATGCACTTGCAGAATAAAATCCTCTTTATATTCACAGGGCTGGGGAGGCTTATTAGCAGGCTGCATATTTCTTCAGTTGTGATCTGGAAGGCTACCTGGCAATGCAGCTACTCCAGCAAGAGGTACAAAGAAGATGATGTATGGAAACCCCTTATTTCACACATCTGCCATGACCTCTGTCAAGCGCCGACCCATAGACACTAGCTAGCAATACCAATCTGGCTGCTAGTTGTCAAGCAATTGAATTTATTTCTTCCATTACATGTGCAGTTTCATTACAAGTTCAGTGAGTCTGCAGTCAGCCTTTGTGCTGTGGAAGTAAAGGGCAGAAAAGCCTTCCCTTTCTTTAACTAAAGGGAGAAGCTGGTGACGGCAGCAGCTAGAATCTGCCTGGGCTCCCACAGAGCAACGCCATCCAGAGAACACAGCACAGCACATTTAATTTCAAACAGGAGCAAAGCCTGGGCATGTGCTGTATGACTTGCTGTCTGCCTTTGACCTCTACTTTTATGACTGTGGTCTTTCTTCACCAAGCAGCAGGTTTACAGCCCTTCCTTACTGGAATTTGCCAAGGTCTGGCATGCTATTCAGACTGGCTGCTGTTAAAAGAACCACGAGAACCTGCAACAACCTGTGGGAAGTGCCACTTTAAGATGCACTCATGTACTATGGAAGATTTTCTCCCAGTGTTGAGACAGACGGTTGAGGTACTGCCTTCTCTGGGTACCCAGGGGCATACAACCAAAGCTCACAACGACATCTGGCCACAGTTTCAAAACATTAGTGGCCAATCTGCCTGATACTGCATCTCTGACTGGATGTTCACAGCTTATGGCTGGGCACAATACCTGGGAAAATTGCTTGAATTTCCAGAATAAAAAAAAGCTGCATAATTTTCCTGTCCTGGCTATAATATAGTAAGTCTCACAATAAACCCAGCGGGTGTTTTTAACAGGAATTTAAATATAAACTTAAAAAAAAAAAAAAGTCCACCTGTGGCTCACAGTCTCCTATATTTCACAGTTAAATGCAATGACAAAAATTTCCCTGAGACTAAAGAGGAGACACCAGATACCAGATAGCAGATACAAGGAAACTTAATGGGGGAAGCAATCTTAAGTGATGGTAGCATTCCAAAATTTATTCAGCTATTCTGTTGCTCCAAAGAAATCAGTTCTTGCCCCTGATTTATACCTGCAGAGGATATAATACCTCAGCTACAGAGATATTTCATATGGAGCCCTTTTTATATTCAACGGAACAAACAGTATCATTAAGAACTGCATCCATGTAGACTGTATAAAGCTGTACAGTTCAATACTTATCATGTCTTAAATTTTGATTACTGAAATTCAAATAAAGTGCTTAGTATGTTCAAAACAATTGTAGACCTGGATATTCACTGCCCAACAACACTGTGGAATATTTTCAACTTTTCATTATTACTATAAAACCTTGCAATATGTCTACCTAAGCAAGGAGAGGGGGGAATGTTTAATGTAAAAAGAACAGCTCCTTAATTTTGTCCATCACAAAATGAACAAACACAAAGTACGATCATTTCACACACATGTTGTTTTTCAATTTTTTTTCTCAGTCATTCAACTGGAACTGGAAAAAAAGGAAGCTGCAAAAGGACCACACCACTTAAGACAGGTAAACGTAGTAAGTCTTCAACTCAAAATACCTTGCTGTTCCACCATCAGACACACTGTGGCCTAGCCCTTGCCCTTTTCTGCACCTTAAAGGCCATTATTCAGTATTCCAGCTCCATGAGCAGCAGACATGCAAAGGCATGCAGTCTGTTATCTTGCTTAGATAACAAGACTAATGGCTGTAAAACCTTCTAAGCAAATGCCTTTAAATCAGGTCCTGCATCTGGCAGGAGACACCTGCCTCTGCTTTTGAGCCTCTGCTGCTTTTTTCTTCTCCAGTTCCTCCACCTTCTTCCGCTCCTCTTTTAGCTCTTTGTATCTCCATTTGGGAATTTGCAAATAGGGGTCATCCTTTGCGCTGCTCCTCCTTCTTGCCTTTTCTGGCTGGAAGGTGGGTGGAGGAGCCTTGCTGATACGGACTTTGGGGATGAAAAATCCTGGCCTGACGCTGCTCCGTCTAAGCAGGTGGAGTGGCAAGAGGCTTGCTTTCCTAGTGGCTATGGTATTCACTTGAGAGACTGCAAGGCTGATGGGCTGCAGGCTGGCTCTCCGCTCCTTCTTCTTGGGAATCAGTGTTATTTTGGAGTTCTGAAATAGCTTCTCATAGCTGCTAACATGGTCTTTGTCCTGAGACCGGATCTCCTCAGCTCTCTGCTTCCTAAGGATTTCTTGCACAGCCAGCCTGCGTTTCCCCACAGAAGGAGGGCTGCCTGGGCACACCGTCCGGCATGACAGAGCAATGAAAGGACTGCTCAAGCTTGTTGTCACCTTTACCATGTGATCCAGGACCCCATCTTCTTCTGGGCCATAGAAAGACCGGAACGAGACAGCTGCCCTCACACACTCAGAAATCCTCTGCAAACAGCTTTTTGGCTCTGCAGCCTTGGAAAGAAGTTCCTTCATCTTTGGCCATTCTGGTTTAAATTTATCACAAAACTGCTCTGGGCATGGTCTGTCCATCAGTTTCTGCATGATGAAGGCAGATTCTGATCTTCCTGTGTAACAAGCCCATTCCCATGAAGTCAGTCCACGGCTTGGATCAGTTGCATGAACATTTGCCCCTCAAAGACAAGAAAAACAAACAGTGTTAATTAATGAAAATGCCCACAATTTTGTTGCTATAATCACAATTGAATCAAACAGATCCCTGAAATTAAAATGTCGCATACAACACACCATAATATTTGTGTCAAAATGAACATGTAATAAGGAGACATCAGGATTCCTGACCTTCTAAACTCCTAATTTATTTAAAAAAATAATAAAAGAAATTGAGGCTGTATATGAGAAATTCTTTTAAAGCACTGCAAATGACTTAATTAATCTCAAATGACATAATGAATTTCCCTGCCATTACAAAACCCATTCACTCAGGTTTGTAAGAAAAGACTGATGAATATGGAAAGAAACAAATCTGAACAAAAAAATCCTTCCCATATAGAATAATGGACTTTGCACTGATTTCTGTCACTCAGAGATATCTTGGCCTAATGATCACAGGTTTCATGAAAATATCAACTCAGTGCTCACTAAAGACCCAAATAGCAAATAAAATACAAGGAATTTCTAAAAAGCTTTCAAAAGCAGAGAAAAATAAGGGAGAAAAGGGGTGGGGGAGAAAAAAAAATAGAGAAAATACCAGGTGTACAAAATTCAGGTTCTCTTATCTTTGAAAAGACACTCTACAATAACAGAAAGTTGAGAGGATGGTGACAAGGGTAATAAGGAAAATTTCAGTAAATGCTGGAGAATGGATATGGGGCAAGATGGACTTTCAGTCTGAGCCCAGAACAGCTGCTCTCATCTACCTTAAACTACTGCCCCTGAGCAAATAAAGTAATCGTTGGCAAAAACATGCTATTATTGCTGAGTGGACCGTCTATAAGAGGTGACCGGGACATATACTAGACAGCAGAGGCTTAGATATTTGAAGTACGGTGTTTCCTGGAAGGAAATTATTTCTAGCAGTTACTATCTTTCAGCCTGTCCTGCCCCCACTCCCAATCTATGATCTTTATCCATCCAATTCTCTCCATGTTCCTATACGCCCCTTCATTTGGGCTTCTGCCCTTGTCCTTCAGTCTTCTGCTTTCAGTGGGGTTATGCTTTTCTCCTTCAGGGTACCTGGCTGCCTGAAGATATAAGAGTAACAGGAGGAGCAAGCATCCTAGTCTGCTCTACTGTTTCCTTTACAACTTCTGCAGTTCTATATCCAATGCCTCCACATTTCCTGACAACCAATAAATCGCAGGAAGTCCACACACCTCCGGTATTAGGGTGGGAGCATGGGCATTTGTCATTGAGAATGGTATCTGCCTCATTCTTCCCACGCAGAAGAGCTCTGTAAGGGACAGAGGAAGCTCAATGCAGAGCGCACCTTTGGAAGCATTGCTGCGGAACCACAAGCTGCAATAACTGCTTTTGGAAGCTGAAGTCAGCAAGGCACTGTCACAAATGTCCAACACATTACAGATGCTGACTACTAAAGGGCACAAAAGATCTCCCCAAATCCTAGCCTGCTGTAGTGAATCAAAAAGAATCTCAGAGCCATGATGAGGCCTTGAAGGCCAGTATCGTGTCCTCTGCAGTGCACCCATTGTTTATCTTGGTAACAGCATTTCAAACTAGCAGGAAGGGAACTAAGTATAAGGAATGGCAATCAGGAAGCTGTTTGCAGCAGGTCTAGTATAACCTTCCACACAAAGGATGTTTTGCCATTTCAGAGAAAAGGAGGAAAAAGGAGAGCATAACTAAATTGATCAGAAATTAATGACTGCAGAAGCTACGGTGAGAGGAGCAATAAAGACATGTCCTCCTACTCCACTAGCCTGTTTTTGAACCAACCTACCCAAACTTCCTACCCCTGCATCTCCCCCATAAATTTTAATTAACAGTATCTTCTGTCTGGAAACAAGCAAGAGGTATAGACAGCTGCTTACCGTTCTCTTCAACAAAAAGACATGCCAGCTCTAATACGGTGCAGCTGTGGGACCTTGGATCAGACTTGTGCAAAAAGAGCTGTGTGAGAAAGTGCTCACTGTAGGCTCTCCACCTCTGCTGGGGAGCTGCATTGAAGCTCAGATGATCAGCTCTGATCCTTGCCTGAGCTATACAGCAGCTATGCCGGTGCCTGTGCCTGGCCATGTGCCTTGCCGATTCGGATCCTGACCCACAGATTTAATTTCCTGTTTGACCTCAGACCTACCTTGTCTCTGTGGACTTGCCTGGCAATTACTGCGTTAATGGACGATCTTGGTTATTGTCACTAGCCCTGCTCCGTTTCTTCATGAAGCACAGTTGTTGATGAGTCTAGTACCTCTGCGTGTCTTGCGGTCACCCTTGATTCCCTTCCCTTTGAGAGGAAGTTCACTCCTGCTTCTGCCTGACAGATGTGTCTCCAGGAGTTTCAGAAACTTTATGTCCAGAAACAATACTACAGAGTACTGAAATTCTGATCTTTCAACAGAAATCAACGCTGAATTTATACCTTGTATCACAAAATCTCTTCTAAGGCATGATTTTTTTATAGTGGTATTGATTTTCTGTACAAACCAGGAGACATTTCTGAATAAACTTGTCATTCAGCAGTATGTCTCATCTGGAAGAGACATGAATAGTCATCTTATTTTTTTAAGTGTGATTGCAGTCTTATTGAACTAACTGTCACTTCAGCTTAAGTATAGCTTACAAGTTTTCTTATAGGAAAATTGTGTTTGCCACTTGCCTTGGTTTTCCTACCAAATGTGCCCTGAATATAATTTTCAGTGCAACTGATTTGAATACATACACCCCTTTGAGATATCAATATCCTATTTGTTTAAGAAGGTTTCGTGTCCCTTGAGATGCAAAACTGACATGCAGCATCTAGAGAGTGAAAGAGCTCAGGCATCTCTTAGAGATCTGTTTTATACACAGTATTTAAAGCCCAGTTTCTAGACACACAGTCACTCCAATGACTTTACTAAAACAGCACGGTGTTTATACTGGAGATTACAACAGGGCTTGAGGTGTGAATTACAACCAATGTTTCTGTGCTCCCACTCAGGCTGGCTTGCTTACTGAATGCTGGCAGCAGCTTGGTTCTGGCAGCTCAGCAGCCTGTGACAAACTGCTGATGAGCAACTGGGTTCCCCCTTTACTTGCTGTTCACTCACGAATAGCAAATTCACATGTTCCACAGACTCAGTTTGAAAGAGCAAACATGATGGCCAAGTGTCTCAGAGCACCTTAATCTTGTAGTGATTGGCCTTGGCCACCGTCCAGAACTCAAATTTTGGAAAGAGCAGTTACTTTGACAATCCAGCGTCAACCATCTGTCACATGTTGCCATTAGCTGTTCCCCATCTGACTGTTAAATCCTTGCTTAGGCAGCTAGGAAGGTGAGTTATTTTCCTTTACTGACCTCCTGCACTGCCGTAAGTAGGTGCCCATCAAAAGCAGTCTTACCCAAGCCACTAAACAGATATTGAGTTTAAAATCCTCCTGGATGTAACTTATTTCTAAAGATGCATACCTGCTTTGTAGCTGAACAAAAGTTAGTGACAGTGCAAGTAGACCCACAGCTGATTATGGGTGTTTTTCCTCTGTATTTACATATATTCTTATATTTTAACACATATGCTGGAACTACAGCTGTACGGGGTGTTTTCCCCGATGCCGCCTGACTTCTGACTTTCCCCTCCAGAACTGCTTCACCTCATAATGCATATGACTGAAAATTCAACAACAGTCAAGCACCAACAGCAAGAAATATATTTCCTCTTCTCAAATGTGAAGAGAGGCAGGTGCTTCACTCCCTGTGCCATGACTCCCTCCTTGCAGCAGGGACAGACCTTATGGTGCTCTGTTGCCCATAAACCTGGACACCCCACTTAGAGGAATTAGAAAGGAAGACTGTTTCCTATGTTGCCAAATTTCCCATCACTGTCCCTTGTGAGGTATGAACCTTATACCCAGCTCTCCTGACAGGAGCCAGGGCCCTCAAAGATCTCCACTTCTTGCCCCAGCTGGACAGAGAGGTCAAGCTGCAGAGCCCCACAGTCCCACTACCATCACCCTCCCCTGCACCATCACAACCACAGCAGCTGGCAGCAACAGACCTGTGTGTCTTTTCCAGCTGCATCATGAAATTCATTAGCTCTTTGTCTACAAATCTTGATGATCACACTCCTCAACCTCTATTTGAGAGCACGAATCTCATGCTGATAGCTCCTGGAGAGCTCTCAGTTGAGTTTCCACAAAGAAACTGAGCACTCCTTCACCTGCAGCATGTGACTTTGCTTCTACAATTTATTTAAAGGTTGCACCCCTTTACAGGGAAGGCTGTACCACACCTCACAGAGTAAACACCCCAAGAGCCAATTTTCTTCTTCACGTTTGCCTGTGACTGTCCAGTACTTACAGTTAGATTACGATGAAGAAGCATTTTACATACCTGCCATCATCAAGGCTTTCACACATTCAGTTCGGCCTTGCATCGCAGATTTCATCAGTGCTGTGAATCCAAAGACATTCCTCTTCTCAATATCAAGCCCAGGAAAATAGTTCAACAAATAGTTTGTAATGGTTATGTGCCCTTTAAAGAAATTAAAAAGCAGAAAACATGTTACAGAGCTAAGACTCTGCCTCAAGGTTAAGCCAAAAATTACTCCTGTGGGTTTGATAACTGGAAAAATACATACAATTAATAAGATCTCTTTTTCTCATACCCTTTTCTGCTCACTATAGTCATTAGCCCTTGGGTTAGGTGGCACTGCCTTGTGAACAGAGTGTTGGCATAGGAGCTGGATATGGGTTCCCACTTTCTCTCAATTAAATCTCAATTTAAGGTAAAGGAATAACTGAAGAACCACTCTGTGGTTGCAAGGGGCTTCATTTTTTTGGCCTAGTAAGCAGCACCGCAAAGGGAACTCCTGCAGATTATGGAAGGAAGATGTGCCACCTGGGGAAACTGACTATTAAGGTTCAGTTCTTTCCATCCTCTGGTAAACTTATCCCTACAATCATGATGCTTAAATAAAAAGTGATTACACATGGTATTTAGAGTTGATAATAGTAACAAACTATGCCAGGCATGATATGAGACAAAGGAATATTTTGTGTAGAATCCCACAGTTTATTTTACCATCTGACAGTGTGAAGCCCCTTGCCTACTCTCCAGCAATAGGAAAATGAGGCAGATGTTCAGTTTGTTAGTAAAATAAATTACTTAAGTTCTGTTTGCAAAAGGAAATGTTGTTGCCACTCATGTTCCTTGTACACCAGGATAACCGATGCCAGCAAGGGCGTATTGATTAGCTGAAGATATCTCTAGCTAAATGGTTGGAAGACCAATTAAAACATCAAATCTTTATAATTGGACTATCAGAACAAGATGAACATCTAGCTCCATTATGACTCATTCAAAACAGTTTTCCCTTCACTTGTCATTCATTTTATGATGCTTTAACGCTTTATAAAATAATGCAGTCTGTCAGGCAGCTGCAAAAATCACAATTTAATTATGAGGAGCTGTAAAAATACTCTCTCATCTCACTCTGCAGTCAAGCTGAATATTCTGTGATGCATGTCATTCAAATTCATCTAGGAATGTTATTGAAGCAGATTATAATTCATACAGGACAATTCAAAAAGTCTATAGTGTCATATACGGTGCAGATTTCATCAGCAGTAACTTTGTGCCAACAGAGTCTGGCATTCACTTTGTAATGAAAGTTAAGAAAATCTTTATCAATTAATTTAAGATGTTTTCTGGATGCTACTCCTTATCTCCCAGAATCTGCTGGATTCTGCAACCTTGCTGCATGACTGGAAACTCTCCTGAAACCTGAGCAAGTGTAAGAGAGAGTGCAGATCAGCTTAGCAACACTAGAGTCAGAGAAAACCAAATAAGGTGCTGCCTATACATTGTGCAGTCTGATGCAAATGAAATATAAAGATATGGCAAACCACAACAAGCTGAACAAAGCAAAAGTGAGCTGGGTTCAGGGCAGGATCAGTGGTCCGGTCTTGCTTACTCAGTGCAGATACTTCAGCTTCACTGACTTTACAGCATAAGATCAAATCCCAGCAGGGTACTGGTGATCACCAGGAGAATCTTTGCACTCAAAAGTGTTTTGCGGAATATACTGTTTCACTGACGTGTGTGCATCTTCATGAAGGTTTTGGAACTGCTGAAATAATGTTTTTTTGACCACAGAAACTAGAGACAGGAACTGAAACAAGGAGAAATAATAAAATGGAATTTTTTTCAGTAGTTATTACATTACTAAAGATGTTCCTCCCTTTGCTATAAGTGTAGCTGCAATAAGAGACATCTTGTAAATCTGGGATGATCCCAACAGTCAATCCTGAAAGACCTTGTTTGACCAAAACTCTTCAGGGGACTACAGATGGCCCCAAATGAGACAGAAAAACTCCCAGAAATAAAATAACAAAGAAAATGAAGAGGTTTGTGTTTCTCAGAAGTTTTGTGTCTCAGGGATTCCTGAAAAAATATTTCAGTTTTAATCTGCAGGAGCTTCTGTCCTCTGAGGTTTGCTTCAAACTCCTAGTTCAAACAGATATCAAATTCAAAGTAATACTCAGAGCTGCCAAGTTTTTGTTCAAACTCTCTCATACACTTTTGATATAAGGCCATAAAGTTTGCTTCAGTTCTTCTGCGTCTAGGCAAACTAGAAATGTGTTTGTAAATTGTAAACCGACTCTTCCATGATTTAAAGTCTGCTATGAAAGCTGTATGCAGCTCTAACATAAATTAGCCTGGCCTCAGTTAGTTTGGTGATACTGAATTTGTATCAGGCTCTTGCTCTTTCTAAGCCAGATCTATCTTCTACCAGAACAGGCATGCTAAGGGTACAGTTCTTTGCCCTGTGAGCCTTATTTAGAGATCAGCCCAGATGTCTGTAATAGTTTAATTCACTTAATTGCTCCCACAAAGGAAATGCATAGAATTATCACAATATTGCCTAATAATCTGTGCAATACAGGCAGAAGGATAAACTGCATAGTAAGATGTTGTGTCATATAACACCACAATTTCGAACTGCACCTGCTAAAAGCCTTTGTTTGGTCAGTGGCTGGTGAATGCTTTCTGATGGATGGGTGGAACTGAAAACATCCCGAACTCTTATCCTCTGGATGCTTTAGGGGGCTGTATTCTCATGTTCCATTTAATAATCAGAAACTGGGATAACTTCTCACTTAGTGTTCTCAGATCTAATGCTTTGCCCCAAACCAGTCCCTGTAACGTGAAACATCTATGCTTTGTAAGCAAATATGACTCTCTCTAAACATCAGTGCGTGCCAATTACCATACACTGCACTGATGTAGCTATGTCCTCAGCATCAGCAGGACTGAGAAAGTAAAAAAAAAAAAAAAAAAAAAATGTAATTTCCTTCCTTTTTCCACTTCTGGAACCACTCCTCTTCCTTCCTGTCTTCCCACCTGTTAGATTAGTCTCATTTCCATCAACCTCCCTGTTTTTCCTGTGTTGTCCTTGTTGTCCTTAAACTGATATTTAATGATTTTGCTTTTGCTTTAACAGCACCACCACCCATTTCTGGGCACCATGTGCTGTGCACTGCAACAAACTTACAGGTTTGGAAAGCAAGGATTTGAGAAGGGATCCCACCTCAGTAAAAAATATTGAGAGAGCAACTGAACAGATACATTTTGATAACTGAAATTCGCACACTAAGCAGAGCACTCTGTGGTTATTTTTCTATACTAACTGGCTTATTAAGAAAATAATGCTTTCCAATGATCTGTCCAGCCTATCTTTTTTGTGTAAGCCCACGCAGAAAAGCTTCAGTTTTAGATACTTTCAGAATCTTAAATTTTCAAAAGCAAATAGATACAAAGAATTGAATTTACTTCTCTTCTGAGACTCTAGCTAGTCTTTGAAATAATTCTATTTAAATCAAGCTGATGCTCAGATTTAAGCATCTTTTCTGAGCAGTCATGAAATTGTGGATCTTACATTCCTTTAGGAAAAATAAAGAGGCCTCCCTCTTATCTCCCTTAGTATCTGCACCTAGCCTCTGAGACACACAGAACAATCCCCCAGGACTGCAGCCTTTATCCCATCCAGCTCCTCTCCGGGGTCATACATGATGGCCCACGTGGTCAGTGGAACATAACAGAAATGGCAGGGCTTTCTGAACCTTCGGACAGCACTTCAAAATCAACTGAAATATCATGGATTTGCTACTAGATTCTCCATAGGAAAAACAATACTTCTGGTATAGATAACAGTGTGCTCTCTGAATAATTTATTTCACAAAAATTATTATTATTTCCATGGTCTAAAGGTAAAAAAAGACTAAAACGACGTAAACCCTCCACTAAAGGAAATCTCACATCAGCTTTGCTTTCAGTCCTTTAGAATACATTGCTCTGTTACTCAGCAATAATTAGGCAGTATCTATTGCACCATAGGTCCTCTGGTTGTGGTGTTAACCTCGTGGTAATCACCATTAACACGACAGCAGTATCCTGTGATAATGAATTAAATAACTGGTGTGAACACTGTAGCTCAGGATTATCACAGACAAGGGAAAACATCCAAGTTGTTAAGAGTTTGTATAAGGTTCTGCTGACTACAGTAATTTCCTTTTGCTTTGGGGATCAATAACAAGTACTGGCAGAGAGCGTCAAGTCAATGTCAGCCTTCTGGATTAATTCTGAGCTCATTATCACCAGTTATAAAGGTCATGAAGGAGTCAGTGTTAAACCTTTTGTAGTCAAAGTTTATACTAGGGCAGATAAATAAAGTAGGTTAGAGTTTTGGAGACCTCCACACTTTCTTTGGAAAGCTACTATACTCATGGCTTTGCTATGAAAATAGCAACTCTGGTTCCAGTTCTCTCTTACAATATGCAATATCTATCTCATAGAGGCTTCTTTAGCAGCGTTCACTTTTGGTAGCATACAAAGCAAAGTTTGTTATTATATGGAAATATCTAACAGCAAGATTAGTCAATTAAAATCAAAACCTAACTGCTCCAATGTTCAGACATGCCTGAAGTGGACATGGGATGCTGTCTGATGGAAACTTGTTTCCTCCATCTAGTCAGAAAAGAATGAACAGGGTCTGAGAGGGAATACTGTGTCCCATGAACTCCCATGAACATCCCTCATTGTTTGTCAGTGAGAAGATGTTCAAGACCAAATATACAATTCCTCATAAAGTGATAGCCTTTGAGGAGCACACTTGAAGCATGCAATGGAAACCATGGATGCAGAGTCATGGCAGTCCTTGGAACTGCTTTTAGACCACAACGGGATGGCTCCCTTGGTCAGCTTCTTCTTGATTCACATCCTTCAGTATATTGTTAATGCTTTTCAGAGAAAGCTACAGCTTCCCTTAAAGGTTAAAGTATAGCGTTATAGTTTTAACAGAAATGATTGACTGATTAATTTTTAGCTGTATGCTTGAAACTAGTAACTCTTTTAGGAACACCTCTTACATTTATGTGATCTGTTACACTTGTTCACTGAATATTACCATGCTGGGGGAGACAGAATAAAAACTGGCAATAAACTCTGCTCTCACTCCAGTCTGCATCAGATTCACGTGGTCAATGTCAATATACCCAGTCTGTTTTAAGAGCAGCACTGGCAAACACTGACTTCTGCTGAGTCTATATGAATAGGGTTTTGCTGCTTGTCTTGGGGTTGTTTTTTCTTTGCTTTTAACTGTGGAGTAGTTGAAGGATGTCTTAGCAGCTAAGATGTTTCTTAATGATGATACATTTTCCTGCAGTCAGCAATTACTACAGATCTACTGAGATAGGAGAAGCAAGATGGGAAGAGATGCTGTGAGCATTGATACAGCACATTCTATGACCACAACATTGACTGGTTGCTTGCCAGAGAAAACATAAGCAAACAAGCTTAAAGGAACAAAACAGTATAGTACTGCACACATGGGTCAAGATTTTTTTAAGTTAAAATATTAATGGCATCTACTAGAAATGTATGGCTTTTTCTGTCTTAATCCATTGGATAGATGTTACTGTACATTAATTATTCAAAGAAAATCACGACAAACTTATTTGGAAGTGGTTTTGCCCAGGATTTTTTTTATGCAATCTGATTTCTTCTAGGACTTTGACAAAATCCTAAAAATAATAGCTGAAATATACACTTCTCCTAAGACTGTGTATGTGAGAGATGAATCAAAGAACCTTACCTGCCTGTGCAGCTGTAATTAGAGCCGTGTTCCCTTCATTGTCCTGCCAGTTCACATCAAGGTGAGGGCATTGTGATAAGGCTATTACAATATCCACATAACCTTGGTAACAGGCAACAATAAGACCATTCTGTAAGTAAAATATAAAGAGAGAGTTAGGTTTACCAGACTCAGGAAAGTTCACTGAGGAACCATACTAGTCTGCTTTTTCATTTCTTTCTTTCAGAATGAAGAACTGAGAAGGTATTGGCGCAACTAGTGATCAGCTCCAGGCACCATGTTCAGATCCAAACTGCTACTTTTTATCTCTACCCTCTGGCGAGTAACATTTGGTATTCCTCAGAAATACCTAAGAGAGTAGGTATTCTATTATGCTACTTGGAAAGTAACTGTTTATAAACGGCTTATGCTTATATGACTATATAATCTAGATCCAAATGAGAATAAATCAATTTTTATTATACAATAAAATGAAGCCAGCAGAGAAGATGAACTGGACCTGATCTGAATAATAATTATCTGTAAAACAACTACTTGTTCTCTGATGGGGAAGCGGTAGGTAGTAATTGTGTTCACATTGCCTGTTGCTATATTTAAAAGCTTCAGGTTTCTCATTATAACCAGACCTTTTTTATAGTCATAAATAAAATAAAATTGCTTTTAGAGTTTCTGTTTAATGTGCTTTATGACAGCTGGAAGCTGTAAAACTTCCCGAAGGAAGCCAAGCCAGAAGGTAAACCTTATAACTCAGCTTGGTACACAGCTAGCGTTTCACTCCAGAGTGGCAAACAGACAGCTTGCTTACAATACATCAAAGTACACTTGTCATTAATTAAATAGAACTACAGTACTTAATCCTGGCTGCTCACTTGACCACTAGGATTAAGACCATTATCTCTGGTCTTCAAGATTACTCGGGCAGCCCAGCGTGCATCTGCATGTGGTTGATGGATGTAGAGGAGGGCAGGGGCAGATAAATCAGTGCTCCCTACATTCCCTCTTCATTGCAAATGCACGACTCAGTTTTCCTGAGCTCAGCATCAGTACCTGACTATTGAGAAGATTAGGCCAGAGACACAAATCTCAACCTCTCTGGTAACCTGGTCTGCCTAAAATGCACTCACAGAGACCTGCTACAAGTTCATAACCACAAAAGACTAGCAAGAAGGAGAACTCAGTTACAAAATCTGAATAGCCTATCCTGACTCCTCTGTTACTTTTCTAAGCTGCTTTTATACAAACACTCTTTTTATTTCTTTTCTCCCTGGATACTACTGAGCCAGAGCCATTCACCAATTGACAACAGCTGTGTTTTCTGATTTACTGTCATTACAACTAGTTAGTTAATATTTCAGTGTCCTGTTGCATTGTTTTTCTGGGTAGTCTGTTTGGAGCAGGTGGCAAACAGCTTCATTAAGAAACAGAGGCAGCGACAACTCTTTGGGACACTTACAGCCTATGTACCATATTTCTTAAATACATCTTTCAATAAAATTATTAGTCTGATTTCTTCTGTTCTCAATTTACTCCTGTCCTCAGTATGAAACAACACCCACTGCTGCATTTCCTTGTGAACCACCTGCAATGCCTTACACCATTCTATTGAAATTGTACAGAGGATTCTGCTTAAATAGATATAGATATATTTATACACTTAAGACCTGAAATAGGCCACCAAAAAATATGTGCTCTTCTGGGTGGGACAATTCAGATTAATCCCAGTTTTACTATGATTCTTAGATTTAAATTAAAAAAAAATTATCAGCAAAACATGCAAAAAAAATATTAGCTCTTGTTTGCAAGAGGATTTTGCATTACAATATTTCTGGACTTTTATCCTACTTCGAGTGTATATCTCTATCAGATAGACACCTAAAGGCATGTACAACATGTCATCACTCTGATTTTAGAATATATGAGACACAAATTATCTCAAAATCAATTAATCTTATTGACTGCTCTGAGTTTACAAACCAGAAGAATTACTTAGGTATCAACATTTTCTAAAGTTTGTTTTCCAAAGATGCTATTAAAGACTGCTTGCCTGAGGATAAGAAAAGGCAACAGAGAGTAGGATCTCTCTGTGGGGTTACATGATGCAGTAACATGGAAAATTACTTTTGGAGGACAGTTGTATATATTTAAAGTTGTGCAGACAAGAGCGTGAGAATCTGATATCTGATGTAGCACTCCCAGCAATCCCTGGCTGAGAAGTGAAATGAGCAATTGCATGAGGACATAAAACCAAGTTGTTTCTGCCATATAGTTCCCAGCACAGTCCAGAGCTGTAAAGCTCATGCACACACTCTCTGGTTACCCTCACCAGCTGTGTGTTTCACAGGGAGGTGGGTGAGACAGACCACTTGCTGAGGGACTGATTTTCTTCACGTAACTCCTGCAAATGCATCTGATTTTGAAATATCTGGTGCAGAAGTTTTAGAATGAAAATAGCAATAAATGTCTGGATTCAACAGTTATTTCCTGAAACCTGGTTCAATGATTCCATGATAATTTGTGGTTTCGGGTTGCTTTTTTTTTTACTTTTTAATTTTATTTTTGCATCCATTTCCGGCGCCTTCTGTATTCTGCTTGCTGAAAGCACAAGCAGATCAGCCAGGATGCACAATCGATCAACTGCAGCATGAGTTATTGGTCTGGAATCCTTAACTTCATGTACGAAGAAATACTATGCAAAACTGCTTTCAGCACACTGCTTTTTGAAGTGATTGGTAAAGCAGTAACCTGCATGCCAGTGGCCTGCAGGAAAATACAGTTGTGCAGTTAATGCTTTTTAAAGACATAAAAAGAAAGCACCGTAAATGAATTTTACCTAGAAAATTCTGAACCTGAGCAATCTGGTTTTCCTCAGAAAAGGGAAGACCTTGCATCTCATTACTGTTCTAGCAAGGCAAGTTATTCTGCTCCTCACATCAAGAGTCATAGTGCAACTGTGAAGTGGTCAGTGTACATGGAAAACCAAAATTAAATATAATCTTACTATTATTTTGTCAGTAAGATCAGCAGTCAGACATATTCACTATGCGTGAAAGCTTTAGCAGAAGGAAAACTGATAATTCTTAAATGGGTGTATTATACTCTCCCTAAGACTTCAGTCTTTCTTCAAATGCATCCCTTTCTGCTTTTTCCCTTTCAAATGTCCCCAACTACCACTTACTTTAAATCACAGCAACAACTCAACCTGTTATTGATATATAATAATTAGAAGAAATAACTGTACAAACATCATAGCATGCAAGCACAGTATCCCTGCTTTTCAAGGACTATTGTGTTAGCTAAGATCTGCTCTCTCCCGCTCAGCAGTCAGGGTTGCTGCCTGTCATTCTCCCAGACAAATGAAACAGAACAGGCAAAAAAGTTTGCTTTGATCCTCTGTGTAGAAGCGACCTTAAATATAAAATGGCACTGATGCTTTTGGAATATCAGAAAAGTGATTTCTTTATTACAGGAGACTGAGGTTGCTGGCTTCTCTGAGTTTTGCAACAGATCCAATTTCATTTTTCAGATATCACATACTGATCCTGCTTGGCAAATAAGAAAACATGGGTCATCCATCACATCAACTACATTAACATCTACCGTAGATTTTCCCACATAAGGGGGGAGAAGTTGGAAATTCAGCTCAGTAAGAGGTTTTTTTCAAGTTGAAGCCATAATACTGTCATAATACTGTTGAGGTTTCTGTCTTTCCTCTGTGCAATATCTGGCATTTTGCAGAGCTCCCCCACAGTTTTTCCATAGTACATGACATATTTTATTTTTACGTAACTAACACAGTTTTGAAAGATCCTTCTTTGTTTTGAAGAGACAGAGCAAAAATAACAATACTTTATTTAGAATATATGGAAAAACAGTGAGTCTGGGACAAATGACTTATTTTCCATGTATTCTGAATAACGTGTATAAATAAAATATAAGTAATTTTCTTAATTTCACCACAGAGTACTTAAACGGACATTTCAGGCATGAAACTACTTGAAGTTAACCAGATGTTGTAACATCTTCCTCAATCAGTGTTTACAAATTATAAGAGTTTCATAGTGTTCTTCTATAATCAGACCAAAAGTATTGTATTCAAATACTCTATAGAAACATAAATTTTAAGACTGCATGTTTGAAATAGAACGAAACAGACTTGGGAAACTTTTGATACTTTATAAATTGATTTTTTTTCACGTGCCTTTTCACGTAAGCCTGGAATAATGTTGCCACTACAAAAATAAATAAACTCTGCTCTGCACAGTTGTGTTGGCTAGTGACACAATAACGTGTATAATTAAGTGAGGTCATGGATATCTCAGGAGACAGTTTTACAAGTCAGATGTTATGACAAAATTACAGATGTAAGGCTATTTGTAGACTAGATTGTTACAGATAATAGAGATGACAAGAAATACTAGAGGATCAATAATGAGCTCAAGCTGAACAGCAGAATAAATCACATACAGCTTGTTTTTAGGTTTTAAAAAGATCTCTTCAGGCAACTTATTTTCCACCAAGACGCTGATAATAGCTTTTCTGCGATTATTCACACAGAAATGGGTCTGGTAAAGGACTAAATCGACATTACCCATTGCTTTTCATAAGCATCACAATAAACAACTGTCCACTTTGCTTTGCATGCATCTGTAAGTATTAGTGACAGTTCTGTGAGGTTGTTTAAACAGCAATGATTCCTGTAATTGAATTAATGATTCATTGTAATCCATAATCATATGCAGGGACAACTCCAAAAATTATATCTAAGTTAAAAGCAGATTACACAAATGATATTATGAGTAAAAGAAATGGAAGAACAACAAAACATAAAAGAATACAAAGTTGAGTTTAAGCTTTTACTTGTTGATTTAGTAAAACAATAACTCGTGTTTAATATTTTATGTTATACATAACTCACTATAATAACAGAATTATACAGAAATATCACTCACTACAATATAATCCACATACAAAGGAAAAAAAAATCAGGTCAAGTATCTCAAAATAAATCTCCCAAAATTATTTGAGGGAGATTCTGATCTTCACTAAAAACTCCAAAACTCTGTGAAACTTAGCTTAACAGAGATTTTAAATTTACATTGTATTGAAAAAGAGCAAAATTTAGTGTTGAGCATCACCATCTGCTACATTCTAGTTTGTGCATATTGCATAAAACCTTCCAGTTTGCAGAAAGCCATCTGAGAAACTCATAAATGGCTTGTGCTTATATTATAATTGGTTTAGATGATTAGATCAACGGTGACTGAGATGAGGTAATTATTCAGGTCATCAGTCCCATGAGAAGTGGTGTTTATGTGCTAGAGAAATCCATCAAGCACGTAAGCTTTAATATTATCTGCACAAAATAATATACGCTGACCTTTTAGAGAAAAGGCTGCAACAGCTTAGTCACATACAAATTTATACTGGGAATGCAACAACAACAAAAAAAATAACTAGAAATTTAAATTAATTTTGTCCTTCTGTTGCTTGGACAAAACTCCATATGTCTGGTGGAGGGTGAGGGGGGAATTGCTGATGTCGTGGAGGGAAGTGATTAGACAAGTGCAAAAGTGTATTTGAGCAGGGATGGAGCAGCAGTGTGCAGAACTCTGCCTCCTTTGCAGAGGAACACAGTAGCCTGAAGCACAATCTTGTATCCAAAACCAAGCCTAAATGCCACTGCCACTTCCAGTGCCTGAATACTGATGGCACAAAATCGCCACCTTTGCTTTACAGCATATGAATGCTCACAGATTCATTTCCCAGCATGAACTGCGCTCTGCTAGCTAAAAACATGGGCCAGACTGTGGATGTGCAGATGATAACACACTATTTTCCCCCTCCATTTTGTGTAATATGATTTACTTCACTTATTTCATAAACCCCTCTTGTTTCAATCAGGCTACATGCCTTTAAGTAAAGGTATAGCTGAGTATATGTATCATCTCTGCAGAAGTCCTTATTTTATTCTAATCCAAATCTCTGTAATCGTCTCTAAAAATAGTCCCAGGGAAAATCATTTTACCATGCTTGCCAAAGCTCGCATTACACAACAAAGAAAACCAGCACCACTTGTCTAATAAATTAGACTAGGAATAAAGGTGATAAAACTGATTTATAAACTAACCATACACTTTCTGAATCAGTTTCAGCGTCACTAGTGATGTAAGGAGCTGGCAGAAACCTCGGAGAGCTACTGCCAGGGGGGAACACATGAGGCAAACAATCATATGTTAGAGATACTACTCTAGGTGCGACATACAGGAAACAAATCGTTTTATCATATGGCAATACTGAGAGACACTTATGAGGGATTAACCATTCTCTATATTTTTTTAATATGAAGCCACATAATAAAAGCAAATAATTCAATGGGAAATCAAAGTTGAGTTGATGGGGACTTGGGGGTTCTATACTGCTCCACAGCAGGCTGGAACACGCCCCTAGCTCCTGCACTGCCTGACTTCTTCTCCCAACACCAGACAAACAGCTGCCTCTTGACAGGGCTCCCGCCCCTGAAGCTGAGGGGAGAGGGTGATTGAAGAATGAGATGATTGCTTCTTCAGCCCATGGGAAGCCCAATGGAAGGAAAAGTGTTAGACCGAAAGCAGCAATCCCCTCTTCTCCTCTCTCCTGTAGGGAGTTCTCATCTTCCTTGGGAGACCAACCCTGGGAGAGACAACACTTGGTTGCGCAGGAGCAAACCTTCATCACACCCTGGCCCCCAGGGATGCTTCAGGAGCTGCAGAAGGCAGCTTCTTTCTCACACCTCTTTACCACAGCATCTGTTGCCAGCTCTTACCCTGCATGTGCCTCCTCCAAGTCATGCCATGTCCAAAGGGCTAGAGGGTTGCTAAAGGACAGAAGGCATCTTTTGATTTTATGGCCTGACCAAGAGTCAGTGCTCACTGGAAGACACTTTCCCAATGATCAGAGAAAAGGACTGGTTTGTTCCTCACTGTATCACATCCCCTAAGCCACCCTTTTCACTGCAGAAGGAGGATAGCAGCAAAGGGGGCACTCAGGACTACATCTAGCAGTGGAAACATCTCCGCAAAAAAATATAAGCTGAGGCATACTGTGTTGATCAAGTAGCAGAAGAGCTGGACTGCATTGCCAACTGTTCTACTATGTGGAAAGATGACACTTGGTGACATTTCTTAAGATAGTAGCCAACTGGACTTGTGTTATCACATGAAAAGTCGTTTATTACTCTTTTCCCTATGAACATCAGCTTGAAACAAAGAACTGAAGACCTGAACACATGAACAAGATCTTGTTGCAGGTACAGCTGACTTGTGTATTTTAATGCTGAGGCCCTTGAGTGAGGAAACCTAATGTGATTGCATTTAAATATATATACACATATATATATAAATAATAATAAATATTTCTTCAGGATGTTATCAAGTATACACATTCATATTCAAGATCAGTTTTGATAAAGTATCATATTATTTTGCATTGGCAGCTGGTAAGACTATATTAGAAATACACTCATCAGTCTTAAGTTTCATCAGCTGGGAGAAATGCCTTTGCTAGTGACAGCAAACTCTTATGCAACGAGCAATACAGGGAATGAAGAAATTTATATGGAAGGAGAGGAAAGTGGGATCATTTTTGCACAACTGAAAAAAGAAGTGACATTTGATGAAGTCCAATCAGTCCAAAATTAAGCTTTGCAATTTATGTGATATATCTTAACTCAGCAGAAATAAATAAGGTGTAATTTTAGAAAAGGAATATGTATGGAATCTTTAAGGAAATATTATTTAATAAATATAACACATGCTTAAAAAGAACTGATAGGTCCCCTAGTGGAGCTTATGCCATTACACATATGTTAAAATGACATTATCTCGTCATTCAATAACTTGGGAATTCAGCCCAGGATACCATTCTGGGGGAAAGGTTCTCTATTCTGCTTATGTGATGCCTGATTGTGAAGGGAAAAGAATACTATGGGTAGATGGTAGGGTAAGTAACACAATTTTTATCAGGTTAGTTTTCACATTTTCATTTTGCTTAGACTGTCGTGTTACGTACAACTACTAAGCAGTGATGATCCCTGACAAATAATGCAGCCTTACTAATCCTAGCTTTCCTGTTTGTGTAGCACATACTAATCAGCGTTAATACTGCCAAATGTTAGTGCTAAGTTATGATAATGTTGACAGTAATAACATGATACATGGCAGCTGAATTTATACATCCCTCTTTGCTATGCCTGTTCTTCAATATCTATGCTAGATGTGGGTCACTCTGGTTTTAAAGAAAGAGATTTATAAGAAAGTGAGAGGTCTGACTTCAGAAAACAAGAAAAATTATGTACTGAACTTTTAATGGGGGGATCTTTCTGTAAACCCAGATAGCATATCTAGCAAAAATCCTATGTCTGCACCTCAAGATGCTCTAAACTTTAGCAAGCCAAACCATTAACTGTTGAGGGTTGGGGAAGGCAACTAACAGACTCCCGCAGACATCAGGATCCTGCCCCAATGAATACTGAGTGGATTTTATTAGTCTTTCACTGTCTTGCTATGCAATGTTTAGCAAGGTCTCCAAGGGCTGTGAACCATCCTGTGAACAAGGACAATGTACTTCTGGATACTTAAATGAAGAGCACGTTATTATGCTTTGCTTGAACGGGTGTTTCTAGCTAGCAATAGATTTAAAACAGGAAAGCTCTGACTGCTTCCTCTTGTGAATGTACAAGGCTGGAAGCACCTGCTGCTCTGGCCAGTGCACAAAGCTGCAGTGAGTTTGGGAACCATTGAAAGAAAGCAAGTTTGTAGTAAAGACAAAAATATACTTTTTGTGGAAATAATTCTATGGAATGAAAACGTCTTGGAGAATCTCCGGATTACAAGATTATTTCAAAATCCAATGCTACAATAATAGACTTCCTATCAATTTTATCATTGAATCATTTCATTTTTTTTATTTTCAGAAAGGCAAAACTCCTAAGAGCTAAATAAAATGACAGCCAAACTTGACAGGACTTGTATTCAGTGCATTCTCTCACTATGTAAGACCTTTAGGAACATTTAGAAATCAGTTTAGATCCTGGGCTTGACACTACTGTGGCCTCCGAATATATACACACATTTAAGATAAAAAGGAGAGTTTGCATCATTTTAAAAACAGATTTTGTAGATCATTCAGAAGCCATGTGAAATGCATTTTGTGCACCCATATAACTCTGTCAAAAGTGCTTCCTTTGGCTTTAGGGCATATGATTCAACTCCCCTCTATGTGTTTAATAGATAACAATTTCCTTTCTGTCACGTTCTGTCAGACACAGGCTGACCATAGCTTAGATCTGTTGCTGGCACATAAACAGAATATTTGAATGCAGGTTTTTTCAGCCAAAAGCAATGACTCACAAAATCTTTTTAAGCAATAATTTTCGGTTTTACAAAGGCTACAAGATAAATGCACATCCTTCCACTTCCTCATAATCTGTCATTGTAGCTACTCTATTTCTTCTGTAAACTACACTTTAAAGGCCCCCGTACTTTTCCACTGTGGAGTTCTCTGAAGAGACATAGTGATGAGCTTGCAAGCACCCTCTTGTGGAAATGAGCTCCTGCAGTTATGTTAGGAAAGGCCTTCCAGAGAAGTTGCAGGTCCTTTCCTCTAGCTTCTATAAATTCACATTGCTTGTCTCTCTCTGAGCCTCTCAGTTGTGGAATCACACCATATCCCAAAATTGTAAACTAAGAGCCCAATAAAAGGTCTGCCCACCCGCGATTAATCTGCCACTGAAATACACACATAAACACACATACTTACGTATCTCCTGAAAAGGAAAGCAATTCTGTGAAGAAAAAACAACTATCAGGGTGAAAGCTGTTCCTCTCAGAGGCTCTATTCTCACCAAGAAGAGCAACTGAATATGCTTCTTGGGACACTAGAGATCAGGGATTGCCTACAAACCACACAAAACACTCCTCACCACCACAAACAAAAGTACCAGCTAATTTCTTGCCCTTAGATCTTAAGAAGTTGTAAAAGCAATACAAGCCCAGACTCCATTTGACAGTGAGTATCATAGTGACATCAATGGATGAGTAACATCCTCACTGTCTCTTCCTCCCAAACTCCCCTGAGGTCTGGCTTTTGAACATCATTGCTTCCTTTTCTATAACACTTCTAATAATAACCCTCATTATTGATTTTGGATCTTCTGATAACAGGCCTTATTGATCCTAGAACTGACCTGAATGGACTGTGAAACTGCAGTAAACCTTCTCTACCAGTGAAAACAAAGACAGGGGAGAAGACCACCTGCCTTTCTATAGAAGAATAGCAAGTGATTCTCAGATGATAGACATTTATTAGTATTTAGCCTACAGGATTTGCCTTGCATACTTCACTCCAGATACATTATAACATCGTGCATCCTTTCAGCCAAGAGGAGAACATGGTAACAACAATCAGTTGTTGTTGTTCATGAAAACACAAGATAAATGCTGATATTCAGCAAGGAAAGTATGCTGAAATATTATTGGTTAACATGAAAAAGATTCTCCAGTTGGACCAGGTGTTATTATTTTCTTTCTATCAAGCAAAGATCCCACTGGTGTGATCTCACTAGCTTGTCTCTTCAGATTATCATCAACTAGTGCAAGGAGCGATGGCTCTTCAGATGTTAAAGCATCCAGGTTCTTGAAAGCACCTGTTGTGTTTTCCATAATGAAAGATCTTCCTTTATCTAGTATATACAGCTGGTTTTACCCAGACTGGCTTTCAGTTCAGTTGTGCCTCTTCCTGTTTTTTCCCCAGCTCCAACAAAGCTAAAGATTTCTTTGAGCATAAATACAAAAAAGTCGCCTACTTATCCTTAGAAAACAAATAAACTTTTAAAGTAATAGGCACATTTGTGGTGAATTGATGAGAGGTGCCTATTTTGCACTGAGACCTAAAGTGGATTTCCGCATGTATGGATTAGTGTCAATTCTTGTAAACCTAAGGGTTGCGATCCTGTAATCCCACAGCTCCATGCAATGCAGCAACTGCAGAATATCACAGATGACCATGCTGGAGGTCAAAATCTGGATTTTTATATTACTACTTGGATTTAGGTGTGTGAAACTTTGAGAAAAGTGCTATGGTTCCTGACTCCATAAGAACTCTTTTCACTCCTTCCCACCTATGCACTGCTAATTACTAGTGTTCCAGGAATTGCACTGAAAAGTGTACCTCCACAAAGAAAGATAAGGCACTAATAATTGTAATTGTATAAACACTGTCTGTATATATTCACACTGAATACTGGAGACCTTCAGTTCTGAGTGAAAGCATTACCTTCAAAAAGTGTCCAGGTTTCAAGTAACGCAGAGTGAATTAGCATTGCTAATAATAAGAGTATAATAATTTCATGCCCAAGTTTCTCATGCTTAAAACTGTTAGAAATACTGATGACTATGATCATATTTTAAATTACAGCAGAACATGTGGGTTATATTTCAGATGATAGATTTTTCTGGGTTTTATGTAAATACGCTTTGGTCAAGGACAAAGAGGGCTTACACCTATGAGTATTCACAACTCTGTAATGTTCATAGCTGGTTAGAGAGAAAGGCCTAACTCCTGCTATAAAACCTATCAAACTACAAGTCTATCTAATTTAGGAATAAAGTAACGGATAGGCCGCATGCAGCCCCTGGATAGGAAAGCCTGTGTGCCTTATACTTCTCATTAAGGAATGGCTCCTTCCTGCAGCTTTAACATCACCCTGTGAAAAGTGCATCTGTCTTAACAAAGGCAGAATTACGTTTTTGAAAGATCAGAGAATAGCACTTGGCTGTATGAAGAACACTGCTACTACTGGCTTGCAAGTCCCAGCAAGCAGCCTCACGTTAATTTAACACTGCACTTAGAGAATGGGCTCATCCACAATGACGCTTATCTGCTAGAGGTTCAGCCTGATTTTTTTTTGTTTGATAAAACACACACTGTGCCATTGAATTAATCTATTCAGAGGAGATCTTTTTTCCTCTGATAGCTCGCAATTTTTTTTTTATTTAAGTTTTTACAGATCCTGAAGAAGACATTTCCAAAGCAGTTTTTTTTTCTTTCCTTTTTAATGTGCATTCCCATTTTAAGTTTCTCTCTTTTATTATCTCATTGGCTAAATAAGGATTTATCAGCCATTGCACCTGCAAGAGGTATCGGTGTATGAGCAGGGTTCAGCAAGGTTGAAAAGTCATATTTATAATACTCAAGTGAGAGACAGTACCATCACAATCATTTCTGTCTCAAGTAAAATACAGTACTGTAGCTTCAGTTTAATAAGCAAATATAGCACACGCTTGTAATGTTACTGCCTAGTGGCAAGAGATGAGTGAGGCTGTATTTGCCACTGGTGCAGTCTGTCATCTTATACAGAGCCTGTGATCACTCTGTTTTTCTCAGCTGAGTGTCAAGATCTATGCAAAAAAAGAAGAAAAACACCTTCTGCCTCTGTGTTTGATTCTAACAATCTCATCTTCCAGTGAATACACTCCATTCATCTAAATAATAAAGAAGCATAGGGAGGGATTGAACATTAATATATTTCTGAATTTGGAGTAAAAAAGATAGAATTAAATATGTGGAGAAAAAAAAAGAGGGAGGAGTAATTTCACAATTATATTGAAATGTCTAGAACTTCTAAAGATGATCTGCCCTTTTAAAAACCTCCTAACTCATTAATTCAATATATCATCTTTACTGAACAGTTTTCAGGTAAACAATCTAGAAACCGTTCTTCTGTCTCATAAAATTGGAGAATATTTGCATAAACTGTAGAACAGCTTCTCTTGAGGCAAGACTCGAGGAATTCATACAAGCAATCTACTTTTTAGTTTAAGGATCAGTATCTATGAGAGAAATAGTAGACATTTAAAACAGTTTTCTTAACAAAAGAACACCTTTTTCTGAAAATGAACATGCTACAAAAAAACCAGTACGTATCTAATGTATCTGATGGAGGTTTTTCAGAGCTGTTTTCAGTGAGCTTGATCTGTCTCTAAGCCCTATAGCAACTGAATAATTACAAGTTTGGCACAGTCTCTTTTGGTACTCCAAGACATTTCTTGACTGCAGAAAGACATTTTTGCTGATAGGAGCTTAATAACGCGAGTGATATGTGAACATTCTAAGGGACCTTTGAATGATGTTCCAGGCTCTCGGAGAAAAAAAATTGTTCATTGTATAGGGAATTTTGAACGTACAGTCAGGAACTACAACCTAAAAAAAAAAAAAGCATTTTTCTTTTTGCTTAACTGGCTATAAGCTTTTAAAAGAAAACAAACATGTTCTTATGCCCAAGACTCATCTAACCTCTCCAGCAGAAGATTCGTAAATAAATACATTTATACTAAAAAAAAGGATACAGAAAAAATTGGCTACCTAACACATTCCATCTCAGTTTTTGACAGCTAACACTGTTCATCAGAAGCCTATATACTATTGCAAGCAACGTGGGCCAAACACCTTAGCAATTACTGAACTAGCATAACTAAGCATTTAACCACAGCCATATTATTCATTTCTTGGGAAAAAAAAAGGAATTAGCAAATTGGTCTACATATCCATCAGCTGTCTGTGTTGCTTTCCAGGATTTTCTAGGAGACTTCCCATCAGTTCAGTATGGCATGAGGCCACACAAGGCTTTCATGGCTGATCTGTTGCTATTAGAAAGCTCTATCTAAGCAAAAAGGCTGGCAAATCAGAAAACTGGAATTACATTTCTACTAAAGGTATAAACAAAAGTAAATTAACAACTCCAGAGATCCCTGTATAGCAAATGAGGAACTTTGATTGAAATGGATTTGGTTGCTTAGAGCCACTTGTCCATTAAAATAGTATAGACATGACCTGTAAACAAAATTTTCTTTATTTTTGTGGTGCTCAACTCCAAAACACTGGAATTTGCTAAGAGATAGGAGCAAAGAAACACATTTTCCATTAATATATGTGCAATTTTTCTATTTCACAATTATGAAGAGTATGTTACAGAAGGACACTCTCCAATTGTTGGATAAGCACAGGGTTGCTAGCAGTAAAAAGGAATAATAACAATAAAAAGCTGGGATGAAGAGTTACTTCTGCATTTGAAATTAAAATAGTACATGTGATGTAATTTAATATTGTAAATTTGTCATTTTGTTATCAATAATGCATAATACAATGTAAATTTTCACCTGTGCAGCCTTCTTCCTTACATTACATGAAACAAAAAAAAAAAATTACATTTCCACCCCATAAATGAATAACAGTAATTTTTAAAAATTTAGTCCTTGTTCATTTAACAATCACTCACAGGCAACACTAGTGGACAAATCAAGCAGTTTCCCTGAGGCAAAACCAGAAAACTGACATTTTTAGAGTTGATTGAAGATTAAGCATACCCAACAACAATCAAGATGATAAAAGGTAAACATTTGTTCTGCAGCTTTTTTTGTCATTTGCCTTTTTTTTCGTTTGCTTCATTATAACTGAGTACATGGAGCAGTAGCCGTCCCCCCTCAGTAGCAGACCCTTAGGAGCTCCTTTGAACCCATCTGTGCATGGTCCGAGAATAGTAAATCTCAGCAGCATTAAACCTCCCAGCTCCACGCAGAACTCCCCACAGAGCTGAGTTAATACACATCAGCAACACAAGACATCGTTGTCAAAGCTTGTTTTACTCTTGCCCTGTGGATGGACACAGGACTCAGGAGCAGCAAACGCTATCTGTCCTTCATTACCATCAAAGCTACAAATGTATTATTTCTTCAGTCATAATACAAATGCACTAAGGTCTACATTTTCTGTTAGGTATTTTTTTTTTATTCCCCAATGTGCATTTTATCATTCAGTACTGAATGTTTCATTTCCCAGGAGTGACTCTCCCACTTCATTCTTTTGCCAAAGAAATGAAATGTGCAACCAATACTTTCAGTTCTGAAAAGTTAAGAGGTGATGTGCTAACAGTCATAGAATCATAAAGGTTGCCCTCAAAGCCTCTGAGCCCTTCATTTTGCAAAGAACTTTCCACCTGCTACAGGATTCTACTAGGCTGTCCGCAACACCTCAAGTGAGAACCAAAAACCCCTTCCATATCTCAGGAAAGACATACAGGTCAGATTAAATTGTATCAGATACATAATAGCAATGACTCATACAGGAGCAGTAAACTGGAAGAGTTGTGTATATTAATGGTTTAAAAAACCTTTTTCAGGTTGTAGAATCATAGAATAGTTTGGGTTGGAAGAGACCTTAAAGACCATCTAGTTCCAACCTCCCTGCCATGGGCAGGGATATCCCATTAGATCAGACTGCGAAAGGCCCCATCCAACCTGGCTTTGAACACCTCCAGGGATGAAGCATCCACAACCTCCCTTGCTAACCTGTGCCAGTGTCTCACTACTTTCATGGTGAAGAAATTCTTCCTAATGTCTAATCTAACTCTGCCTTTCTCCAGTTTATACCAGTACCCCCTTGTCCTATCACCACAAGCCTTTATGAATAGTCCCTCTCCAGCTTTCACAGAATTACCAGTTTGGAAAAGACTCAAAGGATCATTGAGTCCAACCATTCCTATCAACCACTAAACCATGCCCCTCAGCACCTCATACATCCATCTTTTAAACACCTCCAGGGATGGTGACTCAACCACCTCCCTGGGCAGCCTGTTCCAGTGCCCAATGACCCTTTCTGTGAAAAAATTCTTTCCGATATGTCTTGTGTATGTCATTTCTTGTAGGCTCCTTTCAGGTACTGAAAGGTCACTATAAGATCACCTCGTAGCCTTCTCTTCTCCAGGCTAAACAAAATCAACTCTCTCAGCCTGTCAGCCTGTTGCGATCCTTTCTATTTTTGCATAAGGTTTCCCCTCCCATCCCTTCGTTAAAAACGTGTATGATTGCTCAGCTGGATATTAGTAAGTACAGGGAGGAAATATCAAGGTCTTGTCTGTACTGGAAAACCAACAACTTGTAACTTCCTTCTCTTTTGTTTAAGGTCATGCACAAGCAAAATAGCATTTACACCCAGATTTGAAAATTACTGGTTAATAGCATTTTACTTTCCATATAATTTTGTTCATGTATATTACATTTTTTTGGCAAGAGGAACCTCACCTGTATCTGCCTTTCTGCCTCAGATGTCTCTGGCCTAAATATCTGCTAAAGGACAAAACCTCCAGTAAGTTTAGAGAAGTTTAAAATATTTTCAGAGAATATATAATGAATTTTCTAAGTAATTAACTATCCCTTCTACTAAAATTTTCATCACTCTATCTGGAGATATGCTGCCAGTTTCCACTGGCTTTTACTTTTTATTCAGTAGCAATAAAGGAGACTTAGGTCTGTGTAGAGAAGCTAGAGTGTAGTAAAAACAACAGGAAGGTTTATTAAGATTTTCCTTTACTTGCAAAAATTTACAGAAGTGAAATAAAATATAAATTGAAAACTATGAACAAGTATGGTCACCATCCACTTATCACTTCATCAGGCAAAATGTCTCTCCCATGATCTCAGAAATTAATGGGCTTTTTTTTTTCTACTTTTCCATGAGGAGTGGAAGGTGACATATTTGGATGGTTTGTATAATCACTGACCAAATGCTGCAGCTTCTTAGTTCAGATTTTCTTAGAACTACATATCCCTAGTAGCTAAAAAGAACATAGAACAGCAGAGGAAGAATGATAAAATTTATGTTTCCCCCCATTCAGTTTTTAGGCATCTGGAAGCAGCACCAGATTCACCACTAAAATAGAACACTACACATTTTCAAATGTTTTGCAAAGCGTTTGGAGCTTTTTTCCTCTTTCTCTGATACAAAATGCAAGAATGCTCCTTGGTAATACTGCTACATTTTGAAGAGCAGAATGCCTTGTGTTTGTATTTCTTTCTCAAAAAATATGAGCAGGACTTTTCCTGTTACCTTCAGAGTCCAACACCTTCAGTTCACCTCTGGAACAACACATAGAAAAGCAAATATCCAAAAGGGAGGCTTGTTACAGTTAATTGATGTGACTAACATTAATATTGAAACCCTACAGCCAAAAATTGTATTCTTCCCCTTAATATTTGGAAATCTCATATTGCATATTTGCACAGTAGAACTGTTGTAAATAAGATAATGATCCTAGAGATCTTTTCCAGCCTCTATGATTCTATGATTCTGTGATCCTACGAAGATGATTATACTAACTGACATCACTTTGTAGCAACAATATTAAAAGTTCAGCCAATACAGGTAGACTTCAAAATCATGTATCTTGGAAAAATATTCTCTACAACAGTAGTGCCAATAATGAGGTAAAGCATTTCTAAATGCTGTAGACCTTAAAATCCAAAAGGAAACAGCAGGAGACAGCTGTGGGACAAAAATATTTGAAAGGTTTTGTTAGTTTCTGTATCACATGAACAATCCTCACTTGCCGTTTCCTCTGTGACTGGTAAGCTGCCAAGATGGAGAGGCTTCTTATTTCCTATAAGACACACTAACAATTTAGTGACAAAACAGAATTGCTGCAGTCACTGTACTGGAAATGGAAATTACAAGAGGAAGTGAAAAATACAGTATTTTTAGACAGGTATTCAAAGTCTGAACTGGATACCTAAGAACTATTTTGAAAACTTCCTCCACAAAGGAATGTGGTTCGTGGACGGCAAGGAGTAAACAGGAAAGGGTCAATATACACATTAAACTCACCAACTGCAATTGCAATTACTATTTTGCATTACAGAAACAGTAGTATTGATTATTATTTTTAAAAATTTTCAAGAGATTGAATTTATTCTTAAATTCTCAAAATATTAATTTTATTCCATGGATATATCTAACCTAAATTTTCAGACTCTGCAGACTGGCAGATCAATGACAGTAATCTAGCTGACAAAGAATATTAATTGCAGAATTATGAACTGTACTTTTCTGCACACTTAACGAAATAATAGTGGCAGCACAAAAGAGCTAGATGCTGGAATTTTTAGACGCAGTGGCTGCTTTTCGCTGTAACCAGTACAGCTAGCAGCCCTCATTTCACTGTGCTGTGGAGATGCACTTCAGTAAAACATGGGTAAGTGCTCTGTAGAGTGAATTTCCCACATAATTATTTAATATCCATGAATGTGGCCTTATGAGGAGGTTCAGTGCCTGTGCCCTGGGCACTGCATCCTTGCTCCCACACTGCCACAGCCCACAGTGGGCTCTTCCTTTGCAACAATACCAAAGGAGATTCTGTGGTTTTAAAATCCTTCCTCTCTGCCGTGTTTACCACATGGATCATTGGTATTTAGTCAGGGATTTTAATCTGTTTTCTACACAGTGACTATTCATGTCTAATAGAGTGACCGATTCTTGGATCTACTACAGCGCAGCAGAAGTTCCTACTGATCTAATGTCAGGTACTAAACCTCCAAAAAAAGACCACAGTATGTTTTGCTGAAACTTGAGAGCTAGGGGATTTCATAGCTTTAATGACATCAGAAAAGAGAGCACTAGACCTGAATTATGAGAAGCACTGGGGAACAGCATCAACTTACCAGAAACTTTCAGGTTACTTTTTCCTTATTTGCAGTAAGACCCTTGGAGGATGATCAGTTTGCTGTACCTTTGTGAACTGTGAAACATGCACTAACAATCCCATAGCTGCACATCAAAATACCTCAGTTTTACCCACACCCACCTGTGAATGGAGCCTCTGCTCACAGATCAACTGTGCTGACTGTAATAAGCATAAACTAGATCAGGCTAAAAACGCTCACAGAAAGAAAAAATTACAATAGTAAGTGAAAGACATTTCACAGTCTTGCATCTTAGAGGAAAACAATTTCGGTGATAAACTTTAGGAGAAACGTTGACATTTATTCACCATGTGACTTTTTTACTTTCCTTTTTTCTTCCTTTTTTGTTCTGGGATGCTGCTGTTGCTTACTGCTTCTAAAATGTCTCATTGACTATTAAATATTTCTATGTCTGATCATGTCATATCACTACCTGGATGATGTGGAGGTAATGTATGGTGCAAAAAGGTTGTGATACCTGATTAGATTTTTTAAATTCAAAAGCAACTTTTCAAAGTCTTTAGTCAATTATATTTATTGCAGCAGGTTTAATTTGGTGAGGCTTGATTATCTTGATTTGCAGAGTATTCCACATGGATTTTATTCCAGGCTGGCATTTCTGGGCAAGGACCTCCACTGAAGCAGTGCCACAGAGCAATATCTCTGACATGGTTTCACTGCTCAGTCGCCCCTCAGCAGGCAGGACTCACCTAACAAAGTGGTGACTAAGTGCCTGCAGCACAGCAGGGAAACTAACCTGTTGCTTCCCAGCTGAAGGTTTCCTCCTGCTGCAGTTACTCCGTACATCTAGGCGTTTAATATACCCATTTACACTTGTCTGTGTGTAACCAGCAAACTCGTCAACTGTGTTTGCATTTTTCTCCAGCTCAGGAGGCTTTGCAAGTCTAAACACTAAGGTTTCATTAATATTTGTGGTATTTTCCAAAACCAATCAATACTTGCTATTCTATATTCCTTGTCTAACAAGCTATTGCTATTTCATGCTCTTCTGAGAAAATTTTTCTTTGCAGAAAGAAAAATATTTTAAATAACTCCTTTATGGACCTGAGCTTCGACTCTGCCTTCTCTTGGAACATGTATCAAACCCATATGATACTTCCAGATATGCAGAAGTACCTTACCACCTTCCAAAAACAGTCTTCCCTTTCCTTTCATCCACAACTAGAGACACTTTTATGAATACACAACTACCCTTACTGTTTTTCCTAATCAAATAGTAAAGAAATATGCCAAGTTTGATTTTTTTTTTTGGCATAAGCTACAAATAGCAAGATACCAGGTTTTCTAAAACAAACAAACAAACTGACAGAAAAGCCAAATACCCCCGTGAGAGGCTACTTTTATGAACTTAATACACTTAGTTATCTGCCACTTCTCCACTTCAGAAAACCATTAACAATAGCTTATGTGTAAGCTCACCTGTCCACTAGTAACAGAAACAAAATTTCCAATTCTGAGCTGCACTGGCCACTGGCAGCATCCCTCATCAGCAGCAATCACTCTGTCTACGTATAGGCTATCCCAAAGATTGCGCCTCACATAATAAGAGGCAAAGAGGTAAAAGACTAAAAGCACAGCACCACCCCCAACATATGTGAGAGAGTATTACAGGGTCAGGCTCAAACTGTTACACATCCCAATGAGGGAAGCAACAAAAGCCTGCCCATGAGTCATTCCCATTTTCCATCAGCTTGCTTTCAAATTGCTCCCTGTGGATTTTAACAGACATAATAGAAAATAATAGAATTGAAAAACGGGAACTATTTCAACATTGTGGCTTTTTCCCACAGTGGATAAAATCTGAATTGCTAATTCACTGCCAGATGTGCAACTACGGACTCTGAGAGAGCCATGCTCTTCCTACACTGCGTTATTATTTCTTATTATGACGCGCTGGGTACACTACAGTATTATATTTAGCCCAAGCTGGGGGGTTCTCATTTTTGTTTGTTACGAAAGAACCCTTAGAAATAGGTAAATTTAAACCCATGGGTATAACATTATAAATAATTCAAAAGGGTAACCTTGTGAGAGTAACTTTATTTGTTAAAACATTAAATGTGAACTCCTGCCTCCAGTAAAGCCTGTGGGAGTTCTTCATTGCTTTCCCATTCTCCAGAGATTTTCTTTTCTATTTAAAAAAAATCTACCAGCAGTTTTTACTGAGTGGCCTTTGTGCAACTACACCTCAGTCACGAAAGTTAAACTTAATCCCACAGTGCAGGAACAGACAACATAAGAACATGAAGAAAAATCATTAGCAGGCAATGTACCTTTTGTCTTAATTGCCAAAAAATGGATATTGGAAATGATACCAAAATTAATGAAAAAAACCCCATTGATTTGGGAAAGAATGGAGCATCACATTAACTATGTTATCCTATCTGAAAGCTATTTCGTCATATCTGAAATAAGTGCACAGCATTTGCAAGTAGGTGTTGTATACCAGTTTTAGTATCAGGATAGTTAATGCTTTCCAAATCCATAACACAACAGGAAATATCACCAGTCCTTTCAAATGATGCTAATTTGGGCACTTTGAATTGAAAAGCCTAAAAAAAAAAAAGTCAGAATAGGAGAACCACTTGGGACTCAAAGAAAATCTGGACCCACTGCCAGCTGTGGGGACACTGTTGTTCCCCTCCATAGAGGCTAAGTCTGAGCAGGGTGGACGTGCCCTCATGCCAGAGGTGGTTTCTTCTGGCAATGAGCACAGAGCCCACGCTCATCTAGGGGGGTCTCCTGCAAGTGAAAGACTGATGATGTTTTCCAAATCAACCTTTATTTCAAAATTAACACTGGGTTTTAGTTAGTGATCATGTATTGCTTTTCTTTAGAGGAAGAAAAATGTGTTTTAATGAAATGCAATTAAAAATAAACCTGATGCTCATTAGACTCATCTAGCATGAAGTAATCAACACCTGTAAAGTCACACAGGAGTTATTACTCAGTCTTGCTATCATTCTCCTTAGTGAAGTACTCACCAATACATAACAGTATTACAATAAATCACCTGATTTTTGTTGAGACTCTGTTACATAGTAATCATTATCAAAATGTGTAATGAAGTCTTGATTTTTTTTATCTACCTACCTCTTCTCGAGTAGTAGAACCGATTTTTAACAGAATCGTACCTACTGCAACATCTGGATATATCCAATAGATATTTTGCTTACTTCTACTCCTTATTCTGCATTTGTTAGTATTTATTTTCAATACTTACATTATTCCCAAGCACACACACAATACCATGTGACTGAATTTATATGATGACAAGCAGTGCTTGTGGCACATGCAAAAGTGAACCCACCTTAGAAGCCTTTTTGAAACATCTCCTGAAACCCAGTGACAAGTCTGACTAAGTGGAAAACAAACAAACCTCACATCTTTGAAAAGGTGTCCCCATCCCTGCCTTTCCACCTGACAGCGCTGTCTGGTCCTTCTGAAACCAAAGCCTGTGTCACCGCTCCTAGCATTAGCAAGGAAAAAGGACATGAAAGGAACTCAAAATTAAGCACTCAATGATGCTGAAAGTTGTGGCACTGGGGGTGTGCTGACCCCTGCAGCTGGCACCTGAATCCATCACTCCTATGATGCTTCCTAGCAGACACTTCTAAGCCCAGTGCCTGAGATGGGACCATTTATTCTTTCTTCCTCAGAGACCCTGCTTCGAGTCCTAGCGCCTTGACAGAGAAGATACCAAACAATGATTTACTGGTGCTTAGCTTGGAGCTGAAGAACTTGGGAATCTGGGGGGGGGGTTGGACTTGCTTTCTTTCCCAATATACTTAAATCTTGGTAGCTCCTGCAGGCTACTGAAACTCAACAGGATGCGGTTCTTTGGAGCAGTCAGACTCTCTGTTATGCCACCTGTTTCAACTTCAATTTTCTTTCTGAGAAACTGTATTGGCATGCACTTTGTTTCAGGTCAGGTATTAGGCCTGAAATGGCCCAATTCAAGGAGTGTTCCTTACCAAAAGGTATGAAGCATTCTTAAGGCGAAGCACTTATGCATTCCTAAAGCTAATGGAGAAGAACTACTGGAAACTAAATGTTTCTTCCGTAAGTTAGAAATCTTGGCCTATGAAGAGGGGAAGGTAGAAGAACAACAGTGTCCAGACATAAATCACTTCCACTTGTGTATACCTGGGTATGTCAGGTATCAGGAGAGTTGCTGGGATGAAAACAATGCAGTGTTCCTTGATATTATCACACACTCTTTACATATATCGATGCACTCTGAAACCAATTGAACAGTTCAAAAGTGAACGCCCTGACACCACTACAAAACAGCATGAAGCTACAGCTTGGTTTAGTTTTTGGACTTATTATATCCCCTTTATAAAAAGGCAAAATCTGCTAAAGAATATGAAGACAGCATATATAAATATAAAGCAACAGGAGCAGCAACTGAAGGCTTTCAGGATTGTGAACTCCGCATAGTGTCATACTCATGAATTGCTCATTTACTCCACAGAAAACATGTTCCTGGTATATGCTTCTTCAGCTAAGTTATTTTAAAGGATATTTCTGTGCCAGATTTATAAAGGCATTACTCGCTTAACACTTCAGATGAATGCAGACAAGGGCAGGCAGACAGCTAACCTGCCCACGCTCTTTTAACACTGCCGAGTGCCTATCTGTATCAATCCAGTCCACACTCTGGTTAGCTGCCTAAATTCCCTCTTAGCCAACTGACTTAAAAATTTCCCTGTTCTATCTACTCCTTTCTCATGGCTTTCCTGAGTTGCAGTTACAGTATTTGAAGGGTTCAAAATTACTTTTGGCAGCTTCTCTATTTTGACATTTACTGTTCCTTGGCTTGCCTTGCTTACTCACTTCCTTTTTAAACACACACATATTTCCAGGGGCTTTTTTAGTGCATTTGGGTACTTTTTTTTTTTTTTGAAGGATTTAAATTAGATTCCTTTTACTGTTAGGTCTTTTTTAAACTATTTCCATCCTAAAAATTCCCTTTCACGATTCAATATCATGAGGTTAAGTTTCAATACAATCCCTCCCATGAGAATACCTTGTATGGGAGAATATGAGGGAACTGAAACTGCCTATGAAAATAAGAAGAAAGTTCCCAGCACTGTAGCAGATGACGTTCATTGAATTGTTTTTCTGAGATGGGATGACTTATACTATGTGCCATGACAACTGAAAAGCAGTATGTGACAAAGAGATGTTTATCCCTTACCACAAAATGCTGTACTCCTTATATTTTTACACACTACCATCATGAAGATAACAAAAATAATAAAAACAAGTTACTGGAGTGTTACACGAGCGCTGGCACTTTTTGTGATACATAACTTTCTAGACAAGCATTATCTAGTGCAATATTCCCTCGCCCTGGAAGCAGGAACTGAATGACTTGCTCCCTGTCCTTCTCAGCCAGCCACAATTTTAGGAGCCCAACCCTTTGGCAAACACAAATTTGGGTGTCAACTCCATGAGGGACTCACTGTGCATCTCTCTCTGAGAAACTCTGAAGTGTAATGCTCCCTAAAGTAGCCGAGTTGGCTGATACAGTCTCACTGTGGCAGGACAAAGCCTGTGGGCTACGTTGCCTCACTAAGCAGCAGTCTGCAGCATATGGCAGGGAGACCAGTATGATACCGTCACAAGCCCAATAAGAAGATTATGTGAGTGATGCCTTTCTGAAACCCCCTTTTACAGCCATCAACATGCAAACAAACCTAGCCTGCATTCAGAGAAACATCTCCACTCTCTGGTGCTCTCCAACAGAGCACGTTCACTTCAGAAGGCACACATAGTGCCCAAATGAAGAGTCTCATGAACACAGTCCCTGCAAACTCTCTTAAAAGTCAACAAAGGAAAACTCTTTGGCAGGGAGTGAGGGGACAGCAAGTATAAATGAGCATGACATAGACACCTGAATCACCCTCTACAGAAACT